>JAPDVR010000010.1:18434443-19681943 GCA_026230005.1 Gila orcuttii | reverse complement strand
TCCGTATCAAACCTCCAGCAAATAACTCCCACTGTTACTTCAACAGGAAGCTGTTTCACTCCATCCAACTCCAGGCCATCTCTGATCACCAGGGGAAATTCCTTGATGTCTTTGTGGGATATCCTGGGTCTGTGCACGATGCCAGGGTGCTGAGGAACAGCCCTGTGTATGCTGGCAACCTTTATCCACCTGCAGGCAAGTGCATCCTCGGGGATGGAGGCTATCCTTGCCTGAGTGCACCCATCTGCCTCATCACCCCTTACAGAGAGCCTGTACAGAACCCTGTGCAGGCTCGTTTCAACAGCAAGCACTCCCGTGCCCGCAACATCGTGGAGAGAGATTTTGGGATGCTGAAGACACACTGGTGCTGCATTTTCTTCAAGGCCTTGGAGGTGAGCCCTGCCTTCGTGCCTGAGATTGTTGCGTGCTGCGCTGTGCTTCACAATCTCGCTCTAGCCAATGGGGACATCGTTGAGCCAGAGGATGAGGAAAACCATGATGACGCCCCCCCTGATCCCCACAACCTTGCAGCAAGAGTGGGAGAACAAGTGCGGGACAATCTGGCTGCTGCAGTGTCTGCTCCAAACATCCCTGTGCCGGCTCTCCATGAGCATGACTACCTTTAAAACATTAAGAAAGATAAAAATGTTTTAAAATTCATGTTGTCAGCATTCAATTTCTTGACAAATGTCATTTTATAGGTTTACAATTACATGCAAATATTTGTTAGAGCGTTAAAACCTTTTGTAGTGTAGAGGGATAAACCAATGAACTGGTTAGAAGAAGATTGCTGGTCAACCAGCAAGGCTCTTTACTCCAGGTTTGTCCAGGGTCATTGTCCCTGTAAATAAATGGAGTTAATCACTTTTGATAAAAAATATGTCAAATGCATAAATGTGATTGATATTTGTAAAGCATTTTTTGAACCAGTCATTGGCATAAACAGTCAAAGCTGCTTAGTTTGTCAAGGAATTACTATAATGCAAAATGCATACATAAATTTACTACAATTTATATTTGGTGGGTTAAAGGGTTAGTTCACCTCAACATATAAATACAGCAATTATTTACTGTTTCCTATTTACTTATTTAATGTTTGTTATTGTTTAAATACAAAAGGGAATTTTTGTCAAGTTTGTTCTGCTGGTTTCATACAATATCAGCCCAACTTTCAGAAGCTTCATGGCATTATTTAATGACGCTTTTGAAGCTTCTGAAGGTCCATTGACTGATATTGTATTAAACCAAACAGTACAAACCTGACCAAAATCACCTTTTGTGTTCAGGAAAACAAAAAACAGAAGGATCAAACAACATCAAGGCGAGTAAATAATGACTATTGAATTATTACTATTATGATTTATTTGCTTGGGTTAAGTAACCCTTTAGTCACTATTTTACTGTGTGTAATTTGTGTAAACAGTCTCAAGTTCAGCTTTGGTCATGGAGGGCTATTATCCAGCAGAGTTTTTCCAACCCTAATTATACACCCCTGAATCAATTTAAACCAATTAATAACTGACTACTTGAAATTTACTGACAGGTGTGCTGGAACTTAACCCTCCATGACCTGCCTTTAAGATCCTTGCATGAACTCTGTAAACCTTTAAAAGTCATATAATACACTCCAGTAAAACCAGTGTTTTAAAGTGTTTTTTCTTCTTACATTACACCATACATTCACTAATTATTAATCAACGTTTCATAAATATTTAATTTATGAATTTGATTACAATCTTAAAGTATCACTAAATTTCTAGAAGTCTATAATGTACTGTGAATGCCTAGGAATAGTTTGTTTTATATACATATTATTGTACAAAATTCTTAAGGTGATGATACACAGGGCAACATTTTTAGCAATGTTGCTTGGCAATCTTGCCGAGCAATTGTTGCTTGGGCACATTCCCATTGAAAATGGGCAATACATTTCTATCTGAATAATTTAAATCGGTTGTGGGCCCTGTGTCTCATCTGGTTGCCCATTGACGACAACATTGCCCAGCAACATTGCTCAAAAAGTTGCCCTGTGTATCATCACCTTTAGGCCACCATTTGTAGTTGTTGCACAGTACTGTGTGTGTGTGTATATATATATATATATATATATATATATATATATATATATATATATAGATTCCCATTTTTATTCACAAATTTAATTCACATCAACCCAAATGTGCAAAAGATCAGAAGATGTTTTTTGTCAAATAATTTATTTTTTGGCGAGCATCTGAAGAACAGAAAGGAACCTTTCATCCTTTTCGTTGGTTTCTCTTTCTCTCCTTTCCTCTCTCTCGACTGCCTCCCGGTGCCATCTCTCTTCTCTTTCTCTTACTTCTCTTTCTTGTCTTTCCTCTCTCTCTCGTCTCTCCCGTTCTCTTCTGTCCTCCTTCTCCTCCATTTCTCTCCACAGCCTCTCCTCCCTCTCAGCTGCCTTCCGCTCTCTCTCCTCTTCTCGCTCCTCCATGTCCCGGATCAGCTGCTCCACATCTATGGCCCTTTTCCTGGCTCTTGCTGGCTCTGGCCTCACTGAGGATGAAGAGACCACAGCAGCATCCGGCCCACATGAGGCAACGAGGGCAGGAGGAGAGATGGAGGGTCTGCCCCCAATTGCCTCATCCATGGCAGTGTACCACTTCCAGGATGCTGCTGTGGTCTCTCCATCCTCAGTGCTCACCCCCGTCTGCGGACATTTCAGATCCTGCGAAAATGCACAAGCATGATACAAAAGCAGTCATTTTAACAGCACAATATTTAATCATTTAATTTATGTATTAGAAGTAACAAAATGATCTTACTTTGTATTTTTGTTTCAGGTTTTCCCATTTTTTTTTAACAAACGCCGCCGTCACCCTGCCTTGCAGGCTCTGCTCCTCCACAAAAGATCTGCAGCAAGTAAGAGATCAAGAATGAAAAAGTTATATCTCTGTTTGAAAATACAATAATTGAAATGTACTGCAAATAAAGTATTCAATTGATTTTTAAATATTTCTGTATACTCACTCAAAGCCTTTGATGGCAGCATTACGCTTTCCGGTGAAGAGCGCTTCATGAGCCACTCTCCACCGGATAAGCAGCCGCGTGTGCTCATCCATCCCTGTAACATCCAGACAAGACTCACGTTACCTCTGTGATTTATGAGCTCAATACTACATTTACATGTTGAGGTTGTTGCTAATAAATAGCTTTTTATCCATCATAAATGTTCAACAATTTTTCAACAGTACTAATGGATAAATGAAATAGATTACTTATGTTTAGTTACTTTATGTAAAATGCATTAAACTAATACAAACAGTGTTAACAATTCTCCTAAACAATAGTACACACACGTCACTCAGATGTCTATTTCATATCAGTTACACGTAGTAATCTTGCCAGATTTTGAATAAATATTTAGTAATGGTATTTCAGATGTATACGGTTTAAAATGTATGCAAATACAGTTTAAAGACGTATGTGTCCTTATGGAGCTCCTCTATCCAATAAAATGTGATTTTACGGCAAAATCACAAATTTACCATATTATATAGCGTCTTTGCACCTTCAACAGTTCAACAATTTACTGTACAGAAAGTTAGTTCAACACATGCGATTTGGTTTGTATTTGTAATACTCATATTTGAAAACACTCTCGTCCACCCTTTCCGTCATGTTTGAGTATGAAATATCTACTTCTTGTTCTTTTTTATATCGTATCCTCTCGCGTGGCCTCCTGGGATAGATGAGTACAAGCTGAAAAACACTCAAATGTCTGGGCGAAAGCAGGAGATCATCCGGGAACTTCTCGCCTACTCTTTTAGGAATACCGATGTTTCGAACGTACTGCTTCCCTCACGTACTGTTTTCGCCTACTATATAGTAGGAAAGTAGGCATATTCGAACGCACTATCGTCCAAATCTCGCGATAATTAGTACGTCAACCAGGTAATTCTCGCCTACTCTTTTATGAATACTGAGGATTCGAACGTACTTTTTCACTCGCCTACTCTTTTCGCCTACTATATAGTAGGGAAGTATGCGATTCCGAACGCAGCCACAGTCTCTCACTTCCGCCAATATGGATCAATGATTTTGATGACATCACTCTGCACTTCAGCTTCTCATCAGATTTTCTGTCCAATCAAATGCTCTCTAGAATCTGAACCATCCCGCCCCCTACACTATCAATAGACACTATGCTAAAATTGGTCATATTATGTATAGGGAACGATTCAGACAGTGTAAAAATGCTTTTCGAATGAAGTCTGGTTTGCACGTTAGCGTCATGTAAACCGCCACATCGCATACACAGTCTGCTCCGGTCCAGAGATAGCACAGAGAGGATCATACCAGGAATCGTATTGGACTTATTTGAATTCTGCACAGAATGCTATATTTTAAAGTGATATGGAGATTAGGAGGAAACTGTTACTGCGGCTATGCCGAGCTCAACGGCTCTGGCCGAGCTTTCTGTGATATAAACGAAGCGATATAGGCCTATTTTCACAAAATGGTGACCAAGACCTGAAGGAGGGTAGCGATACTTCCGGTCGTGCAGCCGCCCGCTACGATCGCCATTCATTCTCAAAATGGACTGTGAACAGCTTGTTTTCTTTTACTGTCTATGGTTTTCTCTCTCAGTTATTCATATATCTGACAAAAGTAAGAATGGCAGATGTTGCCCGTTTTGTTGATAGTTTTCAGGGAGCTGTGAAAAGATCGAAATTGGACAAAGGTAACAAATTCTTGACGTTTGCCTACATAAAAAAAAAGTTCCATTCATTGCATGGCATGACACTTGATGACTAAGCTCACACTTAAATAATTAAATAAAACTAAATAAATAAATTGAAATGATGTCTGATTGAGTGAAATGTAGTGGCTTTTGTTAAAATATCATGTTATTAAGTGTTAGTTTGTCCAGGAGATTGCAGCAATCTTCCACTATTATGGCTCATTTTTCATGTTACCACCATGAATGATATTAAGAATTGTACATCTTTACAGTGAATTCAACCTAACGTTGCTAGTAGGTCTAATAATGAAATTAAGGCAACTGTGTATAATTATTTTGTATATATATAAATACACACACATGCATGTATATATTTAAGAAATATTTTCATGTATATACTGTATATATTTATATATAATTTATATTATATATAAATATAAATATTTTAAATATAAATTAAAAAAATATTAAATGTATACATGCATGTGTGTGTATTTATATATACAAAATAATTATACAAAGTGCACACACATATATTATGTAAACACAAACTTTTATTTTGGATGCGATTAATCGCGATTAATCTTTTGACAGCCCTACTAAAAACACGAATGAAGTGAGGGATATTACATGTTTTAAAAAATCATGATGTTACAAAATCACATTTTACTGTCTGGGGTCCTCTTGTGAAAAGAAAATATATTTCCCTATATATGAATGGTTTCACAGCATATTTGAAAATATACAGAATAATATATGGTGTTAATATTACAATATATTGAATAATACATAAGGAATCTTCATACATTTAAAAATGTGAGAGACAATATACCTAGTAATATATAATGTATGTCATTTTTTGTAGATTTTATGACAGACAGAGAAACATTCGAGTCCATTGTCAGCTTGTCAGTTTTATTTCATGTCAGCCAGACTGGTCTCCCACCATGTCTAGGACATGTTCTTTTTGATGGTGTGTTTCTTTTACCACCTGGTAAACACATATGGTTTAATTCATGTTTTCTGAAGTCAAGTCACATTTATTTATTTTTATTTTTAATAAAGTCACATTTATTTATATAGCGCTATTTACAATACAGATTGTTTCAAAGCAGCTTTACAGAGATAACAGGAAAATAATGCAAAAAAGTTTGTTTCCAGAAGAAAATAGCATCACAGTCCAGATCAAGTAAGTTCAGTGATGTTTCATTTTTGTTTTTAAAAAAGTTATTAATTTAGTTAATTTATATATAGCCTCTCTGGAGTAAACCGTGATGTCATCGTCCAGCTCAGTCCAGTTCTTGTATAATAGTGTCAATGCAGGCAGATCAATATTATTGTTGAATATTAAATTAAATGGTAAATTTAATGTCCCCAACTAAGCAAGCCAAGCCAATGGCAACAAAGGTGGAAAAAGGCGACAGTGGCAATTAACCAAAACTCCATCAGGTGGCAGAATGGAGAAAAAAACCTTGTGAGAACCCAGGCTCAGACATCACATCATCACAATTGTGAAAATATCTTTGTTCTGTGGAAGACAGAAAGTTGCATTTGAGACAACATAAGGGTAAATAATGAGAGAATAATTGACGGTTTAAGTATCTGTATCAGGCTATTGAAATAATTTTTTTTTCCGATCAAACAAGTTGTGTTAAAGTAACACCTCTCGAATCCATAAAAATACTGATTTTTGATACCACAACGGAGAACTTTCCATCATCAAATTCTAGTTCCTCATGCACACCAAGTGTATCCAGCACAAACAGCTGACATGAGACGGACAGAGTTAAATCCATCAAAATTCACAGTGCTTGATTGTCGTGAAGAAGATGCTAGTAATTCACAAAGCTTTGCTGGTGTCCTTAGATATGGCACAATATTTAGCAATGGCTATGGATCTCTTTTGACTCAACAAAAAAAAAAAAGAAGAAAAAGTGACTACTCATTCTCTATGCAGAAAACAGAAAAATACCTCAAATTCACTATCAGAAGACATTTCCCCAGGACCCGCTGACTAGTATGGTTGTGTGAGATTGCAGCCTGAGTGTCCTCTAGTAGAATCTGAGGAGAGTCTCCAAGACATTTGAAAAGACAGACCTCTATAGTACTGAGGGGCCAGATGGCGTAGGGGAGGACATCTCAGTCAGTAAATGAAAGTAACATACTATCTGCAAAAGAAATTCATCAATGCCTGCCCCGAACCACCATCCATTGTTGAGTTGAAAATGACTGGCCATATCTTTTCACACCCAAATAACTGTAAAACGAATTAAAATCTCTTACAAACATCACCATTCTGTAAAAACTTGAGAAATCCATGGAAGAAAAGGGAAAGATGATTCTTCAGATCTTCTGAGAAATGCTAGTAGGGACTAATGTAGATGAGATGGAAGTGCATACTTATGAAGATGACAGGGTTTCATCCCATCATCCTGTTTCATCCCATGTGTGGTCTTTCTGCTTCTGTCACACTTTAAATAAAAACCTGAAGCACTCATTCTTCAGACCGATGTAAGACAGTGCTTTTTTATTATAAAATGTTGTGGTAAGGGGGTGTATTTTGTTCGCATATTCTTTATGTAAAAACATTTACATTTTTCAACTTTTTAATTTCTTATATGTCAGCAATGGCTGATGTGGAAAAAGGTTTGACACCTTTTGACACCAAAAGGTTACATCCACCCCGTATCATCCGCAAACTCAAGGTGCACTCGAGAGGTTCCATCAAACTTTGAAAAATATGCTCAAGTGTTTCTGCCTCGAGTTCCAGCGTGATTGGGATGAAGGTGTAACGCTTACTCTTTTTGCTGTGCGCGAGGTAGTACAAGAGAGTTTGGGTTTTAGCATGTCGGAACTTGTTTTCGGGCACACGGTTCGTGGGCCTTTAAAGCTGTTGAAGGAGTCGTGGCTTGTTGAGCCTAAAGAGTGTCTCAGTTAGTCTAATTATGTGTCCAACATGCGTAATAGGCTCGGTCCTGCATGTCAGTTGGCTAAAGATAATTTAGGTCTTTGTCAGAGGAGAATGAAGCAGAGGTTTGATCAGAGGGCTGTCTCTCGGAGTTTCAGTCCTGGTGATAAAGTTCTTGTGTTGATTCCTGGGTTGATGGGCTCTGCTTTGCAGGCTCGTTACAGCGGGCCTTATCATGTTGAACGGCGATTGAATGATTTGAATTATGTCATCTCCACCCCAGATCGACGGCGAAAGACAACACTATGTCATATTAACCGTTTGAAGTTGTATTGTGATCGAGGAGAAGGTTCAATTTCTGAACTTATATCTCCTTGCACTTCAACTGTCACAAACGATGATGCTCGTGCAACGGAAGTAGTGCCGTCCAAGAAGTGTGGTGCTGAGGTTGTTTCTTCGCTGGTGGTTACGGGACAAGCTGAAAATGCGTCTCCGTCGGTACAAAACAGGGTGCTGTGGCGAGTGCTTTGTTGGAAGATGAGGGTCGTACTCCGTCGGTTGAGGTTATTGAAGGGAGATGGAAAAATTCTGAGGTTCTTAATGAACTAGATTCATTTTTGTCTAGTTTATCCACAGTAGAACGTAATGATTTAATCTCCTTGATTACACAACATGAGAATTTGTTTCCTGATGTGTCTCGTCGCACAACGGTAGTTGAACATGACATTGATGTGGGGTCCACATGCCCAATCAAACAGCATCCTTATCGTACAAACCCACATAAAAAGGTTGTTGTTTCAGAGTGAGGTAAAATTCATGTTGAAAAATGGCATTGCAGAATCTAGTAATAGCCCATGGAGTTCGCCATGTTTACATGTTCCAAAGAGCGATGGTTCCATGTGTTTTTGCACAGATTTAAGAAGGGTGAATGCCGTTACAAGATCTGACAGCTATCCATTACCGCGTATTGACGATTGTGTTGATCGTCTGGGTTCAGCGGTATTTGTCAGTAAAATCGACCTGTTGAAGGGTTACTGGCAAGTTCCGCTGACACTTCGTGCTAAAGAGATCTCAGCCTTTGTGACGCCAGATCACTTTTTACAGTATACCGTCATGGCCTTTGGCCTTCGTAACGCTCCCGCCACTTTTCAAAGGCTCATCAATGGCGTTCTTGATGGTGTGTCCAATTGTGAGGCTGGATGATTTGGTGATCTATAGTGCCACCTGGCCCATCTTTCAACTGTGTTTCGTAGGCTATCGGAAGCTAATTTGACCATTAACCTGGCTAAATGTGAGTTCGGCCAGGCTACCGTGGTATATCTGGGTAAAGTGGTTGGCCGTGGGCAGGTGCGCCCTTTCCTGTCTAAATTTGAGGCGATTTGGAATTATCCTCCTCCCCCCACCCACCGCGAACTCCGTCACTTTCTTAGCATGGTAGGTTACTATCGGTCATTTTGCAAAAATTTCTCTGCCTTTGCCTCGCCCCTCACTGATTTGCTCAGATCAAAAGTGACCTACAACTGGACTTCACGGAGTCAAGCTGTTTTCGAGTCTGTTAAAGCACTACTGACTACTGCACCTATGCTAGCCGCTCCTGATTTCTCCCGGCCTTTTTCCATCGCTGTGGACGCGAGTGACCTGGGAGCGGGAGCTGTTCTTTTGCAACAGGACAGGGATGGTCTTGAACACCCTGTCTGTTTCTTTCCGCGCAAATTTAACTGTCATCAGCGTGCTTACTCGACTATAGAAAAGGAAGCTCTTGCTCTTGTGCTTGCCTTCCTGCACTTTGAAGTTTATGTTGGAGGTGCTGCATGTCCGGTTGTGGTATACACAGATCACAACCCATTGGTTTTTCTCGATCGCATGCGCAATTGTAATCAGCGCTTAATGCGGTGGAGTTTGATTCTGCAAGGTTATAACTTGGAGATTAGACACATCCGAGAACGTGACAATGTAGTTGCAGATGCATTGTCTCATGCTTGATGGGAATATCATTGTAAATAAATTGTGGAATATATAATTTTTTATTTCAGGTTTTCAGGTGTTTGGAGCCATTGCTGAATGCTAATACGTTTGTAAATTTGTTCCTTTGTAAATATTTATTAATTATATTGTTAATTTAAACCCCCAATTTATTTTTTTTAAGGGTGGGGGTGTTACGCTGTTAAGAGCGAAGTGAACAGTGTTTATGATTTGTTGCGTTTATCCTCCTGCTGTTTCTTCTGTTTCCTCTAGAGGCTCCGTGGTGTCGCGCTGGCTGCTGATTGTGGGTTGGGCCACCTCTATAAAGATACCTTGTTTGATGTCCGGGCTCTCTCTCGCTCTCACTTTCCATCTGCTCTTGGTGGCAGACGGAGAACAGCTCCACGGTGTCTCGCTGGCACGGCTCGTTATGTTCTTTGTTGTGGTTTTGGGTGTTGATTTAATGATTTTTATTTGACAAGCACGTTCCCGGTATGGGACTGAATTCTGTTTTCAGTGTTTAATTTATATTTAGAGCTGGTGGTTTTTGGTGACAGGTTTTCATGTTGTTTAGTTTAGGGTTAGTTTAGTGTAGCAGTTAGAGGACCCGGAAGACTCACAACAACTTGTCTTTTGATTTTGGTCGGGAGGTAGGCAAGTTTTTACTTTTCTTGTAGATGTGTGGTCAGGGTTTTCTTTCTGTTTGTTTTGATGTTGTTCATTTTCTTATCACCATGCTCTGTTTATGTCAAATAATTCTTTTTCATTAAATTAAGTTGATATGCACTGTCACTGCGTCTCTATGGCTTTTGTATGTTATGTTGTACCATTTCAGTTTATTTGATGGTGACGTAATACAGACTCTCCATGACTGATTGTTTTAGGTAGTGAATTTTTGTAAAGTAGTGCTTATATATATATATATATATATATATATATATATATATATATATATATTTTAAGTGAAATTCTCACTGCAACTCAGTGAATGTTGAGGGTCAAGTGGTGGTGCGAATCCACACCCCAATTTTGTGACTGGATTTGCAGCTTTGTTTTCATCTTACTACAACTTCAATCTATACCAGGTATACCACACTTGCATTTGTTCAAAGGTAACAATTTACTTCAATATACCCCTTTATAATACAATAGTAGTGCAGCAAATGCTTATTGTAAAGACGTATTTTTTTTTGTTTGTGGAGCAATGCAGGTCAATTTACATGCCTTCTAGACAGTGGCGGTTCTACATTGAATTACACCCTGAGCGAGACCCCCTTTGAGATATTGAAGCCAAAAATTATCCTTAATTTTGTATTTATTGTCAACGTAGTTCAGCAGCTACCAGACTTAGAGCAGGCTATCTTGCGTGCTCATTGGCTGCTCTGCGGCAACTGCAGCAGCCTATCGTTGAGCCTGGCGTGACGTAACGTCCAATGAGGGCGCATCACGCCCTCTACGCGTCTGAGCCCGTCAGAATGGGAGTGGCTTAGCGTATATAAGCCAGGCAGATAGGCTTGCAACTCTGGTTTTCATCGACTGAAGCGAAAACGCTCGTGGCGCCAGCACGGCCGGTTACGCAATACTCGTTCCCTCTTCTAGAGAAAACCGAGGTTAGGTATGTAACCGAGTACGTTCTCTTACGAGAGGTTCTCTTGTATTGCTTAAGTTGCTTGTGCTACGGGACAAGCGCCACCTTGTCAACGCCATGCGCGCCAATATCCACTTCATTATTCATAGGTGTGGTTTGGGGGTAACGGGAAACAAACCAATAAGAGCTTTATATCACATTCCCTTTAAGAGCATGATGAACGAGGTGCGCTTGTTCCATGGCGCAATACTATTATAACGGCGCATTTACCAGGCGCGCTTCAAAATCGGTTCTCAGCCGAGGAGATCAATGTTCTCGTCAGGGCCGTAAAAGAAAGAGAAGTGACATTGGGGATGGGACAAACCCACCCAAATTAGCTTCGGTTAAACATGCATATAATAATTTTGGTAAATGTGTAAGCTTTATGCCTATTTTTCCCATCGTCATGGACACAACAATGATTTCCCTCGTGTTTTAATATTTTTCCTTAAATTAATGTATCATTTGCAAAAAGGAAAATGCATCTGTGTAGATGAGAGAATCATCTACAGTGTATGTGCATTGTTCACACTCTGTATTATGGTGGTGGCGCAGTGGACACATGCCTTTGGTGTGAGAGACCCGGGTTCGAATCCACTGTGAGACACCAATGTGTCCCTGAGCAAGACACTTAACCCCTAGTTGCTCCAGAGGCGTGCGACCTCTGACATATATAGCAATTGTAAGTCGCTTTGGATAAAAGCGTCAGCTAAATGAATAAATGTATTATGGCCAAGCATGCGCGCTTAAAATAGCTTCTGAATGTACGCCCAACGCGCCACTGACTTTAGACTAGGTCAGTTTTTTCTGGTCAGTGGCGCAATTGTTTTCTGGAACTGCAAAATAGCACCAGGGATTGTTTGCGCCGGAACACGTCTCCTTTTTTGCGCTGAACCGCCCAGGGAGCGCAAGTTCATTCCCTAGTTTGCCGGCGTGCGTCTGTGGAGGGAAAAGTCCACTTCGCGCGGGTGCAAAATACGAATGATACATGCGTCGGTGTACAAAGTCAATTGCGCTGGGTGCAAGATAGGGCCCTATGATTCCCAGGGAGTCCCGGGGAACATAGATAAGTGATAATAAGGTGGCCAGCAACGCGGGCCAACACACTGTTCATAAGCACCCATAGGGAATACAGAGCGGCATTGCCGGTCTTATCATATCAACCATGTAGTGCAGCTCAACCAGGAGAGCTAAGTCACGTGAAAGTAGTCTGCGCACGACCAGATCTGGGCAGAACATACATCCCACTTACACTGACAGAAGTCTAGCCTGCAAGGCGGGGACTTCCAGGTTATAAAACCTAATAAATGTGGACGGGGAGGCCCAGCCCGCCGCCTCACAAATGTCGTGAATGGAAATCCCGCTGGACCAAGCCCACAATGAGGCCACACCTCTAGTGGAATGAGCCCTGATGCCCAAAGGACACTGCAGGCCTTTAGACACATAAGCATTAGCTATAGCGTCCACTATCCATCTGGATAGGCTCTGTTTCGAGGCGGCGAGACCTTGGTGCGCCCACCGAACGAAACAAAGAGCTGCTCCAAGCGCCTGAAGGGGGCGGAGCGCGTAATGTAAGCCCTCAGCGCCCTAACAGGGCAGAGGAGACTAACATCGCTCTCACTATCGGATGCAGGCAGCGCCGATAGAGAAATGACCTGCGCTCTGAAGGGGGTGCCCAACACTTTTGGGACATAGCCATGTCTCGGTTTGAGGATGACTTTAGATTCATTTGGTCCAAACTCAAGACACGCAGTGCTAACGGATAGCGTGTGTAAATCCCCCACGCGTTTTACTGATGACAGAGCTGTCAGAAAAACGGTTTTGAGCGAGAGGTACTTTAGGTCCACGGAGTCTAGTGGTTCGAAGGGGTATGCTTTCAGGGCCTCTAGGACCAAAGAAAGATCCCATATAGGAACCGACGGGGGTCCCCGAAGGAAGCGGATGACCAGCTCGTCCCTTCCCAATGAATGGCCGTGCATTGATTCAGTGAATGCTGCAACGGCCGCCACATATACCTTAAGCGTGGAGGGGGACCTGCCCCTGTCCAGCAGCTCTTGAAGGAAACTAAGCAACCACAACACCCCACATGTCCGTGGGTCCAGATTTCTATCGGCACACCATTTGGAGAACACAGACCATTTAGACGCATAGAGCCGTCTCGTAGAGGGAGCCCTGTATTGCGTAATCGTGTTCATCACTCTTTCTGGCAAGACAACGGGTATCCGTTGGTCAACCATACGTGCAGAGACCAGCGCTCTGGATGGGGATGCCAGATTGAGCCGCGGGCTTGAGAGAGGAGATCTCTCCTCACCGGAATCGGCCACGGGCTGTGTGTGACAGCCGCGTCAGGTCCGGGAACCAGACTTGGCTCTCCCATCGCAGGGCTACTAGGAGCACCGAGTGGCGTGCTTCCCTGATCCTCTTGATTACCTGTGGTAGCAGAGAGACCGGAGGGAAAGCATAGAGTGGGAGGCTGGGCCATATTTGGGCCAGCGCGTCCTCGTCCTTCGAGAAGAACATTGGGCAGTGAGCATTGTCTTTTGACGCAAACAGGTCGACTTCCGCTTTGCCGAATAGGCGCCACAGTAACTGGACTGTTTGGGGGTGCAGGGACCATTCCCCTGGGGGAACGTTGTCCCTGGACAGTTTGTCTGGGCCGTCGTTCAGATGGCCTGGCACATGCGCGGCTCTCAGCGAGCGCAGAAAGTGCTGGGACCAAACGAGGAGGCGTTCTGTCAGATTGCAGAGATTTGACACCGCCCTGACGGTTCACGTAAGACACCACAGACATGTTGTCTGATCGGACTAGAACGTGATGGTCTCGTATGAGCGGGAGAAAGTGCTTCAGCGCGTTCACGACCGCTTTCATCTCCAGACAGTTTATGTGAAGGAATTTCTCTCGGTCTGACCACAGGCCAAAGACCGGTCTGCCCTCGAGGAGAGCGCCCCAACCCAGGTTGGAAGCGTCCGTCGAGATGACTTTTCGATATGAGACGGCTCCCATTGTCACCCCCCGCTGGTACCAGTCGACCGCTAACCAGGGCTGCAGAGCTGAGACGCAGCTCTGAGTCACTCTGATTCGTCTGCAGCCGAGGGCCCAAGCTCGGTGAGGCACTCGAGCATTCAACCAGCGTTGTAGCAGGCGCATGCACAGTAGGCCCAGCTGAAGCACTGCTGCAGCTGAGGCCATACAGCCCAGCATTCTCTGAAACATTTTTAGAGAAGCGACGCTGCCCTTCTGGAAAGACGCGGCCAGGTGTCGAACAAGTGCTGTGTCGATAACCAGGCCGTCATAGCCACAGAATCCAGTTCTATTCCCAGAAAGGAAACTGACTGACTGGGCAGTAATGAGCTCTTGGTCCAGTTGACTGTGAGACCCAGGCTTTCCAGATGGCTGAGGAGCACTGTTCTGTGAGATAAAAGTTCTATCTCTGACTGTGCCAGAATCAGCCAATCGTCCAGATAGTTCAAAATCCGCATGCCCTTTTTTCTCAGGGGAGCGAGATCCACGTCCATGCACTTCGTAAATGTACGGGGTGCTAAAGACAGGCCGAACGGGAGGACGGTGTATTGATATACCTGACCGTCAAAGGCGAATCTCAAGAATGGCCTGTGACGGGGTATTATCTGAATCTGAAAATAAGCATCTTTTAGATCGAGAGAGATAAACCAGTCCCTCGGGCGAATTTGTGCGAAGATTTGTCTGTTTGTAATCATTTTGAACGGTCTTCTCATGAGAGCTTTGTTCAAATGTCTCAGATCTAAGATAGGTCTTAGAGCTCCGTCCTTCTTGGGTACGAGAAAATAGCGGCTGTAAAAGCCTGACTCAGAGAAGGAGGTACTCGTTCTATGGCCCCTTTGCACAACAGTTTGGCTATTTCTGCACGGAGTAGATTCGCTACTTCCGCTTTCACTTTCGTCTCGGTCCGTGCTCGAGAGTGAGGGGGACGGCGAGCGAACTGAAGTGAATAGCCCTGTCTTATAGTGCTTAGCACCCATTCTGACACCCCTGGAATAGCTTCCCATGCTTTCACATGCATAGCTAAGGGCAGAATGGACTCCGGGACCCGATCGCCGCACTTCGTGGCCTCGGGAGACTGAACCGGAGGCGCGGGCGCAGCACGCGCGCTCTTGGTGCTTGACTTCAGCGGCTTGCTGACAGCAACAACTGGCTGTTTCACGTGTGACGCCCCGATTGCTATGCATGGGGAACGTTTTATGAGAACTTTGTGATGTGCGAGCAGCGCTTGGGGCGAGGCGTTTATTAGTAAGCGTGAGCGCTCGTAAGTGGGCACGAGACTTACATTCATAACCTGACCGATATGAGGCTGTTCTGGCCGTGTGACAGAGCGGGCAGCGAGTAGGTGTGGGGACAGGGATGTTGACACGCTTTCTACATTCATCACTCGAGCGGCATTTGCCAGCTTTTTGTGAGTGGGCTCTGTGTGAGACACGGGGGGTATAGTGCTTGTGTGTAGGGGTGAACACTGAAATGTGGGCACATTTTCTACACCTAAAACACCAACGGCGTGAGCTGGATAACCAGGCATTACACTCTTTTTGAGATTTCTCTGGGTCGCCATAAAAACGGCGGTTGTGTGCAGGCCAGAGGGCTGAGATGACGGCTCGTTGGCTGCAAAAAACACTGCTGCAGTAGCCTTCTCTGAGGGGACTGACAGGGCGAGACACTTTGACAAAGGTCCGTCCGCAGCGGGACTCAACTGTCTTTTCCTCCGTGCTGTAGCTAGGAGGACTTCGCACGCTCGGGCTTCAGCGATACTCTAGGCCGAGGCCCTCGGGGGGAGGCGTCCTATGACGGCTGGATGAGCATGACCGAGGGCGGTTGCCCTGTCGTCGTTGCGAAGAGGGAGGCGGCTGGGCTAGACGCTGGCTAGTGCTTCGCGCAGGAGGCTGGTCACGTGAGCGGCCTGCAGCTGGGCTAGCACGTCGAGGCAGGAAGTGGTTCATGGCCTGTGAGGTCTTCTGCACCTCAGATAAGCGGTCGACGATCCCATTCACCGCTGGGCCGAAGAGACCTGCAGGGGAGGGCAGCGCGTTAAGAAACACGGCGCGCTCAGACTCCCTCATGTCCGCGAGCGTCAGCCAGAGATGTCTTTCTGTGACGATCAGCGAGCCATGCATCTTCCTATCGTCTGGGCTGCGGATTTAGTAGCGCGAAGAGAGATGTCCGTCGTGCTCCTTAAATCCGAGATAGCGGCTGGATTCCTGCCTTTCTCGTCCCATTCACGGAGGAGATCAGCTTACAGGATCTGCAGCACAGCCATTGAATGCAGGGCGGAAGCAGCTTGTCCGGCAGCTAAAAACGCGCGGCCGACGAGAGCTGACGTGGTCCTGCAGGCTTTAGACGGGAGGGCAGACTTTGAACGGCATCCCGCAGAGGGCGGACAAAGGTGCGCTGCAACCGCCACCTCCACTGGGGGAATAGATTGATATCCCTTCTCGGCGGCGCCGTCCACTTGAGAGAGCGCCGAGGAGACGTGAGAGTGGAGTCTCAGGGAGAATGGTGCATTCCACGATTTTGAAAGCTCCGAGTGGAGCTCCGGCAGAAAGGGTGGTGGCCTGGATGCGGGCGCTTGGGGGCGGAGGTGAAGAAATCAGCCGTCCAGTCTGTTGAGCGCGGGTTCTTTCGGCGGTGACCACTCTATTCCGAGCCGGTCGACGGCCGTAAAAAGAAGGCGCATAAGCTCCGCGTCCACACCAGCACGCGTGCGGCCGGATTCCTGGGCCGAGGAAGAGGCAGAGTGGTGGGAACCCGACCAGTCTTCGCTGTCCGAGGCCAGGAGAGAGCAACTGTCACCCGCGGCGTCGTCTTCCGCCTCGTCCCCTGAAGCGGCGGCAGTGAGGGCAGGAGCCGGCATCTGCGCATCCGGGAGGGGGGGCGGAGAAGGCGAGAGTGAGACTCGAGGGAGAGGATCCGGCGAGTGCTTCACGGCCACGTCAATCTCCGGTTGCCTTTGAGAACGGAGCTTCTTCTTGCGCGGTTTAACGAAGGACGGAGAGACAGCTTCGGAGTTGAAAGCTTCGAGTCGAGCCCGCAGGGTCGACATCGGAAGCTCCTCACAGAGGGCGCAGCACCCCGACGAGAGTGTGAGGGCTGCGTGTTCCTGTCCCAGGCAGAGAGCGCAGATCACGTGGCGGTCTCCGGCGCTGAGTGGAGCTCGGCACGAGCCACAGGAAGGGCGAGACATTTTTACAAAAACGTCTCGTGCTCTTTTAGAAAAAGGTGTCGCAGCAGCGAACACGCACAGTAGAGCAAAAAGGACACTGTCGCCGGATAGCGTAGCCGGCACGGATGGCTGAAGGCGGCGAGTTCGACCGGCTTCCTCAGACGCTTTCCTCTGCTTGCAGTCGCTGGTTTCAATGGCGGCGGCTTCTCTTAGGACCAAGCGATGCGAAGAGCTTCGCTGAAGAGATGAAAATCAGAGTTGCAAGCCTATCTGCCTGGCTCATATACGCTAAGCCACTCCCATTCTGGTGGGCTCAGACACGTAGAGGGCGCAAAGCGACAATTAAGGCTCGAACAGGACGTTTCTGAATGGTTGGTTAACGTAATGTCACTTTGATCTATTTTTGTAACTTATGTACTGGCAGGGTAACAGTAGTGAGATACAGACGCTATGTGTTTACTGATGTATAGGTTAGTTCGTTGACAGATTGATGTTGAAAAACTTTTTTTTGGTAAATGTAGGCTTGTCAGTGATGCATAACGTTATCTCAGTGTTAGGTACAACTGTCAGTGCTGAAACATTAACCATAACGCGTTGTTCATTATAAACGTGGGATTATGAATTATATTGAGAACGTCGTAATGTTACAGAGAAAACATGCCGTAATATACCCTGAGTGTAAACATTAGCCGCATTCATCGTGAAGCGTGCAAGCGATTTGCAAAGATTCATATTTAAAGGTTAATAAAACGTTACACTCACTTCTTCTAGAGGTGCAGCAGGGACACGAATGGTTGGTACCGATTCTGTTTTCAGGACCAGCTTCTTAGCAAAACCAGATTTACACTGACGCTCGTTTATAAAGCAGTCTGGTGAGAAATGATTAGCGCAGACATAAAAGCATTTACGTAGATCGTTGGAAATATTCCCTTCAGAAATAAATCTCAGGCACTGCGTCTTCAGCAGTTCGAATTTAGTAACATTAAAATCAGTGCTGTGTTTATTCACACTTTGCAGTCACGTGACTACCATGGATACCTGGCGGGCAACAAACGCTGACAAAATGGCGACAAACAGTGGCCAACCAGGGGAATTGCAGCCTTGCAAATTTCCAATACTACAATCAATTATATAGTGAGGCTATTTGGTTTCAATAGCACATTAACAAAACGTTTAATGACACTAATAACACTAAAAACAATACAATAGTGTCTTTAGTTCACGAACAGCACAACTCTGCCATCTGTGAAAATCAAAAGCAGCTTCAAAAACTTGTTTAAAAATAAATATTCTTCTAATTTTTTACTGTCATTAATGTAGGTCCACAAGAGACATATTAAGCCAGTAAATTAAGATAGTTGCTATACCGTTATATCCATCGTCGTCTCTGAGAGAATTCTCAATTTGAGGCATGGGAAAACATATAAGGAGATTAAAACAAAAACACTGGATGGATTTTTATCATTATATGATGGTTGTGTACAGGCACTGCCAACACACATTTCAGTACAATCAACTTGTAAAAGTGCATGTACCATTATATGACCCCTTTAACATTAGCCCTTCATTCATGACATGCATACCTTAATCACACAGAGAGAACATAGTTGCAGACCTTTATCTTTTGCTCGTTTCTCCTCTTCTTCTTTTTATTCTAAATTGGGCACCTGATGGCTTTGACCTTTTCCTGTCCATCTCTGTGTTTATTTGGCACTCGACAATCAACAGACCCCCCCCTCCCCCCGAGTTCGGGTGTGGAGACAAGGAGGATTCTGGGAAGTGTAGTGCAATCGAAGACAGACTGGTATAGACGATGACTGTGGCAGTGTCAGCCCCACAGTCCAATAAGTTGCCAGCCCCACAGACAAATGAGGCACCAGCCCCACTTGCGAAGCTATGTTCACTAAACTTCTAACAATTTTAGAAGAAGTGAAGGAGACCTAATGTGTTCATGTTAAGATATTGAATGCCCTGCAGAAAAAGCAAGACGGTTTAGTGGTAGAGTTTCCTGAAGGAGTCGTCTTACCTCTGAAAGCCCAGGCTGACCTCGTGACTCTTGATCAGAAGCTGGGGGATCATAGTCTCATGTCTGTTGTTGTAAGTTTACATTATTTAGAAAACACTAGGGATGTGCCTGAAGCAGAATACTATTTTTGGTATAGTAGTATACTTATATCTTAATATGTTTGCCACATTCTACAGAGCCCCTAAAGGGACATGACGATGTAAAAAATATATTACAATGCTTTTGCTTTCGCTCGCAATTATTTATCTGGATAATTATTATAGATGTCAATTTACAACCATCTCCATATCTGCTATAGCATAAAAAGGGCATATATAACAATCCAATGGGTTTATTAATTAACTGAGTCAAGGCACTGAGCTGTATAATGTCATTTGCATAATCCAACTTTTTTCTTTGGCGTAAAGTAATTAAATACTTGCTAATACTTGCACATCAAACATGCTGAATCAAACTCCATATATCATTATTTCACATAAAAAGAGAACACAAATGCTTATTCAGTCCAGAGGTGTCAAAAGTATTAGCATTCATAACTCAAGTAGAAGTATAGATACTAGGGTTTAAAAAGACTTCTGTAGAAGTTGAAGTATCAACTCAGGCTTTTTACTCAAGTAAAAGTGTAAAAGTACTGGTTTCAAAACTACTTAAAGTATAAAAGTAAAAGTAATTGTCACCGGTACGAGCCGGGGCGGACTCGGATGACCAGCCGCCCCTGACCGAGACACCACCGTGAGGAGCCGACACCACGGGTGCGCAACAGATGGACAAACGAAGACCAGAAAGCAGTTCAAAGGAATAACAATCTTTATTGAACACAATATATCAACGAGCACAAACTTGACAGACTTCAGTGTCCTCTAGGTCTTCTTCGGCTATGAGTAGGTACTGATCGAACGTCACAGTTTCGCCCTGACGGCGACTTCACCAAGGATACGGCTCACTTCAGGACCCAAATGGTAAGTAGGAAGGTAAGAGTTCTTCTCAATACAGGATACTTTCGTCAGTGCACAGTAGTGGGACAATGATTCAAAGGCTTACTTCACCAGCTATGCTGCATACTTCCAGACTCAGATGGTAAGTAGGAAGGTAAGGATTCTTCTCAGTATAGGTTACTTTCGTCAGTGCACAGTAGTGAGACAGTGATTCAAAAGCTTAGTTCACCAGCGATGCTGCATACTTCTAGACTCAGGCGGTAAGTAGGAAGGTAAGGATTCTTCTCAATACAGGATACTTTCGTCAGTGCACAGTAGTGAGACAGTGATTTAAAAGCTTACTTCACCAGCGATGTTGCATACTTCCAGACTCAGATGGTAAGTAGGAAGGTAAGGATTCTTCTCAGTATAGGATACTTTCGTCAGTGCACAGTAGTGAGACAGTGGTTTAAAAGCTTACTTCACCAGCAATGCTGCATACTTCCAGACTCAGACGGTAAGGAGGAAGGTAAGGATTATTCTCAATATAGGATACTTTCGTCAGTGCACAGTAGTGGGACAATGATTCAAAGGCTTACTTCACCAGCGATGCTGCATACTTCCAGACTTAGATGGTAAGTAGGAAGGTAAGGATTCTTCTCAGTATAGGATACTTTCGTCAGTGCACAGTAGTGAGACAGTGGTTTAAAAGCTTACTTCACCAGCAATGCTGCATACTTCCAGACTCAGACGGTAAGGAGGAAGGTAAGGATTATTCTCAGTATAGAATACTTTCGTCAGTGCACAGTAATGGGAGACAGTGGTTTAAAAGCTCACTTCACCAGAAATGCTGCATACTTCCAGACTCAGACAGTAAGTAGGAAGGTAGGGGTTCTTCTCAGTACAGGATACTTTCATCAGTGCACAATAGTGGGACAGTGGTTTAAAAGCTTACTTCACCAGCGATGCTGCATACTTCCAGACTCAGACGGTAAGTAGGAAGGTAAGGATTATTCTCAATATAGGATACTTTCGTCAGTGCACAGTAGTGGGTAATTGCAGTAATTGCAGTAGTGCAATTCACTCACACGATAGGGCTGGTCAGAGGCCTCAATCCATTCGCTACACTCCCGTAGGGGATATTTAATCCTCAATTCCTCTTCAGCACACTCTGAAACACATAGCTTCCCCAACAGTCAGATCTACATTCACTGCATCCCCTTCGAGCTGTTCGAATGTTCATAAGATGAAATCAATTCACTTATCTTTCTCTCTTCCTTCACAGCGCCGATTCCATCGATAAATCAGTCCAGCAAATTCCCGCAGACGAATTCTGATCCAACAGACTTCAATGGGCGGCTTCCACACCCAGACAACTTTCCCCAGCAAGCGTGTACCCAAAACTGCTCCAAGATAACCAGTTCTCCCTTTTCCCTTCTCTCAGTCGCGCCGGTTTCCTCTCTGAATAGCCCTTTTATGTTTAGCTTGTAAAGCAGGAAGCCTGTGTGAACGCCGCTCCGCTCTCTCTTGCACCTGCAGTGCATTAGCGCTAATCAGGCCGGGCAATGATCACGCCGGAACCGGAGTGGGATTTGTCGCACACCAAACGTTCCCTCGAGAAACTCGTGCCTCATCAAGAGGGTTCCGCTCACTAAGCGTCTTTGTCACCCTTGACATCCCCCCCTGCCAATCGGTTCTAGTCCCTAGAACCAGTGCTCTTCAATTCCATTCGCCATACCTCTCAGGTGGCTGTCCTCGGGTGTCCCGCTGAGATTGTCAGGGAGGCGAGGGCGGAGCCACTCTTGTTTCAACTTCAGGGTCCCTCGGGACCACAGCCCACCCTACCATGGGTACCTCTGGGGCGGGTGGCGCACTTGGGGCCTCGGCCGCTAGCTGTGGATAGTTCGGACATGGACGGAGCGAGTTTCGATGGAGCACCCGTATCGGTCCTGGTTTCCCCTCGGGTCGTACCGAGTAAACTGGAGCATCAGGCCCTTGTCGTCGTTCCACCACATATGGCGTCGACTCCCAGCGATCGCTGAGCTTCCCCTTCCCTGAGCGCCGGATGTCCCTTACCAGCACTCGCTCCCCAGGTAACAAAGGGGCCTCTCGGGCAGTCCGGTCGTAAAGCCGCTTGTTCTTGGCGGCTGCTGCACTCAGATGATCTGAGACTCGTTGGTAGGCATCGAGCAGTTGGTGGTGGTGCCGATTCACCCAGTCAGTGGTACTATACCCTCTTTCTGCAGCCTCGGTCCCCAGGAGCAAGTCCACAGGTAAGCGGAGATGGCGCCCAAACATAAGGTAGGAAGGAGCATACCCGGTGATACTGTGCACACTATTGTTATAGGCTTGCAACAGCGAGGGGAGACTCTCGGCCCATTGGCCCTGTTGTTCACTCTCTAGGGTCCCCAATAACCCCAACAGGGTCTGGTTGAACCTTTCGCACCCCCGTTACCCTGAGGATGGTACGAGGTCGTATGGGTTTTCCGGCACCCATAAAGGTGTCTCAGCTCTTGGATCAATCGGGACTCAAAATTTGAACCTTGGTCTGAGTGTAAGGTCTCTGGGCAGCCAAAAGGTTGTATCACTGCCCTCCAAAGGGTGCTGGCTGTGGTAACTGCCGTCTGATCTACAGTGGGGATGGCCCAGGCGTATTTAGTGAATAGGTCAGTCATTACCAGGATATTTTGAAATCGATCCGTCGGCCGACCCAAAGTCAGGAAATCGATTCCTATGATGTGCAGAGGTGCTTTGGGCCGCAGAGGGACCAATGGGGCTCGGACTTCCTTCCTGCGTTTGAACAACGTACACCGTACAACTTTCTTTTCCATCATAGGCCAGTAGAAATACCTCCTCAGCAGCGACAGCGTCTTCTCTTGGCCCTGATGGCCAGTATGGGTGTGGTATGCAGTCAATAGCTCCGAGACTTGGCCCTCCGGTACCACCACCTGGTGTACTGTCTCCTGTGTTCGGGGATCTGGTATCGAACGGCAGATTACCCCTTCTCTAAGTCGCAGCCTCTTCCACTGCCTTAGGAGCTGTTGTACTCCAACCGTCTGAGCCCGCCTTTCCTCTGCTTTCGGCATGTATCCCTGTCTAAGGTACAACGTAACCTGACACAGGTCTGCATCTCCCTGCTGCAGCCCTCTCTACCGCCCGGGGTCCCACCCCCAACTAGGCGGAACAGCCCTCAAGGTCCCGGGAGCTTCCACCATTGCCACCAGCAACTCGTCTTCGGAGCCAGAGGTACAAAGGGGCATTTGGTCGTCCCTCCGGGTGACTGGGAGTCTGGACAAGGCGTCCGCATTTACGTGTTCTCTGCCGGGTCGGTATTTAAGCTGGTAATCATAATTTGCTAGTTGTGCCACCCAACGCTGTTCTACTGCCCCCAACTTGGCGGTCTGCAAGTGTACTAACGGATTATTATCCGTAATCACCGTCACCTTGGCTCCCCACAGGTAATCTCTGAACTTCTCCGTCATGGGCCACTTCATTGCCAGTAGTTCGATTTTAAAGGAACTGTAATTTGCCGCGTTCCGCTCTGCGGGATGTAAACTTCGACTTGCGTATGCAATCACTCTCTCCACTCCTTGGTGCTCTTGGGCCAACACGGCTCCCAAATCTGCATTGCTGGCGTCAGGTTACAGAAGGAACGGCTGGGTGAAGTCTGCGTAGGCCAAGATGGGGGCCCTCAGAAGTTCCTGCTTGAGGTTCTGGAAAGCGGTCTCACAGATGGAATCCCAGTGCACTGACGGGGAGCCTTTGCCACGGGCACGTCCGGAACCAGCAAGGAGTTGGTTCAATGGCTTAGCAAGCCCAGAGAATCATTTTATAAAGCGTCGATAATATCCCACGAACCCCAGGAACGACCGCACCTGTCTCACTGTCCATGGCTCCCACCCTTGGACCGCCGCCACCTTCTCCGGGTCGGGGGATATACCTGCAGTGCTGACACGATGTCCCAAGAACTGTACCTCCTTCCGCAATAACTGGCATTTGTCTGGCCTAAGCTTTAGCCCATATTTCTCCATGGCCCTGAACACTTCCTCTAGATGGTGCAGGTGAGTGCGGAAGTCAGGGGAGAAGACGATCACATCGTCCAGGTAGACCAGCATTGAGTCGACCAGTTGTCCCCCTAGACAGCGCTGCATCAAGCGCTGAAAGGTCGCAGGAGCATTGCACAGGCCGAACGGCATCCGGTCCCATTCAAATAACCCAAACGGGGTGGTGAAGGCTGTCTTCTCTCTATCTCGGTCGTCCACCTGCACCTGCCAGTATCCACTTACCAGGTCCAATGTGGAGTACCACGCCGCTTGGGTGAGACAGGTGAGTGAGTCTTCAATCCGTGGCAACGAGAATGCGTCTTTCTTCGTAACGCTGTTGAGTTTGCGGTAATCAACGCAGAACCTCCAAGCTCCCGTTTTCTTCTGAACCAGAACGATTGGCACCGCCCAATAATTACAGCTCCTGGAGCTGTAACACCTGTTCCTCCTCCAGATTTTCACCCTTCAGGGACTCTCCCATCAAATGGGTCGGCACCCCTCCTCCCACAGAGCCCGGTTCTGCCTCCACTGGGCGGACGGCGACTTCTACCACCGCAGAGCTCACCTGTCTGAAGCAGACGTCCTGATGCTCGTGAACCTGGACAGGACGTACCGAGGAAACTCGGACCAGACGTTGATGTCGACGAAGGAGCATGGGGTAGGGATTGGCGTTCCGCACCTTTACTGAGACTCGCCCTCGGTGGATGACCGCCAGCCCGTGAGCCACTTCGATGGGCTGACAGTCCTCATGGGGCTCCACCAGGACACAGGTACCCGACCCAGAGGGTCCTGCAGGTACTCGGACCCAAAGAACGGTCTCGCTCTGGGCTGGGACAGACAAAGCGTACCGACAGGCAACTCGACCGATGCCTTCTCTCTCCTCCACTTGACTAGCACTCTTCGGCAATCGGTCAGAATCCGGTCCCAGTCCTGCTTCGCCGATGACAGAGACGTCCGAGCCGGCCTGCCCCGAAACAATTCCTCCCAGCAATCTAGTATAACGTTCATCCCTAGGAGTGCTCGATGAATACCCAAGCAATGATCTCGGACGATTCAATTCAATTCAATTCAATTTTATTTATGTATAGCACACTTAAAACAACCGAGGTTGACCAAGGTGCTTCACAAGGTAAATACAACAACAATACACTACTCACACAATAAAGTACTGCAATAGAACACTATAATATACTATAAATGAGATGCAATAATATAAAAAAAAAAAATATATATATATATATATATATATATATATATATATATATATATATATATATAATATAAAAAAGTTGTCAGGAATGATAACAGACCTAGCTCGAATGAAACGCCAAGGAGAAGAGATATGTTTTTAGCATTGATTTAAATCGTTCTAGAGTTGGACAGGTTCTAATACGGAGTGGCAATTTGTTCCACAGAGTAGGAGCAATTACGCTGAAGGCTCTATCACCTCTAGTTTTAAGTCTGCTTCTAGGCACATCCAAGAGGAGGAGATTGGCAGACCTCAGCACTCTAGCTGGGGTATGGACATGGAGAAGCTCTTTTAGATACAAGGGAGCCAAACCATTTAGACATTTAAAAGCTAGGAGTAAGATTTTAAAATTGATCCTATAATCGACAGGGAGCCAATGAAGATCACGCAATACAGGTGTAATGTGGTCCCTCTTTCTCTTTCCTGTTAGGACGCGGGCAGCGGTATTTTGAACTAGCTGCAGACGCTGGATTGATGACTTGTCTAAGCCCACATATAAGGAGTTACAGTAGTCGAGGCGAGAAGTTATAAGAGCATTTATCACCTATCTCTAAGTCCTTCGGAGGGAGATAAGCCTTTACCTTGGCTATAGTTCTCAACTGAAAGAAGCACGATCTAACAGTGGCAGATATCTGTTTGTCAAGCTTGAATGCGCCATCTAACATAACGCCAAGACTCCTCACAGTTGAGCGACTGTTTGCAGCTAGAGGGCCGAGGGAATCTACATCCAGCAAATCATGGTGTCCAAACACCATGATCTCTGTTTTATCGGCATTTAGGTTGAGGAAATTTAAATTCATCCACGTTTTAATGTCTTTCATACAATCAAACAGGGGCTGCATTGGGCTTTTTTTTTAACATTCAGGGGCAAATAGATTTGAATGTCGTCTGCAAAGCAGTGAAAAGAGATATCATATCTCGCGAAGATAAAGGCCAGGGGTAGCATATACAAAGAAAACAGGATGGGGCCCAATACAGAACCCTGAGGGACACCACAGGTAAGTGGAGCCGTTTTAGAGAAATAATCACCAAGGTGGACCGAAAAGCTCCTGTCGGTTAAATAGGATTGAAACCACCTTAGTGCCGTACCCTTGATCCCCCCACAATTTTCTAGCCGTGACAGGAGGATTGAATGGTCCACAGTATCAAAGGCGGTGGTGAGGTCTAGGAGTACTAAGACGGCAGAGTCCCCTGAATCGACAGTTAAGATTAAATCATTAAAAAGCGGATGGAACATAACCAGAAACAAGGCAAGTATTTATCAATACTAAAATACATGGTCCAATAGTTTCAAAGACCTCTCTAATCAAACGAGAAGGAATGCTGTCTGAAGGACAATTTGTAGGCCGCAGATGGTGGACCACCTCAGATAAGGAGGAGATTGATATAGGTTCAAACTGATCTAATACCGCAGGGCAAATAGGAGGAACAGAGGGATCATAGTCATAGGATGTAATTACAGATGATCGAAGGGCAGAAATCTTCTCAATAAAGAATTTTAGGAACGAATTACAAAGATCCAATGTGGGTGTAATAGGGGCAGCACTATGAGGGTTTGTAATGCTGTTAAACATATTAAAAAGAACCTGTGGCCTATGCCGATTGTTTGCAACAAGTTTCGAGATATACTCTGATTTTGCTAATTTTACAGCTCTCTGATAGTCAGATAGATATTGATGTAAGATTTCATATGACACTCTGAGTTTGTCCTTCTTCCACCTTCTCTCCGCTTGCCGACAGGCACGTCTGATCGCTCTGGTAGTATCATTTAGCCAGGGCTCTGAAAGTGCTTTAGTGCGTTTCATCTTTAATGGTGCTACAGAGTCCAAGATAATTGTGCAGATCGAATTAAAATGAGTTATGAGTCCATCAGCGCCAATACCATCACCACCATCTATGTCATAAAGCACAGAATCTCTGAAAGCAGCAGAGAACTGTGCCGGGGTTTGGCTATTAATTGTACGACGGCAATGTGCAGAATGGGACTTAACCACAGAGCATGGGACTGTAATCGTAAATAGAACAGGGAAATGATCCGAAATACATATATTACATATTTCATTTACATGTACACACAAGCCATGAGACAACACGAGGTCCAATGTGTGTCCCTTTTCATGTGTTGGACCAGACACCGACTGAGTTAAATTAAAAGCATTTAAAAGATTTACAAAATCTTTAACCATAGGTTTATTTTCACAACATACATGCAAGTTAAAATCACCACAAATTATAAAGTGATCATAGTTTACCCTTAGACCTCCTACAAAATCAGCAAAGTCTTGCATAAAATCTTTGTTGAATTTCGGTGGACGATACACAACTGCACATAGCATCGGGGTGGAGGGATTTAGTTAGAATAGCTGGAGCTCAAAACTCGAATAGTTAACAGATGCAGACAGCCGACACTGGAAAGTTGATTTAAACACAGTGGCGAGCCCTCCACCTTTACTAGTAATCCGGGGAGAGCTAAAAAATGTACAATTTGGAGGAAGAAGCTCGGAAAGGGAAGCAGACTCACCAGCATGAAGCCAAGTCTCAGTCAGCAGCATAAAGTCCAGTTTATGTGATGTAAAAAAGTCATTTAGCACAAATGTTTTGTTAGCCAATGATCTGACGTTAATCAGGGCCATGTTAAGAGTTAAATCCAAGCTGTCTGGCTTTGAGGCCCGTCGCAATGCGCGCAGATTAGCCGCCCTCACACCGCATCGATAGTCCGGCCGACACTTCCTCACCGACACTGGATCTCCCGGCCCGGTACTCTCCCACGGAGCACCACGCATCTGATTCGAAGAAGCCACAACAGGCTGTGACACAACTGCAATCGAGCCGGGGAAGACAGGTCGAATCCATCGCAACCGTGGGGCCTCTGAACATTGGCAGTCACAAACAGCAGGACAACCGCAGCCCCCACCGCAGAGGAGACGAGAGTAAGGCACGTCCGAGGACCCCAGGTAAGTTTTACGGCGAACAAGCACTCCGGCACGTCTTCCACGTCTCCTGTGGCGTTTTTTCCGGGGAAGATCACACAGATCACAGCGCAGGTAGTCTGGGATGTTAGACGACCACGGTGGGAGGCCACCAGCTTGTTCTCCCAAACGATCTCTAAACAGCCCCAAGGCCTCACAGGACGCTCGGATGTCGAACAGAATTTGGCGATCATATACGAGAAGTGTAGTTACATCCCGGCAACAAAAACACAGAAATAAAATAACAGCAAACAAAAGGCAGGTATAGCGTGATGCTGGCAGACAGCGTGCCTTACACACTGGCGCCATTTCGCCAGATCTCTACCAAAAAACCTTCTTGACATGCCAGAACAAACCTCCATTCATTCTAGTTTACCGATAACGGGAGTTTAGGTCTAGTTTAGGTCGATAACGACCCCTTTCTGTTGGACGGGGACCCCTCGGACTAGGAAGTCTACCACGATGTACCCAGTGTAGGTGATGTCCAGACCATTTGCCCCCCATAAAGTCAGCCTAGAAGCTTCCATTGCTTGGAGCTGATGATCTGCAAACAACTCCTGGACCAGGCTCTCCGAGAATAACGTTACTTGAGAACCTGTATCGACCAGACAATCTATCGTGACTCCGTTAGCTTGAACCTCCACGGTGGGACAATGCCCAACCCAGTCATCTTGTAAAACAGGAACAGAAGAAGGGTCACACAAAGGGGTCCCGGCCACTTGACCCACAGTGGCCGGTGGGACTAAAAACCCCCTTGAGAACCCCGACGGAGCCCACACTGACAACTGATGTGTCCCGGGTCTCCACAATTAATACAGATGGGCCTTCCCTGGTCATCCCACTGGAACCGGGGGCCCACAGGACGTAGGGGGCGGCGCACAGGACCTCGCCCCTCTTCCGAATACGACCTCTCTCTCACCATCAATCCACCCTCGACTCGACCCCGACGAAGTTCACCCAACAGGTTCCGAGATAGTTCCGCCATCTGTCCCTTGACATCCTCTAATAGTTCAGATCTCAGTTTCTGTTTCCAATCACTCAGTTCAACAGGCGCGGGTCCACTGGCACTACTTGCTGCCACACAAACCGGTGTACGAGTCGTCTCTCCCTGATCTAGTTCCAACGCCAAGGCCTCTTGTCGCAGAGCCTCAAAGGTCATAGTGGGGTCTTGTCGAAGCTGGAGTCGTATGCCCTGACGTACCGGCCCCTCACGCAGCCCCAAGACAAATTGGTCTCGTAACAAGACTTCTCCTTCACCAAGTCCATGATCCTGTCGTCCCTTCAGCCGGCCAAACTGCTCCCGCAATTTCAAGGAGTATGGCCGAAGAGTCTGCTTAGGCCCCTGTTGATAGTTAAAGAACTGGGCACGAAGAGTGGCCACCGGGGTAGATTTTCCATATAATCCGGACAAGAAATCGAAGAAAGTTTTCGCGGTAGCCCATGTGGCTTCCGATCCAGCTAGAACTTCTCTTTTGGCTTCTCCTTCCAAAGACACCAACACAAACTGTACTTTCTGTGATGCACTCAATCCCTGTAATCCGGCCAGATATTCCGTCTGCGCCTTCCAATCGTGCAAGCCCAACTCCGATCCTGGCCCTCCATAGCGCTGTGCCCAGGGAGCTCCCATAAAGATCGACATGACTTGCGGACGAGCCGCTGGTGCCTCTTCATCCACCATCGCGCACCTGTGGCCGCTACAACTATATAAAAATAGGGGAAAACCCTGCCGACTACGCCACTTCTATGTCACCGATGCGGGCCGGGGCGGACTCGGATGACCAGCCGCCCCTGACCGAGAAACCACCGTGAGGAGCCGACACCACGGGTGCGCAACAGATGGACAAACGAAGACCAGAAAGCAGTTCAAAGGAATAACAATCTTTATTGAACACAATATATCAACGAGCACAAACTTGATAGACTTCAGTGTCCTCTAGGTCTTCTTCGGCTATGAGTAGGTACTGATCGAACGTCACAGTTTCGCCCTGACGGCGACTTCACCAAGAATACGGCTCACTTCAGGACCCAAATGGTAAGTAGGAAGGTAAGAGTTCTTCTCAATACAGGATACTTTCGTCAGTGCACAGTAGTGGGACAATAATTTAAAGGCTTACTTCACCAGCTATGCTGCATACTTCCAGACTCAGATGGTAAGTAGGAAGGTAAGGATTCTTCTCAGTATAGGTTACTTTCGTCAGTGCACATTAGTGAGACAGTGAATTAAAAGCTTACTTCACCAGCGATGCTGCATACTTCTAGACTCAGGCGGTAAGTAGGAAGGTAAAGATTCTTCTCAATACAGGATACTTTCGTCAGTGCACAGTAGTGAGACAGTGATTTAAAAGCTTACTTCACCAGCGATGCTGTATACTTCTAGACTCAGGCGGTAAGTAGGAAGGTAAGGATTCTTCTCAGTATAGGATACTTTCGTCAGTGCACAGTAGTGGGAGACAGTGGTTTAAAAGCTTACTTCACCAGCGATGCTGCATACTTCCAGACTCAGACGGTAAGTAGGAAGGTAAGGATTCTTCTCAATATAGGATACTTTCGTCAGTGCACAGTAGTGGGACAATAGGCCCTATCTTGCACCCGGCGCAAATGACTTTGTACACTGACGCATGTATCATTCCTATTTTGCACCCGCGCAAAGCGGGCTTTTCCCTCCACAGTCGCACGTCGGTAAACTAGGAAATGAACTTGCGCTCCCTGGGCGGGTCGGCGCAAAAAGGAGGCGTGTTTCAGCGCAAACATTCCCTAGTGCTATTTTGCACTTCCAGAAAACGTTGCGCGTTGTTCATAATGCTATTTTAAGCGCGCATGCTTGGCCATAATGTAGCGGGTGCACAACGCGCATACACTTTGATTCTCTCATCAACACAGATGCAGCAGTTTTTATTTTTGCAAATCATACATTATAACAAGGAAATATATTACCACACGAGGGAAATCATTGTGGTGTCCATGAAGATGTGAAAAAATAGGCATAAATCTAGCTTACACATTTACCCAAATTTTTCAGGCAAATTGTAGTAATGACGGATCAGACCTGTTTGCCCAATAGTGGCAAGACACATATGTAATATAAGGACATCTGACAAATTAGTTTGTCCGTCAAGAACCAGGAAAAAAAAATCTGAAGACTGAGAAATCACCTTTACCATAATGTAAGTACATTAAAAACCTTACTCTTTAACTTACCAGTTAAGTTGAGCTTTCTCATATTTTTTTTCTATTGATTTGGGTGGGGTTGTCCCATCCTCAATGTCAATTCTCTTTCTTTTACGGCCCTGACGAGAACATCGGTCTCCTCGGTTGTGAACCGCTACTGGCGCGCGCCTGGTAAATGCGCCATAATAATAACAATCCGCCATGCAACATGCGCACCTGCTCTTAAAGGGTATGTTGGATGACGCTCTGATTGTATTAAGGTAAGGATTCTTCTCAGTATAGGATACTTTCGTCAGTGCACACTAGTGAGACAGTGGTTTAAAAGCTTACTTCACCAGCAATGCTGCATACTTCCAGACTCAGACAGTAAGGAGGAAGGTAAGGATTCTTCTCAGTATAGAATACTTTCATCAGTGCACAGTAATGGGAGACAGTGGTTTAAAAGCTCACTTCACCAGCAATGCTGCATACTTCCAGACTCAGACAGTAAGTAGGAAGGTAGGGGTTCTTCTCAGTACAGGATACTTTCATCAGTGCACAATCGTGGGACAGTGGTTTGAAAGCTTACTTCACCAGCGATGCTGCATACTTCCAGACTCAGACGGTAAGTACGAAGGTAAGGATTATTCTCAGTGCAGGATGCTTTCGTCGTGTGCAGTAGTGGGACAATGATTCGAAGCTTACTTCACCAGCGATGCTGCATACTTCCAGACTCAGACAGTAAGTAGGGAGGCAAGGATTATTCTCAGTGCGGGATACTTTCCAGCTCAGCTATATCACTCTGGCTTACAATAGAGAACAGATGTAATAACTTTTCACAAACGTGTAAGCAGGAGTTGGGGCAACCTCTCAGCAAAACACACCACACTCGTGTTCACTTCAAATCCACAATCATGAATCAATGTATATAAATATGGCAAAAGCACTGCAATTCACTCACACGATAGGGCTGGTCAGAGGCCTCAATCCATTCGCTACACTCCCGTAGGGGATATTTAATCCTCAATTCCTCTTCAGCACACTCTGAAACACATAGCTTCCCCAACAGTCAGATCTACATTCACTGCATCCCCTTCGAGCTGTTTGAATGTTCATAAGATGAAATCAATTCACTTATCTTTCTCTCTTCCTTCACAGCGCCGATTCCATCGACAAATCAGTCCAGCAAATTCCTGCAGACGAACTCTGATCCAACAGACTTCAATGGGCGGCTTCCACATCCAGACAACTTTCCCCAGCAAGCTTGTACCCAAAACTGCTCCAAGATAACCAGTTCTCCCTTTTCCCTTCTCTCAGTCGCGCCTGTTTCCTCTCTGAATAGCCCTTTTATGCTTAGCTTGTAAAGCAGGAAGCCTGTGTGAACGCCGCTCCACTCTCTCTCGCACCTGCAGTGCATTAGCGCTAATCAGGCCGGGCAATGATCACGCCACACCCGGAACCGGAGTGGAATTTGTCACACACAAAACGTTCCCTTGAGAAACTCGTGCCTCATCAAGAGGGTTCCGCTCACTAAGCGTGTTTGTCACCCGTGACATAATGCAAGGAAAAAATGCCATTAAGGACAAAAGCTTAGGCCGCGCCACAGGGGCCTATAGTGCACTACCACCTCCTCAAAAAACATTTTTCTAAAGGCCATGACTATAACGTTATATTAAAATGTTAATGTTGAAAAAATTGGGATGCACTACCTGTTTCAGCCGCATACATGCCCATAGAAAATGAATTTCAGTCCAATTTCCATTTTAGTAAAATGCAAATACATTAAAGAACCATATGTGTGTACTACTGAGCATTAACATGTGTTTCATGGAGAGGAAGATATGATGACTAGTTGCCTATAAGTATTGTAATGCAAAAAGTCAAACTTCAGAGGCATGTTATCATCAAAATGGTATATGTTTATACTTCTCTTTAAGGGCGCAGGTTTGATTTTGAGATTGGTGGGGACTGGGGACATCCACAGAAGCGGAGGTATCAGGAAATTAATAGGATAATGTATTAAGGTTTTTATATTGACCTTAACAATACGTTAATTCATTAATTCTGTAATGTTACAGGTAACTAATAAAGCCAAGGAGGTAGTTTAACAGAGACTTAACTTTACTCCGTTCATAGTGCAATGCAATAGTGCAATACTGTCTTGTTCCTTGCTTTTTGAAGAAGCCAAACACGTCTGCATCTTTCATTAAAAGGATATAGTTCACCCAAAAACGAAAATCATTTAGGCTACTCACTCTCAAGTTGTTTCAAACCAGTTTCTTTCTTCTGCTGAACACAAAAGAAGATATTTTGAAGAATGTCGATAACCAAACAGTTGATTGTAGCCATTGACTTCCATTGTAGAAAAAAAATAAATACCTGTTCACCCTGTTCGTGCAGACATCTCGTCATCAGCACGTTCCGTAAGGCTGTGCAGAATTGTAGGCAAAGGATAACTGAGCACTGCAAACAAACAGCAGCTGCCTTTTCAGTTCCTCCTGAACCAAAACAAGTGAATGCTGCGTTAACGCCATGTCCTAACCTGTAATTACGAGATGGCAACCCGTAACGTTCTACCTGGAGCTGTTCATGCTCTTAGACTCGGTACGCTATCAGCGCCGAAATGAATCTGCAGCTGTCAGGTGTTACAAGTAAGAGCTCTGTTGTTTACGTTCATTGTTATTGTATTGTTATGTGCTTTAAGACATGAGGTAATGTAACGTTGTCTCTCTTCTCGTGACTCTTTGCAGACTCAGCTGTGTGCGTTAATGTATTTTGGAGGAGGCGTGGCTTTGAAGACGCTCTGAAGGGAGGGTGGGATCTCATGCTTTCAAAACTAGCTTGCTATTGCTAGCCTCTCTGAAATTGTCTACCCTACCTTTAATATTTTGTAAATAACAAACAATTATTTAAAGCACTTGCGTCATTCACAAAATTGAGGTTAAACCACTGGAGTCACATGGATTACTTTTATGATGTCTTAACTACTGTCATGAACAGTTTGGAGACACAAAAGTTGAGAATCCAAATGCAGTAAACACATCATAAACACAGGGTAAACTGTCCAAACAATTACTGGGCACAGGAAAGCAGGCAAACTGGGAAATCCACGAGAGACAGGCACACAGTGGCTGATACAAGACATTGAGGATGAAAAATTGCCAGGGGATTTTTGATATCTCGAACGGTTTGGCCGTGGCGAGGAAACTAATTTATGGCGAATAATGGAAACAGGAAGTGTGTTATAACTTCTTTATACATTAATTGATCTTGATGAAACTTCAGCAGTGTGTTCGTTGTCAGAGGCCAATCACATGGATGTGACTATTGTGAGTCAAAGTTATAGCACCACCAACTGGCAGCAGGAAGTGTGTCACTTTCAAAATGCTTTTAAATCACCCTCTTATTTTTACCCGATTTGCTTCAAACTTTATGTGTATAATGTAAACACACAGATTTAGACCTGTGAAAGGATTATTGATATCTTAGATACTGTTGCCGTGGCAACGCATCAAACTTTAAGATTCTTTTTTGATGCTTTTGAGACTCTTAGCATACTTGAAATTGCATGAAACTCGACAGACACGTCAAATTTATTAGCCAGTAGACGTGCAAAGTTTCAGAAACGGGCGTGGTGCAGGGGCTCAGTAGTGCCACCTTTTGACAAAAGAGGGGGAGTTAGGTCTATACTTTTATCTACAATCTTAAATCTCAGTATGTATATTGTTCCTATCGAGCTGGACAACTTTCTAATTTACAGTCATTAGCTCCGACCAACAGGAAGTCAGATATTTTGGTTTGAATGTGGATGTTTTGAAGAATTTTCTCTCTCTCTATGAGAGGGAGAGGGAGAGGGGGGGGGGGGAGAGATTTGTCTGTTGAGTGAGAATACTGTTAATTATTGTTTTTCAAGGTTTCAGGGGCTTTTGGGGCCCTTAACATGCTCGAAAACTCTTGAAACTTTGCACACGGGTCAGAACCCGCAGCCATTATTAGCTGAAGCTGGTACCCGGGCGTGGCAGGGGGGCTCGACAGTGCCCCCTGGAATGGGATTTGAACACTTGTCCATAAATCAAACACACTTGCATGTAATAATATGAAACTCGGTACACATAAAGATCTCATCGGGTTGAACAACTTTCGTGCTCTAAGTTTTAATTCTTCGGGTGATAGTTTAGTTTAAACACAAAATCATACATAGGGCCATACTGCCTTCTTGTGTCCAAAATTGTATTTATATTTAAATATATTAGGTATGTGACTGAGGATATTTTCTCACCGGTTAATCTATGTGTGACTCTGGCGAGGGCTTTTAAATCGCTAATATGAAATTAAAATACTCACATCCGCACGGACATTGATAATGCTTCGGAGCAGAGCAAGGGTTGTCCATTTTGCTTGGGGCCCAAAAATTCCTTCAAACGGCCCTGTGTGTATGTATATATATATATATATATATATATATACATATATATATATATATATATATATATATATAATTTTTAATAATATATATATATATATATATATATATATATTTTTTTTTTTTTAAATATTCATATAACCCATATCTTTTAAATTAAATTAAGATTGTATGTTTGATAATTGAACCTAAATGAATTTAAAATTAATGCGCTATATTTCAGATCAATATATTTGTTTTCCTTCATTTTAATCAACACTAACTTTATTCTCATCTGAATTATAAATAACTTATTTCTGTATAAAATAAAAAATCCCAAATAATCCAGACCAACCAGAGCGCACTATTCCTACAACATCATCAGTGCTGAAGCGGAATTACCAGAGCCGTTCGGCAGATAGCGAGCAGATGCAGCATATGTGTTTATCGAAGCAGGGTCAGGCCAGGGGGATCCATTTGCAGCTTTTTATTAAGAATGGTCAAGACAGGCAGGGTGAGCAATGGCAAACAGGGCAGAACAGAAAAGGCGGAGACAAACCAGGTTGACAGGCAAAGGGCCGAGGCAGGCAGCAAGAATCAGAGTCCAATAAACAATCCAGATCGGGGCAGGCAGAAAGTAGTCAGCAACGGTAAACAATCGGTCAAATACAGAAATCAAACATGGGAAATGATGGCCGGGCAAAATCCATATAAGTGGCTATTGTGGTTCACGATCATAGGCCCTGTCCCAAATGGCACACTTCATTTGAATTTTCAGTCTTGTGTAGGGCTGGGTTTCGATTCAAATTTCAAGAATCGATTCGATTCCGATTCTCAAGATCTTGAATCGATTATCATTATTCGATTCGATCCGATCTGATCTGATCCGATCTTCGAGATTTAGATAAGTGTTTTTGAAAAAAGCATTTTTTTCCAGCTGTTACCTGAATTACAGGACTGTAGTTATGCAACATATTGATACTATTATTATAGACATTCAACTGCAAATTAATGGAGTATTGATGGTTGTAAAGAACAATCCCCCTTCCAGAGTGTTGATACAACTGCTTTCACAAACTTGCACTGGTGTAGACGACAGAGGACGCAGAGGTATATCAGCAGCAGAAGACCGATTATTTAGACGCGAACCTGATGTATTATTAAAAATGACATTAAGAATTTTCCAAAAAGCTCCTACAGTTCAGATGCAAATGCACCTTTATTTTTTATTTTAATGATGAACATTTAGAACACATTTGTTTTAAGCCAGTGCAAATGTAAACAGATTGTTGGTTACTGGCTTCACAGTAAACAGACAACATTACCCAGAATGAAAATAAAATTTGAACTTACAAAACCTTTAGAAAACACAAGTGTGTCACAGTTTTGTGTAACCTTCAAGTACTCCAGGTATAAGACATTAAATTGTCTTTAAAGTGTATTTGTGTAAACTGGTCATTTTAAACTAAAATAGTAGATAAAAATAAATAAAAACTGGAAAAGGCCTTGCCTATTAAAGTGCAAATAAAAATAAACTGGAAATTAAACTTGTCTTAACCCAGAGTGTGAACTGCCATCACTCAGGAATGGAAAGATTATTCTGCAGGAACAGTAGCTCATTGACATGTCCAGGTGTAAGGCAACTTCTTTTGGCAGTAATGATATCACCTGCAGTTGAAAAAAACCTCTCAGATGTGACGCTGGTTCCTGGGACACAGAGATATCGCTTTGCCATTCGAGCCAAAAGAGGATACTCCTTTTCATTCTCCCGCCACCAGATGAGAGGATTGTCCTGCAGTCCCGCAGGTCTCCTTGCCCTGTACCTTTTGATCTCGTCTTCTGCCTCTGCCGCTTTAGTTTTCTGTGGTCCTACTTCCTGTTGTGGTCCGTAGGCTTCCCCAAGGAGAGACTCCAAAGCACTGGATTGCTTGAATTGCTTGGGTGCCGGAGGTTGGGGTTCCACCTCTTCCTCCACTCCATCAACTTCATCAGCACCATCATCCTGCTGTGTAAGAAGAGAGAGAGAGAATTTGTATTTTATGGAGATGTGTGTGAGTGAAAGAGAGAGTGGACTTTTTCCACTGAGTTTCTTTTTAAAATGATTACTTACATTATATGCATCTTCCTCCATCCCACACACTGCTTCAGTCTGGAATCTGGAGAAGGTCCTGTCTCGCTCCTCCTCATTCAGGAATGGCAGAGCTTTGAAACGTGGATCAATAGCTGAAGCTACGTACAGCATGTCCTTCTGGTTTACATACCTGGAATTTAAATTTCACACATTTTGATCAATTTATCCCCCTGAGGAGGACAATAATGTCTTTCTTTAATGAAGTTTCCTTTATATATATTTATATACAGTAAAATAGTCTCATATCTCTTTCTCTCTCTCTCACTCACTCACTCACACACACACACACACACACACACACACACACACACACACACACACACACACACTCACACACACAGAGACCTACCTTGTGCTTAAGTTTTTCTTGATCTCATCCTTCGTGTCCTTAACAACTCTGGAGTCTTCTGGGAGACTGGTCATCTCTTTCAGCAGCAGAGCATGCAGAGGTGCTATCACTGAGAGAGTTGGGCACTTTTCTTCTGACATCACTTGAGTGGCTGTCTTCATTGGCTTTAGAGCTCTGACCACATCTTCTGCATCTGTTATGTCCTTTTCCTTCAGGCCGCAAAGATCCTTTTCATTTCTCCGCACATCAGGTGAGAGCAGAGCGGCAGAGATCGCGGGTTGCTGCTCTAAAAAGCGCTCAAGCATTTCTAGTGCACTGTTCCAACGAGTCACCACATCAATTTTGAGCTTGTGTGCATTCAGCTGCAGTAGCTTCTGGTTTTCTTTGAGGATACGGGTGGCAGTTGTACTGCGATGAAAGAACTTTGCGATGTGCCTTACTCTCCCAAGAAGGCGTGCAACATTCGGCAGTTTAAGACCGGCTTGCGAGGCCAGGTTGATTATGTGCGCGAAGCAGCCGACGTGGGTTAGCCCCGTAATCTCCACCGCACGGACCATATTCGCCGCGTTGTCAGTGACTATGGCTGGGTCTTTACTCATCAGCCCCCACTCCTCCATAGCTTTGGTTAACATTTCAGCTAGACTGACAGAGCGATGGTTCGTTTGAACTTCGGTTGTCTGCAGCACGTAAGACACGAGGTTCCAGAGGTCGTCTATGTAGTGTGCTGTCACACTCATGTAAGATTCCATAGCTACGGATGTCCAGGTGTCACTCGTAATGCCCACCCTCTCTGCGGTCTTAAGCTTACACATTACACCATCTTTTACTGTCTGGTACATGTTGGGGATCACTTCTTCAGACAGACGTTTGCGAGACACAATGACATAATTTGGTTCCATTACCTTCATTAGCCACCTGAATCCCACGTTCTCAACAACAGAATACGGGCGCATATCTTTGCAAATGAAGGCCGCAATCGCCTCAGTTATTTTGACAGAGCGTGCAGAATTAGTTGGGAGTTGTAGAGTTTGTTTCAGTGTCATCTGTTGCGGTCCGGTGGCAGGCTTGGATATGATGTCTTGATGATGTCGCATCATGTGGTTCCTGAGATTAGTAGTATTTCCACAATACTTCACCTCCATTTGGCAGGCTTTGCAAATTGCTTTGCTTTTGTCAAGCTCGTTCTCTGCATTGCTTGTTCTGAACCCGAAATGGTGCCGGATCGCAGCTTTGAGCGTTTCTGGAGTTTTCAAAACAACCGCTTGCTTAACGTTACTGACCGCCATGTTCGTTGTTTTAATGTCCTTCCACCTCGCACGCATGCGTGAATTCAATGGCGCGTTACGGATCGATCTGAGTTACGGATCGATCTTTAGAAAATTAATATGAAAATCGATTCAGAATTGGTGAATCGATTTTTTCAACACAGCCCTAGTCTTGTGTACTTATTTCATGTGTTTCATGTTCATTAAATCCATGAGACCGTAGGGTGTCTCATTTTTCATTTTAGGTTTCAGAAGGTTGCTCACGCATACTTTGTGGTTGATATGTGCCCTCGATGCGCACTTTTGCAGAGTCCACACTGATGCAAGCTCTACAGCACACTTCTTTTCGACAGTCAAAGCAGGGTTACGTTTTTGCACGTCGTGCACAATAACCCTAAAGGCACCAGGGTGGCGGTGCCACCGGCTTCTTTTTATATATATATATATATATATATATATATATATATATATATATATATATATATATATATATATATATACACTCACCTAAAGGATTATTAGGAACACCTGTTCAATTTCTCATTAATGCAATTATCTAATCAACCAATCACATGGCAGTTGCTTCAATGCATTTAGGGGTATGGTCCTGGTCAAGACAATCTCCTGAACTCCAAACTCAATGTCAGAATGGGAAAGAAAGGTGATTTAAGCAATTTTGAGCGTGGCATGGTTGTTGGTGCCAGACGGGCCGGTCTGAGTATTTCACAATCTGCTCAGTTACTGGGATTTTCACGCACAACCTTTTCTAGGGTTTACAAACAATGGTATGAAAAGGGAAAAACATCCAGTATGCGAAAATGCCTTGTTGATGCTAGAGGTCAGAGGAGAATGGGCCGACTGATTCAAGCTGATAGAAGAGCAACTTTGACTGAAATAACCACTCGTTACAACCGAGGTATGCAGCAAAGCATTTGTGAAGCCACAACACACACAACCTTGAGGCGGATGGGCTAAAACAGCAGAAGACCCCACCGGGTACCACTCATCTCCACTACAAATAGGAAAAAGAGGCTACAATTTGCAAGAGCTCACCAAAATTGGACAGTTGAAGACTGGAAGCTGTTCTGGAATGCAGCTGTTCACTTGACTATTTATGCCATAATGACACAGTAGTTAAATTAAGTGTTTAAACACTAGCCAGCAGTGGCAGCTTCCACTTAATTGATTTGTTGTGTGTGTTCAATATCTTATGAAAGAAAAACAAGAACTTAAAGATTAATCAATTGCATCACTGTATTGGCACCTACATGCAGCAAATGCATTATGCACAATTCAACTCTCAATACATTGCACAATACAGGGTGGCACACTGGAGTGCAGCTTGCACCTTTATTCTGAACAGATTTCACATATTGGTGGGCATCACCAAAACTCACCATCCACTAACAAAATCTAAACAAAAGCATGTAGTCCACAAATGTAGTCAATTTATTGTATGTGTGTACAGTACAGGCGTCCGCGCTCAAAAGGAGTGGCGTAACCTCTGAACTAGCCTATAGCAGCTAGCTGTCAATGGATGACATCTCTAGTCACAAGTAAATTATGCAATCCCCCCCAAAACGTGTGACTGTATTGGAGCAAACAGCAACTTAAGTTACAATTCAGTGACATTGGTTCTACTACACAGTCCCTGGCAGGCTGGCACCCTCTGGCTTCACCTCATATAGGACACTGGCAAACGAACATCTAGCCAGCCAACTCCAGTCAACAAAACAAATCATCAGCTAACTCAGTGTTTCTCAAACTTTTTCTGCCATTCCCCACTTCGGAGGTAGGAAACGGGTTCCGAGCTCCACCTGTCCCCAATCACCCCAACAAAATGTTAATAGACTAGGCTTTAAGTTTAACTGTTAAAATGTACTTTATTAACATCACACATTTTAAAAACTTAACATCAAATAACAGCATTAAAAACTTTCAAATAGAGAAAATTAAAGTGCAATTATATTATCAATTTGCATGAAATAAGACTCAAAAGCATTTAGCCTCTGATAACATCAAATTCAGAAACTGAGAAAATAGAAGTGTGGACTAATGTTAGTTGTGGTTTGATTCATTTTGTCACTTTGCTAACTCCATGCAAAAAGAACAAAAAATAAAATAAAAATAATAATAATCTCAAATTGAGCCGGAGGTGGTAAATTCCTAAAAATGTACGTATTTTTTTAGGTATTTTAATAAGGTACCTAAAATACGATTGTTATAAAAGTGTTTGAACAACAAAACACATCCACTTGCACATATTTGACAATCGGAATACCAGATATATCCTGCTATAGCTAACAAATTTGTGAAATTTTAAATAAAAAAGGAAATAAAAGCAGATCATCAGTCATTCAGCTATTGTGGCTGCGGTGTGACAAGCAATGAATGACGCGTATCCATGGGAACCATAAAGTGATACTACGATCAATAACGGTCGCCTTGACAAACTTTTAAACTTACATGTGAAAAGGTTAAGTAAGGTTTACATTTAAATGTGTCTTTGTTTTGTTTTGAGTGTATGGTCATTGAATGCATTGACGTCACTTCCCCTCCGGAACTCGCCCCCCCCCCTGCTGGACTGAGTGGCAAAACATGGCTGCGTTCAGCAGCGGAAACATGGAAAACGGGAGTAACACAATAGATTATCTGCTTAAATTAAGGGCAGTTGGACTTGACAGTGACCCTTACAGCTTTCCAAAGAATCAGTGGTCCGTGGACATTCAGATGTGGCCAGGAATCGAGTTTCCTGACATTTATATGTACCTGATTTCGATGCCGGGACAATACACAAGACAAAGTCTGAAGGCATATAAAAGCCTTGACGCTGGGTCATACTTCAAGGCGGGATTTGTTGGCGAAATGAAAGTGACCAGGACACCTACAGATATTATGGTCATCTGTGGACAGGTTTGTATTACGTTACATATTTGAACTTTTATTTGGAAAACTGTAGCTAAGTTAGCTTATTAATAACGAAAACAATTCTTTATTTTTGCTAATTATTATTTTATTTCAGTTAGTTTTTCAGTAACTGTTGTTAGTTTCGTTTAGTTTTAGTTTTTCATTTATTATGAATTTGGTCTGTAGCTAACAAATTATCCCCCTCTTTGTTTCTATAGCATGGTCACAATCATGGCTTTTTAATAAATGCTGACAAAAACTTAACAGCTATACAGAGTATACATGAAAAAGGGTAAAGTTAAAAGTTTAAATGATGAGTAATGTTAGTCAAAGACCCCACATACCTGACACAAAATGAGAGCTGCAAATCCACGTTTCTTCGCCTGGATCCCAGTTGTTTCTTTGAAATGCAGCGATGAGCGATCCATTTGCTTCGCTTTTCTTTTGCTTTTGGCAGTCTGTAGAAAGATAGCTCTGACTTCTTGTAAAATCTATTTGTACAGTCAATTGCACAACAGCTCTTCCCCATTTTAGACACGCTATTTGTGTTGTCGCTAATCAAGCTAACGCTGCGGCTCGCCTTTCTGCCACTCAGTGGGTGGAACAGCAGCGACTTCCGCTTACTGTGACGTCATGCGCATTCCCTCTATTCCCCACCAGTGGGCCGCGCCCGCGCCCCACACTTTGAGAAACGCTGAGCTAACTTAACAGCTAACTTAGCAATGGGGTACCTCCGTTTGGTCAGGATTTTTCCTCTTTTTGGCTGGTGTCGACCAACAATGAAAAATCGTTGTCTGGCTGCCTTTCAGTGTCTTTTTCATCTTTCCATCCGTTAGCATGCACCGTCAGCTTTCTCCAACCATTCATCCCAGCAGTAATACCAAGTAGTCGGTGCGGTGGGCGGGGGGTACATTACAGATTACAATTCATTACAGTTGTACATTACAATTCATTACAGATTATTTAAAATATGATACTATCTTTCTTGCTGGCAAATTAATTTAATAAAGAAAACGAACAAAAGTATTCATTGGGAATATTTCGTATTTATTTTAATCTGAATGATGTGATGATGTTGGAGGGGTCATATTAGCTGGATATGATTTTTGAGGGGGTCATGACCCCCGTAACCCCCGTGCAAATTACGCACATGGGTGTGGGGGATGTTTTCTTGGCACACTTTAGGCCCCTTAGTGCCAATTGGGCATCGTTTGAATGCCACGGCCTACCTGAGCGTTGTTTCTGACAATGTCCATCCCTTTATGGCCACCATGTACCATCCTCTGATGGCTACTTCCAGCAGGATAATGCACCATGTCACAAAGCTCGAATCCTTTCAAATTGGTTTCTTGAACATGACAATGAGTTCAGTGTACTAAAATGGCCCCCACAGTCACCAGATCTCAACCCAATAGAGCATCTTTGGCATGTGGTGGAACGGGAGCTTCGTTCCCTGGATGTGCATCCCACAAATCTCCATCAACTGCAAGATGCTATCCTATCAATATGGGCCAACATTTCTAAAGAATGCTTTCAGCACCTTGTTGAATCAATGCCACGTAGAATTAAGGCAGTTCTGAATGCGAAAGGGGGTCAAACACAGTATTAGTATGGTGTTCCTAATAATCCTTTAGGTGAGTGTATATATATATATATATATATATATATATATATATATATATATTAGGGCTGGGCAAGTTAACGCGTTATTATCGCGTTAACGCATTTATTAATTAATGCCGACAATTTTTTTATCGCACGTTAACGCAGTTTTTTTATTATTATTTTGAAAGTCCGTTGCTCACTGGCTCTGAATAAACATAGGCCTACAGTCAAACCATGATCACAGGAGGGGTGGGATGTTGGTCAGCCAGCAAATAACCCACCCAAACAAGCAGTGGAGAGAGGCAGGTTCTCTCTGGTGAACAGTTAAAGGGTTGCGCTCCGCGAGTGAATGACAGGCGCTCTATGGATAGTACCTATAAAACCTATAGATAATAACTATTTAGATTCTGGAAACTCACTAACAGCGAGCCGAGGATCAGTCTCTTTTCTAATGATTTGTTTTGCGCGTCCTTTATAAAAAGTTATAGACAATTCAACTTCGGCAACGAGCGGGCGCGTGCGTGAGGCGAGCATGACCGCAACAGTTTCACAGGAACGCACCCGCTTGTCGCTGCACCTTGTGCTCGACCACTTCACCTCACTCTTGGCTGATTTATACTTCTGCGTCGGACTTACGCCGAAGACTATACGCTATAGACTACGCGTTGGTTTTCATTTATATCTCTGCGTCGTTGTCCGCGTTGACGCGCAATTACACATGCACAGGGAGCATGTGAAACCCGGGGAGCGGTTCTAGCAATCACAGCGCTTGCGGTACGCGTAGAATTGACGTTACATTTTTGGAGAGGTGCACGTCAGGGTACGCCGAAGTGTACGCGCGCTACACAGCCACGGCGTGAGTATAAAGTATAAATTGTTTTTTTACTCTGTTTAATGTAATCTTACGTGGGAAACCATGGCATGACCAAACCTAAGCTAGGACTACTATAAGTAACGTTGGTCGACTTATATCTGTAGTAGTGATCATGACCTCTGAGTACTACATAGACTGTTTCTGCTGCTCCCTGATAAAAGATACCTGTTGATACCTGTTCAGAAAAAAAAACAAGAAAACTGGACTCGTTTTAACAAACTAGATAAAAGGTAATGCCCTGGCAGTGGCAAATAGCTTTGTTTAAATATTTGTTTTGATTACATTAATGTTTAAATTGAGATTTGAGATTACTGTGTAAAGGGAATACTGCTGGTATAAAAGCACCTTATTTGTTTAAAGTTATTGCACTTTTGTGTATATAGCAGTACATTTAAATCAAAAGTGCGCAGTAAACTACTTTAGAAGTCATTATTCAATTTTGCGCATAACAATGCGATTAATCGCGATTAATCGCAAGAAAATCATGCGATTAATCGCGATTAAAAATTGTAATCGTTGCCCAGCACTAATATATATATATATATATAAATATAGCTGCGAGCAGCGATGAAGGGCCAAAGCCGGCGGCACCGCCGGTTGCGGTGCCACCGGCTTGGGCCCGTAATTGCTGCTCGCAGCTATATTTTATTTATTTATTTATATTTTACGACTTCTCTGGCACTTTTGGGGCCCTTAACGTGCTCAAAAACTCTTGAAACTTTGCACACAGGTCAGAACCCGCGGCCATCAGGGCCGGGCTGAAGCTGGTACCCGGGCATAGCAGGGGGGCTCAACAGCGCCCCCTTGAATAGGGTCCAAAAACTTGGTCCATAAATCAAACACGTTTGCATGTAATAATATGAAACTCGGTACACATATAGATCTCATCGGTTCATATATCCTTCATACTCTTACTTTTTACACCAGCCCAACAGGAAGTCGTCTATTTAGGGTTGTTTGGAAAACGCATGCAACGGAATTTAAAGTACTCCTCCTAGAGAATTCAAACAAATGCCACGAAACTCGGTCAGCGTGAAGTCAAGACATTGAGGATGAAAAATTGCAAGTGTGTCACTTTCTAAAGGCTTTGAAATCACCCTCTTATTTATACCTGAATTGCTCAAAACTTTATCTGTATAATGTAAACACATGGCAGATGTAGACCTGTGAAAGGATTATTGATATCTTAAATACTGTTGCCATGGCAATGCATCAAACTTTAATAGTCTTTTTGGATGGTTTTGAGACTCTTAGCATGCTTGAAATTGCTTTAAATTGCATGAAACTTGACAGACAGATCAAATTTATTAACCAGTAGACATGTGCAAAGTTTCAGATACGGGCGTGATGTAGGGGCTCAGTAGCGCCACCTTTTGACAAAAGTGGGGTGTTTGGTTTTATGGTTTTATCTACAGTCACAAAACTCGGAACGTATAATGTTCTCGTCGAGCCGGACAACTTTCTAATTTACAGTCATTAGCTCCGACCAACAGGAAGTCAGATATTCTGGTTTGAATGTGGATTGATCTTGGAGAATTCTCTATCTCTCTCTCTGTCTGTCTGTGTGTGTGTGTGTGGGCTGTGGGGATTTGTTTATTAGGGCCCAAGCCTTGAAAAGGCAAATGCCCTATTGTTTTCCTTAGGAAAATTAGGAAAATTATTATTTTACTACCTTTTTGGCACTTTTGGGGCCCTTAACGTGCTCGAAAACTCTTGAAACTTTGCACACGGGCCATCAGAGCCGGGCTGAAGCTAGTACCCGGGCGTGGCAGGGGAGCTCGACAGCGCCCCCTGGAACGGGGTCCGAAAACTTGGTCCATTAATAAAACACGCTTGCATGTAATAATATGAAACTCGGTACACTTATAGATCTCATCGGGGCGAACAACTTTCGTACTCTTACTTTTTACTCCAGCTCAACAGGAAGTTGTCAATTAAGGGTTGTTTGGAAAATGCATGCAATGGAATTTAAAGTACTTCTCCTAGAGAATTGATCCAAATGCCACGAAACTCTGTCAGCATGAAGTCAAGACATTGAGGATGAAAAACGCCAGCGGATTTTTGATATCTCGAACGGTTTGGCCGTGGCGAGGAAATTAAATTATGGCGAGAAACGTGAAACAGGAAGTGTGTTATAACTTCTTCATACATTAACTGATCTTGATGAAACTTCAGAAGTGTGTTCGTTGTAAGAGGCCGATCACATGAATGTGACTATTGTGAGTCAAAGTTATAGCGCCACCAACTGGCAGCAGGAAGTGTGTCACTTTCAAAATGCTTTGAAACCACCCTCTTATTTTTACCCGATTTGCTTCAAACTTTATGTGTATAATGTAAACACACGCCAGATGTAGACCTGTGAAAGGATTATTGATATCTTAAATACTGTTGCCATGGCAACGCATCACACTTTAATATTATTTTTGGATGCTTTTGAGACTCTTAGCATGCTTGAAATTGCATGAAACTCGTCAGACACATCACATTTATTAGCCAGTAGACATGTGCAAAGTTTCAGAAACGGGCGTGGTGAGGGCTCAGTAGCGCCACCTTTTGACAAAAGTGGGGTTGATAGTTTTATCTAGAGTAATAAAACTCGGTATGTAAATTGTACTCCTCAAGCCGGACAACTTTCTAATTTAAAGTCATTAGCTCCGACCAACAGGAAGTCAGATATTTTGGTTTGAATGTGGAGAAAATCTCAGTTCTTGCCTTTCATTACAGACGCAATGTCCGCTTTTAGGGGCCGCTTCTTTTGCGCGCTCAAGTTCGTTATTTCAAATGAGGCTCATAATGGAAGCGACATTGTCACGACGCGCATGTGGTGCGGTGCGCTCGTTTTTCCAGGGATGTTTTCCAAACATCTCAACTTTCAGAATGCTGCAAGCGCGCCACAGGTCATGAGACAAAAACCAACCAATAAGTGTCACAACGCACACACAAAAGGTTAGGATCCAAGTGCAGTACTTATTTGGGGCAATCCAAAATTGTAGTCAGCCAGGCAAGTGTCAAAATCATACAAACCAGTCCAAAAACAAGAAACAAAACATGATCAGAACTCCGAAGTGCAAGTGACATTTAACAAGAATTCGACGAATATCACAGAAACAAACAGGGTATATATACACACAGATACTAACAAGGTGACGGGAAAAAGCTGTGTGCAATGATTACTGAGTGACAAAACAGGATGATGGGAAATGTAGACTGTGTGAAGGACACCGTGGTGGAAGAGGACCTCTGGTGGATACCCAGGGAAACACAAACCCGACACTGTGACATTACCCCCACTCTAAGGAGCAGCTACCAGATGACGGAACCAGCAGTGAAGGCTCTGGGCTGGACGGGACCAGCGGTAAAGGCTCTGGGCTGGACGGGACCAGCGGTGAAGGCTCTGAGCGAGCGCTGGCGAGCAGCTCGGGCGGAGCGGCAAGGCGAAGCGTCTGGGTGACGCCGTCAGGGCGAGACGCTTGAGTGACGCCGTCAGGGCGAGACGCTTGGGTGCCGCCGTCAGGGCGAGACGCTTGGGTGGCGCCGTCAGGGCGAGACGCTTGGGTAGCCCCGCTGCAGACCTGACTGGATGCTTCGGGGTCTCGACTGCAGGCCTCGGAACAAGCTCCGGGTCCTCCGGGACCACCGGGCTTAAGACCCTCGAAGTCGGATCCTCCGGGATGACAGCGGGCTGTTCAGGGACGGCCTCTGGGATATATATATATATATATATTTATACACATATATATATATATTAGGGGTGTAACGGTTCACAAAATTCACGGTTCGGTTCGATACGATACAGTGGTGTCACGGTTCGGTTCGGTTCGATACAATACAGCAAAAAGAAAAATGCCACAGAAATGTCCTATTTATTAAAAGAAAAATTATTTTTAAATAAGTCAAGTCAAGTCAAGTCAAATATATTTATATAGCGCTTTTCACAATACAGATTGTATCAAAGCTGCTTCACAGTATCAATCAAAACAACTTAATGTTTGTTTATTACTGGAAAAAAGACATCCAAGTTTGGTAGAGCTGATCAATGGTATGATTGGTTAATTAATTTGAATATCCCCAACTGAGCAAGCCTAAGGCAACAGTGGCAAGGAACCGAAAAAACTCCATCCAGTGACCTAATGGTGTCCTAACACCCCATCAGATGACCCAATGGAGAAAAAAAAACCTTGGGAGAACCCAGGCTCAGTCGGGGGCCAGTTCTCCTCTGGCGTTTATGAACTAGAGGCCGAATTTACAGTAACTGTAAGATAAAAAATTTATATGAATGCCTGGCTAAATAGATGCGTCTTCAGTCTAGTTTTAAACTGGGAGAGCGAGTCTGAGCAACGAACAATATCAGGAAGGCTATTCCAGAGCTTCGGAGCTAAATGTGAAAATGCTCTGCCTCCTTTGGTGGATCTGGATATCCTAGGAATGACCAGAAACCTCGAATCTAGTGATCTTAAAGAGCGCGATGGATTGTAAGGCGATAGAAGATCCGTTAAATAGACTGGAGCTAAACCATTTAGAGCTTTATAGGTCAAAAGCAATACCTTGTAATTAATACGGAACTTTATAGGTAACCAATGAAGTGATGATAAAATCGGTGTTATATGATCATATTTTCTTGATCTAGTAAGAACTCTAGCGGCTGCATTTTGGACTAACTGTAGCTTGTTTATTGAAGATGCAGGACAACCAGCTAATAAAGCATTACAGTAATCTAGTCTCGAGGTCATGAATGCATGAACTAACTTTTCTGCATCAGAGACTGATAGCATATTACGTAGCTTAGCAATGTTTCTAAGGTGGAAAAAGGCTGTTTTTGTAACATATGAAATATGCTTTTCAAAAGACAGGTTGCAGTCTAATGTAACACCCAGGTCTTTTACTGTAGCGGATAGAGTAAAAGGGCATCCTACTATGTTAAAGTCGTGCTGTGAAAGGTTTTGTGGATGGTTTTTAGAACCGATAAGTATTACCTCTGTCTTGTCTGGATTTAATAAAAGAAAATTATGCGTCATCCAATCTTTTATATCTTTAACACAATCTGTCAATTTGGATAATTTAGCGTATTCATCTGGCCGTGAGGAAATATATATTTGAGTGTCATCAGCATAACAATGGAAACTAATTCCATGTTTCCTTAGAATATTACCAAGTGGCAGCATATATATTGAGAATAATAAAGGGCCTAACACAGATCCCTGCGGCACTCCATAGTTTGCCGAAGTTATAATCGATTTTTCTCCATTTAAGTAGACGAAATGGTAGCGGTCAGATAAGTATGACCTGAACCAGCTTAATGCTTGTCCTTGAACACCAGTGTAATTTTGTAGTCGATCTAAGAGTATTGTGTGATCTATAGTATCGAACGCAGCACTAAGATCAAGTAAAACTAGTACTGAGATACAGCCTTGGTCCGAAGCTAAAAGTAAATCATTTGTGATTCTAACAAGCGCAGTTTCAGTGCTATGATGTGGCCTGAATCCAGACTGAAACTTTTCATAGATGTCGTTTTCTTGCAAGAAAGAGCCGAGTTGAGCGGACACAACTTTTTCTAATATTTTTGACATAAATGGAAGATTCGAAATGGGTCTGTAATTTGCTAGGTTATTTGGATCTAATTGTGGTTTCTTAATAAGAGGTTTTATAACTGCCAGCTTGAACGTTCTTGGAACATGACCTAAAGATAAAGATGAGTTAATAATATTGAGAAGAGGCTCTTCCACTACAGGTAACACTTCTTTCAATAGTTCAGTTGGTATAGGATCTAATAAACATGTTGTTGTTTTAGATGAAGTGATAAGTTTATTTAACTCTTTTTGTTCTATGGTTGTAAAGCATTGTAATTGTTCTTGCGGGGTGATAATTGCGGCCGAATTATAAGGCGCGAGCAAAGATCGAACGTTTACGATTTTGATTCTGATGCTTTCAATTTTCTCGGTGAAGAAGTTCATGAAATCATTACTACTAAACTGTAACGAGGTATTTTGTTCAGACGACGTCTGTTTATTTGTTAGTCTAGCCACGGTATTAAATAAAAACCTTGGATTATTTCGGTTGTTTTCTATTAATTTGCTGAGGTGCTCAGCCCTGGCCGTTTTAAGTGCCTTTTTATAAAGTGACATACTGTCTTTCCACGCGATTCTAAAGACCTCTAAATTAGTTTTTTTCCATTTACGCTCTAAATTACGGATTTCTCTCTTTAAAACATACGTAGTATTATTGTACCATGGTGCTATACTTTTTTCTCTGACCTTTTTTAATCTAATGGGTGCAACAATATCCAATGTTCTAGAGAGAATGGTGCTCATAGTGCTAGTTAGTTCGTCTAATTCATCTGTTTGTTTGGGTTCAGACAGCAGCTGAGACAGATCAGATAAGCTATTTGAGAAATGATCTATGGTGGATGGACGAATTGTTCTACCTAGTCGATAACGTGGCGCAGCATGACATATTACAGCAGTGCGTAATATGCAAGTTACCAAGTAGTGGTCAGTGACATCATCACTTTGTGGAACAATATCTATATCGGTTGGATTGGTTCCATATGATATAATTAAATCGAGTGTATGATTAAGACGATGAGTTGGTCCGGTGACGTTTTGCTTGACCCCGAAGGAGTTTAATAAATCTGTAAACGCAGCCCCTAACGCATCATTTAAATTATCTACGTGTATGTTAAAATCTCCAACAATTAATGCTTTATCGACGTTGACCAAAAGATCTGATAGAAAGTCAGCAAACTCTTTTAGGAAATTGGCGTAAGGCCCTGGAGGTCTATATACGGTAGCCAATGCTAGAGATAATAGGGATTTTTTTCTTACATCTAAGAGCGTAACATTTAGCACAAGTACTTCAAACGAATTAAACCTATGACGAGTTTTCTTAGTAACATTCAGGATATCTCTGTAGATTGTTGCAACACCGCCGCCACGACCGATCAGACGGGGCTCATGCTTATAACAGTATCCTGGCGGAGTAGACTCATTTAGACCGAAATAATCATTTGGTTTAAGCCAGGTTTCAGTAAGGCACAGAACATCGAAATTATTATCTGTGACCATTTCATTTACAATAACCGCCTTAGGTGTGAGCGATCTAATGTTTAGAAGACCTAGCTTTAGAAATTGTTTTTGTTCACTAATAGCGATATTTTTTGTTTTAATAACAATTAGATTTTTTCTAGATCCTGCAGTAGATTTATTATTTGATCTTAGTAAACGAGGAATAGACACAGTTTCTATGCAATGTTCTACACTAGTATTAATATCAATTAAATTGGTGCAGTAGAGACTGTGATTTGGATTTTTGGTTACTAGTCAAATGGTATTTAACATCTTGGAGATGTTATCCGACAGAAGATCTGCCCCGATTCTACTTGGGTGTAAGCCATCAGCGCGGAAGAGCCTTGGTCGCTCCCAAAACAGATTCCAATTATTTACAAAAATCAATTTCTGCTCATTGCACCATGACAATAACCATTCATTTAGAGCGAATAATCTACTGAACTTTTCATGCCCTCGTCGGTACGTAGGAAGCGGTCCAGACACAATAATCGATGTTTCAGGCGATGTGCTGCGTACCGTATCGATAAGGCTCCTGAAGTCTTTCTTCAGAACCTCCGTCTGTCGCAGCCTAGTGTCGTTAGCTCCCGCATGCAGCACAACAGCTCCGACGCGCTCGTCACCGTTCAAGATCTCAGTTACCCGCGCAGTGATATCGAGAACACGAGCACCAGGAAAGCAGTGACTGTGCACCTTACTTTTACCTAACGTAGCATGGACGTGTCGGACGGTGGAATCGCCGATGATCACAGCATCGCGTTCCGTTTCGCGAAGAGGGGAGAAGCGGTTCTGAGTGGAGATCTCGAAAACCGGGAGGGGCGAAAAGATTCTTGTCCTGGCTCGCGGCTTCCGCGGAACCACCCAGGCTTCGTGGTGGTGTGTTGGAGCCGGAGTGAATGAAATCATGGCTGATCGTGACCTGGACGCTCGGGACCAATGCTGAGAAACGCACGGAGTAGACGAGGTCAGCGTCAGCGGGTTACTAACGTTAATCACTGATCCGTGTGCATCAGCGCGTGATGTTTCAAGAGCTAAACGCCGGTCTCTCAGCTCAGCTTGTCTCTCTAGAAGGTCAAGGATCTGCTTTTCTACAGCTTCTAATTCAGACTGCACCTGTAGTGCAGTCTGTAGACTGCAAGATGTAGGAAAACATAAGTGAGTTTTCCTACATCTTGAAACTTTTAGTTTTATAAATGGGGGTAATCTTTGAAGGATGAACAAATAATGTTTTGGTCATCACATTAAAACTAACATTTAAATATGATCATATTTGAGTTTTGAAGTGCTGGAAAAAGATGTGTGATGTACTTGAAAGCATTTTACTATTTCTGCCAAACTTCTATGGTTACAGTGAGTGTTACTACAGTAACGTTAAATCCATGTTGCTGATCTGTGGACTTAAAACCTATAACTAATTCATTCATGGAACAATGTTTTTTCTTGGTTTCCACGTCAGCGCTGTTTGATCCGTTTATAACAGAGAAATTTTAATGCTTCTCACTAGATCTCGCAGTCATGTTATTACTTCAGTGGCGAATTAAAATGCTTTGTTTACCGGATCTCCCAGCGCTGTGTAAAAGTGTCGCTTGATCATGATCGGCTTGCGCTCATAGCTCGCGCTGCACTGATGTTGATGGTCCGAACTGATAAACGATCCGTGAAGCACAAAATAATGAGTAGCGCAGTTTCGTTCCGCTTTCATTACGTTTGCCATTTGATGTTGCGCAACGTTGTGATGGTGGATTTTGGTCAGCAGGAAAAATGGTCCAACGAATCGTTCGGTTCGTTCGAATGCGTACCGAATACCGAACCGAAAGCCTCGTACCGAACGGTTCAATACGAATACATGTATCGTTACACCCCTAATATATATATATATATATATATATATATATATAGCTGCGAGCAGCGATGAAAGGGCCAAAGCCGGTGGCACCGCCACCCCGGTGCCTTTAGGTAACTAAAGGCACCGGGGTTGCGGTGCCACCGGCTTGGGCCCGTCATATTTATTTTTCTTCTTCTCCAATGTGAATCGCATTTTTGAGAGCCTAAACATGCTCAAAAACTCACAAAACTTTGCACACGCGTCAGAACTGGTGAAAATTTACATCTGATATGGGTTTCATAATTGGGTGGGGCAAAATGGCTCTATAGCGCCACCTATGAAGGTTCAACGGAGTGCGCTTCCTACTACGTTTTACATATGTGTACGAAATTCAGTACATACGTGTAATGAACCAATACCTACAGAAAAGTCTCTTGGAGCATAGCCATAAACACAACAGGAAGTCAGCCATTTTGAACTTCCTCTCAGATTTTTGTGCAGTTTTTGTTATTTTCAGGCCTCGTACTTTAACGAACTCCTCCTACAGTTTTAATCTGATCATCTTCAGATTTGGTGAGTGTAATCTTAAGGCCCTTGCGACGTTAAATTGCGAAGATCTTGAGTTTTCGCCGAAGGGCATGTCCTCGCCGGCCTGACAAATTTAGATGTTTCGCCATGAAACAGGAAGTTGCTGTAACTCAGGCAAACAATGTCCAATCTGCCCCAAACTTCACACTTTGATAAGAGTTCTGTCCTGAACACATGTCCATTCTCATATTCAGTTATAGTCATACCTGCTGGCAACAGGAAGTGACATGTTTAACACTGTTGTGGACTCCCAATAACATTTAAAAAAGTGCCAGCAAGTGCTAAACATGCTAGCAACATACTAGAAACATGCTAAAACATGCTAAGTGCTAAAGCACTTAGCTAAGTGCTAAAGCATGCTATTACTGCAATTAAATAGGAATTTGCTGTAACTCAGGCATGCAATGTCCAATCTACCCAACTTAATATGCAACATTATGCTAGAATCATGCTAAAACATTCTAGCAACACTTAGCTAAGTGCTAATGAATGCTTTTAAATGCAAAAGGAAGTTGTTGTAACTTAAGCATACAATGTCCAATCTGCCCCAAACGTCACATGTTTGATAAGAGTCCTGCCCTGAACACATCTTCATAAAGATAATCAGTTATAGTCATAGCGCCACCTACTGGCAACAGGAAGTGACATGTTTAACACTGTAATGCAGTACTAGCCACATAATAAAATATTCAATTGTGTGCTAAACATGCTAAAAACATACTAAACATGCTATTAATGCAATGAAAGAGGAAGTTGCTGTAACTCAGGCATGAAATATTCAATCTGCCCCAAACTTCACACGTTTGATAAGAGTCCTGGCCTGAACACATCTACATGACAATATTCAGTTATAGTAATAGTGCCACCTACTGGGAACAGGAAGTGACATGTTTAACACTGTTATAGCAACATATTAAATATGCCATTGAGTTCTAAACATGCTAGAAACATGTTAAAACATGCTAGCAATACTTAGATAAGTGCTAAAGGATGCTAAAGCAATGAAACAGGAAGTTGTTGTTAATCAAGAAGGCAATGACCAATCTGCCCCAAACTTCACATGTTTAATAAGAGTCCTAACCTGAACACATCTACATGACAATTTTCAGTTATAGTAATAGCGCCACCTACTGACAACAGGAAGTGACATGGTTAACACTGTATTGCAGTACTAGCCACATACTAAAATATGCCATTGTGTGCTAAACAAGCTAGAAACATACTAAACATGCTAGCAACACTTAGCTGAGTGATAAAGCATGCTATTATCACCATAATAAAGGACAATTTTGTAACTGACTTTGACATAATCCTCCTATATTTACCTACTTAAATGCACATTGCCCACCGTGCTGTGTCTTCCTAAACCACCGGATGGCGGTGGAACGGGTGCGAGGGCCCTTTCATCGCTGCTTGCAGCTTTAATTTTAAATGATTTTGTGTCTGCAGGTAGATTGCTCCTGCCGCTTTGCCTTGCCTAAATTAAGTGTATTGATAGTTTTGCCTTTCCTTATATTTTCTTTTTTTTATTTTGTTTGGTTATGTTGCCATGGCTTCCGCCTAGTGCTCCGTCCGACTGAAGTGGTATTGGCTGTTCCAGAAGTTTACATAGCCCCGTTAAGATTTTGCCCAGCTATATATTCTATACATCTTGCTAGTGATAACAACCTCTTCGTCCCTGTCCCCCTCCTCCAGAGTACTAGGGTAGCTGCTCACAGGAGAGGTTCCTGGGTCCGTCTTTGCGCACTACACCGCGTATTGTATTGGTAAACTGCACCTCACAATATTGATTGAATCACTTGGTTGTGGTGGCTGTGTCTATGTGGTGCGTGCTGTGTGTATGCATTTGACTGTAGGCACCAAAGTTCAGAGCACGGTTGGTAAACTTCACGCTTATCTCAGACAGGTAACCTACCTCGACAGCGAATCAGTATTGTCTTGTTATCTTGCTAATTTTATTGTCCCTGGTAGCAGCCAATACCAGCCCTGGTCTCTTCTTTTAGGCCAAGCCTTTTCGTTTGTATCTACTGTGCCTCTGTTATGATGGTGTGGCTCTTTTAATTATATTATTGACTAATAAAGTATTGTTATTTTTTTTGTACTGAAAGCACACCTCTGTCTAGTTCATCTTGGGTGTATTTCTATAAACCTGCTTGCCTTAGATTATTTTATTTTTTTATTTCTCTCCCGTGATTCCGTAGTCCTAACATGGCCGTAGGTTATATGGAACCGTGGGTGCTGAACGGAAATTGCCTTCGCATACGAACTCCACGATCTTTGTCCACTGTTTCCTGTCCTGAGCCGCGTTCTTGTTGGCATAATCGGGTGAAATACCGTACGCTGCTAGATCCATCTCCACTTGTTTTATCCACGTCTTTTTAGTTGCATTTCTTAATACTTTCCAGCTGTCTGGCCTGGTTCGCCATAGGGTGCGGTATGGGAGACGGTGCTCATCCATCCTGCAAACATGTCCAAACCATCGGAGGCGGGCACGTTTAATCAAGACGTTGATTTCCAGTTGGTGAGAACAGCGACGGCGAACTTCCTCATTCGGGATCTTGTCAAGGAGTGTAACTCCAAGAATGCGGCGGAGGCAGCGCATTTGGAACAGGCGTATGATATTTGGAGGGTACCCTTCCGCTCGTAGTGGGTTCCATAAGGCTGGGCGGTGCACGCTGTCGAAGGCTGCAGAGAAATCAATGAAAACCATCACTGTTCTTTTGCCACATCGGATCCTTTCTTCGAGGAGTTGGCGCAGGGAGAAGATCTGATCGCAACAGCTGGGATCTGGCCGGAATCCCGCTTGTTCTTCTCTCGCCGCTTCCTCACAGCGTTTAAGCATCCTACGGTGAATGATCTTCATGAATACCTTACCAATGATCGACAGGAGACTAATGCCACGATTGTTTTTGCACTCAGACTTGTCACCTTTCTTGGAAATCGGGATGATGGTCGCCCGTTTCCAGGCAGTAGGAATAACTTCAGTCCTCCATATCTGTCATAGCAACATGTGTAGGCGGCCTTCCAGAACTTCTCTTCCATGTTTCAAGGCCTCTGCCACTACACTATCCACTCCAGGAGCCTTGTTGTTCTTTAATGATTTAATGGCGACTCGTAGTTCAGGTAAAGAAGGTTCTAGGTCATCCACATAGGTGCTCAGTTCCTCAACCGGGTTTGGATTTACCGTCAGGCCTTGAGGGGCAGGATGGTTGAGCAGGTCTTGGAAGTACTCCTTCCATCGGTTTAAGCGTTCCTCATTTGATCTTAGGAATTTCCCCGTCGAGTCCTTGATATTATTGACCAATGGCTTGTTCTTCCCTGCTAAACGCCAGATGGTTGAATATAAAGTACGGAATTCTTTGCGTTTAGCTGCTGTTTCAATTTCCTCAGCAATTTCCTCCCAATAGGCGGCACGTTCCTTCTTTAGCCTCTTTCATATGATCTTATGAAGGTGACGATATTCATCCAGGTTAACTAGCTTATTCTTCTTTCGTTGTTCAATAAAGGCCAATGTTTCCCCGGTGATACAAGGCTTGGATCTGTGCTTCGATGGTGGGCACACTGCCGATGTACAATCGGAGATCAATTCGGTGAACTCATACATGGCCCTGTCCACTGACGTTTCTAAATCGCCATCCTCATCTACAATGGAGATGGCGTTGAATCGGTTTTGAAGGTCAATTTGAAAGGCTTCACGAACTTTAGGGTCCTGTAGAAGGGCGACATTGGGTTTCTTCCCATGTTTTGGTGATGTTGGAGGACGTTTCAGTCTTAGGCGAACTTTGGCGCGTACCATATAATGATCCGAGCCACAGTCCGCACCACGCATCACTCTGACATCCTGTAACGAGGATCTAAATCGATGGGAAATCGCTATAAAGTCGATACAATTTCTATCCTTCCCGTTGGCAGATCTCCATGTTAATTGATGGTGAAGCGGGTGACGGAAGAGCGTGTTTCCGATCGAAAGGTCATTCATCGCGGCAAACGAGAGGAAACAAGTTCCATTGTCGTTGATGTATCCCACACCAAAAGGACCTAGTACTCCAGGCCATACATGGTCGTCATGTCCAGTGTGAGCATTTAAATCACCCATGAGTATATTAATGTCAGACCGAGGTAACATATCCCAGGTGTCTTGAAGTTGGCAATAGAAATCGTCCTTTGCCGCATCCGTTCTAACCTCAGTCGGTGCGTAGACTACTGCCAGGTTCAAGTTAATAATACCATGGAGTGAGAGCACCGCAATTCGACTAGAAATGGGTTGAAAACCGGCGACATATCGATTAAAGTTGCTGTCCACGAAGAAACCTACACCTTCCACATGTTTGGTCCCGCCGGAGAAATAGAGCTTGAAGTTTGTTCGCTGATGAGGGATAGTGACAGACATGTTCCCAAAATCAGTTAATCTCAATTCTGTGATAGCCGCAATGGCGACGTTGTACTTGGCCAATTCTTGAGCCACCTGTTCTCGTTGTCCCACTGCATATTCGGTTCTAATATTCCATGTGGTGAGAAAGACGGGGCGTTTAGTCGAAAGCGGTGGACCAGGTAGCGATTGACTTCCTCTTCCAGTAGCATACTTCTCACCGACATCGACGCATCGGTAGCATTTTTCGGGTTTCGTACTTGAGCTTTGTCCATTCAGATTCAAGCCTAGGTTTTACGACCAGTGGGCAGCTGGTCAACCCTCCTCCTTTATCCGGGCTTGGGACCGGCAGGGGATGTGTTTGTCCCCAGGCGGAGTTACCTTAGATTAGGTATTCAGCAGTTAGCGTGCAAAGTATATCTTGGTGTGAGAGGCACCAGGTGGCGTAGTCCCGAACCTTTAAGCCTAGATCTGGTCAAAGTTTCAATAGGTCACATTAAGCACAACTATTTGCACACATACTAAGTAGGAGAATATCTAACTGTATATTGTAGATTGTGAAAATTCCATTATCTGTTTATTTGGGTCAGAGAACATCCTTAGCTCATTCATCTCTTTAATTTTGTGCTGGAGTGTTAGTTAAAAAATAAAGGTATTAATTAATAACAAACAAACAAAAACTTTAAATCAACATGAAACCATAATATTGATAAATAAAATATGGTATAATTACAGTTTGAAAATGATTTCCATAATATTTTCTTTTAGTAAAGCTATGCCTGGATCACCCAACACTAAGTTTTGCGATATTAATCGACATGTTTCCTTCTAAATATCAAATGAGTTGAATGACTTCTCTGGAGATTTTACTTTGTTATAGAAGTTACCGGTGTGATCACTGAAATGTTCTTTTCATGTATTCTTTAATGTCTGTATTTGATATCTGAATGCAGTAACAGTGCTAGCTTATTTAGCCCGGCTTCCTGAAATGAAATATGGACTTGTTTTGTGTTTGAGAAAGGTCTTCAACATGTTAAAACATATAGGGGTCATTGAAGCCAATAGTTTAAGGGACCATTTCTTTGTTAAAGCCTTACTTTCCAGTTAGACTAAAGTTTAGCTATCATTGAGAGAAAGAACGCATTATCTTGATGTTTTGAGAGGACTCTCCTGTTTATAGTTAGAGCCTGGTCAAATCCAACCTTGGAAAAGCTGTGTGTCAGTGTGTGTGTTAGTCTTTTTGGTTACAGGTTAAGAAACCACTGGCATTATTAGAGATTGACTGAGTTGTTGTTCTCTGCAACCTGGAAGGTCATGACGTGCCTAACTTCAGGGTCTGAGTGTCAGCTGCATAATCCATGGAGATATGCTTCAGTCTATCTGTATATGTGTGGAAAATTACTGTGTTTATCTATTTCTTAGCCAATGAGAATCATTCAACCTGTAAGCAATGACGTAGTTTAGACTTTGGAAATGGTATAACGGCTGTGATCTTTGTAACTGTAAGCGGGGCGGCCTACGAACTCCTGTATGAGTCTTGAAGCTGACTTCTGCTGATGGAAGTGCAAACTATCTTCAGTAAATCTTTTCTTTAATTTATTATAATTCTGACTCTGGGACTTCATTCATCATATCTGGTTCTGGGTCTTTAACTTTAACTTTAACTGATTTTTCTTAAAAACATTGTGTCAGACGTATTTGGTAGCATGATTCTCTTGTTTCATCATGTAATAACTCCACATTTATCAGGCTGAAAAAAGTAGCATGAACCTTTGTAGGAATAAGAAAAGTACATTTATAAAACAAAAAGGACCAGTTAATGGCATTGTGTCAGAACAAAACAGGTATGAAGATATGTTTGGTTTTAACTTTTTATTCTAAATTTAAAGCTAGATTATCCTTTGAAAAGTGTAATACTGTATTTGATTTTGGGGCAATTTGGAAAACTACTTTACACCTGCAGTGTTTTCACCAATTGACCTAAACCGTTGACCATCCTTAATGCTGTCATTGTGTGAGGAACTGTTTGGTGTTTTGCAACACCTATTTCTATTATTTTTGACTTTATACTTGCTAGGAAATTAATTGAAATTGAACCTTTGTAGAGATAAGAAAAGTAAATTTTATAAAAGAAAAAGTACCAATTAATGGCATTGTGTCAGAACACAGCAAATATGAAGAAATGCTTTTTAATTTGTTCAAACTTTAAAGCAAGATTATCCTTTGAAAAAGTGTAATACAAATCGTATAGAGTACGCTGGAAACTAGTGTCATTTAGCTTAATCTTTGGTTTTTAAGGTAAATTCAATATTCTCAGGAGACCCACTGACCCCTGAAGTTATGACTTCTGAAGACCTCTCATGTGTAGATTCACTCAGTTGAAAAATGCTGTTTTGTAATTTACACATCTGAAATTAAGGACTTACTTGTAGGGTATTTAACAAACAAAGCCTCCAAAATCGAGGAGGTCAAAGGGCATGCTTCCTGCTATAGTATCACCAGGTCTCCCCAAAGTCTGTTCATGCGGCCAACAGACAACCTATCGCATCAACAAATGCTAACATTTTAAAATTCTACATATATTTTGAGTAGATAACCGATAGTATATTCTCAGAAAAGGGTTTCACCCTGTGTGTTTCCACACTGATTAAGGATAGTTCGGGAGAAACAAGAAAAGTAAAAATGATATACACCTTATACTTATAATAGATCATAGCTACCATAGAAAAAGTAAGATCAAGCTTCGAATTAAGATGAGTAAAATTAAATATTCGCTCAAGACAAACTTGCTGCGTCATGGACCACAGATGCACATCGCGCCTCTGAAAATGTGTGGTGATTTTCTAAATGATACAACTTAATCTAAATAAAAGCAATGTAGAGTACTCAGACTTCTTAAAAACAAAACAAAACAAAAACAACAACAACAGCACAAAAAAAACATTGTGACAAACTTTGACAACATGTTTCATGTTCAGGACAAAAGTGCTGATTTAGGCCTAATCTTTTTGTATAAATCTAATATGACTTAGCACAGTTTTTGCTTTAACATTTTAAAGTCTGGAAAGGTGTTAGGAGACTTAACATAGACTGTGACCTGATGCACAGAGTCTCATCTGGTCTGTAACTCCTCCCGTCTCAGTGAGGGTCTCAAGCATTCATTTCACAGTGTAGTTTATCCCTGAAGGATCTGGGGGTGTTTAGTTAATCAATGGGAGTGATTAGTTAATTTTATGGAACCAACTGTGTGTGTGTGTGTGTCTCTCTCTCTCTCTCTCTCTCTCTCTCTCTCTGTGTGACATCAGTCTCCCTCTTTTCTCATTTCATACTTTCTTGTTTCATTTCTTCTCATTTGTCTCGTTTGTTAGCTTATCTTTTCTTTTCTCTCATTTGTATTGCTTCTTCTCTTCCTTCTCATGTAGTCTCTTCTCTTAATTGCAGTTACATTTTTCGGTAGCCCTTTATTTTACAGTGGCCTTGTTACACGTTACATGTAGTTGCTATAGTAATAACTATAAATTATGCATAATTACAATAATTACTGTGTGTGTGTGTGTGTGTGTGTGTGTGTGTGTGTGTTTCATACTCATGATATGTTAGAAAACCTCTTTTTCTCACTTCCACTGTTCCCAGCAATCCCCCACAAACCCAACCTGATGTCATAGTTCAAAAATAACCCTCATGACTTCCATTATAACATGTCAAAGTTCAAAAATTAATCAATGGACATTATACTCATGAGGTCATAGACATTCCAATTATCCAATTATAACCAAGGTCAAAGGCGACACCGGCATGTAGAGGTCAAGGTCATGACTAGGTGACAACTTGGGTGGGTTGTGGGCGTGGCAAAAGGTCAAGAGGTCACCATCAATCATAAATCATTTTGACACAAGCTTGGGCATAATCACTACTCAGTATGGTTTATTTTAACACTTACATTTACTATTATATCAATTCAAGACAGATTCAATTTTTTTTTCTTTAAAGAAAAGGTAATGATGTGATGTCTTGAATTGTAACTTACACTAGGTGGTGCCAGTACTTCCACATTTGGAGGTACAAACTCCTACTGTCTAGAATTATGCAACTAGAGTTCCCTTTCGTAGTCACTACGAGTTCCGTTGTGACGACGAATGGGGTTTCGCTTAGAAAGCCTATCAACTTCGAGTATTACAAAACGAGCCAATGGCAAAGAAATGTCATGGGTCTGCGGAATTTGCATGGCGTAACTCCGCCCCACCTCGTGGGTATAAAAGGAGGACGCCGGCAACATGCAGATATGTTTTTTCGCTTCGGAGCCAAGATTACCTCTTCACTCCACAGCCAACTCTGAATTTTCTCTCAACTTCTCTTCGAGACGAGCAACTCTCCGGTGTTGGTGTGATGGTGATCTCCAGTGAGTTCACATTTCCTGCTGATCTGTGCAGTGGTCTGCCAGTGAATGTGTTTCTCCCTGGTCGCTTCAGCATCCGTGGAGTTTCCCTCTCACAAAAAGAGTTTGCACGCGGCACGTCTTTTTAAAGATGCCTCGCCCGTGCACTTCTGGTTGCGGTCGGACTGTGTCTGATTTTGATCGGCACAATCCCTGCTTTGCATGTTTGGGCATTGATCACGCTAAAGCAGCGCTTGTGGATGACTCATGTTCTCTCTGTGGCAACATAACCATCGCGACACTACAATCGAGACTCAATGACCTCGTAAGAGGGAGAGTCCCCTCATCCACACCCCGATCTACCCCCTCCACGAGAGGTGGTACTTCGGCTGGTGGCCAGGGTGACCTGAGGGTGACAGTGTGGAACCCCCTCTTCAGTGTCGCAACCCGTGAGCATTCAATTGGCACCAGCAGGCCCATCTTCGGATGTCCCACGGGTGCCCTTTGGCGCTCCAGAAGAAGATGCTATGTCAATCGCAGCATCACAAGGTGGGCATGAGTCTTCGGGAAGTGAAGATTCGGCTGTGCTGCCACCGTCGGGTGTCCCAGCATTGCCCGAGTCAGATCCCGAGCTGACGGCCATGCTTTACCGGGCCGCCACAAGCATTGGGATAGAGTGGAACCCTCCGCCCGTCCCGATCTTTGGAACCTTCACATGTGGCTCCTGGATGGGACAAGGAAGGTTTGAGCACCCTACCACCAGCGCTGGTGGCTACCATCACTTCCGCTAGAGCATCGTCCACGAGACATGCCTACGCGTTGAAGTGTAACTTCTTCGTCAACTGGTGCTCTTCTCAACGAGAAGACCCCAGAAAATGCCTGATCAGTGTCGTGCTTTCCTTCCTGCAAGATGGGTTGGAGCGAAGGCTATCTCCCTCCACCCTGAAAGTGTATGTTGCCGCTATCGCCACACATCACGACGCTGTCGAAGGTAAGTCCGTGGAAAAGCACAACCTGATCATTAGGTTCCTGAGAGGAGCGAGGAGTCTCAATCCTTCTTGCCCTCCTCTCGTTCCCTCTTGGGACCTCTCAGTGGTTTTAACTGCCCTGCAGAGTGCTCCCTTTGAGCCTCTGCAATCAGTGGAGCTTAAGTTCCTGTCAGTTAAGACAGCGCTCCTGGTTGCATTGGCCTCCATTAAGAGGGTAGGGGACTTGCATGCATTTTCCGTTGACGAACGGTGCCTGGAATTCGGGCCGGCCATTTCTCACGTGATCCTGAGACCCCGGCCTGGATATGTGCCCAAGGTTCCCACCACTCCCTTTCAAGATCAGGTGGTGAACCTGTAAGCGCATACCCAGCCTTTACACTGCTCTGTCCAGTATGCGCCCTCCGTGCCTACATACACAGAACGCGGTGTTTCAGGACCTCTGACCAGCTCTTTGTCTGTTATGGTGGGAAGCTGAAGGGAAAGGCTCTCTCCAAGCAAAGGTTGTCTCACTGGTTAGTAGACGCAATTGCTTTGGCATACCAGCAGCAAGGTCGACCATGCCCCCTTGGTGTGAAGGCTCACTCCTCCCGGAGTGTGGCTTCCTCTTGGGCTCTAGCGCATGGCGCCTCGCTAACAGACATCTGTAGAGCTGCAGGCTGGGCGACACCCAACACATTCGCGAGATTCTACAATCTCACGAGTGGAGCAAGTGTCCTCTCATGTACTCGCTTCAACCAGCTGGTTCTAGGATCTGCTCAGGGTTCTTCGCTTGCTCGCCATTCCACTCCACAAACTGGATACGTGCAATATTTTTCTCAGGTGTGCTTCCCCGACAAGTCCTGAGTTCCTCCAGCACTGTTGACGTCAAACGCCAGAGTTATGCCACCGGCAGCTTTCGCGTTGGCCAGGTGCCGCCATGTGCATGGTTCCCCCCCTGGGCGACCCCCACATGTGTATTTCCACTGTAAGCCTCTCTGAGCATGTGTCTTTCCCTTGGCAAGCCACCTTGCCACCCCTGGGGTTGAAACATTCCACCCTGCGGGCTGGACACCCCAGTGTTTTCCGTATGCAGCCCCCTCCCGGGTCATATGTGAATTCCTAAGTCCCCCTCCCACTTCGGGTTGGCACTGACTGCATATTTCCACTGAGATATGCTTCCCAGAGTAGCTTGGTATTCCTGTGTTAAGTAGGACCCCTTCATCCGTGCTAGTCTCACAACAAGGAGCTCAGACTTACGCAGGGCACTGGAAGACAGCCCAGAAGGTGGCGTGATTAGACTGGAACCCCATTCGTCGTCACGACAGAACTCGTAGTGACTACGAAAGGGAACGTCTCGGTTACGTATGTAACCCTCGTTCCCTGAGTAGGGAACGGAGACGTTCCGTCTTCCTGCCACTTCAGTTGTACTGCTGGTAACGCCTGAGTTCAGTCTCGGCTCCTCAGCGAAGAAACATATATGCATGTTGCCGGTGTCCTCCTTTTATACCCACGAGGTGGGGTGGAGTTACGCAATGCAAATTCCGCAGACCCATGGCATTTCTTTGCCATTGGCTCGTTTTGTAATACTCGAAGTTGATAGGCTTTTTAAGCGAAACCCCATTCGTCGTCACGACGGAACTTCTCCGTTCCCTACCCAGGAGGCGTTCTATGGGTATTCAGTATGTCCTGAAATAAACTTGTGCATTAATAATAAAAAGGAAAAACATAATAATAATAATAATTCAACGACACTCTTGTCCTGAGATACATTTTTAATTTTTATGCCACATAAAATAACATTTCCCACATTTCTGGAATTTCATTCCATACAGGTACATGCATAGCAACACATTTTTTGACAACTTTTTTTTTCATGAGATTATTTTGTTTTTTTCTGTAGGAAAGATAACAATGAGTCATCCATACCAAGTGTAAACCCTTCTCCAGGTAGACTTCAGAAAACACTTCACACAGACAATTTCTGGGGTCCAAGTATAAAAAGTTTCCCTTAATTCTGCTTCAAATAACGTTTCATCTTTTAAAAAGTATTGCATTAGAAGCCAATTATTTAAAAAAACAAAAAGAGGAATCAAACACACATACAGGTCACCTTTTTAAGAAGAGTTCTGCATTGACAAGAAAAACATTCTGAAGCATAAAGAAACATCAAGGACAAACTAGACTCAACATGTATTGACAATTATTAATTCAGAAAACTTGATTGCAAGTATTTTAGGATATGTTGACACAGTCAGTCAGAGATTGCTCCACCATCTGTATATTTTTCTTTTTAATCAATTTCTACAATTCATGTGGCTTTCTGTAATTCTAAAATGTTCATAAACTTGTTTTTCATTTCAGATCTGCATTTTTTAGATCTGCAACTATTATTAAATAAATAAATACATAAAAAAAACACACACACGAAAACTATCAACACAGAATATTCCCAACAAATATTTTAAACGTTTCTAATAATTGACTGGTAGGATAAATCTCCTGATTTGATTGTCCTCCTGCTGCCATGTACACCAGCATGGAATAGTAAAAATGTCTTATGTTTTTGACCACAATGGGGAAAAAACAGTGCGTGTGAAAAATCTAATATGACTGGTTCAAGGCTTGACTCCACTTTAAAGAGGAGGGAGCATATTGTCACTTTTAGTCGTCACAAATAATAGCCAAGCAAGTGTCCACTGCAAGCAAATGGTGTCAGATTTAAAATAGCAGGGCCATTGTCAAGTGGCTACAACTGGGAATGTTGTCCTGGGCCCTGTGCCTGGGGGTTGGGGCCCATGTGAATTTAACAGGCAACGCTGGTTAACAGCACTACCTTTTCTACTAATGTGAACTAGATTTAAGACAGGGGGCAGGCCCACTATTTAACGTGCTCCGCTGTGTGTGACGAGCAGTAAAACTTCTTGTGTGTTATAAAGTTTGAGAGGTTGTTAAACTGGATGTCACATGGGCGGCAGTACTTTAAATTACTTGTGCTGGCAGTGGAGACGTTTAACATTCTCTTGAAGCTTTTCCTCTCTTCCTCAGTCTTTGGAGATGGCGTCAACGTTGTGCTTTCCTTATAGTTGATGGAACTGTCATGGCTGTCTGGTGTAGCAGAACCATGTTGCTTAGTTCCAGCATCTTCCATCTTGTCCTCAAATTCAAGACCATCCTTTAAGGATGAGGACTTGTTCTGGCTCTCAGGGTCATCTGTGCTAAGATGGCTACCATCAGGCATCGGCTGGTCTTTCTCTCCTTCACTGCCCTCATTTGGACTCTGCCTTCGATCGCTTTGTGAGACCAGCATCCCTGTAGCATAATCAGTGGGTTTGATTTCATAGTAAGGCCAAATTTGCTCATCAAGTCTAATTTTCTTTGCAGGACTTGGGTAACCCCCAGTGGGTTGAAACATGCCCATCGGGTAATCTTTTATTGACATTAGTTGTTCCTCGCTGGAAGCTTGTATGTCAGAAGTTGTCGCTGCATTTGGATGTTCAATCTTTCCATTCAGAGCTGGGAGCTCAAAGAGGGTGTTCTCTAAGAGATTATTGGTATTTCTAGGACCTTCTTTTTTGATGCTTTTGTTCTCAACGGAAGCATTTTGCAAAATAGTACCAGGGCAGAAGTTCTGTTTGTGCTTAAGATAGTCCTCAACTTTGTTAAAGCTTATCTTGCACACGACACACTCATGGTAATCCAGAAGTCGTTTAGGGGAAACCGAAGTGTTGCCAAACTGTGGCATGCATTTTTTACTGAGATCTATTGGTGCATCACCTTCTTCCTTAGAGATTGTATTACATTTGGACACAAGAGCTGATTTTGTAACTGTCAATGAAGCCTCTGGATATTTGGGTAATAACCCCTGGATCATGTTGTATCTCTGATGGTCCCTAAAGCTATCCAATGTTTCCTTTGATAAGTATGGACCTCCAATAGTGGGCATTCCAAGAAATGATGCTAAACTCATAGGTGGCATTTGTTCTTGTTCGGGAGTGGCCAGCTCATATGCCTTTCTTCTTTTACGTGGACGTACTGACTTCTGATTGGCTGCTCCTTTATTGTTGGCACGTTTCACTTGAGGATCATGGCGAGTGGCACAGTAATACTGCTTGTGCACCATGTAGGTCTCATGTCGACTAAAGGTGATTTTGCAGGCCTCACATGTTGTGTGGTTGGGGTCAGTTTCAGTTGGTGGCAATTTCTGGCTTTGTAAATCCAGCTGTGTACCGTTTGGTCTTTCCTGTGCACCAGATGGAGTTGACGCTTTTTTTACTTGCACCGACAGCTCATCTGTCACTTTTCCACCTGCAATGGGATTGCAAGGGTTAGACTCATGCCCTTTCACTTCAGAGGGATGGCTGGCATTTAGCATAACAGCCAAACTGGCTCCAATTTTAGGACTTACAGTGCCTGCTGGTTTATCCAGTAGTCCAGGGAAGTCATGTGGCTTGTGTGTGCTTTCCCAGCGAGTGTTGCAGTAGTGCTTCTTGTGCACCAAATAATTATCAAGGTTGTTGAAGGTGATATTGCATTCAAAGCATGTTGCTCCTTTTGGCACAAGTGTGCTGTACATTACTGGAGGGTAAGAGTTTCCCCCATGACGTAACCTGCGATGGACCAACTCAGACATTTTGGCCAGTATCTCAGATGCCTGCGGGCCCACCGTAATATCCTGTGAGAATGGGACATGTGGTATGAAAGGGGGTATGGGAAAGGCAGGAGGCAGGTGGTGCTGAATGGGTGAGGAGGCTAAACGGGGACTAGAAGGTTCTGATTTTACTCTGGAGTATGAAACACTAGCCTTGTTTCCTGAGTTTCCCTCACCCTTAGTGGATGTCTGGCAACTTTCTGTGCTTTCCAGCTCTGAAATTTGACTTAAATCACGCTGAACTGTTCTTTCCTGAAGTTCTTTTATGTTTGCGTTAGCTCTGATTTGTTGAGGGCTGCCTGAAATGCTGCTAGGAGAGTTATCAGCTTTGTCTTCTTTGATGAGTTTGTTGATAGTACAGCTATGTCCATGTAGCTCCTGGTGTTTGGCCAGTTCTCTGGGAGTTTGGAAAGTGAAGTGGCAGTGACCACATCTCAGGCCGGTTTGGGACAGATGGGAGAGGATGTGGTGCTGGAGTACCATAAGAGTTTCAGCGGTGTAGTCACAAATTGTGCATTTCAAGTTGCTTTCAGTTGATATCTCATCTGACTTTAGAGCTTGAAAAACAAAAACAAACAAAAAACAGGAATGGTATTAATGACCAACACTACCATACACAGTTTAGTCTAACCAAGGCAGTTTGTGCACAGGCTCCTACACATGCTTGATAATAACATCAGTTTGAATCCAGTTTGGAACATTTCTTGATCCACTATAACCATAATTGCCTGTCCTCTCTATACTAAACTATAAATAAAATGAGAGGGAAAAGGCCAAACAAAACCTTTTTTTTTTCAACAAGGAATCATTTTTTAAAAAAACATTGGCTCTTGAATAGCTACAACATTTCTCTTTTTTATTTGTTGCTGTACAATTGGTTATTTTAAATAGAATATCTTACTAGTTTACTCACAGTTATGTGTGGATAAGTGCATTTCCAGGGCATGGGAGCCTGCAAAGCTCATATTGCATTGTGGGTATGTGCAATTGCGGAGCATTTGATGGCTGATATTGGTGTTTTTCTCTGCTACCATCTCAGGGTCCCTTTGTCGCCCACTGCAGTAATACATAAGGTGGGCCTGGAGGTTTCTTTCACTCCGAAACCAGATGCCACATGCCTTACAGAGGAAGATATCTTCTACAAAGACAGAAATGGAGACAAGCATATCCATATTGAACTATCTAAAGCTTGTGAAAACCCAACATTAAATATAGTGGGGTCAAGAAATTTGAGACCAACAAATTTCACATTTTTGTAATTTAATGCAAAATAGTGACTTTGAAATAGGGCAAAATCTTAAATATGTTTAGAAATCTTAAATATTTTATATCACATACCTTTATTTATTTATTTTTTTGTTCATGTCCAGGTTTAAATGCTTTTTTGCAATTTAAAGCACAAAATGATCATTAAAAAGTAAAGGTAATAAAATTAGGCTCAAGAGCACATAGCAACTAGGATACAATATGTAACTGTAATTTTAATTGCGCAGTAATAAGATGAGCTATATAACCCAACCCAAAAGAATTCTCTTTAAATTCTTGTTAACTGTGATTAGAGAACGGAAGAGGGTAAATATCTAATCCCTGCAAACTGAAGGTCAACCTCGACCCTTGGTAATTCTCTTATCCATGGCAAACATGCACATCAGAGCTGTGATGACTCTTTGACATGGATTTCCATTTTTAACCAAGCACATTAATCAGTCTATCCACTGTGGCAGAGGTCTGATAATGCAGGACTCACTGTTGATGATAGCGCCGGGCAGTATGGATGCCATGGCGGCTTGCTGAGGAAGGAGTTGGATGCTGTCCAGCTGTCGGGCCGGGTACATCCCTTGACTATAGGGAGTTTGGGCTGGTGTTTGAAGATGCGAGTGCAAATCCACCACACAGGCTGCAAGTTCATCTCCTTCCATTATGTTTTTTGTTGTGGAACACCACACATGTCCTCCTGTGAGTAAAAGCAAAGATTACGGTTTAATAGAGTATTTTAACCATTTAAAGGCAGTTGTTTATGCTATCTGAGGTTCCTTGAGATTGAAGTAGTTAACATACATACATACATACATATATGGTGCTTTCTATTATTTTTCTGACAGTGTGGATTCAATGCAAGACCCCACAAACTTGTTTTTTCAGAACCAGAATTAAGCTTCTCCTTTTATATGTTTTATACTACATACATAAAATCAGCATAATGGTAAATGCAAATATAATACTATTTGATCGCACATACAGCATGCTGTCCTACACACAAATGCATGCATTGCTTTGAAGCCACAACAAACAAGTGAGGGACAAGTATATTGCCGAAGACGCTGCACATTTTCCCTGCTGCTAAAGAGAATGGAGATCTGGGATAAAAGTACAGCATTATCAAATTGAAGGGCTGCGGATGAAACATTCCACTGGAGTCCGCAGAACAAACTCATTAGCTAGTTAAAAAGGAGAGGAATGCTTTGTGACTGAGATAACATTTATCTGTCTAAATGACAGACTTTCTGTATGAGCGTCATCTTCCATTGAGGGGATTAAAGTTTTAAATATGACTATTTACAAAAGTCTGGAACGCAAGATAACAAGAAGAGACATGATATGCCAACACTAAATGCTAGAATTAGGATGTGGACTAATTGAGGAGTTGGACAATGAGAATGAAGTACACTCAATGCTACCTTTCAAAGATGTGTAAGCGCTCTCTGACAACATGTCGAAGAAGAAAAAAATGACCTGTGATGCGGTCGTGCCTGCAGAGAAATGCTAATTGCATGTGCTTGGATAGCACTTGTGGTATTGTGGCCGTGTTTTCAATGTCCATTCAATTAAACAATGGTTTAATGCATTTGTTCGCAACTGGTTTTGCTTCAGGACCCACATTTTACAATGAAAAATCAAGGGGCATACAAAATTAAGGGGCGACCCAACAGAGTACCAAAATTTTTTTTCATACAAAAGTAAAGAAATTTAATAATAATAATAAATATCTTATGCAATTGAAACAATGGTACATTTTCAGTAATTCAATTTTTTTTTTTTTTTACGTTTGGAGATGACTAGTTAAACCAAGTTACCAGTTTTAATGTAGTAAAAATACATGTTGTTACTGGTATTTTGTAGACTATAGTTAACAGGGTGCATTTTTGTAAACAAATCTAAATACTGCACAATGTATTTTAGCATTTGCGAACCAATTTCATGAAACAAATATAAAGCAAAGGAAAAAGTGTTGTTTAAACTCTGCTCAGTAATCCAATATTTATTTTGGCATGACACACTGTACTAAAGACAATGAGAGGTATAAATGAAATAGCCTACATCCCCTGCCTCTTTAACCTATGAACCTAATGAAAAATTTGGATCTGTTTCTTTCTGATTCAGTTTCTTGTTCATGAGCTGAAAAGCAGTGATTTGTAGTGAGAAAAAAGAAAAAGAAAGTTACAGGCTAAAGGGAAACTTCATAGTAATAATATGTTTTTGGAGAATGGGCTTCAAAGTGCTGTATGGACTGAAGATTGTTGACAGGCTTCATTAATTTGGTGTGAGTTCTTTCTGAGGAATCTGTGTGAATGTGAGGAATACGGCATAACTACCCAACCTTTACCACAAGGTGGCAACATCCTCACCTTGTGAGGTCTTTCAGGATAATTCATAAAGGTAGTTTGATTTTAAATGCCATTAATTTTTCTCAGTGCTGTTAATTAATAATTAGTAGTTTAGATTTGTCATTTCATCAATTTGATTTAAAAACTGTTTTGTCATTTAAAACTTACACATTAAAAACAGTGGCGGTTTCAATTTTAACAGTAGTCATTTTTATTTTACCCCTCATTTCCTGACAGTTTACATCTGTTGTTGTATAAGCAACACCTGAACATGTTGTGGCAGGCCAATACTCAAGAAAGGAGCCCATGAGCAAATAAGTAGGTCCCAGCTAGGAAGAATCATCAATGATGAATACTTCCACCTGTGCACCCTCCAAACGTGGAACCACACACAGCTGTAGCCAATAATGGTCCTATTGAGATCACTATAAATCTGTGATCTCTGCTTCACTAAAGAGACAATGGTCCTGGGTGCAGACAAGCTCAGGGCGAGAGAAGAGATTCGAGGGAGCCCTAGAGTGAGACCGGTTGAAGAGAGAAAAGACGCAGTTAAACTTCTTATGTCTGTTTGACCAACTTTGCCTTTGTTTTCTCTCTTCCCCTGCAAGGAGGCCTGGAGTTCAAGTGGATGGTGAAAACGCAGCTGTAACAAGTACCCCAGAACGGGAAGAACCTAAGTTCCAGTTTTGATCTCTTTTTTGCCATCATCTATATATTTTGTGTTTAATAAAAGACACTTTCTGTTGACGCCACCCCTCTCTCTCGTGTGGTTGAGTTTTGGGGCAACTAAACCCTCTCCTAGCTTTGGATACCTGTCACAGATGGTGGAGAATGCAGGCATAGCGACCGATGCTTGAGTGCCACAAAAGAGAAGAAGAAAATGGAAGATGCAATCAGGGCCTTGTTGACCAGTCATGCCAAACAGAGAGAGGAGCTAACTGCCCTTAGGGAGGCCGTTTCTACCATGTGTCAAGTCATGTCCAAATCCAGCCCCACCCTAGACCCTGGACGGGTCCTCACCAAGCAGACTCCGGAAGATGACGTGGAAGCCTATTTGGAAGTCTTTGAAAGAACAGCGGTCAGAGAGAAGTGGCCTGAAGAAGATTGGGGTACACTGTTGGCACCTTTTTTAACAGGGGAGGCCCAGAGGGCCTGTCAAGATCTGTCCGCTAAAGACGCAGCTGATTATGGGAAGTTAAAGAAAGCCATTTTGTCCCATTATGGGCATAGCCTCCCTGCTCGTGCCCAACGTTTCCATGCATGGACTTTTGATCCAACCCAGCCAGTAAGACCTCAGATAGCCACACTGACTCGACTGACTAAGGCCTGGCTCAGTTCTGGGGATGGCCCCCCATTGATGGAGAGAATTGTATTAGATCGTTGCATCCGTTCTCTGCCTGCTGAGGCCAAGCGCTATGCTGCACAAATCAGTCCTCCTGATGTTGAAACTCTAATAGCGCTGTTGGAAAACCATCAAGTGACAGTGGAGGTAATGAAAGTTAATCGTCAAGATCCACCCAGAATGGGCCGCCCCAGCAGCAGAGGAGAAAGAGGCGGACCACCGAAGAACCGCGGTAATTCTCAGGAGACAAGGTCTGTCACATCAGCCCAGCGTCAGAACCAATCTCATTGGCAAACTCTTAGCAACCAGAGCCCACAAAGGTGTTACTCCTGTGGACAGGAAGGTCATCTCTCCTGGAGCTGCCCAGGGAAAGAAGAGTCCATGCCCTCAGCTGACTCAGGTAGTAAGGCTTGCCACTATGGAACAACTTGTTGGGCCCGCCAGGGGTTAATGGCTCCCCGAATTCCAGTGAGACTGGCCAACCGAGACACAGAAGCTCTACTGGACTCAGGAAGTATGATTAGCTTAGTTCCGCCGGAATTTGCACTAGGCCAGAAAGGTCCCCCCGTTGTGGTGTCTTGTATTCATGGAGATCAGAAAAGCTACCCCACTGCACTTGTGGAGATGGTCACTCCCAGAGGAGTCTGCACTTTCAAGGCAGGCGTGGTCGACAACTTGCCAGTTCCAGTCCTGATAGGTAGGGACTGCCCAGTGTATGACTGTTACTCGTCACTAGTCAACCGAAACCCCCCTCAAAGGCCCAAAAGTCAAGTTAAACTGAGCTCCAAGAAACCTCAGCTCCTTCGGGCGTTTGAAGCACCCTCAGGCCGAGAATCAGAGAGCGAGTCTGTAGTCCCAGAAAAAACAGAAGTGAATGACCCATCTGAAAAAGTAGCAGAAAGTCCCTCTACTAGCGAAGTCTTTTCGGAGTTCCCCAGAGCAGAAATGATAGAAAGTGACCGGCCGGGGCAGTTTGGGACAGCTCAGCTACAGGACCCTAACCTCGAACAGGCATGGAGAAGCGTCAGAGTTGTTGACGACCAATTAATAGAGGGGGTAAGTGAAATAACTTATCCACATTTTTCTGTAAAAAATAACTTGCTATACCGGGTCATCAAGATTGAAGGTGAGCTGGTTGAACAACTGCTGGTACCTAAACCCTATATTTCCAAATTGTACTTAGCTCATTCCCACCTCCTGGGGGCCCACCTGGGGACAGAAAAAACATATGAACGCATACTGAGAAGGTTTTACTGGCCACGGGTGAAGCGAGCAGTTGAAGATTACTGCAGACAGTGTACAACCTGCCAGAAGACCAGCCCCAAGGTAAACTACCGCAACCCGTTGATCCCTTCACCCATTATCGATATCCCCTTTCACAGAATTGCTATGGACATCCTGGGCCCACTCCCCAGAACCAACAAGGGCCATCGTTACATTTTGGTAATCCTGGATTATGCCACCCGGTATCCGGAGGCCATACCACTACGGGCAGCAACGGCTAAAGCGGTAGCCAGAGAGATGTTCCAACTTTTTAGCCGAGTGGGAATTGTGGAGGAGATACTAACAGACCAGGGTACCTGTTTCATGTCCAAAGTCCTGAAAGAGATGTGTAAACTGTTGAAGGTGAGACAGATCCGTACCTCTGTGTATCATCCTCAAACAGACGGGTTGGTTGAGAGGTTTAATCAGACCTTAAAGCAAATGCTGATAAAACTGATTGAGGTGGATGGGAAGAACTGGGACCAGTTGCTGCCTTATGTTCTATTCTCCATTAGGGAAGTACCACAGAGTTCCACAGGATTCTCACCATTCGAACTTCTCTATGGACGAAGGCCCAGAGGCTTGATGGATATTGCCAAGGAGGTCTGGGAGAACCAACCATCACCTCATCGCTCTGTGGTAGAGCACGTAGAGCAGATGCACCAGCGAATGAATCAGGTGTGGCCAGTTGTTAGAGAACACATGAAACGGGCTCAAGAGGCCCAAGCACAAATTTACAACAGGGGAGCCCAACTAAGAGAGTTTCAACCAGGAGAAAAAGTCATGGTGTTGGTCCCCACCCATGAATGTAAGTTTCTTGCCAAATGGCATGGGCCGTATGAAGTGGTTGAACGAGTGGGTCCAGTGAACTACAAGGTGAGACAGCCTGGCCGACGCAAGGTCCTCCAGACCTATGATGTAAATTTACTCAAGAAATGGCATGACCCTGAACCATGTCTCCTCTCCACCCTTCCATCCCCAGTACCAGTGGAAGTGGAAATGGGAGCCCAACTAACCCCAAGCCAGAACAAGACCTCAGGGAGATGGTAAGCCAACATTCAGATACATTCTCTCTACTGCCAGGTCGGACCACAGTGGTATACCATGATATAGTCACTGAACCTGGGAAGAAAGTGAGACTGAAACCCTATCGTATCCCAGAAGCCCGACGAGAAGCAATCCGTGAAGAAGTAAGGAAGATGTTGGAGTTGAATGTCATCGAGCAGTCCAACAGTGCATGGTCAAGCCCAATTGTTCTGGTCCCTAAGCCTGATGGCAGCGTACGGTTTTGTAATGATTTTAGAAAATTAAACGAAATCTCACGCTTTGATGCCTATCCAATGCCCAGAGATGATGAACTCATTGAGCGCCTTGGGCCAGCCCGTTTCGTGTCCACTCTGGATCTGACTAAGGGGTACTGGCAGGTCCCATTAACTGACCAGGCCAAGGAAAAGACAGCGTTCTCCACTCCTGAAGGACTATTTCAGTACCGGGTTCTACCATTCGGGGTCCATGGGGCACCCCCGACTTTCCAGAGGATGATGGACAAGATCCTTCGACCCCATCAAGAATATGCAGCTGCCTACCTTGATGACATCGTAGTTCACAGTGCTGACTGGTCTTCACACCTGAGGAGGCTGGAGGCGGTGTTAAATGCCCTCCGGGAGGCAGGGTTAACAGCCAACCCAACAAAATGTAAGCTGGGTTTAGAAGAGGCGGAATATCTTGGTTTCACCATAGGACGTGGTAATGTGAGGCCTCAGAAACGAAAAACCAACACAATTTCCCAGTGGCCGAGACCGGTAACCAAGAAACAAGTAAGAACATTCCTGGGTCTAGTTGGATATTACCGACAATTCATCCCAAACTTTGCAACCGTTGCAGCCCCCCTGCATGACCTGACCAAAAACCACCTCCCTCACCATGTGGTCTGGACCACCGAAGCAGAAATGGCCTTTTCCTCCCTTAAGCTGGCTCTAGGGGAGAATCCGGTCTTGGTAACCCCAGACTTTCAACAACCTTTCATCGTACAAACGGATGCCTCGGTATCAGGTTTAGGAGCAGTCCTCTCTCAGCTGAGAAATGGAGAAGAACATCCTATTACATTCATCAGCCGTAAGTTACTCAAACACGAGCGTAATTATTCTACCGTGGAGAAAGAATGCTTGGCCATTAGGTGGGCCCTAAAGAAACTACGGTATTACCTGCTGGGGAGAGAATTCACCCTTCTTACTGACCATGCTCCCCTAAAATGGATGTCTACTGCAAAGGACTCTAATGCCCGAGTCACCCGTTGGTTCCTGGATCTTCAGGACTTCTGCTTCAGGGTAGAGCATCGAGAAAGGAAACTCCAAGGTAATGTTGACGCCTTGTCGCGGAGGGAGGAATGCCTATGGTCTGTCGCTCCGGGCAGTAGCCTGGAGCTGAGGGGGGGAATGTGTGGCAGGCCAATACTCAAGAAAGGAGCCCATGAGCAAATAAGTAGGTCCCAGCTGGGAAGTATCATCAATGATGAATACTTCCACCTGTGCACCCTCCAAACGTGGAACCACACACAGCTGTAGCCAATAATGGTCCTATTGAGATCACTATAAATCTGTGATCTCTGCTTCACTAAAGAGACAATGGTCCTGGGTGCAGACAAGCTCAGGGCGAGAGAAGAGATTCAAGGGAGCCCTAGAGTGAGACCGGTTGAAGAGAGAAAAGACGCAGTTAAACTTCTTATGTCTGTTTGACCAACTTTGCCTTTGTTTTCTCTCTTCCCCTGCAAGGAGGCCTGGAGTTCAAGTGGATGGTGAAAACGCAGCTGTAACAAGTACCCTAGAACGGGAAGAACCTAAGTTCCAGTTTTGATCTCTTTTTGCCATCATCTATATATTTTGTGTTTAATAAAAGACACTTTCTGTTGACGCCACCCCTCTCTCTCGTGTGGTTGAGTTTTGGGGCAACTAAACCCTCTCCTAGCTTTGGATACCTGTCACAATGTGTTGAGACAAAAAGTAAAAACAAAAAAGACAAGACATTTGTAGCATTATAAATATAAGATTCTGTTTCAAATAAATGCTGGTCTTTTGAACTTTCTATTATTTCAATTTTTTAACAAAGAATCCTGAAAAATTTTCCAAGAAAATATAAAGCAGTACAACTGTTTTCAATAATAATAAGAAATTTTTCTTGAGCACCAACATTTTAAAACAATCTTACCGAACCTGAACCTTTAAATAGGGAAGAACAAAGAAAAGAAAACAGGTTTCTACAGGTAATTTGTGTGAAAGTTTCTGTTACTTAACAAATAACATGAATATTTAATGAAGCTGTACAGGTCTACCATTGAGATCCCAAATGCTTTAGAATTCGGGGTTAAAAGCATTTTTTTAATGCTTAATGCACAAAGTGTGATTTAAAAAACAACAACAATAAACTATGACTTTACCTCCGCCTTTCAACTCTGTGATTCTTGGCAGAAAAAAGCTACATTACTTGACCACAACCATCTTTATTTCACACAGAAATTGTTTAATAAGAAAGTCCCAAAAAAAATTCAATACACTAGACAAAAAGTCTCCCAAAAAACACATAAGAGACTGAGATCTTGCAAGCACAGCAGCAGTGTGCATGAGACAGCAGGGAGCTCACTTTCACTGCTCTATTCCATAAATCACATCTCTGCCTCGCTGCATCCCAGAGTGTATCAGTCATATGGCTCTGTTCCCCTGGGGGCCGCCCTCATGGAGCTTCTGTGTTCCTGGCCCGGCTGAGTTTCAGCGCCCCGGGTATCACCTCTCCACCATCTGCCCCGCACACCTGCACCCTCATTGATCTAGTGGCCCACGCGCTACATCAAACACACACCAGAGGGGCATTGTGCGGCTTCCTGTGAGGCACAGCCAGTCATCTGGCTGGGGTAGCAGGGTGTGAAGTTATGTGCCTCTTTTTGTATATTCATGAGGCAGTGCAGTTAGTGTTTATTTTCCCGCAGCACACCACACCCCCGGCTTTCAGGTTCAAATTGAAGAGCAGTGGTAGCTTGACAGGTCTGCCAAAAAATTATCCCGCCTTTTTCCAATTTCTAAATATGAGCTTTGAGAAATGAATCATCTTCCTGACAGCTAGCCCACTGGTCCGGCTAAAGCGAATGCTGGCAGAAAGTAAGATTTTACTGGCTGGGTGAACTAAGCTCCTTATGAGTGACAGGTCAAGACCTGCATCTGTCTTACTTTCTTTTTTTGCTTTCTTTCCATCAGTCCAACGGATTCATTATGGCATCTAAATGACCTTGAAGAGGTCAACCTTTGATCTCCACAGCTGTTTACTGATAGAGGGAATTATATGGATGTGATTTCACCACTTATCACTTAAGGCCCGATACACTCACAGCAAAGTTCTTTTTCGTGCTCTGGCTAAGGGTAAAAATAAAATTTAAATGCGTTATACAGTGGCAAACATCCAGGCAGCATTCAGGTGAATATGTAAATATGTGCTGTTCGTTTTCCTCTCAATAACAAAATAAACACACAACAAAAATGACAGCGGTGAGAAAACAGCAGTTAAGAAAGCATCCGATTATAGCGATGACGATAAATTCAAATCAAGTCACGTCATATATCTCTTTAGATTTAAAGCAAGCAGCTTTACAGTATTACATATGAGAAAAAAATTAACAGTGTCAGTGTCACTATAAAGCAGATTTCCAGTGTGTTCATGTTTTTTCTTGTGTCTCGACTGAACTGAAGAAATTAACTGGAAAAGATTTCCTTTTTCAAGAACACACCTACCTATTACAGCACACACCACAGACCAATGGTAGTTCAAAGCCGGAGTGATTTTTTTCCTTTCCTATTAGGGCTGGACCCGAATATTCGAATATTCGTTCGGTGGGTTGGTATTCGATTTGAAAATGTGACATTCGAATATTCGTTGTTGTTTTTTTGCACACCTGGCATCCCCCTCGAAACGGTTCTCATTCGCGCTTGAATATGTTTTACACTATAAAATCTGGTGAAATATAATACTTAACATATAAATTCGTTATAGCTACTTAATAAATAGATATTTGCTTCTTCTTGGACTACTTAAAGTGTTCCTGCAAGGGCAGTATTCTCTGGCTAGAGCGCAGAACAGCGGAGTTTGTATGGACAGAAGTGCCTGAGCTTGTATTTTGGGTTAAGCTGCGTTGCTTTGACATTGTGGAAAATAGAATAATAGAAACAAAATGTATTCAACTGTATGTAGTATTAAAATGTATAAATGTATGTATTAGTGTGTTTTATATCACTAGTGCAGTGTCCATTCTCGGAGCATATAAGCTCTGCTCGCTTGAGGCGCGCCGCTTCTTTATTTAAATCTACCCTAGTAATTTGTTAGTGAGAAAAATATTTTACTACCTTATTAAAAATATTGCTTAATTTAACAGACCTGTGTGTGTGTTTTATATCACTAGTGCAGTGTCCGTTCTCGGAGCATATAAGCTCTGCTCGCGTGAGGTGCGCCGCTCCCCGCTCGTTACATCAAAATAAGAATGGCGTCTACGCTAATATTAGTCTCTCTGTTTATCCCGAGGTTTACCGCAGTCCGCCGGATTCAGATCTGATGAAGGACCTGCGCCTGGACACGACGACAACGCAGCCCTGAAGTGTCAACTAGTCTCTCCACTGTGAAGGCCCCCTTCTCCTTTCCTTTACCTCTGTACAGATAAAACTTTGTCAAAATAATGCCAGTTCACATGGCTACGTGGAAGCGATAAATAATTCTGTATTATACATTTTTAAGGCCAGATGAGTAATTTGTTGAGGTCAATTTGTAAAGAAGAACTACACGCCTGTGCACATATATTCAAACGTGCATACCTATAGACTAAACACGAAATACACATGTGCACACAGTCAGCGTTTTCACAGGTTTGCGTTGAAACTTTTTTTTTAGGCCTGATCTTGGTAGAAAATTACCTCACAAAAGTGTTTTTTAAATTGATTTATTTTTATTTCGCTTGAAGTTTATCTGGGCTTTCACAATTTTTTTTTTTTTTTTAAAGTGAACAAACTGTACCTTTAGGGGTACAACAGCTTGCCACTGGGGCAGTACCTTTAAAGGGAGATATTTGTTACTTATTTACCCTAAAAGGTTCATAGTAGTACCTTAAAGGTATACATTACAACTCTAGGGTATAATATGCACCTTTTGGGGGTAGGTAAAGAGTTGCCCATTTTGTTCCCATTTTAGTTTTTAGTTAGTTTACCAGGAGAAAACCATGATAACAAACCTCTTCTCAACAAGGCATACAGTATGATTCATGCATTGAAGTTGAAAGTCTTAGGAGTTTTTTCAAATCCCTAACCGTAATTACACCATAAAGTTTTAAATAAAACAAAGAATATTGGAGTATGTTTTTACAAGAAAAAACTTCTTTGTGATTATTTGTAAAGTTTACTAGCCTTCTCTGAGTGAAAATTGTTTCAAAGTCAACCCTTTTTTGTGTGTGTGTATGTGCAACAATAATAGTGATGCGTGCCTTAACAAACATCACTAACAAAAACAAGAACTTCTTGTCAAGCTGAAGATTCTAACTCCAGCTGCACCTCTGAGAAACACACAAAGATGCACACAAATAAACGTGTCTAAATATGGGACAATTTGTTTGTCGCTGCACCTCCACACCCTTATGGAAGCCCCCTGAGATTGCCATAATGAAAAGCAATGTCTCCCACTTAACACCGGGATCCAGGCGCTCTCTCTGATAGAGACCGGGGCTGTTTATTAAATGATGGAATTTGGCTGTTTCTTCCGTAGAATGTTATCAGCTGGAGAACAATCGTGCCCATGGTCGCACCCTCACTGGCTCGCCCGGCTGCTCATTAGCCACAGCATATTTAATCCAGAAGTTTCTTATCAAATGTGACACCTGCATCTCCGAATGGCACTTTCCCTGTTCATTGGCATGTATTTGGGTGAGTAGACTCCAAGGTGCTTTGTGGAGATTAAGAGAGGAAGAGAGAGAGAGAAAGTGAGCGAGAGAGTGAATGAGCGCTTATTTTATCATTTAGCGGGTCTGGACCGTATCCAAGCAGTTTTTGTCTTGTTGTTGTAATTAGAAAGCATTTTAAGCGATAACAGCTGCTGCTGAATATGAATATGGATAGAACCACATCAATTCTGCCTGAGATAGACCCCCCCCCCTTCCCTACTATTCCTCCCCCATTATCCCTCCCCCTCACTTACTGTTTCATACTGTGGTTATCTTAATAAAGAAGGAAAGTGTAGCTAGCCATTCAACTCAGTTATTTTAGCATTTTTGAGTGAAGTCTTTCTTGACAGTCTCTGTGTTACATGTGAAGCATTCAAATCACAGAATCACTGACAGGCAGAAACTCATTTTCATACACGAATATGTAATTAAGCTTTGTGACAACTCCTTAATAGCTGTGCGCTACCCCGTCAGTGCTATACGTTGCCCAGTTGATGTGTTGTTGAATTGAGATGCACATACACCACATATATGCTTGACACTTCAAAGGTGAGCATTTAGCTTACAAAATAGAACATAAACAATAAAATAGATAAATATGAATGTAAACGTAAACATACATGTAAACTTTAAACAAATATGTAAACATAGGTAAATGTTAACATATTAATAGGCTTAAACATTAATAGGTAAACATAAAAAACAAAGATAAATGTAAAAGAAAATACAAAGGTGTAAACATTATGTAAAGGTAAACATTAACAATAGCAAATGCAAACATTACATAAATAGGTAAACAAAGGCAAACATTAATATAATTAGTAAACAAAGGCAAATATAAAGGGAAACGTTAACAAAATAAGTAAACGTAAATGTAAACATTACCTTATATTTGCCTTTGTTAACCTATTTTTGTTAAAGTATTCATTAACAAAGTTGCTATATCTAAAGGCAAATATTTAAATCAAAAAAAGATAAACGTTAATACATTAGTTAAATGTAAATGTTAACATGTTAAATGTAAACAAAATAAAACAGTTAAATGTAAACAAAATCCAAGGTTAACATTATGGTAATAATCTGGTGATGCTAAACATGTTACAACAGATTTCTAGATTTCTAGTTACCAAATCTGTGGAATTCTGTAAAATAAAAGTTGCACACTTTATCCATCACCTTCTCTTTCTTAGGGATTGTTACATACACAACAGGACACTGCCGGGGCCTAACTAGGGATTATGGTCGATGATATATTATGCAAATCACTTTATTTCTCTCAGTAGATCATCACTCTGCTCACACTGGGAAGATTTATGCCACTTAGTTGAGTATTCTCTGACGTTTATGACCCTATAGAATCATACCAGTGAGAGACTTTGATCTGTGACTGAAAAACAACTGCAGCTTCTATAAAAATAAATAAAAAAATCTTAGAAGAAAATGTTTACTTTTATCTTGGGGTATTCAGTATTGTAACTTGGGACCCTCTTCTTTTTTCCAGGTAATGGGATAGAGTAGGAGAGAGGGTGGGAGGGACGGAAGGAGGGAGAGATTGGGAGAAAGGGAGGAGAGATACCCCTCAAGCGAGCGCCTCAGTGGGAAGAGGATTATGTGCTTCTGCTTTTCTACCTTCTAGCAAAACTCCCGATTGGTTTCAGGAAAACTCAATTAAACTTTGTCTCTGTCGACTTCGTCTTCAGTGAGAATCAAACTGAAATTCCTCTGACAAAAAAAAAAGTATTTAAGGGAGTAGTTCACCTAGTTCACCTAAAAATCATGTTGTTAAAAACCCGTACGCTGTTATTTTTTCTATGGAATACAAAAGGAGAAAATTTGAAGAAACTTCATGCAGCACTTTTCCACACAGCGTACATAATTCAGAGTGACCACATCTGTCAAAAAAGAATGCAAATGTGTGTGAAGGACTTAATGACTTGACTAGAAGACCTGAGGGGCAGTTGCATAAACTTAGCCACTAGTTTAAGACTGTGTCTTAAGAACTAGTTTGGTCAACTAGCAATAAGAAAAGAAAATCAGTTTTACTTTTTCAATTCATATGTGACCCTGGATGACAAAACCAGTCTTATGGGTCATTTTTTTTAAAATTGAGATTTATACATCACATGAAAGCTGAATAAATAAGCTTTCCATTGATGTATGGTTTGTTAGGATAGGACAATATTTGGCTGAGATACAACTATTTGAAAATATGGAATCTGAGGGTGCAAAAAAATCAAGACATTGAGAAAAATCGCCTTTAAAGTTGTTAATTTATGTTCGCGATTGTGCTGCATTCACTCACAAAAATAAATGTTTTTGTACATTTACGGAAGGAAATTTACAAAATATCTTCATGGAACATGATCTTTACTTAATATCCTAATGATTTTTGGCATAAAAGAAAAATTGATAATTTTGACCCATACAATGTATTGTTGGCTATTCCCACAAATATACCCATGCTACTTAAGACTGGTTTTGTGATCCAGGATCACATATTAGACTGATATACCTTTTTTCTTAGGACCAGTTTTGAAGAAACAAAATTAGATGACTAACTTTTAAGACTTGTCTAAGCAGTTTATGCAGATGGACATCGTGTGGATTTTTAAAGAGTTAAAAAAACGTAAATGTGAAGTTCATGATTTTGTGAAAACACTAATGACTAATTCAATAAAAAAAATGTAATTGTATTATAAATTATTAAAATCTTATCTGCAAGGTTGACTGAATCATCCATTTTAGGTGGACTAATTTTCTAGGTAGAGGAACTTCAGATTTTCAAGATAAACTATATTTAAGCAATTATTATAAATGTTCCACATGGCTTTCTGGGTACTATTCACTAGTACTATCACAGGAAACTACAAGTGATAAGCCAACGACCACCATTTCCCCTTGCTGTGATGTGCCAGGACTTTTTTCTTCTTTCTGTTGACCCCAGATTCACCTTAATAGAGCTGCTCCTTCCCATCACAGACACCCATAAGCCTGTCAGATATCAGTCCATCAATAAATGAGACAGAGGGAGAGAGAAAGAGAGAGAGCGAGACAGCAAGCATGAAATATGAAGGGAAGAGAGTGAAAGTCAGGGGGTTGGGATGATAAATCAAAAGATGAGGTCTACATTGCCTAATGACCAGAATAAACCTCTTTCCTGTTCAGTGACAGAGCTCAGAGTCTCTGCAGTCCTTAAGCCGTGTCCCTCCTGATCCAGACATCCACTACCATCAAACCAGGATTTATGACGCATCACAACCCCATGACAACATCCAGCAGCTTCATAATCTCATTTTTTTTCTGCCCGTGCCTGACATTTCCAGCCTCGACATTCACTCAAGATAAGCCAAAAGCCCTCTGACAGGATAGAGAGCACATATAAAACACACGCTTAAGAATTTAACTGCCCCCTTCGCAGGAACTCAGTTCATGAGACACGACTGCAACTGGCACAACATTTCATATCAGACAACTCAACAACCCATATTCTGTTATTGAGAACACAGGTCTGGAACCACTACAGACTCTCAATAGGGACACACTGTCAACAATATGTGTGGTCAACCAGCATGGGTTTTTTAATTGAGACTCTTTTAGGAGAGAGTTTGACATAAAAAAAGTTTAGTTTGTCATTTGAACTCAAATGTTTCAGGCAAGTCGACTTGAAAACAGTGGTCCGGTCTGACGGACAGTGCACAGGGGAACAACTGTACTCATTAGGCCCCGACCAACTGGGGCTGACAATATCGAATAATCTTAATTTTGATGATCCGATATTGATTCTTAAATCCAAAAATGAATCTTTCCGTCTATAGAGGGAATGCACGTGACGTCACCGTTGGCCGGGGTGACTGCGGTTACGCCCACAAGTGGCAAAAAGACTGAGCGGCAGCATTGGTTTTCAGCGTGAATGCTGCGGAAAAACACACAAAAAGCGTCTAAAACGGGAAAGAGCTTTGAGACTGACTGTACAACTAGATTTGACAAGAAATATGAGGTATATTTTTACAGACTACCGAAAGCAACAGAACAGAGAAGCAAATAGATCGCTGCAATTCATAGAAACAACTGGACTCTAGGCAGCGAAAGGTGGATTTGCAGTTATCATTTTTGTGTCAATATGCTGAATTCAGTGGTAAAATCATTCTCTATATATTGTATTGTTATATATTGCAGTGACAACTCAATCAAATATTTACCACTGTATATTCTGTATAATTTGACATTTTTAAATAAACACTGACAAAAAACTATACAAGTTTTAAGTCTAGACGATATGATGATATATATAACATTGATATAAGTGATCACCTGGATTTAGACCTGCCTTATATTGTATTTATATAAAGCGTTCACAGGCAAATTTGCTGTATGTATTTCCCTGATGTCGAAATCTGGCACATATAAATGTCAGGAAACACGATTCCTGGCTGCATGTTAATATCCATGGATCACTGGATCTTTAGTAAGTTGTAAGGAACACTATATTGACTCCAATCTTTAGTTTAAACTGATAATCGTTTGTTTTACTTGCGTTTTCGCAGTTTCCCCCATTAAATCCAGTCACGCAGCAGCTCTTCTGCCACTCAGTCCGGCTGAGGGGGGCGTGTTCCGGCGGGAAAGTGACGTTAATGCATTCCCTCTATACTGTTTTCAGTAGATGTGTGAACAACACTTCACAGAACATTATTTGTAGCGCACCTCCTATCATCTCTTCCTCTTTACTACTAGCTACACTACAAAATAAACATGAATGAACATCAGAAGGTTGAAAGATACAGTACAACTTACGGAAATGTATCATGTCTCATGTAATAGCTCAATCGGTGTTTTAACTGCAGAGAGATATCAATAAAACAGCTTGTAAACAAAATGTCACGTAACATTACATTTACCACAGGAATGCCATTCAATGTCCATAAACTTGTTAGTTAGCTAAAAAAAAAAAAAAAAAACTCTAGTGGGGAGCATTTGTTAAATATATATGCACTATATTACATATTCATCATTTTTATTTGATGATGTTGGAATAATATTTATTATATATCTTTATATAATAGAAATGCACCAACTGACCGGGTTCCCTGTATAGTTTACAGCATTATATGAGAGATTGTTTTCCTTAAGAAAAATTGCACTGTTCTTGAGATATATCCAAATTAAAAGCTTGTGAATGATGCAAACGTTTCATGGTTCAGTGCCAAATAATGTGAAAACAGACCAGTAGGGCACTCGGGGTTCAGACTAAGTAAGTTAATCAAATGTGAAAACCGCTTTGAAACTCTAATATTTCATCCCCCAATCCAAAATATGTGAATATAGGCTTGTAATATGCATACAGTATATAATTCTCGCCCCCCGAAACCTCTGATGTGACCAGCGTTGAGAGAGCTAACTCTGCAATCTGGTATAGTACGCCAGGGAGTTCGAGAGATTTCCAGCCGCCTGGCCTAATCGATCCCAGCCCTCTTTCAGTTCCTTAATAACTTCTCTGCTGAAAGCCCTTCAGTTCATCAGCGTTGTCTTTTAATTAAACGCAATCGCTGTGCCGCTCGCTGGTGGAAAGTCGACTCCTCCAGGGGGGCGGTGCTGTTTGAATACACTGATAATGAAATTTGACATTGCTGGAGATGTTCAACCATTATTCTATTTCTCTGTGTTCTCAGATAAGTGCGATAAAGGCCTTTAAGTCTTTCGTATCCTCAAGTCTTATTTCAAAATGGAGAAGGGATTGTTCTCTGTTGAACTTACACATGTACTGTAAGAAGATTAATCAATTAAGCCCCTGTAGATAATAAAAATAGTGAAGCACTTTAGCGGAAATATCACTTTTAGTTAAGGAGAGAGAGCACCAGCAACAAAGAGTTATCTTTCTGCTCTTTAAACATTGAGTATTTGTTCGTGGAGTGGCAAGTTATTACTGCTCACTTTTTCTTCTCTTGGAAAAAATGGGGCCATGGTCTTATCTTGGAAATGGGTCCATGTTTTTTTTAGATACACTGTACATATAAAGTCAAGACATAGGGGTTTTAAGACCCCATGAAATCGACATTATGAGTTCTGTGGCTTTTAGCCCATATGTGCTAGCTTTGAGATCATCTACAGCAGGGATCACCAACCCTGCTCCTGGAGAGCTACTGTCCTGCAGACTTCAGTTCCAACCCTGTTCCAACACACATGCATGTAATTATCAAGTAACCCTGAACAGCTTGATTAGCTGGTCCAGGTGTGTTTGATTGGGGTTGGAGCTAAAATCTGCAGGACAGTAGCTCTCCAGGAGCAGGGTTGGTGACCCCTGATCTACAGCATATTGCAGTGCACAGGTTTTAAACTTTTTAATGCCACAGACCCCTAAATTTGATGATCTCATTCTGAAGGACCCCTTCTAAAAATGCAAATGCAGATGAACACACTGTTCAGAAGTTTGGGGTCGGTAAAACTTTATAATATTCTTGAAAGAATTATTCAAGGCTGCGTTTATTTGATCAAAAATACAGTAAAGACAGTAATTTTGTCTTTCCCTGCCAGTAACGGAATTTTCCGGCTTTCCGTGTTTTCACTGTTATATGGTAGGGGGTGCTATTACGAGAATCTCCAGATCAAAACACAGGCAAAAAAGGAGCGATAAAAGCATTGCTTATGCACGTTATATTCTTTGAAAAACAACATTTTTTGTTCAAAGTTGTGCTTTTTTTATGAAACTTACCCATATTACCCATATACGCTTTTGTTTAAAAGCAGAGGCTCTGTTCTTTCTCTTGATATATTGCATGTTCAGAAAATCCTACAACAAAATATTCAGGGGCCATGAAATTTTTGTGAAAATTATCAAAAACGCTGGTGGTGGCTGGCAACTTAAAAAAAAAAAAAACACTGGCAGGGAAAGAGTTAAAAATAACAATTGTTCTTTAATATATTTTAAAATGAATACATTTTATATTATATTTTTAACATATTTTTTATGTTAATACATTTTGTGGAAACCATGATACATTATTATGTGGGATTATTTTACAGAAAGTTCAAAATAACGGCTTTTATAAACAGTATAAATAGTACTAGCAAAACAGAAAAGTAATTTTGTTCAAGTTGATGCAGCAGGACTTTTATATGTATAAACTTCAAGAGAAACAAAGCAGTTAATAGAATAAAATAATTACAGAATAAATAATTGATCTCATGATTTCTAACCAGTCGTTAGGAGGAAAAAAGAAACCGTAATGATTTCAAATTCTATACATTTTAATTCTGTATTTAATTTTGACAATAACATTACCAATTAACATAACATATTTAACCCCAAAAAATAATTTATTTATTTATAATATATTTTACACCATATTTCTCTGACTTTGAAAAAAAGAAAACTAAAGCCAACAATTTTCAATCAAATGCTCTCTAGAATTGGAATGTGCTCTAATACCACCTCCAACTGTCTTGCAATAACAAGTCACACATCTCATTTCACTCCCTGGTTCCCTATGATGTGAATCAGTATATCATAAACAAGAATTCAGGCACTAGCAAGGGCCTTGATCCAATAAACCCTGATAACTCTATATTACCCACAACACAATTACAAAGTCAAGCATTAAAAATAGTTTGTATTTATCAAAAGATTTCTGCTGATGGATATCCTTCTGCTGTCAATTGTTGTCAGTTGTGTTGTCCTGCCACTTCATGGGGTCTTTAACACCCCGTTCAAGTACACACACACACTCAGGCACAGAAACCTGAAAGAATTACAAATACATTTTAAAGCCCAATGAATAAATTCTCACCTTTACTGTAAACAGCACAGTTGCTTTTTCCATCCTCTGCACTGACCCACATCATGTCCATCAGCCAGCGAGGACCTCCACTCAACACCAGCGAAACCTGCAACAGAAAACACACACATTACTGTTTCAAAGACCAGTCAACTCAAACAAACCATCTGATTGACATATAGATCAACCAACCACAACTTGTCATTTTTGTGTAACAAATACATCAGACGCTCAGTGACGTACTGTGGATACGCCATCCAACGGTGAGACTGTCCGAGTGAGCTTGTTTAAACAACTTCAACCATGAATTCATCATTCCCAAAATCGTTTCCAAAGATTTATCTCCATGTATGTGTGTGAGAAGAGAGGCGAGCAGGAAGCCACACCCTGTCCTGCTCACCCTCTGAATGCCTGTATTGTTAGAGACCCTCTGAATGTTCCACCTGATCAGATCTCATCCTTTGGGAGGTTTGGAATCCAGAATGGAGCGGCATGGACTTGGAAACAGAAGAATCGGAATGCTGAGCATTGATCTTTAGACACATTGTACCCCTCTATCACCAGCATCACAGCTTCCTGAAACCGGCACACTGGGAATTTAAAGAACCGGCATGGGTTTCAAAGGGATGGACAGAGGATTTGATTTCAAAATTGGAAGCAGAAGAATTGGAAGACTGAATTGAATTGATATGTCTGTTGAAATAAAAATAAAATTGTTCTTACAATTGTGGGACATCTGTGATGTTGCTAAGTACAAAAGTACAAAAACACCCCACATTCCAAACACCCTAATAGGGCTCAGGTGCACGACAACGTTTCGACCATCAGGTCTTCATCAGGCACAATTTTGTATGGCTTCAGAAGACTTGGAATGGAAGTTCTTTAGTCAAGTTTTTGCAATAAACACCTGTGACTGTACTTTTATCTGTCTGTTACGTGTTTTATGTTGTTCAGAACTGGTTAGGTTTAGAGTTGGGGTGGGGTTATGTCCTTAAAAAAAAATCCATGAAAGTATGAATACATATAATATTTATTATTTTACAAATACATGCAAAAAATGAAAAGCTTCTTAATCGGACACATAAGGCAAGTAATTGAAAGCAATTGGTTTCCTAGTTCGTAGAAATAGCGATGCCTAGGGACACCTTTAACGTCTTATAGTGACACTAAATTCGCTTGGTCATGCTTCAGTTTTTGACACCTTGGGAGTGATAGCGTTGTCATTAGTAGTCTTTTTAAAAGTATGCTGAAGTCTACTACTTTTTCACAAGTGTATATTTCCTCTTTGTGTCTGCCTCTCTATTTTTAATAGGCCGTAAGACAAAGACCTGTCGGCCCTGTCTGGGATTGACCAGTCGGCAAGAAGATGATACGTTTCAGCAAAAATGCAGATCTGGCCCGAGAGAGAGGGAGCGTGTGCTTCCGGAGAGATAAGCACAGTGATAACAGTCTGAGAGTCTGGAAAGCATTTGGTTTCCTTTCCTCCCTCATAGGGATATAAAGGGATGATGCTGTTTTAGAGCTGGATGTCTTCTGATCCCTACAGGTAATAGAGATCATATCCACTTCACCTCAAAGGGGTGCGATGACTTAATCTGAAATTAGTACAAATTGGTTACACAGGGCTTTACTTGGACTCCCTGCATGTAAGTAGAGACATTTATGACAAACTAAATCAAAATACAGGGGCCCCATAAATCAACTTAAAGGAATAGTTCACCCGAATAAGGAAAATTCTGTTATAATTTACTCACCCTCAAGTTGTTCCAAACTCGTATGAATTTCTTTCTTCTGTTGAACACAAAAGAAGATATTTTGAAGAATGTCGGTAACCAAACATTTGATGGGCCACATTGACTTCCATTGTTTTTGTTTTCCATGATGACAAATGATGATGACAGAATTTTCATTTTTGGGTGAATTATTCCTTTAAGGCTGGAATACACTACACAACTTTTAGAATCTTATGATTAATTTGTAAATGGTTAAAAATAAAAAAAAATGTGAAAAAAAGAGAAAAAAAAAACACTAAAGGACTAAGGATCACTCACTACCAGGCTTTCATATCGTTCCGAACACAAAGGTAACACATAAGCTGCGTCCCAATTCAGAGACTGCAGGCTGAAGCTGCCTTGAAGGCCGAAAGCGGCACGACGAAGGCTGTCCAAAATCGATGGCTGCTTCGAATGCAGCTTACAAATGCATCCTCCTTTCCTTGGGCAGTGAAGGATATAATGAGTGAATACTTTGCAGTTCCGTCTCCATTATTGTTTACATGGTCGTCAAGGTTGGACTGTTACAGAGCCGTTGAGAAAGTCAGCTCTGATCTGTTATTGTTGTCATCCGATAGCGTGATGTGAGCAGCACTTTCGTTTTTTTAAAAGTCTGGTCTGTTTACACTGAAACGCAACCCTGGAGTTAAAACGGGGTCTGCAGAGTTTCCAAAAGTCTACGTTTTCAAGGGTCGAAAACTCCGGAGTAGAGTAGACGCCAAGTGTAACCGTACCAAAAGTTATGTGTTTTAAGGCGAGACACGGCAGGCAAAAACATCGGGTTTTTTTCACTGGTCAATTTTGAGATTTTGGGATATTTGTCTTCAATAACATGTCTTCTTTCAGACTTGTGGTGAAAAAAAGTCCGAAATACACACTTAGGTCTTTATTTTACTACACTTTGTCTGTTTGCGTCTGTAGATTTCTCATAAATTCATCAAAAGTTGTCGTTATAAATCATCCCTCTGCTCCGTGATCGCGATCTGCACCCTGTCATCACACACACCGTTAGAAAGCTCTCTCTCTCCTGAACAAATATGGTCATTTCCTTTTTATCAGCAACCAATCGCGAAAGTAAAAGGGGGGATTTTACTCTAAATGCGCAATCTCATTGGCTGATGCTAAATCTTTAAAGCACGTTTTCTCAAAATGTCTTTTCTCTCATACTCCAAGTCCGAAATCTCGAGTTCAGTAGCACCTATATACACCAAACTTTCCAGTCTTGTACCTAGTTATATTATGAAGACATTTACAGAGGGATTTGTAAATATATTATTCCTAGCCTGATTTATATAACATTTTATTCCCAAAAACATGGCGAAAATCATTTTTTTAAGGCTATTGGCAGTATATTCTGATTTACAGGATAACAAAAGTAGATATCCATAAATCCCTCTGTAATTTTTTCCCCATCTAATATGTGAACACAATGAAAAAATAATTTTGAACCTGGCTTTGTCCAATACTCAGATTTCATTTTTTAAAATATATGCAAAATAGCGCATATTTAATGAGACAATGCCTCATTTGCATATTTAAACATTAAATTACAGAAAACTTGTAATACATTTTTTTCTCATCTTAATGTAGGTAATCAATTGGCAAAGTTTCATGGTGATATCTGATAGTTAAAAAAATTACCCTATTCACCTGTAGTGTCTCGCCTTAAAACGAAAACACACTAATGTAAATAGGGCCATAGTCTGAAGAAAAAAAAAAAGAGTCTGTGTCCATCATACACTATGCAATTTTCTGTGAAATCTGTAAACTCTGACTGAAGGCAACTAGTGATGACTCGTCCAGACTGTAAATCGGGAAAAAATCTGGGCAAGTCATGTAGTGTATTCCAGCCTTTAGAGGAATTTGATAAGAAATATTGATATTGATATTGATTCATCTTTTTTGATGGCAGATTTTTGTTTCTTGACACATCCATAAGTACATCCATTTTCATTGGTCTTATTGTGAACAATTAATCAGTGCACACAATTTTAAAGAAAAAAGCTTTTTAATAATTTTTCATGATTCACTTTCTTTAAAGTCCCCCTGTAGTCAATATTTTTATCTCTTAAAACTCATCTTTGATCACCAAAATTACATATTTAAAAGTTTTTTCCTTGGAAAAAAAAAAAGATTCATGCCTTAAAATAGCTTGAATGCAACTCTACACCCTTGCCTCGTTTAGTGTACGTGGTTCAATGAATATGCAAATTAGCCCCGCCTCGACCCACTCACGCCAACTCAGAGATCCACTTGTTGCCTATCACATGTTGACGGTTTGATTGTTTGATGTTTGATTTCAAACCGCGTTTTTGAGACTGTTTTTGGTTCACTGAATTTGTACATTTTTTGTCTTAGAGCATATTAAAAACACCACATAGACATATAAATAACATTAAAATCTTGATTTTCACCACAGGGGGACTTTAAAAATTTCTCTGTCCCCCGAACAATTTTTTTCTACTGATGCTGCCAAGGCTACCATTTAGAGAGAAAAAAACTAATAATTATTATTATTTTTATTATTATAACAATACTCTCTGGAATACTTGATTCTGATGGGGCAATCGTGGCATGCTGTTGTAAAATGTATTTTTTTTAATGACGTTGAACTGTCATGGATCATTGTCCCAAGCAACTGATTTCACATTTTCTGAATATTTATGTTGCTCAGGCAAAACAAAGAAGGGCAGTGGTTCACAACCTTTTTGACTTGAAGGCACCGGTTGTCCAACACAATATTCAATATTCAATATTCAAATTTCAGTTTAAATTATGATTTGCATGTGTTTTTTTTAGCTTTTAAATTTAGATGAGATTTGTGATATATTATTAATAATGTATTCATTTAAATACCTAAGTCAGGGGTGTCCAATCCTGCTCCTGGGGGCCACTTTTTAGCAAAGTTTAGCTCTAACCCCAATTAAACACACCTGAACCAGCTAATCAAGACCTCACTAGGCATAATAGAAACTTCCAGGCAGGTGTGTTGAGGCAAGTTGGAGCTAAACTCTGCAGGACAATGGGCCTCCAGGACCGAGTTTGGGACATCCCTGACCTAAGTCATTGCAGCACCCTTGGAAGTTTGCTGATGCGCCCTTGTGGGCCCCGGTCCCATTGTTGAGAACCATTCGAAAGGGCATTTTACATACACTTGCTAGTCTCTAGATGTCCCAGGTGCTGCTTACAATGCAAGTTGAGTAATGCACAGAACTTAAATACTTATGGATAGAGGTTTGTTGTGATCACCAACCTAAATTATGAGTGATAGTAACTGTGACACTTGCCTTGTCTCACAAAACACCAGTAAAAGAATGTGAGAACCATAAAAAATTTTCATGCTTCACCTTCCACGTGTGACCTGCATACTCACTTACAGTATGTATAGTGTCTCTTTTTAAAGACTCACCCTCAGAATGGAGCCGCAGAAAGAGAGAGAGGTTTGTGCAGATCTGACTGTGTGGGAATACTTCATGAAATAGAGTCTACACAGCACTCCACTCTCCTTGAGTCATTTCTTTCTCTTTCTGCCTGTCTCTCTCTCCGCTGAATCCTCTTTCCCCTTATCAGGCCAGCACAGGCCTCCATCGGCCTCTCCCCACTCTGACAGGAGCAACAACAATGGGCCTGCGATACCAGTCCGCTTCACAGGGTAAACCTGCCACGGGCACAGATTACCCGTGACACACACACTCGCTCTCTCTCTAGTACACTCCAAAACACAACACCACCTTCTCCAAGGCCTCAAAATACAAAATGGACACAAAAACCTTTTAAATGATTTAACTTCTCTCCCTTGCTTTCTTTTCAATCTGGCCGTCTGATCTCTATGTTTGTAATTACCCACAATTCACTAAGACTATATACCAAGTTAAAATTATGTGGACAAAGCCAAATCACAATAGTACAGACTTATGTTAAGTCCCATAATAATTATAGTATTTATGAGATGAATGCACCAGAACAAACACCACAACAATGTCATAAGTATCAAAACTATGGTTGCACAATTTTAGGGTGTCAATTAAAGAATCATGATGGAAGCAAAGTAGTGTAGGTCATAGTAACACATTTATTGAGAAGGTTGATTGTATAATGTAGTTTGCACATGTTTTCTCTTTTGAAGATAAAGAATTCTGATAAAGTTAAACACTACGTTAGCCCTTTTGCTAAAAGTCTAAACAGACAACTACATCTCTCTACACTTATTGTGTTTTATTTTATTTTCATTTAGTTGCAAGCATAAAAAGGCATAAAAAAGCTTCTTAGTTGGTAAGTGAAAAATAAACTCAATTGTGCTTCAATTTGTCAACTACACATTGCTCTGAATTCTGAACTAATTAGAAAGAACTGTCCCAAGAAAATCAGGTTATCATGTCCACACTTAGCAAATAAGCAAAACAAACAACCCCCACCTTGTCACTTCCTCCTGTGGCCACCTCAATCTTCCCAGGGAAAGGACCCCACGTGGTGCCTAGTAGAAGTGCCTGACAAGAAAAAATCCTTCTCTCCCCTCCTTCACCAACCATTTTCAGCTGACCTGTAGAAGAAAATAAAAAAAAGTTATATACTGTGTATATATATATATATATATATATATATAGTTCAGCTTGATTGTAACTTTTTTTTTTATGTTACACTAAAAACGACTCTACACTACTGTACACTACTGTTTAAAAGTGTGGGGTTAGTAAGATTTTTTATATATTTGAACAAAGTCTTTTATGCTCACCAGGTCTGCCTTTATTTGACAAAAATACAGTAAAAACACCATTTAAAATAACTGTTTTCTATTTGAAAATGTATTTAATTAATGTGATGGAAAAGCTGAATTTTCAGCTTCATCATTCAGTCTTCAGTGTCAAAAGATCCTTCAGAAATGATTCTAATATGCTGATTTGCTTCTAAAGATTTTTTTTCTTATTATCAATGTTGAAAACAGATGTGCTGTAATGTATTGTGTTGTATATTATGTGCATTTCAACTACAGGGACAACCTATCTGGATAACCTACTGGATAATTTACCACGCTTCTGCACTGTTCACATCAAAACTTTCAGCAGAAAGAGGCTTAATCCACTTTATCTGAAACCCTGTCAAAGCAGTGAGCGAAAGCCTAATCAAAGAGACAGGCAGGGTCACCCAGGAGAGGGTCCAATGGATGGGTGTATGATTTCTAATTGAGCTCCTATGTGCTCACACTGTGGCTTAGTCAGCTCATGGAGTGGTGTGGTGTTTTGGCTAAATATCCGGGCTGGTAACTGTAAAAAATGTATTAAACCCGATGAACTTTCAGCATTGTGCCCTTGAGCAAGACTCCAATCCCCAGGTTACCCCTAACCTGGGGATTGGAGTCTTGCTCAAGGTTACCCCTAACCTGGGGATTGGAGTCTTGCTCAAGGGCACAATGCTGAAAGTTCATCGGGTTCAATACATTTTTTACAGTTACCAGCCCGGATATTTAGCCAAAACACCACACCACTCCATGAGCTGACTAAGCCACAGTGTGAGCATAGGAGCTCAATTAGAACTGGTCACTCAAGTCACTCTCCTGGGTGACCCTGCCTGTCTCTTTGATTAGGCTTTCGCTCACTGCTTTGACAGGGTTTCAGATAAAGTGGATTAAGCCTCTTTCTGCTGAAAGTTTTGATGTGAACAGTGCAGAAGCGTGGTAAATTATCCAGTTTCAGGAGGAGATGCGGAATGCCGGCAGATGGATTGATAAATAAAGAGAATCTTGAGGTAGTGCTTTCAGGAGATCAGGGTTAAGCCTTTACACCCATCCCCTCTCTGGATTAATAGATGTATTTAACTACAGACTGTATTTAACTAATATATATACAGTATTTATATATACAGGTCCTTCTAAAAAAATTAGCATATTGTGATAAAGTTCATTATTTTCCATAATGTAATGATAAAAATTAAACTTTCATATATTTTAGATTCATTGCACACCAACTGAAATATTTCAGGTCTTTTATTGTTTTAATACTGATGATTTTGGCATACAGCTCATGAAAACCCAAAATTCCTATCTCAAAGAATTAGCATATTTCATCCGACCAATAAAAGAAGTGTTTTTAATACAAAAAAAGTCTACCTTCAAATAATTATGTTCAGTTATGCATTCAATACTTGGTCGGGAATCCTTATGCAGAAATGACTGCTTCAATGCGGCGTGGCATGGAGGCAATCAGCCTGTGGCACTGCTGAGGTGTTATGGAGGCCCAGGATGTTTCGATAGCGGCCTTAAGCTCATCCAGAGTGTTGGGTCTTGCGTCTCTCAACTTTCTCTTCACAATATCCCACAAATTCTCTATGGGGTTCAGGTCAGGAGAGTTGGGAGGCCAATTGAGCACAGTAATACCATGGTCAGTAAACCATTTACCAGTGGTTTTGGCACTGTGAGCAGGTGCCAGGTCGTGCTGAAAAATGAAATCAGAGGGAAGCATGAAGTGCTCCAAAGTCTCCTGATAGCTAGCTGCATTGACCCTTCCCTTAATAAAACACAGTGGACCAACACCCGCAGCTGACATGGCACCCCAGACCATCACTGACTGTGGGTACTTGACACTGGACTTCAGGCATTTGGGCATTTCCTTCTCCCCAGTCTTCCTCCAGACTCTGGCACCTTGATTTCCGAATGACATGCAAAATTTGCTTTCATCCGAAAAAAGTACTTTGGACCACTGAGCAACAGTCCAGTGCTGCTTCTCTGTAGCCCAGGTCAGGCGCTTCTGACGCTGTTTCCGGTTCAAAAAGTGGCTTGACCTGGGGAATGCGGCACCTGTAGCCCATTTCCTGCACACGCCTGTGCACGGTGGCTCTGGATGTTTCTACTCCAGACTCAGTCGACTGCTTCCGCAGGTCCCCCAAGGTCTGGAATCGGTCCTTCTCCACAATCTTCCTCAGGGTCCGGTCACCTCTTCTCGTTGTGCAGCGTTTTTTGCCACACTTTTTCCTTCACACAGACTTCCCACTGAGGTGCCTTGATACAGCACTCTGGGAACAGCCTATTTGTGCAGAAATTTCTTTCTGTGTCTTACCCTCTTGCTTGAGGGTGTCAATGATGGCCTTCTGGACAGCAGTCAGGTCGGCAGTCTTACCCATGATTGCGGTTTTGAGTAATGAAACAGGCTGGGAGTTTTTAAAAGGCTCAGGAATCTTTTGCAGGTGTTTAGAGTTAATTAGTTGATTCAGATGATTAGGTTAATAGCTCGTTTAGAGAACCTTTTCATGATATGCTAATTTTTTTAGATAGGAATTTTGGGTTTTCATGAGCTGTATGCCAAAATCATCAGTATTAAAACAATAAAAGACCTGAAATATTTCTGTTGGTGTGCAATGAATCTAAAATATATGAAAGTTTAATTTATATCATTACATTATGGAAAATAATGAACTTTATCACAATATGCTAATTTTTTGAGAAGGACCTGTATATATAGTATTTTTTAGTCAGGGCATAATTGGGTGTGTGTGTGTGTGTATATATATATATACACACATATATAAATTTTGCACAACAATACTTTACATATGATGACATATTTAAGGGCAAAAAGTAAATGTCAAATATGCCTTGTAACTGACAGCAACTAAATTAATGCATAAGTTGGTTTTTGTTTTATGAAATAATTTTTTTTAAATAAATTAATTTAATAAAAACGTAAATAAATAAATAGTAATAAATAATAATAATAATGTAAATTATAAATAATAAAAATAATTAAATAATAAATGAGCTGAAGTGAAAAGGAAGATTTTTAGCAAATAACAAAACAACTAAATTTTAGAGTCTGCTTGTAAAGTCATTTTTTATGAAAGAAAGAAAGTCATATGGGTTTAGAGCAATTGAGGGTGAGAAAATTATAAATCTGAGACTGTAAAATTCAATTATTAATAATAATTACATCACAGAACTAAGTAGATTTGTGAAGGTTAAAGAGGTAGATTAAAAAAAAGATATTTCGGTAGCCAAATAGTTTCTGTCCTCCTCATTGACTTCTATTGTACACACACACACACACACACACACACATACACACACACACACACACACACACAATGGAAGTCAGTGGGAACCAAAACTGACTACCAACTATTTTCAAAATACTTCAGGAAGTCAGATGAAGTATAAAGGATTTTTGACATAAACCAATAAGGAAAGTTGTTTTAGCAAATTATTACATTTTGAAAAAAGATTACAAAATATGTTTTCTTTATCACTGCAATAATGTGCACAGATCATTCACAATAACAACAGCATCATGTATTTAAAAAAAAATAAAAAAGGGTCCTGTGGCAAGCAGGACGAGGTTGAGGGCCGTGAGAGAGCGGAGCGAGGTGTGATTACGGATGAGCGACACCTACGCGACGCACCGGTCTCGTATCTCTCACGGAGGAGCGGAAGCATAAAAGGAGGAGTGACAACAGTGCAGAACGAGAGAGGAACAGGCCTGGACTTATGTTGTGTTTTGTTTTATTATATGTGACAGCAGTCGTCCGTGAGGGGCTGCTGTCTTTTACTTTCGTTTTGTATTTATTTATTTTATTATTAAAGTCTTTAAATGTTCGCCGGTTCCCGTCTCCTTCTTCCCATAACAACGAACTTCGTTAGAGGTCCATTTTGATTTCATGTTAACTTTAAAACTAAGAACAGATTTAAAATGTAATCCAATGGTTGAGAAAATCCAAGTTAAAGGCTACTATGTCAAATTGTGCAAAATATTTGTTTTCTTTCAAAATATTTTTTAGACCATTCCACTTCAATACATCAATTGAACATTAGGACACTCACAATGAACTTCATTTCATCTAAAAAAATGTAGTCACAGTTGAAAGCACATCGAGAACATTGGAGTACTAAAATAAACAAAAGTCATTATAAAAAAAAATGACTGAGGGAATATATGCACTGTTCTTCTACATCAGGGCCAAAGTGAACTAATCAAAAGCTCTGTCTGCCACAGAGAAACCAGCAAACTGCCCTTTTCTACACCTCTATCCTTCCATACTGTCCCTCTCTCCCATCTCTCTCTCTCTCTCTCTCTCTCAGTGGTCTAATCTGTGAGGGACTTAAAGGGACCTTATCTCCGGGCTCTCCTGCTTCATTTCATGCTTGATTTACTTTAATTTGTCTGATAGGGCAGCAGGATTTGGAGACGGCCCATCTTTGGTTTGGGTGACGAGTGAAAAAAAAAAAGCCACTCTGATATTTCTCTTGCACATTGTCGCGGGTTTTTGACTTCTTTCCTCTCTCTCTCTCTCTCTCTCTCTCTCTCTCTCTCTCTCTCTCTCTCTCTCTCTCTCTCTCTCTCTCTCTCTCTCTCTCTCTCTCTCTCTCTCTCTCTCTCTCTCTCTCTCTCTCTCTCTCTCTCTCTCTCTCTCTCTCTCTCTCTCTCTCTCTCTCTCTCTCTCTCTCTCTCTCTCTCTCTCTCTCTCTCTCTCTCTCTCTCTCTCTCTCTCTCTCTGCCACGAGTTCCTGGAGAGAGAGACTGGAAAAGGGCAAGAGAGAATGCGTGAGAGAATGAGAAAGATCTCAGTGTGGTGTAGCAGGCTGTTTGAGTGTGCTTCGAGTCAAGCAGCCAGAGAAGAAAAGGATTGTGGGAGTGTGGTATGATTGTGTGATGTAGTCCTTCGCAGGCTGAGATTTACGGAGGCAAAGTGCACTATGTGAAAGAGTAGGGTTCAAACAGCCCATCTGCCCTGGACATACAAAATACACGTTATACTCTGTTTTATCCGTCATTTTCTTAAATAAACTATGGGTCTTATTTATGAAACACAGATTTTTGTGTACATTTTTTGGTGTGTAAATTGTCACAATAAACTGAATGAGACAATAAACCAAAGAATAGTTTCACAAATGATTTACTGCTAACACTTTACAATTTTCATTAGTTAACATTAGTTAACTACATTAGTATGTTAATGTACATGAACTAATAATGAACTGCATTTATACAACATTAATTAATCTTTGTTAATGTTAATTTCAACATTTACTAATACTTTATTAAAATCGTGTTACCATTAGTTAATACACTGTGAACTAACATGAACTAACAATGAACAGCTGTATTTTTATTAACTAACATTAACAAAGATTAACAAATACAGTAACAAAATGGATTGCTCATGGTTAGTTCATGTTAGTTAATACATTAACTAATGTTAACTAATGAACCTTATTGTAAAGTGTTACCAATTTACTCAGAAATTGTGTTCATGAATGTGGCCCAATAAGTCTAAAACATAAGTAAGAAGATATATATTTAAAAAAAAAATCAAAATATAGCACACTTTTTTATTTTGGAAATTAATAAAATATTGTGTAAAATATGTGTACATTTAATCTCCATAATTTTGTATATGGCTTATTTGTTCAGTCAATTGCATGGGCACTATGTAATCCATGAAATCCAAAACATTAAACTAATAGATAAAAGTAAATGGATAAATATCAATGTATCTGTACATTTAACAATAAATATGGGTATTAGGATGGAAATTATGGTAAAAATATTGCAAATTTATGTAAGAAACAACATGTGATTTTGGGAGCTCGCTTATATGTGCATTAATATCGGACAGATGTCAGCATAACATCCATTCATTCATCATATTAATCCCCATTCAAAGGTGTCTGTCTGACTATCTTCCCCGTCGAGGCCCTTAAAAGGGAAGCAAAGAGTTTCGACTTCCTCTTGCGAGTGTTTCGGGCTAAAGCAATTTACACTCCGGGCTCTTTTTTTTAGCTGAAATAAAACTGACGAATAAATTCATCTCCCAGCGGTGAAGGGCAGAGGGCTTCACATTGACAGTCTCTGTATTTGAAACTCGAAAAATCCACCTCCTCCCCTACCAAAAAAACAGCTCCAAACCAGAGAGCATTGAAATTCCCCTCGCAGCGCTGCACAGGATTTGCTAAACGGCGGGGTGTGTGTGTGCGTGGCTGATAAACGGAGTGATGATCCAGCAACACGTCTTTATCCTCGCGCTTCGCTTTAATTAACGCCGGCTTGTTTGTTGAAAAGATGATTAATATGCCAGTGAAAATGGCCTAATTGAATACCGCAACAACCCACACAATCAGGGAGGAACACGCTGTTTTGTTTTGTGTAGATTAGCCCTTTTATCAATGTCATTATTTATATTTTTATTATTATTACGTGGTATTTTAATTCAACTGACAGCCCCATCCCCCACACCCCTCCTCCAGGCATAAGGAGGGACAGGCGTATCTTACAGACAATGAATGAGCCACAATGTGTCCGTCTGAGGAGGGGTTAAGAGGAGCCAGAAACTTTTGTCAGCCAGTCAAAGATCTCCCGGCTCGGGATGATTTTTTAAGTGAATGCTGTACTAATGCTGTCCTACAGAAAGGTCACATGTGTGTTTTATGTGAGTTATTTCTATTTCAATTTTAGACTACCTCAGAAAATAATTTTCAACTCATCCCTCGGTTGGACAAAACAAGCAATTTTTGTTTATTGGGAAGGATGGTTTGAAGTCACAATGTAACAGAAGTAATGGCAGATATTTTATTCCATATTGTGATGTATATACACCCAAGTAAAACATTAATGAGAAAGAAAAATATCCAAGGTGGATCTATCTATCGATTGTTTATTAGATGGAGGCAGATCTGAATGTGAGCTTGCAATCGATTGTAAGAAAGAGACGGGGTAAAAGGTTGAGTAATGACATTTGGCAACTTTAGTCTTTGTTATACATGTTACATGTACTTACTATATTAATGACAGTAAATTATTCATAATTACAGGTAACTTACTCCAAACCACAGTCTGTCACTGTAAAATAAGTACATGTTGTTAATTAATACTACTCAGTACTTAATGTGTAACAAAGACACAATGTAAAAAAGTGCAACCTGACATTTTTCATTAATCCTCATATCTCAGGTCTTTAGTGACCCGGGACATAATTCACTATCCTCCTCCTCATTCCTTTTTTAAAGTTAGACATCAAACGTCTTAGTATTCCTCAATCAATTAATTATAAACAATATAGCAAGAAAAAATAATAAAATGATAAAAGAATGTCTGTTTTCCCATTCATTTTTTGTAAAAATTGTATCGGGTCACTAATAACCCAGGTGTGTAACAGAGTATGTATATTTTTCAGCACAACAATAATTAAATATTTGATGACTAAATAAGTGCAATTCACCTTTATTCTACAAGGTAGCAATGTTTGATACACAATGAAGTGACGTTTCACTCATTGTTACCGCAGGCAGAAAAAAAAATAGAAACTATCATCAGCAAAACTTGAAATGGCACTGCAATTTACAGCAGAGCAAGTACTGAACGCAATCAAATAGTTTCACTGTCACTTTATGGTGGATCTGGTGAAGAAGCTGTCAGCGATCAAAATTTTGTTTTTGAAGATGTAGAAAATTATAGTTTTGAGAATATGTTTGAGATCGTGAATATGAACCAGATGCTGAATATACTGGGAAAAGAGCTCTGACGAGGACTGTGATGATGGTATAAAACATCTGCTCAAACTGAAACCTTCCAGGCTCTAAAAGGTAACAAAAAATGCTTCATTTTATTCCTCTGTAATTGTTACTCTAATATCTGGAGAGTTTTATATTATCTCGACAGGTAGAGATCCATCTGTGTTAGATATAGTTCCAGGGTCGCTAAATACCTGAATATGTAATAATGATTGGCGAAACATTCAGGGATTTAAGAGTTAAAAATATGAGCTAAACAAAACAAACAAAATAAAACATATGAATGAATGAATGAATGAATGAATCATTCACAATAAGATCAGCAAGATTAATTTATAAAATAAATTAATTTCCATTTCATGCTAACTTTAAAAGCTGAAATATTTGCCTTGTTGTTTCATTATTAGTTATATAAATCCTTGTTTGAGTGAAATGATTTATAAAAACCAGTAAACAGAAAAATGTTTACTGGTTTTGTAGGTAATTTACTGGTTCTGTTTACTGTAGTCTCCTGTTAACATGTTTAATGTCTAAGTCTTAATGGCTGTACTTCAAACAATATGCACAGTATTTGACAATTATTTTGCGTTCTCTAGCAAATGTTGGACGTTCCCCTGAGAAACTTTACGTTCACTCGCAAAACCGAACGCAAAGTTTCTTTGCGGAACGCAAATATTTTTTCGAAGGAACGCAAAGTTAACGCAAAAGCATTAACATATTTTTTACTCCATCTCACTTTTCTCTTTTCATTCACCATGTCCCTTCAGGCCACCTTAACAGTTTACCACAGATGCTGTCCATGAGTTTAGGCTTGTACTGAATTCAGAAAATTCCTTTAAAAGAGTTGAGAATATCTGCACAAACAATCTGAAAACAAGGAGGCCATGTAAGATGATGAATACCCTCAATTTGATTCAGTTCATGTCCCATGACACTCGTCTAAATGTCAGAAGTCTGAAATTTGTACATCTCTCTCTCTCTCTCTCTCTCTCTCTCTCTCTCTCTCTCTCTCTCTCTCTCTCTCTCTCTTCCAGTTGGCTGTTGAGCGCAGTGGTCATCTGCTCTCAGCTCTAGTTTACATGTTCTCCGCCGCATTCCCGCTCCCAGTGTGAAAAGGCTTTAGGGGGCGCAATCAGTGGGACTTTGATGTCGACTACGGCTGTAATGATTTCATATTGTTCCAGGGATTTCTATAATCCACTACACTTTCATTAAAATCCCTCACTCCATCCTGTCTTCTTCTGAGGCTTTGGACAGAATCGGCCTCCTTTCGTACATCTCTCACTCTCTTTTTTATGACATTCCTTCATTCCTTCTTTCGCTGCAATATTCATTGGGAAGTTATAACTGTAGATGCTAATTCAATTTGAGATGTTGGAAGTCATTCCATGCAAAGCTTTAATTTGTAAATTATGAGGTTCAGAAACAAGAACTAGTGACAGATATAGCAGGTTGGAAAAAAAAAGTTTGGTCTGACACACTAAAACTTCATCACTCCCATCAACAAAACAAATGGTGGTTGCAATTCAACTTCAGACATGCAAGTCTAGTTGTGTTTGTGGAAATACAAATTGCTGTATTAACTATCCACATCCTCAAAATGAATCTAACACATTCCTATTCGTGAAACACTCTGTTTTCTCTAGTCTGCAAGTACTCTTTGTCTTGTTGTGTCATGACACTTGCTTGCAGTACAGATTGAATGTGTTGTACATTGAAAAAGCATTACAGTAATGGTTTTCTATTAAGATGCATTGGGGTAAATGAATATGCAAAGAAGAATATTGTGCTTCTGTAGCAAGGAAGATTCTCTCCTCTATGAAAAAAAAACTAGTGAAACGCAAGACATTTGCTCTTCAGTTCAGTCTATGTAAACCCTGTGTTGTGTGTGGTTCTTTGTCAGTTATTTACGTTGCATGTGTAGGTTGTTCTGGTTTTTGTTCTGAATATATTTTGTTTAGTTTGAGACTATTTATTAAATATTACTGATGCACTTAGAGCCTGCTTCTGCCTCTGCCTCAACCGAAATTGTAACAAAATAACTGACCAACAAATGGATCTAGCTGCAGTAAAATGGAGTCTCCAGCCAAGAAGGCGGCCACACCTGATTCTTCTTCTCAGGATGGCCACCCTCACGTCACCTTAGCCACTTCATGTCAGTCCTGCCGAACCTGAGCTTCACGTCAGTCATGCCGAGCCTGAGCTTCTTCACGTCATGCCTCCCGAGCCTGAGCTTCTTCACGTCATGCCTGCCGAGTCTGAGCTTCTTCACGTCATTCCTGCCGAGCCTGAGCTTCTTCACGTCAGTCCTGCCAGGCCTGAGCTTCTTCACGTCATGCCTGCCGGGCCTGAGCTTCTTCACGTCATGCCTGCCGAGCCTGAGATTCTTCACGTCATGCCTGCCGAGCCTGAGCTTCTTCACGTCATGCCTGCCGAGCCTGAGTTTCTTCACATCATGCCTGCCGAGCCTGAGCTTCTTCACATCATGGCTGCCAAGCCTGAGTTAGTTCGGGAGAAGACAGCACTCATCATAGTCTCCATGGCGATTTTGAGTCCATGAGCCCTCGGCCAAGATGGCCGCCACCACGCCAGAGTCTCATCCCAAGATAGCCGTCGCCATTCCAGAGTCTCGTCCCGTCATGGCCACCACCGTTCCAGAGCCCTCGGACAAGATGTCCACCGCCACGTCGCCTGAGCCCTCGGACACGATGGCCGCCGCCACGCCCCCTGAGCCCTTGGACAAAGATGGCCGCCGCCACAACACCTGAGCCCCTGGACAAGTTGGCCGCCACCACGCCGCCTGAGCCCTCGGACAAGATGCCCGCTGCCATGCCGTCTGAGCCTGTTACTGAGTCTGAGCCTGTTCCTGAGTCTATTCCTAAACCTGTTCCTGACTCTTCTTCCCAAGATCTCACCCCCCAAGGGTAGTGGCCAAGCCTGGCCCTTATGGCAAGGCCAAGAAGGCCGATTCACCAGGGACCCCTGAACTGACGGAGCCGTCCGGGCCGCCTGAACTGTCGGCGCCTCCCTGGCCGCCTGAACTGTCGGCGCCTCCTTGGCCGCCTGAACTGTCGGCACATCCCTGGCCACCTGAACTGTCGGCGCCGCCCTGGAGGCCTCCTGTCCTGCTAGGCCTCGCCCTCGTCTGCCTCCAGGATGCCCACCCCTGTGAATTCCTTGCGGCGTGAGGACACACCTTCCGGGAGGGGGGGATTCTATCACATTGTCAGTCTGTTTGATTTCTGTCTTTGTCTGTGTTCTGTCAATTAGTTCAGTTCTGTCTTTCTCCGCCCCCTGCCTGTTTGTTTCTATGGTGTTTGATTGTTAGTTCAGTTCAGGTGTGTCTTGTTAATTTGCTCTTCAGTTCAGTCTATGTAAACCCTGTGTTGTGTGTGGTTCTTTGTCCGTTATTTACGTTGCATGTGTAGGTTGTTCTGGTTTTTGTTCTGAATTTATTTTGTTTAGTTTGAGACTGTTTATTAAATATTACTGCTGCACTTCCTGCTTCTGCCTCTGCTTCAACCAAAATTGTAACAATTATAATCATTATATTTCTCATGAAACATACACAACCATTCAAAAGTTTGGGGTCAATACGATTTCTTTTTATGAAATTAATAATTTTATTCAGCAAGGACACATTAAATTGATCAAAAGTCAATTATAAAGGCATTATAAAGACATTTAAAGTTACATGCGATTTGAATTTTAATAAATGATGATCTTTTAAACTTTCTATTAAAAGAAAAAAAATGTATAACGGTTTCCACACACACACACACAAAAAAAAAATATTAAGCAGCAAAAACTTTTCAGTATTGATAATAATAATAAATGTTTTTCTTGAGCAGCAAATCAGCATATTCAAAAGATTTCTGAAGGATCATGTGAGTGAAGACTGGAGTAGCTTTGCCATCAGAGAAATAAATTAGATTTTAAAATATGTTTTACATTTACATTATATAATAGTAATAGTATTTCATAATATTTCAGTATATACTGTAAAATTGTTTTAAAGGCTTATGAGGTGAGGCTAAAATAAGTGCCAGATCCAAATGCAAAGGTGCCAGTATAACACAAATTAAGCATCAATTCTAGATATTATGTGGCATACCTTGGCATACCGAGGCTCAAACTGTTCAGAGAAGACAAAAGCTCTCTTTGCTGATCAGATAAGAAAACACAGTGCCTCATTATTGTTAGAATGAGTATGTAACCTAACTAATTATATTTATTCAGAGACTGGAATGAGACAAAGAGAAATCCAGCGATAGAGACCGCAACAAAGAGTGTGAATATCAGAATGCGGTGATATCTCACCATCAATACCTGATTACAAAGACCTGTGATCATATATAAAGATAAAAGAGAAGTCAGCTCAGTTTGGCTCTGGCACTAGTGACTGTATTGTGTAAATCTAGTGTGAACACGCAAGATAAAGCACCTCCCAAAATGGCATTATTACATTATCAGATTTCATGCTTTTAAAGAGGACAAGGCTTATTACAGTACATCATTTGGCTGCACCTTTCAGACTCACTGTATTTTGTCTTACACTGTTGTCTCTGTGCAATTGTGGCATATAAAAGGTATATTTTTTTGTTGAATTCAAAGTGCATGCATGCATACTACTATTTGAAATATTTCACTATGCATTCTCTTCCACAAAAAAATAGAAGGTTATTTACAGAGTTTATCGGAAAGTATAAGCAGTGTGCAAGTATTCCATTCTGAATGCATACCTAGTGAGCTGCCTACCTAGATGCCGTTTATGACCACAGATGCTTTTGATTTTGGTACGTTCTGAGCACACACAGAATGGGAACATTTTAAATGTCAATGAATAAGATTTATAATCTGTATAAACCTACTACCTATTTGATCATATTCTGTTTTGTTCATATTGTAAACTTTTGAAAAAGTGTACTTTGTAACATTGTCAAATTATAACTTTAAATACATTTTAAATAATTGTTTTTAATCATCTTTTGCCATGCTTTAAAGAAGTACACTTATTTTGATGTGTTGACTAACATTAAGCACATGTAAAGTGATTAAATTAAATGATTTGATAAAAATTTAAACTGTAGTGTGTTATTTAATATTACATTCAAAGTTAATATGCTTTAAATGTACTAAATTGCAACTTCATTATTACAAATGTGTAATTACAAATATAGTTTAATACATAACATGCATGTTGAAATGACATTTTAACTTACCATAAATGCTTGTCAGAAAACAGAAGTAATTATAAAATTACATAAAGATAAACTGAGAAACTCTAAAGTTCAACTAATTGCACTTAATATAAATTTAAACTATAATATATTTTCATTTAATTGTAAATTAAGTGTCTGAAAACCTCACATTTAGTGTGCACTTAAGTATATTCTTTTAAAGTATATTATTTTCATAATAAGGACTATTTTTTATAAGTATCCTAAAGTATACTTCTTTTTCACAAGAGTATGTTGCATTATATAAATGTAAGGTGTGTTAAGAGGGTTGAGACGTGATTGGACAGCTGTCTTACTTGGACCGTCCCATTCCTCTGCTGTCATTGGGCTGGGCTGGACTCTCTCTTCTTGTCCATCACTGTCTTGTTGTTCTAACTTTAAACTTCCACCCATGTCACCTGTAAAAAAAGACATCAAAGCTTAGCTGTATGTGAACAAACGGCTAAATCGTAGCACAATCACTAAACCGGACAGTGACGGCTGATCTGGCTCTTGCGCCGGCAGCAGCTGTTAATTTTCTTTCATTTAGATCCCTTATTCCTTGTAATTCCAATGTGCAGTTTCTCATTTTGGATTCTTTCAAGTGTCTGCTGTGGGATTTTATGCTCGTTTCTTTGGAGAGAATGGAAAAGAGACAGAGAGCAAGTCCCTGGACCCACCTTGATCACAGACTCGCTGCCTGTGTTAAGCCCTGTGACGAAACTTATTGGAAATGTTTAATTACAGTGTTGGGAAAGAAATTAAGCTACAAGATGATTCCTTAATTAAGCTGTGATTAAGGATTTTCTGCCTTTGGCTCTGACACCACGGGCAAAGTACTATTTAACACCGTCACAGGCAAGAGAAGTTAACTCCAAGAACAGGCGTATTTACCTCAGATCCTGACGCAACTTCTCACACACACACACACACACACACGCGCGCGCGCGCACACACGCACAAAATCACACAGACACACATGCACAGAGGGAATCAGTCCATGTCCTCTGCGGACAGGAAATTCCTTTCTAGCGACAGGAATGGATAAATCCTTATGATCTTAAAACTCAAGCTGAATAAATACAGGGAAAGAGCCAAGTATTAAACCTTCTTGAGGGGACAAGACAGCCAAAATACCACTTAAAAGTTGGTGTGAGTTCAGATAAGGGGGTTTTAATGTATTTAGACAAATTAAAAGTAAAAAAGAACAATATATTAACAAAACATGGTAAAATAAGAGCCTATAGGATTTTTGGAAATAGAAGGGTATGTGCTGACATATTCTCAACACACCTTGACTGGAAACGTGAATTTTTTACAGATCCATCTATTTGTTCTGGAGTAATTAATTAATTTGTTAATTGTAAATATTAAATCATTACTTATCAAGGTGTCATGATCTATTCTGTTATTTTTGACATTTTATTATATAACTTAGCACGTGCAATGAACCTCAACCGGAAAACTGATGTTTTTACATATTTATTTATTCGTGCTCGAGTAATTAATAAGCATTTCTGCAGTCCAGAGAGCGGCTCAAAATGACCCCGCACTGAGGAAATCATACACGCTAAATCATCACGCAACTCTTTTTCATCAGGTATAGGTGTCATGATCTATACTTTTACTTTTGACATTTCCATTATACGGTTCACAGATTTAAAAAGCAATTATGTCATCAAGTTTGGAAGGGGGGGGTCGAGAAAAACAATAAATATTCAAAAATGTTTCTTTGCTATTGCTCTTCAAAACTTAATAGGTCAAAACATATGAGAAAATGAAAAAGAATTGCCCCTCTTCCTTTTCAACAAGAACAAAAGGAAACTGCCACACATCGTTCTGCCAATTTTGAACAAAAAAAAAGCGAAATTGATTGTTCTTTTGAAGATTGCATGCTCGAAGGCAAAGCAGGTAGTTTACGCAGTTCACTTTGCCGTCACAAACTTTTGGACGTTGGGGATAGCGAGACAGGCATTTCAAAGAGAAGATTCATCGTTTACAAATAGAAAAGCATAACGTTAGGACGCTGAGTGAATTTCAAATGTCTCGGGGGTCTCTGAATTATCCCGTTGTGACGGTGAGGTGTGGCCGGCAGAAACGCCTGTAATTGAATTTCAGTTCAAAGAGATGATGCTATTAGCTCGAGTTTGATGGTGGAAGCCTGCAGCAAATACCAGCAACTCTGTTGTTATTTACTATGACCAATAACCCTGTAAGTAACATATACAGTAGGTCTTCCCTCAAAATGCCATATTTCTTCAATCTTCTCTTTCATATTCAAATTCAATTTCAGCACAAAACCAAACAATGCTTTGAGCTAAAGGAGTGGTGGGAAGGTACAAAAAGATTGTGCGTTCTAAAATAAGGTTTGATACTTCTAACATTTACAGAGGATTGTGAAATACAATATAAAATATATATCCCTCCATTTGATTACAGTAGAGATGTGTTTGTTTACGTATAAAAACAAGCCTATGTGATACAAAATTATCCACACAATTTCATGGAACTATATGTGTATTGTAGCAGACTTCCAATCAGATTCATGCTACCTATCACCACAAAACATAAACATGCTAATGTGTATTTGTATGTTAGGGTACACTTTATTTTACAGTGTCCTTGTTACATGTGTTACATGTAGCTAATATAGTAATAACTATAAATTATGCATAATTATATCATGAAACTAAGCCTCATCATAACCATTGCTCTATAATAGGTACATGTAGTTAATTGTAGAAGTGTAACCGTATATATTTTAACAGTCTCCTGAGCTATTAAAAGCAAGCTCTGGGCAATAAAAGTTTCTCTTTGTCTCTTTGTAATGGGAAATGAGCTCACCATTCTTCAAGTGATCTCCGTCTTTAGAGATGATGTTCTCTGGGTCAGAGAAGTAAAGTGGGTCGTCCTCCACAGACCTGTCTTCTTCTTTCGATATCTCCTTCTTCTCACACACTGTCTCCTCAGACTCTGTCTCAAGCCCATTTTCAAACATTCCTGTTAAATAATGGACAAACAAATGCGCAATCTTAACACTTCAGAAGATGCTAAAGTGAATTCACTTTTGTACTAAATTGCATGTTAATTGCATGAAATGAAAATGTATTGTAGTTTAAATTTATATTAAATGCAATTAGCTGAACTTTAGAGTGCTTTTTTGACCTACTTCAGTAGGACTTAAGTACATATTTAATTGTAATTTCATAATTACTTCAGTTGTCTTTGAAATATGGTTAAAGTGTAACCTGAATGTACTGATGCAATTTTTTTTTATTTTAATTTATTTAAAATATATGAACTTTAAATGTAATATCAAATAACACATTACAGTTAAAATTATAATTATAATAATAAATATAAGTGCACTACATGTGCTTTAGTGTGTTAATCAACACATCAAAATAAGTGTTTTATTTTCTTCTTTAATTTTTATTAAAACAATGATTTCAAATGTACTTTATTAAATTTTTACAAAGTCCACTTTTTTAAAAGTGTACTTGAGTGTATTAAGAAACAAAGGCTGCATCCAAAATGGCATACTTCCCTACTATATAGCAGGGAAAAAACAGTATGTGACAAAAGAAGTATGTCCGAATTCACACTACTCATAAAAGAGTAGGCAAAAAGTGCAGATGACCTACACTTCAAGTGAGATTCCAAAGTGTGCATTCGATGGACACTTTATTATCCCATGAGGCCACGGGAGAGGATTTGTGATTGACAGTGAATGACCCTGGTAGGTCACATGATAATGACAACTTGGCCAATGTCGTACATAAAGATTACAACTATACTACACACATTTATACCAAGTGGACCTTTTTTAGCGATCGTGAAGTAATTACTTATTCAGAATTAGTACCTAGAGAGTATGCGATTTCGTATTCCATAGTCATGAAAGTGTACTCTCTTTAAGTACTCTTAAGTGGATTTTTATTTAATTAATATTATATAATCTGCAAGCAGATATGGGCCAAATCAAATTAAGTCTGATCTTTAAAACAGCACCAGTAAACCTCTCTTCAACAAGCACTATCAAGTCATAAACCATGTGCACCTTGCAAAATATGAGAGTATATCTCTTTTGTAATGTTTTTGTACCTTTCATAAGTATAAATGAAGGCAACTGCAAAGTGTTCAAGCAACGCCAACACAGGAACAGATCCAAAGCCTAAGGTTACGTCTGCTCCGAGATAACTTGTTCACGCAAGCCGTAGCATTGAAGGTAGACATAGCACACTTTCTTATTAATTTGCCTTATCAGTGGGTACAATGTTGATTTTTCATTTGCTTGCCATGCCTTTGGGTGGTACACCCATGCAATCACAAAGTTCATTTTTCTCTGTTTGATTAATTTCTTTCCTCTGTCAAAAAAAAAGACATTGGCAACATTCTATCAAGAGAGTCCTTTTCCCTTCCAGCTGTACCTACTTTGATATTAGCATATTCATTTTTTTTTTCTTCAATTGGAGGGCATGAGGAGTAACACCCACCTGAATGAAATTAAACAGACGCATTTTTCACCTTTGATATTTAAATATTCGGGCTTCTATGTTTCCATGTTTACAGGGATGAAAACTGTAAGGATGAATGTACATTCAGTGAGAGAGTCTGTGTGCAAATTTGTCTTGAGAAGTGAACTAAACCTGACAAAACCTCCCTTTGGACATGTCATCAGTTAGAAATAATGAGCTGTTTTTTTAATTCTAAAACATGTTAAAGGTTTTCATTTAGGGTTAGGTTTTTTTTGTCTGTTTATATTATTAGTAAAGTGTGTGTGTGTGTTTGTGTGTGTGTGTGTGTGTGTGTGTGTGTGTGTGTGTGTGTGTGTGTGTGTGTGTGTGTGTGTGTGTGTGTGTGTGTGTGTGTGTGTGTGTGTGTGTGTGTGTGTGTGTGTGTGTGTGTGTGTGAGATAGAGAGAGAGAGAGAGAGAGAGAGAGAGAGAGAGAGAGAGAGAGAGCTGTGAGCTGTGTTGTGATTTGGGTGAGTAAACCCTTTCTTTTCATTAGCTTTATGAATGGCCCTTTTGTAGAAGGGCAGCAGTGACTGTGTGCATGAAAGGAATCAAGACACAGATGTAATGAGAGGAGACGTGCTGAACAAGGTCACCATTTTACCATATTTGATCTTGTAGCAAAAACAAAAATGTTCAGCCTTCCCCAAAGGACAATTTTATTGCTCAGAGGTTACTCCTCCACAGCTCAGAAGACTTAATGAAGCTCCCACTTAGGCATAAACTTTAGTAGAAAAAGATTTCTTCGAAAATTCCTTTGGAGAATAAATATAAGTGCACAGCAGACGTTTTAATCTTTGAATAATTTATTGGCAAATCTCTAACAGAGTTCTAGGAGAAACTATAGATATTGAATACACTGTTTTATAGTTATACAGCTTACAGATTTTAAAGGTATATAACTGCAAAATGACCAGTAAAATACAATAATATCATTCAGTATTTAACTGTGATATGCATTGTTTCATGGATAGTTTGTCACATCACAGTATCTTTTTATAAACTGATCCCATGACTGTAAGTTACCGTAATTGTTAATAAATCTGTGAAACTAATAACATTTATATAGATATATAGATATTATTAGAAACTAAATATATTGCATCTGTGAATTTTCCTTCCTATAAGTACCTCTAAAAAAATCAGATCTTTAGATATTTTCAGATTTTACATTTATAATTTGAGATTTTTTTGTTTTTGTTGAGAATGTGTGTTTACTGACTAATTTTACTTCTGCAATAATTCTAACAGAATTTTCAATAAATAATCTTGCAGAGCTTGGAAAAAAGAATGCTTGGTGACGTCAGCCAAAAAGGAAGGGCAGTTTGGAGGAAGAGTAAGTTATTATAATTTGATTACGGTTTAAATGGAGATTGTTTTTGGCATAACATGCACTGACAACAAAAAATAAGACTATAAAGAAATATGAAGTAAGTAAATAAGGTACATTTTTTTATGTTGACTTTAAATTTAACAAAAAGGTCACTAATTAAGCGCTCATGCTGTTGCAATCTCCTAACCTCCTTCCACCAGAACTCACTGCATTTAAAATCCAGCTAGCCACTGAAACACTTCCTCTAAAACACACACAAAGCTGAAAACACACTAAGTGAAATATGCAAGTATGCGGGCATGATCTGAGTGACTGCTAATTTCATGCTTGGATTTGCTGCTCGCCTGCGATGTTGGAGGCGTGTGTTTGCATGGTGATAGCGGCCCGGCTCCGTATCAGCTGGCTTCAGTGTAGAGCCATGCTGCCCCGTCGCACACCGCAGCCAAAAGCAAGACGCTCTCCAGCGCTCTAATTACACCTGAGCTAATTCAATCTGACAGCAGCGAGCCGCATGGAAATCAGCCTTCTTTTCCTTGCCATTTCAGCCTGTTCGTTCTATTCTGGTATTTTACAGTATAGTTTATACATCTGGCCAAAGATTGATGAGTTAAAATGGTGCACGAGACAAATTTTCCTACATTCATCAAAATATGCAGAATACAACACAGAATACTATATCCCACAATGCAATGCACTTAACTTGACCTTCCATTTCCAATTTGATGAATTAATCAATCAACAATCAACTTTTGTAACTTTTATTTTATTGGACTGTCAAAAGTTAAGACATTTAAAAAATGCAAATAATTGTTTTATTTTTAAGATGGTAACTGGATGGCCCTCACTGAATTAAACTGAATGAGATCATGTTACAGTAAAATAGCACACTATTGTGTTGTTTGATGCATTAACTGCATACTGTTTCACACATATTTTAAAGTACTCAGTACTAGGGCAGGATGATTAATCGAAAAATAATCAAAACCGAAATTCAGAGCCTATAACCGACGTAATTTTACCATGACGGTTATTTCGTTTTTTTAATCCTATTAATATTTCCGCCCACTGTGTGTTAATGTACTTTCCCCTTAAAACATATTACCGCGTGTGTAGTCACGTAACTCCGCAGCGTCCAGTCTGCGACATTAAAGGAACATGAGCCCCTTTCACACAGCGCGTTGATCCCGGGAAATTGCCAGAACAAACACCTTCTGTGTGAACGCAAACACGACCCGGGATTGATGCCAGGTTGGGGACATAGTAACATTGCCGTGTTCAGTCCCGGAACGCGCGCTGAGTGAACAAAAGCCGTAATCAATGCCGTGTCGTAATGATGGCGCTAAGCCGGGATCGTTCGCCAGCGTGAAACAGTTCTTAATGTATGCCGCCATAGTAATGCGCTAGTTTATGATCGAACCAGAGAAAAAAAATGCACAAGCGTGGTTTCTCGAGAGAGAAATCGCAGCTCATAAGCAAACTATAGACGCCGCTGGGACATGTCACGTGTCTTTGCGGGTTGTGTGTGTCTGTGTGAACGCACTCTCTTGATTCCGGAAAATCACTGGCAGTGTGAATGAACCAAAGTCAAACAAACCCGGGTCAAATCCCGGGCCACTTTATCCGTTTATTTTCCGGAATCTCTGTGTGAAAGGGAACTCAAAAAAGAGAGAGACTGACAAACGCCCAGCAACAAGTGCCTCCACTCCACAAAGCAGGTTTCGATAACACAAGCATTTAAAAATGCTACACAATATGAAAAGGATTAGTTTTTTTTGTTTTATACGAGTTATATTTTACTTTTAAGATGGCAATATTCACAATAATTTATTTTGTTTACAAAAAGAACTATTTTCTACATTTTTAGGAAACTTTCTTTTTACGTTAAAACTTAATTACTTTTTTATAAGACGCATTGTATGCTTTGTTTGATACAATTGTTTGAAATATTTAATAAGTAAGCATTAAAAGCTATCTGTGTGTTTCCTTATTTTAGAATCACAAAGATAGGATTATGCATTCTTTCATAAAAAAAAATAACCGTGAACATTTACAGTATAAGCCTTGCCAGTGACACATGAGAGAGAATTTTTTTTTAAAATAATCGTTCAATAATCGTAATCGAGGTAACTTGTTCGATTAATCGCGATTATGATTTTAGCCAAAATCGTCCAGCCCTACTCAGTACACAGCATATTAGTATGCCAATGTTGCATTACGATCAGACCACTTACACCAGGGGTGGGGAACGTTGATCCTGGAAGGCCATTGTCCTGCAGAGTTTAGCTCCAACCCTGAAAAAAACACTCACCTGCCTGTAACTTCAGCAACCCTGAAGACCTTGATTAGCTTCAGGTGTGTTTAATTAGGGTTGGAGCTAAACTCTGCAGGACAATGGCCCTCCAGGATCAACGTTCCCCACCCCTGACTTACACTGTTCATAAACTGTGTATTGCAAGCATGCACATCATCCAAAAGCTGACCTGGCCCTAATTTAATATCATTTTTAAATACATTTTGATTTAAGGACAACATAACACAAAAACTAAGATGCACCATATGCATGCTTGATTGCATTTCCAAACAGAATCAAATTTTCCATGCTTTCCTCTGTGTGAATGTCAGATTTGAATTCCTCCTCCTAAACATCGGCACAACATCAAACAAACAGCTGTGGCAGTCTGCCATTGTATTGCATGCCCGATCACCTCATGGCATAACATCTCATTCTCAGTCATTCTGCTGGGTAAAGGAGTAGATGGGCCAGAGAGATGTAGAGAATGGAAAGAAAAGGAGAAAGAGACTAAGAAAGAGAGGGTTCAGAAAAGTTGTGAGCCAAGACAGTAATAATTTAAAGTGTCTCAGGACCTAGGAGAACATCTACTTGAACCTCCAGAAGACCTTAGGCCCCATTCACACTATACGTTTTAGTTTAGAAACGGAGACCTTTTGCTACGTTTGCACCTCCCGTCCAGACTAAATCGGCAAAAACGTAGACCTAAAACGGAGAAGTTTAGAAACGCTGCCGACCCCGTTTTGCGTTTTGAATCTCCGGAGGGCGTTAGTGAAGACGGGTCAAAACGGAGGACTTTAGAAACGATGACGCAGAGGCTCACGCTCGGCTCTCTGATTGGATGTCATCAGTCATGGCGTATCCTTCCCTGATTCGTCAGCCACCCATCACATGACCCGTCCCCGGAAGAAAACATACAACAACAGCCTGGACTATCAGTGACGTTAGTGACTGCAACATGGATAACGAATTACAAGCGTTACTGACATTGATGTCTTTGCAAGCAGCTGTTGTGCAAGTAAATTCTGCATTTTACAATGCTATAACTGCCTACATGCGCGGGGGGCAAGCTATTATTTGAGCGATCTGTGACAATTCTCGTGTGCAGCGGCGGTATCGACTGTACATGGAGCGTCGGTTTTGGGTTAAGCCGGGAAGAACCAGCGCATTGTGGGATAATTTTATAAATGAAGTTGTGGTTCCTGAGTCAATAGTCAATAGTCAATCTGTTTCCTGTTTACACCGGCACGCGCATGCCCAGTGTAGGTGAATGGTCAAGTGATCCGCGTTTTCAGTCGTTTTAATGTGGACGAAGATCAATTCTAATACGCAGCTAAAACGCTGGTGTGGACGGAGATTGTATTCGTTTTAATTCTCCGTTTCTAAACTAAAACGCAGTAGTGTGGATGGGGCCTTAGAGCAGACGCCTCATTTAATTTGATGCAAATAATAAAATCAGGCTGATTAAGATGGGAGTACAGTATTTTCACTATGGTGTACTGTTGCGTATTAGCCATGTGTTCAAGTTGTACCCTTGTGAAAAAGAAGTGTACTTGTGTTGTACTTTAAATCTTAAAAGTACATATATTTTTTTAAACTGTTCTTGTAAATGATAAGATATTAATGAAAATAAAGACCACTTGAGTCTACTTAAAGAGTCCACTTTCATGACTATGTTTCTTAACACACTTTTAAAAAGTGCACTTTGTAATGAAGTCAAATTAAAAGTTTTATTTTAAAATACATTTAAAATAAATAATTTTGTCCCGTATTAAAGAAGTACACTTATTTTGATGTGTTGACAAACATACTAAAGGGCATGCAAAGTTCTTATTTATAACTTAACTGTTGTTTGTTATTCGATATTACGTTTAAGTTATTATATTTTAAATGTAAAAAAATTTGCAACTTCATTGTAAAAATTTAAATACACACATAGAAGTTTCAATAGAAATGACATTAAAGTATATTTTAGTTTACCATAAATAAGTACTTAAGTCCTACTTAAGTGTGTTAAAAAGCTTTCTAAAGTTCAGCTAACTGCATTTAATATAAATTTAAACTATAATACATTTTCATTTAATTAAAAAAAAAACATGCAATCAAGTGTCCGTTACATTACATTACATTCAGTTCACACATAAGCATGTAGTTGTAAAGAATTATTTCCATAATAAGTAGGCTACTCTTTTTAAAAGTATAGTGTACTTTTTTCCACAAGGGTAGTATTGGTGTTATTGTGTTTTTAATTTTTATGCAGTTTACCTAAGAACTAAATATAATAGTTTAAGCTAAGAATATAATATTCTGTAACCCTTTATTTTACAGTGTCGTTTCTGTGTACTTACTATAGCAATGACAGTAAATTAGCCATAATTAATTACATGCAACTAAGCCTAAACCAAACTTCTACCTTAACCTTACATTCAGTATGTTGTTAATTAATAGTACTCAATATTTAAATGTACTGTATAATTACACTGTAACAAGGACACCTTATGAAGATTAACCTAATATTCTCTATTATACAGCTCACAAAGCATCTCAGTGATTTACATCTTTGTTTGCTCTGTGATGGTTAGGAAGAATGAAAAATAAACCCATGACTAATCAGAGATACAACAAGAACTTTTTTTTTTCTTTTAGCATACAGAAGCCCCATCAGCGATCACCATGTTCCCATAATCCCCCAACATACACATGCTCAGTCCTTCCCATGAACAGCCTTTGTGTTGCTGTATCTTTAAATGAGATTAGATGAACGATTAGTACACAGCCTAGAAACATGAATAAGATCCAATCATATAATACACTCTCTTATCCCTGAGCTAGTATTTATGGGAGAAGTGTAGGAACAATGGTTCGTATAAGAGCTGACATCTGGATGGAGAAACTGTGTTAACTGTGATTGGAGAGGAAACTAAAATGACCAGCTTACAGCACCCTTGTCTGAACAAACGATTTTCTGACTTCAAAGATCTGAATTATCTGGTCACAATCACTGAAAACCAACAAAATCAATTCACCATAAGATAATCAATTCATCCAGGCATTTACTCTACTGAATGGTAAATTTACATTAAAGTATTTTATAAGACATCTCCATTTGCTAATTGTTAATTTACTGTCTGAGTAAAACAACAGAGATATTAAAGAGATCTATTTTGTAATTTATCTGTCATGATCCTCATTCTGTTAATTCTTCATGGCAAATAAACCAAAAACTCCAAACAACTGACATGTCATTTTCTGAAAAATCCTTGATTTAAACAGAAACCACAACTAATAATTAAGTTTTAACAGAATTCCAGTATCCTGGAAGCGTGCTCTGCAATCACTAAGGTAATTAAAGAACTTAAAGGCTGTCACTTGATATCAACAGCTTTGCAGACTGAACCCCAAAAGCACTTTGAATTATGAACTTTTAAGCGCAGTTCGCAAAAGATGCTTGCACAAACTTTAGCTATCACCTATTAGTCCCCCGGATTTGTGCCATTAGCGATTTTCCACTCCGCATTTAAAAGCATGCCATCACATTTGCTGTGGAGGTCCTGAAGTTAAAATTAGACAGCAGAGCTCTCTAATCCCAACAAACACCATATATTGTGGCACCAACAGCCACTGTAAAATCAAACATATTTCGCTTTTTTTAATAACTCATTTATTAAGCATTTTATAAGACTTTTTATGCCAAATACCAGATCATTTTTGACCATTTCATATTTTTAACATCTTTGTTTGGAAAGACACTAATCATTAAAATAAATGCCTCCAATAAACAAACAGCTCTGAACTCTGCTGCACTTACTGTATATATTTCTCTCTCCATAACTTAAGTGATATCGTAACCATCTGATATAATCAAAATCCCAGCACTTCCCTGCAGGTAACAGACTTAACATATACAGAACTCTTAATATTCACAGAAGGAATATATACTTCATTTCCAAAACTGGCCCGGAAAGAATTTGCTCAGTTGTTTGGTATTTTGAGACATTTATCAATCTACTGAAGAAAGCATATTCCAAGATCGCTCATTTGAGTACATTTATGATACATAGGCATGGTTTCACAGACAGAGCTTAGATTAAACCAGGATTAGGTCTTAGTTCAATTAGGACATTCAAGTAGCTTTTATAAACGTGTCTTTGAAAAAAAAACATTACTGGTGTGCATCTTGAGACAAAACAAGAGATATGTCAGTGCAAGTTGCTTTCAGTTAAAACAGCTCAAACATGCATTTTAGTCTGGAATAGGCATAAGCATTGTCTGTGAAACCGGAGAATAATCTCTTTAGTTTGTCAACAAACCAATTCCTTTTTCATGGAGCCATTGCCAGAATGAAAATATTCAAAAGTCTCTCTCCTAATAATATCAATGTAAGTCCTTTGAATTATGAAATAAAACAGTATAAGGAGGAGAAGACTTTCAATACATGGGAGAGTAATAACACTTAATATGGTATTGAAAAACCGCCTTTCAAAAAGCCAAAGAAGTGAAATTTTGGTTATGTTTTATTTGCTGTATGATACCCTTGTTGTCAGAATGTATTTCTGATTTGAAATATATAGTTCAAATGTAATCTTGATCAACAGTTTTGGCAATTTCTGTCTTTTCCCATTTAAGTAGACAACTTGCCTACAGATGACAAAAAAAAAAGTTCCCAAGATGGCAGCCATGTAAAATGACATGACTTAAAGGGACATTTGTGTAACTTGAAGGACAAGCTCTTTAACAAATCTTAAGTACAAACACTCTAATTGAGCCGTCTTTTTGTTCCCATTCAAACACAACCACCAGTTTGTGCATCTGACAACAGTTATTGATTTAACATCATTGAACTCTAAAGGCTCAATGAAGGTGAGGAGAATAAAAGTGGTGTGTTCCCTTAGAGCCGCTGCACCTCACTGATAGGACATCTAGCACGGCAGGGGCATCAATGATAAAGGCTCGTCAAATAAACATCTCGCTTATCTTGTTTTTGGCATTGATTCTGTCGGCCTCTTTTAGAGCTACTGTCCCAGAGGCTGCCTACAGATGCTGTTAAAGGACAGTCTTTTGTACATTTGTATTTATGTCCGTTTGTTTTTTTTTTTTTGGTTCTTTCTTGTATTGGTTGATTGATACAGACGTTTCAATAACTGAAGCCAATATCTACTGAACAATTGTCATGTTTCAATGTGTTTTAGTTTTGTTTTGAGACCTTGTTTCCCCCTGTCTTTGTGATTTTGGTTCAGTCCTGTTAGTTTTCCCGCTCCTCGTTTGTGTTCAGTGTGTTCAGTTTCCTCACCTGTGTTCAGTTAATTTTCCCATTAGTCCCAGTTCTTTTAAGCCCTGTGTTTTCCCTCAGTGTTTGTTGGTCGTCGTCCGTGTATGGTTGTGTGTTATCCCTGAAGTCCTGGAATATGTTCTTTTGTTCCTGTTTGCTTTTGGAAGTTTAAGTTTGTATAATAAATCTCCTTCGAGCAAGAGCCAGAGCCAGTCTTCGAGCAAGAGCCAGAGCCAGTCTTCGAGCAAGAGCCAGAGCCAGTCTTCGAGCAAGAGCCAGAGCCAGTCTTCGAGCAAGAGCCAGAGCCAGTCTTCGAGCAAGAGCCAGAGCCAGTCTTCGAGCAAGAGCCAGAGCCAGTCTTCGAGCAAGAGCCAGAGCCAGTCTTCGAGCAAGAGCCAGAGCCAGAGCCAGAGCCAGTCTTCGAGCAAGAGCCAGAGCCAGTCTTCGAGCAAGAGCCAGAGCCAGAGCCAGTCTTCGAGCAAGAGCCAGAGCCAGAGCCAGTCTTCGAGCAAGAGCCAGAGCCAGAGCCAGTCTTCGAGCAAGAGCCAGAGCCAGTCTTCGAGCAAGAGCCAGAGCCCATCGCCTGTTCGCCGGAACCGGAGCCAATCACCTGCCCGCCAGAGACTGAGCACACCACACGTGAGTCCACACGAGAGAACACAGCGCTGATTGTGATGTCTGCGGCGATTCTGTGTGTGTGGGCTACACACACATCAGCTCTGGCCCATGAGTCCAATTCCGAGTCCCATGATGTGCTGGCCCCGTCCAGTTCCGAGTTCCATGATGTGCTGGCCCCGTACAGTTCCGAGTCCCATGATGTGCTGACCCCGTCCAGTTCCGAGTCCCATGATGTGCTGGTCCCGTCCAGTTACGCGCCAGAGCCCGTTGATCCTGCGCCAGAGCCCGTTGATCCTGCGCCAGAGCCCGTTGATCCTGCGCCAGAGCCCGTTGATCCTGTGCCCGAGCCCGTTGATCCTGCGCCCGAGCCCGTTGATCCTGCGCCCGAGCCCGTTGATCCTGCGCCCGAGCCCGTTGATCCTGCGCCCGAGCCCGTTGATCCTGCGCCCGAGCCCGTTGATCCTGCGCCCGAGCCCGTTGATCCTGCGCCCGAGCCCGTTGATCCTGCGCCCGAGCCCGTTGATCCAGAGCCCACTGATCCTGCACCAGAGCCCACTGATCCTGCACCAGAGCCCATTGATCCTCCGCTGGCCCTGCCCAGCCCAAGACCCTCTTTGCTGCCGGATCCCCCCTTTCCTGTCAATTTCCCCATTAAAATTTGGGGGGGGCGCACACCCGAAGGGTCCTCACCGCCATGGCCACCCGAAGGGTCAGCTCCACCATGGACGCCCGAGGGTCCGACAGCTCCGCCCTGGACGCCCGAGGGTCCGACAGCTCCGCCCTGGACGCCCGAGGGTCCGACAGCTCCGCCCTGGACGCCCGAGGGTCCGACAGCTCCGCCCTGGACGCCCGAGGGTCCGACAGCTCCGCCCTGGACGCCCGAGGGTCCGACAGCTCCGCCCTGGCCACGCCCGAGGGTCCGACAGCTCCGCCCTGGCCACGCCCACAGCCTGCTCCGCCGTGGTCACGCCCACAGTCTGCTCCGCCGTGGCCACGCCCACAGCCTGCTCCGCCGTGGCCACACCCACAGCCTGTTCCACCCCGGTTCCCCGAGCTACCAGCTCCGCCCTGGAGGCTTCCCGTCCCTGCACCAGCCTCCAGAGCGCCCACCCTCCCACCCTTTTGGATGTTATACGGCGCGAGGACGCGCCTTCGGGGAGGGGGGAGGTACTGTCATGTTTCAATGTGTTTTAGTTTTGTTTTGAGACCTTGTTTCCCCCTGTCTTTGTGATTTTGGTTCAGTCCTGTTAGTTTTCCCGCTCCTCGTTTGTGTTCAGTTTCCTCACCTGTGTTCAGTTAATTTTCCCATTAGTCCCAGTTCTTTTAAGCCCTGTGTTTTCCCTCAGTGTTTGTTGGTCGTCGTCCGTGTATGGTTGTGTGTTATGCCTGAAGTCCTGGAATCTGTTCTTTTGTTCCTGTTTGCTTTTGGAAGTTTAAGTTTGTATAATAAATCTCCTAAACTGCAGCTACCGTGTCCTCGTCTTCAGCTACCTGCACACAAACCTGACAACAATTAAATAAATACATTTATAATATTACAAAATATCTCTATTTCAAATAAATGTTTTTTTAAATATTTTCAAAGAAAAACTTTCTTCTATTTATCAAAGAATCCTGAAAAGTGTCACAATTTACATAAAAATATTAATCAGCACAACTGTTTTCATCATTTATAATAATAATAAGAAATGTTTCTTGAGTAGCAAATCAGCATATTAGAATTATCTCTGAAGGGTCACGTGACTCTGAAGAAATTACACTTTAAAATATATTCACACAGAAAAAAAGTTATTTTGAATGTTAATAATTTTCCTCAATATTACTGTTTTTAAAATGTATTTTTGATCAATTATGCAGCTTTGTGAGTGTAAACGAGACTTTTAAAACATTATAAAAATCGTACCGATCCCAAACTGTGTGTGTATGTATATAATGCTTTTTTATTATTATTTTGGTAATAATTTGTATTGCATTGCATTTGCACCATTATTTTAAAAAGTACCTCAAGGCTGTGGATTGCAGTGATTTTACCCCTTACCCATACTGTAATGCACAGCCTCTTGTGGCTTTTCGCTTTAGACTACAATCCAGGTATTACTAATCACTGAGTTGTGGAATTGTTCTGTGCAACTAACAAAGACAAATAGTGTCTACATCCCTAAACCGTCCAGATGTCTCCAAGTGTTCCTAGAGAAGGGTGAGCCAGGCGCATGCGTTCCTGTCCTGTCCTCTCCATCTTCCCTCCTCTTTTTGCAGCCTAGTGAGCCACAGCACTTCATAGCTCATTAGTGCTGAACAGATGCTGGGGAGAAAGTTGGCACGCAATGAGCCCTCTCTTCATATTGCACTGATCTGTGAGAGATAGCTCACGAATGAGGGATGCCTCATGCTGACAGTTGGCAGATGAAGTTAATCAAAACGGATTAAAAAAAGAATAAAGGAGAGGCAACAAATCTGACATCCTTGATAGGGTATAATAATGAAATAAATTATATTCTGACAGCACAAAGTTAGCGCCGACAACTACGAATGACAGCCACCAAATAAATAATTTAAGTATTATGAACAATGAGAGCAAGAGAAATACTTTGACAGTTCACTGCTGCAAGAGCTGAAACTATAGCTTATGTGGCAAAAACTTAATTAGCAGTTACACCACATTGAAATCGATAGTTATCATTCAGTAGTTAGAAGCATAGACAGTGGCCCCATTTGGACACTTAAAGGGTTCACCCAAAATTAAAAATTCTGTCATTAATTAGTTACTCACCCTCATATTGTTCCAAACCCGTAAGACTTTAGTTCATCTTCGGAACACAAAAGAGCTTTTTGTCCCTCAATTGACAGCAACGCAACTGAAACTTTGACGCTTCATAAAGTTCATAAAGAGATCGTAAAACTAATTCATATTGAGCTGTTTAGTTAAAATTTTCTGAAGGAACACGATCGCTTTATATGGTGAACGGATTGAATTTAGGCTTTTATTCACATATAAACATTGATCAGCGAACATAAATAGAAGTTCAACCAAACCTACTTGACCCGCGAGAACAAAACCCATTGCGGAAGTTCAAATGTGCTGCGTAACACGAGAATGAACCTCATTAGTTCTCGCACGTCAAGCGATCATGGAGCTTCCGCTTACCACAACTGATGTGTGAGTTGATGAATGTTTATGTGAATAAAAGACTAAGTTTAATCTATTCAACATATAAAGCGATCATGTCTCTTCAGAAAACTTTGGACTAAACTGCTCAATTCATATAAATTAGTTTTACGATCTCTTTATGAACCTTATGAAGCTTCAAAGTTTCAGTTGCGTATCTGTCTGTGGAGGGACAGAAATCTCTCAGATTTTATCAAAAAATATATTTTTTTGTTCCGAAGATGAACAAAAGTCATGATAAACAAAAAGGTTTGGAATGACGTAAGGGCGAGTGATTAATGACAGAATTTAAATTTTTGGGTGAACTAACCCTTTAAGTTACACATGTGGTGCATTCTATTTGTCCTCAGAAGTAGGAAAGTCCTAGTCCCCAGTAAGAACTTTTAACTGGAAAGTCCCATCAAGTCGGAGTTGCGACTGGGAAACTTGAGGGAAGTGCAAGAACCTCGACTTTAGAATCCAATATGGCTGCTCAGTGCATCAAACATAGTGAAACAGTAGTACTTTGTTGTTTATTAGCACTTCTGTTTGTCTGTGTCTCAATAAACTAAGTGGTGCATGCAATATCCAACCTCTTTTTGTGGACATGATACTCAGCATTATATGTACAAAATCTGTGCTTTTTTATGTGTTTGTATTCTGAAAGAACAAGCACAACAAAGGTTTGCCTGGACAGGTCCATCTTAGTTTTCTGACCAGTTTTCTGGAACGCAGTCAACTCGGGTGTGACGTCATTTCCAGATACGATGAGGTAAATAGAACGCAGCATTAAAAACATGTCAATATCATTGAATTAAACATTAAAATATCAATATCTGCACACAAATGCTGATTGACTCATTTCTGCAAAGACTTTTTTTTACTGTCAAGGTGATTTTAGTAGGTGTATGTATCAGTTCACCTGATGTCCAAACAGGTATCCAAACAAAGCAACCAAAGGTATGTCACATTAACTATGACCAAAAACATTTAGTAGTCCAAATACAGAGGCCACTGCATTTTCTGAAGTGGTTTATTTTGCAATAATGATGGCCTGACCATACATTATATGGATATCAGTTAAAAAATATTATAATATGGGGGACGCAAGAACCGAAGAGTGCATCTTTTTTTTCTTGCATTAGAAACAAGGCACTTTGTCAATTTGTGAAATCTACAGTTTGGCATTAAAAATACAAAGATATTCAAAGATAACATGCAGAATCAGTACAGTACTGTTAGAAGTAAGAAATTCATAGACAATAAGAATGCCCTCAACATAACAATGAAAATAAAGTTTAAGTTTGAAAGAAAAATAGATGTTATGTTAGTATGGAAACCACACCTAGACTCGTTGCATTCTGGCTTTTTAATCTGCTGTCATTTATTTGGCGAACCCGCCTTGCACCGACCAACAATTTGGACAAATTTACACTGCGTTTGGCCATAGAGGTGATAAGAGGTTGAGATGAACAGCTGGTACCAGCCTGTGCCTGAGATGCTGATCTGATAGCAGTGACGGCTACTCTCCCACCAAGACACCTTGGCCATCCAATCTCACTTTACCATCAAACTCTTATTACAATAAAACCCTAAACACCAGCAGAGGGGGAAGCCTGCATGGGAAGAGAAGAAAAAAAGGATGACCCGAAATGCCCTTTTTATCTCTCCATAAGGAGAAAGACAGATCCTTCAATAGGGCTAAAATAGTTGGAGAAAAGAAAATACATAATTTATCACTATATTATCGGAATATCCAGGCGGGCCAATAAAGAGAGTGCGGACTGACTATTCCTTGTCTTATCATGCGAAGTGGAGGATGGGGGAGGGATTATCAGGCTGGAACAGACTGCTGGCCTGGAATTCTAATGGTAATAATGGGGTCTCTGATGGTATATCTTCCCCAGCTTATCTAGCCCATTATCTGCCCTTATCGCCACAGTCATCGGGGCAAATTAATGGAGCTCTTTCAGTGCTCTGGCTTTATCTGCCTCACAGAGGGCACACCAGAGAATGGAATAGGCAAAATATGAAAATCCAGGGTGAATCACCAGGGTTCAGATAACAGGGCAAAGTGCGTTCAATTGGGAACAAAATGTAACAAAAAAAAGAGAGGAACGTCTCTACCCATAACAACCTCTTTGTCCTTTGCTATGAGCAGGTGGCTGGTAAAGCTGTGCTCTTTACAGGTGCTGCTGCGCTCTCTAGCCTACAGTCATTTCAAGAACTCTCTGCTGTTTGCTAGTGTTTCAAATCACTCCAGAAATATGTGGGACACGTCTGCAGATTGAGATATCACAACAACTGCCTTCTGTATAATGCAGACCTTGAAAAGCAGAAAACAGACATGATGAGAGCTGATATGCCTGGACTGCTAAGCAAACAGTTTCAGCACTATAAAAACTCCATTGAGGTGTGCCATGACTGAAAATAAATTACGTATTTTGGAGAGCTGTCCTTGTGTTATTTCAAGTCTGCTTCAATCAAAATTGAATTTCCTCCAAGCGTCAACCAAAGGTCTTCTCTGTAGATCCGAGATGCATTAACAGATAATTGCTATTTTGCAATGTCTGCCTTATTCAAAGAAGTGTCATAGTATTGCAATTTTTAAAACTTGCAGGTTACATTATTTTCACTCCAAATACATTTTATTCATTACATTAATTTCTCAAACAATAGAAAAATGTAGGAAGTTCTGATTAAAATTTTTTTTTTTTTTCTAAATAGTGTATACTTCTCAGTTTATTAAAAGTACTGTATTAAAAATAATAATAATGCACATGGTTTATACTTCACAAACATTGCATGCAGCCATTCAGACAAATCAAGTTGTACGCTGCAACTTTCCAAAGATCTCAAAATTAAAATGTTCTATAATATAAAAGAAGAATAAAAAATGTTCATACATTGAAACAAAACAAGCCTTTGATTTTCTGATCCACGTTTGACTGCTCAGATCAATCAATCACTTGATCAATATATCAAATATGTTTAAAAGAAACGTTTGTTTCAACTTTATCTACATTAAAACTACTATAAACAACTGTCATCTGTTTTGAGAGAGAGAGAGAGAGAGAGAGAGAGAAAAAAAAGCATGAGTAAAATCAGCGTTGGCAAACTCACGTTTGAATTGCTTTGGGTTGCTCTGTTTCCTCCGGGACATTCCTGCTCCGCGCGCTGGACTCGAGATTAAAAAATGGTACTGCGATTCATCCAAACACAGATAAACGTGCTGTGTGTAAGATTTGGGTGTGTTTCAGTGTCTGTCTGATTCCAGTCAGGGTTAGTTGGTGTCGTCGTGTAGAGGGTTAAGTTGTGTTGTGATCCGAGCGCACACTGACAGCGTAGATGAGCGCGTGTTGTGCTTTTGTTGCAGGAGGTTTGAGCGCAGTGGTGCGCCGTAGAGCTGGAGCAGCACTTACACACTCCACACACACTACAGCCAAGTCACATTCACTGCACTGTAGTATTTGAATAGCTTTTAGGTTTTTTTTTTCCTTCTTCTTCTTATTTCCTCTCAGGATGTTTTTGTATCAGGTCTAATAATACGGTGAAAATAGAACTTTCTGGATTCATGTGAGTTTTGTTTTGTTTTAAAAAGTGTTACAGGTTTTGGTTTTGATAATCATATTAGCTGGAAATCTTTAGAACAACACAATGTAAAAGGTTACATTAAACAGATTTAAACTGTGTCTCAAAACCGTGTCTGTGTTCAGAATTGCATACTACATACTATGCTTACTATTTCTGCAGTATACAGTATGCATTGCATGGTTTGCAAATGTTGTTAATTCATGGGTTGCTATGGCTGGAAAATCTACTACATTTTGGTCAAATGTGCAGTATGCAACAGAGGCCTTGCCCCAAATTGGACCATTAGTCTTTGAAGTCCTCCTCTGAGTCCACTCCTGATGTAATGCCATAAAGACAGTTGGTCCTGCAAGACATAAATACACATCAAGTGCACCATTTGAGACAGGGCCAGAGCTTAGTTTGTGCAACACTACAGGTCCTTCTAAAAAAAATTAGCATATTGTGATAAAGTTCATTATTTTCCATAATGTAATGATAAAAATTAAACTTTCATATATTTTAGATTCATTGCACACCAACTGAAATATTTCAGGTCTTTTATTGTTTTAATACTGATGATTTTGGCATACAGCTCATGAAAACCCCAAATTCCTATCTCAAAAAATTAGCATATCATGAAAAGGTTCTCTAAACGAGCTATTAACCTAATCATCTGAATCAACTAATTAACTCTAAACACCTGCAAAAGATTCCTGAGGCTTTTAAAAACTCCCAGTCTGTTTCATTACTCAAAACCGCAATCATGGGTAAGACTGCCGACCTGACTGCTGTCCAGAAGGCCATCATTGACACCCTCAAGCAAGAGGGTAAGACACAGAAAGAAATTTCTGAACAAATAGGCTGTTCCCAGAGTGCTGTATCAAGGCACCTCAGTGGGAAGTCTGTGGGAAGGAAAAAGTGTGGCAAAAAACGCTGCACAACGAGAAGAGGTGACCGGACCCTGAGGAAGATTGTGGAGAAGGACCGATTCCAGACCTTGGGGGACCTGCGGAAGCAGTGGACTGAGTCTGGAGTAGAAACATCCAGAGCCACCGTGCACAGGCGTGTGCAGGAAATGGGCTACAGGTGCCGCATTCCCCAGGTCAAGCCACTTTTGAACCAGAAACAGCGGCAGAAGCGCCTGACCTGGGCTACAGAGAAGCAGCACTGGACTGTTGCTCAGTGGTCCAAAGTACTTTTTTCGGATGAAAGCAAATTTTGCATGTCATTCGGAAATCAAGGTGCCAGAGTCTGGAGGAAGACTGGGGAGAAGGAAATGCCAAAATGCCTGAAGTCCAGTGTCAAGTACCCACAGTCAGTGATGGTCTGGGGTGCCATGTCAGCTGTTGGTGTTGGTCAACTGTGTTTTATCAAGGGCAGGGTCAATGCAGCTAGCTATCAGGAGACTTTGGAGCACTTCATGCTTCCCTCTGATTTCATTTTTCAGCACGACCTGGCACCTGCTTACAGTGCCAAAACCACTGGTAAATGGTTTACTGACCATGGTATTACTGTGCTCAATTGGCCTGCCAACTCTCCTGACCTGAACCCCATAGAGAATCTGTGGGATATTGTGAAGAGAAAGTTGAGAGACGCAAGACCCAACACTCTGGATGAGCTTAAGGCCGCTATCGAAGCATCCTGGGCCTCCATAACACCTCAGCAGTGCCACAGGCTGATTGCCTCCATGCCACGCCGCATTGAAGCAGTCATTTCTGCAAAAGGATTCCCGACCAAGTATTGAGTGCATAACTGAACATAATTATTTGAAGGTTGACTTTTTTTTTTTTTGTATTAAAAACACTTATTTTATTGGTCGGATGAAATATGCTAATTTTTTGAGATAGGAATTTTGGGTTTTCATGAGCAGTATGCCAAATCATCAGTATTTAAACAATAAAAGACCTGAAATATTTCAGTTGGTGTGCAATTAATCTAAAATATATGAAAGTTTAATTTTTATCATTACATTATGGAAAATAATTAACTTTATCACAATATGCTAATTTTTTGAGAAGGACCTGTATATCCCACAATGCAATATGCTCACTTTTACCTTCCCAGTGTGAGAAAGAACTGGAAAAAAATAACAACCACGATTTTTAGCATGTCCTTGTTAACTGACTGATTGATCAGACTACAAAGAGATAAGACTATTTTGCATAAAATTTAAAACAATAATTTGTATTTCCGAGACGATGGCTGGATGCCAATTGCTGAATTGCTGAACATGCATGCACACTACTATTTGAAATGTTTCACTATGCATTCTCTTCCATAAAAATGAAGGCTGTTTACAGTGTTTACTGCACACTTTAGTTTTGAATGTATGCCTAGTGAGCTGACCACCTAGACAGCAATGACCATAGATCCTTCTGATTTTGGTACTTTCTGAGCTGACTCAGAATGGGCAAAAAAAAATTTGAAATGTCAATGAATATTACTTAGAATATATAAACCTAATTATTAACCTATTTTATCATATCACCCTTGTGAAAAAGAAGTGCACTTAATTGTATTGAATGTACACATGCTGTGTACTTAAAATCTTAAACGTATATATTTCATAACTGTCCACTTTCATGACTGTTTCTTAACACACTTAAGGACACTTTAAAAAAGTGCACTTTGTACTAGTGTCAAATTAAAAGTTTTACTTTAAAGTACATTTTGAATAATTATACTTTAATAGTCGTTTGTCCTGCTTTAAATATGTACACTTATTTTGATGTCTGACATAGTAAAGCACATGTAAAGTAGCCTATGTGATTATAATTTTGACTGAAGTGCGTTACCCAATATTACATTTAAAGTTAATATTTTTAAAATGTACTAAATAGCAATTTTATCATTTCAAATATATATTTTTTTTCACATTTATTTGCATAGAGCTTTTCACAATACATATCTTTTCAAAGCAGCTTTACAGAAAATTCTCGTGTGATCTGTTATCAGAGGTGACTGTGTCCAAGTTATGTATTTCAGAAATGTACAAATACAAATCATGCAGTTAGTTAATAATGTATTAATTTAGGGCAGAAACAATGAACTAATTGAAGTATTTATTACAAGTTGGGAACAATGATTACAATGTATGGAAAATGTAGCATCGGTGCATGTTGATTCAGAGTTTGCATCATTAGTAATCTTCACAGGTGTTGGGTATCTGAAGGCTTCATGAGAGGCTGGATCCAAACTGGAGCTGGCATACTCTCTAATTACCTCATGATGGGCATCCTGAGATAAAAACAGAAAAGCAAATGAAAAAAATAGCATTGCTGCTGTTCATAACATTAGGCAAATTTGATCTTGTGCATTTGATCTGATATAACTGGAGTACAAATGTATGAGATGCTTTATGTGAATGCTTGGCTAAAGAGATTTGTCTTTAGTCTATATTTAAACGTGAGACTGAGCCTTGAACATTATCAAAAAGGCTATTCCAGAGTTTTGGAGCCAAATGCCAAAAACGTTCTCCCTCCTTTAGTGGACTTAGATGGGACAACCAAAAGTCCAGAGTTTTGTGACCTTAAAGAGCGTGATGGATTGTAAGGTGACAGAAGTTCGGTTAAATGCATAACTAAACCATTTAGGGCTCAGTAAAAATAATGTGTAATCGATATGGAACTTAATAGGTAACCAGTGTAGAGATGATAAAATTGGTGTTATATGATCATATTTTCTTGACCTGGTGAGAACTGTAACAGCTGCATTTTGAACTAATTGTAGCTTGTTTATTGAGGATGCAGGACAACCACCTAGTAATTTTTACAGTAATTTAAATACTTGATAGGCAAGTTACAATTGAATTTACATTCAAGTATTTTTTTTTTATTTACCATAAATGTTTATTTGACAGTATTTCAAAGATAGAAGTAATTATTAATTAACATAAATATGTACTTAAAGGGGTAGTTCACCCAAAAATGAAAATTCTGTCATCATTTATTCACCATCATGTTGTTTTAAACCTGTATGAGTTTATTTGTTCTGTTTAAAACAAAATAAGTTATTTTAAAGAATGTTGGTAACCAAACGGTTTCTGGTCCCAATTGACTTCAATAGTATTTTTTTTTTTTTCATACTATGAATGTCACTGGGGTCCAGCAGCTGTTTGGTTACCAACATTCTTTAAAATATCTTCTTTTTTGTTCAGCAGAAGAAAGACACTAAATGATGACAGACTATCCCTTTAAGTTCTACCTAAGTGGGTCAAAAAACACTCTAAAGTTCAGCTCATTGCATTTAATATAAAATTGAACTATAATACATTTTCATTCAATCACAATTGGCAAGTAATTAATTGTCCAAAAAAATTACATTCAGTTGTGTCAAGTGTAGGCCAACTATATACAACAGACTGAAATTCAAAGTGTGTCACCAAAACAGTCCGTTTTGTTTGTAATTTAAAGTATAGATGATAAGATTTAGCGCAATGGGAATCATGTCTTCAATCTAAGGCTCAACTAAAGGATTTGCAACTCTCTTTTTATAGGAGATATCAATGGAGAATTCAAGTTCCATTGAGACACGGGAACGAGAGCGATAAGGGCGGGGGCGCGCCAGAGATGGATTAATTATGAGCGAGCATAGAAAGTAGGCTTATCATCACTTAGCACAGGAGACAGGCTCACACGATCACAGAGCACGGATAAGACGAGAACAATGTGATGCTACCTTACAACCCATTGCCTTACTTTTTTATAATTAAAAACTAACATGCAATTATGCCCGTATCTTGCTCAACCGAGAGGGCGATGTAAATAACTGTGCTGTAAAATGATGGCAGGGGAAAGACAGTCTAAAACACAGAGGACAAAATGACCTCTGTGAAAAAGAAGATACAGAATGGGTGAAAGCGCATGCAACACTCTTACAGTAAATCACAACCACTTAACCTTTAATTCCTAAAAACAATAAAACTTCTTCAATGGTTCTTTGAATAGGTTCCTGTCAAGAAGCATTATTCACTCTGTAGGAAGTTTTTGAGTTGATATATGTTCCTTTGGTGGGTATAAGTTATTGGTGTTATATTATTCAGAACAAACTATTTCTGGGTTTTTTAAAACATAAGATTACTAATGTTTTAAAGAACTAGAGAATGACATGTTCTTTTTTAAAACTTAAAACGGTTATCTTATGGCTGTAAAGACCTAATTGGGCTTATATATTTTACTGGACCCTTTTACTTTGAAGAGTGTTGGATGCAATCAATAGAGACCAATATGAGTATATCCCTTTTTGGTTAGTTCAGACTGAAGTGTTACCCCTTGTGAAAAAGAATTGTGCTTAATTGCACTGAATGTGTACTTGTAGTGAACTTAAAATGCTAAAAGTATATATATATATATATATATATATATATATATATAATTTTTTTTTAAATGTTCTTGTAGATAATATAATATTAATTAAATAAAAGGTCACTTAAGTGTACATAAAGAGAGTAAACTTTTATGACTGACTATGTTTCTTTACACTCTTAAGTATATTTTTAAAAAGGTTTATTAATATTTTGCAATGCTTTAAAGATGTGCACTTATTTTGATGTGTTGACCAACACAAAGCACATGTAAAGTACTTGTTTATAATTTTAACTTAAGTGTGTTATTCTATATGACATTTAAAGTTCATCATTATTGTAATTACAAATGTATTCAAATACATGACATGCAAGTTTCAATAGAAATTACATTAAAATATATTTTAGTTTACCATAAATCCTTGTCATTTGGCAGTAATTATATTTTAAAGACAATAGAAGTCATTACGAAATAACATATAAAGATATACTTAGGTCCTATAAGTGGCTCAGAAAAAGTACTCTAAAGTTCAGCTAATTGCATTTAATATAAATCAATACATTTAAGCTATTAAATATTTATTAATTTGGTAGCAATTAACATTCAGTTAAGTGTCTGAAAACATGACATTTCACAATTAGGCCTAAGTATTCTTTTAAAGTATTAAAGTATAATGCTAAAGTGTACTTTTTACATAAGGGGCAACATTCTTGAAATGTCTTTTTCTCAATAAACTACACTAAAACTATATCCCTGTTTAGCTTTATGTTCTAAATGAAGGTTCTGGATGAGTAAATTCATCTAATCATCTAAAGTCAAATATAATGCAAGAGTTGCATATTTCGGTATCACTTTACAATAAGTTTTCATTAGTTAACATTTGTTAACGACATTAGTTAACATGAACTAATAATAAACTGCACTTTTACAGCATTTATTAATCTTTGTTAAATGTTAATTTCAACATTTACTAATACAATATTAAAATCAAAAGTTGTATTTGTTAACAAGTTAATGCAGTGTGAAGTAGCATGAACAAACAATGAAAAGCTGTATTTTTTATTAACTAACGTTAACAAAGATGAACAATTTTATTTATAAAGTTTATTTTTTTAAATTTTATAACAAACTTCAGAGCTGAGTCTCAAGTTCAAGACCCCTATTTGAACAGCAAGCCTAATTTGTTTTCCATCATTATATTCAAAGATTACATGAGCATATAATGAGCATATATCCCTGCATATAAACTTGTGAAACAATAAATGTACCTCACAAAAGTGAAAGTGAATAATTTAGTTGATACCTTTGATTAATTAATTATTCAAAATGATGAATTTGAAACACTTGTTCACTGAAATAGAGATGCATCAAATGTGAAATGTTCAATTTATTTTGCCCCCAAAAAAGTGATATACAGTATACTGTAAATAAAGAGAACAGTCATAAGGGACAAAGTTAATCACCTATGATGGTTTTGGATGTAACATCAAATCCTGAATGATTTAAGTGCTCTTAAAGATCTCTCCAACAAACAATACTGAGATCTTTCTCAAGAAACTATGCAAGTCTGGACTTTTGTGGCATGCATCTCCATGCGTTTCCCCCCATCTCTCTGAGAAGATTGACTTGAGCTGTAACAATTAAGGCACAATTCATCCTGTTACTTTATCTGGCTTGTCTGAAGCCCTCAACTCCTTGCACCTACCTTCCATCACCTTCACATTTCTGAAGGCCATTAAAAGGATATCTGATAGAATTATAGTGTGAAATGGGGTAGGGTGAAGCCTGTGTAATGGGTTTTGCATATGTTTTTGCCTCTGGCGTGAGATATATTTGAAGTTCGTTTTTAGTTCATTTGATAAAATAAATTGGCAAAACATCATCCCTGCCAACCTTTTACCCACCTGTGTGCTATCCATAAAGAGAAAAAAAATATATAGAATGGCCAAATCTTGCTAAAATAACTCTAGCTTTAACTCCCCCCTAAAAACAAAGCAGAAGATTATATTTACAGTAAGGCAAACAAATTTAGTTTGATGTTGTAGTCTCTCAACATTGTCTGCGAAGGATATTTTATAGACAATGTTATCCCTACCTTCAAAATGGAGGCATATTATGTGAACATATGGGTCTTTGGTGATAAGCCGTGAATGGCAAAAGCTGCTTCCTACTACCTCTGATGTTTACTTCTGTGGTCTGACCACATTTACACAGTGCAGAGAGAGTATGGAAACTCGAAAGGCTTGATTCAATTAAACAGGAAACAGATGCACCGTCAGAACATGGAGGTTGGGAAACCAATGCGGTGGAAACATGGAGGACGTCGCACGCGACATGGTGAGGAAGTGGAAGTGCGACCGGGCCGAAAGGGTAACGTCCACTGAGGTGACGTCAAAGTTATCTTAAAAAACAAATGAAATTGCCATTACACGGTTCGTAGCGACACGGATGTCGACGGGGGCAGTGAATTTTGCTCCTCCCCACGGGAGAAACCGGTCTGCTTGTGTTTGCTGGATTAATAACTTCATTTAAAAGCTCCAGGCAAGAGGAAAGTTAACAGTGACAGTGGCCCAGGTTTTACACACCCTCAACGAGCCATGAAATTACTGCATGCCACCTGAAAACGGCTGCTGATGGAAAGGGAACGAGCTTGGGGCCAGAAATCGGGGGCTGTCACACATGTACATGGACACACACACTATCACACATCACAGATGCGTAAGGAATGAAAGGGCCGGTTGTCGCAATCTTGTTTCTGTGTGGATACTAAAAGCGTTGCATGCTCTGAATCATTTTAAAAGTTATTATATATCACAAATGACATTTCTTTAATTTTTCAGTTGTTTCTCCTACACAACAATGAGAGGCAAAGAAGATCAAATGAAGATGTTGGTTTCTCAGATTTGTACCTGATATAAAGTCTCCAAAACTGTCTCCTCATGAGTTTCACAGATCTCACAAATATCTCACATGGTGCTCAGATTTGAAGTCTGCAATCGAAAGATTTCAATATGAACATTTCTCATAAATTTTTTTGACTATCCAATAAATTATCTGTGCTGATTTAAGCATTTTATAGCAGGGGTTCTCAACTATCCACTTTTCTGCCAAGTTTAGCTCCAACCCTAATCAAACCCCAGACAGCAACATAGTGTTGGTCCAGATCCGGCCCACATCTGGTATGTGTGGATTCCATGTGTACCAGATCTGGGCAGACACTGGCTGCATACGAAAACGTAGAAAGCTGACTTGTTGTCTCGCAGCCCTATCAGGCAATGACTTTGCAGGCAGCGTGTGCGCACAAAGGTATCTCACGAAACTGATCACGAAACTTCGGCTGTGTTACGGTTTAATGATCTTCAGCAAAATAGAGCGAGCTTTAGTGAAAACTAAGTAAATATTTAATTACTACAAGGTTATTATGTGAGTATAGGAGACCATAAGTCTGAATGGACATCCATGACATGCGGAGTCCCTCAAGGCTCAATTCTTGCGCCACTCCTATTCAACATGTACATGCGCCCAATGAGCCAAATAATGAGAAAGAACCAAATTGCTTACCACAGCTATGCAGACGACACACAGCTCTACTTATCCCTATCGCCTAACGATTACAGCCCCATTAACTCCCTGTTCCAATGCATTGATGAAGTAAACAGTTGGATGTGCCAAAACTTTCTTCAGTTAAACAAAGACAAAACTGAAGTCATTGCATTTGGAAACAAAGATGCACAACTAAAAATCAAGTCAGGAATCTGGGTGTGTCTCTAGAGTCAGACCTTAGTTTCAGTAGTCATGTCAAAGCAATAACTAAATCAGCATATTATCACCTGAAAAATATTACAAGAATTAGATGCTTTGTTTCCAGTGAAGACTTAGAGAAACTTGTGCATGCTTTCATCAACAGCAGGGTGGATTATTGTAATGGACTTCTCACTGGCCTTCCCAAAAAGACCATAAGACAGTTGCAGCTCATACAGAATGCTGCTGCTAGGATTCTGAGCAGAACCAGAAAATATTAACACATCACACCAGTCCTCAGGTCTTTACACTGGCTGCCAGTTACATATAGGATTAATTTTAAAGTATTATTACTGGTATATTAATCACTAAATGGTCTAGGACCTCAATACATTGCAGACATGCTCACTGACTAAAAAACCCAACAGATCACTCAGATCATTAGGATCACATCAGCTTGAAATACCAAGGGTTCACTCTAAGCATGGTGAGACCGCCTTTAGCTACTATGCCAGCCGCAGCTGGAACCAACTTCCAGAAGAGATCAGATGTGCTCCTACACAGTCACATTCAAATCCAAACTCAAAACACATCTGTTTAGCTGTGCATTAACTGAATGAGCACTCTGCCACTGTTCGTCCGACTATTTGTACTGTATTTTTTTTTTTTTTTTCTTCAAAACTGTTTTAATTACTCTGATTTCTTTTGATTATTTTAATTTCTTCTATGTAAAGCACTTCGAATTACCACTGTGTATGAAATGTGCTGTATAAATAAACTTGCCTTGCCTTGCCTACAATATTAATTTCTCGCTAGAAATGGCATCATAAGTGGAAAACATTGATCAAAAATTTATATTTACATACAAATTGACGACCAGCCGCAACTTTCAGACACCATCTTTATTTTTCTAGCTCAACTGTCACAGACTGGAAAGCACAGGATTGTGGGATGTCAAAGGCAGGGAAGGATACATCTATGCTGCCTTCAAAAATCAATCAGATGAAGGTATCGATTGCAGACTTCATCACGATGACGTAATCCAAGATGGCGTAACTGTGCAGACGTGTGTGGCGAGGTGGGCGTGGTTCAGCGACCGCTGCAACGGGAGAGAGAGCTGGGAGGCGAGCGGCACGTAAGTGGGTTAAATGATAAATGATGAACACCTGATCTCGCTTGCAGTAATTGCCGTGGGGAGGAATAAAAGCCACCTGAAAGCGGGAAGCAGCGGAGGGAGAGCAGTGGAAGACTGCGGGCGCACGAGCTGAATGAACTGAGTGATCATTTCCTTGAATGGAGTGAGAGATCGTTTTTCTGAATGGACTGAGAGCGCGGAGCGCACACCGAGAAGAGTGATCGCTGAAAGTTGCGTATTGAGTTTAACCGTTTTGTTTTGCACTTATTTGAATAAAGTCCCGCAGTCTCCACAAGCCGACACCGTCTCCTTCCTTTCCAAGTATAACTGAACCTGAACTTTCTACACTGGTGCCGAAACCCGGGAGGAAGGAGAACGCCGCCGCCATGTCATCTCCGCCAGGGAAGCCGTTTACAGACATCATCCAATCTCTCACGGCCCTCCACCAAGAGAACCATCAAGCGTTACTGGAGTTGAGGACTGATCAGGATCGACGTTTCCATGCCCTCCTCCAGGCGCAACAAGAGGACCGCGAGATGTTCCGGAGCCTGCTGAGCCGGGAGGTTCGGACCGTAGCCTCTCCCTCCAGCCCAGCCAGCGGTCCCACTCACATGGTCCTCAACAAGATGGGGGCGCTCGATGATCCGGAGGCCTTCTTGGAACTTTTTGAGTGTACTGCGGAGGCATGTGAGTGGCCCACGACCACCTGGCCGGTGCGCCTGATACCGCTGCTTTCGGGTGAGGCTCAGAAAGCAGCCCAACAACTTCCGGTCCAGAACCTCCTGGCCTACGAAGATTTCAAGAAGGCCATCCTCCAAAGGGTCGGCCTGAGCCCGGAGGAACATCGACAGCGTTTCCGCTCGATCCGCATGGAGGAAGGTGGCCGAACCCTTTGTGATGGCCCAGCAGCTCCGGGACGCCTGTCGTAAATGGCTATTGGGCCGGGGAAAGCGACGTCGAGGCTATCATAGAGAAGGTGGTGCTGGAGCAGTTCATCACGTGCCTGCCCAAGAGGACTGCCCAGTGGGTCCAGTGCCACCGGCCGACGTCGCTGGACCTGGCCATCCAACTGGCGGAAGACCAGATGGTGGCGTGCTCCGGGGTCGGCGAACCCCTGCCAGCTGTCTCTCTCTCTCTTCCTTTTGTTGATTCTCCCTCTCTCTCTCTCTCTAAACCTGTCCCTATGCCCAGGTCCAGCTCCAACTGGCCACCGCGAGCTCCACCCCGAGGCAGGACCGGACCAGGACAGGGCCCCGTGGCTGGGTCAGCAGCCCAGGACACCACCACAGCTCCCGCTTCCCCCTCCTCCTCACGGCAGTTCTTTGACCCACTTCCGGCCACTAGGTGGGCGGGGAGGCCTGGGCCGGCCTGCTGGCGTTGTGGGGACCCGGGTCACTTTGTGGACAGGTGTCCCGTGATGGAGGTAGGAACCTTGGTCCGGGTCCCGGACGCCCCGCAGGCCGCCCCCGATCAAGCCGGATTGTACCAAATACCGGTGAGTATAAAGGGGGGTACTTATCAGGCCCTGGTGGATTCAGGTTGTAACCAGACCTCCATCCACCAGAGCCTGATACAATCAGGGGCATTGGATAAGAGCCGCACGGTTAAGGTGAGGTGTGTGCACGGGGACATAGTAGAGTATCCTTTATGGGCCATAGATATCCAATTTCGGGGGCAAAAGCATAGAGTGGAGGTGGCAGTTAATCCGCACCTCAGGCATCCGCTAATTTTGGGAACCAATTGGCCTGCCTTTAAGCAATTATTGGGGCATTTATCAGCGGATGTCTCTTGGGGGAAAACAGCACAGGGAGGGCGGGCGAGCGCTCAGGCTGGGGAGACTGTTCTGGGACCTGTGGCCGCTGTTTCAGGGGAACCGAACACGCTTATGAGGCTAAACCTCTCCAGATGTGATGACTTTCCTCTGCAACAGTCCCACGATGAAACGCTAAAAAACGCGTTTGATCAGGTACTATCGACGGGCAGCCTTTCCACCCTGAGCGAACGCTCACCTACCCTCATTTTTCGATAATAAAAAATAGGTTGTATCGAGTGACCCAAGACACTCAGACAAAAGAAAATACAACCCAGTTATTAGTACCCAAAAGCCGTCGGGAAATGCTTTTCCAGGCGGCTCATTGTAATCCTATGGCTGGACATTTAGGAATGGCAGCCACTTTAAATCGCCTAATGACCCGATTCTTTTGGCCGGGCATTCACGGGAACGTATGCAGGTGGTGCGCATCGTGTCGTGAATGTCAGTTGGTAAACCCACCGGCCGCCCCAAAAGCGCCTTTGCGCCCTCTTCCGTTGGTGCAGGTCCCCTTTGAAAGAATTGGTATGGACCTCGTCGGGCCATTAGAGCGATCTGCACGTGGACATCGTTTTGCATTAGTCGTGGTGGACTATGCAACACGATATCCTGAAGCAGTGGCGCTCCGCACCATCTCAGCTAAGAGCGTGGCGGACGCACTGTTTCGCTTGATCTCCTGAGTGGGAATTCCGAAAGAAATTCTCACTGACCAGGGCACAGCGTTTATGTCACGTACGTTGCGCGAACTATACGAGTTATTGGGCATTAAATCGGTTCGTACTAGCGTCTATTACCCACAAACAGACGGGTTAGTCGAACGATTTAATCGCACGTTAAAGACAATGATTCGTAAGTTCGTTCACGAGGACGCTAAAAATTGGGATAAGTGGTTGGAACCCCTCTTGTTTGCTGTGCGGGAGGTCCCGCAAGCCTCCACGGGGTTTTCCCCCTTTGAGCTTCTTTACGGACATCAGCCTCGCGGCATTTTAGACGTCCTAAAAGAAGCTTGGGAGGACGGACCTTCTGAAAGTAAAAACGAAATTCAGTATGTTCTGGACCTGCGAGCAAAACTCCATACACTGGGGCGGCTCTCTATGGAGAATTTGCTGCAGGCTCAGAACAGACAAAGCCAGCTATACAACAGGGGGGCCAGACTGCGTAAATTTGCACCGGGAGAAAAAGTACTTGTATTACTGTAGGCCCAGAGAGGGGAGGAGGATCTCGGGCCAGAGGTGAGCAAAAAAAGCCAATCTTTCGCCCTGGCCCTGGGGGGAGATCACCTCTCACCGTCACAGCTTGCTGATCTAGTCAAATTACAGGCAGACTTTGCCGACGTGTTCTCGCCCCTACCGGGTCGGACCAATTTGATTCAGCACCATATTGAGACAGTTGACACGGGTGTGACAGTGCGCAGCCGGCCGTACCGACTACCTGAACACAAAAAAAAGGTGGTTCAGACAGAATTAGAAGCTATGCTGAATTTGGGGGTAATAGAAGAGTCACACAGCGACTGGGCGAGCCCGATAGTTTTAGTACCTAAAACGGACGGCTCGGTGCGTTTCTGTGTTGACTACCGCAAGGTGAATGCTGTGTCAAAGTTTGACGCATATCCAATGCCTCGGATTGACGAGCTGCTAGACCGGCTCGGTGCGGCTCATTTTTATTCGACATTGGACTTAACTAAAGGATATTGGCAGATCCCCTTAACTCCAATGTCCAAAGAAAAAATGGCCTTCACCACGCCGTTTGGATTGCACCAATTTGTCACACTTCCTTTCGGGTTGTTCGGGGCACCGGCCACGTTTCAGCGCCTCATGGACCGGGTACTCCGCCCGCATAATGCATATGCCGCTGCCTACTTAGATGATATTATCATATATAGTAATGACTGGCAGCGGCATATGGAACATTTGAGGGCGGTTCTGAGGTCGCTGAGACTGGCTGGTTTAACGGCCAACCCGAAGAAGTGTGCAATTGGGCGGGTGGAGGTTAGATATCTGGGCTTCCACTTGGGTCATGGTCAGGTGCGTCCTCAAATTGATAAGACAGCAGCGGTTGCGACCTGTCCGAGACCCAAGACCAAAAAGGAGGTCAGACAGTTCCTGGGGCTGGCGGGATATTACAGAAGGTTTGTACCTAACTATTCGGACCTCGCCATCCCGCTGACTGATCTGACTAAAAAGGAAGCGCCAGATACGGTCCAGTGGACGGAGCCGTGCCAGCAGGCCTTTACCCATATAAAGGCTGCCCTGTGTGGTGGGCCGCTCCTTCATGCTCCTAACTTTTCTCTCCCTTTTCTATTGCAGACGGACGCGTCGGACAGGGGGCTGGGCGCGGTCCTGTCCCAGGAGGTGGGGGGCGAGGAACGGCCGGTGCTGTACATTAGTCGGAAGCTCTCAAAGAGAGAGACCATGTACAGCACCATTGAGAAGGAAGCTTTGGCCATCAAGTGGGCCGTCGTCACCCTCCGCTACTACCTCCTGGGGCGGGAGTTCACCCTCTGTTCGGACCACGCCCCCTTGCAGTGGCTCCACCGCATGAAGGATACCAACGCGCGGATCACCCGTTGGTATCTAGCTTTACAGCCCTTCAAGTTCAAGGTGATCCACAGGCCGGGTGCACAGATGGTTGTGGCTGACTTCCTCTCCCGGAGGAGGGGGGAGGGGGGAGGCTGCAGGCCGGACGGGGGTATGGGGGTATGTGGCGAGGTGGGCGTGGTTCAGCGACCGCTGCAACGGGAGAGAGAGCTGGGAGGCGAGCGGCACGTAAGTGGGTTAAATGATAAATGATGAACACCTGATCTCGCTTGCAGTAATTGCCGTGGGGAGGAATAAAAGCCACCTGAAAGCGGGAAGCAGAGGAGGGAGAGCAGTGGAAGACTGCGGGCGCACGAGCTGAATGAACTGAGTGATCATTTCCTTGAACGGAGTGAGAGATCGTTTTTCTGAATGGACTGAGAGCGCGGAGCGCGCACCGAGAAGAGTGATCGCTGAAAGTTGCGTATTGAGTTTAACCGTTTTGTTTTGCACTTATTTGAATAAAGTCCCGCAGTCTCCACAAGCCGACCCCGTCTCCTTCCTTTCCAAGTATAACTGAACCTGAACTTTCTACAACGTGTTTTGTCTCTGTCCCTGTATATAGTCCTCGTTTTGCTTTTGTTTTGCTTCACCTACGATTCCATAAGTTACGAGCTAAGCAATTGTTCGTCAACATCTCTTTCCGCTATTATGTGGTATTTTTTTTTTTCTCCTGCATGTAACGCATATTTTCATTGCTAACGTCGACTGGCGTTAGCTAGCCAATAGCTAGCTAACCAGCTACAGCTAGCGGCCTCCACCTATTGTTTTTGAGCCAGCCGGATAGCTCTCTCCCTGACTCGCCTCCTCAGATCCTAGATCCGCCTGCTAACCTGCGCAGCACACCACCATCAGACTAGCGGTTTTAGGTCTTTCCACTGCTCTATTTCACCGCCCCACTGGATCATTATTATTATAAAAAAAATATTATATACTGGACTGAATTGAACTGAATTTGAATACTGGACATTGGCTGCCGCGTATCACCGGATCATTCACAGCCAGCCAGCTACCTGGAACGGATCCGACAAACGGTTAACGAGCTACGGCTAGTGGCGTTGTTCCGGACCCGGCTCATAGCTTTTCCCCCTGCTGTTGTCGGCTGATTATCAACACAGTGACTGTCTACTAGTCTACTCTACGTGTTCACCGGACTTTCACTGGTCATTTGTCTTGTATACAGCCGGAGCATCACAGCTAGTTCACCCCGGTTTGTCGATTAGCCGCGGTAGCATACCATGCTGGAGGATAATAACAACCTACAATACGGTACTGTTTTTGTCTGTTAAGCTAGGCCCTAACATCGATTACTGTCTTTGTTCAGTCCTAGCTATTACTTGTGATTTCCCTGTTTTGTTTACACCAAATTATGTCGTGTTTTTTGCTGTTTTTGTTTTCCTTCATTGCACTACTCTCATGGAGATTACTTAACCCCCTCTGCTTTAATTATGCTAATTCCTCTACTTTATTGACTGCAGAGCCAGGCACCTCTGGCATATTTTATCTGTCCAGAGATGCAATCTCTTTTTTTATTACTTTACACTTAGGTATACCTCAGTTGAATATTCATACCGTTATACCCTTGGCTTCTCACACTCCACTGCAGTTAGTGTATTACGATCTGATGCCCATTTCTTTGTATAATGCTACCTGCTGTTCTAAACGCCCAGTGCTTAAAGCCATGTGCCATACTCTTATTTATCTTCTCCTTTGCTCATCTGGAGACGTAGAGCTCAACCCTGGCCCTGAAACCCCTAGTGCCTTCCCCGAGCCCCAGGCATTCTCTTTCACTGGCTTCTGTGATCGTAAAAGCCTTGGGTTCATGCACATCAACATTAGAAGTCTACTCCCAAAATTAGACTTACTTACAGCTCTTGCACATTCAGCTAATCCTGATATACTAGCCGTATCCGAATCCTGGCTTAGGAAGTCTGTTAACACCATTGAAATAACAATCCCAAAATATAATATCTTTCGGCAAGATTGAGTTACGAAAGGTGGTGGAGTAGCAATCTATTGCAGAGATAAGCTACAGAGCTCAGTCATCTTGTCCAGATTTGTACCTAAACAGTTTGAGCTTCTACTTTTAAAAATCCAGCTATCTCAAAACAAGGCTATTACTGTTGCTGCCTGCTACAGACCCCCCTCAGTCCCTTGCGGTGCCTTTGACTCCATATGTGAACTCATTGCCCCACACCTATCCTCTGAGTTTTTATTGCTTGGTGACTTAAACTGGGATATGCTCAACCCTCCAGTCACTTTACTTTCTAAGCTTGATGCACTCAACCTTACACAGATTATAAATGATTAATCTGTGAACCTACCAGGTTCAACCACAAATCAGCAACGAAGGGAACCCTCATAGACGTTGCCCTGACTAACTTGCCTTGTAAATATACCTCTGCTGTTTACAACCAGGATCTTAGCGATCACTGCCTTTTTGCCTGCGTCCATAATGGGACCGGGGTCAAACGACCACCCCTCATCTCCGTCAAACGCTGTCTAAAACACTTCAGCGAACAGGCTTTTTTAAATGACCTGAGCGCTATTCCTTGGTTAAAAATTAATCTCATCCCGTCAGTAGAGGATGATTGGTTGTACTTCAAAAGTGAATTTCTCTCTGTTCTGAATATGCATGCCCCTTTTAAAAAGTTTAGAACGAAAGATAGATACAGTCCTTGGTTCACCACAGAACTGACCTCCCTCAATCAACACAAAAACACTCTGTGGCATACTGCGTTAGCCTCAAATAAGCCCCGCGATATGCAACTTTTTAAAGAAGCCAGAAACTGATATACTCAGGCAGTTAGGGAAGCAAAGGCCCACTTATTTAAACAGAAATTTGCTTCCTGCTACACTAACTCCAAAAAGTTTTGGGACACTGTTAAAACTCTGGAGAACAAAGTCACCTCCTCCCAACTTCCTATAGCCCTAAGAATAGATAATACTGTTACTACAGATAAGGTTAAGATATTAGAGAACTTTAATAAGCATTTCGCTGAAGCCGGCCCCGCCTTTTATCTAAATACTCGCCCTCAAGCTAGCTGCCCTGAAACCACAACACCCCCATGCTCAGCCCCCTCCACACACTTTTCCTTTACCCCTATCCAGACAGCCGATGTACTGAAAGAATTGTAAAAGCTGGACCCATACAAATCAGCTGGGCTGGATAATTTGGACCCATCTTTTCTAAAATGATCTGCAAATATTATTGCTGCCCCCATCACCAGTCTATTTAACCTCTCTCTCTTATCTTCTGAAATCCCGAAAGATTGGAAATTCGCCGCAGTCATTCCCCTGTTCAAAGGGGGAGACACCCTCGACCCCAACTGCTACAGACCAATATCCATCCTACCCTGTCTTTCCAAAGTTTTTGAAATACTGGTCAACAAACAAATTGTCAGTCATCTCGAATCCCACTGCATTCTTTCCACTATGCAGTCTGGTTTTCGTGCTGGTCATGGCTGCACCACGGCTACCCTAAAGGTCCTGAACGACATCATAGCCGCCATTTATAAAAAGCAATACTGTGCAGCCGTCTACATCGATCTGTCCAAGGCTTTTGATTCGGTTAACCACCGTGTTCTCATCAGCTGACTCAATAGCCTGGTTCTCCAACTATCTCGCCGTCAGGGTCCAACGTGTTAAATCGGAGGGCATCTTGTCGGGACCCATGCCTGTCTCTATGGGGGTGCGACAGGGCTCGATTTTCGGGGCGACTTTATTTTCCCTTTACATCAACGATTTGGCTCTCGCTGCTGGTGACTCTCAGATCCATCTTTATGCAGATGATACCATCCTGTACACGTCAGGTCCTTCGTTAGATACTGTGCTCAAAAATCTCCAGGAGAGCTTCATTGCCATTCAACATTCCTTTCGAAACCTTCAGTTATTACTAAATTCTGGTAAAAACTAAGTGCATGCTTTTCAATCAATCACTGCCAACACCTGCCTGTCTACCTAGCATCACCACGCTGGATGGGTCTGAGCTAGAATATGTTGATACATATAAATATCTAGGTGTCTTGTTAGACAGCTCTCTGTCCTTCCAGCCACATATTAACAAATTAAGATCTAAAATTAAATCTAGAATCGGCTTCCTCTTCCGCAATAGGACCTCCTTCACTCATGCTGCCAAACTTGCTTTGGCGAAAATGACTATCATTCCAATGTTCGACTTTGGCGATGTCATTTATAGAACTGCCTCAAACCTTCTGCTGAAAAAACTAGACATGATCTACCATAGCTTCATACGTTTTGTTACAAATGCCCCTTACAACACCCACCACTGCAAGCTCTATGCATTAGTCGGTTGGCCGTCATTAACTACTCGGCGCTTAACTCATTAGTACCAACTTATTTACAAGTCTCTGCTTGGCAAAGTCCCGCTGTACTTAAGCTGTCTAATTGTCTTTGCTCTACCTACTCGTAGTCTACGATCTAGTAGGTATATAGCCTTAGTCACTCCGAAAGCCTGCACAACATTTGGCCGCCAATCTTTCCAGTTTGCAGCTGCCAACAACTGGAATGAACTACAAAATACCCTAAAACTTGAAACATTCATATCACCAGTTGCCTTTAAACTACTCCTTTCTGAACACCTGTCCGATCTATGTACCTGCTAGCTATCTTCAACTTCTCTCTTTTATGTTATGCCCGCATTGCACAGTGGACCTCTTTCACCTGCACTACTGTTATATCTGCTGACTTTCTTGTATTTATTCTCGTTGCTCAGATATTTCTCAAATGCTCTTTCCCAGTGTTGTCATGCCCATTCAAAGTGAGGGGGCACGTGCCCCCTCAGATTTTTCCTCCCTGATAATTTTTTTGTCACAACTTTATTCCTATTATGCTCCATATAATTACCAGAGCCTATAACGACTCAAATTCTTCTGGATGTGTAATAAATCGGTCAGCATCAGCCTGCCCCTTTTTCCTAATATGGTGTCTGTGTATATCAAATCTAGAGCGCTATGCGCGTAGCGCTCTGCTGTGTATGTTCAAGCAACTGACTCGTCTCGCACGTTGAGCTGGCAATGTTTTACAAATGGTCTTGAAGTGGTAAGTGGGCAAAGCAACAAATCGGCATTGAATTAGTTATTGGATGATATTAAAAGGTAGTGCGATTATTTGTGGTTGACCTGGAAATTTTAACTTGATCAAAAAGTTATGGATTTGATATTAGCTGCGAATTCAGAGCATTAACTTAAGTTGTGTCGGTGTAACGTTATCGATAGCTAGCCTAGTCTAACCGTAAACTAGTTGGCTAACGTTACTGCCTGCCATACAATAAGCCATAGTAATGTTATCTGATAAATTGATTCATAGCTCATAAATTACTCTTTACAAGTTCCTTATTTAAAACATAATAATGAGCAGTGTAACTACAGTATTTCAATGATTTTACTAAAGTAATGTTACATATTACATTTGATTTGATTACTTTTTTACATTTCTGTCAAATATTAACCATTTTCAAATAAACGGGGTATTGTTAACCTTATTCAGCACTGAAATCTGTCAAACTTCTTTCAAAGTCCTTCATCACATATTAATATTAAAATAACTTAATTTCAGAGCACCACAAAGTTAGACCTCAGCACCTTTATGTACCTTTAATGTAAGATCGCTCTTAGGTCACATACCAATTTAAAATCATAACATAAAAACTGCAATGGTAGCCTACTGTTTTTAAAATCATGTGTAGTAGGCCTAAGTGTACAATAAGTGTGTGTGTAAACATGCTTTAATGAAGTAGACTTCAAAAGCTTTTGAATTTTAGCTTACAGTTCTTTCATCAACCTGTCTTTTACATAAACTTAGAAAATAGATACTTTAACTTAGTCTTTAGATAGAGGAGGGTTGCTGCTAGCTCCGTTAAGGTATTTCTGTCCCTCCCAAACTGCATTGAAATGGTATGTTTAGTAGCCAGAATTTAAAAAATTTCAGGGGGAGAAACCACCTGACCCCTCCTAACATGATCCATATCACCCGTCAGAAAACAATTGCAACGTCTCAGATTGTCCCCCCCAGAATTTTGGCTTGCATGACGCCCCTGCTCTTTCCCATAATCGCGGTTATACAATCCATGCACCCAAATGATTTACCTGCTAGACACACTTTAATCCTTGTATATCCGGTAAAATTATATATTTTTTGTACTATTATATTTTTAAAGTATTTTGAAATATATTCGCTAATGTTTTAGCTATGCTGTTCAACAGAACCACATATATCTTATCCTCTTATTGTGTTTTACTGTAACTTGTAATTTGCACTCCTGTGTTTTGTGTACTTATTATGTAACTCTATGTTGTCTTGCACATTTTTCACCTTTTTCTTGGCCAGGTCGCTGTTGTAAATGAGAATTTGTTCTCAATCGGCCTACCTGGTAAAATAAAGGTTAAATAAAAAATAATAATAATTAAAAAAAAAATCTCAGGAGACAGGAAGTGAAACATCTCGGTTACATATGGTAACCCTCGTTCCCTGAAGGAGGGAACGGATATGTAAGTCGTGACCGGCGAATAGGAATCTCGCTAGAGAGGCCAATCTACTTCGAGTGAAACTAAACAAGCTAATGCGCATTGTTGTGCAATCATTTGCATCAGCTGTTCAGCCTTGCAGCATGGGTATATAATGAGCAGCCGGTGTGATTGCACTTCAGTTTTTTTGCTGAGGAGCCAAGCCTGAAAAGCTGGCCACCCCGGCGGGCAGCAGCAGATGTGGCGACGGGACGGATGTCTCCGTTCCCTCCTTCAGGGAATGAGGGTTACAATATGACGTAAGTCGTGACTGACGAATAGGAATCCCTACCAAAGCGCCACAGCTGCTGCACCCCATCCAGCGCCCTGTGCAAGCCTCTACTCCTTCTTGCCTGGAAGGACGATAGGAGAGGGCTTACACAGAGTGTACCAGTCACTGTTGTTCTGTGATAACCCATACAGTGAGATATTGGATAACACTGGGAAAGCATGCCCTTTCTGTTAGGAAAGAGAACGCTGTGGAAGCCACTTCTTCAAAAGAGTTGTGGGAAATACATATGGACTAGCCCGAAGGTTGTACTGCATATGAAATACTGGGTGACTTAGCCCAAGGGAAAGACACAGGCTTCCGTTAGGAGCAGCCGTGGAGAAAATATACACATATGGGATTCCTGTAGGGTCACACACATGGGACCCAGCCTAGACCCGGTTTTCAAGGATTTTCAAGGACTTGGCTGGTTCTGGTGCAATCGCGGCTCACACCAGAGCGAATAAACGACGCGCAAATAAACGGCTTTTATGTGTGCTTACTGGGAACATAATAAAGACACCTGGACTCGGTCGAGACCAAAAGCCATATTTGGCAAGACCAGTGGCCGAGACCGAGACAAGTCCGAGTCCGAATACAAGCGAGTCCGAGACAAGTCCGAGACCATAGAAAAACGGTTTCCTACTGTTTTGCCATCTATGTGGTCATGATATGTTGAATTAGTGGCAGCATGTACTTTGAGGGTGGAGGGGGACAGCCTTTGCTCCAACCCTTGCTGCAAGAAGGAAAGCACGGACCCTATCGAACATCTTCGTGGGTCTTCTCGGTGAGAAGAACACCATTCGACAAACATGTTCCACTTCAAGGCGTACACACGTCTTGTGGACGGCGCCAGTGCAGACTTGATGGTGTTAAGTACCTCTGGGGGTAAGTCACCTAGAACCTCTGCGTTCCGTCCAGGGACCAGACATGGAGTTTCCAGAGGTCTGGTCGCGGTTGCCATAGGGTGACCCGTCTCTGAGTCAGAAGATCCTTCCGTAGAGGAATGGGCCAGGGAGAGACTGTCACAAGGAGCATGAGTTCTGGGAACCAAGTCCGAGTGCCTTGTAGCGGCCTTTTAAAGTGGCTCAGAGCGAGACGTACTGCTAGCAACTCGAGGCAGTTGATGCGCCAATGCAGTTGGGGGTCCGTCCACACCCCTGACACTGCATGCCTGTTGTACGTGGCACCCCAGCCGGTGGCAGAGGCATCTGTATACCACAGCATGCCTGGACACCTGTTCCAAGGGGACTCCTGCCTGCAGGAACGAGGGGTCTGACCACGGGCTGAAGGTCTGGCGGCACGCCGGTGTGATTGCCAGCTGGTGAGTGCCGTGATGCCACGCCCATCTCGGGACTCGGCCATTAAGCCAGTGCTGAAGCGGTCTCATATGGAGCAGGCCAAGCGGGGTTACTGCTGCTGCCGTTGCCATATGCCCCAGGAGCTTCTGAAAGAATTTCAGTGGGACCGCCGCCCTGCCTTTGAACGTATTCAAGCAGTTCAGCACCGACTGAGCAACCGAATCCAACTCCATATTGAGAAAAGAGATCCTTTGCACAGGGGAGAGTTTGCTCTTTACTCAGTTGACCTTAAGACCCAACTGACTGAGGTGCTTGAGCACGAGGTCCCTGTGTTCGCATAGCTGATCTCGAGAGTGTGCTAGTATGATATCTATCTGTGTAAGCTCTTTTAGGGACTGCTCTCACTGGTGCTGAAGCATGCAGGGGAACGGTCACCGCGAGCACAGACAGGAATGTGAACCTGTCTGTGCGCTGTTTCTCTCTCGCTGGTCTTCCCAGCCGTGAAAATGGCTGTTGAGCGCTCTCACTGCGCACCTTACCAGCTGTGACACCAGCTTTTTTGTTTTGCTTAAGTCAAAAAACAAAAAAGAGAGAGAAGAGAGGACCGCTTGCGCTGCGGTGTTCTCACGCCCGCACCAGGGTGGAGAGGTCTGAGAAAACGGCTGGTTTGAAGTTTTCACAATCTCCTGGAAGTTTGTAGAGAGCATCGAAGTGCTTGGCTCCGAAGCAAAAAGCTGAAGTGCAATCGCACCTTCTGCTCATTATATACCCGCGCTGTGAGGCTGAACAGCTGATGCAAATGATTGCACACCAATGTGCATTGGCTTGTTTAGTTTCACTCTAAGTAGATTGGCCTCTCCAGCGAGATTCCTATTCGGTCACGACGTACACTGAGAGTGACCGACTGATAGGGAACTAACATTACATACGGATGTGCCTTGATGCCTTCCGACCTTGGAATGTGTCTTCTGAAGGCAGCATGTATCAGTTTTCGGACATAGCCACTATGTTGCTGTCTGGGAAACACCTGGACAAGAGTGTCTCATCAAATTCCTCCAAGACCGATTTAAATGAGGTACAGAAGAGGTACATCTCTATCTTAGACAAAGGTGATAGATTTTGAGCATAAAAAGTCACAACATCTGACTAAAACAATTTTCCATTGTGTTATCCAAATGTTGCATAGATATCTATGCATTTCCTGTAATTATACACATTTTAAAAGCAAGATGCAATTTTGAAATGCTCAGACTAAATGAGATTTTGCTGACTGACCACAGAGGGAGTGAAGCATCAGGCTCGTCATTATTGAGACATCACCGTAACATCCTTTTGATAACTATTATATTTCACTAGCTGTTAATGAGAATTAATTAATTGTGTAAATGCTACTCCAAAAAGCATTATTAACATTCTCTCTTCGGGTTAAATCCAGAGGGGTTTCTGTGTGCCTGTAAATGAGAGCTTAATTAATTTAGGCCCTGCCTTAAGAATTGATATGAATTGTTAACACTGTATATGGCCTCATTAATATGTGTCCCCATGGGCTTGGACTGCTAATCATCACACATACTAACAACCTGACGGAGTCTCTGTGTGTGGCTGCCCCTCGCACAGGCACGCTGACATTAGGTAATTAATCATTAAGAGAACAACACCTCTACTTATAACACTCACACAAAGCAAATTCAACCCCTGTCACTCCGACTCAGGTTATGAGATCACTAAAATATATTTTTACAAGTCATTAAGCAAGGAGTCTAATTAATTATCAATTTTTAACCGTGGTTTTGTGTTTTTACGGTTTACATAATCAGTATTACATTATTAGTAGCAATAATAATCTTTACAATTCCAAAATAACAAAAATACATCTATTATAAATGCAAAAAGACCTATCAAATTAAAGCAGTAAGCAAGATATAAAGGCCTAATATACTTTGAATACTTTTATTAAATAAATCAACACGATAATAATAATACAAATACTAAGGACACACGTTTTCTTCCAAGAAAATCCATGATGTGTCACTTTTGCTCAAACAAGTAAACTCTCTGACATGTAAACAAAGATAGTTGGTCTCTGTGGAAGATGTGCAGTGATGTGCAGCTGGGAACAGGATGGGAACTTTCTGTTTTATAATTAAAATCGAACAATGTAAAGAATTTACAAAAATGTCTAGTCTTAAGTGATCCCAAAGTTGGATCTGAATTTCATCCTTATCAAAATATAATCCATCAGTGCTTCCCCTTACCCATACAAGTCTATGTTTTTAATTGAAGTGATAACACAATAAAAATAGATTATGAAAATAAGAATAAGAGCCTTTAGAGCCTGAATAATTCTGCTCAGGTGGCCTGTAGGTTATGATGAATATTGAAAATGTTGGAGATGAGTATCTGATACATGAATTATTAAACAGCTACGTTATTTATAATAATTAATAAATCAAATAATAAAATTAAATCTTAAAAGACCCTCTAAGAAAGTAAATAAGGTCAATTTTAATTTGATGTTATATTTAAGTAAAAAAAAACAAAAAAAAAAAAACGGACCAATGTTCAGCAAAGGATACCTTCAAATGTTATAATTTAAAAATAAAACTGGTTTCCCACGCGAGCTTATAAAGACTACCTGATCTCACTCCACTGGCTCCCAGTTGGTCCAGAATCAATATTAAGGTTTTAACGCTGGCTTTCAGGACTGCCTCTGGAACAGCACCTCCCTACCTCAGTTCACTCCTACATGTGTACACTAGCTTCCGTCAGTTAAGTGTCACTGAATGAGCGATGCCTTTTATTTTCTTCACAATTAGACAAAAAGTCACTCTCCAAAACCTTAACCCTCTCTGTTCCTCTCTGGTGGAATGAGCTGCCAGTTACATCTTTAAGGAAACAGCTCAAGATACATCTCTTTCACAACCACTTAACCACCAAACACCCTTTAACCACACACACACACACACACACACACACACACACACACACACACACACACACACTTTTCTACTAGTTGTCAAGTAGGCCTGTAGGTAATGAAAATAAATTGAAGATGTTGGACATGCACAACTAAATAACAGTGCCATTATTTAGGTCAGTTTCAGTTCCTGGAGGGCTTCAACCTTAATTAAACACACCTTATCCTAATCAAGTTCTTCAGGCTTTTTAAATAATGACAGATGTGTATGTTGGAGCAGGGCTGGAACTAAACTCTATAGGACTGTGGCCCCGATTTAGATTAATTAAATAATTAATTAATTAAATGAAATATGTGTACAGTGTTTTTTAAATGAGGAAATAAATTACAGATTGCCCCTTTAAGAAAGTAAATATGGTCCATTTTAAATTCATGTTGTTTTTAAGTAGGATAAAAATTCAGCAGAGTGTCAGGATACAAGACCCAGAGGCGGAGGTAAGTGAAAGCAAACGTGAGTTTATTTACAGTGAGAAGAATACTCTTCTGTGTCAGACCCAGGGAGGAACAAGGAGATCTCGGTGGACACGTGGAACCCTTGGATTCAATGGTAGGACTCGGGAAACGGGGAACCAGGCAGGAATACTGGAGGCAGGGAGACAAAGGTGAGTATATTCAGAGGTTGGTATAGTTACGTGATGGATCTTCGTTGGCAGACTTGGAAACTTCAGGAAATCGTGGGGAACGGTCTTCTCCTGTTGGAGGCTTGACAATGACTGAAGTGTGCGTGAGAGTTTTATAGGGCTGGGTAGCGAGGTGCGTGATTGGGAACAGGTGTGACTGGTAATTGAGCAGAGAGTGAATTCAGGTGTGTCAAAGGAGGATTCTGGGGAATGTAGTGCATAGATCGACGGTGAACTGTGACACAGAGGACACCTTAAAATTCTGAAAACAATATCAAGCACTTGCACATTTAAAAAAAAAAAAAACGGTTTTCCCAGGGGGCTTAGATTATAAAGTCGTTCATCAAAAATAAAGTGTATTGATGCTTTAAGTCGATCAAGACAACAGCTCTTACATTGTTCCCATATCTTCCTCCATTCCGTCATTGACATTTTCAGCTTAGATGAACTTTGGCCCATTATCATTTGCAGTGAGACAGGTGCAAGCTTAATGAATGCTCCCAGTGTTTAATTAGCTCCCTGTGGGACAGTAGACAGGATTATCAAATGAACAACTCCATAATTACTATCCATCACATGCTCACTTCCTCTCTCTGAGAACATCCTCTCCTAGCGCTGTCACCACTGTAGCATCTCGTGCATCAGAGCAGCGATGGGGGCAGAGAGAGTCATCACATGGGGTGAGGGGAGTTCAGAGGCCTAGACAGAAATGCCCTTCTTCCTCATATAATGCCCAGCACCTGATCATTAGAGGTTTGATAATGGCATGCCACCATTATGGTTCAAATATGCAGAAGCTGACATGTCAATTAGCTGCTGAGAGCCTTTAACTGAAGGCAGCGCATCAGTGTAGTGCTGGTAATTAACTTAAACAGTAATTAGGCTTCTGTCAGAGATTGTCGTGTCATAACAAAAGATAAAGACAGCTGTTAGCTTGCGAGGAGACAATAGATCTCAGAGTGTCATCTCTATATACGAGGATCTCTTATAAAGTTATGAAACATCCCTCATTGTGCTGCTTCATGATCTGTATCATACAATGAATGTCTTTATTTCCCATTTGTTTTTACTGAAGTTTCAACTCTGGCCATCATACTTATTCAAATGGCCTCAAAGAGTAGCCCTTTAGACATCAATTGATCATTGCATTAAACAACAAAATTTTTACATTATTATTATTACAAAAAAAAGAAAGATTGCACATCATAACACACCCAAGCAATGTTTAATAATGTGATTACCCAGATAATGTGAGTATCAGGCTGGTCATGTGATTACAACGTGTTCCATGTAAAATAAATCAGCTAATATGACTGGTGTCTGCATCACACTTGGGTATTAGTTATTTTAAACTTCATTTTTAAAAGTAGGTTAAGATGGAAGAAGCAATCCCTCGAGAACAGTGTACATCCATTCATCCATCCATTTTTTAAACCACATTGTCCTATGTATGGTTGCTGGGATGTTGGGGCCTGTCTTGGACCCAAACACACTGGTTGGATTTGTCAGTACATCAGAGGGTTTCAGGACAGTGTACAATTATTGCTAAACTTTAACACGTTAAGAGCTGAGTTTAACATGCATCATACAATATAAATAAATGGAAACATCTGATAATTTACAATAAAGCAAGACTGAAAATCATGAAAGAGGCCTACAATAAAATAAAAGCAATTTTAAGAATGGCCTCATTGTCTATATCTAAAAGAAATATATTTTTTAAAAATGCAATGACAGCAATACGAGACAAGGCATTTTAAGAAGGCTCAAACAACATATGAAATGTGTCCCCTTAATTTTAAAATAAACCACTCCTCAGCTCAGTGTATTCATTGGTTTTGTAATTAAAAGGCCTGAAGGCATTAGAAACCGTGTGGCTCGTTGTGATTTTGCCCTTTTTCAGTATGGCTGTGTCTTGTAGGAGATAAACGCTGAAAGGGAAAATATGGGAGTTGCTAATCTTCAAATCCGTGGCATGCGGTGAGGTGACTGTGATAGAGGGAAGGGCTGCCGTCGATCTGTGCGCTGATGAAATGGAGGGGAAGCAGATGGGGGAATCTCACAGTGTGAGGTGAAGAGAGGCCGTTCTTTCTAATCAGCAGCAAAGAGAAAGATGAGAAGACACAGAAAAACATTCCGAAGACTTCATCAGCAGTGGCCCACAACCCAACCCAATCTCTCTGCAGCTCATGGACAGCATCTGTGACATGATGTTTAACAAAACAATTTACAGTAATGCACTTACTCTGGAAGTCAGAATAAATGTTAAAATACAAACTGTTTCAATTGCTTATATGTAAGGCTTGAATATTATATTAACATGAAAGTAAAACAGTAATAAAAACAGAACTTACTGTAGAACAGTATTCCCACCTCAAAAGGACAATTTATTGAACTTTACAACTTAAACAACACACAAGGTTGTATGGAAGACAGTAAGTGCTTTAATAAAACCTTCACAGTTATTCCACTTTGTTACTTTAGCAATCCTCATGAATATATTCTCCCATACAGTAAATGTCTGTTGTCCAAGTGCATTTACTTTAAAAAAATGTTTAAATAAATAGTGGTTCTTGCCTGTGCAAAACTTCCATGATGCTGGTGTTTTGGGGTAGTGGTCAGAGCTGTGTTATGTGTCTGATAAAGGGGTAGTTTGTAGCATATTGCTGAGATATTGTGTATTCTGATGCTGCATCCGAAATCGAATAATATCCTATTATATAGTATGTGAAAAACAGTATGCCAAAAGAGTCGTGTGTCCTAAAACAGTAGGTGAAAAGTCCCCAGATGACCTATACCGGAATTCTGCTGAAATTCTGAAGTGCACATTCTAAGCACACTTTACTATCCCATGAGGCCATGGAAGAAAATGTATGAATGGAAGTGAAGTGAAGCAATGGACGCCTGTAGGTCACTTGACAGTAACAACATGGATGTGTTACTTAAGAACTTCATTCATTTTACCATTAGTCATACTATATAGAGCATACTTTATTAACAATTGCAAAGTAAATTCAAATATAGTACCTACCTACTCAGACAGTGTGCAATTTCGGATGCAGCGTGAGAATGTTTTGGAATGTTGCTCTGGTTGCAACTTGCAAGGATTTTACTAGGTTATTTACATCAACAGCAATGCCATTTTGAAATGTTCAACAGGGAGATCTTTTTTTAAATGTAAGTGAACTGAGATGCCCCAGTTCCCGAAAATAAACAGCTTTTGTGTGGTAACAGTTCATCATATAATAAATTAAATTAATAAAATAAGATGCCTGGTTTCCATGACACATTTTTTTAGTAAAATTTATTTGGGTTTACAATGGAAAAATTAAGTAATTTACTTCAATTAAGTCAATGGGACTTTTGCCCATTTTATCATCAATAAAGTTGTGGTCACATTACCAAAATTTTGCAGCCAAAAAAGCCCATTGTTTATTGTCAATAATGCACCCACCTTCAACACGGATGTAAAAGTCTCAGGTTGTGTATGTAACCCGGTTACATAGCCTCTGAGATGCTGCGTCAAGGTCGTTTACACTATGCGGGAGCCCATGGGCGTAGATTACGCGGGGGACGGGGGGGACGTCCCCCTCACTTTTTATAAAATGTAAATTCGTCCTCCACACTTTTTCATAGGGCAAGTGTGTATACGACAAGCTGAGGTTTTCGCGGGTAGCCTACATCGAGATTTAAAATCCAAAGAGTCAAGGATAGTCTATCTACATACGTGACTTTCACGTTTCCATGGTAATCAGTCACTCGTCTATTAGCCTACGACACGCCCATGCTCGCACCCGCGCCGAATCCATCAGTATCAGTTCAAAACGGCAAAAAACTCTTCACTCCATTTTCACGAAAAAGTCAAGCACTGTAAGTAAGTTGTCATGTGGTATCCGAATTGTGTTGCACAATGATGAATAACTCTGCCTATAGAATAATTAAGAAGTTTTGTTGTAAATTGAAAATATTCACTACCCGAAAAAACGTGCACTGTTTTCAATCTTTTTTTATTCGTAATGTCTTTTATTTTTAGTTTTTATAACAGATTTGTTATCAAAGCCCTTCAAATTAGAATAAACATAGTGATTGTTAATGCTGAATTTGTATTTTCATGCATTAACAGCCACGATCTGCTTGAATCAGGCAGCGTTGTAACATTTACATGATGTTTACCATAATTCGGTAACACTTTACAATTAGATAAAAAAGTTATAGACAAACTTTAAGTTCTCTTGAAAAAGCCCAACTAGAAAGTTTGAAGTAGTTTTAAAAGCTTGAAGTTTGAAGGTTTTCAATTGGATAGTTTAGTAAGACAGACATTGTTTAGGCTTTTAAGGAAATGTAATTTTGCCATTTTGTGGGCGGTTGGCGAGTGGATTATTTATTTTAAACAACAAATTCGAGTGACTCAAAGTGCACCAGATTAATGAATTTATCTTTAAAAATGTACAAAATTTTCTTCCGGGGGGGCACGCCCCCGGACCCCCCTAGAAGTACCGAGATACACCTACAAAAATAATGTGGGTAACACAGTAGGCTATATGGTGGTCAACGAAAAATAAACATTTTATTATCTGATTTAAATATATGGTCAGGATTTTACCACCTCCGCCTCGTTTTAAACCAGGAAAAACCCTGCATGTGCAATATAAAGTACTGAAGATCTGCATTTCTTTCTTTCTGTTTTATTGCTTTAAAAATAAATAGCATATTAAACCAATTAAGCAAAAACCTGTCAACAAAAGTCTGAAAAATAAACTTGACATTCTGTCCCCCTCACTTTTGAAATGATGGCTACGCCCCTGGGGGGAGCCCATGTCTGAAGCATGTCTACATACGCCAGTTCCTGATTATTCTCAGCCTCAGACGTCACACCCACGTTGGCTTCACGTCTAATGCATATGGCACACTTTTCTGGATAACACTTTCGAAGTTGTGATCTGATTGGTTGAATTCTACAGGATGTCCGGGAGACTTGTGTGCCACGTTCTTTAACGGTCCGCCTAGAAACAAATGCTGTGACGCCAAAACCCCTCGTGGAAGAAAGCGTTGTGTTTACAACTATGACAACGAGTGCTTACCAGGATCAACTAAACGCTTTTCAATTTTCAATTTTTCAAAAGTATGTTAAGTTTGCGGCTCAATTATTGCAGTAAACTTGCACAACATTCTTGAATTAATAATTTATTAGATGCACGCCGGTCTGTTATTGTAGGGAAATCAATATTATATTGTCACGCCCCTAAACATGACGCGGAACAGAATTAACTGTGATTGGCTGCGTTACATGTCAGTCAAACGTCCTCTTAGGTGGTCCTTGGCCAAGAAAAGCTGCGATAGAGTCCTAGACTTCTGCCGTCAGTCTGAAGGTCTGGCTACGTTAGACTAGTTCCTGATTGGCTACACGTGATAACGTAGTGACATAACAAAGCCACGGATAGTGCCTGCCCAACAAGGCTGTGTATCTGCAAAGAGAGTTGTTGAGCTCAGGCTGAGTCCAGATGAACTCTGAAGGACTTGACACCCTGAATCCATGTCCAGACTATAATACCTGATGAATGTGCTCCTGATGAAAAAGCTCCAGACTATAAAACCTGATGAATGTGCCATAAAACCTGATGAATCCACACAAGGATCGTCATTACCGGGTCTCGAGTGAACGCTGGCGCGTTTGGCTGCCGCTACACTCCGGTGTTTTTGTTTGTTTGTTCACAATATATTTGTTTTATGTTTTGTTTTATGTTTCGTGCGCTATTTTAAACATTACCGGATCTGTGATAGCATCACAGCATAACATCACTGTAGCCAGCACCGGACTGAGCCCTGTTTCCCTGGAGGCTTGCTTATTTCGTGCTGGACTACTAAACCCGGCCAGGAGACCTACTACATTACACATATTGACTGATACCAAAACGTGGAATTATTTCATTCATCTGCTTGGATTGTTTGACTCGCTTTGGCTCGGTAAAGACTGCTAGTGTTTCCCAAACTGACTAGATCTTCAAACGTTACCGGATCTGTGATAGCATCACAGCATAGCATCACTGTAGCAGGCGCTGGACTTAGCCCTGTTTCCCTGGAGGCTTGCTTATTTCTTATTTGCTTGCTTACTTCATGCCGGATCGCTAGACCCGGCTAGGAGACCTAACGTACTATGCATATTGACTGATACTTAAACGTGGAATTATTTCACTCATCTGCTTGGATTCTTTGGCCTAATTATACGCATGAGCTCCTCTATGACTCTGGCATGGCATTAAGATACTCGTCAACTTATCTCCACTACCTCGGGAACAAAGTCTATAAAATTCCAATCACTCTACGTGCACACCAACATCTTGGTCTGTTGCGTAGTCCCAAATATTTACATAGGGGCTCTGGTCGGAAGTTTGCTCGCTACCACCATTCTAACAACATCGATTCACTGTGGAGTTTGTCTCGTAGAGAAACGTCGCCTATTGCGGGGCGAACTGTCGACTTTGAGAACTTACATTCCATAAAACTAATAAAAGCCTCTCTGGGTTACCCTGCCTCTAGAAATGCGCAGTTTGGCTTGTTTAATGTGAGGTCTCTTACAAAGAGGTCTAACAACAAAGCACCTTTTATCAATGATGTCATTACTGATGCTGGTATTGATTTATTTTGTTTGACGGAAACTTGGCAGATACCAAATGATCTTATTACATTGAATGTAGCTACTCCTCCTGGTTATGAGTTTGTTGCTAAGCCACGTTTAACTGGCCGAGGAGGTTGCCTTGCTGTGGTCTTCCGTTCCAGCTATAGGGTTGTATCGGTGCCTGTGCAGGATTATGGATCATTTGAATGTCTAGCCTTGAAATTCATTGGTGGGTTACCGCTTCTGTTATTACTTGTTTATCGGCCTCCAAAAATGTCTTCTGTTTTTATTAAGGAATTTTCTGAATTACTCGCATCTGTTAGTCCTATGTACTCATTTATCCTGGTGCTTGGCGATTTCAATATTCATGTAGATTCTGGAAACTGTAATTTTGATGTACAATTTCTGAATCTGTTAGACTGTTTTGACCTCACTCAGCATGTTGATTTCCCTACCCACTCAAAAAGCCATATATTAGACCTTGTCTGCACCGCTGGCATCATGCCAACTAAGGTGTGTCCTAAAGACCTTTCTGTGTCTGACCATAGAGCCATTATGTTCAATCTTGCTGTCCCTAAGCCTCTCCATCGCCAACGTGACTCTCGCTCCATCACATATAGGAACACTAAGAATATTACTACAGCTGCTCTGTTAGACACTCTAAATTTGAAATCCATCATGGAGCCATTTGATGTTTGTATTGATGACTTAGTCCTCCTGTACAACACACATCTTGCTGACTCTTTTAATCTTCTTGCACCCCTGAAGACACGCCTAGTCTCCTTCACTCTCTCTGCTCCATGGTTTACACCTGAGCTTCGTAAAATGAAGGCGGTTGGACGTCAGCTAGAGCGACTTAGTCGGAAGACTGGCCTAACCGTCCATGCCCTGGCATACAGTGATCATGTCTCCACTTACAAAGAGTCTCTCAACCAGGCTAAGACCATGTATTACACCACCATCATTGACAGAGGTTATAACAATCCGAGAGCCCTTTTCTCCACTATTAATAAGTTAACCAAACCTAATATAACTTTTCCACTTACCCCATCCACTAAACTTAAACTTAAGCTTGATCTATAATCAGCTGCAGACAAACCAGACCACTCAAGGTGATGCTCCCCCCTCCCCTTGTGCAACACTAAACAGATCCTTTTCTGCCTTTTCACCTGTTGATGAACAGGATGTTTTTGACCTTGTCAGTAAGTCTAGGCCTACCACTTGCCTCCTTGACCCTATGCCTACCCCACTGGTTAAGGTCTGCCTATCTGTCCTCTGTCCCCTCTTGGTTCAAATAATAAACTCTTCTCTCGCTCTGGGCTCTGTTCCTATGTCTCTCAAAACGGCAGCTATCACTCCCGTTTTGAAAAAGCCTGGGGCAGCTGTAGAGGATTATAAGAACTATCAGCCCATCTCTAACCTTCCGTTCATTGCTAAGCTCCTTGAACGTACAGTTGCCAAACAGCTCCAAGAGTACCTCAATTGTCATGGCTTTTGGGAAAAGTTTCAGTCTGGTTTCAGGGCCATGCACAGTACTGAGACTGCCCTGGTTAAGGTAGTCAACGACCTCCTGTTGGCCGCTGACTCGGGCCATGTCAGTATTCTCATTCTCCTCGATCTTAAAGCTGCCTTTGACACTGTTTGCCACAACCACTTACTTTCTCGATTGGAGACCTTGCTTGGTATCACTGGTGTTTCACTGTCCTGGTTCAAATCATATCTCACTGATAGACAACCGTTTGTTTCAATTGGGAATTTCAGATCCCCAAATTCACCCCTCTTACATGCTGTTCCCCAGGGTTCTGTCCTAGGTCCCCTGCTGTTCATAATTTACATCCTTCCTATTGGCCAGATAATACAACATTATGGTATCAATTACCATTGTTATGCAGACGACACTCAGATTTACATTCACACAAATCCCACTCACACATTGTCATTATCCAATCTGGTTAGCTGCTTAAATGCCATTAACAACTGGATGATTAAAAACTTTCTCAAACTTAATCAAGATAAGACAGAAGCTATTCTCATTTCCACCCCTAACATTCTAAAAAAACTTAAACATCTCCAGCTATCTATCCCTGGCTATTTCACTACAACTTCTGTGGAAGTCAGAAATCTGGGCGTAATCTTTGATTCTACTCTTTCTTTTGAGTCACATATTAAAAATATCACCAGAACATCTTTCTTTCATCTCAAAAGTATCTCCAAACTACGCCCCTCGCTCAACTCATCTGCAGCAGAAACACTCATACATGATCACATCAAGGCTTGACTACTGCAGTGCTCTATTTCTCGGCATTCCGAAAAAAATCCTAAATAGGCTGCAGTATGTCCAAAATTCTGCTGCAAGGCTGCTTACCCGCACCAGGCCTGGGGATCACATTACTCCTGTCCTCCAGCAGTTGCATTGGCTTCCTGTCCACTACCGCATCCATTATAAAGTCCTTCTCCTTGTTTATAAATCCCTACATAATCTGGTCCCATCCTACCTATCAGATCTCCTCACCCCATATCTGCCATCCCGCACCCTTCGCTCTAGTGATACATGTCTCTTAGCAGTTCCTACATCTCGACTTCGCTCCATGGGTGACAGGGCCTTTAGTGTGGCAGGTTCTAAAATGTGGAATGCCCTACCACTTGAGATGTGCCAAAGTACAAGTGTTACCATTTTTAAAACTAAATTAAAAACACATTTTTTTTCAGTTTAGCTTACTTGTCAGCCCGCTGATTTTGTTTGCACTGTCTTCAGCTCTTGTTCAATGCACTCATGTATACCATTTGAGGGTGTTTATATTTTCTCTGCATCTTGGCATTTTATGTACTGTGTACTTCACAGTGTACTGTTTATGTACTGTGTACTTTTGTATGTTCTTTGCTATACCAATTTGTACAGTGTCCTTGGGTACCTTGAAAGGCGCTTTTCTAAATAAAATTTATTATTATTATTATTATTATTATTATGTGTGCAGAGAGGACCATCCTGCCATCTTATAAGGATGCACCCCTAGCCAGAGCTTTGGACGACGCAACACTCCTAGTGGATTGGGCCCTAACCCCTGTGGCAAAGCCATACCACACAACTCATAGGAGAGGATGATTGTGTCAGTGATCCAATACGAGATGAGCTGCTTGGTGACCGTGTTTCCTCTATTGCAGCCACCAAAACAGCTGAGAGGATTTACGTCACTTGCCTGAGCGGAGAACATAAATCCCCCGAGCATGGACCGAACATAAAAGCTGCAGGCCTTCTTTCTCTTGCGTCTCATCAGATGAAGGGAAAAAAGCCTACAGGACCACTGGCTGACCATTAATAGAAGAATTATAGTTCTGTACTATAGCTGCATGTATTATAGCTATGCGCCACAGTATAGCTCTGACATCACCTGGAGCAAAGTCTAAGCAGGAAGAGGCTACTGACTGGGCCTGCAAGTCCCCTACTCTCTTAAGGGAAGTCAATGCTAGTAACAGAGCCAGAGATTTTTTCAGAGACTAACTCCAAAGGCTCGAATGGTATGGTAAAGGTATGTGGCTAGCAGAAATGGCGGCCAAACCTGGCCTGTTGAAAGCCGTTCTTGAAGGAACTTCAGCACTGAACCAACAGGGCAGCTGACTAGGTTCAGGTGGTTCTGCTCACACCATGATACAAAGAGTCACTTTTTTAAAGCATACAGCTTCCTGGTGGAAGGGACTCTAGAACTCAAAATTGCCTCAATAACCTCAGTTGAGAGACCAGAATCTATGAGCTGGTACCCCTCGGGGGCCAGACCCAAAGTCTCCAGATCTACGGCTTGGGGTGGGGTGGGATTTCCCATGAAATGCTGTCTAGGAGAAATACCAGGTCCAAGAACCATACTCGGAGCGGCCATCGGAGGAAAGGCTTACAGATGCAGCCTCGGCCATGTCTGGACCATGGCATCCAGCCCCAGAGAAGCTGGAGGTGTGAGGGTAAAACAGAGGGGACAGTGGGTCATCTCCTTCAAAGCAAACAGGTCCACTTCCTCTAGGCCGTACCTCTGCCATATAGACTCCAACACTTCAGGATGAAGTTGCCATTCCCTGGGGCTTAGCCCTTGACTAAACCGGATATCTGCCCCCAAGTTTGCACGCACCGGAATGTAAACTGGCTTCAGAGACAAGAACTTTTCCTCTCCCAGAGCAGAATTTGCGTACTAAAACATGATAGTGTTTCAATGCTATAAATACTGCCCTCATTTCCAGTCAATGTGTCAGTAGAGATGAGGGTCACCCCAAAGGCCACTGGCTGGCTGGGCTGCCATGGACAACCACACACCAGGCCGTGAGGAAGGCGTCTGTCACTAAATTCTTTCAACAGCAACACGCTCTGAGAGCCTGGCCCTTGTTGAGGAACCAGAGCTCCTTCCAAAGTCGTAGAGCACTTAGCCCGTGATGCGTGACCCTTACGACCCTGAAGGGATGATTCAGAGGATGAAACCCTCAGCTTCTGAGCCAGAACTGGCTTATCTTGAACCTGTATATCCAAAGAGTAGAGTTTTTTGGGTACATTAAAGTACTGGCTATAGAACCCTGATTCTCTCTCTGGGAGGGGTACATTTTCTATGGCCTCTTTCGCCAAGAAAGCCTTTTTCTGATTCCTGAAAACCCCCTTAGCTACTACGTCATTGAACTGAGGTGGACGGGAGGCAAACAGAATCCTGTAACCTTTTTTACGTTATTCAGTACCCATAGAGAGACATTTAGCAGTACCTGCCACACTGCCAGAAAATCTGACAGAGGGATCATTCTTTTTCTAGAACTGGCCAGCTCGACACCCTGAATCATTGAACTGGCAGGGACCGACTGAGCCGGCCGAAAGGAAAAATTACTCTTGAGGGAAGATGGGGTGAATAGTGATTATGACAAAACGGAGTGCATGATTATGATAATAAAATAATATGATAACAAAAAAAAGTTTGCAACATAGCACGTTGATCTGCCAGTCGTTGGTATTTCATGCGGAGACTCTCCTCATGTCAAGGGCTGGTTGAGGTAAACACGGGAAGCAGGATCGCAGTTTCAGCAGTATTTATTAACAAACTAAATTCGCACGAAGATGAACAGAGAGAACAGGTATAGGAACAATCACGCATAAAGCAACAACGACCGACAAGGAACAGACTGAAACACAGGGCTTAAATACAGAGGGAACAGACAAGTGAAGCAAGACACAGCTGGGGCAAATGAACTGATAATGACAGGTTAACAGGTGAATTAACTAAACATTAATGAGGAGCGGGAAACTGGAAACAGGACTGAACCAAATACACAAAGAACAGGGAAAACACAGGACATACATGTGACACCTCATGTGTTTGCAATTTGCATAATGATGAATCTATTTTTACAAAAGTTTACAAAATTAAGCAGCATAACGTAAAGTTTTTGTACAGCTAAAATAACTGGAAGCGAATTACACCGGATGCTCTTATATTAAAAATAAGGTGTATTAAGTGCAGCTTACACAGAAGTCACTTTGAAAACAATGAGCTTTCTGTTGGTCAATGCAGCAAACTCGCATAATCAACTTGAACCTTTTGCGAAATTGTCCTCACGCAAAATTCCCAATCGCGTGAATTTCTGTTGAAATGCCTGAATTTAGCCCGTGAAAATTCTATTAATGTGACCACACCTTAGGTCTAAAGTATTAACACACCTCAACAAGTCTTGTGATTTAAGGTATCATTCATATATGTAACACAAACATTGAAGACAGGTTACACACCAAAGTTTAATACTTTAAACATTTGCATTAGGGCTTTGTTCATACAGTATATGACCAATAGTAATAGTGATGCTTTAGCCAGCCCAATAAAAAAGGGGGAAATCCTTAATATGCAAACTCCTTGATGCTGATGAAGTCTTGGCTAAAGAATGATATCAGACTAAGCAAAGGTTCATTAATAGCAGGTGTGCGATGCGTTTCCTCCTTATCAAGTTAAGCCCGGCAAGAGGACTGATAAGAGACTAATGCAAATTCACTGATAAGAACTGAGTGCAAATATTTATGATGTACCTTCAGAATGACGAATACGTGAGCCAAAAACAAGAGCTTCCTTTGTGTGGTCTTGAGAGGTGAGCAGAAAATAAGTTTAGTGGACGCTCTATTCCTGCAACCACTTTGTGTTGTGTGTGTGTGCTTTCTGTGTGCTAAGCTGTTCATTTAGAGAGGGTAATTAGTTACTGTAATTACAGTGATGTCATTGGCTTAATTGTTTTTGAAACTGACTGTATGCCTGTAAAAAAAGATTGCTGGGCCCTTTGCAGGATTTGAGTTGAAAATGTTCACTTCAACACCAAAGTCGTGTTTTTGTAGTATCGACTGAACAACCTTTCTCAGAGGAAAGATGTGTGTGAGAGAATCAGCTAATTCAGACTAATTAGCAAGCGTAATGTGTGCTCTTGGATTAAAAACTTGAAATAAACTAAGGTTTGAATGAATTACTGGTGGGTCGAATGTAAATACAAAGTACAAAATACAAAGTTGAAAGTGTTTTGCACATTGAAAGTCTGGCAAGGTAAGAGCGAGTCAGTGGCTCACTGCTCTAGCACACAGCGGCGTTACAATAGACAACATAACATCATTTAACCTTTACAACACTCGTATTGATTTGTTTTGTGTTTATCAAGACTGCGATCAGAGCTCGCAGCTGGCTCTGATGGTGGGTGATTGGGTTAATTGAACGGTTGTGAGAAGACAAAGAGATCCACCATGTTAGCCTAGCCTCTGGGAGTATACGAAAAAGTTAGCAGTAGCAGTTAGCGAAGTAAGTACGGCTATTGTAGTGAAGCACGAATGTTTAGGGGCTAATCGCATGCTTGATTCCATACAATTTAACCAAAGAGGGAATTGTTATTTACAATACGCACAATATAACAAAGGTGGTTCAAACAAAACCCTACGGCTGTTTTTCCCTCTCTAGCGAACTTCCTCCAGGAGATCTCGGGACAAAATTGGGAAGGCACGTTTTAATTAAATCCCTTTTGCAAATAACTACTGACCATTATAAATCATTTGGTATCACATAAAACTATTTTACTCTTCTCTCTGTGGTGAGCAGAGTGAAAGGCCTTTTCAGGTCTAGATAAGTGTTAATAAATTACCCATGTTTCCCTGTTAATGGCTGTCAGCCTGCCTTGGAGAGATATCATTGTGTGTCATGAATATTTTGATGTTGTGATTAGATCAAAAATGCTGTGAATTCCTAAACAGCTCAACGCAGCACCGCTGATCAGAAATGGCTATTTCACCCAAACAGATTATAGTGCTTGCATATCTGCAGATAGGGAATAATTAGAATGACACCGGGCCTGTATTCTGCTGTAATAGCCCTTCTACCTTAGCCTATCCCTGTGATCTGGAGACTGCACGGAAACGCACGTGTTTCTGAGATTCAATGTACCTTGGCAGCTGAGATAATGACTATTCTGATGCATAAGCAATTTGTATTTACTGGAGGAGGGGAAAGAAAAATAAAATAGCGAGAGAAGAAAAAAAAAAATTCTCATCCCTGTGAGAAATTGATTAGATACTTGCAGCCATTTGTGTATGGTAGTTTCATTGCCTGTCCTCATTATTTGTGGAAGATTATCATCGCGCAGCATGCGCGCATGCTACTTGATGTTTTAATTGACAGGCACAACAAAGGAAGAAGTGAGCTGGATCTCTGAACAGCACTGCAAGACTATTCTTGTGCATTTATTCTGAAACATCACATTTGCACCATACTATGCTTGCTATTTCAGGTTAACAAATGGAGAAAAATAAAATAAGATATTTTCATTATCTCATTAGCTTCCTCTAGCATTGAGATAAAATTGTGATCAAAATTAGACTTTTGATTAAGTGTCATGAACTTTTTCACTTGAGAAAAAATACCCAATCTCACGTTTCCTCTAAAGTTTAGAAATAGATCTAAAAAGTGTCTGATACTGTGCTCAAATTTGCCAAGATGCTAAAGTCTGCAATTAAAAGTTTAAATGCTGTCAAGATTTCTGTTACGAGTCTATGAGAGAGAACTCAAGCGCAGAATGAGAGTTAACAGATTTTATTGAAAGACAGTTGACAAGACGAGAGATGGTGGATGAGGAGGTGATTGGAGTGGTGTAGATTCTCTGAATCATTTTAATACCACTGCAATTAATATTTTAAACTCTCTGGCACCCATACAAGCCAAACGACACAAGTTAAAACGCGAGCCCTGGCTCAATGACAATACTCGTGCTCTTCGCCAGGCTTGCAGAAGGGCCGAAAGAAGATGGAAAAAAGATAAGCTCCAAATCTCATATGAAATACTAAGGGACAATCTGAAACAATATCAGAATGGGGTGAGAATGGAAAAGTCTAAGTATTTCTCTGATCTGATTGAAAAACATCATCATAACTCACGGGTACTTTTTTCCACCATAAATGCTGCTGTTAACCCTTCGGTTGGTCTTTACCCTACAGAATCTCGAGCTATGTGTGACACATTTCAAAAACATTTCGTGGACAAGATAAGTGATATTAGGCTGAATATCTCTACAGCATTTCATGATTCTTTTTTCCCCCCACTCTGCACGAGTATTTTAAGTCACTTTGAGCCAGTTTCTTTGCCTGTTTTAGCAGATATTGTAGATGGGCTGAAACCTTCAGGATCCTCCCATGACGTTCTTCCCCCACGTTTTTTTAAACTAGTGTTTGAGGTGATTGGGCCCATAGTTCAGAGGATCATGAATAGCTGCCTGGCAGAGGCAACTGTGCCAGATGATTGGAAGCATGCTATTGTCCACCCACTTCTCAAAAAAACTAATTTAGATCCGTCAGTGTTGACAAATTTTAGGCCAGTCTCAAATCTCTCTTTTATGTCGAAAATTTTAGAGAAAATAGTATTTCAACAACTTCAGAGCTTCTTAGATAAAAATAACATCTCTGAGGTCTTCCAATCAGGCTTTAAGAAAACCCACTCTACTGAAACAGCGCTGGTTAAAGTTCTAAATGATATTTTATTGACTCTTGACTCTGGCAAATCTGCTGTGCTAGTGATGTTGGATTTGAGTGCAGCGTTTGATACAATCGACCACTCTGTGCTCATCTCACGCCTGGAGCACTGGGTGGGCATTCAGGGAAATGCCCTTAAATGGTTTCAATCTTACTTGACCAATAGAAAGTTCTCGGTTAATATTGGTGAGTTTACCTCGAATGCAGTGTCTCTAACTTGCGGGGTCCCTCAAGGGTCTATTCTGGCCCCGATTCTATTCTCTTTGTATATGCTCCCCCTCGGGTCGATATTTAGAAAACATGGCGTCTCCTTTCACAGCTATGCTGATGATACCCAAATTTATTTGCCCCTGGGAGCTGACAATACGGGGTTGGATACTCTGTTGGCTTGTCTAGCGGAGGTTAAGGCTTGGATGTCCCTAAATTTTCTTCACCTTAAGGACGACAAAACTGAGATTATAGTTTTCGAATCATCAGAAGCTGCAAGTCTTCGTTGCTTAAATCTTGGCTCTCTGTCTCCATGTGTCAAACCATTTGTGAAGAATTTGGGTGTGACGTTCGATAAAGCCCTTAAATTTGACAAAAAGATTAATATGGTAGTCAAGACCAGTTTTTTCCATCTCAGAGTCCTAGCCAAAGTTAAACCATTTCTCTCTTTCAAAGATCTTGAAAAGGTGATGCATGCCTTTATTTCAACAAGGCTAGATTACTGCAATTCTCTGTATCTTGGCATTAATCGTGTACTACTCAACCGCTTGCAAATGGTACAGAATGCAGCTGCTAGGCTCCTTACAGGGGTGCGCAAACGGAACCATATTACTCCGGTTCTGAAGTCTCTGCACTGGCTCCCTATTTGTTACAGAGTTGATTTTAAAGTATTGATGTTGGTTTTTAAATCCTTGAATGGATTGGCCCCTTTTTATATGACTGATCTTCTATCCAGTCACAACTCTGGAAGGTCTCTTAGGTCATCCAACCAGAGACTGTTAACTGTACCGCGGACGAAATTAAAAACGAGAGGAGATCGAGCTTTTGGTGTCGCTGCACCAAAACTTTGGAACAGCCTCCCTGTCCCTATTAGAACTGCTTCTTCACTGCTCGAGTTTAAAGCAAAACTTAAAACGTATTTTTTTCTCTGGCTTATAACTGTAGTTGATGTTTGCTGTGTTTGGTCTGTTTTTATTTCGTGTGTAATCTATGTTGTACTCGGTGCGGAATGCTGACAATGTTTGATGTACAGCACCTTGGTCAACAAATGTTGTTTTTAGTGGTGCTATATAAATAAATCTGAGTTGAGTTGAGTTGAGTGATAACAGTCCAAACAGTAGGCAGGGAACAAAGCACAATGTCAGGCAAGCTGAGAGGGTGGCAGTTGAGACCAGCCCAAGGTGAACACACTGGTGTTCTGCGGTAGATGTGCTGCACAATGCCAATGGATGCAGCAAGAGCCAGACAGGATAATACTGCACACGAAGATAGACTCACAGGGCACTATCAGTCACTGCACCAGTCTTGCTGCTTGGTAGAGAGAGGAAGCAGCCAGCTTGCAGGGCTGGGACAAACAGGAACACAACAAACACAAGACAAGATATCCAGGCACTATCCACAACTGAAACCATGAGCAACAGGTAGCACAACACACTCAATGATAACGAACTGGCAAAACAAGAGGGTAAGAGAACACATATAAAGAGAGGTGAGAACATGAGAAACAGGTGACAACACTTGGACAAGGAACAGGTGAACACACTCAGGTAAACGAGGACTCAAACAAGGGAGCAGAGAACATGAGAAGCAGGTGACAACACTCGGACAAGGAACAGGTGACAACACTCAGACAAACGTGGACTCAACTAGACAAGAGGGTGTGGTACAGGGAAACAAGGAGGCAGGAACAAAGGAGCACATGGCCAACACAAACAAAACCATAAGTTGAAGCACAACACAAACATAGAGACATAAAACAAAGACAACACAGACAAAGCTGCCAGGGCAAAACCCTGACAGATTTCCATATGAATTCCTCAGTTTTTTACAAGAATGATCTGAGATGTGCTACCACATTTATTTTTGTAGCTCAATATTTGTGTCAACAATTGCCTAATTTTGGGGTATTTTATTTGTACAAATGCATTTTAACCCTGTAAAGCCTGACATATGAATTAATAGTCAGAAAAAAAATCTTTTTTAAACAAAACAGTTTATTAAACCTTTAGATGAAATACTAAAAATTAAAAAGTTTGCATTTGTGTTTTGAGTATCATATCTGTATCAGGAATTTATGGCTCAGTATGACATAGGAACTGAAAAAAACATCTCAATTTTATTTAGAGACCCAAACTTAGGAAAAATTGTAATTTGCTGCAGTTACTCATATTTATAAGACAACAAAGCAAGATGAAATTCTGATATGATGTTCTGATAGCTTGTAATGTTAATCAATGTGATCTTTATCCGTATAGCAGTCTACTGTTATAATTTATATTGTTATACTGTTATATGTATATGCTTTATAACAGTAAAGCATATAAATATCAGTTGTCACTGTATCTCCAGGCCCCCGCCAAGAAGAGCGGCAAAGCCAAGAGCAAGCGGCCCTAGGACGGGTGACCCAGAGATGGAAGGGACTGCTCTCCAGGAGACGATGACCGCATCGCTCCATCCCCCGGGAGAGGGCCAGGCGGAGAATCCTGTTTCATTTTCTTTGTGTTCCGCCGCTGGCCTCAAAACCAGCAGTACCCAAATTCTCAATAAAAGAGCAGTCAAAATCCTCACCACTCTCATTCGCCTCCTCTGTCGCCAGCGGGTAGCAGTGTGAACGCCACCGAGCCGCCTCCTGCACCTCCTGCCCCGTGGAACCAGGTAAGTGTTGCACAGCACACTCAGACGCCGCTATGGGCCGCCTCCCAGAGAGAGCCGCCCGGGCCGTGTCCCTGTGTTCCACCTCGCTGCCCCACTCCGGGTACGCCTACAGTCCCTTTGGTCCCGCTTGTACGGTCTCTGCGAGCCTGGTTAGCGCTCCTCTCTCGCTGGCTCATTCGGACCATCAACTCGGCTATGCGATTCAGTTCGCCCGGCGTCCCCCGAAGTTTCAGGCCATCCACTCCACTACAGTGAGAGCAGCAGATGCCCATGTCTTGCTTGCGGAGATTGCATTTTCGAATACATCCGTCCCCGAGATTGGTTTGCAGCGATCAACCTGAAGGACGCGTACTTTCATGTCTCGATTCTTCCTCGACACAGGCCATTCCTGCGCTTTGCGTATCGAGCATATCAGTATAAGGTCCTACCCTTCGGGCTGTCTTTGTGCCACCGTGTCTTCACGAAAGTCACGGAGGGGGCCCTCGTTCCCATGAGAGAACAGGGCATTCTCATCCTCAACTATCTCGACTGTCTCATACTAGCACACTCTCGAAATCAGCTATGCGAACACAGGGACCTCATGCTCAGGCACCTCAGCCAGTTGGGTCTTCAGGTCAACTGGGAAAAGAGCAAACTCTCCCCCGTGCAGAGGATCTCTTTTCTCGGTATGGAGCTGGATTCGGTCGCACAGACAGCGTGCCTCACAGAGCAGCGCACTTAGTCGGTGCTGAACTGCTTGAACACATTCAATGTGCTAAACCTGCTTCATATGAGACCGCTTCAGCACTGGCGTCACGGCTGAGTCCCGAGATGGGCGTGGCATCACGGCACTCACCGGGTGGCAATCACTCCGGCGTGCCACCAGATCTTCAGCCTGTGGTCAGATCCCTCGTTCCAGCGGGCAGGTCTGGAGTCCCCGTGGAACAGGTGTCCAGGCATGCTGTGGTATTCACAGATGCCTCTGCCACTGGCTGGGGTGCCACGTACAACGGACATGCAGGGTCAGGGGTGTGGACAGACCCTCAACTGGATTGGCACATCAACTGCCTCGAGTTGCTAGCAGTACATCTCGCCCTGAGCCACTTGAAAAGACGGCTATACGGCAGGGACGTGCTGGTCCATACGGCCAACACTGCGACTGTTGCGTAATCAACCGACAAGGTGGTCTACACGCCCGTCGCATGTCACAACTCGCCCGCCATCTCTTCCTCTGGAGTCGGAAGCATCTGAGGTCGCTTCGAGCCATGTATGTCCCCGGCGTGCTCAACCTAGTGGCCGACGAGCTATCACGGGCTGTGCTCCCGGGAGAATGGCAACTCCACCCCCAGGCGGTTCAGCTGATCTGGAGAGAGTTTGGGGAGGCTCAGGTAGACCTGTTTGCCTCCTCAGAGACCTCCCACTGCCAGCTGTTTTACTTCCTGACCGAGGGAACACTCGGCATGGACGCACTGGCACACAGCTGGTCCCGGGGCCTACACAAATATGCATTTCCCCCAGTGAGCCTACTTGCGCAGACACTGTGCAAAGTCAGGAAGGATGAGGAGCAGGTCCTTCTGGTGGCGCCTTACTGGCCCACCCAGACGTGGTTCCCAGAACTCATGCTCCTTGTGACAGTCCCTCCCTGGCCCATTCCTCTGAGGAAGGATCTTCTGACTCAGAGATGGGGCACCCTATGGCACCCGCGTCCAGACCTCTGGAAACTCCATGTCTGGTCCCTCGACGGGACGCAGAGGTTCTAGGTGACTTACCCCCAGAGCTACTTAACACCATCATGTAGCGAATTAGCTCTATGAAATATTAATAACCAATCATAACTTGTTATAATTGATTATGAATATTTGGGTCAGTTAATCGGATTAACTTGATGTAGCTACATTAACATTACAACCAATTACTCAGTTCATTCTGTGAACCCTCAATATTGGTTATTAATTAATTAATAGAAATGTAAATTTCCGGGGCATGGGAAATGTTTTTCTTTCTTTCTAAGTACTACTAAGAGCAAGTAGTCAAGATCGATATGATTATTGACTTCCAGATATGAGCTTGAGACACGGACAACTTTACGTGTGATATGAACAAGACTTTATTAACTAGACTTAACATTTAAACTACTCTAACATACACATACATACATGCATACAGTTTACCAAGGGAAAGAGAGATGAAGAAGAATACAGGAAAGCAAGAAGTTATAGCATTGTTTGAAATTCAGCAGATCAACAGCCTTGAGCAAACCATCAGTTTAGTTCTAACACGTCCTTTAAGAGGTGTAAGGATACTTAATGTATCAAATAATGAGACTAAGTTTGATACTTGCATGTCTCGCCCATTTGAATGAAACTGTCCTGATGCAATTTGTTGAGGCTCCAGATGATCTTTGCTGATGTTGTTTTGATGAGAGAGAACCAGTTGAAGTCAGAGGATCTTTGGTGAATGGAAAGACAAGGCCACATCCTGGCACAAGCTTGGGGTCCTTAGAAACTTCTAGTTTAGCATCATCTTCACATCAGGACTAAGAGACTCAAGGGAGTCAAAAAGCCAAGAGCTTCCAGATAGACGAGAGAGTCCAAAGAGAGTGGCCAGAGAACATGAAGATGTCACACCCTCTGGGGGTGTGTGAGCCAATAAGAAGTTGTCCCTTTGGAGGGAGATTTTACGACTCTTTGTGTTCGAGCAAGGCATTTAAATCTGTAATTTCATTGGGTGTTTAAGAAAAAGAATCTTCAAGATTCTTATAATACCCATGCGTCACAAAGTTAGCAAAATGTAATGTAAATGAACAAATGGGGAACGAAGATTGGAGTTTATAGAGACCAAATATGCCACACATATGATTTCGGTTTACCATAGTATGCAAAGTCTGAAACATTAACCCATTAGAGTTTATGAGAAAAAAACAACATAAAAGGAAAATCATGAGATGGGAAAATTAGATACATGTTTATACATTTCTCAAGTGGTTATATATATAGAATATATAGGATTAGCAGGGTTTATTTCTCCTTCTCAGTAAGAATTCATTAACCCTCTGGGGACCAAGGGGTTTTTGGGGCCCTTGGGATGTTTTGACATGCACTGACATTTGTGCTTTTTTCAGTTATTTATAAACATGTTAATGGCAAAGGTGTAAATTCACTCTATATAGCACAAACGGGGCTACCATAATATGTGAGCAACATGTATGTACATGTTTGTATTTTTGAGAGAATATTATTTATGCATGGTTATTGAAAAAACAAAAAATAAAAGTTTCTGAAATAAGGCCACAAAACACATACTGATTATTTCTTCACAAGACTTTTGAAAATTGTATCACATAGTCTAGAATATTTGCTCCAAAACTATGTGAGAATCATCCTGACTACTCATTCAGATAAGTCAATAAAGTCTTTTAGAATGTGTATGACGTGTTTTGTTTGAGAAAGCTGTATGCGAAGGGGCGTGATCTCTCATTAATATGTGTGGCATTTCACACCTCAGAAAGACAAAGACCCTCCCATAATGGCCCTATTAGGTGTGCTATCAGGCCATAACATTATGAGGAGCCTTGCACAAAGAATGAGGAGATTTTAAAAAAGAATGGCTTTTAGATTGTTTGGATTTATTTACAACACACACACACACACACACACACACACACTGCTTAGAATAAGTGAACACACTCATGCTAAAGTTGACTAAAAAGAGGAATAAAAAATCTTAAAATACAGGGTGCATACGTCTGGACACTTCTATCACACACCCTTCACCATATAGACATGGTTTTATTTCAGTTCAAAGTTCAAAGTTAGAGTTGGAAACATCTTGAAAAGAAAATTGGCTTTTTCCATAAATGTCTTAGTTTGATCATACATATTTCAAAGTTGAGGATTCATTATTTTGATATAGCTTGCATTGGAACAAACACTATAACATCTTAGTTGATTAGCTTATTGACAAAACATACTATATATTTAACATATGAGCAGAAACTCCTAACAAAAGCTTATTTGATGTCTATTTTAGACTAGTCAACGAAATGTTGTCTTTTATTTCGTCTGTAACAGTGTGTATCTGTGTGTTCATTCATTCACACACACACACACACACACACACACACACACACACACACACACACACACACACACACACACACACACAGAGAAACATAATTCACATTTAAACAGTATGCTATTTTTCCGTTTACAGACACTAACGTTATTCTATATCGCGATTAGAACAAAGCAAGCATAAAACACTTACTTCTCAGCTGAATTTGTTGTTCCTCCTCGTGGTGAAAATAAACCACCACTTGTTCTGAGGTAGGTAAATGTCCCAGGATTGTTCCTCATATAGCCGCGCAAGACGACAGCAGATTAATCTGACTAAAAAATATAGTGTGTTTTCAGAGTTTATGGGCGTTAACGCGTCTCGCGCGCGCTCTCCGTGGGCGTGTCACATTACCAGAATAATGAGCTGAGAGGAAGATAATTAGACCGGCTGACACGTCTCTCTTTTTATATAGATGACATAAACGGAGAATATTTATTTTAGTTTTGAATCGGATCATTTAAAAGTACAAACTCAAATGATTTAAAATATATATTGCTTATGGCTGGGTGAATAGTATTTGCTGAGTTTTGTTGAAGATTAGAGACGTGCTCCAGAAAAAAAGTTCACGGTGACTGAGAGGCAGAACGCACACCCTGTTTAGTTTCTTTATTTTACAAAAGCACAATATTTTATTTCGATTGAATGTGGGCACATAAAAAAGTAGACATTTAACAGATTATTTTCTCATATTTCTTAACTCTACATGAACAGAAATGATGGTAGTACTTAAAGTCTATTTTTCTGCTGTGTGAAAAAAAACTAGCAAAACGCGCCGGCGCGTTTCTGGTCCCCAGAGTGTTAAGAGTCACATCTCTCAGGAATTCCTTTTTTGAGGTCGTAAAAGGGTTCTTATCTATGTAACAGGACACTGTGAGTGTCTGAGTTCTGCCAGCGGTGTTAGCTTCGGTGGAAGTTACACAGATCTTTGTTGGGAGAGTGGGTTTGCCGGACTATTCATTAAATGTAATTAATAATTTGTGTGTGTGTGATTGGTCCAGATGCTACAATCACTTCAGCACGGGCGCTGTCCACAAGACGTGTTTATGCCCTGAAGTGGAACCTGTTCGTCGAATGGTGTTCTTTTGTTCTGTTGTTCTGGTGTTCTGTTACAGCCTCTGCAATCAGTAGACTTAAAGCTTCTCTCCATGAAGACTTTGCTACTGGTTGCACTGGCCTCTGTCAAGAGGGTAGGAGACCTGCACGCATTTTCGGTCGACGAATCATGCCTAGAGTTCGGCCTGGCCTGGCTATGTGCCCAAGGTTCCAACCACTCCCTTCAGGTACCAGGTAGTGAACCTGCAAGCGCTGCCCTTGGAGGAGGCAGACCCAGCCCTGTCTTTGCTCTGTCCCATTCACGCTCGGCGTTTGTAAGTGGACAGAACTCAAAGTCTCAGGACCTCAGACCAGCTCTTTGTCTGTTACGAAGACCAGCAGAAGGGAAAGGCTGTCTCCAAGCAGATGAATGGCCCACTAGATAGTGGATGCCATCGCCTTGGCTTACCAAGCTCAAGGCGTGCCCTGCCCCCTCAGGTTGTATGCACACTCCACGAGAGGCGTTGCATCCTCCTGGGCGCTGGCTCGTGGCGCCTCGATAACAGATTTGCTAGATATTATAGCCTACGTGTAGAGCTGGTCTCCTCCCGTGTTCTCACCCTAAACTGGTAGAAGCACTTAGAGGCCCGGCTCTGTCGGCTTGCTGCCCCTACTGTGCATCCTTATTGCTCCAGAGTGAAAAACCTGTCGAGTCCTCCAAAATCCCTCGGCCCGGACATGGCGGAGCGTCCGGTGCCAGGCCTTTACCCGCTGAATCCTTGAGAGCCGGATCTGGGCTGGGTTCCATATGTGTGACCCTAAGGGGATCCCATATGTGTATATTCTCCACGGATGCTCCTATCGGAAGCCTGTGTCTTTCCCTTGGGCTAAGTCACCCATTATTTCGTATGCAGTACAACCTTCGGGTTAGTCCATATGAATTTTCCACATAACTCTTTGAAGAAGTGGCTTCCGCAGCGTTCTCCTTCCTAAACAGAAAGGGTACGCTTTCCCAGTGTTATCCAACGTCTCACTGTATGGGTTATCACGGAACAACAGTGACGGGTACACTCTGTGTTAAGCCCTATCGTCCTTCCAGGCAAGAAGGGGTAGAGGCTTGCACGAGGCGCTGGATGGGGTTCAGCGACTGTGGCGCTTTGGTAGGGATTCCTACTGGTCAGTCATGACCTACGTTGTAGTGACTGACCGATAGGGAACGTCTCGGTTACATACGGTAACCCTCGTTCCCTGAGGGAGGGAACGGAGACGTAGGTCCCGTCGCCACATTTGCTGCCACCCACCGGGGCGGCCAGCTTGTCAGGTTGGCTCCTCAGCAAAAACTGAAGTGCAATCCAGCAGCTGCTCGTTATATACCTGCGCTAACGAGGCCGCGCAGTTGATGCAAATGATTGCACGCCAATGTGTATTGGCTTGTTTTAGTTTTACTCTAAGTAGATTGGCCTCTCTTGCGAGATTCCTACTGGTCAGTCATGACCTACGTCTCCGTTCCCTCCCTCAGGGAACGAGGGTTACCATATGTAACCGAGACGTTATTAGTGGTGCTTGCCAAAGGCAAGGCATCACTATTGTTATTGCACATACTTAAACTTCGGCACGCTACTCCTCCCGCACCGTTTGTCTTAGACCCATGAATGAGGTGTCAAATTGACCGGTTTATTGAGGAGAGGTGTGCTTTGTCTTTTATAAGCGATTGGGTGTACGAAATTCGTACGGCGGGCGATAAAAGGGGGCGAAAAAAGTACCGTGTATAACATTGGCACAGAATTTGTAAGATCATATCTTTGGATCAGAAGGTCAGAGAGACTTTGAGCTGGGCTCTTTTGACTTGGCCTATCAAGTAGCCAATAAGTAGTCAAGTTAGTCATCCTCATTATAGCGCTTTTAACAATGTAGATTTTTTCAAAGCAGCTTTTTACAGAGATAAACATATAATTTAAGGTAACAGAGATTGGTTTGGTTTTATAGTGGTTCTTGAATAATGTTTTTTCCTGCTAAAGTTAGTTTTGATTGATTCACTTCCGTCGAAATGATCATTTGTTATTAAATTAGGGGCCGCTAAGATGACACCGTTCTCTCTAAACAGACTTTAAACGTGAACCTGTGATAGACGCTGATGGCGTTCACATGCGCATTAAGAATTGATTCTATAGTTATGTGCGTTTGAATATATGTGCGCAGGTTTGTAATTCCCTACAAACCATGCCTAAACAAACTACTTGTCTTGCCTATAAATTTTGATGCAGAATTAGGGCCCAAGCCTTGAAAAGGCGAAGGCCCTATTGTTTCCCTTAGGATTATTATTATTAGGGCCCAAGCCTTGAAAAGGCGAAGGCCCTATTGTTTTCCTAAGGATTTGTTTTTTTTTTCTATTATTTTTCTTACAACTATTTGGGCACTTTTGGGACTCTTAACGTGCTCGAAAACTCTTGAAACTTTGCACACGGGTCAGAACCAGCGGCCATCAGGGCCGGGCTGAAGATGGTACCCGGGCATGGCAGGGGGGCTCAACAGCGCCCCCTTGAACGGGGTCCGAAAAATGGTCCATAAATCAAACATGCTTGCATGTAATAATATGAAACTCGGTACACATTTAGATCTCATCGGTTCATATATCCTTCATACTCTTACTTTTTACCCCAGCCCAACAGGAAGTCGTCTATTAAGGGTTGTTTGGAAAATGCATGCAATGGAATTTAAAGTACTCCTCCTAGAGAATTCATCCAAATGCCGCGAAACTCGGTCAGCATGAAGTCAAGACATGGAGGATCAAAAATTGCAAGGGGATTTTTGATATCTCGAACGATTTGGCAGTGGCCAGGAAACGAAATTATGGCGAGAAACGTGAAACAGAAAGTGTGTTATAACTTCAGCATACATTAACTGATCTTGATGAAACTTCAGCAGTGTGTTCGTTGTAAGAGGCCGATCACATGGATGTGACTATTGTGAGTCAAAGTTATAGCACCACCAACTGGCAGCAGGAAGTGTGTCACCGGGGTTGCGGTGCCACCGGCTTGGGCCCGTAATCGCTGCTCGCAGCTAGATTTTTATTTTATTTTATATGTTTTATATCACTTCGGGTAGGTATGCGAACCAAAAATTCCACAACGCTTTATCTGTAGATTGGTATAGGGATCCTCCATAGGGGGAGGCTAGTTGGCGCTTCAGCACTGCATTGTCATCGGGTCCAGGCGAAGGTCCTTCGTCAGATCTGGAAACAGCCTGGATCCGACAGGCTGCGGGAAAACCTAGACCTAGGATTTTTAAACCTATTATTAATATTAAATTAATAATTATATTAAACCTAGGATAAACAATTAAACCTAGGATAAACAAAGACACTAAAATTAGCGTAGATGCCATTCTTCTTATGATGTGACGAGTACATCAGGATTTAAAGGGCACCTATTATGGCCCTTTTTACAAGATGTAATATTGGTCTTGGGTGTCCCCAGAATGTATTTGTGAAGTTTCAGCACAAAATACCCCCCGGTTAATTTATTATAACCATTTGAATGTGTCATTTTTGGGGCCTGTTTTGAAACAAGCTGTTTTGAGGCAGACGACCTTAAATGCAAATGAGCTGCTAATCCCCACCCTGCCGCTGGATGTGGGCGTAACTTGCATAACTATGGCAATTAACAGTCGGTAGAACCATAATGGCCGAGAGTGATAGACCCGCAATTGTGTATGGCATTCGGCCATACATGTTTGAACCAGAGTCCGACCCAGATGACGAAGAGACTCCGGCTGAAGAAACACGATCGAGAATGGACCAGGATGTCTCGGAATGGTTATTTGATACATTTATGAACTCATTGCGTTGTCATCGCTGTGCAACACACACACAGACACACACAAACTGTGATAACGTTGACGCAAATGTTTGAAAACACCTCAGAAATCATAAAATACACTTACTTCTTCAGGAATTGTCGTTGGATCGCGAACACTAAGCAACGATCCACCCTTGAGGATTAATTTTGTAGCAAGACCTGCTTTGAATTGACAGCCGTTCAAAAAACAGTAACTCTCAAAATGATTTGAGCAAACATAAACGTACTTCGGGAGTGTAAGAGGCGCATTTCCTTCATAAATAAAATCCACCCACAGCGTTTTCAGTGGCTCTGATGTCGGAAGCAAGTGCAAACAACTATGCGAAGTATTACAGCCCACAACAAAACACTTATTTTTCTTAGGAGGCATTTTCTAGAAGGCAGCACAAATCTTCAGAACAGCGGTCTGGCTGTCGTTGAAACAACAATGGAGGATCAGATCACCGAGGGAGGGGTCTGCCTCAACCACACTGTCAATCAAACCCCTTTCCCATGTTCTACGTCACAAAAAGCTGAATCTTAGAACAGCTCATTCTGAGAGAGTGCATATGAATTATTGAGATTGTAAAAAAAACACTGGGTGGATTTTTATCATTCTAGGGTGGTTTTGCTCACACACTGCCAACACACATTTATGTTCAAACAGCATGTAAAAGTGAATTTTGCATGATAGGTGCCCTTTAAGGGAAGTGTTCCCAGTTCCGGCTGACCTAATCTATGCAGCCTAATATTGAATTATAGAAGTCTATAATGTATTATGTGAATGCTAGGTCAAAGAGATGTGTTTTTAATCTATCTTTGAACTGACAGACTATGTCTGCTTCCCGGACAGTGTTAGGAAGTCTGTTCCAAAGTTTTGGTGCTAAATAGGAAAAGGATCTACCGCCAGCAGTTGATTTAGATATTCTAGGTATTATCAACTGGCCGGAACTTTGAGATCGCAATAGACGTGAAGGACTATAATGCGTTAAGAGCTCCCTCAAGTACTGCGGAGCTAAACCATTTAGTGCTTTGTAAGTAATCAGCAATATTTAAAAATTTATACGATGTTTAGTAGGCAGCCAATGCAGTGTTAACAGAACCGGGCTAATATGGTCATACTTCCTGGTTCTGGTAAGAACTCGAGCTGCTGCGTTTTGAACTAGCTGTAGTTTGTTTATTAAGCGTGCAGGGCAACCACCCAGTAGAACAGGGGTGCCCAACCCTGCTCCTGCCGATCGACTGTCCTGCACAGTTTATCTCCAACCCTAATTAAACACACCTGCCTTAAATTTTCAAGTGATCCTGAAGACCTTAATTGATTGCTTCAGGTGTGTTTGATTAGGGTTGGAGATGAACTGTGCAGGACAGTCGATCGGCAGGAGCAGGGTGGGGCACCCCTGCAGTACAGCATTACAATAATCTAGCCTTGAGGTCATGAACGCATGAACTAGTTGTTCCGCATTTGTCAATGAGACCATATGACGTAATTTAGATATATTTTAAAGATTGAAAAATGCAGTTTTACAGATACTAGACACGTGACTTTCAAATGAAAGATTGGTCTCAAAGAGCACACCCAGGTTCCTAACTGACGACGAAGACCTAACAGTAGTGACATAACTTCATAGCCGCACCATAGCAACCAGTTACAGGACCCTAGCAACCATTAAACAACATAAACAAGCAAAATCTCAGCACCCGAACATTGTAGAAACACAGAGTTGGCCTTTTTCGACTCAGACTGGCAAACAGTCTTTAAATATCAACCCATAAACTGTATAAGCAAGCCCTAGTAAAGAGTACCCTAGCAACCGTACAAACACATGAATAACCTATATCTCAGCAGCAGAACATCGTATAGACATGGAGGTGGGCATGTTTGTTTCGTAAATATTGTTTTGTGTAAATATCACCATGGTAACTGTGTAACCACACATAGCAACCGAGTGCCGAGTTTTGCCACTGCAAGCGGCACTCACAATTTCTTCAGGAAATGTATACATTCTAGTTTGAATTATTATTATTAAAACTTTGTGTTGGAACTCTATTCTTTGTCTATTTGCCTGCAACCAGCTGTGACAAATAATTCTCCTGGGCTTTGAAAGAGCAACCTCAGAAAAAAAAATTCCTCTGTATTCTTTCTTTGATATCTCAGTTGTTTCTCCTAAACAGAAATTAGGTCAATTAAAGAGCTATAACGATATTTTGCTTAAATATCTTGGTTCTCAGTCTCCTTGTCTATTTTTTTTTTCTCCAAAGGAATTGTAGGAGAACATCTGAGATAAAGTTTATGCTTAAAAACATCTGAGCAATAAAAATTTCCTCTGGGTTAATGCGAACACACAAACTTTAATAGATTAAGAAGCGTCTTTTAAATTATTCAACTTTCTAAAGTAACTTATTTTTATTTGTTAATTAGCTTGCCCATATGCCACACATATGCATTCACTTTAATCCATATGGTAGCCTACTGCCTTCATAAAAAAAATCTGGGAGTTATTCTGCACAATCTATGATGGGTTGATCCAGTCTAAGCAACAGAAGACAACAGCAAACTTCTAATTGTGCAAGTGTGGAAAGAAACCAGTAATCTGTGCAGATGGTTGTCAAAATTGATGAATACTTCAAAAGAGATGCGTCAGTCGAGATTGGCACTACAGTACGAGACCACAATGCAGTGCCCCGCTCAGTTTGTACGCTATTTGCCCGCAATCGCGCTGAAAATGAGAAAGGAGATGTTGGGAAACATCTGGAAAAGCAAATCCCAAATGGCATCCTACGAGATTCTGCACTTGTCAGTCATCAGCCGTAATGGCGCTCTCTGGGTTGACAAGCTTTCATCAGAGAGGACGATGTTTATCGCTTCAGCAAACTGACGCATGGCAGCTGTACTGACTGTTCACAGCACACTGGGCCATTTGAGCTAGCTAGTGACACTGAGGTATTACTTTGCACAAATTAAGTTAATTTAAAGATATAGAGGAACATTTAATTAGTGGTGTTTGCTGAGGCAAACATAACTCTTCGTTTTTTGTGTGTAACGTCTTGCTTGCACTGTTTGTGCTAGGAACATAAATGATAGCCTACCTCAAATCATGCAGCTTGATGAGACGAAGTGTGCTATTACTTAAGAGATCAAACACACTGTTTGTCTAAACTTTTAAATATAAAGGTTCCAAAGGGTGTTTTTTTTCAGCAATGCCATAGAAGAACCATTTTGGGGTTTGCAAAGAACCTTTCAGAACCGTTTTGTTTACTCAGTGTGAAGGACATTTAAAGGGACAGTTCACCCAGAAATGAAAATGTTGTCATCACTTGCTCACCCTCAAGTTGTTCTAAACCTTCATGAATTTTTTTTTTCTTCTGTTGAACACAAATAAAGATATTTTAAAGAATTTTGGTAATCAAACAGTTAACAATAGCCATAGTAGAAGAAGAAAATACTATGGAAGTCAATGGCTACCGCCAACTGACAACAGAATTAAAAAAAAATTGGGGGAACTATCCCTTTAAAAGAGACCACCCTGAACACCCTAGCATTGCAGAAGTATTTTTGCTTGTTATATTTTCTTTCGGAAAATGTAAAAAATAAGTGTCATTGCAGTTGTCATGTGCATGAGAGGAACAACATGTTTCTCTGTCAAATATAGACTGCAATACATGATACTGATAATTCTCTGCAAGTATCTTGAGCAGTAGATTCAGACAGAAGGTTCACATGGAGTTCAGGGTCACTTCCTGATGTTTAATGTATCTTTCTATTCTTCTTAGTAATTTATTCCCTTTCTCCCTCTCTATTTCTGCTTACCTTCTTATTGTATGGCAGGGTTACTATTTTTAACCTTCCTCTAAAGACCCTTCATCTTAGCACTGAGATATGACTGGGGTGACATTTTATGGAGTCAACAGTCTCTTATCGAGGGCTGTGTCTTAAGCTTTTCTCTTCAGGGTTTACTAGCACTGAGAGTGCGCTGAACTGCTCTGATAGCACTACTGATCTTAACAGAGGAAGACACTGATATGTAGAGTTCTGAGCCTTACTGTCATCCAACTTCAGTTTACATATGCATATTTATTAAAAAGAAAGGTTAAAACATATTGAAGGATTATGATTGCAACTGCGCTGGAACCTTAATTGTTAGAGCTTGGTGGCATTTTGGAACAAATCAGCTTTAACGATCTGGATGTGTTTGAAAAGCATTTTTAACATCAAGTAACACTGAAAAGGTCCTTGTTGATTCGAAAGTGATATGTGCAAATATCATGTCTCCTTTATAAAGCTGACAGCATTGACTCTAAGATTGTCTTTATCAGACATGTCTTTACTTTTAGTGTAGCAGCTGATTGGATATAGGTTTAACATTTTTATACAATAATAAAGAGATGTCAACAAGTAAAGGGATGCGCTGCACTACATAATTAAGGAACTAACAGCACAACAATGCTACCACCTAGTGAGCAAATGGGATAGGACTCTACAGTTTAAAGGGAAGTATGGACCAAAAAAGGATTTAAATAATTGCCTTTGCTGATTTGACTAAAAAAATATGTTGACAATCTGAATGGGATAACCTTGATATACCCTCACTGTTTCTATGAATTTAATAATAAAATGAGTTCAATGTTTCTTGTGGGAATGCAAAACTTTTGAGATTTAAAAGCATTGAAATATATTTTTTCCTCCCTTTTTTTTTCTCACATCACTGCGCTCCTTTAGGGGCTCTGTATACATATTACACTTACATGTTAAATATGTTTTACCAAATGCTGTTTTTATCTTAATACCAAAATAACTTTTATTTTGACATATTGCATTTTAAAAATGCAGATAAGTCAAAAATCAAACCATTAAGATGCTTACCTCTGTAGCAAATCAGCTCTATTAAATATTAATAATCAATAATAACTGGTTATAATTGATTATAAATATCTGGATCAGTTAATATGATTAACTTGAGGTAGCTAAATTAACATAACAATCAATTAAGCAGTTCGTCCAACGAACTCTTTTGATTATTCATTTATTCTAAGAAAAGGGTATCTTTCATTTCTTTCCTAGCTTGTACAGCGCTTAGAGCATGCAACAGGGTCAAGCTCATAAATTAAACTTTGTATGCAAGCAGGGAGTCAGAACCAAACACATATTGTGCACAAGTTTTATTAACAAAAACACGAAAACATAACTAACATACAAACAATTACACATTCATTCATGCATTCAAAGGGAGATTGTTAAGGTGAGAGAATGAAACCGGAGGTAGGAAATGGAACTATGGAAAAGATCCATTTAATTATGAAATAACCATCAATATTATCATTTTCAAAGCACCTTCTTAAATTGATACTTGCATGGCTTTGCAGTGGACACAATTCCTGAAGTTGTTGGAAATTGAAGTCGTTGACGGTTCCGTGAGTGTCAAATGTTGAAGTTGCAATCGTTTCCTTCTCCGTTGGATGAAGAAGATGATGAACTTGCATGGGTAGTTCGGCTCTGTTCTGGTTGGAGGTTTTCTCTCTCTCCATGAGCACATGGCTGAGCACATCCAGATTGTGTGACCTGCCGGCCCTGGGCCGGAGAGGCCATGCAGCCAACCAAGGAGTGAGGAAGTCGGCGCAGTTGGTTGCCCATTCAGTGATGGTAAAGTGGTAGTTTTCTTCTGAGTTGAAATGAAGAAAATACAGTCTGACTCTGTTAGGAGAGTGAAGGCATAGCAGGCTGTGGTCACAGCCTGCCGGGGCCCATGGGCCCCAGTGGGGGTCCCCCCCAGACATCAACCAGCAGTCGAGAAACAGGAGCAAAAGGGCACTGATCTTGTGATCAGTGATTTTTAACATGAAGATGTCACACCCTCTGGGGGTCTGTGAGCCAATAAGAAGTGTTTTCTTTGGAGGGAAAATTTTATGACTCTTTGTGTTCAGGCAGCACATTTGAAACTGTAATTTCATTGGGTGTTTAAGAAAAGAATCTTCAAGATTCTTATAATACGAATGAGTCACAAAGTTAGCAAAATGTAATGTAAATTAACAAATGGGGAACGAAGATTGGAGTTTATAGAGACCAAATATGTCACACATATTTGTATGCAAAGTCTGAAACATTAACCCATTAGAGTTTACAAGAAAACATAAACAACATCAGAAGGAAAATCATGAGATGTGAAAGTTAGATACATGTTTATACATTTCTCAAGTGGTTATATATATAGAATATATAGGATTAACAGGGTTTATTTCTCCTTCTCAGGAGAATTAAGTGAGTGTCACACGGCACGGTTCGGCTCGCTTCGCTTTTCCACTGCGTGGTACGACTCGGTTCACTTTATCTCGGTTGCTTTTCCACTGCAGTTAGTACCGCTTCAAAGTGGGTGGGATTATGACTGATCGTTATAGTTTATCCTCGGCAACGTCTGCACTTCATCCACTGACCACTATTCAGCCATTTCTTTTTTGGAAGTTTTTTTTCTTCAAGCAAGTCAAGCAAGTAGTTTTAAAACAGGTGCTATTACTGGCTGTTACTGGCTATTTAAATCTAGCGGGTTTGATGTCTCGCAAATACAATGACGCTGGTAGTGACGTTTCTGTCTGACCAATCAGTGATCTGCAGTGTTTTCACGTCACATTTTAGTATCGGTACGGTACGCTTGGAACCTCAACAGAGGTGGTACCATTTAAAGCGAGCCGTACCGTACCATGCAGTGGAAAAGCGCCACAAGTGAGCCGTACCGAGCCGAGCCGTACCATACTATGCAGTGGAAAAGCGCCAAAGCGTGCCGTACAGAATCGTGCCGTACCGTATTATGCAGTGGAAAAGCGCCATTAGTTTCAGGGGAAGTTGACCACATATCTTAGTTGGGAGAGTGAGTTTGCCGGACTATTCATTAAATATAATGAATAATTTGTGTGTGATTGGTCCAGACGCTATACCTCCATTATCCCAGTGTAAGAGGAGAGGAAACAAAGAACTTCAGTGAATAAACTTAGACTAAAGAAATAGTAAAAAAAAAAAAAAAAGTAGAAGAAAAAAAACATTCGCTTTCTCTACATCAGTGTGTCAGTATTGATCAACACAAGTGAAGGTCATGAGTGGTTGTGGGGGGTCTTCAGTGTACCCTTTTCCTGTGATTTCTCAGTTCAAATAACCGGACTACTAGCTTGTTTTTCTGTGTAGTCAGTGTGTTTATGCACAGACATTTTGATTTTAAAGTTAGCATGAGATGGAAATTGTGATTTCATGTTCATTGTGTGTCAATTTTTTGTAAGGGGAACTAATCATTTGTGTTGTCAAATAAACAAAATAACTTAAATAAAATTGAGCTTATCTTGCTGAATTAGATTAGATTTTCCATTGCTACATTGGAATGGCCTCGTGTGTATTTGTGTTCCCATTTCCTCAAATAGCAAAAGAAAAACTCCACAATATTGTTTTCACACCTTTTAAAGGGGTCATGAACTAGCTTTTTAAAAAATGTTATATTGTTGTCTGAGGTCAACTTATGACGTTCGCTTGGTTTTTACATTCAAAAACATCAAAATGAATAAATAATAGGCTATTTTCTACCCTAGTTTTGAGCCTAGCTCAAAAACGCTCGGTTTTTATGGGCGTCTCGCATTGAAGACTTGGAAGTAAACGCCCACTGCTGTGAGTGGATAACAGTTTTGCATATTATAAGCAGTTTCAACTCACTCGTCAGTAACGATTAGACTGATACACATGTACACATAATTATTAGATATCAAACGATCTGTAACACTGGGGTGGTGATGGCGGAGTGGATAAGACACATGCCTTTGGTGTGAGAGACCCGGGTTCGAATCCACTGTGAGACACCAATGTGTCCCTGAGCAAGACATTTAACCCCTAGTTTCTCCCTGAGCAAGACACTTAACCCCTAGTTTCTCCAGAGGCGTGCGACCTCTGACATACATAGCAATTGTAAGTCGCTTTGGATAAAAGCGTCAGATAAATGAATAAATGTAAATGTAACAATGCAATACTAGCCTATCAGATTTTTATTATTTTTTAAATAAAAATGTTACTCACATAAGTGTGTTGCACCATTCCTGTCGGATCCAATATAGAAGGCACAGCACCGTTTTCTAATCTTAATCGGTCTGCAAATCCAGTCTCGACCTGTGTCTTGTTTACAAAACAATCCTCAGTGAAATGAAGCGAACAAACGGACAATGTTTTACCCACATCAGCTGGAACGTCATTAAAAATAAAGTTTAACCAAGCATTCCTATTGTAATCCAGGGAAAGCTTATGCAGCGACTGTCTTCTTCCACAACCAGGCACTGCACAATATTTTGTAAATGTCATGTTTATTGCTCGGTAGCTCGATCCGGTTTGTCATCACGAGGTAGGCCCATGTTATTTAGAATCAGAATCAGAAAGAGCTTTATTGCCAAGTGTGCTTGCACACACAAGGAATTTGTTTTGGTACTGAGGCTTCCAGTGGACATATACAAATACAAATACAACAAGAAACATAATACTACAAATTATAAGAATAAAAATAAAAATATAAATATATGAGAATAAAAGTATCACAGTTGGGTTTAGTCAGAATAGACATTTTCAGATTTACAGATTATGAACTATGAACATATTTACAGTGTTTTGAATATTATAAATAAAAAATCTACATATAAGTTAACCTGAGTTGTACGATATTGCACTAAACAGTGGGAGTATTGCACTTACAGGCATATGCCTTGGGAGATATGTTAACTGTTCAGAAGGGAAATGGCCTGTGGGAAGAAACTGTTCCTGTGCCGAGATGTTCTTGTGGCCAGTGATCTGAGTCGCCGTCTTGACGGTAACAGTTCAAACAGGAGGTGTCCAGGGTGAGTGGAGTCTGTGATGATTTTACCTGCTCTCTTCCTCACTCTGGAAGAGTACAGGTCCTGGAGGGATGGCAGTGGGGCACCAATAATCCTCTCCGCAGTCCGGACTGTCCGTTGTAGTCTCCTGATGGCTGATTTGGTAGTTGAACCAAACCAGACAGTGATGGAAGTGCATAAGACAGACTCAATGACGGCTGAGTAGAACTGAATCAGCAGCTCCTGTGGCAAGTTGAACTTCCTCAGCTGGCGAAGGAAGTACAGTCTCTGCTGGGCTTTTTTCACAATGGAGTCAATGTGATTGTCCCACTTCAGGTCCTGAGAGATGATAGTGCCCAGGAACCTGAATGACTCCACTGCTTCCACAGTGCTGTTCATGATGATGAGTGGGGGGAGTGCTGGGCTGTTCCTCCTGAAGTCCACGATCATCTCCACTTTTTTGAGCGTGTTCAGCTCAAGGTTGTTGTAACTGCACCAGACAGCCAGCTGTTCAACCTCCAGTCTGTAAGCAGACTCGTCACCGTTCCGGATGAGACCGATGACAGTGGTGTCATCGGCAAATTTCAGGAGCTTGACAGTGGGGTCTTTAGAAGTGCAGTCATTAGTGTACAGGGAGAAGAGCAGTGGGGAGAGAACGCACCCTTGAGGGGCGTCAGTGCTGGTGGTGAGAGTCCTGGATGTGTGTTTCCCCAGTCTCACTCGCTGCTGCCGGTCCATCAGGAAGCTGGTGATCCACTGACAGATCGAGGATGGTATGGAGAGCTGGGTCAGTTTGGCTGTGAGAAGACCAGGCATGATGGTATTGAAGGCCGAACTGAAGTCCACAAATAAGATCCTTGCATAAGTCCCTGGTCTGTCGAGATGTTGCAGGATATAATGCAGTCCCATGTTGACTGCATCATCCCCAGACCTGTTTGCTCTGTAAGCAAACTGAAAGGGATCCAGCAGGGGTCCAGTGATGTCCTTCAGGTGGGCCAACACCAGTCTTTCAAACGACTTCATGACCACAGACGTGAGATCGACAGGTCTGTAGTCATTAAGTCCAGTGATTTTGGGTTTTTTGGGGACAGGAATGATAGTGGAGCGTTTGAAGCAGCAGGGAACTTCACACTGCTCCAATGATCTATTGAAGATCTGCGTGAAGACCGGGGCCAGTTGGTCAGCGCAGGCTTTTAAACAAGCAGATGAGATGCCGTCTGGGCCTGAGGCTTTCTTAGTCTTCTGTTTTTTGAAGACTCGGCTCACGTCCTCCACACAGACCTTAAGCTCAAGTTGGATGGCAGGAGGGGGGAGTGGGAGTGCAGGAGGTGATGGTGAATGTGTGAAGTGCAGGTTAGAGCCGGTGTGTGGTGTGAATGAGGGTTTTTCAAACCTGCAATAAAATGAATTTAAATCGTCAGCCAGGTGTTGATTGTCCACAGATCGGGGGGATGGTGACTTGTAGTTGGTGATGTTTCTCAGGCCATTCCAGATGGATGATGGGTCGTTGGATGAAAACTGGTTTTTCAGTTTTTCAGAGTAGCTTCTTTTAGCAAATCTGATCTCCTTTGTCAGTCTGTTTCTGGCCTGGTTATACAAGATTTTATCCCCACTTCTGTAGGCATCCTCTTTGGCATGAAGAAGGTGTTTGAGTTTCCCAGTAAACCATGGTTTATCATTAGTAAATGATAAGAATGTCCTGGTAGGAATGCATGTATCCTCACAGAAACTTATATATGATGTTACAGTATCTGTGAGCTCATCCAGATCGTTGGTAGCAGCTTCAAAAACAGTCCAATCAGTGCAATCAAAGCAGGCCTGTAGATCCTGTTCTGCTTCATTAGTCCATCTTTTTACAGTCCTTATTACAGGTTTAGCTGATTTCAGTTTCTGCCTGTAGGTCGGTATGAGATGAACCAAACAGTGATCAGAGAGCCCCAAAGCTGCTCGTGAAACAGAGTGATACGCATCTTTTATTGTGGTGTAACAGTGGTCCAGTATATTACTGTCTCTGGTGGGACATGTAACGTGCTGTCTGTATTTTGGTAGTTCGCTGGAAAGATTTGCTTTGTTAAAATCCCCAAGAATGATTAAAAGAGAGTCAGGATACCTTTGTTCTGTTTCAGCTATTTGTTCAGCCAGCTGTTGTAGCGCCGCGCTCACACACGCGTCTGGAGGGATGTAAACATTCACGAGAATGAAAGAGGAAAACTCCCGAGGAGAGTAGAAGGGTGTACAGTTTATGAAATGTGCCTCTAAATTAGGAGCGCACATCTTCTTCAGTGTTGTTACATCTGAACACCAACTTTCGTTAATGTAGAAACACAATCCACCGCCTCTCGTTTTCCCCGTTAGCTCCGCGATGCGATCCGCTCTGAACAGCTGGAAGCCCGGCAGATGTATTGCGTTGTCCGGTATGGCTTCACTCATCCAGGTTTCAGTGAAGCACTGAGCAGCAGAGTTTAAAAAATCCTTGTTAGTGCGGGTGAGGAGAAGAAGTTAATCCGTTTTGTTAGGAAGGGATCGGAGGTTCGCGAGATGAATACTGGGGAGTGCAGTGCGCAGGCCGCGCTCGCGGAGTTTAACCAGCGCGCCTGCACGCTTCCCGCGTTTGCGTCTGAACGCGCGTTTGAACAACAACGCTGCCCCACCGACGAGAATGTCCAGCAAGACGTCCGAATAATCAAAAACTGTAGAAAAGTTATCTGGTGTGTGTTTCCTAATGTCCAGTAGTTCGTCTCTGGTGAAACTGATAGGAAAAGAATGACTAAACGCAGAACAAACGAACAAAAACAACACAATAGCTGGAGAGCGACACACCGAGGCAGCCATGCGCGGCGCCATCTTGAAACATATATTTAGAAACATATATTTAGCTATGAAACATATATTTACATATATATGAAACATATATTTAGCTATGCGTGTAATGCGCGAATCGGTGGGCGGGGCTAAAGTAGCCGCGTTGAAGTAGGCGTTGATCTTCTTCAGCGGGGGTGGTGTTTTATCCTCTTTGACGTCATAGTTCCCCACTTTGAAAAACGAGTCGTTTGCTGAGCCTGGTGTCAATAAAAGCATTTATTGGACTAAGAAGGACGTTTTCAGTTCTGAAATTTACAGGATATTCTTATAATATGATGACCTCTTAGATGTCAAAAGCTCAAGGAAAATTTGATTTCTCAGTTCATCACCCCTTTAAAAGGAGGACAAAATAGAGAGAGAATGATAAAAGCAGTCAGAAAAGAGAAAGATGTCAATTTTACCGTCACTCCCACAGCTGCTGTATTAACACCCTCACCGCAACGTTAACTAGATTTTTTTGTAATTTGAAGGAAAGTAATATAATACAAAGTACAGTGTTATAAATGTACATCCATTTTTTTTAAATGAAAATATAAAAAGCTTTGCAGGATTTACAATGCTGATTACTGTTAAAACGTATTTTAAAGCCCAAAAAAGTTCATCCATCTATCAGGAAAATAATCCATACGGCTCCAGGGGGTTAATAAAGGCCTTCTTTTTTGTGAGCAAAATATCCATATTTACAACTTTATAAACTATGATCACTGGCTTCCGGTAATGGCCGTACGTGAGTCGAGAGCCACATGGAGCACTTTTATGATGGATGGATGTGCTTTTTTGGGCTTCAAAACCTCAGTTACTATTCATTCCCATTGTAAAGCTTGGAAGAGCCAGGATATTTTTTTTAATATAATTCCGACTGTGTTTGGCTGAAAGAAGGATGGTTTGATGGTGAGTAAATGACAGAATAATTTTTGGGTGAACTAACCCTTTAAACACAAAGTAAAAGCTAAACACAAAGTGTCTCTTTCAATATATTTGTCATGCGTAAACAAATCTGTCATTACTACAACTATGAAACTGGCACCGAGTAAGATGGCAGAGCATTGAAAAATGCTGCAGGGGATGTTAATATTTGTAATTATATATTATGAGAACACATGAATTTAAAAAAAAGATGTGCGTGGATTAATCATTTATATTAAACTGCAATATTCCATAAAAAATATGAAGTGCCAGTTTTTATTTCATGGTGAATTTAAGTGTCCATTCGGTGTTACTTTTGTTTGTTTTATCTATAAAAAAGTTTTCAGTAATAGGGGTTTTAAAAGTTATTTACCACTTTAATTAAAAAATAAATATATCAACAAATAAATATTTTCCAGCAGCTTGTTGGGAAAAAAAAGTATATAATTTACGTTAAGTCGATCATGTTGCATGTCTAATTTCAGTTTGCTACTTTTCAAATGTTTTTATGTAGATATTATCATTATTTTACCCTTGTCCCTGACCCAGACTTTCAATCTTACAATATGAAAATCCATCATATTAAAATATTACATTATGATTATGTAAACAAGGAGTCAAATAATCAATTTCATTATTTATTTGTGAAAATAATTGAATTGTTCCACAGTAGTGGTGTCATTTCCATCACAACAAAAGATGCATTTAGTTGCAACACTTCAGAAAATTATTTGTCTTCTTGATTTATGTATAATTATTTTGAATTATATATATTTTTCTTTAGAGTACTACAGAAAGCTCATAAGCCAAAACATTTAGGCCTACAGTGGTGGTCAGTATGAACAGTGTACTTTGAGAAAAAAATGATTTGGGCAGCTGAAGAATTACATAATAAAATACTAACTCCAACAGCTTTTGGACACTGAGAAAAAAGAAAAAAAAAATCCTGAACCATCTGTTTACTTCCTAACGGATTTAACCCCGTCATTGGGCATGCGTGGATGACACGAAATCTGTCACTCAGTAAGGGGCACATTGGCCGTTTGAACAGAGACAGATGTTAGTTTTTCAACCCATGATGTCTGAGCTCAACAATACAGGGGAGCTTGAATGCAGTGACCTCTCTGACTATGAGAAGAAGACCCCGTGGTCAAAGCCTTTGTTAAACAAAGCGGCTATATAGCTCTCTGTTATACTACATTAGTTGCTGTATTATCCTCAGGGTCCTTCCAAATAAGCCCTGTCTCTTTTGAACTTTGGAAAGTAGTTAAAGTCATTAATTAAAAAAAAATTAAAATGATTTCTTTTGAAATGTTAAATGTGTATCTCACGACCAATTCGTACGAATTCATGCGAATTGGGCAACTCGTAAAATATGTACGATGTAGCAAAAATTGTACTAATTCGTATGAGTGAGGTCGTATGAATTTGTACGAATTAGCCACCTCGTAAAATTCGTATGAATTGCCGTGAGATTGGGTTGGAAATACATAACATATCAAAAGAGCACAAAAGACAAATATTGAAAAAATTAAATAAATTAAAATTATATATATATATATATATATATATATATATATATATATATATATATATATATATATATATATTTGATATTAGAAGATATTAAGTGGCACAACTGTTTTTCAACAAAAAACAAAAAAAAAAAGCTTCTTGAACTGTAACTCAGCATGATTTCTGAAGGATCATGTGATTAATAATGCTGCACATTCAGCTTTGCCATCACAGGAACAAAGTACATTTAAAATATATTAATCTTTTTACTGGTATTCAATTCCAAACAATATATATATATATATATATATATATATATATATATATATTTACATTTACATTTACATTTACATTTATTCATTTAGCAGATGCTTTTATCCAAAGCGACTTACAAATGAGAACAATAGAAGCAGTTAAAACTAACAGTAGGACAACAATACGTAAGTGCTATAATCCCTCTCAGTTTAACTTAAGTGCAGTTTTTTTTTTTTTTTTTTTTAAGAATAGAAGAGAAGAGAAAGTGTTAATACTACTGAATCAAGTGCTGCCGAAAAAGATACGTCTTCAGCAGTTTCTTGAAAGTGGCTACTGACTCAGAAGCTCTGGTTGAGTTAGGCAGATCATTCCACCAACAGGGAACAGTCATGGTAAAGGTCCGAGAAAGAGATTTTGTGCCTCTTTGAGATGGTACCACAAGACGACATTCGCTAGCAGAGCGCAGGTTTCTGGATGGCACATAAGTCTGAAGTAATGAGTTTAGGTAAGAGGGAGCAGTGCCAGTGGTTGTTCTGTAGGCAAACGTCAGTGCCTTGAATTTAATGCGAGCGGCAACTGGCAACCAGTGCAATTTTGTGAGGAGAGGAGTGACGTGTGCTCTCTTTGGCTCATTAAAGACTACTCTGGCTGCAGCATTCTGGATCAATTGTAGAGGTTTGACAGAGCAAGCTGGAAGACCAGCCAGGAGAGCATTACAATAGTCCAGTCTGGATAAAACAAGTGCTTGGACAAGGAGTTGTGTAGCATGCTCTGTAAGGAAGGGCCTGATCCTCCTAATGTTGTGCAAGGCAAATCTGCAGGACCGGGCAGTTCTAGCAATGTGGTCTGTGAATTTCAACTGATCATCAATTACAACCCCAAGGTTCCTAGCTGACCTTGATGGAGTTATGAATGACGAGCCTAGCTGAATGGAGAAGTTGTGATGAAGTGTTGGGTTGGCCGGGACCACAAGTAGCTCTTTCTTTGCAAGGTTTAGTTGAAGGTGGTGGTCCTTCATCCAGCCAGAAATGTCTGTCAGGCAGGCTGAGATACGAGCAGCTACCGTCGGATCGTCAGGCTGGAATGAGAGGTATAGTTGCGTGTCATCAGCGTAGCAATGATAGGAAAAGCCATGTTTCTGAATCACAGATCCTAGTGATGTCATGTAGAGGGAGAAGAGGAGTGGTCCAAGCACTGAGCCCTGAGGCACCCCAGTAGCTAGATGTTGGGTCTTAGATGCCACACCTCTCCACGACACCCTAAAGGACCTACCTGAGAGGTAAGACTCGAACCATTGGAGTGCAGTTCCCGAGATGCCCTTCATCTTTAGGATTGACAGGAGGATCTGGTGGTTAACTGTGTCAAAAGCAGCAGACAGATCCAGCAGGATGAGGACTGAGGATTTGGAAGCTGCTCTTGCCAGTCTCAGAGCTTCAATTACTGAGAGCAGGGCAGTCTCAGTTGAGTGTCCGCTTTTGAAACCAGACTGATTGTCGTCCAAGAGGTTGTTCTGTGTAAGAAAGGAGGAGATCTGGTTGAAAACAACTCGTTCAAGTGTTTTCGCAACAAATGGAAGAAGAGATACCGGTCTGTAACTTATTAGATGTGCTGGATTTAGATTGGGTTTCTTAAGCAGTGGGGTTACTCGAGCCTGCTGAAAAGCTGTGGGAAAGGTACCAGTGTGAAGAGAGGTGTTTATGATGTGCGTGAGTGTGGGTACAACTGAGGAAGAAATGGCTTGAAGTAGATTAGTGGGGATAGGATCAAGCGGACAGGTAGTAGGGTGATTGGAAAGGAGGAGTTTAGAGACTTCCGCCTCTGAAAGTAGAGAGAAGGAGGGTAGAATGTGTGCGTTTGTTGGTAAAATGTGTGTGTCAGTTTGTGGATTGGTAAATTGGCCGCTGATGGTGGTTGTTTTTTCTATGAAGAATGTGGCAAAATCATCAGCTGTTAGGGTTGATGAAGGAGGAGGAGGAGGAGGGTTAAGAAGAGAGGAGAAGGTTTTGAAAAGCATGCGAGAGTCAGAATAATTGAAAATTTTGTTGTGATAGTAAGCCATTTTAGCAGTGACTTTTATATATATATAAATATATATATATATATTTATTTATTTATATTTGATTGCCATATTAATGTATTATGGTATTTAAGTGGTAGGCTACTTAAACGTATCTTAAACGTATGGACATCATCACAAGTAGTTATGGTAATTAAATTGAATTAAATGTAACATTTTGTCATTATGAAAAATTAAAGGTTCCTTACAACAGACTGATATGTTTGTAACAGGATATGATATGTAACAGGATCATTTTCTAAGTGTTTGTGTTCAAAGGTTTTGACATTTTATGAAAGGAATTAAAAAGGGACTTTAGGCTATATCAGAGGAGAAGATTCTACAATTGGGATTACAGTGAATGGTTCTGGCTTTGTGAAGATGAAATTTATACATAGCCTAACCATTACAGTAGGAGTCATTAGAAAGAATTTTGCACCAAATTGACAATCAGTGGTGTTGTAAGGTTAACTCGGCTTCCTTTTTGTTCCATTATTACGGAGTCCTGGAACAGTGCAGTCCCCCTTCTCAATCCATGTAGCCTATTTTGAGTTAAATAATAACAATAATAATTGTGCGAAAGTTAATAGATCCTTAATTGTTTTTTAACGTATTGTGGGCGGTGTGTGTGTGTGTGTGTGTGTGTGTATGTGAGAGAGAGAGAGAGAGAGAGAGAGAGAGAGAGAGAGAGAGTGATGGTCAGAGGGGGAAGGGTTGGTTTGTGGTGGTAAATACCCGGCTGTAACAACACACAAGCGATCGGAAAGGCCAAAATTCCGCAAGTAGATTTCAGTCAGAGCAGCAGACGATCATGCAGTTTTATTTTCAGTATTTGGTTTGGTCAGATTTCTGTTAGCGACATCAATCAGTAGATCAGTGTGTGCCTATATTTGTCTGGATTAGGGCTATTTGACACCTTTAAACTCTTTTAATTTTCACGTTGGATCATCGATAGATTAGTGTTGATCTCGTCTCAGGCTTTTAAGGATACTGTTTGTGTATGTTTTAAAGGAGCTCGTGAGCTAAACAAAAGCGCTAGCACAACCGGCTAACGTTAGTCAACACTGGTGCATTTATTTCGAAATATATCAATGATGGACATCGGAAAGGATTTAGCTGCTTTACTAATTAGATAAATGTGCATTTCACCCGAGAGGTTCATCAGATGAATCAATGGGTTTTATAGTAGTAAGTTAGATTAGAGGTGTAGGTTGCCATTAGCATTAACGTTACCCTGTTAGCATTAGCGACTCCTTTGTTGGGAAGATTGTGATTTCACTCACTTTGCTTTTTGTTGAGGGAAATTATCGCTTTTATTCAAACTTATTAATGATTTTATTATTTATACATTATTATAATTTATCTAAGACGTTCGTTTTTCTGTGACATCAGTGTTATATCAAGATAGATGTAGGAAACGAAAAGATATGTTGAACAGCTAACGTTAGTGTCTCTGGTAATACTCCTCTATAGAACACATACGTTATTGTGTATAAATAGCGATACTAAAACTACAGAGTAGCTCATTTGATCATTTAAAGCTATTATGGCCTACATTTTGAACCTAAACAAGATCTACTTGCTATGGACACATCTAACGTTACTCTTCATTTTTATGGGTAAGACACTTCTCTACCGTTTATTGATTTATATAATATATAGACTACATATTTCTTCTATTTATCTATTTACATATCTCCCTGTATGCGTTTTTCTCACGCTATTTTGGTTATGTTAAAATAGCATTGATGTTCTAGTATAATGCAGTATTTCGTACATGCTCGGTTATAAACTAGGCTAGTTATATTGCAGTGGTGCTGCTATGGGAAAGTTAGCTGCTTTTCATTCACATACATTGAGGTTTCTCTAATGGTTAAATAGGGTTTGATTTAATTACTGCCATAGAAACTCTGACACGCTTTAAACATGTAACAGTTAAAGTGAATGTGATGACATGGCTTGTGTTTGAGATCAGATCCGGGTGAATGAAGGGAACAAAGACTTCTTTTGTTTACAGCATGTCTGTCCATCTCTGTGATTGAATCCCATCATCTTGACTGAAAACAAAACAAATTAATCCTTTTGCCCTTCATTCTCTTGTTTTATTTCCCATCCACCTCTCTTTATTTGCCCTCATGATGGATTTTCAAACATTTGCATCTCATGGTTTGGGGAATTCTGTTTTTTTCTTTTCCTCTTTCACTTTTGACTATGTTCGGAGGATTCCTGCTTTCTAACTTTCTATATAAAACAGATCAGGGGTGTTTTTTTAATGTGCAACATTAGATAGAAATGATACAGCTAGTTGATTGTACTGAATGGCAGCTATAAAAGCACATTTACTGGAAAACAATAACATGCTGTGAATTTGCACATACTTTTCAACTAATCTTAACTAATTTTTGAAATGGACAAAACTGAGCCCTGGCCATCCATACGCTTGCATTAATACTTTACTATAAGGTCTAATTTGTTAACAATTAGTTAATGCATTTACTAACATTAACAATGAGCAATATATTTTTACAGCATTTATTAACTGTTGTTAATTATAGTTTATAAAGTTCTTATTCATGTTAGTTCACAGTGAATTAACAACTAATGTTAACAGATGCAACATTTGATGGAAAAAAATATATAATAGGCTAAATGTTGAGATTAACTAAATATAATAAATGCTGTAGAAGTATTGTTCATTGTTAGTTCATGTTAACTAGTGTTGACAAATTAAGCCTTATTGTAAAGTGTTACCCTTCTTACAGTTGGCGTTACACTATTTTATTATTTAATAGATAAATCCGTGTAAAGTTTAATTGTTAACCAGACTCTAGTTATTCATAATTGCTTGTAAAGTATCATAAAGACTGGTCCATCTGTTCCAGTTGTCAAATCTGTTGCTGGGGATCTTACAACTGACCTATTGATGTAGGCAAGCTAAAATATCCACCATATCCATCAGTTGTTGTACATTTGTTGTATAACAGCGGCCTGGTTTGCATGCCTGTGTTTGAATGTGGACTGTTTCTCCTTTGCTTTGCTCCCATCATGCCCTCAGCTGCTGTAAGCCAACAGACATAAGTGTGGGAAACCCCAACAGATGATCAGCAAGCTCAAACAATGAGGGATCTTCAGGGCTTACCTAGGGGTTTTTTTGTTAATGCATACAAAAAAGTATATTGTAAATAGTATGTCTACAGTATACTGCAGATATAGAAGAGTAGGATGCTTTTGTACATAGCCAGAGATTTAGCCTAATTGCTAAACCCCTAAGTTATCTAACAGTCATCTTGTGTGGCTTTTAGATCGTACTAGTTGCATCTAATCAGTTTGTATTGGTGTTGGATTTTGGCTGAAGGGGAAGGTACTACAACGTGCCAAAATACTCGGTAATCACTAATTTAGTTCTATATATTATATTGCAATGTTTTTTATAAAGCATTTAAAAATGTGAGCAAGCAAGTGATTCACTCTGGGATGAAAAACCTTGCTTAGTTTTGGTAGGCATTGGCCAACAAATTCAATTTTACTTTCATATCTAAAGTGGGGGCAGTCATGGCCTAATGGTAACAGAGTTGGACTGGTAATTTTCCTCTCCTTCCTTTGCATTCTAATTTTGAAGTAAAGCATTGTGTCTTGTCTTCAGAATTTTTGTGGGTGTTTGAAACTAATTTTTCTTTGTTGCTTGAAATGTGGGTAGTATTCTGGGTCAGTCTGTTGCTCACAAATGCGCTGTTTTAAAATTGGTTTGATTCCATATTGTTCCTAGTGGATAAAATTTAGACTGTTTTTTTTTTTAAAGCTCTGCTGCACACTAGATTGAGTTTGAAGAATCATGTCTTTTTGCACCCTTTAGCTTTTCATCTACACGTATTGATTTCTGCAGCATCATATGTTTTTTTTTTTTTTTCTGTTTTTACAGGTAATGCAGTTTCTTCGGAGCTCAGCGAGAATGTATATGTATCAGGGATGTTGAACGGTAAAGTCTTGAGTTCTGTTTTGATTTACATACCCAGGTTACAGATCTTGTTCATCTTCAGAGCAAAATAGACACTTAATGTGGTTAAACTCTGTGGGTGACTGATTTCCAAAACATTTTTTCAGAGTCCTCAAACATAGCTTAAAGGGAGCTGTATGTGTCTTTGCAGATCACTTTATTTATTTATTTTATTTTTTTAAAGGAATGTAAGACATATAAAGGCTCTTGATATTTAGCCCAGATTAGTCTGCTACCCACATGTTACCTCTTGCCTGGCTAACTTTTAACTGCTACTCTTTCATCCACCCCATTTCATTAGTAGGCCAGCTTTATTTCTAGCATTTTTTTGAGGGTGAATTCTGGAACCCACAATTTTAGGTTACATTGCACATGTATTTAACAATTTACTGTTTTGGTGTTCATAATTCAGTGAGCTATATAATCATATACACTCTCTCTAGAGTTAAAAGCTTTTTAAAATGACTCTGCCTTGAAGTCTAAAGCATCATCGCATAATTTGTAATGAAGGCTAGAATGCATTTCAACATGCTGTTGGAAACATTTATTCTGAATAAATAAATGAAGTCAGCAGAAATGTTAACAAATATTTAATTCCCTAATAAAAAAGGACAAAATTGTTTAAGCCAACTAAAAATTAACTTTTAGACTAAATATTTGTGGTATATTTTTATCCTTTTTTTTTTTAAATCAATTTGGAATCAATTATGAAATGGTCTGTCTGCTTTACATGAAGAGAGCTTTTTGTGTGGAGCATATGCAATGTAGCATGTCCAAATAAGAAGGCTAATTTACAAGGTTTATTATTGGTTAAGATGCAGTGAAGTAATCAAGATGGCTCACTTGGTTTTGGACAGTGCTATTGTGTATTAATCACCCATTATGTGTTGAAATCTGTGTGCAGGGTTCTAATCTTTGTTTTTGTGGTCTTCTCCAGCCTGTGGAGATGTAGCGGAGCAGATAAGGGCGTCCAGTGGAGTGATAACCAGTCCTGGTTGGCCCTTTGAATACCCTTCTCGCATCAACTGCAGCTGGAACATCAGGGCCAACCCTGGAGAGATCATCACCATCAGGTAACACTTCACCACAATACTGCAATATTTGCCAAAAGCAGGCCAAGAAGAAAGATGGTGCTCGCAGTTTGCCTAAATTACAGGCTACAGGCCATAGGCACTATAAATTCCTTCAGTGGCGGTGGAGTCTGGTACTCTGTACCAATTCAAGCTAACATTTTTTCATAGTAACTTCTCTTGCTGAAGCAATCTGCCTCTTTAGATACAGATGAAAAATGGTGGTCAACTGATTTATTGCCAAAGCTGATATTTGGCTTTAAAAAAATAACATATATGTGTGTATATATATATATATATATATATATATTTTTTTTTTTATATCGGCATCGACCGATACATTTTCCTGTTTGGCCGATGTGTCAGAAGCCGTGTTTATTTTGACAGCGTTGAGAACGCCAGTGCCTGAGCACACAACGCTCCCTGTGTCCTTCTTCATTAGTTTATCGTCTCTCGTCTCTGTTTAACAGTTCTTTCTACTACTTTATTAATTGAACTGTAGTTCACCCAAAAAATAAAATTCTGTCTTTAATTACTCGCCCTCATGTCGTTCCAAACCTGTAAAGGGGGTCGCACACCAAACGAGAATCGCAGCGTCTAGGCGTCTAGGACAACTCGAGGTATCAAACACCGGACGCGCACATTCTTAGTTTATGCCCAGCAATATTGTTATGTTTAAGGACATTATGAAAGTACGATAATGTATGTACTATGTTATGATTGTACTGTACAATTAAATGCAATCGTTGCTAAATCTGCAGTCTGAACACTTTACCTCAGGGCGTACGTTAACTGAATTAATTGAGAATCTCACCTGAAAATCCGTTAACATCAGCAATCTTCATCCACTCAGCTGATTTCTGTAAATGAATGTAAAACTAAATGTATCTTGCAGGACAGGGTGAAGTCAGTATGTACATTAATGACGATTTGAGACAAATATAATGTAAATGGCGCTCTGTGGCTCGGCAGGATTTTGAACAGGGTCCTGGGTCGTAGCTGGGCGTCGTGGACAGATGCCGAATGGCACTGCCTGTGTGTGTGTACACTCATAAAACATAATGTGTTCAAATTTTAAAGACTTGACGTGGCGCGGCGCTGCACTTCTCGTCCGGTGTGAAACCCCCTCAAGGCTTTTGGGTAGCACTTTATTTAAAGCCTTTATGTATAATCCATTATAAAAGTATTTTCAATGCTTTAATTATGCCTTGTAATTCACCTTATAATGCATTGTATGGTTTCATGAATAACAGTAACCACAGTTATAATACATTATAATACTTATCTAATCATTAAACACAAGTATAATGCATTAAAACACATGACAAACAATCAATTTCAGAATCTGAAAATATTATAATGCATTTTAACTGTGGTTACACTTATTTCTGAAAAGATATAATGCATTATAACACACATTATAAATACTTTAATATTTTATACCGACTTTTATTCATCTTCGGAACACGAATGAAGATCCTTTTAATGAAATCTGAGAGCTTCCTGTCCCTTTATTGACAGCCTTTGCAACTATAATTTTCAAGCCCCAGAAAGGTAGTTAAGACATCATAAAGTTAATCCATGTGACTCCAGTGGTTTAACCTTAATTGTATTAAGCGATGTGAGTGCTTTGTGCAAAAACAACAACAATTTACCACTTTATTTACAAAATATTAATTTCCAACCTGTAAGACTGTTGTTTATCTTTCACCTTTATTTATATAGCACTTTTTACAATACAGATTGTTTCAAAGCAGCTTTACAGAGATAACAGGAAAATAATGTTGTAATAATATTGTTAAATATAAAATTAAATGTCCCCGATTAAGCAAGCCAAAAGCCAATGGCGAGAAAGGCGAAAAAGGCGACAGTCTTTGGTACACAGAAGATATTTTTAATGAAATCTGAGATCTTTCTGTCCCTCCATTGACAGCCTATGCATCTACCACTTTCAAGCCTCAGAAAGGAAGTAAAGACATCATAAAAGTAATCCATGTGACTCCAGTGAATTAACCTCAATTTTTTGAAGTGACGCGAGGGCTTTTTTTGCGCAAAAAAAAAACAACACTGTTTATATCCAATGCACGTCCACGCAACAACGTCTGCTCTCGTGCCAACAAAACATGAAAAAGATCTTCATTTGTGTACTGAAGATGAACGAAGGTCTTACGGGTTTGGAACAACATGAGGGTAAGTAATTAATGACAGAATTTACATTTTTGTGTAAACTAACCCTTTAAGCATACAGTAGTAAACGGTATACGAAATATTATACCTATTACTTTTATATTATTAGTAGAAGGACAGCAAACACGATAATACTTTCTCATTTACCATCAGCATGCAGTAAATACGCATTTTTATAATTTACAAATCTTTGAATATCTAAAACTTTTCACTGCGCAAACCTGGCTTGCAGACTTGGTTGAATCATGCTGTGTGATCTTCTGAAGTGTGCATTTGAAACCTGCATACAAACGCGTTACTCTGTGCTTGACAGTCGGTCCTTGTGAATTGAATTGAGCTGTCACTGGAGATGCACGTTCGACAAACTCGAAACCCTTGATTTCAAACTAGGCTGTGCTTTATCCAGTTTCCCACTAAGTCTTATGTCATTTTTCACTGTGCTGTATGTAAAGTGTAAAAAAAACAATATCGGTTGACCACTAATTAAAAACATTGGGCATCTGTTTGTTTTTATCCTTGTCATTTCTTTACAAAATATATTTTTAAAGCAATGCAGTGTCTCTTGGAATTTTCATGGGGATAGGACTGTATTTTGAGTGCTGGTTTTTTGAGTGTTAATATAAATTATTTTTTCAGTTACTGCCACCTCAAACAAACTCCTTTTGAAGTGGTTCTTTATTTCTATTTTTATGTTCTACATCTGCTCTATTCTTGAACAGCCTGTTTGCCTCAACTAGAGCATTTGTTTGTGTCTTTATCTGAGAATGGTGTCCATGGTTACTGGTACAGAAATAGACCCAATTGGTATTTCTTCCCACAGGATGTGATTTTTGTGGTAAACACAGAAACTCACTAATTTTTCGGTTGTTGTTTTTTTGTACAAATATGTATATGAACACCTTGTTTGTTGTACTTAGCAGGGCTGCACAATTTGGCTCAACATTTTGTGCTTGTATATTAATGTCTAATAATAATTATTATGATTTATTATTATTCCTCAGTAATATTTCTTATTTTATTAAATATTTTTATTATTACAATAAAATGTTCATTAGTATTATTATTGTTATTTAGGAATAAATATAATAATAAAAATATTAATATTTTACAGAACTTATTTTACAAAAAACTGCAGGGTTACCTGTTAACATACAGGCAGCCTATGACTATAAATCATTAGAAAGCTCTGAGGATTTATTATAAAATATTATATTATAAAAGTTTGTGACAATTTCTTAATTTTGTCAGGAGTCGTCCATGTCTTTAATATGAAATTTTATGCATCCTTTTATGCATCCACTGTGGGGGAAAAAACACTAGAAAAAAAAAACATATGGATTATCATATAAATTTCTTTAGAGAGAAGTATTATTTTTTCCACCACAAATAGGATGGAGTGAGCATTAGTGAGCGCTAAACTCACTTCTGTTTCATTCATCCTGGAAGCCAGAGGGCGCCCTCGAGCAGAAACTCCACATTTGCCTCAGAAGTAATATAATGACATTTTCGGGAAATCCCTAATGTGGCTAGCACTGTAGCTGAATAAAAAGAAGATAGAAACACTTTGACTGATTAAAGATGAAGACAATAAACGCATGATGACTGTGACAATATATGGTGTGTTTGAGTTCTTTAAGCCTTCTCTGGTATTTTCATAATAAAGTGTATTTATAATGCATTGCTAATCGGCATAGCCTTTATCACTTTACAGAATACTATAAAATAATATATTGTCTGCCTTGTTCTGTAATAAGAAGCCACATCAGATCACGAAAGAAAATTTCAAACACTCGACTCTGACGATATGAATTGAGTAAAAACATGTTATTAAATGTTGTCTTTTTTTGGACAACAGGTTTATGAACGCTTTACAAGTTTGGGAAGATGTTTGACACCAGTAGTTCGATGTTCCTTTTTTAAAGTTATAAGCGACTCAAACTCAGTGCTTTCAGAGATGGAACAGCATTTACTACTGATCACAGAGCCCCCCTTCACTAACACGCTGTGCATATATTTATTTGATGATAAATTGCATCCTTTGCCATTTCATAATCGCATTGAGCCAAATCACGATTTTGGTTCGATTTCGATTAATCGTGCAGCCCTAGTATTCAGCAAGACACTACGTCCCACATATACCTCCTCCTTTTTTTTGTCTTTTAGTTTGGTAGAGCTTTTCCCAGCATCATGTTTCTTAATTGGTACTATTTAATAATCATACATCTGGAAGTCATGATCTGTTGCAGTTTGAGACATAAGATGCAATAAGACGTAATCCTGTGTCTAATGTCAGTTAACTCATTAAATTATGAATTAGCTGTTTAACTTCTTGATTACAGGGATGCTGTTTTTTTTTAAAAATATAATTGTGCACATACCGGACATTCCTTTACTTAAAATTGGTTGTACTTTTAGTTTTCAGGACTTTGAAATTCAGAGCTCGCATCGATGTGGTTTAGACTGGATCTCTATTGGCACCTACAAGAACCTGGATGGGTACCGGGCCTGTGGCTCGTCTATTCCTGCCCCATACATCTCCTCTCAGGATCACGTGTGGATCAAGTTCCACTCTGATGACAGCATGACTGGAAAGGGCTTTAGGCTCTCTTACATAACAGGTAGACTTGCTATTTATATCCCTTTAGATTCAACTGCATCATTGAGGATGCAGTTACGTAGATGTCTTAAACACTGTGTGGCACTGCCATGCAACACTTCTACTCTTGTGAAACAATTTTCACTCTCTCAAAGGCTGCATTTACATTGCATGTCTTGATGGTCAATTTTGATTTGTTGACTATATACGATTTTTTGACGACCAGCTTCTATCTTTTTAAAGTGACCCATATCCGATATCTGCATTTACACTATACACTTGGAGAAACAACTCAAGGTAGACGTACTGACCCGGAAAAGCTTTTTCTTTCCGTAATGTCTTTAAAGGTCAGCAAAACATTGGTCTCTTAAGGCAAAGGGGAAAAAAACATTGTTACAGCCTGGATGAATGTAGCAATGATCACTGCTATAATCGCTGTGGTTGGTGTCCATCTGAGTTGACATCATTCGTCATTGTCGCTTTTTCAATGACATACAACTCGCATTGATGGGAATATCCGATCTGTCCGTTTATGTCAGACACAAATGCACATATCCGATTCATTTTAGATTTTTTTCCACATGAATAAGGTCTGAAACCAATTTGAGAATATCGGAATGCTTTTTTCCTGCTTACACGTTCGTGGGTCATATCTGATTGGAATTGGGTCAATTGAACCATGTATTGTAAATGTGACCAAATTGTATTTGGTTACTGAAAAACGGCCTGCTTTCCATGAACACATTAACTTGGCTTTGTTCTTGAATCAGTTTTTTTTTTTCTTGCATTTGCTCAAACTTAAGTTTTGAAAAACTCCTAACCTATCATTTCCACTCGGTAAAATGGGATTAGATCTCAGACTTGCATTAAATAAGGGAAATAAGTCCTGTCTAGAGACCAGCATATAATAGACAATTTAGGTTTTAGCTATTTAGATTTCATGCTGAATATAGATCACAGACTTCCCTTTGGCTGTTGCACAGTAAACAATCTTCCAAAAATGTATAAATCAAACATTACTGCCAATGCTTATGTTTATCCATAACGGTAAAATCTGTTTGTAATTGGTAGGTAAATCGGAAGAAGCCAGTTGCAAGCCTGACCAATTCCACTGTGCTAATGGGAAGTGTATCCCGGAGTCATGGAAGTGTAATACCATGGATGAATGTGGCGATAACTCAGACGAGGAGCTGTGTGTACAGCCAAACCCCTCTGCATTCTTCTCCTTCCAGCCCTGCGCTTTTAACCAGTTCCCTTGTCTTTCACGCTACACCCGTGTTTACACCTGTCTGCCAGAGTCCCTCAAATGTGACGGTAGCATTGACTGTCAAGACTTGGGCGATGAGATCGACTGTGACGTGCCCACCTGTGGCGAATGGCTGCACAATTTCTACGGTACTTTCAGCTCACCCAACTATCCTGACTTCTATCCACCTGGTAGTAACTGCACCTGGCTGATCGACACTGGTGACCACCGTAAGGTTATCTTACGCTTTATGGACTTCAAACTGGATGGCACAGGTTACGGCGATTATGTTAAAGTCTACGATGGATTAGAAGAGAACCCCAAGCGTCTGTTGCGTGTGTTGACTGCATTTGACTCTCGAGCCCCTGTAGCGGTGGTGTCATCTTCAGGACAACTTCGGATACACTTTTATGCTGACAAAATCAATGCGGCTCGAGGCTTTAATGTTACGTATCAAGTAGATGGCTTTTGCTTGCCATGGGAAATCCCATGTGGAGGGAACTGGGGTTGCTACACTGAACAACAGCGCTGTGACGGCTACTGGCACTGTCCCAATGGCAGGGATGAGCTCAACTGCAGCAACTGCCAGGAAGATGAGTTCCCATGCTCACGAAACGGTGCCTGCTACCCACGTTCTGACCGGTGCAACTACCAGAACCGTTGCCCAAACGGCTCAGATGAGAAGAACTGCTTTTTCTGCCAGCCTGGAAACTTCCACTGCAAGAACAACCGCTGTGTTTTCGAAAGCTGGGTGTGTGACGCGCAAGATGACTGTGGGGATGGAAGTGATGAAGAAAGCTGCCCAGTAATTGTACCCACACGAGTAATCACTGCCGCTGTAATCGGTAGTCTGATCTGCGGCTTGCTGCTGGTCATTGCTCTGGGCTGCACCTGCAAACTGTACTCACTCAGGATGTTTGAGCGCAGGTAAGTGAAGCAGTTACTAAAGTAATAGCCAGACTAAAGCTAAAATAGAAATTGATTGGCAGGGAAAATAATTTAGCAGCTTATTAGTGTATGCGTCTGTGACTGTTCTCTTGTCAACTACCAATTAATGGGTCGGTTGTTCTTCCAGGTCATTTGAGACTCAGCTGTCCAGAGTGGAAGCAGAGTTACTGAGAAGAGAAGCTCCTCCTTCATATGGGCAGCTGATTGCTCAAGGACTAATCCCCCCAGTGGAAGATTTTCCTGTCTGCTCTGGAAATCAGGTAAGAAGACTGCATAATTATGTACTTTAGGTAGGGCTGGACGATATAATTTTATATCACGATATATTTCTTAATTTCGGTCGATACGATATAATTCCGATATAGATATGAACAATATAAAAGCCTCAGAAAAACTGCCAAGAACGCTCACAACAGATGTCTGAATACAATCTTCTGAAAAATGAATTTGCCAAGTCTATGAAACCTGCTGGAGTCTTTTGGTACTGCACCATAACAAACTACATGAACCAATGAAATAACCCATCATAACAATAATATTCTCTTCTCAACACCTGCTACAAGACTATGAATGGGTAGCAATATTCAATTTGAAATTTAATATGCAAAATGACAATGCATTTCTGTTTTTAAATTTACATTTGCCATTACATTTGTGCAACGTTTGGTGCAAAATTAAAATTCAATTATATAATTTACATTTGCCATTTCATACACTAGTTTTAATATGTAAATTGAATACATATTTTAACGTTTTATAAGTTGCAAAATTAAAATGTATTACAGATATGATTAGATATGTTTAACATGTTCAAGCAAAAACTATAGCAAAATTATCATTTAAATGTTATTTTTCTTAATTGCATTTACACTCACAGTTAAGACACTTGCGATTGCATTTTCATTAAATGTCCCGCAATGAATGTAGCAAAATTCAGTGTGCAAATTGAAAATGCATTCCGAGCCGACCACGCCCCCTCCCGTCCTGTCAATCACTGCGTGGAGTTTCGGTTTCTTAGATGTTAAAATCATATATTGGTCATCCTGAGGTCACTCAGCATCCCCACATGCTCCAAATACACGCAAAAAGTCTAGTTTGTTTGTGCTTCGTTTGTGCCGGTTAAAGTTTTGTTTGTGCTGCTTCTATCGGGTGGAACTGCTTCAGATGGTGGAACAGATTTGATGTGTTCCCGCTGCTAGTCGGCACCACTCTCGGGCATATTTTGCAGCACGCTGAAACACCACTGAATTAGTCTTTCCTCTCTTATCAACTATTTTGTCTGCTTTCTCCTTACTTGTGGAAGCTCGTTCAGTCACATTTGTATTGCGGTCAGGGGCGCTCATTTTGTTGCTAAAACTTGCCGCGTTGGAGATCAGCCTACTATTGCTGAGCACTGGCTGCGTGTCTGTGGTGGACGTCATCACGAAAGTAGCCAATTGTGTTCTGCTCTTTCTGACGGCTGCCCGCCTAACGTCAGTCAGTGACAAATGCTGTATATTGAAATATCGAAAATGGGTTTAAAAATCATATCACTGTTATTGGAAAAAAGAATATCGCACTATATATTGATATTGAATTCTTGTCCAGCCCTAACTTTAGGCCCGATACACAGAACAATAATTATATTAGCATACACACCAACTTGCACGCTGCAGTTTTGTCATTTGCCGCTTTTAATGCTCTAGCTTGGTGGATTCTGATTGGTTTTTATTTTTTCATCAGCTGGAAAGTGATTCCAAATATAATGTTCCCTTGTGTCATGTGGAATTCCCTTTTCAAATAGAATTAGAACAATTATTAAAACTTTATAGTTATCGTCCTTGGTATGAATGGGTCTTTAGTCTTTGGATTGAGACAAAAGGACTTACGGTTGTTCGCCCTCCATGTTTGGGCAGAAACTACAAAGTCTTGTCATGTCCAAAAGCAAAGTTTTGCTGTTTAGATCTGAAGCTCCAGGGGTTTCTGTTGGTATTAAAGAGATAAAGCATTTTATGTTATGAGGAATTTTTCCGTGATTGATCTCGAGACGTTCCCAGACAATAGAAAGCATGATGTTTGACCTGTATGTAATGGATTACATTAGGTGACGTGGCTTGGCGCTTACTTTTTTTCCCCAAGGAGCACATGTCCTTGTGAGTTGGGAAATTTAGGAGTGCATTAAAAAACATTAGGGGCACAATGCAAATGTATTAAATGTGTTTTACATTAATAAAGGGATGCAAGGATGCATTTACATGCACAATTATATATATATTAGACATGTCACAATAATTGCTAAAGCTTTTATCATAGTATATGGTATTATCACAGTAATAAGTTGTTACAAAAAAGTGGTTTAATAACTGTTTTTCTTCTAGCAAAAAAAACCCTCAATTGAACATTTAAATATAATAAAACAAAACACAAAAAAATGTATTAAACAAATTTTTCCAACAGGTGCAAAAAAAATAAAGAACATTAGCACTTTACAATAAGGTCTCATTAGTTAGCATTTGTTAATGCATTAACTAATATTAAAAATGAGAAATGGCATTTGTTACAGTATTCTTTGTTAACGTTAATTAATAAAAACACAACTGTTCATTGTTAGCTCAGGTCCATTAAATAATATTAATAGATACAAATTTAGATTTTATTAATAATGTATTAGTAAATGTTGAAATTAACTAAGATTAATAAATGGTTTAGAAGTATTTATCATTAATTCATGTTAACTAATGAATCAACTAATGCTAACTACTTATTGTAAAGTGACAGTTTTACAGTGAAGAATCAGAAAATTTTCAATCAATATCTAGGCCATGTTTTAGTCTAGATTAAAATGTAAAAAAAAAAAAAATTCGTTTGAAAATAAATAGCCCTGCCCATTAAAGCTTTAAGTATTAAGCATTTGGTGGTGAGATGAACACCATACCAAATGGATAAATCTGAATGACTGTTTTTTGAAACATTTAAATACTGTTAAGAAACAGAAAGTAGCAGTAGTTTGTTATACCATTTAAGAGATTTTATTCGCACTCATGCTCAAATACATTTTACATTTCGCACATCTATTTTTAGTCGAAAATGCGAGTGAAACGTTTGCACTGTCGAGCCCTGGGTAACATTCCCTGTTGTTCTTACTTTCAGGCATCTGTTTTAGAAAACCTAAGACTGGCAGTTCGTTCTCAGCTGGGATTCACCTCAATCCGACTCCCCACCACAGGGCGCCATGGCAACATCTGGAGACGCCTGTTCAATTTCACACGTTCACGGCGATCTGGTTCTCTTGCACTGGTGTCTGCAGACACTGAAGAGGGTCCTGCCGGCAATGCCTCTGCACGTGAGCCGGAGAGGCTTGGCTCTCACCGTGGACTCTTGCCCTTGGACTCCGATGACACAGACACTGAAAGTGATAGCCATCCCCGCAGGGATGTCCCTGGAGCTGTTGGAGGCCTGATGGCCCCACTACCACAGAAAACTCCCCCTACCACAGCCGTGGAAGCCATCGTCTCGGTGTCTGCCAGCTCTACCCCACTGGTCAGCCGAGAAAGCAGCATCTCTGAGAGCATCTCAGAAAGTTCTGGAGTAACTGGACCTCTGTGTACTACTACTACTATTACTACTACTTCTGCCAGGAGCCCCTTCAGCAGTGCTTTAAGCCGGGTCACACGCAGCCTGCGCTGGATTCGTTTCTCTCTAGGTCGCTCAGGTGACGGAGGGTCAAGTGGCATTGGGCAGAATCACAGCCCTCTGCGGCAACTGGAGCAAGGAAGTGCGGGTTGTACTGGTGTCAGTATTAGGGGCGAGGATGAGGATGACGTGGAACTCCTCATTCCTGTCTCAGACTCTGGCTCCCTGGACAGTGATGAGAGCTCCAGGCCCCTGCTGGAACAAGGCTTTGAGCAGGCTTTTGTGCCCCACCTAGCCCCCGCTGCCGTCTCTCTCAGAGGCCGGCTGGTGGGTAGGGACGGCCCCTGTGAACACTGTGGAATTGTCCATACGGCGCGGATCCCAGACGCATGTCTGGAGGTGACTGCGAAAACAGAAACTAGTGATGATGAGTCACTGCTGCTCTGTTAAGAATTGCCCATATGACTCTAAAATGCCCCTGCTCACAGCTTGCCATTTCTGTTATCGCCCCCTAGTGGAGCGGAGGTTGAATGTCTTTTTGACAGGTGTCCTCTTATAAAACGAAGAGCTTCAGAAATCAGGTACTTTTAAAGACCAGTCTGTAAAAATCATACAGAGTACGAGAACTCCCCAATCCCACTGTGCAATATTAGTATTCGTTGAGATGTTTACCAGGTCAAAGTCTATTTTTCTGAAGAGTCAAATTAAGCTCACGTTGAGTAGAGAGTGAGCCACTCTGCAGTTCTCAGTATGGGAAAGCAGTACAAACAAATGCATCTATCCTGGACAGTGTGGAACAACGAAAGACTGAACACATCCAAGCGCTCTGAGGGATTTGTTACCTGACCTTTAATTTATTTGTACATTTGATGTCAGACATTTGTTTTATTAAAGGAATGGTTGACCCAAAAAATTAAATGTCTACTCACTCACCCTCATGTTGTTCCAGACATACTATTTGTGGAGTTATTTTGAATGATACCCTCAAAGCTTTTTCCTAAACAGTGAATAGGGACAGGCTGTCAAGCTTTTAAAACGATGATAAAACTGCACATGCACATATGGCGTATCAAGGTACATTGTGTTAGATTTGGCATCAAATGCCATTGGTTGAGGGCAACTTTCAACGATTAACGCAAAAGTCATATGGACTTGTTTCAGGGTTCTTTTTTGTTCTTACTGTATGGAAAAGAGCAGCTTGGAGTTTCTGCAAATTTTTTTCCCTTTTTTTTTTTTTAGGAGTAATTGATGAGCAAATAACAGATTTTATTTTGAGTAAAATTATTCTTTTAACTGCTTGCAAAAATTGGGATATCAACCAAAATTTGGTACGGTTGTTCATTTCAGTGTGAGTTTGGTCCCTGCTGCAGTGGTACTATGTGCGTCACATGCGAATATGAACGAGGGACATTTATTTATAACAGAGTATAATCTGAGAGGAAGCTACTATTTTTAAAGGATGTTGCATTGTATAACAGCCACTTTTGTTTGTTGTATTTATTTTTTGTTACCGTTAACCTTTTGGTAACCTTAATGTTTTGGTACTGAGAATTGTGTGAGTGTGTATATTTATTATTGGTTTTTATTTCGATAGTGTTTACTTGAAAAGCATGTCCAGCTGTCTTGTGCTTATTTCTTTTTCCATTTCATAATGCGGTGTTAATATATCTATATACATACACACATACACAAACATGCAAAATATATATATATAAAAATAAAAGTGTTTACTGCACCAAGAGAATAAAAGTGTTCACCCCACTTGTTTATGTTTGACTTTTTTTCTTTCTCTTTTTTTTTCCTGAAGTGAGCAATAATGGTCATTGGATTTTGGTTTGTAGCAAAGAGGAAGCATTCTAAAAGTCGTCTTTGGACTGCAGAAAAGAAACCACACCAGTGTCTACTGATGGCCCTAGACACGCTGAAACAAGTACAGGAAAAACTAAATTTAAACCTCACCAAAGAGAGAGAGAAGAGGAAAAACATGACTGTATAAATTCATGCTGCTGTTTCCACTGGGTGGAGCCAAAAGCTAGTTTAATTTTATAATATAGTCGAGGAGTTATTCTGATTAAAAAGTTAAAACACATTTGTAGTTCTATCAAAAATTAAACCAATATGACCCCTAACCCAACCAATATCTGTATTTTAAAATGTATATATAATTTAAAAGTCTAAAATGTTACCTCAGAGGAGACCACAGCAATTTATGATGCCTTTTACAGGTTTTACAAACTCTAGGACATATTTCTCAATACTTTTCAAAACTCTTTGAAAAAGAGATGCCAACTTGCAGCTGGGCACACCAGTTAATTTCACTTTCAAAATGCATTAAAACTACCTTGAGAAAAACACTTGCAGTTTTTCTCAATTGCTAAAACACTAAACCCCATTCTTTGGACCAAATGCTCAGTCAGTGGCTTAAACATATTTGTCAAATAAATTTTGGCAAAACTTTAAACAATTTCAGATAGTTAGACACCATTTGCAATTATAATGTTCTCTTTTTGCAAAACTATAGTCTTAATACAATTCTGTCAACACTGACTAAAGCAAGAGGCCATCTATGGACAGAGAAGAACATTTAGATATGATTAGACTGGTGCTTTTAAATAAATATAAAATCAAATCGATCAAAATATTGCTAAGAATTTTATAACTTTGGTCTTAGAGAACACCCTGAATAACATAAGTCTATAATCATTGGATGTAATATAATTTAGCAGCTCCATGGCCAGCTCTCTGTGTCCTGCTTCAGTGCTTTTACGACCCAGGTGGGGGGGGGTGTGGGGAGTGGAGGAGAGAGAAGCATGAAGAGGGAAGTTAGCTAGAGGAGAGATGTCCTAGAACGAAAAAGACTAACGTTAAAATTGTATATTCTTGAGAATTTTGATATAGCCGACACACGACCAAAGAGACGACGTTCCGATGAACAAATAACAAAGAATAGGGAGAAGGAACACGCGAAGTGACTCTTTCAGGAAGCACGGAAGGGAGAGGGAGGGGACGGGATGAGGAGGAGGGAGGGTCGAGCTAGCCTCCATTTTGTTTGCCAATACTTCGAACGTCAACAAGAAGTGACATCACCTAACATCGCTTAGCACCTTTAATAATGACTAAGGCCGTGTGTCCACCAAAGCGTTTTTAGCCCGCTGAAAACGCTAGACGCTCTGCTGAAAACGCCTAGCTGTGGGCGCTTGACAGCGTTTTGGCAGTGCTGCGTTTTTTTCAGTTGAGACGATTCGTTGCTATGATACAGAATATCCGCAGCACAGTTTATTTGTAACTGATTTCGTAGATAATTTGTTTCATACTAAAAATTTATTTTTCATCCATTTTGTTCGGTTAGCTCTGCTGGTTGACGTCGTTGTTCAGAAAGAATGTTGTGACAGTTGGTAGGTGTGGTATTTGTCCCGCCCCTCCTCCACTGTGGCCTAAGGCCGTGTGTCCACCAAAGCATTTTTAGCCAGCTGAAAACGCCTAGCTGTGTGCGCTTGAGAGCATGGGTAAAAAGTGACAGTGATGAGCACTGCGTTTTACCCAAAGTTGAACATTCTTCAACTCTCGGCAACCTGTAAAAAACGCCGGGCGGTCAGCACTTCAGCGTGAAAAAAACGCTCAGCGCCACGTTACGCTCATGGCGTTTTAAAAATCCGGCGCTCCCATTGAAAACAATTGAAAAAATACACCAGCCGCTTGAAAAAACGATTTGGTGGACACACGGCCTAACTGTGGTTGGCCATAAAGAGACAAGCACATAATTTTAACACAGGTACAATGCAGAGGGAGGTTGGTATGTGGCCCCCAAAAATAATATGAAGGTAAGGGCGGGAATTTATCGTCTGTTTCTAAAGCTTGGGAAGCTCTTTGAAAGGTCTATCTCCACACAAAAACAATAGAGTGCAACAGTTCTATAAAAAAATAATTTTCTTTATAGGGTTATTGATTTTTAACGATAACAAACTATTGAAGACATACTGTGAGCTACAAGGTTGGTAATTAGTGGTTTTCTGCTGAAGTTGTCAGCCCGCATTTTTAAATGCTGTAAAGAATTTCACCATTCAGAGAGTCCCCCACTTCCAAGAAACTCTACGAATAACCTAATCGAGTTCCCAGATAGCAACATTGTGTCGGCCCAGATTCGACCCACATCTGGCACATGTGAAATGATGTTTCCTTTCAGTCGATAACGTCGGACGTAGTCGACTCGACTGAAATGGGATCACGCCAGGGAGCTTATTGTCTTAGAGTATTATTGAACGAGCCAATGCACATTGGCGTGCGAGATTTGCATCTCACACTCCGCCCCACGGCGTGGGTATAAATACGGAAGTAGATGCACGCACCATTTGCCTTTCGCTTCGGAGCCGAGCTTCATGTATGGTCTTCTGAAGAGTGTTGTTATACAACGAGCGAGTGTGTCGGCGCTTCTTTGGGAAGTCTCTCCTGGTGTCTGTGTTTACAGCATGAGTGCAGCGGTGATCGTGAGCTTTCAAGCTCTCAACTGCTGTTTTCACAGCAACCAAATTTCTGTTTGTGTTTGTTTGTCTGACGGCGGTTGAGGGCGAGAGTGTGAGTGCTTCACTGATACAGGCTGCACCATTCCTGTGTCAGTGTTGCCGCGGTCATTCCCCTGTGTGCTCCGGCACTGGTGAGAGGTTTTCACTTCCTAAAAGAGCAACAAGGGTGCGTTTGCGTCTTTTTCAAGATGTCATTCCACCTGTGCGTTTCTGGATGTGATCGTTCCGTTTTCCTCTCTGATGGTCACAATTGTTGCATCACATGTTTGGGCTGTATATTTATGTGTATATAAATATGTATGCATATGTATGTATGTTCAGCATGCTGAGGCAGCTTTTGTTGAGATTGAGACTCGCCTTCATACGTGAAGTGCCCCACCCCCGGGTGCCGTATGAGATGGGTGATCGGAGGATAGTGATGGATGTCTCGCCCGGTAACCATTCCCTGTGGGCTCCTCACTCCTCCATCACACCGCAGCCGATGGAATTCCTGTTGGACATGCTGGTCCCACTGTAATGGACCGATCAGCTGTTTCAATGGGGGTTCCCCCAGAGGATAAGATGTCGATAGCAGCATCGGAGGGTGAGCTGGCCTCTGGAGATGACGACTCGGCTTTGTTATCTCCCTCTGGGAGTGTAACATTGCCCGAGGAAAATCCAGAAATGTCAGCTATGCTGAAACGGGTCGCTGAGGCTGCCGGGCTTGAGTGGAAACTCCACCGTGTCCTGTTCAGTCTCGGTTGGAGGATTGGTATCTCGCTGGTTCTCAGCTCGCCGCCCCAGTGCTTTTCTTTTCCGAAATGCATGGAGAGCTTATCAGGTGGTGAACAGCACCTTTCTCTGCCAAAAACTGCCTGAATAGCTTTTCCCTCTCACTACCCTTGATGGAGGAACGGTGAAGGGTTGCGAGGTGTCCCTCCATTGGAGCGGTCTGTCATGACACAGGTGCACCTGTGTCTGGCGGCCGCTGCCTTTTGGGGGGATCCTTGTCCCCCCCTAAGGCCTGTGAATTCTCGTCCGTTCCGAAGGGCAGAGTTTACAAAGCCTCTGGGATAGCCGCTTTCTTTTGCGTGCCATGGCGCTGCTACAGGTCTGTCAGGCCAGGGTACCCATGGCATGCACGAGGGTAGCCCAGACCGTGCGCTCATAGGTGAGCACCGCACCACATCCGACCTCGCCCTCCGGGGCATGAGTGTCGTGGTGTGTGCGATCGGTCTGGCGATGTCCACCTTAGTGGTCCAGGAGCGCCATCGTTGGCTCAGCCTGGTTGATATGGCGGCTGCGGACAAGTTTCGGTTCCTGGTCTCCCCAATTTCCCAGGTTGGGATGGTCAGCGACGCGGTGGAGAACTGTTCTCTGCCGCCCAAGCGCAGACGGAGGTAATCCAGCACATCCTGCCCCGGCGGCCCGCTGCTGCCTCCACCCCGCCGCCGGTGGCAGTTCCTCCGCCTGCTCGTCGCCGAGGGCGTTCCGCGGCCGCCGCTCCCGCTGGGCCTACGCAGCAGCCTCCACCCAGGCCTCAGCATGGAGCGGACCGTAGGAGAGACCCCCAGCCCGCTCCAGGCGCTGCCAAGCCAGGTGGCATGCGAAAGCATTCCGGAGCGGGCCGCCCAGGGATGGATGAGAATGCTCTTGGAGTTGGCAAAAACGATCACTCCCTCCCCCCGGGTGAGGGCCGGGTGGAGTCTTTGTTTGTGTGTGTGTCTGTTCTGCTGCTGGCTCCCTAAAAAAAAAAAAAAAAAGCGGAGCAAGCGGTACCCACACTTCAAAGAAAGAGCAATTTCAAAGACCCTGTTCTTGGGTCCCAAGAGGGCCAGTCTGGCGGGTGTAACCCTGTATAGCCTTACACCACTCAGCCCCCCCTCAGCCCCCCCCCCTGCTAGTGGAGACAGGTAAGTGTTGCACAGCACACTAACACCACTTTCTCCACTTTGCTGCCCCACCTCAGGCTAGGCTATTCCGCTCAAGTCAGTGATAATCATCACATTAGGTGTTGAGCAGACGTGCTCCTGAAAATCCAGTGATATTCATCACACCTAGTGTTGAGCAGTGCTCCTGACTTGTGCGTGCTTATCTTATCCTGCTGGTGAAGGATTTGATATAGCCACTCCTCGAGCCAGTATGAAGGCCAGTTGTAAAATCGTTCTTCATGCAACTAGGTGGTGGGTCGTGACCATCTTGGCCCAAGATTGGTCTGCAGCTCCGACCTGAAAGATATGTGCTTCAGATGATACACTTCAGGCCATCCTGTGTGTTGCATGTGAGGGTTGAAGTATCAGTACAGAGTCCTTCCCTTCGAGTGTGCTAGAGCCCATTGGGTCTTCAGGTCGACTGGGAGAGAGTAATCTCATGTACAGAACGCAAGTCATAGACCTTAGACCAGCTCTTATCTGTTAGGAATTCAGCTGAGAGGGAAGGCTGTTTCCAAGCAAAGTTGGCCACTTAGTGCCTACTTTCATTTCGGTGGGAAATTCCGAGATGCAACATGTCCTCTTAGGTGTTGAGCTCCTCTATGATGAGTGTAAAGTGCTCCACCTGGGCGTTGACATTATGCTTTGCTAAAAAGATTCTAGAGTTGGGGGCTGGAAGACACCTATTGAACCGCTGTTTCCCGTGGGCTCCCCTCTCATGAAGCCAGTTTCACCGTGAGCCCGGTTAAAGTGTCGGCTTGCTGCGCCATTCCCCTCCTATGCACTGGATATGTGCGCCTTTTTCTACTCCAGTTGAGTTCCCTTAAATCTGAACCCTGTTGAGTTCCTCCACACCTCTCCGACGTCGGACGTGCGGAACGTCTGGTGTTAGGCCTACCACTCGTAAGCAGTGTGAAACCTGTGCTAGGCTGGGTCCATATGTTGCGGTCCCTACGGCGACCCCATATGTGTATTCTTCCACGATACGGCTCCCTAAGGTCGAGCCCTTGTCTTCCCTCGGCAGAGTCTCTCTGCCGTCACTGTCCGGTGTGTCTTCCCCCGTCTTAGGCTGGAGCCACCCCAATGACATTCCATATGTCGTACTGCCGGTCATCAGCCCAGTTCATATGTGTATTCTCCACATTACCTCCCTTTGGGTAGGATGTGGCTTCTGCAGCGTCCCTTCCTTCCAATGTACGGGAACGCTTTCCCAGTGGTCCTGTAGGAACAGCAGTGACTGCCTGGCCTAAGCCTATCCTCTTCCGCTAAAATATCGGAGGATCAGAAGGCTTTTGTCTAGGCTCTGGAAGGTGGCAGCGTTAGTGGCGTTTTCAAGGGGTGATTCCATTTCAGTCGAGTCGACTACGTCCGACGTTATCGACTGAAAGGGAACGTCCTGGTTGCGTATGCAACCCACCGTTCCCTGAAGGAGGGAACGGAGGACGTAGTCCCTTTGCCACTACCGCTGGACCACTGCTGACTCCGAGTTACGCTCGGCTCCTCAGCGAAAAAGCAAATGGTGCGTGCATCTACTTCCGTATCTATACCCGCGCCGCGGGGCGGAGTGTGAGATGCAAATCTCGCACGCCAATGTGCATTGGCTCGTTCAATAATACTCGAAGACAATAGGCTCCCTGGCGTGATCCCATTTCAGTCGAATCGACTACGTCCTCCGTTCCCTCCTTCAGGGAATGGTGGGTTGCATACGCAAACAAGACGATCTGGCCCACATGCTGCGTTGAATGATGGCACTTGGGCGGACTTCTCCTGTTTACCAGATCTGGGCCACAAGCAGGCCATAGCAATGCCACATGTCAGCCAAGAGCAAAGAAATAAACCAGAACTGGACCTAATCTGAGCCACAAAATCTGTGTATATTAAATATGGAGCCATCTCAGCCTTAATAAGCCTGTTAACAAGCAGAATCACTGAAGGAAAGAAGAGAACAGAAAAAGAGACGAGCAGAAACAAAAAACTACAACTGACTTCCTGCCACAGCCTTAGATGAAATTAACTGAAGATAAAACAAGACATTAAATCTCTCATGATCTCAGCAGAGGAGGATTAAATAACTCCACAAACAGCATTACCAGCCTCACTTATTACTAACCAGATTGACTATTTCTGTCATACGTCTACAGAAGTTCTTATTGAGAATTAACAGTGCATGGTTTAACTCTAATGTTTCATTTGAAGTCACCATAACGGTGATTAGTCTTCCCATTAGTTGGGCTCTTAACTATATCTTTTGACTTTTTTGGCTGCTGTTACAGTGTGTTTGTCAAACATATTTGCAGTAGCAAAGGAAGCTAAAGCGAAATGAAATAATGTGATAATGGTTACCTGTTGTAATAATAGAAATAACCTCCTGATGTCATTTGAATCTAATCGAATCTAACAATTTTGTTGTGCCATTAATATTTACATTACAAACCCTGTGTTACTGCAGCATGAGATCCAGCAGTACTGCAGTGATCAGGTAGAAGATTTTAACGAACAAAAGTGAGTAATAAAAAATGCACCCACTATTTTAAAATTTGCAGCGTTAACTCGAGTGTGTGCGTGTGAGTGTGTGTGCGTGCGTGCGTGCGAGGCTGCAAGTGTGCTTGTGTGTGCGAGGCTGCATGCGTGCGTTTATTTGCGAGTATGTGTGCGTAGATAAAAAAAAATCCTTGGAAAATAATTCTTCATGCCTTAACATAGCTTGAATTTAACTCTACACCTCATTTTGTATATGCAGTTCTATGAATATGCAAATGAGCCCCATCTCCACTCACTCGCACCAGCTCAGGGGCCTCATTTATAACCGTTGCATACGCACAAAACAGGCTCTCATCCTCACGTCCTCAGGCTGTTGAGCGATTATAACCTCCTCCTCCTGTCGTTATATTTCCAAAGCACGCAGCTCCTCTTCTGAAACCTCTGGTTTGTAGAGGTGTGGTTCTGGATCCTGACTGTCTGAGAAGTCACCCTCTTCGTCTCTCACAAAATCTGCCATGTTCATCGCCATTCACTATCTATGTCTAATATTCAGCTAATATTCACGCCGGTATGTTGACAGAAGTTGTGGGATTTCAGGTGTTGCGTGATATCTCTGCGCCCAAGTAGCAGTGCTTCGCCTGTGCTTCCCCCCCATATAGACCCAAGTAAATATCTGCCAAAGAAATCGCCTAGTCTTAATCTGCATTGCTATTTGTACTCTTTGTGAATACGCAGGCAACAAGAAGTAATTAGTTGTTGTTTTTTTATCACTTTTACTCAAGACATGCTATCCAGCAACAAAGGATTCCATTCATTATGCTAAGCTAAGCTAGTGGCGGCTCTGCCAGACTAAGACAATGCATGCACTGAGACAAAAATGTGTTTGTCCACCTATCTAAATGTAGGGGAGACGGTGAATAACCCCTATTTCAAAAAACGGTGGCGTGTTCCTTTAAGCTGGACTATGATGCTATTTTCTTCTAAATCTGCTGTACAGCCGAAACAAACTTTGTTGCATTATTTTCCTGGTATCACTGTAAAGTTGCTTTGAAACAATCTGTATTGTAAAAAGCGTTATATAGATAAAGATAAAGAACTTGACTTGACTAAAATTCACAAGCACGCAAGAGACAAAAAAACACGGCAAGCACGGATGGCAGGTTAACAGGCTAGTGAAATGCTAGCGCGTTGTGCTATTGATAATGATTTAGATTAAAGCTACGAAGTCAGATTAATGTGACAGACAATATAAGATAATATCATATATATTGTGATGATAAAGTTATATAAAGCAATATAAACAGCAAGCAAAGATAAATGGAGATTTAAACAAAGCTATACGGAGCAACAAATGCAATCCACTCAGGCAGACAGGAAACCACTGTGCAACAGTGAAAACCAACCGTCATACTAATGCTGATTGGCTACACGTTTGTTGTTGTGTCTGGTTTAGAGGATGGATACCCGAACCGAGCCCGACGGGACCCGACGGTACCCGACGGGCCGGGCCGGGTTCGGACACATATTTTGAAAAGACATTCGGGTTCGGGTCGGGCTTGGTCATGGTCGGCGCGATAAGGCATTGAACATTTGACATTTAAAACAGCTTATTATAATGTTTAACTGGATACAAATGTTTGTTTTTGTGATTAAAATAAATTTAAAATATTACCCTAACATCCATCTTCATGTGTGCGGAAATTTGTTTATGTTGCTGTGACAACGCGCAACACGTGCATGCATAATATTGCATATTTGGCTATCATCACTGCCTTTGCTAGTTCCTCAAGAAAAATTCCTCAGCGGGCCAAACAAAAACTGACTGAAAAATGCATTGAGTACTGCTGTTAAGACATAAGGCCATTTCGTTCCATTGAAGGAGGGGGTTTCATTGAGCTGGCCCAGCAGCTTATTAACATCGGTGCTACATATGGTTCAGTGGCAGCGCAGGATGTACTGCCTGATCCCACCACTGTCAAAACGGTGCCGTGAGCTGGCAATAGAGAAACGCACAAAGCTGGTTGAGCAGCTAAATTACACTCTGACTGTGTAACTGTGTAACTGTGACTGTGACCTCAGATGCTTCATAGACTCCATAAGAGGAGGTGGCGGGCGAGTTGCGACATACGGCGGGAGCGCAGACCACCCTGATGGTAGATGTACGCTACTGACACGGTAATGTCAGAGTGGGCTAGTACACGTTGACCTTGAGCAACGCAAGAGCGGTGCAGAACAGGGCATACTGCCAGCAACTCGAGGCAATAGACATGCTAAGGGCGCTAGGTCCTGTCCAGGTGCTGGCGGCAGCGTGTCTATTGCGCATGGCGCCCCAGCCTGTGGTGGAGGAATGTGTTGAGAAACAGCATGCCCGGAAGCTCGTCCCAGGGGCAGTAGCCCGTAGAAACTGAGGTTCGACCACGGGGTGAAGATCTGACGGCAGGTCGGAGTAACTGGTGCTCGGAGCACGCCGTGTTGCCATGCCCACCTCGGGACTCGGTCGCGAAGCCAAAGCTGAAGCGGTCTCATATGAGCAATCCGAGTGGCGATGTTGCGGCTACGGACGCCATATGCCCCAGGAGCCTCTGAAAAAACTTCAGTGGAACCCAGTCTTGCGCTTGATTGTCTCAGGCAAGTCAGCAGTGGCTGAGTGGAGAAGGCGACCGAGTCAATACCGAGAAAGATCCTCTGCACGGGGCAAAGTTTACTCTTTTCCCAGTTGACCCGAAGGCCCAGACGAGCTAGGTGCCGGAGCACTGGGTCCCTGTGTTCGCAAACCTGGTCTCGAGAGTGAGCTAGGATAGCCAGGCGCCGAAATAGTTCAAGATGCGAACCCCGTGTTCCCATGGAGGAACAAGGGCTGCCTCGACAACCTTTGTGAAGGAGCGAGGAGACCGGGCTAGCCCGAATGGGAGAACAGCGTACTGATATGCGCGCCCCCTGACAGCAAACCGTAGGTACGGTCTGAGTCAAAGGAGAACGGAGACGTAAAAGTAGGCGTCCTTCAGGTCGATCGCTGCAAACCAATCCTGTGGCCGCACACATTCGAAAATGCATTTGGCCAGGAGCATCTTGAACGGCAGCCAGTGAAGGGGGCGGTTCAGATGTGCAGATTGGCCATAACCCACCGGATTCTCCGGGACAATGAGGTAGGGGCTGTACCTCATTTCGGCTGGAGGGACAGTCTCGATCGTACCCTTCGCCAGTAGGGTAGCAACCTCCGCTCTCATGATAGGGGCATGGCCACCGACCATAGTGGAGCGGACTCCCCTGAAGCGGGGAGGAGACCGTGCAAACTGAATCGCATAGCCGAGACAATGGTTCGCGCGACCCAGCGGAACAGATTGGGAAGCTCTAGCCAGGCTCCCAAGAACTGTGCCAGCAGAGTCATGCGAACCACAGATGTCCCCTCGGTGGTGCAGCGAAGCGGCATGACCGGCCCGGACGTGGACGACATAGCGGCCTGGTGTGGGGGCACGGTCAAAACCGCACCCTGACAGAGGAGGCCAGGGAAGGACCAGCGTTCAGCGGGGGCCTGCTCTGCCAGGGGTCTGGTGACAGAGGGGGATGAGAGCGGTACGGTCCAGGGACGGCACGCACTGTCATCCGGCTCTGAGACAGAGGGGGACGAGGTGTGCACGGCTCGAGGGCGGCGCACCGTGTCGTCCGAGAACTCTGTGTGCTCAGAGACGGGAGAGTCAGTTCTTTCTGAGAATAAGGATTCTTCCCCGGCCCTCCACCGGGGAAAGGAGTGGCCCTGCTGCCAGCTCCTGGAAAGAACTGAGTCCCATCTCTGAGCAGCCCGTCTCAAGAGTGCCGCTTAACCCGGCGTATAGCGGGGGGCGGGACTGGAGAGGGCTGTGGCGTCCCCCTGCGGCTTCCAGGGCCAGCCCGGGTGAACGGGCGGGGTGGGAGCCGCGGGAGGGCGCCTTCGACGGTGGGCAGACTGAGGGATCTGAGCGGACGGCGGGGCCGTCGGCAGAGTAAGCCTCAGTCTGCTCATGGGCGGTTGAGAACTGTTGGGCAAAGCCCTCAACCGCACCGCCGAAGAGGCCGACCTGGGATATGGGGGTGTCGAGCAGACGTGTCCGCCCGACATCCTGCACATCGGACAGGTTCAGCCATAATGGTGGACATCACCTGACCCAGGGAGCGTACGGCCACTTTCGTCGTTTGGAGAGCAAGGTCAGTTGCGGCGCGCACCTCATTAAAGAGCCCTGGGTCAGTCCCGCCCTCGTGCATGTCCGTGAGCATCTGGGTCTGGTAGACCAGCAGAATGGCCATGGCATGCAGTGAGGCAGCTGCCTGTCCTGTGGCACTACAGAATTTCGCCACAACTTGTGTAGACGAAAAACTACAGGGTTCGGACAGGTGCTTAGGATCGCGCCGAGAAGAAGCACTCTGAGGACACAGTAGCATCGCAACAGAGCGTTCAACCGGGGGACCCCAGTATACCCATGGGCAGCGGCCCCGTCGAGGGGAGGAAGGACGTAGGAGATCAACAAAGGATCGCTGGAAGACACGGGGGTCTTTGAGGATTTCGAGATCTCCTGATGCACATCCGGGAAGAAAGGTATTGGGGTGGACGCCGACAGGTGTCAGCGGCCGCACCCAAAAAACAATCGTCCAGCAGCGAGCGCTCAGACAGGGTGGAAGGTTCCACTCTAGTCTGATGCCCGCAGCGGCCCGGGAAAGCATGGCCGTCATCTCAGGATCTTAGCGCTCACGGGTTGCGTCAATGAAGAGGGGGGGGCGTGGGGCACGGACGGACAGTCGGCGCCTTTGTTCCACACCAACACCCTCAGGTCACCCAGGCCACCAGCCGAAGTAGCACCTCACGTGGAGAGTGTTAGATCAGGGTGTGGATGAGGAGACTCTCTCTCTAACGAGATCATTGAGTCTCGACCGTAATGACGCGATGATCACATTCCCGCGGGGAGAACGTGAGTCATCCACAAACGCTGCTCTAGCGCGATCAAGCCCAAGCACGCAGAGCAGAGAATGTGCCCATCAAAATCGGAAATGAGTCAACCGCAACCAGAAATGCACGGGCGAGCCGTCTTTAAAAAGACGTGCCGCGTGCAAGCTCTTTTGTGAGAGAAGAAAAAACTCTGCGATGTTGAAGCGAGCAGGGAGAAACACACTCACTGGCAGATCACTGCACAGATCAGCAGGCAATGTGAACTCGCTGCAGATCGCCATCACACCAACACCGGAGAGAGGCTCGTCTCAAAGAGTGAAGTCAGAAATAGCTGTGGAGTGAAGAGATACTTTTGGCTCCGAAGCGAAAACATATCTGCATGTTGCCAGCGTCCTCCTTTTATACCCACGAGGTAAGGTGGAGATACGCTATGCAAATTCCGCAGACCCATGGCATTTCTTTGCCATTGGCTCGTTTTGTAGACTCAAAGTCGATAGGCTTTCTAAGCGAAACCCAACGAAATCTCGGAATGACAACGAAAGGGAACTGCAGTTGACTTTGAGGAGTGGGAAAATGTACCTGTGGCAGATGCCACAGACGAAGTCGAGATGTACTCGACTCAAAATCATACAATGCAGGATGACAGAGATGTTTTGGGCTGGTGGAGCGATCATCAACTCAACTACCCAAAGCTTAGTGTCCTTGCCCGCGGCACCCTTGCTATTCCAGCCAGCAGCAGTACCAGTGAATGCAACTTCAGCGCTGCTAGCAGGACCATCGAGCAGAGGAGGACAGCCTTGAAGCCATCCAACGTTGATGCAATCCTTTTTCTGCATAAGAACCTGGATTAGCCTAAACATTGAAGGATGGATTATGTGAATAGATCCCATGTTACAGTTTAATTAGCCACAAAGTTTTTGAGAAAAATGGTAAGAGTGATTTTCATCGGTTTGTGTTACGTTAATGCTTTGTTCTGTTAGCTTGGGGAATTTTTGGTAGACCTAGCTTTGTTCATTTAATTTCAATTGGATATTTGTTTGGGCCTCTTGTGCGCGCCTTTTAAAAAAATGACAAACAATACATTCATTTTATGTCATTAACAAAATACCTGTACTTCTCCTTATGTGGCTATCCTACACTGTAGGTTATGTTATTGACAGAGTCCCCTATCTGTCACTCACTTCAATGTAGTGACACTCGGGGTTGCACTTGGGAGCCCCAAACACCTCTGATAATTTAAGAAAATGCCAATAAGAAATGGCGAGTAGTATTTGCCAGAGATGGGGACTCGAGTCTGAGACTCGGACTCGAGTCGCACTTAAGTCGCACAAACAGCTGACTTCAGACTTGACTTGAGACTCGACCCAAAAGACTTCAGACTTGACTTGCGACTCGACCCAAAATACTTCAGACTCGAGCTTCGAGACTCGTCAACAACCTTTCTAGAAATATGTATATCGTGCATTATCAGTTGCAGTTCTGGCGCTTCCGTCTCAACAGCCTAGTGTACAACGCGACAAATACTCACATCAAATGTTAACGCAGAGGAACGGGACACAGCAGTTCAGTGAGTTCACAGAAGTTAATTATTTGCATGTGCTTTAAAGCCTTGCCGGTTAAATATGTCATTAACTGCTGATGCGCTGTTCTAACATGCGCTTTACTGAGCACGAACACCCGACGCGCACATGCACTAAAAGCCTGTCCAACAGCGACTGATTACTGGACTAAGTTATCTTTCGAGTCTTATTTAGCTAATACTCTCAAATACACACAAGGTTTACAAAAAGAAAGTTGGTTATGTCTAAACTGAAAGCAAACCGAGAAAATTGAGAGAAATCTGAGAAGTGCATGTATATTAGACGTGTCGCGTACAGGTCTTAAAGAGACAGTAGCCCTAATAGTAAAAAGGCAGCCGCTTGTCCTTAAAGGGATAGTTCACCCGAAAATAAAAATTCTGTCATTATTTACTCACTGTAATGTTGTTCCAAACCTGTATTAATTTATTTCTTGTGCTGAACACAAAAGAAGATATTTTGAAGAATGTGGGTAACCAGACAGTTGCTGGTCCCCATTGACTTCCATAGGAAAAAATATACTATGGAAATCACTGGGGTACATCAACTGTTTGGTTACCCACATTCTTCCAAATAACTTCAACAGAAGAAAGAAACTTATTCAGGTTTAAAACTACTTGAAAGAGTAAATGATGACAATTAAAATTTTTGGGAGAACTATCTAATGTTAATAAAACAACAGAACACAGAGGAAATCACTCACTGCTCTTGACTGAAAACTTTAATAGTAGCTTTAATAAGAATCAATGTATAATGTATACAGTGAAGTCTATATGTGGGTTTGACTTTGACTTTGAACATTTGCTCTCACTTTGCGGAAAAAATATCGGGATATATATCGTATATCGATATTCAGCCAAAATATATCGGGATATGACTTTTGGTCCATATCGCCCAGCCCTAGGTCAGTCACTTGCAAATGTGAAAGAGACGTTAAATTTAGCATTTATCGTCACAGGTACAGTAACAAGCTAACAATCATAACAACAATAACAAGTTTTGTATCCAAATGATGTGACAGACTTAGATTAATATTTCACCAGGGGCCGGTTGCATAAACCGCTAAGACTAGTCTTACAAGTTAGACACCAATTTTTTTTCTTTAAATTAAATTTAAACAGTCGTTCATTGATTTTTTAAATCAGTTACATAAAAACATAGATTAGCCTAATTTAATACTCAAAAGTTAAACTGAACTTAAGACACTGTCTTAACATAATGGCTATGTTTATACAACCGGCCCCATGTCCAAGGGCTAGAGGGATGTGTTAAGTAGCAGAAGATTAGACTATATGATGTCGCAACACACTCACGGCAGTTCGTGAAATAGTCACGAAATTTAAATCTATTGATTCGTGTACACAGCACGTTTCCAAATTCGTGTCTCTCAGCAGGGGGACAGATCAGATGGCAAGAGAGACTTGAGACTTGACTTGGACTCGTGGCAAAAGACTTGAGACTTGACTTGAACTTGCCCCTCAAAGACTTGAGACTTGACTTGGACTCGAGCTCAAAGACTTGAGACTTGACTTGGACTTCCAAAAAATTACTTGTGAACATCTCTGGTATTTGCATGCACCAATCTCCCGGATATACGGGTATAAAAGGAGCTGGCATGCATCCACTCAATCAGATTTGTTCATCGGAGCCGAGGGGTTGTGAATGGGGTTGTGAATGGTAACTCTTCCATTCACCTCTACAAGAGGCCGCTGCAATGCGCCATATACACCAGGTTCAAATTAAGGGAATCTTCATTTGAAGCTGTTGTATATGGTGCATTGCAGTGGTCTCTGACCCCGCTCTGGAGCATGGATAAGTGCAGAGAGTTCCGCTGGGTGCTTCAGCACTAACATACCAGATTTCCCTAAAAGAGCAAACACAGACACAAGTGTCTTTTTAAACATGCCTTTCCTCCTTTGTGTTTCTGGGTGTGGTCGATACCTCTCATCCTCGGAGGAAAACTTAATTTTTCATTCGAGGCTTGAGAAGAGGATGAACTGTTGATTGCAGCATCGGAGGTGCGGTAGCTCAGTCTGAGTCTGATGCAGAGTTTCACGAACATTGGGCTGGAGTGACTACCCTGAATGGTGGGGCGACCAGGGGGTCACAAATGGAATGTGCGATTACGGTGCATTTATTCACCGGCACCTGGCGGAACTGTCCCAGACCCCCGACAAGGGCCTGTAAGTTCAATTTGTCTCTAACAGCGAAAGCTTACAGTGCTGCTGGACAGGCTGCCTCTGCCCTGCATGCCATGGCCATCCTGCAGGTCCATCAGGCCAAAGCTCTTAAAGAGCTGCACAAGCGTAGTTCTGAGTCGGGTTGATGCAGGAACTGTGCTCACCGATCAATTTCACTCTCCGAGCGACGAAGGTCACGGTGCAGGCTCTCGGCCAGGCGATGTCCACCATGGTGGTCAAGGGACACCATCTCTGGGTCAACCTTGAATAGATTAGGGAGGTTGACAAAGTCTGCTTTCTTGACGCCTTCAACTCGCAAGTTGGCCTCTTCGGCCAAGCAGTTCCCGGCAGTCAAGCAGCAAACAGAGGCAATTAAGCACATCTTGCCTAACCATGATTCCACTTACAGGCCGCAGAGGGTATCCACCTGCGGTTGCCACACCAGCTCCACCGCAGCCCAAGCCTATAGCCCGGCCACAGCGTTGAGCTTCCCACAGGAACGCAAAGTAGCCTGCTCATCATCCGAGTGCTAAGAACCCCAAGAAGGTTTCGAAACGTCCCAGGGATGGCAGTGGAGAATCTTTTCTTTCCTTTTATTTTTGTTCTGCTGCTCTACCAAGAGGCAGCGGTACCCATATTTTCAAAGAAAGAGAAGCTTCCTCATTCCCTGGGTAACACAGTCTGCAGCTCAAACATGCTGGACGCTGGGCATGTTCAGAGGATCAGGACTTGGAGGATTTGGAAAATTTCCAAACGGTATCCCTAATCCCGTCACCTTCCTTGCCATCATCTTTTTTTATCCTTTTGCATTCAGTGCAATACATTTTTTAACCAACGTTTCCTTCACTGCTGGAGTCCTGAATTATTTTTGTTTGCCTTTTTTTTGTCAGCCTGTATTATGCTTGCAAATAACACTAGGGTCAACTACTGAACAACCCTCTATTGGTCAACTACTTAGTGACTGAAATCATGATTTTATCTAGTAATGATTTCAGCAACTAAGCAGAAAAAATCAAAGACCAGAATCGAAACTGTAATAATCTTCATGAATCCAATGGATCCAACCAACCCCGTGACGTCACATGCTGTAGTTCTGCAAAATGGCAGCGCCCTATTGCTACAAAAGCTGTAACAAAATATATATTCTTTTAAATGGTTACATTTATCATGTTTGTCACATAATTTTTGATTGGATTGGAAAACACTAAATAATGTTAACTTGACTGACTGCTTAAAGGAGAACTCCGGGCAATTTTTAAATTAATCTGGATCGTTATACCTTTGTGAGTAATGTCTATAGAAAAAACAAAAACGAACCGGATTGGTGCTTGCAACACGGAGCTGTTCCCGCAAATGCCCAGAGCTCCCACTCAGCTAAAACGACAGTTATGGGGGCATATACATAAAGAGTGTCTTTGTGCCTCATAACAGACACAAAATGCAATTAAAATGTCTGTCCAACATGAACAGGCCCCTTACATGTGAACAAGATGCGTTTAGCAACTTAGCCATTGTTTAAATTCACCTAAATAGTGTTTTAGACGGCTAGCTGTAGTCTCGCGCTGAAGTCCCGTGGGAACTCAGTTGTAGCCGGAAAAAGGTAAATACCAGTGTGCAGGTGGGAGTATATTATATATGTAAATATAATTGAAGACATAGAAGCTAGTGAAATAATTAAAGTTTTGCAAATAAGACTACAAAAACATATTACTGCACATCTCAAGCCGTGTGTGCCCAAATGGAAGGATAAATAAAGTTTACATTACCTACAGTGTTTTTTTTCTTCAACCGGCCCCACTGTGTTGTGTCTGTGTAGTCATCCTTGTCAAAGTGTTCGAACCTAAACCCAAACCTAAATTAAAGGGTCAAACACAAATAATTTAATAAGATGAATATTATTTGAAACTTTATTAGAGAGTGGGGCAATCACACAACTTTTCTGCTCATCTGCCGTATTTATGACCAGCGAGGCACAAATGTCATATTTGGTAGTGCCTGTGCTAACCTGACATCTGTAAAAATGTTTTTGGTGATAGATCAAAACCAGTGATCAACCGTTTTTTTTTTTTCTTGGTAGCTCTGTTCATGTGTTTTTGTATTTACAGTAATTCATTTGCTCAGCATATGGATGAGTGGAAAAGTCACATGACTGAGAATTTCTCTTCATCTCGTTGATGACAGAAGCCCTCTTTCTCAGTTGAAGTCTGATGGAAACTTGCTTACGGTCAGTATGTGTCTTTATGAAAAATGGAAATAGCCTACTTAATTTTTAACCTTTACAGATGAGGATATAAAATTGTTGAGTGTAAGTTAAGCACTGGAAAAACATGTATCCAATGTATTAACAGCACACGCTGTCAAAGCATGTGACATGGCAAGTCAAATTGTAATGATAAGATATATTATTTCATTAATTATTACTTTGTAAAACAAACTGTAACAAATTTGAACCCTTCTTTTGAATTATCGATGTGCCTCATCTTCAGTGTATCATTCAATTTAAATTGGCATTTGGATTTAATTGGTATTTTGACCTAAATGAGAATCCTGCAATCCATAAAAAAGTAAATGTTTTGGTATTTTAAGCTGTAGTAGGTCATGTTGTAATGTCTGTGGCCTTCACAACAGGTTTTAAAAGGTTAGTGAGCAGGTTTGGGGAACAATAGCAGACAAAACCAGGAATTAGTAAATGAATTTTATTCTCTGAAAACAAGAAACAATTAAAAATTCATATTGTGTGGCAATTTTCCCATCTCCACAAACTGTAAATCACTCCTCATTCCACAACCAGTGTCTGTTGTGTTGAATAACACAACGTGTATAAACATTGTCCAGTCCACTCTGAGATCAGAGACTTGTACAGCACCATCCAATGGGATCCATTTTTATAACATTTTCTTTATAACAATAAATAAAATAAAATATACTTGCAACCTTTTCAAGTCAACCTTGAATAAATATAAATTTTCTTCTGAACTCCCCCCCCCCCCCCCTTTTCTTTTGTCTGTTTGATTCTCTTTTCCTTTTTTCTTTTCAAAACTTCAAGATAAGATGAGTGCCAAGAGGTGGAATGTTGCATTGAATGTTTGAACCGTCGGCCACAAAACCTCGACCCCGACCTGAATCCGGATCGGGGCATGGGGGAGGGACGACAGAGCCTCCGGTCCACATGCACTGTACATAAAACTGCAAAAAAAATTCCAAGATGTCTCTATCAAAACATGCTGTATTTCTCAGATGGTGTGCTCAATCCATGTTACAGACCCTTTTCAACATGCTTGCTTTGAATGAATGAGCCATTCTAGAGTAACGGAACACTGTGGGATCATGACAGACCCATACGATAATCTACAGCTCTGTCTCCACATGAACACATTTATGGCTGCATTTGAAGGGAGAAATGTACAATCTTCATGTTACATTTTTATATTGAAATAAATATTGTACATTTATTGTTTTCCTCAACCATCTCTTGCTTTTTTTCCCGTTAATAAAATGAGATACAAAGTCTCACCAGGTCACACCTGTAACCGAGATCTGTAAAAATACAGAAGAATATTCTAAAGGATGACAATCACATCGTTATCGTTTTGCATTCAGTCCCTTTGAAAATCATGCACTAGAGAATTTCATATTAAAAATAATACAAACTGTTGAAAATGGCTGATCTGGTCATCCTTAAATAAGTTTCTTCCTCTCTCTCTCTTTTTTTTCTCCTTTTTTTTGCAAGTCTCGAGGAAAATAACCATAGAATTTTTTTTTTAAAACAACTTTGCATCCATGCAAAAAAAAAAAAAAGAAGAAAAAAAAAAGAAAAAATTATACATTTCATACAGTACATCAACAAAGAGAACATCATACCGGAGCACATAAAGGTCCATTATTTATTTATGCTTATTTTTTCAGAATTGTGTTGTTTCCTGAATCAAACAGGATCTCTGGCCGTATCCATTTCCTCATCACCAAACTTTGAAGATCGATCCAGTGGAGATCGGGCTTGATGTAGTTGTGATTCCCATGAGGACGTCATCTCTCCTAGGTTACTCTTTCCTATTCCATTTTAGCCAAATGCTTCTCTCTTTCTAGATCTTCTTTTGACAGCTTGGCTTGTGGTAATGGCTACAACGCATCAATTTCTAGGTAAGAAACACTGACATCTCTTTGCATACAACAGAGAGTAAACAGCCAGAGTAAAACAGTGTCTTCCTTTTTCTACTGTTAAGAGTCAGACTCCAACAGAATCCCTGGCTGCATCTCTTCAGCTGAATGGAGAGACTTCCTGTGGCGTTCTTTCCCTGCGTGCGACAGCAGCATACAATTTCTTTTCATTTATTTTTTTGGCAGAAGGACGCAGACCTTTTATTTGCCTCTTGTTGCATGGGCTCAGAGGACACAACATCAAGCATGCAGTGTAACCAGGACGTGAACCGTTGAGACCCTCTCCTCTCTGTCAGTGCTGGAGCTACTCACGCTGCTCTCTACCGCTCACCTCCTCGTGCCGCTACGACCGAACGTTGGAACTGTCCAGGCCTGAATCTGGAGGTTTACTACTTAAAGGTGCCAAGGTTGGGTCCACCAATGAGGTGGGAGGGAAGAGCTTGTACCAGCCAATCACCATGTTGGTCAGCTCTAAATCGTCTAACAGGATCTGGGCGGCTCCCATGAAGGACTTGTGGTCCATGCGTCCATAGTCCCCCCAAACAATAATCTGTAGAAAGAAAAGAAAGACATGATTAGTCAAAGAGTTTCTGGAGATGTGGTGCATTATCATGAACTAAAACTAAATCTATTTAAAAAAAGTTGAAATAAAGCTGAAATAAAATAAAAGATAAATATTAGATGAAAAAGTTCAATAAATATTAGAAACTTGGCAAATAACTAAAATAAAAGTATTTGAAGTATTAAAATTACTAAAACTGAAATAAAAATAACTTAAAGCTAAATAAAAATGAAAATAACAAATTTACTAAAAATTCAACTAAAATTAAAATGAAAACTGGAAATGTAAAAATAACTAAAAAACACTTTAAAATATTAATAAATACTATAATAGATAAATGTGGTGAAAACAACCCTAACTCAAAATCAAAAGAAAACATTAGGAAATAAATTTAATTTGCCTTTCATGACACTTTCAAGTACACACTCTCTACTACACTTTTTTGCCTTACTTACTTTTTCTCGTACTTAGTAAAGTGAGAAAATAAGATGCAGCACGTATGGTGTTACCTGTAAAACCTTCCCCTCAGGGTTCTCCTCAAACTGAAGCTGCTGTTGATAAAGAGGATCCAGAGTTTTTCTAGCTGTCCGCGTTTTCTTTTTGTTGATGCATTTCCCATTGTCCAGCAGATATACTTTTACATAAGGTGCTGCAAATGGAAGATTGCAGGGATTTACATATAAACCTCACAAAATAGTCCAAGAACAGGACTATTAAAAAGTGGTATTGTGTCACGATCAGATTGAGTAATGAGGTGTACCTGGGGTCTGTTTGTTCCCTGGTTTGCCCACCAGGCCTCGAGCCCGAATAACTTCAACATCCAGCCTTTCTTTCCTGTGTACCATACCAATCTGGATGTCACCTGTGGAGAAACCACATCTAAACTCTTAGTGCAGACAAAGGGTCTCTTTATAGAAACTATTTGATGAAAGGCAACACAGTGTTATTACAGTGCTATGGACAAATCATTTTCAATATTAAAGGAATATTTCACCACACAATTCTGTCATTATTCAGGTTTTAGTTTATTTTTAATGAAACCTGAGAGGTTCCTGTCCCTCTATTGAATGCCAAATATTATTACGGAGCTCCGCCTATGATTATTTATCTTAGTTAACTGTTCTTATTCTGTTCATTGGTTATTTTATTTATGAATGGATTTTGTTTTCATGAAACTGTTGGCTGACAATAAATCACATTTAACTAATCTTAATTGTCAAATTATTTTTATCACATGTATTGTAAAATGCTGTAATTTGAGAGTAGGCATTGGTCCACCTTATTTCACCCATGTCCACTATTTAACAAATATTAAACTTTTATGAAAAAAAAAAATACTAAAGCATGTAAATTGTTTAATTCCTTCATTATCTACACGCTTTAACAATTTAAGTCTGAATTGTTTGTATGCAACTTCCCTTTGTTTTTAGTAGCCTCAGACGCTCGATCGCCCCCAACACATATGGGGGTTGGAACAGTTCAGTAAGTTTCACGGTGGGGGTGGGCAATACAAGGTGTAAATCACCGACCTTTCATACAAAGAGTGCTGGCTTGCCTGATAATAAGAGTTTTAAACAGAGTAAGCAAAGGCAAAGTCAATGTGTCCAAATGTAATTTTATTAAGCTATAAATATTGTAATGTATTTAAAGGTTTTACATTAAAGTGTTTAATCGTTTGAAGTGATCAATCCAAGTGTTCAACTGGCTTTAGATTTTTTAATCAGTGTGTTACGATTGTCAACCATCTTATATTATCTAAACAAGTGCCCTTGCCAACTTTATAGAAACAAATTTGAGTGGAACAGGAGCCTGAGCTGAGGAGATACAGAGCTTGTTTATTTGCAATCAAACTTGTTTTTTAATAAATAAGTATCCTGATACTGTTCTGAGACTTCATGTTAACCTTGAAAGCCTGACAAAAACTGCTTTAACAGATACACTGAGCACCTTCAGAAAGTTTTATCAGCTATGGTACAGCGCAATGGAGGCTCTACTAGAATGTAAAAAATGTTTTGTAATGTTATAACTTGCCATTATTTATTAAACCAAATACTTGACCATAACAGTCTACTGTCCCTTATTTTTTAAGCATCAATAAGAATGGTAAAACACAAATCCTGTCGGCCAACATCAGTTAAGAGGAACTATTTACAAGGGAGTGAGGTTTTACTCGCTAAGCTCTTACTAGGTCGTCTTCGTTACATAAAAAAAACAAATGCTTACATAAGGTTTTGATTACTAAATTTGGTTATGTGAATGTGATTTTTAAGAATCATATTGACAGTTATGATACTTTTCTAGTAATCTTTTTCTTTGCAAAAATTTCAATGGAGGGATCAGAAACCTCTCATTTTGATTAAAATCTCTTCATTTGTGTTTCAAAGATTAACCAAAGAATAACATGATATTGAGTAAATGTTGACCTATTTATTTTTGGATGAACTACTCCTTTAAAGGATTAATTTCTGATCAAAAATTATACCGTAACCAAGCGATCCTAGGTGTTTATGACTTTCCCCTTTCAGCCGAACACAATCGAAGTTTTATTTAATATAACTTTGATTGTGTTCGGCTGAAAGAAGAAAGTCATAAACAGCTACGGTGGCTTTAGGGGTGAGTAAATTATGAGATAATTTTCATTTTTGGGTTAACTATTCCTTTAAGCCCAACGTATACTCCGATATTTACGCATATGTAAAGCATACAGTTTGCATAATGTAAATCTCATCATAGTACACATACTGTATGCGCATAGCCCAATTATTCTAGTATACTTTGTATATTATAAATACTTTATAGTATTTATAAAAGATATCCAAGGAGGATATCTGTTCGGCTGTACGCATACGCTAAATGTTTGTCAAAACTGAAGTTTGACAGTGTCTTATATAACTCTAGAGAGAGTTGTTCAAAATAAACAAAAGAATAAAATAGAGACCCATTGTTTTGTTTGTTATCATTGTCCATTGCCATTATTGTTGCTTGTTCATTGTAAAGCGTCCTTGAGCCCTGGAAAGGCGCTATATAAATAAAACTTATTATTATTATGATACTAACCCATTGGAGGTGTGGCCAATGTCTGTCTCCCTGCCAGCTGGGCTGGGCCAAGACCATCCAAAAACTCAGTGAACTGGCTGTCTGATGAGATCTTCACTCCAGGGAAGATTAGACTATTAATAGATAATCGACAGAAAATCAGTAAACTGAGTGCTAAAGGCTTCTTGCAAGACATTTCGTAAAAGATATCATCACTGATGCAAACCCAGCCAACCAGCAATGGTGGTGATGACATCATGTGATTTATGGAGTGGTGGACCATCATATTCAAATAGATTTTTACAGCACTTACTTTCCAGGTTTTGCCTTTTCACCATCGTCCGTGGTCTCTCGGCTGGGCTGCCGTGTCATCCTGCTCTTCATCTCAACGGCTAAACCCGTCTCCACACTCCGCTGGATTGCCAGCCGCACCGGCTTCTTTTTCTTACCCTCCTCTGAAAATTACAACAAGGGGAAGGGAAGATGAGAAAAAAGGACAAATGTGTGACACTCTGCCATTAGTTGAGCAAACTCATAGCCCCATCCCAAACTTATGCCAGAGGAGTGGAGCCAGAAGTCAACATGTCGAACCATTCAATCTTCAAGAACCACAGATCAACAGTTTTCATGCTCTTCAGGCAACATAAATGGTTTATTTATAGTTGGCTCATCAAACTGGTTTGGAGAAAGTGTTTTAGCACTAGAAAACATAATACATTGCACCCTTTAAGAAAAAAAAATTGACAACTACTGAATGAGATACAAAAAAAAAAAAGACATGTTATGATCAGCAGGGGGCGTCAGTCTGCCACTCTGAGCAGCAGGACATCCTGTGTCCCCCAGTCAGGTTTTACACATCCATCCATCCATCGACACAAACATACATCACTCATATACGTCTCTCTGGCTTTCCGATGGTCACAAACCCTTCACAAACAAATTTTGCGCTGACGAATGAAGAGACACTGAAGCACACCTTATATGTAACTTCATTCTTACCTCCGTCTGCCTCGTCAAAGGAGTTCATGCAGGGGAAATAGATAGCCAGTGCCTCGAAGGAGGCAGACAGGCTGAGCCGGCTCTGCGAGCGCTGTATCCGCATGCCGGGGACAGCTGCGCTGCCATCCTGCCCTTGTCTGCCCATTTTACCACCCCGGCACCCTCAAACACCTCAAAGGACACTGAAGAAGGGTGGCCGTATAGCTGATGCTGTGAGTTGGTTTTGTAGAAACAAGTTTGGCAGGATTGTGTTCGGTAGCAGCTGCGAGTCTTATTAGTTCTCAGGTTGATATGCGGTGAGGATGACTGTCTGACTGTCTCCTCTGCAGCGCACTACTTCTCATCTAAAGGGGTGGGAGGGGGAGACGGTGACATGTGCACGTGTTTCACAGAGGATGTGGCCAATCAGAGGCACAGAAACTAAAAGACCCCTAAAACGCTTCTCCAGGAGACAGAGCTCTGCCTAGAGATATGACTGAACACAAACACACGCACATGACTTGCCTTCTAACTGCAGCTTCATCAGTCACCCCACACACACACACACACACACACACACACACACACACACACACACACACACACACACACACACACACACACACACACACACACACACACACACACACACACACACACACACACACTCACTCACTCACTCACTCACTCACTCACTCTCATCCTCACTGACACACAATTATATGTGCACAATAGTGTTGAGGAGTGGTTAACAGTAGCAAAGCTAATAACTTGATAATATTTTTTATTAGCTTGACAATAATTCAGCTGTTCCCTTTCGTCCTGGGAACTCCGACGTGTCGTCGGGGGAGTTCCCTGACGAATTGGGATCACGCTAGGGAGCCAACTGCCTTCGAGAGAATTAAAACGAGCCAATAGACATTGGCATGCAAGGTTTGCATTCCGTGACCCGCCTACCAGCGCGGGTATAAAAGGCGGAAGTAAACATTGCGCAATGCTTTTTGCTTCGGAGCCATTCAGTGTCTCTCTGAGCTGCTGTATTCCGAGGAAATATTGAAAAACGAGTCTTCTTTGGCGAAAGGAATCCTCTGCTGCTCGTGTGACGGCGCTTCAAGTGGCCATCGCTTCCCGTTGCCGGCCGTTTCTCTCTCTCTATTCAAACAAAGAGCTGTTTTAACGGCTGGTATTGGTAACGGTGAGTGCAGCACACGGGCTTGCAGTTTCCCCGCTGTGTCTGCCGCGGTGGTCCCTTTGTGCCTCGGCACATAAAAGAGCATTTCTTTTTGTCTAAAAGAGCAACACGAGTGAAGATCGCGTCCTTTTCAGGATGAAGTTTCACTCGTGTGTTTCTGGATGCGATCGTTTCCTGTCCTTATTTGACGGCCACGTTCATTGTTTCACATGCCTAATCAGTGTGTGAGACTACGTTCGTGGGTGGTTCATGTTCTCCCAGGAGTGCATGACCACGTCGGCACGTTGTTCGTCTCCACTTTCTCGTAAAGGCTTGAGCCGCTCAGCGTGCCGTGTGCCGTCGAGCGCCGGCTGACAGCGCGGGTTGTCACGGCAACCCAGCGCGCGTCATTCGGCGCTCAAGATGCGCGGTCAAGATCAAGACTCATGTGCCTCTATGAGGTGAGTCCCTTTGCTTATTTCCCCGATATAGTTTCTCTTCTGGTGCACCAGAAGAGGGCTACTTTGGCGAATAACATTGGTGATCTGAGGGTTTCAGTGAGCACGAACCACTCACTCCTCTAGCGCATCGCAAACATGCTGAGACTGTGTTCGTGGGTGGTTTATGCTTTCTTATGAGAGCATGACCACGTCGGCACGTTGTTCGCCTTGCCTGAAGGCTTGAGCGCCCAGCGTGCCGTGTGTCATCGAAGCGATGGCCACGTTCACTATCTTGCATGCCTGGTTGACGGCCACGATCACTGTTTCACATGCCTAATCAGTGTGTTGAGACTGCGTTCGTGGGTGGTTCATGTTCTTTCAGGAGTGCATGACCACGTCGGCACGTTGTTCGCCTCCCCTTTCTCGTAAAGGCTTGAGCCGCTCAGCGTGCCGTGTGCCGTCAAGGCTTTCGGATGGGATTCTGGTCCTTCTCATGAGGGACCAAGCATTCATTCGGGGCCCCAGGGAGGACAGATGTCGATCGCTACATCGGAGAGAGGGCTGTTATACTCTGAAAATGATGCTGAGTTCCTACTATAATGGTGTTTCTCATGCTGAAGATTCAGACTTAACAGCCACACTTTCCTGGGCTGTTCTAAAGTGCCTGGATGTGTGTGAAGAATTTTGGCAGTATGGAAGCATTTTGGTGCCAATATGGCAAGCCAAACATGCCTAAATCTGCAGAAGTTTTTCCTCTCTCGCTACCACTGCACGTGCGTAGTTCTAACTCGGGGTTGAGCTGTGCTTAGTGACTGACCGTGATTAGTCACAGCGCTGGCCCTCGGTTAGACGATGTCCACACTGGTGGTCCAGAAGCACCTCACAACCAGCCCGCTCGGAGTTTGTTTTCCCCCCAGCAAAGGGAAGGGAAACAACCCTGAGAGGAGCGACCCAGAGTATGTGACGATCTGCTCTTTGGGAGTGCGTGCCATCACCACTCCTTCCCCCGGGGGAGGGCCGGGTGGAGAATTTCGTCTGTTCCGCCGCTGGTTATCCAGTAATCAGCGGTACCCAAAGTTTGAGCAGTCCATTCCTCTGAGTCGTTCACGGGCCCCAGCGCTCAGATGGCAGTGAGGGCTACGGCCTTGTCACTCTCGTCTCTCGCTGGGTGAGGGGAAACCAGGACTCGATGCCCCCGGGCCTTGTTCCTCGTCGAATAAATTACATTTTAAAATGCATCAACAAAGAAAACTGTTATTTTAAATTGTAATAATATTTTACAATATTACTCTTTTTACTGTACTTTTGATCAAATAAATGCAGCCTTGGTAAGAGATTTCTTTCAAGAACATTAAAACCTTATAATGACCACAAACTTTGAACGTTAGTGTACATTATCTCACATAACCATGCCCCTAAACAGCACAATCTAAGATTGATCGATTTACAGTCAAGTATTTACGATTTGCCAGTCAAGCTGCTCTTCACATATAACTGTGTGGTTCTTGACCAAAAGAGGCAGCAAAATAAGGTCCAGAACTTCTACCATCTGTGATCTTCGTTAAATTGTTATAATAGGACAAATACGATATAATATACAAATTAAATAAGCAGTGCTTTAATTTTTCAGCTAGGTCTATTTAACAGTAAGAAACTGAAGTCAAATGTAAAAATAAACTGCATAGACTTCACTTTATGAATCAAATATGCATTGATGCTACTGAAGTTATTCAGTAAAGAGCAGTGTGTGATTTTCGTTTTGTCTTTTGTTGTTTGACATTACTGAGACAAATGTCAGCAGGTAAGCTGCTCTCACCTAATGCACAGATTCAATATACTGACACACATCCGATTTTCTCCCTGCTGTTTACATTCACTTAAGATGTATCCGACTGTGAAAGAGAACTTAGCTCAGTACTCGTGACAGAACCATAATCACTCTAATAGTTAGACAAAGTTTGCACAATGTGGGCAAATAATCTTTGCAAATCAGCGACGGTGCAACACGCAACATCCATAGAAACAGTCTCAACTCTGGAGAACTATGCGTCTCCATTTACAGGTAAAAAAAAAAAACACTTTACAAACTTATATACACACCCGATATGTGCAGTTGTGTTTTATTTTCAGAGTTTTAGTATATTCTGGTAGCTTTAATGTAATGTAGCTTCAAATGTAAATAGCTCCAAGGAACAGCATGTTATCTTTCTGAGGAAAACAGTGTGACAACAGGTCCTCACTACCTGACAGAACTAATGACATTAAAACCCATGAAACAAACATACTGCAATATCACAACCTGTTACAAGAATTGCAAAAATTGCAATGTTCTACTCAGTTAGCCTTATCATTAACAAAGTGAAAACTAGCAGCTTGGTTTTGTTACTGAACAGAAATGAGACAACAATCTAAAGCCTGAAAATTCCATTCATTATGGTGTTTTAGGCAAATAGAAACTGCATGCACCTTAATGAAGACAAGACCTTTAGTTTAAATATGAGATCTAATCTACACTTCTGTAAGTTATAAATATCTTATTGTGGGTATGTTGAAATCATCACCCCTGCTGCATACTGGCTTAAAATAGTAACGTCTCAAACCTTCCTATTAAAGTCTGAAGAATACAGTTGTGACTCATATCACCGCTCAAACCTCAACATGTCTGACAGTAACACAAATAGTGTAGTGCACATAAAGTCTAACAGAGCATAACTTCCCACCACGTTTCACTTGTGTCATTTATTTTTAAGTACACAATCCAATGAACTTAAAATACTATCTAAGCACTAAAAATAACTGGGTGGTTGAGATCTGTAATGGAAACCATTGGTTAATAAATGTGCAGTTTATATTAAACACTAATATTGCAATAGTGCAGACAGAAGACTCAGATCTGACATTAGACTCACTGTGTGGTCTAAGCGTGTCGTAACAAACAAAATGATGCTGGTTTAATTCACCATCTCAGAGGGCATGCGCGCAATCATGGAGTAGTCACTTTTTGTCTGAGCTCCTCTCCGCTGACGCTAGATTTTGAATATCTTTGTAATTAAAGTAACGTCAAACCACTTTACAATCAATAATGACATTTTGAGAGTTACTTTTTGTCAGTTGTTTTGAGTACTTTGTGAAATTTAAGTATGTTGGGCGTGATTTTCGTTTTTTTGCTGACTCATTCTGTGTACTCAAAAAGGCGTCTAAGAAATCTTCAGAAACCATTGCAGCTATTAAAGGAGAACTCCGGGCACTTTTTAAGTTAATCTTGATCGTTACACCTTTGTGAGTAATGTCTATAGAAAAAAAAACGAACCGGATTGGTGCTTGCAACACGGAGCTGTTCCCGCAAATGCCCAGAGCTCCCACTCAGCTAAAACGGCAGTTATGGGGGCATATACATAAAGAGAGTCTTTGTGCCTCATAACAGACACAAAATGCAATTAAAATGTCTGTCCAACATGAACAGGCCCCTTACATGTGAACAAGATGCGTTTAGCAACTTAGCCATTGTTTAAATTCACCTACATAGTGTTTTAGACTGCTAGCTATAGTCTCGCGCTGAAGTCCCGTGGGAACTCAGTTGTAGCCGGAAAAAGGTAAATACCAGTGTGCAGGTGGGAGTATATTATATATATAAATATAATTGAAGACATAGAAGCTAGTGAAATAATTAAAGTTTTGCAAATAAGACTACAAAAACATATTACTGCACATCTCTCCTCAAGCCGTGTGTGCCCAAATGGAAGGATAAATAAAGTTTACATTAGGCTACCTCCACGGTGGTTGCACCCGTCTTCGTCCACGGAATGGCTTTTTTCTTCAACCGGCCCCGCTGTGTTGTGTCTGTTTAGTCATCCTTGCAACTTAGCAATTGTTTAAATTCACCTAAATAGTGCTTTAGACGGCCAGCTGTAGTCTCGCGCTGAAGTCACGTGGGAACTCAGTTGTAGCCGGAAAAAAGTAAACAGTGTGCACGTGGGAGGAGCGTAGTGTGTGAAGAGTGATGATCGGAGTTGCTCACAAGTGAAGAAAAAATGGTTCTCGTTTGTGTCGTTCCGAATTGTGGCAACAGAATGCGAAAAAACAAGAACTTACATTTTCATCGTCCTCCTTTCCATGACCTCGAGATTCTGCAGTCGTGGCTAGTTTTACTTCAACTTGATGTGCAAACTCCCATACAAGTACTACGCGCTAAAGATTACGCATTTGCAGCGAACACTTTGACAAGGATGACTACACAGACACAACACAGCGGGGCCAGTTGAAGAAAAAATCCATTCCGTGGACGAAGACGGGTGCAACCACTGTAGGTAATGTAAACTTTATTTATCCTTCCATTTGGGCACACACGGCTTGAGATGTGCAGTAATATGTTTTTGTAGTCTTATTTGCAAAACTTTAATTATTTCACTAGCTTCTATGTCTTCAATTATATTTAAATATATATAATATTCTCCCACCTGCACACTGGTATTTACCTTTTTCCGGCTACAACTGAGTTCCCACGGGACTTCAGCGCGAGACTACAGCTAGCCGTCTAAAACACTATTTAGGTGAATTTAAACAATGGCTAAGTTGCTAAACGCATCTTGTTCACATGTAAGGGGCCTCTTCATGTTGGACAGACATTTTAATTGCATTTTGTGTCTGTTATGAGGCACAAAGACACTCTTTATGTATATGCCCCCATAACTGCCGTTTTAGCTGAGTTGGAGCTCTGGGCATTTGCGGGAACAGCTCCGTGTTGCAAGCACCAATCCGGTTCGTTTTTTTTTCTATAGACATTACTCACAAAGGTATAACGATCAAGATTAACTTAAAAATTGCCCGGAGTTCTCCTTTAAGGAGGACGCCAACCTAGGTGATTCTACCTCACAGGGAAGAGTGAACGCGATACTTGCCACAATCGGTGGCCAAGATGATTTGAAAAAGCTGATAGAATACAAGATGACAGCTTTAAGTCCTCACTTGGAGGCCACGCTAGTTAATTTGCAGTCAGAACTGGTTGGTGTTAAACAAAAAAATGGGGGGATAGAAGGTGCCCTGAAACGGTACGCATTTACGCCTCGGAGAGGTTAAAAATGTGTGTGAAGGTTTGCGTCTGAAAAATAAATCTCTCTGGGCTAAACTGAATGATTTGAAACGACGCTCGCGTAGGCTGAATCTCAAATTTGTGGGAATAAGCGAAAGAGAGAAGGGGGGGGGCACCCCTCGATGTTCATTTCAGACATGGTTACTGAGCTCTTCGGGCGAGACAACTTCCCCAAACCTGTGAAAATTGACAGAGCTTATCAGGCTCTGTTGCCCAAGTCGGCTGAAGGCCAGAGACCTTGCACCATTATTGCACGCATTCACAATGATCGGAATAAAAATTTAATCCTTCGTCTGAGCCGGGAAAGGTTTCCTTTGGAATAAAAAGAAAAGCGGATCCACATCTTCCCTGACTATACATCGGAGGAGACCATCCGGCGTTGTGCCTTTCTATTTTGGTGATGACAAAGCTGAATTTTCAACAGCCATTTTTTCGAGTCTTCAGTGTCACATGATCCTTCAGAGATCATTCTAATGTTGATTTTCTAAAAAAATATATATACTGTATTTAGACTGAAGATAGACTAAAATAAACCTGAAATAATCCTTGTAACACATGAATGGAATATTCCACAATGTCATCCATTTAGAATGAATAACACACTCAGGAGAACTTTAATGGTCCATTAAGTACAGTCTCTTGAATAACAACCAGGTGTTGAAATGGCTCTTTACCATCATATCATGTCCTGAGATATTGACTTGTGTTGACCCCATGAACCCTAACCTCTTCTTCACAGAAACAGATGGATGTTGTGAGCGGTCAGCATGTTATTAACACCTGGACCACACAGAGCGTAAAGGCAAGTCCATTATTCCTCAACAAGTGGTTTACACAATCCTGTAAAACAGCCTTTGACAGGGTGTTTAGAAAGTCTCTGCTACTGAGCAAAGAGCTTTGGGAAAGTTTTCATGGTACTGTTTTTCATTTATCAGTTCCAAACCCTAGTGATCTGCTTACCTAGAGAACATTTTAGGGCAATTTCAGGTTAAAGGCTCGATTATAACCTATAAGCCCTAAAGGCTGTTTTAGGTGGACACAATTCTGCTGCCTTTTAACCCTTTCACACGTAAGTTTAAAATATTCTAGCTGATCCCCCAGCGTGAGCTTTTTAAGGTGACAGCTATTTTAAAACGTATCACCTTATAATTTCCATGGTGACGCGTCATGCTTGTCACATGACAAACCGCAGCCACAATAGTGCTGTATGACAAATGTATCGCTTTTCTTTCGTTTTTCCTATTTTATTCAAAATATTCACAAACTTGTTGACTATGTCATTAACTACCTGATATTCCGATTCTCAAATATGTGTAAGTGAATGCGTTTTGTCGTTTAAAAAACTTTATAATGATCATGTTATTTGATCTGTGATGCGCGATGGGCGTCACCATGTTAGTACGCACCGCAATTCAGAGAATCGCATCTATTGGATTTACAACACGTAAATTCACCCACTCCTTCAAATACATGAAAGTAAGTGGCCGGATGTTATAGTTACCTATACAATGTGTATACAATGTGTATTTGACCTGAATAAAACACCTCGTCAATTCATAATTAAAAGGATTGTTAATAACACGTCCATAGACATCAGTGTGTATTTTACAAACTATAAATGTATTGTTTTGCTAGTACTTATGTGTATTTAAATGTCTGAATCCCAAAATAAACATTATGTGGTTGAAAACACTGAATATGACAAGCGCTGAACTCTCTGGCTCAGCTCCACCAATGCGTGAAAGCACGTTTGAATTTAGCAGTAGATCACGTGATGCACTGAACGTTCTAATCACACCGGTGTGATCGTACGCGTCAAAGGGTTAAAGATGGATTTGAGAGATATGTTGATAATATATATATATATATACAGTAGGTAGCCAATCAGAATGCCTATTACTGCCGCGCCAGACGCCGAGGCAAAACCACAGCGGCAAAAATAAACCAGTCGCATTTCAAAGTCATTCGCGAAATGACCGCCAGGTGGCGCAAAGGGATATTGTGAAAAACAGCAGCAATTGCTGCATTTTGAAATGTAAGTGGGGTTAATGTCAATTAACAGTAAGGATGAAATACTACAAATATGGTAAAAAGAATAGAAAATTTTTATAGAAATATAGAAGCCTATATTTCATATTGTAGGCCTATGTGGGCGACATAAGCCTATTCCCCGGGGGAGCAGCGCGATAACAAAAAAACAAAAACAAATTAATAACCGAAATAACAAATAAAAATAAATTAGGTGCAATGAAGCAGATTATTTTTACTATTATATTAAGGAATGACTGAGACGAATGAATAGCGCTTCTTGCTCATGTGAGCGAACACACACTGGAGAAACGAACGTTTGGGCAATTCTCAGTGACTGAATTCATAGCCGAGTGGTAGAACTTACGTTTCGATCATTTAGATGTCACGGGTTCAAATCCCGAACAAACATGGACAACTGTAAATTTTATATTAGCCTATTAATGCATTTTATAGCCTATTATTAATTATATATATATATATATATATAAGGGATGTCAAAAAATTAATCGCGATTAATCGCATCCAAAATAAAAGTTTGTGTTTACATAATATATGTGTGTGTACTGTGTATAATTATTTTGTATATATATATAAATACACACACATGCATGTATATATTTAAGAAATATTTGCATGTATATAATGTATATATTTATATATAATTTATATTATATATAAATATAAATATTTTATATATAAATAAAAAAAAATCTTAAATGTATACATGCATGTGTGTGTATTTATATATACAAAATAATTATACAAAGTGCACACACATATATTATGTAAACACAAACTTTTATTTTGGATGCGATTAATCGAGATTAATCTTTTGACAGCCCTAATATATATATATATATATATATATATATATATATATGTATTGGATTCCCCACAGCCTACATAGAGTTTTAAAAAACATGGTTTTAAGCAAGGTTACTTAGGCTACTTCACCAATAGACCATATAAAATAAAGATATGCAACAGGCACGCACGTTTTAACGACAAACAATAAAATCCAAACCAGCGTTTCAGTTACGTTCATGGTTCCAGTGGCCTTAATGCATGCATGCAGGCTTTTCAAAATGTCACAAAGCGTTTTGAGATTATTTTGAATGAAATATTGAAGTTTATAATTAAGTGTTTTGGCACACCACACAATGCATTGTTCTAAAGTCGGGTTTTATTCTGGCATGTTGAATTAGTGTTCGACAAACGCGGCGGCGCGTTCATTTGGATTTATTTTTCTCATAACAGTTAAAATAACTTAATAGGCTACTCCGTAATTTTTTGGTCACACAGATAAGAGTAGAGTAGCCTACATCGTTCAAAACTGTAAACTTTTATTCATACTTGGCTAACGACAAAAGTTTATCTGTCGTCTCTGTCTCCGGGAACTGCGCGTCACAAAAATGAACCGAAAATGCACTTGCCTCAGCTCAGTCATGATAAGAAATCGGCTATGTCTAAAGCCTTTAAATGTCTAAATATTTAATAAATGTTATCTGATTATGTAATCTGAAACCGAGAGGTACAGAGGATCTACTCAAACATGTTTAGCTATCATGAGAGCGATTCCCAGTGAGGAATAGACAAGGCAAGGGTGAAAATCTCGCTCTAATTAAATGTAGGCTAAATCACCCTAAATTAAAATGTAAAAACAGATCAAATAATCTATTTGTCGAAATGTTCCGAAATTGTTTAATTTAAGTTCATAATTATTCTATAAATGTTATTTAGTTTAACAGCAGCACCACGAAGCACTGTGGTTTGAGATTTATTTGAATAAAAAAAATAAATAATAATAATTTATTCACAAATCGCATGCACCCTAGTTGTGAGGATCCAAAGATCCCTGTGGAATTTAATATTGAGTTGAACATTTTGTTCATGACAACAAATGAACGTGTTTGAAGATTGCATTTAGTTTTGCTTGGAAAAAGCTGGCCCAAACCGAAGTAGCGTTTTATTTCTTCAATTATTGAAATAATGAAATACTTACTAATAAACCCTCTATGACAGAAATATCACTACATGTAGCTTAAATTATGTAATTCCTTCATTATCAACACTTTAAAATCCTAATGCTAATGTCTAGAATAACGATTTAAGTGTGAATTGCAATTCTCTTTGTTTTAAGTCAGTCTCAAACTCAGCCTGTGGGGGGTTTGGAGGGACAGTTCATTGGCTTTATCGTGCGTGCAGGACAATAGCTGTTAATGTTCCGTCTTTCATATGGAGAGTGTCGGATAGCCAGCTTGATGAGCAGGCAAAGGCAACATTCTTTTAAGGATAAATCTCTCGATGTGTCCAAATGTAGGCCCTATATCTTATTAAATTATAAATATTGCAGTTTATTTATTATTTTACAGTTTAGTGTATTTAAAGTTTTTTCACACAAAATTTCAATTGAAGTGTTCAATCCAGTTGTTTCAACTGGTTTTGTAGAGTTTTAGAATGTTTGAGCAGTGTGTATGATTGTCAACAATCTGGCATTATCTAAACATGAACTGTTGACGAAACACGTTCATGCCAAGAAACGAATGGGAGTGATCAGCAGATACAGAGCTCTTTAATTCGCAATCAACCTCGTTTTATTGTAAGATGAATTTAACAAGGCATGCTGTGTCTTTGAAGCAACAAAGGCTAAATAATTTGGTACAGTTTTTTTCGTGATTTGTATGGATGACACGCAGCGACATATACAGTATTATCAGCTGTATGATGTGTTTTTACCCTGAAATGTTTAATTTCGAGAGAGACCCGGCGCGCGCAGTGAGGGAGACTAAATAAACTTGCTAAAAAGAGATCCAGCGCGCGAGAGAGACAAATGAAAACGCATATTCTTAATTTATGTTGCTTTGGACTACTTTCGTTTTGTACTGTTTTAATTGTTTAATTTAGCTGCAATTTCTTTTGCAATACAAATTTAAAAATGTCGCAAGAATAAGATTCTGTTTCTTATTTTGCATCATAAAGGAAATAAACTCTAAACTCGATGCAATTTATTTAAGTTTATTAAATAAATAAACTGTCCCGACACTTTATTTAAACCTTGAAATGTGCGATGTGGTTTCAAAATTAATAAATTTTAGTGTTCTTTTACATTTTCATTGGTTTTTATATTGAAAGCAATACTATTTAGTTAGTCTGTTATTTTGTGTAGCCATGACAAAATCAGTCTTTTTCTGATTTGTTCAATGTATGGATCTGTTTTGAAAAATTTCTTCCGTTGCTATGGCCGGGTATCACTGTCAGTCATCTCAATTTCGTGAATGATTCACAAAACAATAATTTAGCAGATTAAAGACGAGCTTCTTCACTTTCATTTTCTGACGTGATCGGCTGACAATCTTCCTTCAACAGTTTTTTCGTCTGTGCAGCGGCTCTACTGGAATGTAGCAAATTTATGTTGTAATGTGCCATTGATAATTAAACAAAACGCCTGACTTTAAATAAATAAACAGTTAATAAACTCGCTAATAAACGGTTACCTATTTAAGCACCAAGAACGGTAAAACATAAAAGGCTGCATGCCATGTAGGCTTCAATGAGCTTCGATCTCGGATCGCTTGAAGCGACGCGAGGCTCATGTTGTTGCGTTGACCACAGAGCTACCGTCAGTACGCTGGTGAGATAACGTCTTATGCTCTTGCAAAGCCTCATTGATGTAACCTAACATGTTTCTATTGCAGTGTTTTATTTTGAAATGTTTTCATTATTTATTCAATTTAATTTCAGTAATTTCAGTATTGTGATTATGAATTCATTTAACTACAATGTTTCACTTGAATTCATCTGCTACCAGTTTTCAATCGCTATGAATGAGCCGCGGCGCGGCGGCAGATTATGCAATAGAGAGAATAAACTGACACTTTTCAAAGCCTATGATTGCAGCGCCTCTTAGCGTTAAAGGGCAGCAAATACACACCCGCAATTTACCGTCGCGGGAACGGTGGTAAAAACGGTGGTAAATTTTACTATAATAATAAAAGTATTATTCTGGTTGGCTACCTACTGTATACTTAATTTAATACTGTAATTTTAGATAAAAATGCTTAAGACAAACTCTTCTGATGTGCCTTATTTTTGTGGTGTATAACAGTGCAGATGTAGAGTTTCCTGAAAGCCACTTTTGTTATTTGTCAAGTTAAAAGATTTTTTTTTTAATTTATTTGTTTTACAATATGTTTAATACCAGAACCATCTTAACAAACTGACTTACCAAAAACTACATATGAGAGAGGACTGTTCAGGACAAACAAATTCACTAAAATGAAACAGACTTGCCAGTGCTATGAGAGAGAGACAACTCTCTTTGTTGTTTACCTCCACTCATCTGTCAAGAAAAAATAACACAAATGTGACTTTGACAAACAACGATCAATGCGCTACAAAACTAATCACTGGAAAAGTGGTTTGTAACTTTCTAGTGGTGTGTGTGCTGGATGTTGCCACATGCTAAATCATACACCTCAGTTTAATGTCCTTGTCATCATCAGATCTTATTTTTCAGAAGCTCTACACACAGATCACAAGACTGTGCTATTACTATCAAGGAAGAAATAATCACTCTAATAGTTAGACAAATCGGAACAATGTGGACAAATAATCTTTGCAAATCAGTGATGGTGCAACACGCAACATTCAAAGGAACAGTGATCACAACTCTGGAGAACTATGCATCTCCAATTACAAGGAGAAATGACACTTTACAAACTTATATACAAAACAGGTATGATTATTGTGCAGTTGTGTTTTATTTCCAGACTATTAGTATATTCTGGTAGCTTTATTGTAATGTAGCTTTAAATGTAAATAGCTTAGAAACAGCATGTTATCTTTCTGAAAAAAAAAAAAAAAAAAGTAAAAGTGTGATGAATTAACAACAGGTCCTCACTACCTGACTGAACTAATGACCTCAAAACCCCTGCAACAAACACACTGCAATATCACAACCAATGACAAACTGGACAGGATGAAAAAAGACAATGGCCTGGTCAGAAAAATATTGTCGGTACTGTTTGCTAAAAAAATTATCTCACAGCATTTGTCCATGAATGTTGCTTGAAATCATACAGCTAATGTTAAGCACTTTAAATGAAATCCAGAATGTAATACAGAACAATTTGTTATATTCGTTGTGGTTTTGTGTTATTTTTATGGTTAATATACATACATCATTAGGTGCCACTCAAGCGACATATGAACAGCAGAGTTTTACATCATGCCATACTGACGTACACAGCCAGTGTATCCTCCTCCAGACTGTGTGTGTCTGTGTGTGAAAATCGGAGGAATGAGGAGGGTTATTTTTGGCTGTATATGACTGATCCAGCAGGAAATAGAAAGGAGAGGATCTTTAAATACGTGAGGAACAAGCATTGGGTGTGAGAATGAGCCTGTTAAGTATGGAAATATGTCAATCTGTACAGCGGGAGAGTGAATCATTACTGCGCCACAAAAATATCCTCAACCTATTTAAGGGGATCTTGGTGGATGTACGACAATCATATAGTAGAACATGTATAGCTGTCTTAAACACTATACTTTTAGAGCTGGATTTATGTTTTCCTGAACACAAAAGAAGGATTTTAAAGATTGTTCCTAAGCAAACAGTTTTGGTAACATTGTATGGCCAAAAAATAAAAATAATTAATAATTAATTAAATAATTAAAATAATAATATTTAAAAAAAACCTTTATCAAAATTTCTCAACATCTTCTTTTATCTTCCACAGAAGTAAGAAAGTAATACATGTTTGGAACAACATGAAAGTGAATAAATGATGGCCGTTTTTAATTTTGGGGTAAATTCTCCCTTTATCAACAGTCAGTAGCCAAACATTCTGCTGATTTGCTGAATCAATGACACCACAAAGTTTACAAAAAATCACATGAATGCTCCACCTTGTGAAAAAGTAGTACACTTAAGCATACTTAAAAACTTATTATGAAAACAATATACTTTAAGAGAAAAAGAATAAAGTGGGAACTGAATATAATGTTTACTTTAATGTAATTTCTATTCATGTTATTACACATTTGAAATGATGAAGTTGGAATTTAGTTCATTTCAAATATATTAACTTAAAATGTAATATTGAATAACACACTATGGTTAAAATTATAATCAAGTACTTTACATGTGCTTTAGTACGTTAGTCAACACATCAACATAAGTGTACTTTAATGTATGACTAATTTAACTAAAGATTAATAAAACTTAACGGTTTAAAATGTATTTAAATTAAAACTTAATTTGACATTATTTCAAAATGTACTTTTTGTAGTCATGAAAGTGTACTCTCTTTAAGTGCATTTGAGTGGCCTTTTATATTTTTAAGATTTTACCTACACTACAAAAGCACATTCACTACAATTAAGAGCACTTCTTTTTTTGCAAGCCTGTGGTCCCACTGTACATACTGAATACACAAAGCCAGAGGAGCGTTTGAGTTCTTGCCAACACAGATGAGATCACTCAAGTGAAATAATGCCCATTATGTCAACTCACCAGTCAAATCAACACAAGTGCTGAAGGATTGGCCTCCAGCAGCAAAACTCTTTTAAACACAACAGTTTTTCCTCAACGGACAGCAACGGGGCATCTGTGAGGGAAATTTACACACTTGCATGTGGCAAATGCTGTAAAACTGCTTTATCTAAAGAGAAGCTTTGACCAGTGTGATCATACACTAACGATTTCACAGTATAACCACGTGGAGCTTCTGATTCAAGCCATCCCATCCCATCCCAGCAGGTCTTTATGAGGCAGAGCGGGGTGTGAGGCACGATTTAACCAGTAGGACCTCTGAATCCTACCTGTGAGCTGTAGAGAGGGACATGCACTTCCTCAAAGCTAGCTCATATCACTGCATGTGTGTGTTCAGATGGGCTACTCATTAGGTCATGACTTCCATCATGGATAAAGTGAGTGACAAAGTGTTTTGTTTCTCAGAATAAGAAAAGGAGGTCATTGCAGGATGTTAAAGGATTTTTTTTTTTATATATATTTTTTAAGGTAAAATATTTCCTATTATCTGTATTAGTGTTTAGTAGTATTTCAATTAGCAGGTTACTAAAATATCTCTAGAAAGTCATACAGGTTTGGAGTGACATGAGAGTGAGTAAATGATGACAACATAACCATCTTAATCATTAAAAAAAAGAAAAAGTTTTTTTATGGTATTTTCTTTTTAACATATCATGAATTATTCATATACAAATATTACATTTTTGAGGAGTCACACCATGAGAATTTTGCAACCTAAACTAACCTTGCTTTGCAATAAAAAGGTCAAATTATCTGATATTTAAGGAAACTTACTGACCATGGGGCTATGCAGGTGCTTTCTCTATTAAATCACTTCCTGTTTTTTTGTTGTTGTTTTTTTGTCCATGTTAGTTGCACCACATGACTTCTGAATGAATTTTCACTGGCATTTATTAAGCCTGTATTACACAGGGCTGTATAATGAATGAGAACAGACCTATTCAGAATTTGTACCAGCAGCACTGCATGGTTCAAATGGATTTCCATCCATTGAGATGATCAGTAATAATGATCCTGATTGATTTGAATGGCTGAGCTGTATGACTCATTTTTGGTTTCACAAAAAACCTTTCAGTGAACAGTTCTTTCTTATTGTAAAGAAGATTTAAAAAATCCAGAGAGCCATTTTCCACTATAAAGAATCTTTTGTGCAGAGATGGATGTTAAAGGTTCTTCATGGAACCACAGATGACAATAAAGAACATTTATTGTCAAGAGGGTAGGAGTAGCGAGTGATTTTCTTGTTTTGTTGTTTGATTAACATTAATGACACAGACAGCAGCAGGTTTATTAGGCTGTCAATTTAAGACCTAATGCATGGATCCAATATACTGATACACATTTTATTTTCTACCAACTGTTTTCTACATTAACATAACCAAATGTGTGTACATGTATACCAGCCAAGCCTGGCCTTTTTGACATATATTTGTGTTTATGAATGTTTAGGCATTTATTTTATAAAGTTAACTGACCACTACTAAACGCTTTATAACTACCTGAATTAACCATGAATTACAGTAGAAATACAAGTTAATAAAACATTTATTAACAAAGTAAGTAACTATTACTATATGTCTGAATAATTAGATGTATGAATGTACTTTTAAATAATTTATTAATAATTTACTTACACTTTCTAAGTGATCCTATGAACCACTGACAACTCCTAAATAACTAGTTTGTAAATAATGCAATACTTAAATAATCATTAATAAAGTTTGAAAATACAATAATTAAACACATTATAGATATGCTAGCTATAATTTATAGCTGTATTTATAAAATGCTTATTAATGTCTATTAATGCTTTATAAATGATGACTGTTTACTAATGCTTAAAGATGCCCTAGAATTTGAAATTAAAGTTATCTTGGCATAGTTAAATAACAAGAGTTCAGTACATGGACATGACATACAGTGAGTCTCAAACACCATTGTTTTCTCCTTCTTATTTAAATCTCGTTTTTGAAAAACACCCCTGAAAAATAGGCGAATCTCCACATAACACCGACTGTGACGCAACAGTCGGGATCATTAATATGTACGCCTCCAAAAATTTGCATATGCTAGCCAATGCCAGGCGGAACTGCGCAGCGGAATGTGAAGACTTTTCATACCCTTCCCACAGAAAAGGAATGTCAACAGGTGTGGTTGATGTTTATATATAATCGGATACCGCAACAGTTTAATTCGAAGTTGCTAGTTTGCTCTGCCCATTTCACCACGGACTTATTTTCGAACCTGGGACAATATCAACCAGGCTTCTCTCAGCGTCTCATAGGCCTACTGAAGAAGGGGGTAATTCCAACTATATTCCCGCAAGTGGTAAGTAGTGATTTTATTAACGATAATTTACACTGTGTTATCTAGATCCAGCGCAAGATCCTGGTACAGTAACCAATATCAAACTCCAAGTAACGAGCATACATAACTAAATAGTATGACAAAGTATTTACTTTCGTCTATTTCATCAACAACACGTCAGGGGCTAACTACATTAATTTAGTTGCTCACAGATAATGTTAGCTCACTCGATCCTTCTAACTAACGTCACATTCTACATCAAATAAGTTGAAGCTATATTTATTTGACAAGGCATCTAACGTTAGTCCATTTGTTAAAATGTTTTAATTTTTGAAAACTGACGTATGATTATTTTGCACGCTTGTATTTCAGAGTGCATCACAGCCCTTCAGAGCAGGACTCCTCATTACTATTCATGACCCTTCCAAATAAGGTAAAAAAAAAACATTTCATTCTAGGGCCAATTTCTAGAGTTGAAAATGGACCTGTAAAACCATATCTGGACATTTTAAATGACCTTAAATAAGCCACATACCCTTATGTAGATATCAGAGACAAAATTTTAATATTATTTCAACACATTCTAGGGCACCTTTAACTAAATAAAGTGTAACCAAAAATTGTACTGACCCTAAACTTTTGAACGGTAGTGTAAAGTGTTGGAAAGTTCGTCATTCTCTTGGGTTAATGTACTAGCACAGCTCACTCACCCTCTGGGTCCAGCTGTGAGGTACTTTGACTCTTTTTTCCCAGTCCCACCATGGCGGCCATCTTCGCCCCGAAGCTGGAGCGCCTCTTCTTGTCATCGTCCTCATCATCATTCCTGCCCAGCGAGCACATGTCTCCACCCACACTGGAACTCTTGGTGATGACGGAGCCAGGGGTGGCCGTCTGAGCCCTGTGTTTCATTTTAGATGTAAACTCACTGTCAGCAATATCAGAAGGAGGTGATACAGGAAGAGGGAAGGAGAGGTGGACAGGGACAGGAAGAGAGAGGAAGGAACAGGCTTAAGCTATAGGATTTAGGAGCAGGGTCAAAGGTGAAGGACAGTCACACTGGTATAACAGCCACAGTGTATGACATCTCCGGGGAGCAACATGACCAGCATCTATACAGTGCTGCAGGGATGACCTATTTTTCTTAAGCCAAAACCCAGAAACAAGTTGCAATTTAGCACTTCCAGTTCCATCGGACTGAAGTTATTAGGGTTTTGAATGGGTTTTTGGTTAAAAGCCTGAAATAAGTTCTGTGGTTATTTTCACATTTATTCTACAACATAAAATACATCGGTTATACCCCCTTGTGATAAAAACAAACAAACAAACAAACAAAAAACTTTTACTTGAAAGGTGAAAAAGGTGGTTGCTAACAAGTGTCTAAATAGAACTACAGAGGTTGTCTGGGACATTAAACGTCTTCATGCTGAACAGATAAATACTCACTAGTCTACTTTCACAGCCTCATTGTGTTTTGTGCTCTTGCAAACTATTGTTGTTTGCAAAAAACTAAATGTTTATATAAACTGAATTTTTTTAAATTATTTTATAATGTTTCCTGGGGTGCAATTATATTGTTAGAATGATTTTTACATAAAAAAGGTCATAGTTTATAAATAAATGGCCATTTTCCACCCTGATTTTAGCCCTCTGATTTGAAAGCTCTGTTGGAAGGGGTGTGTCTGCTGTGAGACTTGAATGTAAACGCCCACTGCTGTGATTGGCTAACATCTTTGCATATGAAATAAGTATTACATGTGGAACTCTCTCGAAATCTTTTATTACATTTTTAATATTACAGCTGGCAAGATTACCTAATCGTGAAAATTGTTGATTATAGCTTTATATTTTGATCTACTCCCGTTGCATGAAATGTTGCAACGATGAGCATTGTAGCCGATGACAGATATGTCTGTGGAGTGCATGAATGCAGTGATCTAGTCAATGCAACTCTGCACTCTCACAAATGCTTTCATCATAACTAACAGTTCAAACACAATGAAAATAAGAGATTCATTGAGCAATGTAGAAAGTGTCATTAATTATAATGGGAGTTTTGGCAAGAGTCCAGAAGTCACTGATAAACTCACGCTGTGTGATTGACAGCTACAGCAATTATAAAGGGAGCATTTTTTGATCGCTTTCTGTGTATAATTTATTCACAATTTAAATAACAGATTATTTTAACGTTAACAAACATTAATAAATTCTGTAACAAATGTATTGCTCAGTCTTCGTTTAAGTTAGTAATGCATTAGCGTTAACTGATGGGACCTTATTGTAAAGTGTGACGAAAATCTTTGATTCTGATTGCAGACTTGTTATTTTGTAAGAAGTCATGGTGTCATGAGATGTAAAGACTGTGTGCTGCTGTGTCTATTTTGAGTTCACCTGCCATGAGAGATTGCTGTAAAGAACAAAAATGTCTCTAGTGTTAAGTCAATCTCTACAAATTTAATTTAATTAATCAGCATTAGGGTTAGCATTATTTAATTGAATTGAAAAGGTCTACTCCAGCATATCTTGTAGAAAGGTCAGGTATGGAACAGAGACTGTAATATGAAGTATTTATCCACAGAGGCACAGTTTGCAGAAAGCTTGTATATTGACCTATTTTAGTGACGTGAGACAAGCTCTTGAGTCAAACAAGGGGGAAATAATGAGACAGTGACTCATCAAACTCAAGCTCTCTCTCCTGAAAAGATATGAGAAGATGGCTTTAGGCTACTAACATGAGATTGAATCCTGTGCTAGTGATCCGTCTTACTAACAGAAACGAGAGATTACTTTCTGTTTGTTTTTCTGTGAATGGCAAGTTTTTGAGTGAACATCTTTTCTGGGTTTGTATCTACCATATGAAAATACTTTCAGAAGAATTTTATGAGGATTGTTCTATTGACACTGAGTTAAAATATTTCTACAGTCTTGAAGAAGAGGATGTAGCTGTTTCTATGGCAACTATCTTCAACAATAATCTTTGCTCTGAATGTTAAAGTATTTATTAGGCAGGGTCATCAGACATTAAACACTGTGACACTATACAAACTGACTCAAATGTATGTGCTATTACTTATTTTTTATTTTTTAAATATGCCTCTACAACCTGATATTGCTTTGTATATTGAAATCAACAGGTTTCGGCAGGTCTATTATTGTATCTGTCAACAACTGTCTAACTTAAATACCATAAAATAGTCTGAACAAACTATCTTATATTCTTGAAATACTGTACTTAAGATTTTAGACAAGTTTTTGTCGTTTTTAACTGTACTTTTAACAAGAATATAAAAACTTTTTTATGAAAAATATGAGAACATGCAAACGGTTAAGATTAGGCTGAAAAACAGAAGGAAGTGCAGAGCAGTAGGTGCTACACACAGCCAGAAAGAGCACAAGGTTTGACAGCAATTTTGCTTTAATCATTAGTTCTTCTGCTGTTTAGTAATGTGACAATCACAATTGTATTTTTGCAGTATTTGGGACCGAGGAGCAGGTTTTGAGATCTGAAAATTACATTATGTCTTCATAGTGCATTAAGCCTTGTTATTTTATATAAATTTAATTTTGATGTCTCATGAAATGACCAGTCTAAAGTTTTTTAATATTTATATTTACATAGTCTCTACACTACCATTCAAAAGTTTGGGGTCAGTAAGATTTTTGTTGTTGTTATTATATGGCAAAGATGCATTAAATTGATCAAAAGCAACTGTAAAGACATTTATTATTTCTATTTCAAATAAATGCTGCTCTTTGGACTTTCTATTATTTAAAAAAAAAAAAATGTATCACAGTTTTTAGAAAAATAGCAGCAGAGCTGCTATAATAAGCTGCTGAAATAATAAGCTTAAGAGACTTCTTTCAAAAACATAAAAACAACATTACTGACCCCACATTTTTGAACAATATAGTATCTATAAATTACTATAGGCTCGTAGTATCATTCACTAGAACTGAGTCCCTGGAGTATACAATACTATGCTCTGAAGCAGGGGAGTCTCAACAGTAGCCAGGTTATCCCGATATATTTTCTGTTGATATGAAAGATCAGGTACATTTAGCAATATAGAGGGTGAATTATGTATTTGATGTATAACAAAATGCTATGACAAACTATATGCCTTTCTCCACTGACGTTCTAAGTTGTTCAAAGCGTTTCTAAAGATACTGATATTTAGAAGGCAGACTGAGATAGCAAACCCGAACATGGTTTGTGTAACATTAGCAACACATCATTAGCTGTTTGATAACGTAGTAAATTAAAAAGCTAATCATATTAATTACTGTTATGTGTCTGACATTGTAAAGAGCGATATCATTGTGCAGCATTTACTACAGTAATTTGAGTAAAGTTGACCAAATCTCTGAGCTTGTGTTAGTGAGTGGAGGCGGGGTTAATTTGGATATTCATGGATCTGCATATACTAAATGAAGCAAGGGTGTAAAGTTATGTTCAAGCTATTTTATGGCATGAAGACATTTTTTTTTTTCACAGGATTTTTTTTTTTAAATATGGCATGTTGGTGATCAAAGTTTTAAGGGATACAATTATTGACTACAGGGGGGCTTTAAGGGCCTTATCAGCAGGCCCGGAGTGGGTAATCGTGAGAATTGGGAGAATTCCCGGTGGGCTGCTTCACTTTTGGGCCGGTCGAGGAATTTTTTATTTTTTTATTTTTTACATTTGTCACGTTATTCTAGGCTACACACATTCCGCATTCTGACACCGCAGCATGCAGCCTATGCAAGGGTTGTACCATGTGACGGAGTTCTCCCCTCCCAAATAGAGTTGGTTGGGTCCATAGCCCGTCTTTTTCCAAAACGTTTTCTCAGGTAGGCTACTGATAGCTGGGTCGGCCCTACAGTAACGGTACGCGTCAGGGAGGATGGATGGGAGGAACAGGCCAGGAGGGGCTGAAAAAGCCAGGTTAAAAAAAAAGAAAGGCATTGGAGGAGGATGCGGCCAAATGTGCCAAGACAAACACAAGTGGCAACAGATAAATAGAGATAGGCCTAGTAATGATTAGCATTAGCAACGCTGCAAAGCAATTATTCGGCTAATACCGTTGTCAACCTTTTCACAAGCAAAATATTAAATTTAATTAAAATATTAGCCTTTTTGTATCACCCAATATATGGCGATTCATAGACTTTGCGAATATTATGCAAATTTTTATAACAAAACTCAAGCTTGATCTGTGTATGCAGTAAAATGACCTCTTAATTATTGTTTTGTAGCTTCTGAGCAGAAGATAAGCCAGTCCCCCGCTGAAAATGAGGAGGCCATGACTAAAGGGACAGGTAGAGAGGATACCAGAGTAAACAATATGAGTTTAAGTTATTTAATGTAAGAAAGAGCAGTATGCTTTTGTTAATTTATCAACCTATCCTTGTGGAATAGTGGAATTTTTTTATGTTAACTTCTTAGCTTAAGTGAATTATTATTTAACCTTTACATTATTGTTGAACCATGGTATTAATAAAAACTACACAATAGTAAGAGCTAAACTGTTGCTTTTATTCATCCAATTTCCACCACCATGGAAAAGTGGGCCGGTCTTAGGCCTGAAACTCCCGGGCTGAAAAGTGGCCCCACTCCGGCCCTGCTTATCAGTCAAAACAAATAAAAATGGTGGGTTGACAGAAGGACTTCACGTGACAAAGGAGGACTATTGCTAACTATGGCATTTCATCTTGGCACTTAATCTCATGCTGCAGCAGCTCAGTGTGTTTGTGGAAACTTGAGAAACCAATGAAGACATAGAGGAATAATGCTGAATGTTTTCATTTCCTGTGACGTTTAGGCAGAAGCTATGAAATCTAATGATTGTGTCTGTATGAATACACAATAACTTAGATAGGAAATAACCTTGTCTTGCTATGAAAATGGCATTTGACTATGAATGAGACTACCCCTCATTAAAGCAACATGAATGGGCGTCATACAGTCACAAACAGTAAGAGGGATAAAACATTTTGAAGAGCGCTGGTGCTGCTTTTAAATGACAGTAACCTAATAAAAATGCAGTCTACGGTACTCAACATCTGTATGAGTGCACAGAGTGCTGGTTATGTAAGAATTCATGCTACTGCAGTTGCTAATTGGTGAAAAATTTAGTTGACAACATTAAAATTCAATTTTATCTGCTGTAACGTTTTAATGATCACAAACACTTCATCTATATTCAGTTAGTGACCCACAAATGGTACTAAAAACTTATTGAAGTGGAAATTGGTGGAAATGCTTGAGAACTTAAGCTTGTTTCTTGTTTTTTGGTCTAATTGGAATGGAGATGGCAGCTGTTCATGCAGAACTCCCCAAGGTTAATAAGATGACAGTGACTCAAACTCTTTTGGGACAATATGACGAATTAAAGGTTCAGTGGAGAGTGGTGCCATCTAGAACTACCAAACACAGGATTGAATAACAAGACACATGCACTGATAAAAAGTGAAATAACTGTGTCATTTATTTAAAGTGCATTTTTATGTAGGTCTAATCTAAAAACAAAGTTCCCTTTCAGTCTGTCATGTTCGACGTTAACTCTATACTGATGTATGAAGAGCCGACTTAGGAGCCCAATCACCCTCAGGTAGCAAGAAATCAGGCCATTGAAGATTTGCGAGTGAGATTTGCATGCCAAGCCACTCCCCCGGACATACGGGTATATAAGCTGGCTGGCAACTCGCTCATTCAGCTTTCTGCTTTGGAGCCGACCTGTTGTTTCTACTCACTCTGCCATCCGCCTTTCGCTAAAGAGAGGCAATGTTCTTCTGTTGGAGAAAAGGCGCATTCAGCTACTCAACACTTTGAGGCAGCGTTCGATGATGGTCCATGTTCTCTCAGTGGGGACATGACCATCATGATGTTAAGATCTAAACACATGAGTCCCCTTCATTATTCCCCGTTCTGGTTTCTCTGCACCACAGAGAGCCACTTCGGTTAATAAGCAGGGTGATCTGTGGATTGTAGTGGGAGTTCTCCCACCAGGCCAGTCCCCACGGGCCTCCCACACCTCACACACATCGCGAGCTTTAGAGCTTTATGATGAATCCGCGGGTCTTTCTGACGGGTGACCTAGCGTCTCATTCATGCTTTCCCGGGCAGCTGCAAGCGTAGGGCTTGAGTGGAACCTTCCACCTTGCCCTAAACTCTTGAGGTTGGACATCTGGTTTCTCGGCGCAAGGCGTGCTTTAAAGCATCATCTATCACACATCTGTTGCCACACTTTCAGCATGTGGTCGGAGCTTGCATTTCTACGGGCAGGGGTACCCTTAGAATAAGTGTCTAGGCATGTTGTTGTCACAACAGATACCTCCAGGTTGGGCTGGGGCACTGTATGCGACGGGCATGCAGCTTCGGGCTCCTGGACAGGAGTTGCTAGCAGTACTGTTACTGTTACAACCGCAAGCACATATTGGTCCAGAGGGACAAAACTGCAACGGTGGCGCACATCAACCAACAGGGTGATTTACGCTCACGTTGCAACTCGTCCGCATGCCGGTTTCTCCATGCCGGGCGAGCTCAATGGTGCGGCTGATGCGCTCTCACGACAGCTCACACTCCCGGGAATGGAGACGCAATCCCCAGGTGGTCTGGATTTGATTCGGGGACGCATTTAGGTAGGCCTTTTTGCCTCGCCGGAATCCTCCCATTGGCAGCTTTTTTACTCCCTGACTGAGGGGACCCTCGGCACAGATGCGCTGGCACACAGCTGGCCCCAGCGTCTATGCAAGTATGCGTTTCTCCCAGTGAGCCTGCTTGCATAGACACAGTGCAAGGTCAGGGAGGATGAGGAACAGGTCTTGATGGTTGCACCATACTGGCCCACCTGGACCTGGTTCTCGGACCTGATGCTCCTGGACCTTCTTTCTCAGAGACGAGGCACCATATTGTACCCGCCTCAAGATCTCTGGCACCTGCACAGACTGCCCAAAGTTCCCACCACTCCTTTTCGGGAACTTGAACTTACAGTACAAGTGCTGCCCCTGGAGGAGGCAGACCCATCCCCCGAATTGCCCAGCCCAGAAAGAATGCAGAGCTGATTTAGAGCTCACTCTACATGGCGCCTCTTTAGCAGACATCTGCAGATCTTCAGGCCGGGTGACACCTAATACCTTTGCGAGATTTTATAATCTACGGGTAGATCCAGTTTACAGATCCAGATCCAGTTTGATAACGTGTTAACGGTATAATAGGTAGGTGGCCGGAAAACTGGCTCGGTGTAGCAGTGTCTGCTCTGTCATAGCTCAGCGTTTGTAGTAGTTCCATCCCTTTCCAGGTAGGACCTACCACAGAGTTTTCTTCCATATGTAGTACTGCCCAACGGTCAGTCCATATGTGTATTTTCCACATGTTACCTCCCTACGGGCAGGATGTGGCCTCTGTAGAGTCCCTTTCCATCTGGACTCTGCACACTTCCCCAGTGTTATCCAACCAGTCGTGGCTGAATAGGGTAAAGCAGAAAGGAACAGTAGCTATTGATCTTCCTCTTAAAAAGTTCTGTCCTTCGGTCCCACCAGGTACGGAGGTCTGTTCAACTTACATTTTGAGCTGGGAAGGGTCAGCGGTTATGGCACTTTCCATAGGGATCCCATACGTCAGTATCGACATAACATTGAATCTGACTGACTAAAAGTGAACGTTTTGTTTACTGTTGTAACCCTCCTCCTATATATATACACACTGCCGTTCAAAAGGGATCAGTAAGTTTGTTTAATGTTTTTAAAAATCTCTTATTCTTACCATAAAATACCATTTATTTATTTGATTAAAAATACAAAACAAACAGTAATATTGTGAAATATAACTTAAAATTACTTTTTTTTATTTGATTATATTTTAAAACGTAATTTATTATTGTGATGCAAAGCGGAATTTTCAGCATCTTTACTCGATTCTTTAGTGTCACACGATCCTTCAGAAATAATTATAATGTGCTTATTTGCTGCTAAAGAAACACATTTTTTATTATTATCCGTGTTGAAAACAGTTTGCATATTTTTTTTCAGGATTCTTTGATGAATAGAAAGTTCAAGAGAACAGCATTTATGTAACATTTTAAATGTCTTTACTGTCACTTTTGATCAATTTAATGCATCCTTGCTGAATAAAAGCATTAATTTCTTTAATTTCTTTCGAAAAAAAAAAAATTCTCACTGACCCTAAACTTTTGAACGGCAGTGTATAATGTTACAGAAGCTTTCCATTTCAAATAAATACTGTTCTTTTGAACTTTCTATTCATCAAAGAATCTTAATTTGTTTTTACACTGTTTTCAACATTGATAATAATAATAAGAAGAAATGTGTCTTGAGCAGCAAATCAGCATATTAGAATGATTTCTGATCATGTGACACAGAAGACTGGAGTAATTATGCTGAAAATTCAGCTTTGCCATCACATAAATAAATCATATATATTCAAAACGAAAAGTTATTTTAAATTGTAATAATATTTCACAATATTTGTGTTTTTTCTATTTTAATTAAATAAATGCATCCTTGGTGAGCAGAAGAGACTTATTTTAAAAACATAAAATGAGAATACAGCAAAATTACTTAACTAAACCAGGTTTGCGACAAGGTAATGCTTTGCACCTTTAAACGTTTTTTTTTATTTTATTATTTTTTTTATTCAAAATTATTAATCAGCAGATTAACTGATACTGATACAATATCTGATCTTACCTTTTTATATTCATATCCAGGTGGGAGAAATATTTACTTTTTTTGGTAAATTCTGGTAAAAGTTTTTTTCTGGTAATTATTTTTTCTTGCACAAAGTACTACAGCTGACCCAATGGAAATGTAAAACTGTTCTAAAAAAGTATTGTCCGGACCTCCACTAGGAAGGAAATATAGATCCCGGACCTCTTGGAACTTTATCTTAAAGGGGTCATGACATTAGAAACCAAATTTGCCTTGATCTTTTGGTATATAAGAGATCTATGTACTATTAAAACTTCCTGCAAGTTTCATAGCTTAAGACGTCCTCCCCATTATAAACGAAGCATTTATTTAATCAAGCTCTAAATACAGCTCGTTCTAGATCCGTTGAACTTAGTGACGTCACGGTACGAAGTGACGTACCAGTCGTTTGCATATGACCATATGCACTGCATATGGTGAGTGATCAGATGTGTGTGACAGGGCATGTTACTGAAAGAACGAGCAGAGAGAGAGAGCCCCGGCTGCGTGCGCGCCTTCAAACTGTCTTGCTCTCTCTCTCTCTCTCTCTCTCTCTCTCTCTCTCTCTCTTCCTCCCTCACGCATATGAATCAAAATCAATTGAGAATTGACACGATGGTAAAAGATCGGAAGACCGAAGTTTCACTTGTTGGAGCATTGTGTAGTCTACGTGTGATACAAAATGATTAACGTTCATAATTTATGCATAAGCAGCACTGACGTTAGCCAATCATAACAGTGGGCGTTAACACTGAACTCTTAAAGGGGAAACACCTCAAAAACAGACTGTTTGAATCAGAGGTGAGAAACAGGGTGGGAAAAGGTCATAAATCACTACATTTTTTAAGTTTTTTTGTTAAAAAAACTATAGTAATACTATAATTGCACCTAAGGGAACATAATAAAACAAAACAAAAAAACATGTCATGACCCCTTTAATAACCCTCCCCTGATTTAGGGGCATGATCAGACTGGGGAGAACATTAGCTGAGGACACAAACTGGAGAACACTAAGCTGGAGGACATTAGCTAAAGGACACTAGTTGGAGGACATTAGCTAGGTTTATGAGACAATCTGCTTTCTAACCTCTCAGGTTCCTCCTGTTCTTCCTCCTCCTCTGGGTTCTCAGTAGACAAACCCACCCCCCCTTCATGCCCCGCCCCCAGTGCGCTTGTTGTAGTTGTTTCCACCTGCTCTTCCATAACAACAGCGACCTCTTCTCCCTGACTCGGAAGGGCCTCCGCACGGCTGACATATACACACACGGACAGTCAGACAGACACACAAACACATAAACCAAGCCATGACATCATGAAAGGAAGCATGCAGGACAGAAAAGACACAGAAGAGACAGCCATGAGCTTGACAGACATGCAGATGATGAAAATAAAATAAATCTTTAACAAGATAACAGAATGAAAGTGTGAAAATAAATTAACTCTCCTAATTCTGTGACAATAAAGGCCATAGAATGATGTTGTCATATACTTTGAGATTCTCCTAAGTCTTAATCCTTCTGTTAATGGGTTAATCTTATAAAAATAGAGTCCAATTACAAAACATGTCCAATTCATATTTCAATAATACACTTTAAGCTTATTTATAAAATGAAATGTTTTTGCTTTGTATTGCAACATTCATGGAAAGTAAACTCTTATTAGTGTCATGTGAAAAAGTCTGCTCAATTCTGTGATATGAAAATAAAACAATGTTGTATAATTAAATTAATTAATTAATTAATTAATTAATTAAAGCATTAATTAATTGTTAAAGATATTAATACTTTTATTCAGCAAGGAAATTGATCAAAAGTGACAGGTAAGTATTTTAAATTGTTACAAAAGACATCTATTTTAAATAAATGCTGTTCTTTTGAACTTTCTATTCATCAAAGAATCATGAGGAAAAAAGGTATCACGGTTTTCATTGATAATAATAAGAATCATATTCGAATGATTCTGAATGATCATGTGACAGTAATGGCTGCTGAAAATTCAGCCTTAGCATTACAGAAATAAATTACTTTTTAAAATATATTAAAATAGAAAACAGTTATTTTAAATTGTAATAAAATTTCACAGTATTAATATTTTTTGATCAAATAAATGCTGCCTTCCTATGCATAAGATAATTTTTTCAAGACCATTAAAAAAATCTTACCAACCACAAACTTTTGAATTAGTAAAAAAAACTTGAATATACCGGTATACTTGAAATAATATATATTTATTGCAATACAGTAATTGATACGTTTAAAAACGTTAAGCAGAATATTTGTTTCTCTATTGATTTTGAGGTGAAATATGAGCTGGACATTTCTTCATTAGAGTCACCTATACAAGTCTATTCAAAAACATGTGATGTCATCTCAGCCATTGGTAAACACACTCTTGGAAAGTTCAGAGGTTTGGTTCACTTCACAAGCAGGCAGAGCCACACCTGAACTCATCAGAAGCACAGTAAGTGTGACCAGAGTGTTTGTCCATAGCTGAAGATACATCTACAGGTATAACAGGTCAGTGGGTTTATTGTGTGCCTACCTGATCCTGCGGCTTGCTCGCACCCTTTCTGATTGGACAGACATGTAGCTCGTGCTGCTAAGCCGAGATGCACTCGACATAGCGGACACGTCGCTTACATCACTGTCCGATGACCTCATGGAGAGACTGTCCATCCCCTGCTGTGAGAAAAAAACAAACAATGCTGATTATTACATTAAAATAATGTTGCAAAAACTGACTTCAAAATAGAAACGAAATAAATCTCAAACACGGTCCAACAGTGTCCAACCCACTTTTTCAGCTGCATTGGTTCCGGAAGTATTTTTCCATTAATTTTTTCCACAGGGATTTAAAAAAAGTCTTTGTTAAAGCATTATGCCATGAAACAAACCAATCAGCTATGAGGTGAATCACTACAAATGTTTTTTTGAAGCAAAAAAATCTGACAAAAAGACAAAGGTTTAAAGACTGTCGGCTTTAATGGGGGAAAGAACTACAATCCCATGAAGCATTGCAAATGACAATCAAATTATAAACAATGGTAAAAAATGAAACTATTCATTTAAAGTTGTTCATTATATCTATAGAAACAATATTTTTTAAGTGTATTACAAAATTTGCAAAAATAAATATACATTTATGAACTTAAATTAAATATTTAAGTATTTTGAGTATAGGGGTTGCGTAGAGCTTTGTTGGCGCGATTTGCTCGCTTTGTCTCTCTGATTGGTGGAATTTTCTATACAGCATCATGGGCAATGTTTTTAACCACAAATTCCACTGATAAACATGATCATTTTAAAATAAGTTGAAATAATGGAAACAGATGGCTTAAAAAAATATATATCATCGATTAACAACCTCAGAGCACAGGTCTGTCTTTAAAGGGTTTAAAGTTAGTGTTATAAATCAGTTTCCCGTGAAAAATTAATGTTCCCAAAACGCGACTGTTGCACTCTAGAGTTTGATGTTAACATGTTGCCAAGCTAACACTAATACTCTCATAACCATAAAAATCAGATCACAGACACAAATAATTATTTTAACTATTCAGTAATAAATGAAACATTAGTATATTTTTGGTCAAAGGTTCTTGACACCATCAGCCATCTTGGATATATCTAAGATGGTTTGGATTGCATTCTGGAATAGAATTGCATTATCCAGGGTTAGATTTTGGTCCAAGTGGTTTGTCTGTGCTTATTTACAGTAGAAAGTGCATTGAATGCTGTCTTGGTAGGCAACTCACTAGGTTTTAAAGCAACCAATAACTAAAATGTTTATAAAAGTCACAAAGGATGTCATATTCCAGAGCACACACAAATCTGAACTGACAAAAAAACAAAACAAAACAAAACACCCCCCCCCCCTTTTATATAACTTCCGTCATTAATCAAAACAGAATAGAGGACCAAGTGAAGTACTTGTAACATATGCAAGAATTATGGTAAACAGTGTACACGTGCCTCTGTTGAAGATCAAATAAAAGAGACAGGTTATAAAACTACAGGATTCTCAGTGCTCATCTTTTCTTATAGTAAACTCAACACGAGTCATGGTGGTATATTTCAGCAGTATATCAGGAACAAGCTTTTTTACAGATACTTGACACTTTATGTAAACATGAGGAACAGCTAATCAGTACTTAATATTAGGGGTGGGGGAAAAAATCGATTCTTAGATGCATCGCGATGCGGACGTGGACGATTCTGAATCGATTCACAAATGTCAAAAATCGATTTTCAAAAAAAAAAATTAAAAAAAGATATAATTTATAATAACGTAATATTGACGGAACGCAAAAGACGGAACTCTGAAGCGCGGAAGTGCAGTGCCCGGACTGTCTGTGGCGTGTGCACATAACAGAGACGCGAAGGCTGAGCGCGAAATCCAAACACCCTCCTCGTTAAAAACTGATGTGTGGAAATATTTTGGCTTCTATGAAGTTGAAGGGGGAAAGGAGCTGGACAAGAGCCACACTAGTTGTAAGCTTTGTAGAATAAAACTAAAATATTTCGGAAACATGACAAATATGTGAAGCCATATGACACGTATCCACCCAGAGGAGGAAAAACACTCGGCTTTGTGCTGCCTTGTCGAAAAATGCTAACGTTACCCAAGCGCGAATCGATCACAGAGAATGTTGATTCATTCTCTATTGTTTCCATAATGGTGTAAATCTCACAATATTATGACATCGTTATTTCATTTAAATTAGGGTAAGTGTATGAGGAGCATATTTTGATATTTTAAATGAACTAGCAATTATCACATTTGATATAACAAGTAAAAATGACATTATTATATGAAATACAATTATAATAATATTCGAAGTTAAGTGTACAGTATACTGTACTGTTTTCATTTTTAAAACGGTGTGAAAAGTAAAAATTATCATCAAATATTCATCTTTGACCTGTCAAAGTTTCCTACAAGTCTCCACAGCAAGGATGCATAGATTTATGGGCGTGGTAAGCAGAAGGAAAATGAGTCTGCACATGCGCATAACCAGTAAGTAACAGATCTCGATGGGTAGCATGAATCGTCAGAACACCGGTCGTTGTTATATTATTAATTTACTACAAGTATGCTGCTAGTTCAGGCACACATTTATTTTCCTGTTGTTTCTTTGCAATGTTAATAAAATATATTGTACGTTAATTCTTTATGGGTCATTACTTTGTACTTTTAAAGCAAAGTATTTATATTCACAAACACACACACACACACACAAAAAGTGCCTAGAGATTCCCACCCCTACTTAATATAATGTCTATGTGAGGGCCTTTATACTGTGTCCTAACCAGGCACAACATTGTGTCCTAACCAGCAACAAACAGTAAATCATTAATGTTAATCAGAGAGCTTTTGTGAAATATTATTAGAATTTAAAATAAGCGTTTCCAATTAGAATTTGTTTTAAAATGTCATTCATTTCTATGATGGCAAAGCTGAATTTTCAGCATATTAACTCCAGTCTTCAGTGTAACATTTGTGCTGCTTAATATTTTTATGTAAAACTGTGATACATTTTTTCCATAATTCTTTGATGAATAGGAAGATTTAAAGAACAGCATTTATTTGAAATATAAATAGTTTGTAACATTATAAATGTCTTTACTGTCAATTTCGATCAATTAAATGCATCCTTGCTGAAGAAAAAATATTAATGAATTATTTTTTTAATCTTACTGAACCCAGTCTTTTGAACGATAGTGTACAGGCTGTAAATTACGGACTCTGAAACAATAGATATACTGTTTAAAATTAAACAAAGTACAAAAAAAATGTTATTGAATGATGTCTTTAGTTAATGTGATTCTCTACACCTAAACTTACTTTGTTTGGACACGTGTGAACTAGAGGAGAACTGACTTCAGTTCATACATCTAAAATCACCAAAACACCAGGTGATTAAAAGTTGTTGCACAAATTGCTGATATTTTGTATCCAAATATTTATGGCCCCTTTGTAGCAGTCCTTTTCATTTTGCTTTCACAATGTAAGGGTGGAAATTAATTTTACTCCAACTGAAGAGAACATTCCTTACTGCAAAGTAAACTATTCTCAGTCCACTGGTGACAAAGGCCAAACGTCTGTCATCGGACATGTTTGTAAATGCTTAAAATATCACCTAAGGGAACTAGCTGAGACTGATACACTGGCTGAGACTTCTCGTCTCTGCAGGGTTATTCTAAAAATTCATGAAGTCACCATGAAGAAAAGCTTCAAACAAACAGCTCCTCATCTATTCCCAAATTTTAAGGACACAATTGCTTTACTGTAGAAAAACTCAAGCAATGACAGAAAGAAACATACCTTTGATGGATCCTTCAAAGTGCCTGCGTGACAGCAAAAGACAAAAAAGTTAGATGTATTGAAACCCATTACACAGAAGCACTGTACTGTATGTAAATTCATAAATGTTGCTTGTTGATACAAATACACATCCAACAAACTCCGAAGCGACACACATTAGACAACAGAAGTTATATGGACAGCATTGTTCAACAGTAGGAAATTATAAGCTGATCCAGTCCAACCCAGATAAACAGATGTGCAAGAAAGCACAATGCCATTAAGCAACTGAATGAAAATTGATTTGACCGGTCATTTAAAGACCCTATGAAATGGTTTTATGAATGCAAGTTACACATGACTGTGCAGGAGATGATGTCATCAATAATTCTGGCAGAAAAAAAGGAAGGGACTGTATTTTGTACCATGTACTGTATATCTGCTAAAGATTTACTTTGTCGGCTTTTAGGAGTACACTTGCATATGATAAGATCAAAGCACACGTGAGCTCGTAAAAGAGTAATGGACTAAAAGCCACTAAAATAAATAAATAAATAGATAAATAAGTAAACAAATAGAGTACAACAGTGCCAACCAACTTTTTCAGCAGCACTGGTTCCGAAAGTATTTTTTCCATTCATTTCTCTGATAGGGATTTTAAAAAGTCTGTCAAAGCAACAAAGTATTTGGAAATCAGACAAAAATACAAAGGTACAAGAGTGGGTACCATACGGCTTTAGTGATGGAAAGAACTACAATCCCATGAAGCATTGCGAACAGTATAATCAAATTATAAAATATATAAAACTACGAATTTAAAATGTGATTATATATAAAACAATAGGTTTTAAATATATTGCAAAACATGCATATTATATATAGAAATATTTCAGTATTTTAATAGAGAGTAGATCGACTCGATTAGGTGGCGCTTCATGGTAGTGGGTGGAGCTAAATGGATCTTTTAATGTGGTTTTGTTTGTTCTGCTCTCTGATTGGTGGAAGTGTCTGTACAGCATCATGGGAAATGTAGTTTTTGGACAGAAATTATGCTGTTAAACTATTTTATTTTAAAACTAAGAATGGAATTTTTACTTTGGGAACCCGCTTGTTGCACTCTATTGAACGAGCAAATTAAATAACATTTAGCAACCATCAAGAACCCCCCACCCCCCCAATATTTCAACACTCATTATTACTTCAGACTTGATTTAAACACTAATGCCTGGGGATTTTGGTCTCATATAGAAATAACTTACTGAATTCCACATATTTTGCCATGTCAACATTTATGCAATGAAGTAAAACAAATCTGTCTGAAAGATAAGACATCATATCCTAATTCTGTGAACCACTGAAAATGCTGGAATAATTTTGAATACTGGTCTTTAACATGTGATGCTGGTGTTTCCACTAGATTGCTTAACTAACTTAACCAGCATGACTTCCTTGGTCTGGAAAAGTTAGTTCAGCAGTCTAGCTTGTTAAGCAAGATGGTCTAATGGATTTCATTAGAAAGACAATATGCGCTGATTCCAGAGCCGGACAGTAACGGAGTACATTTACTTGAGTACAGTACTTGAGTACAATTTTGAGGGATCTGTACTTTACTCGAGTATCATTTTTGGGGATTACTCATGACTTTTCTCAAGTACATTTGAGAGGCAAATATTGTACTCTTTACTCCACTACATTTCTATCCATAACCGTGAGTACCAGTTACTTCTAAAAAAAAAAGGAAAAAAAAAAGGAAAAAAAAAAAGGAAAAAAAAAAAAAAATCTCGGAAACCCTCAATTTGTTGTTTCCCTCTCAAACGTGATTGGATTGTGCAAGCGCCACTGATTGGGACAGCCTATCAGCAAATCACCTTCACCTTCAGCTCTGAACTGACGCCAAAGTAAACTCCATGGTCAGATTTATATGGGTTCAAATGTGGGTGCAAAAAATCCATTAAAACTCTAGCAGAGGTTTGTCAGAGCGTTGCCATTGTGCATTGCCTTGTGGGCAAGTGAGAAATGTTAAATAAAGCAACATGGTAAAAAGATGAAAATGACTTGAATTAACTTTCAATTCCTTTTAGATTATCAAAGGTATTAACATTAACATTTTTCATAACTCAATGTAGGACGTTTCTGTACATAAATGTAAGCACGGTTCGCGTACCTACCCCGAAGTGATAAAATAAAATTCTGTATCAAATTTATAGGCAAAGACAAGTAGTTTGTTTAGGCATGGTTTGTAGGGAATTACAAACCTGCACACATACAGGTCCTTCTCAAAAAATTAGCATATTGTGATAAAGTTAATTATTTTCCATAATGTAATGATGAAAATTTAACTTTCATATATTTTAGATTCATTGCACACCAACTGAAATATTTCAGGTCTTTTATTGTTTTAATACTGATGATTTTGGCATACAGCTCATGAAAACCAAAAATTCCTATCTCAAAAAATTAGCATATCATGAAAAGGTTCTCTAAACGAGCTATTAACCTAATCATCTGAATCAACTAATTAACTCTAAACACCTGCAAAAGATTCCTGAGGCTTTTAAAAACTGCAATCATGGGTAAGACTGCCGACCTGACTGCTGTCCAGAAGGCCATCATTGACACTGTGAGCAGGTGCCAGGTCGTGCTGAAAAATGAAATCTTCATCTCCATAAAGCTTTTCAGCAGATGGAAGCATGAAGTGCTCCAAAATCTCCTGATAGCTAGCTGCATTGACCCTGCCCTTGATAAAACAGAGTGGACCAACACCAGCAGCTGACATGGCACCCCAGACCATCACTGACTGTGGATACTCCAGTGCTGCTTCTCTGTAGCCCAGGTCAGGCGCTTCTGCCGCTGTTTCTGGTTCAAAAGTGGCTTGACCTGGGGAATGCGGCACCTGTAGCCCATTTCCTGCACACGCCTGTGCACGGTGGCTCTGGATGTTTCTACTCCAGACTCAGTCCACTGCTTCCGCAGGTCCCCCAAGGTCTGGAATCGGTCCTTCTCCACAATCTTCCTCAGGGTCCGGTCACCTCTTCTCGTTGTGCAGCGTTTTTTGCCACACTTTTTCCTTCCCACAGACTTCCCACTGAGGTGCCTTGATACAGCACTCTGGGAACAGCCTATTTGTTCAGAAATTTCTTTCTGTGTCTTACCCTCTTGCTTGAGGGTGTCAATGATGGCCTTCTGGACAGCAGTCAGGTCGGCAGTCTTACCCATGATTGCGGTTTTGAGTAATGAAACAGGCTGGGAGTTTTTAAAAGCCTCAGGAATCTTTTGCAGGTGTTTAGAGTTAATTAGTTGATTCAGATGATTAGGTTAATAGCTCATTTAGAGAACCTTTTCATGATATGCTAATTTTTTGAGATAGGAATTTTGGGTTTTCATGAGCTGTATGCCAAAATCATCAGTATTAAAACAATAAAAGACCTGAAATATTTCAGTTGGTGTGCAATAAATCTAAAATATATGAAAGTTTAATTTTTATCATTACATTATGGAAAATAATTAACTTTATCACAATATGCAAATTTTTTTAGAAGGACCTGTATATTCGAACACACATAACTATAGAATCAATTCTTAATGCGCATGTGAACGCCATCAGCGTCTATCACAGGTTCAGTTTAAAGTCTGTTTAGAGAGAACGGTGTCATCTAAGCGGCCCCTAATTTAATAACAAATGATCATTTCGACGGAAGTGAATCAATCAAAACTAACTTTAGCTGGAAAATAACATTATTCAAGAACCGCTATAAAACCAAACCAATCTCTGTTACCTTAAATTATATGTTTATCTCTGAAAAGCCGCTTTGAAACAATCTACATTGTTAAAAGCGCTATATAAATGAAGATGACTTGACTTGACACTGTGGCAGTAGTAATGCAATATTTAGAAAATTTACTCTTGTACTCTTGATACTCAAGTACTTTTAAAAACAAGTACTTCAGTACTTTTACTTAAGTAGACATCTGACTGTAGTACTTTTACTTGTACTTGAGTAAAATTTAACAAGGGGTATCTGTACTTTTACTCAAGTAACAAAGCTGTGTACTCTGTCCGCCTCTGGCTGATTCTCACAAGCTTGCACACTTTAAACTCTTTAGCCTTCAAAAGTTTGGTGTCTGCAAGATTTTTCAAAGTTTTTTTTAAAGAAGTCTTATGCTCACCAAGGCTGCATTTATTTAATCAAACATACAGTAAAAACAGTAATATAGTGAAATATTATTACAATTTAAAATAAGCAACAGAAGAACAGAATTATTTTAAATAGAAATCTTTTGAAACATTATAAATGTATTTGCTGTCACTTATGATCAATTTTAGTCCTTGATTAATAAAATTATAAATTTTCTTAAAAAAAAAAACCCACTGACCCCAAATTTTTGAACAGTGTAATTCCAATGTTTTCAACTCTTTTAATAACACAACCATTTACCCTGTTTGCTCCCCACACACACACAGAGTTTTGGAGGGGTTTATGTTAGTCTAAATTACCTGCATCTCCATTCTCTGACACTGTTGACTCTGACACTACTGCTGATGTGTGGATGAAACACAAAATGAGAGGAAAACAAGACAGTTTAAACAGACACATGACACACGTTATGATGGACACACTCACGCACGTGCACGCACGCGCACGCACGCACGCACGCACGCACGCACGCACGCACGCACGCACACACACACACAAAGGATTTTAGATGAATTTCAGATTCAGAAACTCATCACTCATGCCGAAACAAAATAGGATCTGAGAAATACAACACCTCAGAAAAACCTTAAAGCATCAAAAGAATGTACTGAAGAGTACTAAGCAAAGGTTAATGTGGAACATACGTCTCAAACACACACTACAAACACAGGCCACCATCGATGCCCTATTTTCCCCACTACATACTACATGCAACACTACAGTAATGTCTAACATAGCTCAATGGCATTATTGATTCATGATTTATTGTTATAATTCTACTTTTATTGATATTAATTGTTTAATCTGAGAAGCAGGTATTCTATAAAGGTATTCAGGTATTCTTTATAATATAAAGATATTCTAACTCTAAAATCACAACAAAAAGGCCAGCTCTTAATTCATATTTTGAAGTCATATTAGCTTTCCAAAAACCCACAAGTCTCCAGTTTTATTTTACCAATCGAATGATACAGGTGCTATAAAATTACTGTTAAATGTAGTTTATTCTGTTCTTCTGTTTTTGATCTTTCAGTATTCAGATTATTCAGCTGTTTATCATAATGAATCAAAATTACAGATTCTAAATATATCAGTGAGAACCGTTCATCTCAGCATCAATAAAAGTGTTAATTACTTAATTACTACCTTCCATCCAACTATTGCCATAGTGATGATGACAAAGAACAGTTAGCAGTTCAGTTCTACATCTCTATATAAATAAAATATATCTTGCTATATAAATATAGGTGACTTGACTTGACTAAATCTGAAGTGAATGACGTGAACTCTAATCAACAGGGACATGCACAGACATTTTTAAGGCTAGTGGCCCAAACCAAGAAAAAGGGCACCATGTTCTGTTGTGTTTGTTTGCAACTATTTTCAATAGAGCAAAAACATACTGTATTGACATTATTATTTCTAAAAATCTAAAAAATTACTAAACTGAAAATTATACTGTTGTATAAAATCAATATCACATTTGCATTTGTGCTCATAGGCCATTCGAGAAAAAACTGCTCTCTTGCTCGTGTGATATTTTGTTAAAAAAGGAACTAATTAGAGGGGAATTTTTGCTCCCATATCTTAAATTTTTAGTCATCATCGTTATTATTATTTTGGTTGCATTTCCGACCCTGGTCTTATTACTATCTTTTCGCTTAGAAATCGGCTACTAGACATATACTAAACCATAACATAGCCTACCATTTAAAGATTACTCTCTTTAATTTCATGAAAATGTGTTGTATAATTAAAATGTGTTCATCTTAAAAACCGACAGATTTTAACCTAAAATTGCAGAATAAACAGCTTGAACTTCCAGATTAAGTCAGCTATATGGTATTGTACTGTGTTTATACTGTGTGTTTACATCAATCCCAATAGACCTTTTCAAGCACTGTGTGATTAGCTCACTTAAAGTCCCCCTGTGGTGAATATTAAGTTGTTTCTATGTGGTGTTTTTGATATGCTTTAAGACAAACCACAAGTCAACACCATTGCTGAATATTTTCTCTTTAGAAGAACCAAAGACAGTCTCAAAAACGCAGTTTGAAATCGCTGGTGTTTCTGACATCACAAACTACCTTGAAACAAATCACGTCAACGAGTGATTAACAACTAGTGGATCTCAGAGCTGGTGTGAGTGAGTGGAGGCGGGGCTAATTTACATATTCATAGAACCGCATACAATAAATGAGGCAAGTGTGTTCAAGCTAACATTCAAGCTACTTTAAAAGAAAAAGCTATTTCAAGGAATTTTATTTTTAAAATGTCATTTTGATGATCAAAGATGAGTTTTAAGAGATAAAATTAGTGACTACAGGGGGACTTTAAATATTTATTGCTGCTTCATAAATGTATTGCAAAAGATCGTGTTGAAAAATGGGTTTATAGTGCATTTTTGTGTTGCAACGTGTTGTCTGCTCATTTCAATGTGAGCCGCGCTGCAAAAATCACCCTCGCCAGAAAGAGGACAAGTCAAGCATTAACGAGACCTAAAAAGCTCATGTTGATCTATCATCCGCAGCCCATAATGAGAATAAACACCAATATATTTATTGATATTTTTTGCTTGCTAGCACACCAATTTTGAAGACGCTTATTTAACCATGAAAGGTAGAAATCATGATTGTGTTAATATACTGTATGAGTAATTATGAAGCAGGGGTCTCCTCTAGTCCGCTAAGGTACTCGGAGCACGGCTGTGGTGCGAGCGATAAGTGGAAAGCCCGGACCGAAGTGGATCTGGAGCAGCAGATTCATTACAGAATGCATTTAGCACGAATTGAAATGCACTCCACTCATATACAATACTCTGCCTGCTAGAGGGATACCTTGGACCAAGAGGGCAGAGGGGCAGTGGCTCAGGCCCCGTAGCTACACGTAACTGCAACGCAACATTTGACAACCTATATCACTGAATAAAAACAGTGAAAACCCTATTTGGGAATAATTTTGTAGTTGGTTTACAGATTAATCTGAATTCACCTTGAATCGGACTTGCAAGTGCTTCCCAGTAGGCAAACACACCATACCAGTTTATTACCTGTTTGATGTTCAAATACACCAAAAAGGAATACTACATTTTTGTATATTTTAGTAATCATGCCATATAGAGCTGTAACTACAGAGGGTTCAGTCTTAATAAATAACATGGCAGCAACAAGAGGAGCAAAAGAAGAGAGCTACACAGCAGAAGAAGGGCTACAATCTAGTTCATTTGGAAAAGCACTAGTGTTGATCTATTCTACTAAAGGCAGATGAAGACCACAGGTTGTGGCATACCAGGAGCTTTCTTCTGCTGGTCCTCCCATGTCACCTCTGAAGTTAGACAAGGAGAAAAAGTCAATGGTCCTAGTTAACAAAATTGTTAATTAGATGTGCATACTTCAAGCCAGCAGAGTGCATATATAAGGCAGATTTAGCATGATTAAATTACAATTATACCCTGTTTACCCTCATAGTTAAAAAAAAATCCAGTTATTTTTTCCCTACATAAAACCAAAAAAAAAAAAAAACTTTCCTTTTTCAGTTTTCATTATTCATGCATATTATCATTTGCAATTATTAAAAAAATAGAAACATGTAAATTAAATAGTAATTTAATATTATTATGTTTATTTAATCACTTTTTAAAATTAGTTTTAATTTAAACATTTTAAAAACTTGCACTCTAACTATGAAAGTCTAGTTGATTTTTGAAGTCTAGTTTTTAAAAAAGGAGTGTCATTGAGCCATCTACAGGTAAATGAAGGTACTTGGTTTACACGAGTGTCCAGTGGCTTCAAAAACATAATAAACAATTATTCTTAAAATAATAACTAATCCCTCAAAACAAGAAAAATAGCTCAGCTTAGTGCAGAAACAGAATTTCTAAGCATTTTCAATAACATCACTCTTAATGACATCACCAACACAATCATAGCATAAATAGGCTATGATATACAAAATATATCTGATACAAGTGTAGCCGTACAAACGTCAAGTACTGCATACGTATCTACTTAAACATCTACTTTTCTAAATCTCTGCAACACAAACACACTGTAAAACATCACTGAGAGATTCACACGGTCACACACACTTGCCTTTCCTCCCATTGACAGGTGGGGGAGCTACAGGCTTTTCCTGGGATTCTTGTGTCGGAAATGGCACACACATAAACAGAAGGGGAGTTTAATAATCAGTATTTTCCACAACCACACAGGTAAAGGTTTACCCATGCTAAAACACACACACATGCTACTATGAAGCTACAAGCACTCAATCTATGTTCAGAACAGCATACTAGTCTTACTATTTGTGCTGAATGCAGTATCTAATACTGTTTATGATTGCATACTGCATACTGTTTGACATACTATTTTAAAGTATCACAGGAAGTATAGTGTATACCAGGGGTGCAAAAATACCTAGTTTCAACCCTGCTCCAACAAACATACCTGTTAGCTGGATCATGTGCGTTTATAATTAGGGTTGAAGCTAAACTCTGCAGGGCTGTGACCCTCAAGGAACTAAGGGTGCGTCTCAATCAGCTCCCTAGCTTCCTAGGTTGTGAATTAGTATATCGTGTACACGAATATTGGTACTGGTAAGGACAGTAAAGACCCTGGCTCACTACACATTGGGTCACTGACGACCTATTTCGGTACAACATCACTACTGGTATTTATGAACAACAGCAGAACTGATATCTTTCTGACATCATTTTTAAAACGTTATTCAAAGTACATGAAAAAATATGAAAATACTAAGAATATGAAAAGTACTTTGCTTGTTACATATAAGTGCAAAATGTTAGCTAGATTATGTTTATTACCTGTCTAGCGATGTATGTTTATGTTGAAATATAATTCAATCATTTTTAATAATAAAAAAAAAAGCATCTATTGTGTGGTGAGTTGGCTCACGTGATTTTTTGTGCTTCAGAACTTCCGTTAAAGGAACACAGTGGGAATCAATGCTCTCTGGTTTTCTTGGTGCACTGTGGGACTTTTTAGTGCACTGGTAGGATTTTGTGGTTGAGGCCCTTTAATTGGCAGACTGCCTGATCAGTTCCCTGACTACTGAACTAGGGAGCTGATTGAAACACACCCTAAGTTTTGCATCCCTGGTGTATACTGTGTAGCATGTAGTAAGAAGTACTCTTTTGCATTGACACACCTGGCACAGAAGCCTGTTGTACAAGAGGTGAGGCTGATGATGAGGCAGTGGCTGGAGGGGGAGGAGCATGTGATGCAGGAGGAGGGGCATTGGCTGGAGAGGGAGGGGCATGTGTTGGAGGAGGAGGGGCCTGTGCAGGTGGGGGAGTGGACACTGAAGAAGGTGGATGGCGATGTGCAGGAGGGAGAGGAGAGTGGACATGGGGAGGTATGGTGACATGTGCGATGGTAGGGCCCGGGACAGGAGGCTCCATCCTCTCATGAGCTTTGTTGATGATGACAATGAATACAACATGATTGGCAGAGACAGGGTTGTGGACAAAAAACAAAACAAAAACAAAAAACAGGAAAATTAACAAAAGGATTATTTGGGCGGACATTTATGAAATGTACTGAAATAAAAAAAAAGACAATAAACATGAAAATATTTACAGGAAACTTGCTACTTTAACAGATATCGGTAACAAATATTTTGACATGAGAAAAAACAGTGTGCATATGAAATAATCCAGTTTAACTGATATCATATTTTATTGTGATATATTTTTTTTATAATCATAATTTTTTATAATTTAGTTTTCCAGAATAAAACTTCATTATTTTTACTTTAAATACTTATTTGATTTAACAATAACTGATTTATTATTTGGTAAATATTTAAAAAATAGCTTAGCTGTTAAAACTATAGCTGATAATTTTTTAATTTGTAAAGACATATATTTAAATATTATTACAATTTAAAAGAACTGTTTTCAGTCGATAATTTTTTTTGATAAATAGAAAGCTTAAAAGACAGCATTTATATAAAATAGAAATCGTTTGTAGCAATGTAACAGTTTTACTGTCACTTTTAATCAATTGAATGCCTCCTTGCTGAATAAAAGTACCCTAATAATTTCTTGCAAAAAAAAACAAAAAAAACTTATATAACATAAAACCAATGGCAAGAAGAATATTAAGCTATTTGAAACAAAATCAGAATTGTTGGTTTTGGCTAAACATTTCGGTGCATTACTAATAATACGTTACGTACGATGAAACACACAACAAGGTAGTTTGTGCCATTGTATTGTAGTGTACTGCTACAGTATTTACTGACCACCACACTCTATCCTATATAGCGTTTTTTAACATTTAATCTACATTTTTTTTCTTATTTGTGTATTCTTATTATGGGATCAATTGCTTGCTATGCAATAACAGCATTACCAGCCATTGCTTGTGTGACTTGTGGAGGTGGAGGGGGTGGGGCTGGGGGTTGTGAAGCCCCTCCCACTGCTTCAACATTCAGACAGAAATTAGTGGAAAAAAGAAAGAGAGAAGTATGCCATCAGACATGAGGGTGAGAAATATAAAAAATATGAATATGAAAATAGAAGCAACAAAACTAAATGAATCTACAATGTACTGAAAGACTGAAATGTTTCTTGGACTTTTCAAAAGTCCACCTGGTGACTGAACATACTAACTAGTGTGCTGCAGTAAAAAATGCAAATATAATTCTGAAAATTCAGTTTTTTAATACTGAATTATTTAATAATATAAAAAATGATAAAGATCCATTACAATGTAATTTACATAGTCTATTAACAAACTTATTAAAACAACTTTGATGCAAATGCAATTACTCTCAGAATATAAAGATCATATTTGCATTTGACTGATATAAAGTATCCCATGTGTGCTAAATATAATTTACCAGCCACAGTCTGTGGAAGCTGGGAAAGAATAGGAGAAGGAGCAGGAGGCTGAGGTACCACCCCTGTTCCTGCTTCATGGGTTGATGAGTTGTGCAAATCAAAAGAGAAAGCAAACCAAAATGTCAAGAAACCAAGAACTAGTGACTAATAATTATCACTGTGTGACTGAGAGGATTACTGCTAGGAGTAGACCGCCATGCAGGTGCAAGTGACTTACATTTCTAAAACTAAATATACAACATAAATATATTATAAATAAATAAATATAGATTCATCTCTCAATATTGCTCACATGCCAATGATTATCCCTTCAAAGGGAGCCGCCCCTCTGCTATAAACATACCATAATTGACCCTGTTTTTTTAGCACTTACAATACTGTCAGAAGATGTTACTAACGTTAGAGTTCTGACATAATTTGCCTTCTGCTTTTACCTGTATTTCAATAAGGGCTAGTAGACTTTTGTATGGATACCTGTTTACGCCACATAATTAATATATATAAAGGTAATTGCAGCTTTTTATCTCAGAATTCTGACATTACTTCTTACAATTTTTATGTTAAAATCACAATTCAGACTTTTTTTCTCACAATCTTGCAATTTGGACTTTCTCAGAAATGGCTTAATTTCTCGCAATTCTGAGTTTGTATCTTGTAATTTTGAGTTAACACGCAATTCTTTATTTTTTATTATCTCTTTTTTTCTCAGAGTTGCAAGTTTATACCTCGCTATTTAGACTTTCTTTCTCACAATTGCAAGTTTATAACACCATTCTGACCTAATTTCTCACAATTTTAAGTTTTTATAAAAGTATAAGATAAGAGTAAACATCTAAAAAAATTTTTTTTAGACTTGTTTTTCTCAGTTGACATCTCTCATTTTCTGAAAGAGAAAGTACTGAATGCAAGATGTAAACTCACAATTGCCAGAAAATTAAGTCAGAATTATTTTTTTTTTTTTACTGTGTGTGACGAAAACAACCACTGTGGCAGATTTGGATATGATTCCAGACATGGACGGAGTACATAGACTACACAAAGCATACATCTATAATGATACATATACAGCGCTATTAATTGCACAACCAAGGCTGAAGCATCTGTTCACTATACCCAATGAATGCCAGAAGCTAGAAAAATGACAGGTAACGCTCACAGACCAGAGCTAACAGGTTTAGTCAAACAGAGTAGATGATAAAGCTGTAATAAAGAAGACCGAGACGTAGCTTAACACAGAAGCTAGAGCTTACAGACCTTCATAAGGCTCAGTAATGCCCTCGCCATCTTCTGGGAAAAAGGGTGGGGGAAAAAGCAATCCATGTTGTTATGTAAAGGACAATAATGTTATTTTATCCAAATTGTAGTTACACAATATTCTTTATCTGACTTGTGGTCAAGATGTTTGTTTATGCATAAGCCATTTTTTTGTGATAACTGATACATTTGTGCAATAAAAGGCTATAGTTATTCATTACTGTTGATTTTTTTGTCAGTTACCCAATGGAAAGGTTATTCTTATCATCAACATATCGCTAATATATGTGTCTGGTGACCCTAACCTGACTAATTATAAAGGCTTTCTACCCATGATGAGCCATCTTGCAATTAGGAAGAAGACTGGTTTATCTACTCACTTCTGTCCACAGAGCCCTTTGGTGGAACTTGCGGTAGCTGCCGACCTCTTCGACTCGATACTGGCATGCTGGTGGGACTTGTTTGGACCGATCCGGTGCGGGGATTTGCCCTGCCGGACAGATGGTGTGTCAGTAATAAACATAAAGCATTACATCTAAAGAAGTGTTTGTCGTCGAGTCATAAACCTGCCCAAGACAGGGCAGACTGTTTGACTACAGACACACGCTGGTGAGAGAATACTAATAAAAACAAACCTAACTATGGTTATACTGGCAGTAGCATCACTTACTAATGATACAATAGTGTCAGAAAACACACTCCACTTGATTGCTATAAAAAGGGACACATACTATGTACTATTAAACAAAATAAGTCAATATTTGGCACGGTTTTCTCAAGGGTTAGTAAAAAACTAAAAGGAAGTAAAAACATTTGGTGAAATATACGTTCTGTAGATAAGGTACATCAACATGTGCCGGTACAGCAACCCACATAATATTGTAGGTGAATCTCATGAAAATTTTCAAGTCATATTTCACCCCAATATCAAAAGAAATGCATGATAAATTATATTTTTCATTTCATCAACAAGGCCTATTTTAAGTATCAAGAAATTTGTGCATTTTACATAATGTCTCCTCTCCCCTGTTACTATAACTTCTCACTATAAATCTTCTTATTTACATTACTTTAAGGGAAACAAATAATTATATATTTATTATATTTAAATTGTAAAGTTTTAGTAATGTTTTTTGCATTGCTTTTCATTTCTGCTGATTTGCTGAGTTATGTTGATGTATTTTTCAATTGTGGGAAAGTACTTTTTACAAACCACCATTTAAACTGTTACAGAACGCCTGTTCTGGTAAAAAAAACAACTAAATTTGATGATTTCATATTATGTGCAAATTATTTATTTTTGCACAAAATATATAAATTATGTTAGCTTGTTTCCATTACGGTATAAAACAATTGAAATTATAATTGCGACTTTTATATCTCACAATTCAGACTTTTTTTCTCACAATTGCGAGTTATATTGTCAGAATTGAGAGATAATTGTGAGATGTAAACTCGTAATTGCGAGAAATAAACTCAGAATTGTGAGATTTAAAATAGCTATTCAGATTTTTCTTGCAATTCGAACTTTTTTGACTTCTCAGGATTGTGGAAAAAAGACAACTTTTTCTCAGACTTTATAACTTTATAACGAAAAAACGTCAGAATTGCTCATTTATATCAGAATTATGGCTTTTTCACAAACAAGTCAGAATTGTCAAATAAAAAGTCGCAATTACATTTTTTTATTTTTCATTCAGTGGAGCAAACAAACTTCCATAATAAATAAAAATGCGAAAATATGAAAATGGAATATAAAAAGAAATGAAAATCAACATTTAAAATGTTTAGAATTACAAAAATAAACCATCTGAAACCATCTGAAAATCACAATAAAAAAAAAAGATTTCTTTTTATAAAACATTTTTTTCTTATATTTATCTTCTTATTTTGGGGTAAAATATGACAACAAGTTCTTGACACATGTTCTTTTGTGTAAAACAAAAGAAAAATAACCATTAAATAAATTTCACATATGTAACCATATAAGAGCATGCATTTACTAAATGTGTCACAGTCATGTGCATTTTAGCCACGTAAACAAATATATACGTTTAAAATGCACATCAACTCCACAGTAAACACAATGATCTTTAAAGGTGCCATTTGTAAAAATTGAGGTAAAAATATCCCAAAAATGAGCTACACGTATCAAAAGACTGAGAAGAAATAAGTGCAATGATGTCATTAAAAAAATGACAAGTTATAGTGCTGCCGAGCTATAAACCTGAATTAGCATGCTAAATTACTAGCCCCGGCCCGGCCGGTGTCTAATACCAGTTTCGGCCATGGGAGGCGGTATGCGGGCAACATACATAACCACCAGCCAAACTGCAACACACGAATAACTCGCACGGCTTGTATCTCTTTAATCTCTAAAAATCTCCAAATGCTCCACGTGAAACTGCGGTCTTACTATAGTGTCAATTGATTTGATTAATATGCGCGAGGGAGAGAGAGCAGGACCGCGCTCGTGTTGTTTGTAGACGTGAGAGTGCGCGCGCGCGGCCGAGCTCTCTCTCTCTCTCTCTCTCTCTCTCTCTGCTCGTAATGCGCCCTGTCAAGCGCAGCGGCAGCAGTCATTCTATTCTACATCCCTCACCGATCAAAATAGGCTTTGGCGGGACAAAGCGGACTATTTGACGGTTTTAGAAGATTAACAACCTGAAACTAAAAAACAGACTAGAGTAGGCCAACTTTCTGGAGGTATACTGCCCCCATCTGGTATGGAATATGTGGAGTATGAATTGATTTTTTGACATAAGGCACCTTTAAAGCACCTTTTGAGCTCAATGTCACATTTGCTTTCCAATGATCGTACATGTGCCTCACATCTCAAAGTAAATTTGCGGCACATTCAAGAGCTACTGCGTCAGTGAAAGTTCATGCGTAAATCTGAACATTTCTGTAATTTCCTTGAGACTTATGATGTGCCGGGCAAATCTTAAGTCAAAAGGTTTTATGGTGTCTCAAAAGGTGGGATGGAATCAGCATCAGGAAAGGTGCTTGTGGCTGCTAAAGCTGCAAGGAAAGTGAAAAGGCCTAAATACATGAGCACACGGCACTCATAACAGTCCATAACTCAAAGCATAAACTGTTAAACCACAAATAAATAATGTTAGTAAACAAAGTAAGAAAGTAAAATAAGAAAGTAAACAGTACGATGCCAGGTACAACCCATTATATCTCAAGAGGATATAACAGGTGTGTCTATAATTCAAATGAAAAGACGTTAGTAGCAACCATCATCACTAATCTCTACTCAATAAAATGAAGACAAATCAAAAACAGCATCGTTACAACAGGGTTAAAATAAGAGGAAGTGGAGAGAGGCATTCCAGGTGACAGGAAGCAGAAGGCATGGTTTCGTTTAGGGCTTTATAGTGCTTGTTGTGATGGGTCTGGGTCACCTCGTTAAGGCAGGAGAGGGAGGAGCGGATCTCCCTGACGGTAAGGACGGCATGGATCTCATGTAGCCGGAGTCGGGCCGCTCAGACGAGCGGGAGCGGGTGTAGACCGGTCGCTCCATCATGGGCCGCTGGTCAGCTGACCTGGACCTGTAATGGTCATGTCTGTCCACCATGCTGCGGCTATACCTGCAGAATGTTAGTCAAAAAGCCACGCTCAGCTGAGCCCCACTGCATCATGGGATCACAGGGCATCAAATGCTCTATAATCACAGCTCGTTAGGTTGTTCCTGTGAAATGATGCTTTTTGGCTAATAATTGGCAAAAAACAACCAAACAAAAAGTTTCAATATTGGCTGCTCAGGGTCATCAGCATAAACAGAAAATCATAAAGAAATACCAAACTGAAACAACCAAAAATAAGTGTTAACCAAAGCAAGTCAACAAACTGATATGTGCAGGTATAGGCAAAAGTTAAAGAAACAAACAAATAAATGCTTCTGGAAGCTGCTGCAAAGAAAACAAGAGAAGACATTTCATACTGACACAACAATAAACCCCATGACTAGTCTACTCTATTCATCTATACTGTACACTATACTTCTACAAATTCTACTGTATTACCTCAGATCTTCCTCAAAGTACTCATTGTTAGCTGGGAACTCTGGAATATGATCCTCTCTATAGAGGTGCATGAGAGAAGAACATGAAATGGTCATTTAGAAGCTCTCATAGATGTCAGTAGTTGCTAAATAGCCTTATAACACAATATACCCTTGTGAAAAAGAAGTGCGCTTAATTGTATTGAATGAGCACTTGTGTACTTCAAATCTTAAAAGTATATTTTTTTGCTAAACTGTACTTGCAGATAATATAATATTAATGAAAGTACACTTAAATGTACTTAAAAAGAGTACACTTTCACGACTGATTCTAAACATACTTAAGGAGACTTAAGTAAAAGTGCATTTCAAAATAATGTAAAAATTAAAGTTTTATTTTAAAACATTATGTTTCAAAAACCTTTTTTGTGCTTTCTAGAAGTACACTTAGTGTACTTAATTGGTTAAAAAATTCAAGTAAGCCAACTGCATTTAATATAAATCTAAACAAATATATTTTCATTTAATTGCAATTAAATTGCAATTAAGTGACTTAAAACATTTCATTCAGTTCATACTTAAGTATATTATTTCCATAATAAGTACTCTTTTTAAAAGTATGCTTAAGTCTTCTTTTTCATAAGAGTTTATAGATAATGTAATGCATAGTATACTGTTCAAAGAGAAAATATGTTACTACTTCAAAACAAACAAACTAAAACTAAATTAACTTCATTACGTTTTTAAAACTAGGTACCATACTAATATAAAAAATGTATTTAGTTGTGCTACTGCTAAATCTTCTAATCATTTAAGCAATATGCGATTTGTTTTTCACTGTGCTAAAGCTTCCATTTACCAAAATATTAGTGAGCATTTAAAAATGCTGTAAAAACGTAAAGGTAACAGGAAACATTTAAATTGAACTAAGGTCTGCACACAGATGAAAACATCTACTGAAACTATTTCACTCAATGTAATAATACCTTTCTGTGTCTGTAGATGGCTCAATTTCTATCCTGGGGCATGCCCTACTGAATAAACCAACCTCAATGTGTTAGTGCCACACTTAGTACATTATATTCAGTTTTTATTTGTTTGAAAATGTATGAAAGGTCAGTGTTTGAGAAGATAAATAAAATAAACAGGAGTCTAAAATCCATAACTGGGATCTAGACACAAAGTCTCAGTGGGAACATAAATTGGGCATCTGTTCCTAGCAGTTAATAACTGATGAGTAAAAAGAAAGAGTTTGTGATGTATTGTGGGTGTTTATCTCTACAGAAATCTTACCTGTAGTCCCCACTGGTTCCATTCATAACATGATTGGGCCATGGAGTAGATACATGATTGGGCCCATTGTAATATCTTTAAATGGAGGATGAGGAACGATAGATTGAAATGAAGAAAGGAAAGTATGATTAGAATGAGCAACAGCTGAATTCGGGCAAGGGGTGAGAGTTATGTTTCTATAGTAAAATAGTCCACTTGAATACTATTATGGATGCATAAACATAATGCATGTCTCAACTTAAGTATCTGGGTTTTACCTCTCAGGTGAATCAAAAGAGTCACTGTAGGTAGACATTTGTCTATCTCTCCTCATCCTCCTGAACACAAAATAACACATAATCAGATCCTATGTGCCAAACATAATTCTACTTGCCAAAAAGAACTCCAATGCAGCCAAAAAGTGTTATAGATTCACATTTCCTCACGATAACAGTTAGTTATCTCATTATGATATGGCATGACACATCACTCATGATTTTTCCATGATAATGGAATAATTATTCAAATTTGTAATTAAATAACAAAACAGTTTTCTCAAGATCTCATGTACTTTTATGCATTTGGTAGACACTTTTACCCAAAAGGACTCGCATTGAATTCAAGGTATACATTTTATCAGTTCATTCATTCCCTTGCGTTTTGAACCCATAACCTTGGTGTTTTGCTGACAATTTGAGCTACATCAAGTCTCTCAGGAAATCTAAGGCCCCGTTTACACGAGAACGATTCCGGGTGAAAACGAAAAAATATTTTATCGGATGTGCCTTTAGTTTACACGGCAATGGCGTTTTGGGGGCTTAAAAACGCAAAAAAGTGAAACCACCCTCCAGAGTGGAAATCTTAAAAACGCTCCACCGTCGCGTTCCCGTCTAAACGGTAAAAACGCAAATCTGCTCATGGTGGCTCTCGTCGCGTACACGTTTACGTCACATGCATGCGCCAGTACTGGAAAATAACAACCAACATGTCAGATTATTTCCATACGTCGGACCTTCAAGTTGCCCTAGCAGCTCTGAAAAACATACAAGATTCTTTTCAGCAGTTGTACAACATATTCTCAGATATTGGTGTTGTTGTGTGGCAGTGCTTCACATTGCCACCTAGCCGCCTGGAGTGCATACTACATCGAATTTCACACACTTTTGCGTCACCATATGCACGCGGATTTCCCAACCATAACGCTCGTCTAAACGCAGAATAAAAAGTGATGACGCAACGCCACTTTTGCGTTTTCTCTTCAGATCGTTTCCGTGTAAACATAGCCTAAGATTTCAAAGAAATAAAAGATTGGCAATGCAAAAGTCAACTCCACAGCGCTAGGTTGTTGTGGGTGGTCACTGGTTCCCAGGGAGTTGCTAAGGGGTTCTGTGTGTCTTTTTAGTATGTTGCTTTTGGCATTGCTATAGGTCAAAATCAAAAGAGACCATCCCTAGGTCTATTAAGTGATTTTACAGCAATTTTTTTCATCTCCTAGGCAGTGCTGGGTAGATTACTTACAAATTGTAGTCCGGTACAGATTGCAAATTGCATTTTGAAAATTGTAGTTTGTAACATTACACATTTTAGATAATGTATTCTGACTACTTTTTTGATTACTTTTAGATTAATTTTGACCTAACTCATTTATCATATTGATTTGAATAGGACAATCTTACTGATTCCATACTGATATACAAATACAAACAGAAAGAAAATGCATTCCACAATATGAATGGCATTAAACATTACGTCAGGGGTTCCCGAACTGTGGTTTGTGAAGGAACTGCAGGATGTTAGTGAGTTTATGGAAAGCTAGTAATGAATGAAATCATAAAAATGTAAAATGAAAATAAATAAAAACAAATCAACACATACTAAAATGTTTAAATATTATAGTTTTTTTTTACCTGCATGTCGTGATCATTAATCGACATCAGAGAACCGTGAATATGTGTGTTGTTAAATTATTGACTTAATTATTAAATATATTATATCAAAAGAGGTGCAGCTGACTAAAAAGTTTGGGGAAAACTACATTACATGTAAATATGAACTTATATGAATTTGTCAATTTTAATGTGTTTGAAAGAAAAAAGCCTCCAAAGACAGTAATAAATGGTTAAATGACTCTTAAATGATAGTTTGAATAATAATTCAAATGTGTTCATCAAAAGTTGATTAGAAATGCAAACAATCCTTAAAAGTGGATTTCTGTAAATTCAGTGGTCAAGTACTGTTGCCTCTCCATTTTCCATGTTATTTAAGCCATTTGACTAGTGGCTGGTGTGAAATTCCACAAATCGAGAAGACTTTACAAACATTTATAAGTGATAAACTTTTTACAAAGGAAGATTTGGGGAGAATCAAGGAATATGTAATCATGTAAACAATAAAAATTTAACTCTGGTCTGATTATGAGAAGTTTAAAACATAATAATCCCATTACAAGTACTTAATTTTTGGAATCTCATTACACAATCCAGATTACATGTAATCAGTTACTATCCAGCACTGCTCCCAACAATGGTATGTCTCTTCTCAACAAGCCACATGGTTTGAGGAACTTACATTTCAAAATGTAATTATTACTAATTAATCGTAAATATTAATATAATATTTCGACTCCCAGGGAATGCCTGAACTGATAAAATAAATACCTCAAATGAAATGTGAGTTGCTTTAGATAAAAGCATCTGCCATGTTTATGGTTACATCATGGAATACTCATGGAATAAAATAATACTCATGGAATACATCATGGAATAAAATAAAGGTTCCAATAGGCGATGCCATTGAAGAACCATTTTTGGTTCCCAGTTATGTAAAGAACAACTTTTTTTCTCAGTGAGAAGAACATTTTAATAATCTAAAGAACCATTTTCCACTATAAATACTTTTTGAGGAGTGGAAAGATTCTATGGATGTTAAAGAATCTTCATGGAACCCTAGATGCCAATAAAGTACCTTTATTTTCAAGAGTGAAGAGATACGCAAGTATATTAAGGTGTGGTCACATTTACTGTTGTAAGGTGAATTTTTACAGGCAAAATCAAGTCATTTCAATAGGAATCCACATGACTGAATTTCACGTGAGGGTAAATTCCAACACAGATTCTGCAATGGGTTCAATTTGGTCATGTGTATTCTGTTTGGTTTGAAAGTGACTTCTATGTGCACAGTTTCACACATCACAACACTATTGACAAATAAACCTTTTTTTTTTTGCCCTAGAAATTTTGCTAATGTGAATGGCGCAAAAATTATATGTGAATCTTATCACACCTTAGGGCTTCTGTACACCAAAGCTGGCAAGGTCTTCTCCATAATATATGAGTCTCCACTACACATCCTAAACAGATTCAATCCCATATTTCTGAGGGGTAAATAATATATTTATATATAACAGGGTGAACATTCACTGTAGCTTGCAGTTTTTTGACTGGCAGTTCTGTCATAGAGTGACGCTAGTTGGCTTGGGACAAAAAGAGCTAGTGCTCAGTCATCAAAACAACACAAGCCATCCAGTGAGCAGAGCTGAAGATGCAATTCATTACGCCACAGTGGGAATGGTGGAGTGGGAGCTGCTAAAGAGACATACATACACATTTCACAAATTTCCTTAGAATATTATTCTAAGATTACTGGCATACTTAGTAGCATAGTCGGCAAAGTCACAATCTGAACGCTATCATCTATGTTTATCCTCCTGAGAGGAGCCATAATGACTCCATATCATTATGACGACGGCACAAAGCTTTCTCAATGGGCAGAGGAATGACACTACAGTGACACGTTAAATTTGCCACTGTTTTTCAAACATTACCACACTTCTGTAAGAAAATGGCCCATTTGACGTTATTGTCTCCTTTTCCACCCATTGGAAAGTTTCCATTGTAAATCTGGAGACATAAACATGAAACATTTTGAAAGGCGCCACTAGCTATTCTATCCCAAACTACTACCCACGGCACTAATATGAAGCATCATGAGAACGAGAGTGAACCGCTGTGGTTTACTACCTGTCCACGCTATTGTACCCTTCTGAGTATGCACGGGCCATCCTAGTGGAGCGCAGTAACCTGACCGCGTCTTCCCGATAAAGGGGGCACATACTATGAGTCAGAACAGAAAGTGAAAGTGCAGTAGTTAGAGACGGGTAAGACAAGTGGGCATTATCTGAGTGGTAAGAGTGCGGGACACCTTTTTTTGGTACCCCCACTCTGAAAGAAGGAACAGGTGAAGATCACCCAAAGCACAAAAGCAGAAATCAAGTAACCTCAAGTCAAGAGAACTATCTAAGCTATCGAAACAATAATTTATATTGCAGCAAACACCAGCAGCAAAGATTTGCTAAACACGTAGAAGTGAAAATGTAGTGCTTTTCCGGTGGTGCGAATTAAAAATGTGAAAGTACGACTACTTGCATGTATTACGATCACATGCTAGCAAGTACTAGCAAATGCACAACACTACACCGTTATTTTTGAAGGAATCCTGGGGTGAATTCACTAAACAGTGTGTGCCTTTTTATGCGTGTCAAAAATACCAAAAGACATTAGCCTTCCAAGGCGTATTATAGACTGCACTTTATTTCCAAAACTGTATTTGCTTGGCTAAAGTATATTTTGGGTTTTACGTGTAGGCTAGAGTATGTGTACGGTGTGCATTGCATAAATATAGTCATCTGTAGATGTCTGTAGAGAAACAGCACAGAAATTGAACGAAGATAAAACTTTCAAGGGCACACGAGTCGATCGCCTGTGTTTGTGCATGCTATCAAATGAAGTATACTTTGAAAGGCTAAGCGCTCACGTCAAAACTGAAGTATTTTTTAGGCTTTCCATCACAATATTATGGCCATGGAAAGTAGGCGGTAAACTGAATCACTTAATAGAGATGTTTGTTTACATTTTTTCACTATTCATGGGAGTATTAATATGATCAATTGATGGAAATGAGCGATTATTGGGATTTGATTACCAGGCATTTATCCGTGTAGAAGCATTACAAATTTCAAGAGTTTACTGGGTGTCTGGACCTCTTCGGTGCAAATATGCCGCACAACTATAGCGAAAATTGTCTAATGAAAATTGCCCTTGTTTGTTTGCTGCATCCTCCATATTATAGTACTCAGAACTGACCCGAAAGAACAGAACTATAGTGTGCAAATCGCATTCAGCACAGAATATTGTTGCCTGATTTGTGAAAAATGAATCAGGCGCAATTCATTCATAGTGAATTCCCAAAGGTTTTAATACAAGATTTGACCAGAGAATATGACACTATTGTTCAAAAGTTTGGGGTCAAGAAATTAATACGTTTTATGCAGCAAGAATGCATTAAATTTATATATATATAAAAAAAAGTGAGAGTAAAGATTGTTATAAAATATTTATTTTTCAAATAAATGCTGTTGTTGTGACGTTTCTACTCATCAAAGATTTCTGAGAAAAAAAGTCACGCTTTCCACAGAAATATTAAGCACAACTGTTTTCAACATTGATAAGAAATGTTTCTTGAGCATATTAATGATTTCTGAAGGATAATTTGACACTGAAGACTGTGAAATGGACTGGAAGACTGGAAGTAATGGCTGCTGAAAATTCAGCTTTGCCATCACAGGAATAAATTATTATTCAAATAGAAAAAAAGTTATTTTAAATGGTAATAGTATTTCACAATATTACTGCTTTTATTGTATTTTCAATCAAATAAATGCAGCCTTGGTGAGCATTAGACACTTTTTAAAAAAAACATTAAGAAATCTTACCGACCCCAAACTGTTGAACAGTAGTGTATTTTGTCCCTCAGTTTGAACACAAAACAAACGAAAATCACATTTACAGTAATACATTTACAATGGTAAATAAACAGACATGACATATTTTTATTTTATTTTAAGTATACAGCATAAGTGTTAAACCATACAATATAAGTGTTAACATTAGATTTTGCCATGTCATGATCATGTAGAGCCAGTAAACTGCTAACTTTTCTGTAAGAAAGAAGTGTTTTAAAAAAAAGTAAAAGCTGCATTTCGTCTAATGGTGCATTACTACTTTTTGTTTGTTTTTACAAAACAAGGGCAAGTCAAAATAGTTTAAATGGTAATGGACAGTTCTTCACAGATTATATTGATCTATGTAGGTCTTTCCTTGTATTGAAACCTGAACATTCCTTTAAAGGGTTAGTTCACCCAAAAATGAAAATTATGTCATTAATGACTCACCCTCATGTCGTCCCAAGCCCGTAAGACCTCCGTTCATCTTTGGAACACAGTTTAAGATATTTTAGATTTAGTCCGAGAGCTTTTTGTCCCTCCATTGAAAATGTACGTACGGCACACACTCTTTGTCCAGAATGGAAATAAAGACATCATCAAAGTAGTCCATGTGACATCAGTGGGTTAGTTAGAATGTTTGGAAGCATCGAAAATACATTTTGGTCCAAACATAACAAAAACTACGACTTTATTCAGCATTGTATTGTCTTCCGGTTCTGTTGTTGATCCGCGTTCACGATTCCGCAGTGACCCTGCTGACGTAAGACGCTGATGACGTGTTATCTGGTGCGCCCGAGCTTCGTTTACAGTTTGAGGGAGACGGGCGCTGTATTCAAGCTATTCTACATTGTTTGTATTTTTGTATTGCTATATTTTTTTTTAAAATGGTGCGTAGGTGTGCATGTCGCGGATGTCCTAATCTCCAGATAACACGTCATCAGCGTCTTACGTCAGCAGGGTCACTGCGGAATCGTGAACGCGGATCAACAACAGAACCGGAAGACAATACAATGCTGAATAAAGTCGTAGTTTTTGTTTGGACCAAAATGTATTTTCGATGCTTCCAAACATTCTAACTAACCCACTGATGTCACATGGACTACTTTGATGATGTCTTTATTTCCATTCTGGACAAAGAGTGTGTGCCGTACGTACATTTTCAATGGAGGGACAAAAAGCTCTCGGACTAAATCTAAAATATCTTAAACTGTGTTCCAAAGATGAACGGAGGTCTTACGGGCTTGGGACGACATGAGGGTGAGTCATTAATGACATAATTTTCATTTTTGGGTGAACTAACCCTTTAAGGTAGTAAGAATGTGACAGTATTAGTAAGAGAGAGGTGCTGAATGTTTTCTCATGTAAAAACATGACTCTTATCATCCAAAGAGGAGATCTATAATGCATGAGTGAATTAATTACATACTTGTTATGACTTATTAAAGTGAAAGAACAGCCTCATGTTTCTTATACAGTGTCATGTGTGGGCAAGCTGTCACCTGTCAATCAGCTAGCAGCAGGAGGTAAGTGGGTGAAAGTGAGAGGAGTGCTGTGATTGGACAGAAGGGGAGGTGAGCAGGGGCGCGTAATGCTGCTCTGGGGTAACAGAATACCTGGGGTCCTGGATAGCGGGGTCGATGGTTGGCTGTCTGTGTCTGGTTCGAGGAGGGAGGGTAAGATACTGGCTGTAACCACAGGGAGCAAAGAACAGAAATATGGCTGAATGGAGCTATTGAATATGGAGCAATGGAAAGATAAAAGCGAGAGAGGCAGAGATTGACGGATAAAAAAAAAAGTGTGATGTCAAAAAGAAAGGAGGAGGAACAATTTTTTTTCCCTGCTTTCTAAAAATGAACTAAACCTTCCTATGGTTCTCTCTGTGCTGCTGGGACATCATATTCGTCACACTGAATTTCCATAATCACGTTAGCTAAGAAAGATGAAGGTATAATGGCAACATTCCCATTTGTGTTCCCTCTATCAGGAAAAAAGCAAACTAAGACACAAATAACTTTTAAGGGTACAATAAACACAAGCGCTCTCTAGCGTTTTATGTGACACATACCTGTCTGGTGAGTATCTGTCTTCAGACAATTGTTGTCGGGGGCCATAAAGCGAGGGTGCTCCTCTCACACCATGGTCTAAACTGCGACTGAAGGAGGGGAGAGAAAAGGAGAGCTCTGCTTTAACAATGAGCACCAGGAACAGAAGTGCCATATTTAATGCGTTATTTTACTATTCTGTAGATTATATTATTTTTGCACCTAATATTTATATTTTATTTCAGTTAACGAATAAGACGTTTTTTTAACAAGTTTTAAATAGAACCGTTTATTGAACCTTTAGACAAAATATTGTTCTTTAAAAAAAATTAAATAAAGTTTGCATACGTGTTTTATATTTTGTCTCATATTTGATATATCAGGATTCTATGGCTCATATCATACGGTATAGGACAATATATTTATTCAGATAAATTTATAAAATTAATGATACTTTTATAAAAATATGTAATTTGGTGCAGTTGCTAATATTAATGTGGCCAAAATGTAAGGTGAAATTCTTGTAATGTAAAATAATAGGATCTTTATAACAGACAACTCTGTACATAAAATGTATATCAATATCAGTTGTTACTCTATAACTTAGTAATATGTCTTAGTAAGATTAGGGCTGGGCGATATGACCAAAATTTCATATCACGATATAAGTCATCTCATATCCCGATAACGATATATATCACAATATAGTACCTTTTCTGTAAATTCAATAAATTAATAGTTTATAAATATTTACCAGATGGAAAAGAGTATTTCTTTTTTACATTTCAAAATATATACTCAAAAATGTACTCATTCATATGTGATTATTTTTCTCCCTTTATTTAGAACTTCTGGGCAAATGTTTAAGAGTGTAGAAATATAAAATAATTTTCAAAAACAAATGATTACAGGCCCAACATAAAATACTGATATATAAACAGTTTATTATTAATTATTATTACTAATTATTATTATTATAAATGTAAAAAATACATTAATAATGTTATTTTATCGTTCTATTAAATATTTTAATTTGGCAGTCAACCAATCACTAATTCAAATAGTACCGACTGTGCAAATGTGATATTGACGCATGCCTATCCAACGTGAGTGAAATGCCTGCGCGCAGCTGTCAATCATCATAGGTAAGTTACAATGCCAATGCGCTGGTGTTAGTCTTTCCGAGGATATAATGTATATGTCACCAACTGTCAAACAATTAGGCCGACATTTCAGTGAAAATTAATAGTGGGTAATATGCAGCTTGTTGTGTGTTTTAAAACCAGCGGAAATTGCAGGATAGAGTAAAACGTCTCAGGTTACTATTGTAACCATAGTTCCCTGAGAACAGGGAACGAGACGATGCGTCCAACGACGCCATGGGAACGCCCCTAGCGTGACTGCGTCTGAAGCATCTATGTCAACTAGTCCAATGGAAAGAATGAGCGTCACGGGCGGGTGACGTCATGACCAGGATATGATAAAAGCACATCCAGTGCAAACCGGCATTAGCTTCGAAAATTGCCGAAGCAAGCCGATCACAGGGATGCAGGAAGTATGGCAGGGTGACGCATCGTCTCGTTCCCTGTTCTCAGGGAACTATGGTTACAATAGTAACCTGAGACGTTCCCTTACGAAGGGAACTCAACGATGCGTCCAACGACGCCATGGGATCGAGAATACCCAAAGCGCCAGAATTCCAAGTACTGTTGTAATTAAGCACTAAGCACCTGAGAACCTGGGGCAGCATCCAGGTCTAAACTGTAAAATCTAACGAATGTGAGCGGAGAGGACCAGCCCGCCGCATCACAGACGTCCCGAAGAGAAACCCCATATAGTAAGCCATACTCCTAGTAGAGTGAGCTCGGACCACCAAAGGACACGGCTGATCCGAGTACTCGTATGCAAGTGAAATAGCCTCAACTATCCACCTACTGACCGTCTGTTTAGAAGCAGGAAGACCCTTCTTAGGTGATCCGAAGCAAATCAGTAATTGGTCGGACTTCCTAAATGAAGAAGTCCGATGCACATAAGTGTCCAGTGCTCGCACTGGACACAAGAGGTTCAGTCTTTCCTGGTCTGCAGATGCAAAAGGAGGAGGACAGAAAGCCTGCAGCACAATAGGCCTCGGAGTCGAGGTCGGCACCTTAGGGACGTATCCCTGTTTTGGATATAAGAATGCCTTGACCATCCCCGGTGCAAACTCAAGGCAAGTGGGGGAAACCGAAAGGGCCTGAAGGTCTCCAACTCTCTTAAGGGACGAAATAGCTAGCAGAAAGATAGTCTTAAAGGTAAGAAACTTATCTGAAACCGAATCTAAGGGCTCAAATGGAGCCCTAGAAAGGCCTTCTAGTACTATAGCAAGATCCCAAGCTGGCACCCTAGTGCGAGTTGCAGGCCTCAGCCTTAAAGTGCCACGAAGGAAACGTGTAACCAGGGGGTCTCGACCCAACGATGTACCCCCCACCAGGGCGTGGTAAGCCGCAATGGCCGCTTACTGTGTACTGTGTTCACAGAACAGTTAACTGGATCCCACTGATGTCGGTGACACCATAAAGAGAAAACTCTCCATTTAAGCGCATATAGTTTCCTAGTAGCTGGAGCTCTGGAGCTTAGAATGGTCTCAGCAGCCTCGGCTGAAAGACCACTCTCTATGAGTTGGGCCCCCTCAGAGGCCAAACCCTTAGGTTCCAAATCTCTGGTCGAGGGTGAAATATTGTCCCCCCGACCTGAGACAGAAGGTCTCTCCTGATCGGGATCTCGAAGGGAGGACCGTCTAGGAGATGGATCAGGTCCGAAAACCAGATCCGACTTGGCCAGCGTGGTGCTACTAGCAGTAGGCTTATTCCATACCGGCGGACTCGCTCCAGAACTCCTGGGAGCAGAGCAACAGGGGGAAAGGCGTACAGACGTAGCCTCGGCCACGTCTGCACCATAGCATCCAGCCCCAGAGGGGCTGGGTGAGTAAGGGAGAACCACAGAGGACAGTGCGTCGTATTCTGAGACGCAAACAGATCCACTTGTGCTTGGCCGTAAGACTCCCAGATTTTCTCCACCACCTCGGGGTGGAGTCTCCAGTCCCCTGGCCTCAGCTCCTGCCTCGACAGGATGTCTGCTCCTATATTCTGGACCCCAGGAATATACACTGCCCTCAGAGAGAGTACCTTCCCCAGAGACCACAGGAGGATCTGGTGCGCCAGTTTGCAAAGCGGACGCGAACGCAGGCCCCCCTGACGGTTCAGATAAGAGACCACTGATGTGTTGTCTGTTCGTATGAGCACATGATGGCCCCTCAGGTCTGGAAGGAACTGCCTCAACGCATTGAAGACAGCCATCATCTCCAGGCAATTTATGTGCCACGAGAGATGATGACTCTTCCACAGACCCTGAACCGACCGGCCTTCCATTACCGCTCCCCAGCCGGTGAGGGAAGCATCTGTCGAGATAGTAACTCGATGGCAAAGAGCTCCCAACACCGGACCTTGGGTTAAGAACCAGTGCTCCCTCCATATAACTAAGGCACGAAGGCAACGCCGCGTGACCTTGATCATACGAAGTGGGTTTCCCCTCGGGGAGAACCCTCTGGTCCTGAGCCACCACTGTAAAGGCCTCATGTACAGCAGGCCAAAAGGTATCACGTTGGACGCTGCTGCCAAAAGACCCAACAGTTTCTCGAACTGTTTTACAGTGCGTGACTGGCCTAGCTTCAGGTCTTTTGTGGCTGACAGGATAGCAGCTACACGAACGGGCGATAGGATGGCCCGCATTGTCACTGAATCCCATACCACACCAAGGAAAGTGGTTCTCTGTACTGGAGAAAGCACACTCTTCTTGGCATTGAGCCTCAACCCCAACACCTGCATATGAGCGAGAACGACACCTCGGTGCCGAACCGCCAACTGCTCTGATTCCGCTAGAATCAGCCAGTCATCGATGTAGTTCAGAACACGTATGCCCTGAAGCCTGAGAGGGGCTAACGCTGCATCCACGCATTTCGTGAACGTGCGGGGTGATAAAGCTAGACCGAAAGGAAGAACCCGATATTGGTATTCTTTGCCCCCGAAAGAAAACCTTAGGAACTTCCTGTGCTGAGGGAGGATGGAGATATGGAAGTAGGCATCCTTCAGATCTATCGTGACAAACCAGTCCTCGGATCTGATTTGAGTCACGATCTGTTTGAGTGTCAGCATCTTGAACTTTAGTTTCTGAACTGACCGATTTAACAAACGAAGATCTAAAATAGGACGCAACCCTCCATCCTTTTTTGGAACAATGAAATAACAGCTGTAAAAACCCGACTCTCGGTCGGGTGAGTACACCTGTTCTATAGCTTCTTTCGCTAACAGGGCCTTTACCTCTTGCTCCATTACCAGAGCCTGCTCGGGATGCACCACTGTGGCTGGTCTCTGGTGTTACTGAGACAGCTAATTCTGGAGCCTGAAACATCATGGCAGGAACTACCTGAACTGGCTGCTCTAACGCCCCCCTCAGAGGGCGCAGAACCGATGCTGTGCCGCAGCATAGCATCAGCGACTCGCTGGAGACCGCTGCGCCCTGAAGCACCAAGGGTGGCAGGGTTGGCAGAACGGTCTCGTGAGGACCCCGAAATGGAACGGGCACCGTATAATGAGGTGTACACCGCTCTACTTCGGTCCGGGCTGTCCTCACAGGCCTGACGCATGAACATCAGGACCTTTTTTTTTTTCTGAGCCGAAGTCTTCTTCGCCTGAAGAATGGTCCTCAGATCCGGCTTCGACTTAGAAGACTTAGGCTGAGAGGGTTGCGTCTGTCTCCAGTGTCTACGTGGAGGTGCACGAGACGCAACACTCTCTTTCTGTTGCACATGATATGATGAGCTCGACGGCTGGGGCTGCTCACGCCCAGCAGCCCCAGGGGGCTGGACACGGCGAGGGATAAACTTTTTAAAAGCGTCAGCTTGCTTCTTAGACTCCTGAAATCGCTCGACGACCGCGTGGACTGCGTCGCCAAAGAGACCAGAAGGTTCAAGCGGAGCATCTAATAAAAAAGCTCGATCTTTTTCTTTAATCTCTGACAGATTTAACCATAAGTGTCTCTCAGTAGCTACCAAGGCTGCCATAGACCGCCCAATTGCTCTGGCGGTCTCCTTAGTAGCCCTGAGAGAAAGATCGGTAGCACGACGAAGTTCTCGAATATCGTCATGAGTAATTCCCTCACTACTATCCAGATCCCCCAGCAGGTCAGCTTGATATGCCTGTAGCACTGCCATTGTATGCAGACATGCTCCAGCTTGACCTGCTGCCGTATAAGCTTTGCCCACTAAAACCGAGGTGGCTTTAAGCGGTCTAGTGGGCAAAGCCGAGGCTTTCAGGGACGATGCGGGACCAGGCGAAAGATAGCTGGCTAAATTCTGTTCCGCCTGGGGCATCGCCTCATAACCATACTCTTTTAGCCCTCTTATTCTCGAATAAGTGTTAACTTGAGGGCTAAAAAGTCGTGAAGAGTAAGGTTTATTCCACGATTTCGATATTTCATTGTGAAGATCGGGAAAAAAGGGAAGCTCTTGTGGTGGAGATAATGTAGTGGATGATAAAAAGTGCTCATCTAATTTACTTTTAGGACGAGCGCCTTTATTCTCAGATGGCCATACAATATTTAATTTTTCTACAGCCCGTGACATAACATCCACCAGCTCATCATATGCTGGGGAAATAAATTGTGAATCTTTTTCCCCCCTGTGTGTGCTTTCACTCTCCATACTCATAACATTGACCTCCTCGGAGGAAGAGCATTGAAGTAATGGAGGGCTCTCTCCCCGGGCGGAAGAAACCACAGAGCGTGCTTCCGACACCGGGGGGAGAGCGCTGGATCTTCCGGGTAAGGAAGGAGAAAAGGCCAAGGGACCCGTCTCCAACCCCTCCGAAAGATCCTTCTGCGATCCCCAGGAATGCATTTTCTGCGCCGCCTCGGCAGACGCGGGTCCTGATCCCTGAGGATCGCGAGCCTACCCACTCTTTACATCAAAGAGTGACAGGCGAGAGCGGAGCATGCGGAGCGGTAGCATTTCACAGTGTTGACACTCAGCCTCCTCGAAGGCTGAGACCGCATGCTCCACTCCCAAACAAATGACACAAAGCTCGTGTGTGTCCCCACCCGTTAAATAAAGCGGGCAGGGAGGAACACACTGCTTGTACACTTGTTTCGCCATAACGTTTCCGAATAAATTGTATACACAGTATACACAGTATAACACAGATCGCTTGCTGAGGCAACAGAAGCTAATGCCGGTTTGCACCGGATGTGCTTTTATCATATCCTGGTCATGACGTCACCCGCCCGTGACGCTCATTCTTTCCATTGGACTAGTTGACATAGATGCTTCAGACGCAGTCACGCTAGGGGCGTTCCCATGGCGTCGTTGGACGCATCGTTGAGTTCCCTTCGTAAGGGAACATGGATTCACACAACGTCACATCACACACTTAAAGCGCTTCTGTGAATGGAGAAAACAGAATAAAACAAAATATATAAAACTAATACATATGCCTATACGCTAAATATAGGCTATTTCAATTAAATAATTACAGGTTAACAAAACGAAAGGAAAATTTTGCTGAACTTCGGTTCATTGTGACAGTGTCCAAAGTTCACGGAAAGGAAACAGTCGGCAGAAAATGGATTGTGCTTGTTTTCTGTATTTTACAAAGGCTTTACAGTTTTGAATCATGTCTTGCTTCTATCCGTATTACCATAAATTACAAAGTAACAGGTTCCCCTGAACAAAAATTCCCCTGATCACGCCGACGCCTCACGCGCACACAACTTATTCTAGCATTGCTAAATTGACATCGCAGCCTGTTAATTATCAAAATAAAATAGTCAATCAAACATATAGAAAGTTAACCAAACCATGTCCATGCTACAGAGGTAGCCCCTCGATTAGGAACGAGCTCGTCGATTTGTCCTGGCTGGTGCTTCTCCAGCTCGGAGCCACTCGGTTCTGTCTCCCCTTTACTCGCTATGTTATTCATGTTTACGTTTACATTTATTCATTTAGCAGACACTTTTATCCAAAGCGACTCACAAATGAGAACAATAGAAGCAGTTAAACTAACAATAGGACAACAATATGCAAGTGCTATGACCCTTCCCAGTTTAATCTAACGCAGTAACTGTTTTTTTTTTTTTTTTTAAGATAATAGATATAGAATAGAAGATAAAGTGTTAGTATTAATGGATCAGCTGTTGCCGAGTTTCTGCCTGCATCATCATGTGGCATGTAAGATTGGAGTCGTCCAAATGATGAAAAAGTTTTGCCGTAAACTATGTATTTTGCGACACCACGAAATAAACGATAGAGCATAATATGAAACGATAAGACTTTTTATTTCGTCCATCCGATATATATCGTCATATCGCACAGTCCTAAGTAAGATGATATGTAAATCATACCTGTCAAGTATCCCGTTTTGGCCGGGAAAGTCCCGTATTTAACCCTTCTTTCCCGCCGTCCTCCCGTATTAGTATTTTCCCGTAAATCTCCCGTATTTTAACCTGCGATATTAAAAAAATTATAATACCCCGGGCCCCGGCGGATTAAAAAAAACAAAAAACATTCCCAATCTGAGCTCTGTCACTAGCCTCGCGATAACTGCCACCAGCAGTAGCCTACTACAGGTATTGTGGGTACTGTAGGTGGCAGTTGTCGCAAGGTTAGTGTGTGAGATCAGATGATGAGTGACAACGCGGGGAAAACAACCCCCAAAAAAAACAGAGACTGATGATGGACGCTACGACAGAGACGGAAGACGCTCCTGCCACAAAACCAAAACCCAAAATACCGTGATCAATGGGACAGTGAATTTAATTTTCTGAAGAGGAGCAGGGTAGGGGACAGTCACGCGTTTTGTAACTGCGACTTTAGCATCTTAAAACCTGTTAACAGTTGCCAGTGCGCCGACACACTGGAGCGTTTTTTTTTTGTTTGTTTAAATAGTTCAAAGTTACTATCAGATTTATTGTTATTACCTTGACAAACTATACATCATTAAAAAGATATAACACTCAAGTTTCAGTATTTGACCACTATTGTATTCTCAGAAACTTATAGTGACAGTTATGTCTTGAATTGTGTCAGTAGTTTATGTGATCAAAAAATGAGTCGATACCTTTATGAATCATTAGTGTCAGCCGCTGTCATTCAGAAAAAAATCCAATGAGGTCGTCATGACAGCGTTTGACAAAACAACGTCCCTCAGGGCTTTTAGCTCAAAATGTGCAGATTTGGAGAAATATTGATAGATTCTCATAGGTTTACATCCGATTTATATAGACAGGAATAATATTTATTGAATGTACCCAAATGTGCCGATGTAATCATTATGAGCGCTGGATACTCTGATGTACTGGTTTTTCAATCCATACTGGCAGCCTGAGGGCGCCCTGTACACATGCAGTCCATATATGGAACACATGAAGAAGAGCCATCATGTGACATTCAGGGAGTTCCTCAATATTAAATACAGAGTTTTAGACTTGTCATCTTCAGAATATAGATATAACATGGTCAGACATCTGGCTTTAGCTGCAGTGCATTCATAGATTGATACAATGCCAACTTCAATTTTATTTTCATGAAGATGTTTCATAAAAAATAAACTTCTAATAACTTTACAAAACTTTGTAGCTATTAATAACTATTTTTTCATTATGACAATAATTCATTCTACATTTACAATAAACTGCCAGGTGTCAGCTTTCAAATGAGATCATACTTGTGATTTTAGTGCAAATGGTTCATGAACTGTATCTGTTTCAGTTTGGGTATGCCATTTCTGGGGATTTTTCAAAAGTGGGGTTGCAGCCTAACAGGTTAAAGAATGCAAAGTCTGCATCAAATTTTAACAATAACTCACTAAAAGAGTAAAGAAAAGTTATGTGACATGTAAAGAAAAACTGTAAAAGAAAAGCAATATGAAATGAAAAGAATGTGTGGAATGAAAATAAAATGTAGAGACAAGCAATGTTAAATGAACAGAAAATATGCAAATAAGCCTTTAAATAAATGCTCTTCAATGCTCTTCGTGTTGTCACACTCACACAAGCGTATCTTCTGTCTGGTGACTGGGTCCTTCTTGCAAGAATAAATTATTTTAAAAGACAGTTTGGTTTCAGAGTGTCTCTTACGCAGTGATGGTGGTTTGAAACCCTTTTGTGTTTTCATGTAAGCTATAACACCTGTCTTAAAATGTAAGGGATAACGTTACTGGAGCTTGGTTGGGGTGGTGGGACTGCTCGCGGTGGGCGCCGGAAAATTTCCCTTATTTTCAAATCCAAAACTTGACAGGTATGATGTAAATGCTTATTTTTATGATCAAAGTTTTTTTATTGGGGGGAAAAACATATACTGCAATGAAATACAATGATGATTGAGAGATGAACAAATAAACATTTCTCAAAAGCCTGATGTATCATTATTGATGCTCATGTTTTAGCATTTTTTTTTTAAAGATAAATGATGCATGCATAATCAAGTACACCTATAAGTGTTCATCTTGAAATATTATTAACAATATACAATTTATTTTTCCGTTTACTTATAAACATTTCACAGCAAAAAGTCATGTGTATCTGACATTTGTACAATTATACTAAAAGGCCTTTTACTTGTTAAAAAAGTATAAAGTATCTATCAGACGACATAAGGCATCTTCTGAAAGTTACCATCTGTTTTTTATAGCTCATTGAACCCATATTTCCAAAGATTCCTCATAATATGACCCTTTACACATAAATCACTCATTTGTGTTTTTCTGTTGTAGATTACCTTTGTGGGGGAGGAACGCTGGGTGAGCGTGAACGTGTGCGGATCATGTCTGATCGTGAACAGTGATTGGATGACATCACCTGCTCAGGTACAGATAGAGTGGAGCTCTGGAAATCCCTGCCATTGTGCCGGTAATCTGAGGCAAACACAACACAACAGACATTTACCAACTCAACTCAACATTCAGTGAAATAAAGGAGCATTATAATCAGTATTATCTAATACAATGGCATTCAGACATTTTTGGGTGTCCATATATTTTTTTGGGGAACTGTATTTTGTCTACTACACAATGACACTTTGAGAACATGAAAATGATTCAACGTTCTTAAATGATTACATTGAAAATGATTCTTAAATGATTAAGAAGTGAGGACAACCGTTAAGAGTCCTGTTACAACATCAGAGTGAAATGACGATGAGGATTTTCCTTGTGCTGAGTTGGGAGAGACTAAAGTTCACAGTAATCTTCTCTCTGACAATATACTTTAATTTGATTTGTTGATCAGCATGTGTGAACGCACACAAAGGCCTGGGTAGCCCACGTGCAATCAGACATCAAAAAGATCATTCCAAAGACAACAGACATCCCTCTGGAGTTTCATTTATGTAGATCAGATCAGGTTGTGTGTTCAAACGGTCAGTAAGATAAAAAAAAGATGCTCTTTTGAACTTTCTATTCATCAAAGAATTCATAAAATAACTGTTTTCAACATTGATAATAATAAGAAAAGTTTCTTGAGCAGAAAATCAAATATCAGAATGATTTCTGAAGATCACGTGACACTGAGGAGTGCAGTTAGGATGCTGAAAATTCAGCTTTGCCTCCACAGGAATAAATTACATTTTAAAATATTTTAAACAGTTATTTTAAATTGTAATAATATTTCACAATATTACTGTTTTTACTCTATTTTAAATCAAATTTATGCAGCCTTGGTGAGCCACTGTCAGTCTAAATCGTATTATTTGTATACACTGTGTATCGCAACTGTTCAGGTCTGATTTGTGTGTCCTGTGGCTCTTTTTCATTTTCCGGAATATCTGTGTTGGTTTCCATTGCAATGATGTTGCGTTGGTAAGACTACACCAAAAACAACATGGAGGGGGTTTGCAATGCTTATAAGACCATGTGTATCTGACTGCAGCGCTGGACTAATGAAGCAGCGACAGAAACGGATGCGTTTATGAACGGCTTTATTCCATGCTGCCGTCTCTGCCGCACAGTAGAAAAAGTAAATACACATCATCACTGGACAACACAGAGATGTCTCCATTATATTATTTTCTGCGTGACCAGCACACTGACAACAATACAACGCAATCTTGTTTCTGCAACGACGTCTGACATTTACGTTTTATGTGGCGTGAGAAAGAGACATATCAGAAAAGCTGTGAGAAATCCTATCAGAGTGGTCAGACTGAAGATACCTGAGATAACACCAATCCCATCTTCACAGTCGTAATCAGAGAACTCGCTGTCACTGATTCTCTGTGATCCTGAGAGAAAGAAAGAGAGAGAGAGAGAGAGAGAGAGAGAGAGAGGGAGAGAGAGAGAGAGAGAGAGAGAGAGAGAGAGAGAGAGAGAGAGAGAGAGAGAGAGAGAGAGAGAGAGAGAGAGAGAGAGAGAAGGGTGGAGGAACAGATCACGAGGGACATTATGAAGAAAAGACCCTCTTAACGTGACCGTCTGTTGTAATTTACAGCACGGTTCACGTGAGGTTAATCTAGCTAGGGTCACAGCACAGCAAACACACACACTAAACTAGTATCATGTTATCAGAGATGCACCAATATTGAAATTATGATATTAACATATTTTTAAATAATTTTAAAAACCTTTAACATTTCTAATTAATTCTAAATTAATAATTTTTTATAATTAGTTATTAAATTGCGAACTAAACATAAATTGTATTTTTTTTTATAATTTTATTATAAAATTATAAATTATTTTGTTTTATGTGGCTGATATGATGGCGGATATTATAAATATGTACAGTTGTGCCTAACATTTTTTTGTTCATTTCACAAAAATAGCTTTCAATAAAGCAAATTCTTCACTTTTACATTTTGTTTCAATTTTTAGGCATGAAAAAATGCTTTTTACTTCTGAAAGCTTTTAAGAGTGTATAGTTTGACCTAAAAAAAAGACCTGATATTCTTATTTTGGATATTATTATATTGGATATTATTCAACCTAAAAAGACTGATCATTTAGAAATGCTTATATTGGTCCATTTTTAGTTATAATTTCAGAAAGCATTAACTAACGAGTATTACATTTGTTACAGTATTTAGTAACATTTGTTAACATTAGTTATTAGAAAAACTGTTCAATGTTAGTCCCTTTCAGCTGAAGTCCATTAAATAATATTAATAGATGCAACTTTTGATTTGAATAATATATTGAAAATGACCTGAAAATATTTGATGTGAAATTTCTTTCCATGCTAAGGCACAGCTTACGTGAAAGCAACCTGGACTAGTTTGTATAATTTGCATGTAAAACAAAATGCATTTGTTTCTAATGAAATAACTTTAGGCAAGAGGCTCTTTGTATCCCTTACAATATATCCATGCCAGTTAATTTTAGTTTAAGCTGACGCTTTCTCATTTGTTACCTTTCTACATTGGAAAAACAGCTGCAGCTCACGATGAAACTCACATTGATAACAGAAACATACTTTGGTTCAAAATAGTGAAACACAGCAAACATCAACCACAGAAAGGTTTGTGAGAGACTGGGAAAAGCGTTAGCAGTCCATACATAGATCTGCTCAGGAACTGGGTTGATTTTATATTTTTTAATGGTGAAGATCAGGCCTTAAAAGGGATATAAGCTTTAAAATGAGGATTGGTGGCATGTAGCAGCAGCGATGTGCATTAACTCCATGCAAGCTGTGTGGAATAGTGGGGGTTTCTGAAGAGTATGAGGCGGAATTGAGGGGAGATCACACTTTGGACAGTGTAAAGGATAAAAATCACATTGCTGGCCAATCACATGCTAACAGGAGCAAGCAGGTAAAAGTTACCTGAGTTGTATAAATACGGGCTCTTGACTGGAAATGTGTCAGTGGTGGATAGATAGTAATATTTTTTTGAAGGAAACAAAACATGAAAACAAGAAACACATCAACAAAAACAAAAACAAACATACATAAAATATTCTTTTGAACTTTCTACACATAAAATTTTAAAGAAAAATGCATCATAGTTTCCCCAGCAATAATAAACAAATATATAAACATAGAAACAGTTATTTTAAATTGTAATAATATTTCACAATATTATTGTTTGATCAAATAAATGCAGACTTGCTGAGCATAAGAGACTTAGAGGCAAACTTTTGAATGGTAGTGTGTATTTTTTCACATGTCTATACAGTGCAATTCAAATTTTATTTTATGATTTAAACAACTGGTAAATGAAACAAAATGATATGATGAATGATTGACAAAATGAATTCTGACAGGACTGTTCACAGAAGTCGATTTACACATCTGAAAGTGGCCCTGACTGGATTTAAATATGTGATTCAAAATCTTTTGCTGTTCACACTGTGCGGTCAAAATCAGATTGAAATCACGTTCAATTGTTCTGTGAATACTTTAGTTTACCATTATTAAGCAGTTTCAATTGAGTATGTTTGTGTTTATTGTAACAGTAGATGTGTGTACATACTCTGTAACCTGCGCGTTGGGCTCTCTCCATGTAGGAGACGTCTCTGCATGTAGGGTGACGGGTTAGGCAGCGGCATAGAGGACACGTCATGTGTTTGGAGCTTATACCAATGAGGCTGATCATCCAACAGCGCTGTCTCCAGCTCTATCAGAATCTACACACACAAACACACAGGTATGAAATACAGAGCCATTTATAATGACTTATTATGTTTTGAGTTTAAACTGCACAATTGTGCAATATTTAAAGTCTAAACTTTGCCAAGAAAGTCACAAAATACTTTTTTTTAAATTGATTTTAAACTAAAACTTCTATTCATGTCTGATATTGCTGCCACAACAGTTATCTTGCATCATACCGAGTAAACAGTGTGAAATTTTTTATTACTACGAACGTGGCATCATAGAGACATACAGTGGGAAGGTGTTCCTCTCTCACCTCTCCCAGGAACTCGCTTTCTTCCTCTCGGACTCTGGCCTGGTCCCATAGCGTGATCTCCAGCATACGTTCCCTGAACTCTCGCCTGTGCACTGGCGAGTACATGAACGTCTGGTTCCACTTGGGTTCCAGAGATTTCTTCACTGTTTTCGTTCTCCTCTTGCTTTTATCGCTGAGAAGAACAGGTGAGTTCATATTTTACTGCTGCTAATATGACTTAAACTTAAGGGGTTTTAACATTTAGTTTCACAGACCCTCATAGAGATTATATATATACACATAAAAAAAAAAAAAAAAAAAAAAAAAATATATATATATATACACAGAGGTGGAAAGTAACGAATTACATTTACTCGCGTTACGTAATTGAGTCGTTTTTTTGTGTACTTCTACTTTTTTAAGTAGTTTTTAAAATCTGTAATTTTACTTTTACTTAAGTACGTTTTGTTTGAAGTATTGTACTTCGCTACATTTGAAATCATATCCGTTACTGAGTAAAAAATAATAATACAAGGGAGAAAAAAAATAAAAAAAAATAATAATTCACACTCCGGAAACTACTGCATTGATCGAAGGGCGGGAGAACAAACACGCAAAAAAGGTGACGCAGACCCAGCTGAAGCTGACAGCGAAGCGCCCTCGAATTTTTATGAAGCGAATTATGGCCAGTATGGAAATACTTTGGATGTAAACAAGTGTGGTTGTCCTCGAGGATAAATATCCCATTTGCAAAAAATGTGGACACAAAGTGGCTGCAAAAGGAGGATACATAGGACACCATCCCTCCTGCAGATAAAGGTATGTCCCGATTATAACGTAAGGCCGAATGATTTACGTGATGCAGAGGGAATCCCGGAATCCAGTCATGAAAATGGAATTTACATAACGCAGAAGATGTCACGTAAAACACGCAAAATAATGGATGGATGAATACATGTAAAGTAGAACTGTGCAATAAATCCAACCGCGACATGGTCTTTGAATATTTAAGCGCAAAAATACTGCTATGTAAATATATAACCTGCTTGTTCTGAGTTTCTGTGAATCGGTGTGAATGAGCTGCTCCGCTTTGTCTACTACATACTCAAGTACACGTGGTGTTCTCTTTTACGAGAGTATCTCTCGTACTGCGTAATATCTTACGCTATGGGGAAAACCTCTTTTCCACGAGATATTGAAGCAAAAAATTATCCTTAATTTTGAATTAATGTAAAACGCTGTGCAGCAGCATGCAGATATAGGCAGGACGGCTCGCGCGCCTATTGGCTGCCCTGCGGCAAACAGCAGCAGCCTATCGAGAGAGGTGCTGCGTGACATAATCCGATGGGGGCATTTCGCGCCCATTTCGTCACGTCCCGCCAGAAAAGGGCGCAATTTTGCCCTATAAATATAGCTCGATAAGGCTGGTACACTGATTTTCATCTCTTCAGCGAAGCCTCACGCATCGCTGGATCCAGAGTGAGAAGCCACGCCGTCTGAGAAAAAGCACACAGCGGGACGAGCCATTGAGTCTGAAGTCGCTGGCATCGCCGCCTTTAGCCGCCGTACCTGCTACGCTTTCCGGCATTATATCCTTTTCAAACTGTGTGTGTGTGTTCGCCGCTGCGACACACATTTTTTCACTGTCTCTCTCTCTCTCTGCTAAAAGAGCTGCGTCTTTTTCAAGATGCAAAGATTCTGCGGCTCGTGCCGAGCCACACTCAGCGACGGGGACCGTCATGTTATCTGCGTTTCCTGCCTGGGTGAGGATCATGCGGCTCTCGTCGACGGCGGATGCCCTCACTGTGAGCTACTGCCTATGGTGACTCTGAGGACTCGCCTGGCATCCTTCTCAGAGCCTGCACTTCAGCCCGCTGTAGCGCCGCGCCGTAAAAAGCGTCATGCTCAGCGCGCTCCCGAGCCTTCTCCTGCCCGCCAAAGCTCGCCGGTTCGCCCGCCAGCTTCGCCGGCATCGCTCGAGTCCCTCACCGACGGACAGCGGCCGCCGTCTGCCGCCGCTTCCTCCATTGAGGTCGACGAAATAGCCCCGAGCCTTCTCCAGCCCGTGATAGCTCGCCGGTTCGCCCGCCAGCTTCACCAGCTTCACTCGAGTCGCTCGCTGACAGACAACGGCCGCCGCGCGCCGCCATTAATGCCGACGAGATAGCTGCATCTGTAGAGAAGGCCAGCTTCAAAACCGCGGCTAGTTTTCTTTACGTTATAAGAAAGCTACCCCGCCCCCCCCCCCGTGGGCATGCGTCACCGGCAAAATGAGGAAAGAGTGTGTTTTTAGTCCCGCCGAGGCTGGACCAATCTCCATTTCTCAAACATTTCTCAGCTCCTCTTAGTTTGAGCGGCTGAAAATGTCAATATTGCAGCAATGAGCCTGTTGTATTACACGCACGCCTGCAAACAAACACACACACACAAAACTGTGATGAGGCTCTTTATCCGCTCGGGCTATTTTAAGCTTTTGTCGTTTCCCCCTGTGGCTCAGTGGCGAAACCCAAAGCCTTCGCACGGGAGACCCGTGTTCGAGCCCAGCTCTCGCAGCGGATAAAAATTTAGTCTCGCCGCAGCCAGACTTACACCCAAACTTTTCACTCGTTCAGTTCCGAGAAAATGCGACTGTTCCAGTGTATTTTGCAGTAAACAAGCCGGTACCATGGCCCGCTTGCCTGCACACAAATGCCGTTTCCACGGCGACCCAGAAAAATCATATAAGCAGTGTATTTTCTGGTATTCTGGCCACAGCTGATGGTGTTATGAGTGTATTAAAAATGCCACAGCCCAGAGTTCATTTCTACACATAAACACAGCCCGCCAAAGTGCAGGGCTCGCACAAATGAGTTCGACTCATGTCAATTGTGCATTAATTATAGTGAATGTGCCCACAACCCAGTGCCCACAAACACTACACACTGCATGTGCCACATTTTCTGTAAAAGAAACCAACACACATACAGTCAGCTAAGGCCCACGGTGTTTAAGTCTCGCCGCGGCCAGACTCTACCGAAACTTCTCGCTCGTTTAGTTCCAAACAATGTGACTGTTCCAGTGTATTTTGCAGTAAACAAGCTGGTACCACAGCCCGCTTGCCTGCACACAAACGCCAGCTTTAAGGCAACCCAGATAAATCCCAAAAAGAGTGTATTTTCTGGAATTCCGGCCACGGCCGATGGTGTTATGAGTGTTGTAAGAATGCCCACGTCTCAGTGCCCATTCCCACACGCAGACACAGCCCGCCACAATACAGGGCTAGCAAAAAAAAAAAAAAAAAAAAAAACACTCATGTCGATTGTGCAATAAATTCAGTGTACGTGCCCATAACACAGTGCCCACAAACACTACACGAAACATGTCCCACGGTTTCTGTAAAAACGAAACCAACACATTTTCAGTTGGCGCAAGCCGACAGTGTTCTCAGTGCAGCGAGTGTGCCCGCTATCCCGCGCCCACATTCCCTCACAGACATGCCGAACCCCACGGGGCTCGCCCCGCTCGCCTTCTCTCCACATCCCGTCAGAGAGAAGCCGGGCGCGGTCAGGCTGCCCGCTGTGATCAGCGCACCCCCCACCTCGCACACTATAAACACAGTGTCTATTTCTCAGCACACCGGTGCTCTCCGGCCGCCGCTATATCACGGCCAGAGCCCAGATTTCATTCTACCTCTAGCTTTTCATGCAGATGCGTTGGCAAAGCTTCCCGGGGTATCAGAATGGGTGCTGAACACTATAAAAAGAGGCTATTCGCTGCAGTTCGCTCGACGCCCCCGCCGTTGCGCGGCGCGAGTCGAAACGACGGTAAAAAACGAAGTATCTCACCTACTTCGAGCCGAGATAGCGAAACTACTGAGCAAAGGGGCTATAGAACCTTTATCTCAGGCTCAGAGCGAAGGGGGTCTATACAGCAGGTATTTTCTGGTACCGAAAAAAGACGGGGGTCTCAGACCCATTCTAGATCTGCGACGGCTGAACAGAACGCTCACGAAGCGTCAGTTCAGAATGATTACAACCAGGAAAATCCTCGCGCAAGTGCGCCAAGGTTCATGTCGATAGATCTGAAGGACGCTTATTTTCAAATACAAATAGCGTTACGTCACAGGCAATTCTTGAGATTCGCCTTCGAGGGCCAGGCATACCAATACAAAGTCCTGCCGTTCGGCCTGTCCCTGGCACCCCGTACTTTTACGAAGTGCATGGACGCGGCTCTCGCACCCCTGAGACTTCAGGGCATGCGAATTTTGAACTACTTGGACGATTGGCTGATTCTAGCTCGATCACAATCAGAGCTCATAGAACACAGGGCCACATTACTCGAACATCTCAAGAATCTGGGTCTCACAATCAATTGGGCGAAGAGCTCGCTGTCTCCCAGCCAGAAAATATCTTTTCTGGGAACAGTGCTGAACTTGCTATCTATGACAGCGCATCTGTCGCCAGAGCGCACACAGGACATTCAGCGCGCCTCGAAATCTTTTCGCCGCGGCTCAACTTTCCAGCTCAAAAGGTTTCAGAAAATGCTGGGTCTCATGGCCTCAGCAGCTTCAGTGCTCCAGTTGGGGCTGCTTCGCATGCGCCCACTGCAGCTATGGCTGAAAGCGCGGGTTCCGCCCAGGGCATGGACCGCTGGTCGGTTTCGCCTCCGGGTCGGTCTGAAATGCGTCTCAGCTTTGGAGCCTTGGAAGAAAACCGATTGGTACCAGTCAGGTGTGAGTCTGGGGACTCCCTCGAGCGTGAAGGTGGTGTCCACGGACGCCTCCACCTCGGGATGGAGAGCGCTGCTCGAGGGCAGACCGTTCTTTGGCCAGTGGTCAGAACGGGAAAAGCTCCTACATATAAACTGTCTGGAAATGATGGCAGTCGACAACGCGCTGCGGCGCTTCTGTCCCCAGATAAGGGGTCACCACGTCTTGGTCCGGTCGGACAACATGTCAGTGGTGGCGTACATAAATCGTCAGGGCGGCATCAAGTCCCGAAACCTTTGACGGAGTGCCTCCTGGTCTGGGCTCAGCACAACCTGCTTTCACTGAGAGCAGCGCACGTGCCTGGTCACCTGAATCTGGGACCAGACAGGCTGTCCAGAGACAATGTCCCAGCAGGGGAATGGTCGCTGCACCCGCAGACGATCCAACTGCTGTGGGAGACATTCGGCAGAGCGCAGGTGGACCTGTTCGCGTCCAACGAGAACGCTCACTGTCCGAAATATTTCTCCAAGAGCAAGGACGCGCTGGCCCACGTTTGGCCCCGCTGTCCCCTCTATGCTTTCCCCCCCATCTCGCTCCTGCCTCAAGTGCTGGAACGGATCAGGGGATCCAGTTTCTGATTCCAGTCCTGATGCAGCTGACCAGCACTGCCCCGTGGCCAATACCATTGAGGAGAGACCTCCTCTCCCAGGCCAAGGGCTCGATTTGGCATCCTCGCCCCCAGCTATGGTCCCCTGCACGCATGGGCCATCAACGGGTACCCGCTATCCTCCCGGGGGGAGTGCTAAACATGATCACGCAGGCAAGGGCCCCGTCTACAAGACGGCTCTACTCCTCGAAATGGTCTGTGTTCTCTGCCTGGTGTCAAGCTCAGGGCTTTTCACCCATAGACTGCGGGGTCACAGAAGTGCTTTCCTTCCTTCAAGAGCTGCTGGATAAGGGCAGAACCCCATCCACGCTCAAAGTGTACGTGGCGGCTATAGCAGCGTTGACAAAACCTGTGTCTGGCCAGTCACTGGGGAAGAACGACCTAGTCGTGCGATTCCTCAAGGGAGCTCGGAGGTTGAACCCTCCTAGACCTCCTTCAGTCCCGGTGTGGGACCTTTCTACGGTTTTGGAAGCCATGAAAGATGCCCCGTTCGAGCCAATCCATTTTTCAGACACGAAGCATCTGTCTTTCAAAACGGTGTTTCTTTTGGCTCTCGCTTCAGTGAAGCGCATAGGGGACTTACAAGTGCTTTCAGTAAGCGCATCATGTATGGAGTTTGGGCTTAATGACTCAAAAGTCATACTCAAACCGAGGCACGGGTACGTGCCCAAATCCCTCAATACACCGTTCAGAGCCCAGGTGATTTCCCTGTGCGCTCTCTCGGTTCAAGATGAGGAGGAGGAAGCGAGTCTCCTTTCCCCTGTCAGGGCACTGAGAGCTTGTATGTCCCGCTCGTCTGCCTTCAGGCAGACCGAGCAGCTCTTCGTTTTGTTTGGTGGACGTTCCAAGGGACTGGCCGCATCAAAATAGAGCCTATCCAGATGGATAGTCGATGCCATAGCACTGGCTTACACTTCTAAGGGCCTGCAGTGTCCTTTGGGTGTCAGAGCGCACTCAACGAGAGGCGTGGCCTCATCGTGGGCATGGTATAGTGGCGGTACCTTGCAAGATATCTGTACGGCTGCAGGCTGGGCCTCGCCGTCTACATTTATAAGGTTTTATAACCTAGAGGTTCCCGCCTTACAAGCCAAGCTTCTGTCGGTATAGAATTCAGTGTTATCTGCCCCGCTGTGCCGGCCCAGATGCTGAGTTTTGCTTGTGCATCGCTCACTGAGCGATAACACGGCTCCATGGGTGTTGAATAACCCGTAATCTTAACCAGTTCAGGCTGAACACATTCACCCTGTCTGTGTGAAACACTATTAACATAACTAGCCCCTATAGGATGCTATTTCATGGGGAATGATGCTTGGAGCCTCTCTTCTCCGACTCTCTGTGAGTCTATGGTGATTATGCACTACATGAGCCCCGGGCTACTGCCCTTGGGACTTTGGTGTCGGATCCCAGTACGCACGGCGTTTTGCATTGTGTTCCCCATAGCGTAAGATATTACGCAGTACGAGAGATACTCTCGTAAGAGAACGTACTCGGTTAATAACGTAACCTCGGTTCTCTCTAGAGAGGGAACGAGTACTGCGTATCTTGCCGTGCATACACAGCTCTGGTTCGCTTCGGCGATGAAAACCAGTGTACCAGCCTTATCCAGCTATATTTATAGGGCGAAATTGCGCCCTTTTCTGGCGGGACGTGACGAAATGGGCGCGAAATGCCCCCATAGGATTATGTCACGCAGCACCTCTCTCGATAGGCTGCTGCTGTTTGCCGCAGGGCAGCCAATAGGCGCGCGAGCCGTCCTGCCTATATCTGCATGCTGCTGCACAGCGTTTTACATTAATTCAAAATTAAGGATAATTTTTTGCTTAAATATCTCGTGGAAAAGAGGTTTTCCCCATAGCGTAAGATATTACGCAATACTCATTCCCTGTCTAGAGAGAACCGAGGTTACGTTAGTAACCGAGTACGTTTTCAGCGTCTCACAAACAATTTGAGTACATGATGAATACATGAACATTTCCAGAGCATTTCCAAAACGCCTAATGAGCATTTTCATCATTTTATTTGAGAAAAAACATTATCAAATAGGCTTACACTTTGAAACAGGTCTTCACTACAACCCGTCAAAATAAAAGTTTGGTTTAACTAGGAGAAATTATGACAGAAATACATTACTGTTGTAGGCATACAATAGAACGTACTTCTCAAAATAATAATAATAATAACAACAACAACAACAATAATAATACAATTTATTTAAACATTAATTAAGGCATATATTTTTTGTCCATGGTTTAATTGAGTAAATCTGTTTTTTGCTAGCCTGGTTAAAACCAGACCATTCTCAGTTGTAACTGAGTTAGGGTCTGGCAAAGCGTCATAGACAAATCATTTCCAGAGGGGCGTCACCAGCGGACGTCGCGGATAGACCTAAAACCAATCAGAGCGATGAAGGAGATGACGTATGCAGAGCGGCGGAGAAACTCCGAGTGTTGTTCTGTGCTCGGTGATTCGAACGAGTGATGTTCGACGGCGGCATCCATCTTTGTAATGTAGGCTACAAAATCTGCTTTAAAATCCCAGCGCTATCGTCATCGTGTAAAGCCCGCCCCAACGTTTCTGATTGGTGCCGCGATTTCGACGGATTGGAAATGGGTTTGAATGAGCTGTTTGCCAGACTAACTTTCAGAGCAAATCTAAATTTGCAGGAAGTTGTCTGGGTTTTCCCAGGCTAGTTTTTTGCAGCTCTTCCCCAAAAAATAAAAGGACGCAAGTTTAAATTTTCATTTGATTGCCACCGTTTTTGATAATATATTTGGATTAAATCATAAAAAGAAACATTAATTTTCTGAATAAAATACATTTCATAGGACTATATTATTCTTAAAAAAATTTATAAATTATTAATGTTAAAAATGAGTTGTTAATCTAATTCATTATCAATTATTGAATTTAATTGATTAGACATGTTCTATTGAAATTTTAATAAACAAAACAAACAAATGGTTTCAAGTTTGTTATAATAAAAGCATTTGTTCAACCCCCAAAAAAACTGTTTTCTTTCATTTAACTGTCATTTTAACTGATGATAATAATAATAACCATAATTTAATAATACTGTTTATTTAATAATTGATTAATACTGTATTTTCTGAGAAGTTATCATACTGTAAAAATCTCATACCATTACAACCCTACACGGGAGAGTCCCCCCACTCCACCCCACCCCACCCCACCCACTCTTCAGCCACCCCCCACTGTTAAAAAAGTAACTCAGTAACTTTTACTTGAGTAAATTTTAAATGAGCTACTTTTTACTTTTACTTGAGTAGATTTTTAGACCGGTAATTTTACTTGTACTTAAGTAAAATTTCATTGAAGTAGTAGTACTTTTACTTGAGTAGAATATTTTATTACTCTTTCCACCTCTGTATATAGAGCACGCATTATTAGACTTTATTACACATTTTGATAATTTATTATTACACAAAATATTATTTATTTATTCATTCATTCATTTATATTCAGATATGAATTTTCATTTCAAATGGAATTTATAGTTTTTTTCAGTAGTTGTCAGTCTGTGTTTGTGGAATATTTCCCATTAATTTTCCCCATGTCTAAATCCTCGTAATAAAAAAGTAATGTCTTTTGAAAAACACCTTTTGTCCTGAAAATACTATAAAAATGTATGTAATTGTGTCAATATATCAGTGATTTTGAAGGTTTCACTGTGAATAGACACACAAATTTGTTAATAACAACTTCGGGGATTATCGAACCTCAATTTATTGTCATGGCTTAGAGTAAAAAAAAAACCTTAATACATTGAATTTACACATTAATTGTTTTTTATATTTTAGAAAATATTTTATATTTTTTTATTTAGACAATTATGAAAATTAAAATTAAATCTCTGTTTTTTTGTTTACTTTGAACATCCTATTCATTAAATAACCTTTAAAAAGTCTCTCAGTTTCCACAATATAATTAAGCACTACAACTGTTTTCAACATTATTATTTATAATAAAATGCTTCTTGAGCAGCAAATCAATTTATTAAAATATACAAATAATCATGTGACACTCAAGACTGAAGTCGTGACTGCTGAAAATTCTGCTTTGTCATAAAATATATTTTAATTGAAAACAGTTAATTAAAATTTCAATAATATTTCACAATATCACTGTTTTAAAGTATTTTTGATCAAATAAATGCAGCCTTGGTGAGCATTACAGAATTCTTTCAAAAACATTTAAAAAACGCACCACCTGACCACAAACTTTTGAACAGCAGTGTAAGTATTGTTTACAAAGGTTATCATTTGAGATTATAATTAAAAATCCTAATTCAAAGTTCTTTTGAAGGACAAAAGCTGAATATATCTGAACTCTGAAGTGCAGGTACCTTCTGTCGGGGAGGAAGTAGATTTTGACGTAGGGATTCCTAGGTCGCCCGTCTTCTCGTGAAGGGAGGTCTTTGGCGCCCAGGATAGTGACAATGAGTTGATGTCCCACTTTATCGTACCATAGCTTGACCTGCAGGAAGACACGGACTCTCTTAGGTGGTATGTAACGAAAGCTTACCCCAGAGGTTCCAGGGCAGCCCTGCAGAAGCGTCACATGCTTGGCAGAACTTTCCCAGAGCAGGTACAGTACCAGCACACACCAACTAAATCAAGCTAACTACCTCTCAAGATCAACTTTGATGATCAACTAAATTCACCACAAAAAAACAAATATGAAATTCAAACTATTTCTAAACACTGAATCACATAGTTTGATACCACGTTTCTGGGGGCTGACTTTTTGATGCACTCAATATTCCAGGTTGAATACAGCTTCATTATCACAGAATCTTTTTTTGACTTGCATCTCAGTTTGTAAAAACTTTTGTTTACATAAATATACTGTATTGCACTTACTATGGGGAAAGACACCGTCTTAAATATAAATTAAAAGTGATTAAAACCCTTTCCCTTTTGAGGGAATTTGGGGTGCGTTGAATGAAGACACTTTATAGAACTACTCCAGCGTGACAGTGTCTGAAGCATGTGTGAAACTAGTCCAATCCTGATTGGCATTGCGCCGTGACGTAGCGTGTGACGGTGCACCACAGAAGGTAAGGTAAGCTGGCACACAATAGTATCAGTTTCTGTTCTTCAGCAAGTGATCTGTGTGTGTGAGATTGTCATGTTCTATGTTCTATGTCCTATTTGGTGTAGTTTATCCTGACAAAAGAAAGTAATTATGGCGAGTAAGAAAGCTACAAAAAGTGGACTAAAGTTTTGTGCTCTCTGCCTGGGAGCAGAGCATGCATGGGCAGCTCTCGAGGGGGGCTGCCTGTACTCACTGTGAGCAGGTGAGGTTTGGGACCTGCGTCTGCCGAGGCAGTGTGGCATCTTAAAATCATGGTATTCGCAAATGGAGCTTGCAGAAGAGGTGGAGACAGCTTCAGCCCTTTCTTTTCCATCATCTGCAGGTTCCAGCCCTCGCATTTGGGATACGGAAGCCTGCTCTGCGGCTTCTTCCACCCCGAGCAAGTGCTCGATGCTTGAGTTCTTCAGTTCTGAGGAATTGGAAGGTCTCAGCATTGAGGCGGGGGAGATTGAGGATTTGCCACCCTCTTCCCCCACTTATGTGGAACTGGTTGAGGTTGTGACTTGTGCATGGTAGCTTGCTTTTCCGTTTAGTTTCTACAGAACTCAGTTTGGTTAGCAGATAAACGCTTTCTGTTAAGCCAAGCACAACCTCAGCGCCGGGGCTTACCGTTCTTTCACGATCTCCATGTCGAGTTATTGAGATGGAAGAAGTCGTTCTCTTCCTGCTTATCGAGCCCATCAGCAAATGTGCATTTCAACATAATGGGCTCCATGGCAGCATCGGTGGCAACTGAGAGGCATTTGTGGTTGAACCTCTTGCGCATCAAGGAGAGGGATAGAACATTCCTCCTTGATGCCCCGCTGTCACCTTCTGGCCTCTTCGGTGATGATGTACGTTCAGTCGTTGAAAGGTTTCAGGAGGTGAAACGTCAATCTGCAGCGTTTAAGAGGTTCATCCCTCACTTGCTCTCAGTCCCGTGGGGGTTAACAATTCCGTTGATCATGAGTCAAATCAAGTCCTAGGACTGGTTTGTCACGATAGATCTAAAGGATGCATACTTCCAAATATCCATCCTTCCTCAACATCCGAAGTTCTTGAGGTTCAGGGGCAAAGCGTTTTCTTCCATTTGCCTAGCTCTATCCCCTCGCACCTTCACGAAGTACGTGGATGCAGCACTGGCTCCTCTGAGACTCCAGGGCATTTGTGTGCTCAATTATATAGACGACTGGTTGATTTTAGCCCAGTCCCGACAGATGATGGATTGACATCAAGATGTTGTTCTTGCCCACAGAAGACGCTTGGGGCTGAGGCTCAATACAAGAAGAGCGTGTTATCACCCCTTCAGAAAATTACCTTTCTCTGGGTAGTTTGGGATTCCACTACGATGCGGGCACGTTTGTCTCCCACTCGTATCGAGTATATCATGATGACAGTAACCAGGATAAATCTAGGCCAAGTCATCACTGGGGCTCATGGCAGCTGCGTCTAATGTAATATCTTTTGGCCTGCTGTACATGAGACCCCTGCAGTGGTGGCTCAGGACCAAGGGGTTTTCCCAGAGATGGTGGAGTTAACCATCTGAGGATAGGTCCTGCTGGATTTTTTCCTTATAACGGTGGAAACAACTCAAAATACTCTGTCATTTTTGAGGATACAGATAAGTGAAAGACATCATTTGAAACTATAAAGTTTCTATAAAGTATATCTACTTTTATTTGTGTACACTGTCAATAACAACAAAACTTTGTGCTTTTGTAAAACAAAGAAAACAAACAGGGTACACTTTCTGCCGTCTCAGTCTCTGGGAAATTCTTTCTGAAACATTTCATAAACATGAGCCGGAACTCACCGAATACAGTATTTGCCACACAGACATAAGAGATGCTTTTCGACAGACAACCCACTGTCCGCTGTGGTTATGCCTCAGGCAACGCAGCTCCACTTGGGCTGGATGCCATGGTACAGGCGTGGCCGAGCTGAGTGCTTTGGGTCTCCCAAGAAGGGGTCCCCAGTGCCTTAACCTCTGTTGATCAGGGCACACTCTATGAGGAGTCTTACATCCTTGAAAGCTCTATTATCGGGGGTTTCCTTCCAAGAAGTCTGTGAACACATTTATGAGATTCTACAGTCTGCGTCCCTTTACCACACCCCCTGAATGCTTGAGAGCGGCTTGCTTCAGCCTATCAGAAGCTGAGGCTGTTTTGTACTGGCTTACCTTTGTAGCTTCCGTGGTGCGCCATCACACGCTACGTCACGACGCGAATATATATTTTACTTATATATTATTATATATAAATATAAATAAAACTGCTGATTTGAATGAACAGCCATGTTAAAGACTAACAATATGCATGGTAACATAAGACTAGTGTGATAAACTGTCTTATAACATTTCATTTTTTTTTTTTTTTTTTTTTTTTTTTTTTTTTTTTTTTTTTTCACACACAAGGTTAGTAACAAACTCCAATGACAAGACCAGACATAGGTAAACCCAGTTTTACACAATGGTCTACATTCATCATGACAATTTACATTACAAAAAAATATTTTAGAAATGGTTCACACATATAAATATACTCATGTTTCACACTTGCCCAATACAGCTAATTCATGAAAGAATATCGGAAGGTCACCTTTAATGTAAATGTGTTTTTACTTTTCTTTTACAAACTGAGGGACGAGTTTTTGGAAGAATGTTGAAAATGTGAAAAAGAAAAAAAAATGTGGTTTATTTGTATGCCACATCAATAGATATTAAACTGCATTTAACCCAAAATATTAGAGGGGAACTACTTTTCTATGATTTGTAAAATCTTGCATGTTAGACTACATGTGAGAGGATTTGAACAGTTGTTTGTGTGCTAGTCTGGATTGTGGAATATTCCACCCCTCATTGGCTGGCCAGGGGATGAGGGCGTGTCTACCACAAGTCTCGTCCAATCAGATGACTCAAATGTAGTCACAATTTGTCAAATTTATTCTAAAACTGACAGACACTTTCAAAGCCCAGCAATCCAAATCAAATAAAATACCACACAAGAGACTAAGCAAAGGAAATGTTAACATAAAACATTTTTTTTTTTAAACTTTGTGTGATTATCTAATTTCAACCCAAACTAGAATTTAAATGAAGCAGCTTTGAAAGTCTCAGTTGCATCTATCTGGGAATGAAATAAACTAAATATTAATTCTCATACATGCATACTAAAATTATCCTAAAAATCAAGAAGGGCAAAAACTGGAAGGTTTTGAAACATGGCGGACAAAAATATGAATAAATAAATCATTAAATAATCAGATTCATCTCGCCAAAAATTATTAATTTATCTTGAAATAAATCAATTAGCAGTTAAATAAATCTAAACTTAAATGTCCTTACTTGAATAAACAATTAAATCAAAAGTTACTCGTATTCATTTATTTAGAAATGATTAAATCAGTGTTAATCAGTATAATGAGTTAAAAGATGCTTATTTATTTATTTATTAAAGACAGTGTAGGCAATTTGTTCCAGAATTATTATTTTTTTTGTTATGCTGGTTGAAAGTCTCCACAGTCTGATAGCAATCACTGCTAAGTGCTCTAAATGTATTTATATGTATATATATATATATATATATCATCTGTAGAAGGCATAGGACAACAAAATGTTCGTCCAGTCATTGCATTCGGTCCATTTATGCGTTTCAGTGGCAACACTATCAACGGCAAAATTAATCTGCTGCAGTCAGGTGGTACAGATCAGTGCTCTTTAAGTTGTTTATGCTCATTATTACAGTATTGTAATGCTATGTGCGTTGAGACATGATTTAGTTTAACGCCGTTTCTCGTCTTGTGATGCTTTGAAAACTCTGCAGTGTGCATTCATGTGTTTTGAAGGAGGCGTGGCTTTGGAGAGCACTCTGAAGGGAGGGTGGGATTTCATGCTTTTAAAGCTAACTTGCTATTGCTACCCAGTCCAAAAATTGCCTACCCTACCTTTAAATCAAATAATGAAATGCTCCAATTTGTTTGTAATATTTCATATATACAATTGTACAATTTATTCTGTAATGTAATTACCTTTTTGTTGTTTGCATAGAAAAATAGTATTTTGTCACGTTTAACTTACTTCCCGAATGACAAATTAAACATTTATTTATACAATTTTGAGTACTTTGGTCCTCTATGAAAACCTTCTCAAGCATTGATAGTAGCTTAATTATCTCACTTCCAAGCATTTGCCCTTTTTGAGATCACTAGAGCTAAAAGAAACACTATAATGCAACTTTAGAGAGAACTTACTATTCTAAAACATACTCCATTACTAATGCATGCAGCAAAGCAACAGAAAGTGCTCAATACAGACTAGGGCAATCCAGGTAGCTTCCATTGCAAAAACACAGCAGGGGGAGGTTTCAGTCCAAACAAATTGTACCATTTGATTCTTACACAGATGTATCGAGGTCTGTGTTTTTATTAGTTGACTGCATCAGGAATAAGGTGTGGTACTGTTTGAATTTTAGCGAATCCGATTCCAATTCCCATTCCGCTTATTGATTCCGATTCTTATTGGTTCCCAGTTTTGATTCCAATATGGTAAAAAAAAAAAAAAACTTTAGATATCAAACATATTTATTCTGTTTCTGTGTCTTTGCAAAACATTCTGAATACCATGAATGGTAACAATTTATTTTAGGGTTCAGTTCTCACTTTGAACTAGTTGCCTATTAGCTTGCATATTACTAGGATATTGGCTGTTTATTAGTACTTATAAAGCACATATTAATTCCTTATTCTGCATGACAAAAGTTATTCAGTGAAGATCAGTGAGTGATTTTCTTTTTCTTTCATTCTTTGATTAACAGTAATGACAGACAGCAGCAGGTTTATTAGGCTGCTGTCACTTTACGACTTAATGCACAGATCCAATATACTTGTACACGCGTTTTCTTTCTCAACTGTTTACGTTCACTTAATTATATTTTGACAACATTTTGTGTGTATTTGTCCATTCAAGTGCAAGAAGACGTGAAAGAGAACTCAATTTAGTATTTATGCACTACTGTATATGAGAGGTGAAATTTTGTGTCCAGCACGCGAGTGCCGAAATGAGTTTTAATTCGCATCTTCTTGCTCTTGAATGGTTTCGAACCACAGGAATCGATAAGTGGAATCCAATCCAAAAAAATTTAACAAGTATTCTTGACCTAAAGTATCCGATTCCAGAAAAGGAATTTATTTTTGATCCAACCCTAATCGGGAAACAATAGTCTGAAAATCTAACATCGCAATATCTAAATTTTTGAAAACTACAGCAACAACTATTGGCGTTATTACTATTAAATGAGAAATCATTAGCAAGTGCTATTAAAGAATTAGTTAACTTAAAAATGAATATTCATCATTTACTCTCCCTCATATTGTTCCAAACATGTATTATTATTTTTTTCTCTGTGAAACACAAATCAATGTTTGTTTTTTTAAAATACTTGGTACATTAAGATGCCACTGCAGTTTTTTTGTCAATTATGTCTTGTGTGCATAACATGCCAGGTTTAAACTACTTATTTTTTGTTCCACAGAAGAAAGCATGTCATATGGGTTTGCCTAAACAGTAGTCATTTGGTACAATTTGTTTATTTATCTATGAAGTTTAGAAAAATGTTCTACATTGGAAAATGCAATATTATTTTGAAAGTGTGGCAATTAACAGTGTATCTCTTCATTATAACACAGAACATAATATTTGATAGTACTGATACAAACTGATAGTACTAGTGTCTTTGGCATTGATTTTTTTTTTTTTTTTGTACTAAAAATTTAAACTAGCAACATGCATTTCATACAAATAATTTCTTTAAAATATAATACAAATATAAAGTTCCATGTTACATGACAAAGAATTAAAAATGTCTGTCTAAAAAAATCAGTTTAAAATTTAAAGAGACTTAATTTAGTAACCTACGCTAATTACAAAATCATGCCACATTTAAAAAGGTTAAAACAAATGTCTCTTCAAACTATTAAAACAGGTATGCAATTCATGCAGAATATTTCAAGCCTCAGCAAGATGGCCTTTCAATTAATTAAGCAAAAAATCAGACTGTAATAATGAAACAGCTCTTATGAATTGTGGTTATAAATTGCAAGGGCAATGACATATTTTTTTTTGGGGGGGGGGGGGGGTGGGGGGGGGGAATAAAAACTGAACAAAAGAGCAAGGGGGAGAAACTTGGAATGCTGCCGTTTTCCTGCAGTGCATTTTCCAAATAGCGCACAGAGAGAGTAAGGAAGGATTGAGAAAGACTGCCATAAATGAAAGAAAAGATTAAAAAAAGACTGAGCAGAGAAAGAGAGAGAGAAGTCTGACGATGTTACCTGGACCCTAGGGACAAAAGGCGTGGTTCTTCTACTAAGGCATGGACTCTGGATGAGCAAAATTAACAAAGAAAACAAAAGCAATACAACTAAACCAAAACTGCACAGAGGCACACAAATTAAAACAACCCATCTGAGAAGAAATTTTGCCTAACAGAGTGACGTAAGACAGCTCTTATTCATCAAACTGCTTCATACTCAAACATTACGAGAATCTTAAAGCTGAATTAACCTTAGGCTCGTGTGTCCTGAATAGTGTAAAAAGATGATTCTTATAACGCAATGTAAGTATGCTTATATAACCACAGTGACACATGTTGGTATGTACAGTGTAGAATACCTTTCAACTTTAAATGCCTTATAATGTTTCTCAATAGTGTATAGTCAGCAACAACATGCATGATCAGTATATGTGTGTTTTCAGGTTTTAGGATAAATCTCCCTCATTACAAAAAATAAAATAAAAAAAATTACAACATCGCAACCCATAGCAAGATAGAAGAACAGATACACTTCAGCGCAAAAACAGAAAAAAACACTTTTACTATTATTGTTAATCAGCATTGCCTTTTTAAACACATTTCTCTCATGATTTCTCCACATTTAATATATTCCCAATTGTTGCTACAGCTCATTTCTCTATTAAACAATTAAAAGAAACAATAATTGCTAATTGTTTCCCATGCCTGAAGCAATTTACTGTACTGTATGAAAGCACTAACACCTGGATGAAACTTACCTCACAGACGTCTCAGGCGTAGTTAGGACCACTGATAATGCACACTGTGTAAATTATTTATATGCTTCCCCTAAGTTTCAAACTGTCGTTAAGACCGAGGTTGATCGTTAAAGTAGACTGAACAACTTCAGAGAAATGTACAGTAGCTACCCCTTCAAAGAATTGACTTTACCTAACATCCTGATCCACCTGTGCTGTGTCAGAGCTGACCTGCAGAGTCTACGTCAATCGGGTAACAAGCTTGAAAACTAAGAATACGTTTTCCATTACGGGATACCTTCCAGAATCCAGGCTGTCTGTGACGGACACTGTCTTGGACTGACACAACTAGTCTAGTATAAAGTGCATATATATATATATATATATATATATATATATATATATATATATATATATCATCATATATCTCGCTAACTTTTTTAAATGCAATAAACGATTTTGGTTTCACTTTATTTTGATGGTCCCTTTAACACATTCTGTTGACTATAAGTAACGTTGCACCTACATGTCTGCTAACTCTCATTAAGGTGTTAGTAGAGTATTAGTAGACTGGTAGGGTTAGGGTTAGAATAAGTTGACATGTACTTGCAAAGTTACTTATAGTCAGTAGAAATTCTGTTAGAGGACCAACACAATAAATAGTTAGCAGATATTAAGCAGACAATCTACTAATACTCTAATGAGAGTTAGCTGACATGTAGTTGCAAAGTTACTTATAGTCAACAGAATGTTCAAAAGGGACCATCAAAATAAAGTGTTACCACAATTTTTTGCTCATTTAACTTTATAGCATAGAACACAGATTTAGCTTAAAATTATTTCAATTTAGCATTTAGTAGCATTTAGCATTCCACAAACCTTAAAGGGCCCCTATTATGCTATTTTAAAGCTATTTTATGCTATTGTTGTTGTGGAGTCTCCTACAACATTTTTACATGCATCAAAGGTAAAAAAAAAAACTGTTTAATTTCCTCATAATATACATTTGCACATCATCACATTTTCAATGATTCTCAAATGACTCGTCAAATGAATCAATCCCTCTAAAACCCTCCTTTCCGCGAGCTACTCTGTTCTGATTGGCCAGACAGCTCAGTCTGTTGTGATTGGCCTACAGTGTACAGCGTGTCGAGAACAAAAACGCCCATTGCTATAACATATCAGCTCTGCTTGTCCTCCTGAGGGTTCCTACACTGTAAACTAAACACAGTAACGAACAATGACGTTGATTTGACCATATTAATGCGAGCACGAGTCCGATGATGAAACACTGTTATTGAACCTGAACCTCCATCGCAAGGACGACTTGAGCAGGACGTTTCACAGTGATACACTACTCAGTTTGAGGTACATTATAAGATATTGCAACTGTAATTCCTCACCATCAGCATTAACAAGTGCATTTTTTTTACTTGTACTAATTTATTTACAGAGTATTTTTCTAATATATTGCGGTGAATACGTTGAAACTGTATCAATAACAGTGCATGTATGCAATGTACATTAGCCAAGCTATAGAGTGAATGATCTGATGTAACATAAACATTGGTAAAACAAATATTTCCTCAAAGTAGTGAGAACGACAGATAATCTGCATTAATAGACAGTTTTAGGTAATACTGGCCCACAGCTGATCAGCAGAAGTATTTCAGTAAGACAGTAATAATGTGAGTTAGCCAGTTAGCAGGAGACCTACACAATATAAATCTCAAAACTACGTTTTTTTGAACACCATCTTTCAAGAGCAAGCAGATTGCGAATCCTGCATTGAACTCTGAGATTTGAGAAGCAGTCGTCAGTAGAATAAAGGGAAGACAGCAAAAAGTTTAGGATTATACTGCTGTGATATTGTGGTAAAGATGAATTTTAACCACTGATTCTTCACATGCTCATCCTTGGGGAGTGAAAAATAACTGTCTTTACCTTCACATTATAGAGCACAGCGTCTTCTCGACATGATGCTATCCAGTACACGAATCAGCTGTCGGTTTGAGGTTCAAGTTTCCCTGGTGTCTGCGCGTGCAATACGTGGGCTGGCAATATACTAATGTTTCGTCTTGACGTCACAACGAAACGGCTTATGATTCATTTGAAAAAAGAATTCATTTAATTGACTCAGAGACGACTCTTACTTTTGAAAGACAATAATTTTATATACGGTGCACTTTCAGATTTAAAACTTTGCAGGATGTTTTCATTCACTTATGTTACACACTACATGAAAGGTCATTTTCAAAAATCCATAATAGGGGCCCTTTAAAGGGTAACTATGCAGTTTTTTTTTTAGCTTAACTCAACAGCTTCGGAGTCATTGGAATGGTTATATGACTTTTTTCGGGTTGAATGGTGGTCGTCTTGCTCCCCCCCGGTGCCTGTGAGCGGAAAAACCACCCTTGCAACTTTGGCCCGGCGGAATTTCCAAACTATTATGATAAATTGCAATAATCATGTCTAACGACTTCATAACGGACAATGTTATGAAATAATGAGATGTACATGTAACTTTATTGATGTTATCTGGCATTTTGTAATGTTTACATTACACTCAAAAAACACAAATGAAATCATACAGTATGCCTAGGCTATAGGCTATTTACTTGTAATTTAGCTACAATCATGTAAAAACGTTATAAGCTGTAATTCCGCGAATACTTGTCATACAGGCACGAGTGTTTTTCCATAATGAAGCTTGAACTCTCTTCTTTTAAATTAATTAATTTATATAAAAAAACAAATATTCTCAGTTTATGTAATCTGTATGAAAAGAGAGAGATGTCAGTATTTTTCTTTCCAGCTCATTATACCTCATTACGCGTTAATGTGCCACACCCACGGAGAGCGCGCGGTATTCAAACGCAAATGATCTAAGGCAAGCCATGCAAACATGCCAACGCCCACCAGCTGGAATATAAAATCATGTTTAGTAAGTTTCTTACTACTGCTGTGAACACAGCGAATCCCCACGCTGTGAGGAATAATACTATCTAATAACCCTGGAAAATGTACCAGAAGTGCTGGTAGTTTCATTTCGAGGAGCAACGGATCCAGCTGATGTAGTAAGTCATTTATTCTTAAGTGCTTTGTTCTAATCGCGAAATTGAATAGTGTCTATAAACCGCAAAAAGACTGTTTAAATATGAATTGCGTGTCTGTGTGTAGTGTCGTAGTGTCTTTGGGGAGACACCCGCTTATAACGCGCTTTCTTCGTGGTTCTCTGAGGCTGAGGCCAGCAGTTCGCACGAGGGTGCCGTCCTGGGATCTGGCCATTGTACTGGAAGGTCTCTCCCTAGCTCCGTTCGAGCCCATTGAAGAGGTTCCTAAGAAATTCGTCACTCTAAAGACTATCTTTCTTCTCGCTATTACGTCTCTTAAGAGAATTGGAGACATTCAAGCACTCTCGGTTTCTCCCTCGTGCCTGGAATTCTCGCCTGGTACGGTGAAGGCCTTCCTCCATCCCAGGCCGGGTTATGTTCCCAAGGTCCCTTCGAATGTTGCTAGACCTATAGTTCTGCAGGCTTTCTGTCCTCCTCCTTTTACATCGTCAAACCAGGAGAAACTTAATTTACTCTGCCCGGTTAGGGCTTTAGATGCTTATGTCCACAGAGCTGCCCTGTGGAGGAAGTCTGAACAGTTGTTCGTTTGCTTTGGGCCACCCAGGAAGGGGTGTCCTGCATCTAAACAGAGGATAAGCAAGTGGGTGGTTGAGGCCATTTCACTTGCTTACGATTCGGCTGGTCAGCCTTCACCCTTGGCTGTACGAGCTCACTCGACTAGGAGTATGGCTGCTTCCAAAGCTTTATTGTCAGTAGTTTCTCTCCACGATGTCTGTGATGCGGCAGGCTGGTCCTCACCGCACACTTTTGTTAGGTTCTATGATCTTAACCTCAGCTCCACTCCAGGGGCGCAGGTGCTCTCGTCCTCTGTGCGCTCTGATTTCATATGACGGGCACTTGCTCCTATGGCGACGCTATGGCGACGTGGGTATTAGCGTTCCCACAGCGTTGACGCAGCTCGAGTTCCCTTGAAAGGGAACGTCTCGGTAACGTATATAACCCTAGTTCCCTGAAGAGGGAACGAGACGCTGCGTCGTTCTGCCATACTCCCGGCATGCCCGTTAGCACTTGCTTCGGCCTACCAGAAGCTGTCGCGCTTGTGTTTTTGGGGTGCTTTATAGTTTCCTGGTCGATGACGTCACCCGACTATGACGTTCCGTCTCTCCATTGGACTGATTCCATACGTGCTCAGGACGCACACACGCAGGGTTACATACGTAACCGAGACATTTTTATGACCTCATATCAGCAGAGATCGCATGAAATATCTGTATTTTTAAAAATGACACTGCAGGACTATTCAAATCAACCAGTGAAATAAAAAATCTGATAATAGTGGTGATTTTTTTTTATTTGTAAACATGATTTTTACAGTTCAAAAGTTTGAGGTCAGTAAGATTTTTTAAAATGTTTTTCATATACATCTGTAATGCTCACCAAGGCTGCAATTATTTGCAAAACAGTAACATTGTGAAATATTATTACAATTTAAGTTATAATTTAAGTGTTTTCTATTTGAATATATTTGAAAATGTAATTATTCCATGAAAACAGCATTTATTTGAAATAGAAATAGTTACTTTATAAATGTCTATATTGCCACTTTTGACAATGTAATGCATACATGCTGAATAAACTGATAAAAAAATAAATAAAAAAAACTTTATCACCCCAAACTTTTGAACAGTAGTATAAATTACCTATATTCCTGATGTTGAAAAACCGATTTGTCCATTTGTCAACTCCGCACTACTCTTTTAAAGCTCTTTTTAAAGTCTAGATATCAGTCAATTGTGCAGAGCATCTGAATAGATGCTGGTACTCACTGAGAGCTGTCCAGACAGATACTGAGGGTTGTCCCGATGCATGCCAGGACTCATTGGGGAAGTGACAGAGATAGAGGGACCCATTTTTTGGGATTCGAAGGAACTTGAACCTAAAATAAAATAATGAATGAAGGCTTAGATCATTGATCCTCCTGCTAGCTAAAGCAATGCTAAAGTACAGATGTGTTTCAAACAATATATCATTACCAACTAAACGTACTTGATTCAAGTTGTCCATGTGTGCTCTCTGGTATTCTAGGGACATCTCTACAAGGAAAGAGTGAAGAACATTTTAATGGAGAGCATCCCAACTATATGTCAGAAAGTAATTGGGAAGGTAAAAAATATCAAGCTTTGATTACACACACACACATATATATGTATGTGTGTATATATATATAAATATATATACATACACTGTATATATATATTCTATGAAATGGTTTTAATCTCAATCATTTCAACCACACAGCCATTTTTGTCAAGCAGATTCGTAATAGTTATAAACAGCAATCTTTACCTGATTGTGTTTTATGAAATATAATTACCAAATAAAAAGATCATTAAAATATCAAATATTTATAATGGAAGATAATTTTACTGTATATTGCCATCAAAATAATTTTAAATGAATCACTGATATATTGCCCAGCTCTTCAATGTTAACCTGAGCATCTGACCATTTTGGTGCTAGACTCTTAATGGCTGAAGGTAGAAACATGTCTAGCATTTTGAAAGACACAATTAATAATTTCAAAGCATGTCAAGATGTTCTCCTAAAGCACTTTCATTTCAAATCATGAATGTTGAAGTTTCTGCATGTCTGTGTGTGTTAGTGTATGTATGTGAATATAAGCATTCATATGTTGAGCTACCACGGACTACACTTTTTCAGAAGCCTCCATTGTCAAAGAAAATGTGCTCTGTGTCCCTGAACTGACACATTGAGTAATAATCCATCACCCGCTTTAACTCACCCAATGGGCCGTGAGACCACCAGCTCCACCTGGGGCTCTGGCTTGGATTCTAGGATTATATTGTAAACTTCCTTGAATGTGGCTCCCTGCAAGACCCTCCCGTTCCACTCCAGAACCTGATCACCTGAGGACGGATACAACACAGGATGTCTACAACATAGTTTATCTCCGCTTAAAACAACATACTTTTAATTTTACTACATAATTTACTCACTTTTATGTCATTCTAAAACGTCTCGGTTACTAATGTAACCCTCATTCCCTGAAGGAGGGAGCGGGAGACGTAACGTCGACGTGACGATGTAATTGGGGAACACTTCAGGGAGCCCTATCAACTTCGAGTGTCTACAGAACGAGCCAATGAACGTTGGCGTGCCTGAAAAGTGTCACACGCCCCGCCCCGCAGGTATAAACAGGAAGCGGGCGCACGCACTCATTGTTTTTTGCTGAGGAGCCGAGATTGTGACGGCCGTACAGCGATGGTCAGCAACCGTGGCGATGGGATGTTACGTCTCCCGTTCCCTCCTTCAGGGAAGGAGGGTTACATTAGTAACTGAGACGTTCCCTTTCAGTCACTCACGTTCGATGTAACGTTGATGTGTCGACGTAATTGGGATCCCATGGAAAACGCCACGGTTCCTGCCACATCCAGCGCCCTATGCAAGACTCTCAGACCCCTAACTGGCTGGGGCGGAAGGCCTGCGTAGAGGGAGTTCGAACTGCTATTCTGTTATACCCCACACAGTGGAACTCTTTGGATAACACTGGGAAAGCGTGTCTTTCCAGGGGAGAGGGACGCTGTGGAAGCCACATCCTGCCCGAAGGGAGGTAACGTGGAGAATACACATATGGACTGGCCGGAAGGGCAGTGCAACATATGGAATGTCACTGGGCTGGCTCCAGCCTGAGAAGGGGGAGGCTACACCAGACAGTGACGGCAGAGCAGACTCTGCCAAGGGAAAGAAATACAGGCTCACCGCAGGGAGCTGATCGTGGAAGAATACGCATATGGGATCGCCGCAGGGATCACCACATATGGAACCCAGCCTAGCACAAGTTACACAAGCATAGGAGCACAAGGCCTGGCGTCGGACGCTCCGCAACATCCGACTGCCGAAGGTGTGCGAAGGAACTCTACAGGGTTCGCCTGAGTGGGGAACTCGACTGGAGCAAAGAAGTGCAGGTATCCGCTCCATGTGAACGGGAGTGGCGCAGCAAGCCAACACTAGAGCGGGAACTTCGGTGTTACCGGCTGGTTGAAGCAAGCACACAGGAAGAAACCGGCTTAACACGTAGGCTATAAAACCTAGCGAACGTGTTAGGTGTCGCCCAACCCGCAGCTCTACAGATATCTGTCAGCGAGGCGTCGTGTGCCAGCGCCCAAGAAGAAGTGACACTCCTAGTGGAGTGGGCTCTCAACCCGGGCGGGCAAGGCACGCCTTGGGCTTCGTAAGCAAAGGCGATGGCATCCACTATCCAGTGGGCCATCCTCGTCTTGGAGACAGCCTTCTGCTGGCCTCCATAACAAACGAAGAGCTGATCTGAGGTCCTGAGGCTTTGCGTTCTGTCCACGTACAGGCGCAGAGCGCGGATGGGACAGAGAAAAGCCAGGGCTGGGTCTGCCTCCTCCGAAGGCAGCGCTTGCAGGTTCACCACCTGCTCCCGGAAGAGAGTGGTGGGAACCTTGGGCACGTATCCAGGCCGGGGTCTCAGGATCACGTGAGAGTTAGCCGGGCCGAATTCCAGGCACGATTCGTCGACCGAAAATGCATGCAGGTCCCCTACCCTCTTGATGGAGGCCAATGCAACCAGGAGTACTGTTTTACAGGACAGAATTTTTAACTCAGCTGATTGCAGAGACTCAAAGGGTGATCTCTGGAGAGCCGAAAAGACCAGAGACAAATCCCAAGAGGGTATAGAGAGCGGGCAAGGAGGATTTAGTCTCCTCGCCCCCCTCAGGAACCTGACGATCAGATCGTGCATTCCCAGCGACTTACCCTCAACTGCATCGTGATGTGCGGCGATAGCGGCAACATACACTTTAAGGGTGGAGGGAGACAGCCTTCGCTCCAACCCATCTTGCAGGAAGGAAATCACAGCTCTGATCGAGCAAGTTCGGGAGTTCTCCTCGTGAGAACACCAGTCAACGAACAGGTTCCTCTTCAACTCTTCCTCTCTCAGAGGAATGGGCCAGGGAGGGGCTGTCGCGAGGAGCACTAGTTCTGGGAACCAGGTCCGGTTGGGCCAATACGGCACAACTAACAAGACCTGCTCTTCGTTCTCCCTGACCTTGCACAAGGTCTGTGCAAGAAGGCTCACTAGGGGAAACACATACTTGCGTAGGACCGGGGGCCAGCTGTGTGCCAGAGCATCAATGCCGAGGGTCCCCTCGGTCAGGGAGTAGAACAACTGGCAGTGAGACGTGTCCGGGGCGGCAAACATATCTACCTGTGCGGTCCCGAAGCATCTGAAATCAGCTGGACCACCTGGGGATGGAGTCGCCATTCTGAGCAGGTCTCGAATATAAATGGCACGAAGCAACCTCAGATGCTTCTGACTCCAAAGGAGGAGATGGCGGGCGAGTTGTGACATGCGGCGGGAGTGTAGACCACCCTGACAGTTGATGTACGCAACGGACGCAGTGCTGTCCGCACGGACCAGAACATGCTTGCCTAGTAGCGGCGTTTTGAAGCGGCCCGGTGCAAGATGTACTGCTAACAACTCGAGGCAGTTGATGTGCCAATGCAGTTGAGGCCCCGTTCACAGACCTGAAGCTGCATGCCCGTTGTACGTGGCCCCCCAGCCAGTGGTAGAGGCATCCGTGGTGACTACAGAGTGCCTGGACACTTGTTCTAGGGGGATACCTGCCCACAGGAATGAAGGGTCCGACCACAAGCTGAGAGTTTGGCGACAGTGTGGGGTCACTTGGACCCGGCACGAGCCACTCTGGAGCCAGTGTTGGAGCGGCCTCATATGAAGCAATCCGAGCGGCGTTACCGCGGCTGCAGATGCCACATGCCCCAGGAGCCTCTGAAACAGTTTCAGTAGTGCCGCTGTTCTGCGTCTGAGCGTGCTCACGGAGTTCAACACTGACTGGACGCGTGCCTCTGTGAGGTGCGCTGTCATGTTGATCGAGTCCAACTCCATACCGAGAAAAGAGATCCTCTGCCCGGGGGAGAGTATGCTCTTTTCCCAGTTGACCCGAAGCCCTAGGTGGCTGAGGTGACTGAGCACCATGTCCCTGTGTTCGCACAACTGCTCTCTCGACTGGGCGAGAATAAGCCAGTCGTCGAGGTAGTTGAGAATACGAACACCACGCTCGCACATGGGAGCAATGGCCGCCTCCGCGACTTTCGTGAAGACACGGGGCGACAGGGCCAGCCCGAAGGGTAAGACTTTGTATTGATATGCCCATCCCTCGAACGCAAGGCGAAGAAACGGTCTGTGTCAAGGGAAAATCGAGACATGAAAGTACACGTCCTTCAGGTCGATCGCTGCAAACCAATCTTGGGGATGGATGCATTTGAAAATGCATTTCTGCGTAAGCATCTTGAATGGCAGCCTGTGAAGGGACTGGTTCAGCACACGCAGGTCCAAGATTGGCCAAAACCCACCGCCTTTCTTGGGTACAATGAAGTACGGGCTGTAGAGGCCGGTCTTCATATCGGCTGGAGGGACCGGCGCGATCTCTGCCCTGAGCACAGGGGCACTGTCCGCCAGAACACGGGTGAACAGAATGTCCTTCAACACAGGGGGACGCCGGGCAAACTGAATCGCATAGCCGAGTCTGATAGTACGGATGAGCCAGCAAGACGGGCTGGGAAGCGCTAGCCAGGCTCCCAGACACTGCTCAATCGGAACACAAAGAAAAGGAAACAAAAGATTCTCCACCCAGCCCTCCACCGGGGGAAGGTTTCTTTCGTCGCTCGGAGAGCGAGGTCAATTGCCACACGGAGCTCTGGGTCAGAACCACCCTTGTTCATGTCTATGAGCGCCTGGGCCTGGTGGACCTGAAGAAGCGCCATGGCATGGAGGGCGGAAGCAGCCTGTCCACAGTCTCTGTAAGCCCTCGCCGTGAGACAATTGACGGATCAGACATTATGGATCAGACTCGGGACAACACTACACTCCCCGAAGGGGGTAACGCAGCCGAATCCTCATCTCCAGAGGACTGAAGCTCCCCTTCCGATGCTGCGATAGACATCTGGTCATCAGATGGAGCTCCAAAGGTCATGGCTGGTCGTCCATGAGAAGGACCACCGCGTTCCTTTGGAGGCTCCAACGGCGGCAGCGCTTGTGAGGCGTGAGGGACCCACGGAGATTGCCTCGGCGGGGAAGCCCTCATGGTAATCCTCAGATCACCCTGACCATCCACAGAAGTAGGTCTATTCTGAGGTCCAGAATAGACGCTAGATCGGGGCATAGACGAGGGGACTGCACCTCCTTTGAGGTAAGCAAGTCTCGATCTCAGCACTGTCATAGTCATATACCCGCAATGGGCACATGAACTATTCACAAAAGCTGCCTCAGTGTGCTGAATGCCCAAACACGAGAGGCAACAATTGTGGCCATCTGCTGGTGGCAGGGAACAACCGCAGCCAGAAACGCACAAGCGGAATGACATCCTGAAAAGGACGCAGGGTCACGCTTGTGTTGCTCTTTTAGTTGAAAACAAAAATATAGAAAATAAAAAAATAACTCTCTCAGTGCTGAAGCACCCAGGGATAGCCGTGGTGTAATCAGGGCACACACTCAAAGAGGAACGTACCACAAAGAGCCCACCGAGACCGACACATACACACACACACACACACACACACACAAGCAATGCTGTGAAAACAGCAGTTGTGAGCTGTAATGCCACCTTCTTAGTTGAGTCTTCAACGTTGCAGCAGTCTGCAGAACTCGGAGTCAAATGCGAAGCAAAAGACAATGAGTGCGTGCGCCCGCTTCCTGTTTATACCCGCGCTGCGGGGCGGGGCGCGTGGCGCTTTTCACGCACGCCAACGTTCATTGGCTCGTTCTGTAGACACTCGAAGTTGATAGGGCTCCCTAAAGTGATCCTTTAGAGAATACTTTTTGTGCGCAAAAACAAACAAAAATAACGACTTTATTTCAACTATTCATTTGCTTCTCTGTGGGCCTCTAGTCAGTTAACGTAGTGTGATTGCGTAGAGCTACGTCACACGTAGGCTAACTATTGGCCGACGCTGGTCATGTGGGTGATGCGTGTGACGTACAACAACAGAAGCTTACGCTATTATACTAGTGAACTGACTCGAGGCCCACAGAGAAGGAAATAAATAGTTGAAATAAAGTCGTTATTTTTTTTATTTTTTTTAGAACAAAAAGTATTCTCGTCGCTTGATAAACTTCAGATTGAGCCACTGTAGTCACTTGGACTATTTTAACGATGTCTTTAATAACTTTTCGGGGCTGGCAAGTTTCAATCCCTTAGAAGCCTATGGAGGAGTGATCCAGCTCTCAGATTTCATCAAAAATATCTTAAAGGGGTCATGACATGAGAAACCAAATTTGCCTTGATCTTTTGGTATATAAGAGATCTATGTACTATTAAAACTTCCTGGAAGTTTCATAGCTTAAGACGTCCTCCCCATTATAAACGAAGCATTTATTTAATCAAGCTCTAAATACAGCTCGTTCTAGATCCATGGTATGAAGTGACGTCACGGTGCGAAGTGACGTACCAATCGTTTGCATATGACCGCCTCCAGCGCAAGACAACTACGCCTCATTTCGCATCATCGCATGCGTTGTCGTGCAGCGAGTGGGTCTGTTTACAAGATGACTGCGATGCCACGCAGATGTGCTGTTCCTGTTTGAGTCTTTGAATACGCTGCCGAACGATCCAGACGTCAGGGAAAACAGTCGGATGCAGTTTATTTGCAGCATATGCAGCCCGCCAAAGCTTAATTTGAAGGGTGAGTGATCAGATGAGTGTGACAGGGCATGTTACTGAAGAACGAGCAGAGAGAGAGAGAGAGCCCCGGCCGCGCCTTCAAACTCTCTCTCTCTCTCTCTCTCTCTCTCTCTTGCGCATTTGAATCAAAATCAATTGAGAATTGACACGATGGTAAAAGATCGGAAGACCGAAGTTTCACGTGGTGGAGCATTGTGTAGTCTACGTGTGATACAAAATGATAAACGTTAATAATTTATGCATAAGCAGCACTGACGATAGCCAATCATAACAGTGGCCGTTAACACTGAACTCTTAAAGGGGAAACACCTCCAAAACAGACTGTTTGAATCAGAGGTGAGAAACAGGGTGGGAAAAGGTCATAAATCACTATATTTTTAAAGTTTTTTTGTACAAAAAACTATAGTAATACTATAATTGCACCTAAGGGAACATAATAAAACAAAACAACAAAACATGTCATGACCCCTTTAATTCGTGTTCCGAAGATGAACGAAGGTCTTACGAGGTTGGAACAACATGAGGGTGAGTAATTACTGACAGAATTTTAATTTTTGGGTGAACTATCCCTTTAAGATGTTTTTCATAAAACCAAAGCGATTTCTGTCCCTCCATTGAAAGTCTATTCCACCAAAACTTTAAATATACTAAATTACATGATGATATTGTAAAAGTAATTTATGAGGGTGATAGAATTTTCTTTTCTTTTAATTTGTGTGTGTGTGTGTGTGTGTGTGTGTGTGTGTGTGTGTGTGTGTGTGTGTGTGTGTTAGGGGTGGAGCCGAACCCGAATACGGTATTCGGAGCACAAATAACGTGTTTTTTACGAATACTAATTTCGAACAAATATTTTTTAAATATTTGTATTCGGGAACAAGAAAAAACTTTATATCAAAAAGCTGCGTTTCCTCATGAGACCGCAGTGCATGCCCGGATGAGTGAGTTAGAGTGAGTGAGTGACGTTCAGGAAGAGGTGACTGACACAGGCTGCTCCACACAGCAACAGAGAGGGCTCGGCTGAGCTAGTATGGTTCCCCAGGTGCACATCCTTGGGGCCATGTGTGGGCACTTCAGCACGCACGGCGTTTTACATTGGATTCCCGTAGCGTAAGCTAGCTTACGCAACACGAGAGTACTCTCGTAAGAGAACGCTCTCGGTTACTAACGTAACCTCGGTTCTCTCTAGATGAGGGAACGAGTGTTGCGTAACCCTGCCGTGCTTGTGCTACGTTCTGGTTTCGCTTCAGTGTGAAAAACCAAAGAACATCCTATCTGGACTCGGCTTATAGACTTAAGCCACACCCATTCTGGCGGGACATGACGCGCGAGGGCGCCCGCGCCTTCATTGGTGCTTACGTCACAAATAGTCCATCGATAGGCTGCAGCAGTTGCCGCAGAGCAACCAATAGGCGTGCAAGCTGCATTGCCTAGGTCTGCTCTGTGCAGCAATGCGTTTTAAATTAATGCAAAATTAAGGATCATTTTTGGCTTCAGTATTCTCGAGAAAAGGGGGTTTTCCCTTTTCTTTGAAGTATTATTTGTTTTTATTCTGTCTGTTCAGTGTCCTCCAACAAGGACGGGGAGTGGTGGGGTATTTTATTAGTTGTTGGTTTAACCATGGATGAAGTAATGGCTGTTATGTTATTTTCTTTTCAATGACGTTCCTTGTTACATGTTCATTTCTGGATTTATGGAAAAACATCAACCAATATTGCATATCCATAATTATTATAATGGATATAATTAAAGAATACTTACTTATAACATAAATTAGAAGTGTAACGCAAAAACAAACTGGATTTTTACGCCTATTTTGAATTTTACTCGAATACAAATACAAATACTTTTCCCCCCTCAACACATAGAAATGCAGATACAAATACCGGCTGCTTTGCACATCCCTAGTGTGTGTGTATTAAGTAAAAAAAACAACAAACATAAAAAGCTTGATTTTTAACTTCTTTAGTCATATATACAATGGAACCACAAACTTCAGCAGGACTGTAGAGGCAGCAGCTTCTACAATAGTAGACAAAGATGCTAAAGTACTGAAAGAAATGTTTAATTGTGGTTTGAACAGAAGTGTTCACCTGGTCGTAGATGGCCGACAGTGTCTGCTAGACTTCCTCTCTTCACCTTCGTGATGAAAGCACAAAGTCTGCCAGACTCTGTCATCTTCCCTCCCACGACCTGCAACAAAGACAAAAGGCAATGAAATTTATTTAAAATATGTTTTACATGAAATTGCAATTTTTCCAGAACAAAGGGTCTGAAAGGTGATTATTTATCTGGATTTTAACTACAGAAAGTTTAACCTCTACCATAGAGAAATGATGATCAGGCATCAAAACATTACAACACTATGTGTGCTAATACTGTGGGGCGAGTTTACTATGAATGGACTGATAGCGTTGCTTATTTGCATGCATTTTCTATATACCCCATTTACTAAAGAAACTATGCAAATCAGACAACAAAGCAAACACACCCACAAGATTAATACTAAATACAGTTTTCCTAGGGAAACTGCTCCCTATTCACAGAAATGTACCCAGATAATGGCTGAAACTGGGCAAACTTTCAGTAACTCAAGCACTATATTAGGGATGCACCGATCCGATACTCAGTATCGGTATCGGCTCCGATACTGCCATTTTTGCCGGATCGGGTATCGGTCAGACGAGGCCGATCCAAATCCGATATTGTGTGTTTACTATTCAGTGGTGTTGTTAAGCCCCACAAAACGCACACAAACATTATAAAACACCATGAGTTTTCGTGCACAATATTATAAGTGTTCTGAAGCCATTATATAGTATAATGTGAGATAGAAATTAATATTTAAGTCGTTAAATTCAAGCTCACGTAAACGTTTCCCTCAGCCGCGGCTGTCAATCATTCTCCATTCAACATTTAAACAGCGCGTCGCGTTCGGTTACGACAATTAACACGATGAAACTATGTAAGATGATTCAATGTTACTATTATTATACTTGATCTGTAAATAAAGGTCTATGGTTTCGCATAAAACAACTTTATCTTGCTGGACTTTATTGCTGTACCTTAATCATGTTACTTTCTACCGGGTGTCTAGATCACAACACTGCAGTAAAGTCAGGGCACTATTTGTTCTTCACGTGCACAGTTACTGAAATTTAAAACTGTTAAAAGAAAATGGTGAAAAAATATTGCATAGATAGATACTGTATAATAGACTACGCATTAATATGTATTTTCTTTGTGCCTTAAACTTTTCAATGCGGACTCGACGCGCTGCGCGCTGACTCATGTTGCTTCAAGCGCATCATTCTGCGCTCGTGATGCGCATAAGCGATTTGAGCCGCACTGTATTGGAGACTTTCATATCATAATACAGTGACGCAATGAAAGATTATTAATAGCAGTTATTGTTCTGTCCTATCTATCATATGTTGCTACCTCATTAAACAGCTGTGCTATACATTTAAAAAATGTATTTAAAAAAAATATATATAGTAGGCTATATATAAAATAATTGATATTTTTGATTTTTGTTATCTTGTTTTTCATGAATGTATTTTACAACAATACAAAGAGCAATGTGCAGCTTTACCAGATTTAGTGTTACACTTAATGTCTAATTTTTTCCCCACTAAACGTTTTTTTTTTCACTAAATGTTCAGATTTTATACAATTATTGTGATTTTCCTAGACTAAATTTTACTGCTGAATTATCCACTAATCTAGTTTATAATAGCATTTATGTCAGATTATCATCATATATATTTTTTGTTGTTGTTGATTTTCTTTATAATGAAGTTGTCTGTATTAAGTAGATTGTGTTTAACACACAAAATAGTGATTATCAGTTCAACACAGAGTTATAGAAATTCTACTTGATTTAAAAAAAAAAAAACTGCACTGGTATCGGTATCGGCCGATACTCAGAATTTTTGGGATCGGATCGATTCTGAAAAAATGGTATCGTTGCATCCCTACACTATATCACCATAAATAGTGCCCTTTGTGGGAATGGGTACTGTTTTAAGAGTAATGGGCCATCAGTAAACAATTTATAATATAATCTCAAGCAAAATTCAGTCCACAATATTGTGACAAAGGTCAAAATTCAAATCATTAAGATAAAGTAAAACCTGCAGTATTGCGTATGAAGCTGATCAAGTATTTGCTGAAGTTCTCTTATGATTGGTTGAGGTTGAGAGTTATTAGCATGACTTTTAATGGGTGAACTCTGACAGTGTTTGGGAATCTCTTACCTTGAGGCCCAGCAATGCCCCTGTGTCTCTGGGCACTGTGCCATCTTTCATCCGCTTGTTTAGCACTATCCGCCCTATTAGGCGCTCTCCATCTTTGGATGGTTGCCATGTCACCGGGTGCTATGGGGTCAAAGTGATAATGTACCTTTGGTTTTTATACAAGCATTCACACTGGACATTACACACACACACATACAGGCTCAGGGAAATTAGAGGAGGGTCAACTCTTACTTGCTGTGAAGACCCAAACCATCCCAAGGTGTTACTTAAAAATAAGGCATTGTTTTAAAGGCAAAATGAAATACATTCACATAACCTTTTTTACTTTTGTAAACGTTTATTCTAATGAAACAGGATATTCAACAACAAAAAATTTAAGCTGGTATTTGATTTTATCTATTGAGGATTGATTGAGTCATGACAAAAGTGGCCCTTATAGACCAGAATGGAGTTATTCATCTTTTTTTAATCTTTGGATTAACATGCGCAGATGATAAGACCAGGAACAGACATTTCATGTTGACTTTAAAAGGATATTTTTTTAAAGTCTTTTCATGAGGAATTTATAAAAGCAATAAACACCATAATATGTACAGTATTTAAATAAATAATTGACACAAAATTGAAGATCCTGTCATCATTTTCTTACTCTCATGTCATAAACCAATCTAATAAATAAAAGCCTTAAAGAGTTCCCATCCTCTGCAGTTCTCAAATGGTGCATCAAGACATACAATGCCACATTTGATGTAAATTACATATATCATTTTTTTTTCTTTCTTTTTTTTTAGTATCTTGACACTGGTGTTAAAATTTGCACCACATTTGAATTGAATGTGACTTAAAAGCTGCTAGGAAGGTGAGGATAATCAGTGATTAACATTTACATTAGGCCATATTTTTACAGACTTTGTAAAAATAAGTGACTTGTTCCTCACTCAAAGCTATTGTATGGCTTCAGAAAACTTGGAAAATATAACGTGATTTGTATAGACCACTTTGTGGTACAGTACATGTGTTTGCCATTGTTTGAGCCTGACAGCCTCAGTCGCCATTATGAATAAAAGCATCCTGCAGTACATCTTCTGTTGTGTTCCACAGAGGAAAAAAGTCATACAGGTCTGGAACGACATAGTAAATGATGACAGAATCTTGGCATTTGCTAACAGCATGAAAGTAATTGTCTTTATATTTTTACACCCTGTAGGGGTCGGTTTGTGCGTTCATCAAGTACAGACACAATAGACAGGACAGGGTTAGAGGTATTCAAGCACACTATTCTGTGAACAGAAACTCACAGTATTGAACTAGATCAGCAGTTCTCAACTGGTGGATCAAAACACTGTTCTGATAGGGCAGGTATTAATATATTAAAGCAATAAGCCCCAAGAAGCAGTGGTTTACAGTGATTTTAGAACAACTATAGGCACAACACTAAGCAGAGTTGAACAGTAATATTGATGTAATATGTGGTGTGTGTTTATACAGCATTTTATATGTTAGAATGTGACTAAGCCAATCATAATAATGGCGCAGAACTATCCATTTGAGTAAAAACAATATTAAATGCACACAACCTGTAGTTGGCTTGGTTTGTAGAATGGGATGCAGACAGCCCCTTTTCAATTCAAACAATAAAATGGAAAAATATATATATATATGTATATGTGTATGTATATGTATATATATATATATACTGTAGAGAGAGAGAGAGAGATTTACCAAGTTTTAAAAGAGGATAAAAATTCAAATTTTTTTTTTTTACATAAAAGGCTGGACATTCAATTAAACTTCGATGTTTTTGCACAAATTTGTCGTTTTTAGCATAAATTCTTCACTCACTTGGTAAAAGCAAAATTTAGACAGATTCTAACATGGACAGGTTGTTATTACACAAGAGTGTTACAGCGATTGTCTGTTCAACCTAAATGCGAAACTGTCAGAAGATATTTAATGTTTAATATATATAGAGGGGAATTTTGGACAAAAAAGGATTTACTGTCTTTAATTGCAATACACCAGAAATAAAAACCAAACCATTAACAAAAAGTCTCATTACTTGTTGTGGTTAGAATTTGAGACAAAACTCATATTTACATGCTTGTTGCTTCATCCATCGCATATGGTTCAGACTTAGGGCCAGATTTACTAAACAGGGTAAATTAGTGTGAGATTTCTATTCCAAAAAATGCTGATGGGAGTGGAAAGTTCTGCGCGTGATCTACTGACGATGCACAAATTAAAGAACACAGACGCAGCCGGATAATTTCCATAATGACCAACGCAATCTACAAAGAGCAGTGCAAATTAGAGTCTGGTTTAAAAGCTTTTTTGGGCGTTAAATAATGGTGCAAATAACAGTAAATTGACTAGCGCAAACCTTTGTAAATCACCTTGTATAATTCATGTAAATACTCTTCTCCCATAAATTTTGTGTTTGAAAGGGAAACTCTTACAAATGAATATGCAATAAGGTAAGCCGCAAAAATAACCCTGTCCACGCCTTTTTAGCGCTAATTTTTAGTAAATCCCGAAGATAGTTTAACGCCAAAAGAGGGTTTGCGCTGGTGCAAACTGATAGTAAATCTGGTCCATTGTGTTAAAATAATTTAAGACATTTTTAACCAGTTAAAGCAAAACCAGTTGAGAATCACTTATCAAGATCAATCCATTAACCAAAGACAAAAGCAAAGTAAACCGCTCTCACACCCTCAAGCAGTATGGATGTAGCAAGCTACTTCTATTCACTACTGTGAAAGACATGGTGAACAAAAAAAAAAACAAAAGACAGGACAGGAAAGGGCAGCATGAAGAATGAGACAGTGAAAAGGGGAAAAGAAAAACAACTGCTTAGTGCAAGATTGATTCCCACACTAGTCTATCCTTGTGTTTAAGCTGAGACTGAAGGATTGTGTGGAAAAAATCATGTCAGGAAAATCCCAAAGGAGGAAACAGTGTGAGAAGGTAACGTGACCAAGTGAGGAAAAACAGGTTTGCAATCAGAATGGAGCGTCTGTCCGCATCGAGAAGCATGCAGCATATGGAGCAAACAGTGCCAGGAAGTTTGTCATTCATCTTTCTGTGTGTTAGGATGCGCAACAAGAGGGTTCTCCTCTCTCCTGAGAGGCACAGTTAGAGTAGAAAACCCTCTAGGGGCGGAAACAGACAGTAAGCGTGTCGAGCAGGTCAGTCACAGGAAGCGTCGTCCCAGTACCTTGTCGCTATGGCTATGCTCCTCGTTTAGCGTGGTGCTACTGCACGTGTCAACCCCTGAATCTTTGACCTGCGGCTCGCACCACTCCACGTCTTCGTCGTGGGAGCGCTCCAAAAATCGCACCACTGTCTTTTGGCTCTCAGACAGGGCATAACTGGCGTCCAAAAAATATGCCTGCTCATTTGTTTTTCTTTTCCCCCTTTGAATGTTGCCTAAAAGTTATGGATGATATAAAAAAGGAGAAGAAACAAAACATGCAGAGGTGAATTAAACGAGGGGAAATGGGGTGAGAGGGTCAGAAGCCTCACCATAGACATTGAGGCAGCCTCGCTATGCCAAGACGCATGGTCCCACCAGTGACCATCCATATCTCCTGAGGACAGCACAGTGAGAGGACACACACTTGTATATACAAGAAAGAACTTATAAAGTCACATGTACAACATTCATTTACTCGCACACTTTCATATTCTTACAGCTCTCTTAAAGGAATAGTTCAACAAAAATTAACATTCTGTCATCACTTTCTCACCCTCATGTCAATCCACACCTGTATAACATTCTTTCTTCCTTGAAACACAAAAAATATTATATATTTTAAAGAATGTAGCCATTTTTTGTTTCATGCAATTACAATGAATGGGGAATGAATGGGGAATGAATCTAAGTTTCAAAAAGGACATTTGTGATAGAAATCTATTATATTATAGGCTATATCATTACGCTTTAAGGCGAATCACATCATCTACTGTACATGGCACAAAAATGTGTGCATCAAATACCAATAGATGTAAAAAAATAAATCTATTTTAAAGAAATATTGTGATTAAATAAAGTAACTTATTATAACATAAATATGATTAAAATAAAATAAAATACCATGTATCATGGCATCTTGATGTATTTTTTTCTACAGGTAAAAAGTACCACCACACCATGCTACGTTTCCTTTATGTCATTCTCTCCATCTCACTCAGTTTAATGGGGAAGTAAGTGTGAGTGTGAGTGGATGTATGCTCGCTTCTTACAATCATGTGACACAGGCCAGCTAAATATATCAGGGGTGTTTTAACACAAACTTTAAAAAAAGAACTGAAAGTGATGCAGAAACACACGCTTTGCATTAATGTAATTTTTATTCAGATTTTATACCAAATAAATAGCTTGACATTTCAATACTGCAGTATCAATGTGTCCATCCATAGTTCAAAATTAAAATCACAATTCATTTAATTAATTAATTGGAATGATAAATTCAAGTGTTAAACTCATAGACTCGATTTGGCTGCAGTGATTAAGAACTTACTGGATTTGAAGATTATCAATGAAAACTTGGGTCTGTTGCTTAGCCTACAAAGCTATTGTATGACTTGGAATATGATGCACAAGTCATAAGGACTACTTTTATTGGACTTTTATGGTCCCCATTCATTGTAATTCATCTTAAAAAATATATTTTTTTGCATTCTACTCAAGACTGGAAGTCATATAGGACTAGAACAATATGAGGGTGACTAGCCTAAATGATGACAAAATATTCATTTTTGGATCAATTATCCCTTTAAAGTATAATATTAGTAATCAATATTACTTTTCTTTATACACACATTTAACTTTTCAAAAAAAGGAAATGTAAAGAAACAACAAATACAGATTCACAGGTGTATAGTGTTACATAAAAGCATAAAAGCCACCACCAAAAAAAGGCAACAAAAAAAAGGCAAAAAGACAGCTTCTATCAGCTTCTTAGCTTAACATCTGACAGTTAGTTTTCCACTGAAGTAAATCACCTGACTCCCCTCTAGACAGCAGCATTTCAGTTTTTAGTTAAGAAATCTATATCTGGTTGGTTACACACAGACATTAAAATCAAGTGTGTAAATGACATTTAAAACACACATTGGTTTTATTGCTGTTTGATATTGCTCTTTGCTGTTGCAAAATGTAGACTACATAATACTATAAAATGCATACTATTTTGTTGTGATGTTAAATTTTGATAATCAGATATATTTAACATATTATACATCGTGCAAATATTAATAAATTAACAAATATTCTCCTTGCATTATCATTGTAACATAAGTAGTTTTAACATAGTAAAGCATTACTTTTAAAAGTAAAGTTTTCCAACTGTAACATTTCAATTGTGTCATTATGCCTTGAAGAATAATTATCTGAATTATCTCAAGTATTATTGTACTGATACGTTCTTACCAGTACAAAACAAAACTGGATTGGATTCATTTAGGTAAACCATCATCATATGATTCATTTGAAATGTGCAAAATAGTTATTTACCTGTGACTGTACCGTCAGTACAGAAGAAACAGTAAAACCAAGCTGTAGTTTAAAGACGAAAAATATGGCCATTATGCATCAATAACTTTAACAGCCAAATTCAGTGCAATATTACAACAGCACTATAATAAACGGAATAAAAACTGTATCCTACCATACAGCATAAAAAACATAATATTGCAGAAGTCTGATTACTGCCGCTAACATTGCATCATCCTGCTCCCAATTTCCCAGCCAACAAGCAGTGGGATCTGTATTCTACATGTACCATGAAAAGTACCATGAGCGTTGTAAAAGCTTACTTCAGTAGACATTACTTCTGCTTTAACATACACCATGGCTCACAAACCAGAAGCATTTGCCATTTGTCACATCATGTGTAGACCGTCCCCAGCGTCTTCAGGACAAAAAGAATCTGTTCTGTGTAGTCACAATATTTTGTTGATAATCCGTCTTTGCTACACCACCTCTTCCAAACCTTGGCAAGTTAAAGTTCCACAAAGCTGATTTACTCAATCACATCCACCAGAACTCAAATGCAGCTCTTCAAGTCACACTTGGGTCAGCACTCAAAGATCTGGCACATCCACTTCAAGGAAGATGTCACTTCCCAACGTTTGCCATTTTTTATTGCCTCTCACGGTGTAGTTATTTCCTTCTCTCTCTCCTTGCACTGAGATGGAATTCATGCCTTAGAATAATGAGCTTACTGTTATTCTTGTAAGCCAGCTCAAACACCCTGCCCTACATAGTCCCCGCATCACTACAGACTGTTTCCCTGAGTTTGCCGTGCTGATCTCTGACTCAGAGAACCCCTACAGCTCGCTCTTGATTCCTTAGTAGCAAGCATTGGCCTCAATCATCTGCACAGAACCAATAGTCCCATTCCTTTCCTTTAGATTTTCCGACCTTCTAGTTGGGGGTTTTACATGAAAGTGACAGTTCAGAGAGAACAAATAAGTTAGTAAGAAGTCCCCACTCATTTGAGATTGAGGAATACTCCAAAGCACACGGCAGCAGAGTAATCCACATTCATTAAAATATCAACTTACCACCATTTTCCCTGGCTTCACACAGCGTAGCGTCTCGGTGTGCGCCTCCACCAGTTTGCTACTTGACCAAATCCTTTTCTCTTTTCTCAGATGGGGAGGGAATTGAATACTTTGAACCAATCAGGTTGGGTAGTCACTGACTGATTGACATATCTCCAATGGCACCTGATGGAAGGATAAGCTTGTCAGAGATCAAGCTCCTTCCTTTCTACAGTCAAGAGGTGTGCCACGCTTATGAGGTCAGAAGGAGTGGTTGGATGTCTGATAGATTTGTGGCAACTCTAGAATTTAAAGTTGGCTATTGGATTGAGAAATTTGGGAAACAGTCATGGCCTTAAGAAACACCAATATGGTTATCACACTAATCCAACAAAACCATACAACCGTTGGGATTTGGAGTTTGTTGGTGTTTGTTGGGGAAGTGAACTAGCCATTAGATAGCAGACTGAAACAGAGAGACAAAGAATGAGTGTGGTTGAAGGTGGAACCAAGTGTGTCTTTGGGACAATCTTTAAAATTCTACTCCACTGTAGTCTCTTGAGTGCATTAAGTAGCTGTGATGGAGATGTGGCCACTACATATGCACTGGTGCAATTTCACTTTCTGACTTTGACATGGAAGTGACCCTCTACAAGTGCCCTCCACTGCAAAGCTTCTGGGACTCCCTCTCCCTACCTCTGCAGATGGAGGAAAGGCTCTGGTGAGCTCTCTCGAGACTGCTCCTGTGCAAAGAGGCTTATCCAATTGAGCTAATTGTGACCCTGACAACATCAGAGCCTTTATGGTAGGGGCTAGAACCACAGGGCATATCTTGCATGATAAAAGAAAAAGCAGGAAGAGGAAGGACAGGTACTTCACGGATAGTTAAGAAAGTAGTATTCCATATCTCTTCCTGGTATCTTAACATGGATAATAAGCACCCAGAGAAAATTTAAACATTTGCTGAAACCCTCTGATATAAGCAATGTTCAGGGAGAATTTCAAAGAGTAAAGTTGTATTTTAGACATCCAATCTACTGTATTCTCAATTAAAATTGACCATGCTCTTAATGCATCTCAAGCTGTTGCACCTCTAAAGGTTTTTTGACAGTGTAGTACAATGCACAGACATTACACACCAGGGGCCGGATTCACAAAACATTCTTAAGTAAAAAATTCTTCTCAATTGCCAATTTCTTCTTATTTTCTAACTCAAGAAAAAAGATAAGAATATTTTGTATTCCCAAAAACTTTTCTTAAGAATGTTCTTTTCTTTTTTTCTTAAGATTGTACTTAAGATCTTATTTAAGTATTCATATTCTCGAAAAGAATGTTCGTAAATGTCTTAAATACCTAAATGTAAGATGTTTAATGAATTTACTGGGTTGTATCAAATTGTAAGCATTAAACATAACACTAGCTAGCTAAATATAATACATATTACTACTCGTGCCATGAATGTGGATGAGTACTCTTAAGTGACACAGATCGATCCTTTGTGTGTATATGATGTGCTCATTCAAGCTAGAAATAGGAGACAGCACACACAGATAAAGGACATGTTCACTCTAGAGAGCGCAAGAAAGATGGAGCGCAAATGAATGGGAAAGACTGCTGCATCTTGAGACACGGTGCATAAAAAACTCGACGCTGAGTGATTAACTCCCACCAAGCCAGTCGCGATGAAAATAGTTTGTGCGCTTATTATGAAATCTACGGTAATCGTCTGGCAGCTCAATAGACGAGCTTTGAGGTATTTTTCATTCGGTGAGTCTTCAACAATACCCGACTACACCAAATGACACCTTTCATTTTCTTCTTAAGTAAAAATTTTTGGTGAAATTCTTAAGAATTTTTCAAGAATTGAACTTAGGAACATTTTTCGTAGAACTTCTTAGAATTTATCTAAAGAATTTGTCAGTATGACTATTGAAGAAACATGATGAGCACGGCTGAAAAAGGCAATTTGGTGATCCATTTTAATTATTCAACAATTTAAAGATTCTAAGATTCACATTAGGTCATATTAGGGGGGGGGGGGGGGGGAATCGATTCTTAGATGCATCGCGATGCGGACGATTCTGAATCGATTCACAAATGTCAAAAATCGATTTTCTAAAAAAAAATATATATTTTCTAATAACGTAATATTGATGGAACATAAAAGGCGGAACTCTGAAGTGCGGAAGTGCAGCGCCCGAACGGCACCCCTCTGAGTTAAAGGGATACTCCACTTTTTTTGGAAATAGGCTAATTTTACAACTCCCCCAGAGTTAAACTGTTGAGTTTTACCGTTTTTGAATCCATTCAGCCGATCTCCGGTTCTGGCGGTACCACTTTTAGCATAGCTTAGCATACATCATTGAAGTGGACAAGACCATTAGCATTTCTCAAAGAAAAAAAGACCAAAGTGTTTCGATATTTTTCCTATTTAAAACTTGACTCTTCTGTAGTTACATCGTGCACTAAGACCGACGGAAAATGTAAAGTTGCGATTTTCTAGGCTGATATGGCTAGGAACTATACTCTCATTCCTGCGTAATAATCAAGAAACTTTACTGCCGTACCATGAGTGCAGCAGGCGCAATGATATGACGCAGCGCAGTTGACGGAAGGTAGCCTATTTTCAGGCGCTGCGTCATATCATTGCGCCTGCTGCACTCATTGTACGGCAGTAAAGTTTCTTGATTATTACGCAGGAATGAGAGTATAGTTCCTAGCCATATCAGCCTAGAAAATCGCAACTTTACATTTTCCGTCGGTCTTAGTGCACGATGTAACTACAGAACTACAGTGGGGTTGGGGGGGTGGGTCGTCTTACATGCGCACACACGCACATTTGCACACACACGCTCACAAGGTCTCTCGCTCTCTCTGTCTTGCGCGCGCTACACAGTTTGGAGCTCGCGAGCTCTAGATTCCGGGAGATTTGAACTAATTTGCGGCCATCAGGGAGCCGCTATCAATATACGGGAGACTTGGGATGTCTACAAACGTTCACCGGGCGCTGCGTCCATTGGCCAAAGAAGATCGCCTGTTTGGGCCTCATGTTTTAGACTAAATATATATTTTTTAATTATTATTTAATACCCATTTTTAACAACATGAAAAAGACTATTCAAAAATGACATTAAAATATAAATATAAAAAATTACAGACATTTCTTGGGGGTGCTGGGCGGGTGCTATGGCTATTATAGGGGGAGCTACAGCACCACCAAGCTCTCCCCCTGGCACCACCACTGTGTGCAATGCAAGTCACAGAAAGTTACATTGTGACTGTGCTCTCTGCAGATGATTATGTACTTTTTTTGTATAAGCTATTTTTGATTGTGCTATACAGCAACAATTTCAAGTCATAAGTTTTAGACTCTTTATTATTTATTGGGCAGCTTTGTATGTCACTAATTATTCAGAATATGCGTAAGTCCACAAACATTATTTTTGTATGAAAGATGTTTGTGATTTTTTTCTTGTGATTCTATTTTTTTTGCCTGAAGGATTATATTGCTCCATTGCACATAACAGGATGATGATGGTTATAAGTCTATTATTTTATGTTAGAGATACAGAATATGCTGAAGTTTGTGTTAATTTATTACAAGTATGCTGCTAGTACAGGCACACATTTATTTTCCTGTTGGTTCTTTGCAATGTTGGGACATATGCTGGCAAATGTAACCTTACAGTTGACTTACCAAATCACTTCCATTTGTTTTATTAATAAAATATATTGGAAGTAAATTCTTTACGGGTCATTATAAATACTTTGCCTTAAAAGTACCAAATAGTCACACACACACACACAAAAAAAAGATGCATCGATAATCGATTTAGCATCGCAGCCCTCTGAATCGTAATCAAATCGAATCATGGCCAAGAGATTCCCACCCCTAGCTCATATACTTGTCAGGATGTACTAGTAAATAGCACTCCTAAAAAACACCAGTATAAAGTACTGTATGTTTTGCATGCTTAGACATGGAATGCTGATTGCTGGTTTGCTGCTCTCCAGGATGTGAATTGGGTGTGCTGATAGACCAACTTCACCAGCACAAACCAGCCTGGATTTTTTTAACCAATGGATTCACCCAATGAACTAGAACAAAGATATCTTTAGCTAGTTACAGATTTATATCTAACCTGTGGTGATGAGATTGATAAAGAATCTACAGATCTACAGGACATTACATCATCAGGTCATTTGAGGTCATAGTAAAAGACTCACTTTAACTGTCCTGTAGAAAAAGCTATATAAATTCATATTGTAATGGGAATCAACTTAATACTGAATAGCAATGTATGACTGTGTCCACTGAAGCGCTACACATCTTTCCCATTCACACTCTAGTATCTTCAGCCTGGCTTACATTCCATTATTAGTTTCAGTGGATTCTTCTTTATCTTAAGTGCAGTTTAAACTGAATTTAAAGGTGAGAGGTCACAGAATAAATTGAATGTCATAACTGATCTCAACAACTCTAAAGCACATAAATTAAAACTAAAAGAGATTTACCAAGAGAACTGGCAATTGTACTGAATGTGAGGTCAATGTAACATCCTAGCAAGTCTTTAATATTTCATCTTCTAATTTTTCAACTTCCCATGTGATTGTGTTAAGAATGTCACTCAGGGATTACCGTTAAGGCCCGTACACACCGGGACGAATATCGGCGCGCGTTATTCGCTAGCGTTTTTCAACGCGTTTTTTGTGTTCACACCCAAGCGATTTTCGCTGACGATGAGCCGAGTGGACACGCAAATTCATTCCCTGACATTAGATGGCGCTTATGTACATGAAAGACATGAAAGCCTATGTACATGAAAGACAATTAAGTGAAATGAAACTCACCATCAAGGCCCATTTGCTCTGCAATACCACTCCATAACAGTTCTCTTTTATCAATATTTTTGTAGTCACTGTCGCGTTTGTCATACAGTTCCTTATGTTCCGACTCCAACGAGACCAGCAGCTCTACATTTATCTTGGCTTGCATCTTCCTCGTCTTTTTCCCGGCAGTGTGTAGACGCTACTTGGCGTATATCTTCTTTGCTGTTACGTATGTGTGCTCGGCAAGGCCGTTTTGTGTTTGAGCGCCCCCAAGTTGTGTTTTACTGTAACTTCAGAAGCTCCAGACACGTGAGCAAAAGCGCCAATCTCATTGGTTGGATAAACCAAAAAAACGAACCCGAGCCGGTTTTTTTAAAAATGACGCTTTTACGCGTGGCGTTTTTCGCGTCGGTGTGTACACTCACATTGGCGCCCTTTGTTTAATCACGAGGCGTTAAACGTCGGTGAATATCGCGCGCGAAATTCGTCCCGGTGTGAACAGGCCTTTACTAGGGACGCTCATAAATTACTGGTTAATTACGGTAACCGACAGAATTTTGACAGATTAATACTATCGGTTAAACAGTTTAAAAAGTACTTTTTCAGGATATTTTAAAAAGCTTTTAAAAATAAGGAGCCAGCGTTCTGACATAGAAGCTGGAAGTGCTGCACCGTGTTTACTACGACTGACATGGAAGAGAAGAGATTGTTGAATAAAATCATTATTTTTGTCCGTTTTTGCACAAAAAAAGTATTCTCATCGCTTCATAACATTAAGGTTGAACCACTGTAGTCACATGGACTATTTTAACGATGTCTTTACTACCTTTCTGGGCCTTGAAAGTTGCAATGACGTCACCCTACGGCTGGTACAGAAAGCTCTCGGATTTCATCAAAAATATCTTCATTTGTGTTCCGAAGATGAACTTACAGCCGGGCTATTCAATTGGCGGCCTGAGGGCCACATGCGGCCCGGAAGCAACCTTCGAGTGGCCCAGCCCGTGGTCCCGCCAAAAACACACATTCCAACGTAAATTCATACAGTAGTACAGACCACGTAGCCTAGCAACACGCAAACAATGCAGAGCGTGCCGGTAGTAGCCTAGATTACTATCAATATGTCTTTCTCAACACTGAAACGTAAAATTGCCAATGAAAACCGTCAGTTTAACCCTACCTGGACTGACAAATACTTGTTTATTTTACCGCCACATCCAAACACCAAACCGATGTGTTTCATTTGTAATGAGTGCGTTGCAGTACTTAAAGATTATAATGTGCGGAGGCACTACGTTGTGAAACACCAGACTTTCCGCACCAATTTTCCCGAGGGATCTCAAGAGAGGGCTGCAAAAGTGCAGAGTTTGATTGCATCTTACAACCGGAGTAGTACCACCATGGTGCGGTCATTCACAGCCCAAGAGAGAGCTACCGCAGCATCCCTTCGTGTTTCCTGGATATTGGCAAAAAAGAAAAGGCCATTCACAGACTCTGAAACCGTGAAGGACTGTATGCTGGTCGTCGTGGATGAGGTGATAAATGGCGATAAAATTAAAACGAGCGTGGCATCTGCTTAAAAACCGTACCCCTTTCAGATTCTTCCAACATTAGTAGGGTTGAAATTCTTGCTGCAGATGTGTATGAAACGCTGTTAGGAGACCTGATGAAAGCTGATACAATGTCTTAGTAGATGAGTCCACAGACAAAACTGATACTACTCAGTTGTGCATATATGTCAGGTTTTTTTTTACAGCAAATGCTTCCGAGAGGAGCTGCTTGGCCTACTGCCATTAGAAGGACACACAACTGGCGATATAGTCTTTGGGAAAATTCCCGCTTTTTTTAAAGACAATGGTCTGGATATGAAGCGTGTGTGCATGCTTGTGACAGATGGGGCTCCATCCATGACAGGGAAAGTGAATGGTTTGGCAGCACGTTGGTCCGCTGTTGCACCTCAGTTGATCCCCTTACACTGCGTTGGCATCAGGCGGTGTTGTGCGCAAAACTAAGCGGGGCGCTCAAAACGACAATGGACAGCGTGATGGCTACAATTAATTTTATTCGCTCCACATCAAGCCTCCAACACCGGTTATTCCACATGCTGCTGTCAAAAATGTTTGCTGAGCACCATGACCTTCTTTTGCATAATGAGTTGGCTGTCCAAAGGCAAAGCAATGGAGCGTTTCTGTGGTCTCAGAGAGGAGATCATAACTTTCCTTCGCAGCAGCAAGCAAAAAAAGTCAGAAACGCACTTGAGTCGCATACTGGACGACAACTTCATGGCCGATGCCTGCTTTCTGAGCAACATTTTCAAACACCTGAATGATCTCAATTTGGGACTACAAGGCAGAGACAAGACTGTCATTGACCTTGTGGAACAGATGCGCGCATTACAAGTTAAACTGGACCTTTTCGCAACTGATTTGAGCACAGGCCGAATGCTGCATTTTCCAACACTCCGCAAACGCATCTAATCCCTGCACAAATCACGGATGTGATGACAGATTTCATTGCGAGGTTGAAAAAGAAATTTGCTGGTCGATTGGATGGACTTGTTCTGCCCACAGAGGTGGCCGTTTTTGTCAGAGACCCATTCACTGTTGCAATAGAAGAGGACTTATCCGCCAGAGCAAAGCAAGTGGTCCCTTCCATTTAAGAGGGGAAATTCACACTCGAACTTGTTGACATGCAGTCATCTGTAACCATGGCACAGGAGCTTTGCACTAACGGGCCTGCAATGTTTTGGACTGATGTCAACGTACATCAGGTCCCTAACATTAACCCTTGTGCCTCCTTAGGGACATTTTTGGCCTTTTCAGTTTTGTTTTTTTGATCACTTTGCCTGTGTTAATGCTAACTGCATAAAATGTGGCACAGGTGTGTATTTTTATTGTAATTTTACTATTTCACCGCTATTTCCTTAAAAAAATATTTTTTGCACAAGGTACACAAAATACTCCCTCTCAGCTCCTTTTGGACAAAAATGGCCCCATTGAAACCCAATAAAACTGCAATTTTTTTTTTTTTTATCCCAGGGCCATTTAACTATAAAATGATGCAATCTTTGATAAGAGGCTTTCATTCTGTTGGCAAGGCTTCAAAATTAACATTTTTACTATTTTTTTATCAGATGGAGCCATTTTTTTCAGGTTTCGTCTATAAAACAAATACTTGCTTTATTCCTATTTTCTGCTTCGGCATATTATAGAGCCAATTGGATAAATTATGCCACGATATTTGTGTGGGTGTGTTGGTATGGATGTCAGAGGGTGGTTGGTATGCGTGTTATAAAAAAAGAAATGCGTGTGCATGTGTGTGTTTGTAATATTGAGAGAGGAAAAACTCAACTGCAAATCTAAAATCCAATCACTGTGTGCACCAGTGGAGTTTTGCTGGCACCCAATGGGGAAAATCTGTTACTGCAAAATCTTACCGAAAGCTCATTTTTTGAGATATCAACATCAAATTTGGAACACAACTTATTTATATGTATGTCTTTGATTTTCTAGCCATTTTAGAGTTCAACTTGTTTTATAAAATATATATTTTATATAAAATAATGTTCATAAATAATTTTCATAAACTTAAACCTATATAACTTTTTTTTAATTTACTTATTCAATTTTTTTTTTTTTTACTTCAGCAATAATCTGCCAAGGGTCTTCTTAAAAATGATACCAAACTTAAGTCTTGGCTCCCAAGCTTCACATTTTTATGACAGTGTTTTGACATGGACATTTTTGTCCTCTATGGACCTATATGTAACTTTTTTTAAATGAAAGTAGCATTCGTCATGCTCAGTATGTTTGGATCAACACACACATGTGAGTCAAGTTTTTCACACATGAACTCTCGTTGCTCCCTGATTGACCATACTCTCCACTAATGCCTTCGGATTGCATTGACAACTTACAAGCCTAAAGTCACTGCTCTCGTTCAAAACAACAAAAAATGTCACTTCTCCCACTAAGTCAGCAGGGTAACTGTAGCCTACATCAATATAATGTGGGATGTGTAACAAAGGCATGCCTAATCATACATGTGGTGATGTTCCCTCAGTGTGCAGTAGTAGACCTTCGATGCATGTGTTAGTTGTGAATACTGTGCACTTTTTATTTTATGCACTTTGAGATGTTCCTGGGTCAAATGTGAGCAAGATGTTTATTTTGTTTCAAAAGGAAACGTAATATTATTGCTAATAGCCTACTACTGTGCACTCTTTTTGTTTTATGCACTTTGTGATCAGATAGGTCATATATGTAGCCTAGGTAGGACTAGGCAAGAGGTCAGTTTTTTCTTTTGTAAGTGGAAAAAGTAGGGGCTACCTCAGATTCTGTTCAGTTAGCTCTTTTATTGTTTTTTTTATGCACCTTTTGCTGTGCAAACTGACCAAAGTTAAAAGAGAAACAATGAATAAACCTTACATGTTTTTCAATACATTTGTTTGTATTGGTTTTAAAATCTGTCATTACGAGCTGCTTCATCGCTGAAATGACTGGCCCAGCTAACCTTCTTGGTTTGAAAATCTGGCCCAACCCGGGCTGAACCCCAAGCTCGGAGCCCTGCCCCCGGACAGCACGCCAAATACGCATTAAACTTACTCCCTCTAATTGTATGTAAGGGTGAACTTGTGAAACACCGTTACGTAATCAGGATACAAGAAATTGGTAACTGTAATTTGTTACAATTAGGTCAAAAAACAAAGATTTCAAGTTAGCAATGCTAGAACTGATATATTGTGAGGGCGCATGAGGCGATCACTTGAATTGTTTCCTTATAATGGAGGAAACAACTTAATACACCCCGTCATTTATGGTCATAAGTGGAAGTCATCATTTGAACTTGTAAAGGGTTTAGTTTTATTTGTGTGCACTTACAATAAAACAAAACATTGTACTTTTTAAAATAAAGAAAACAAACAGGATGCCGCAATCTGCCGTCACGGATTATTTTCTTGTTTGAACTCTGAACCCACTGTAAATATGTTCATAATCTGTAAATCTGGAAATGTCTATTCTGACTAAACCCAACTGTGATACTTTTATTCTCATATATTTATATTTTTATTCTTTTTTTCTTATAATTTGTAGTATTATGTTTCATGCTTCTTGTTGTATTTGTATATGTCCACTGGAAGCCTCAGCACCAAAACAAATTCCTTGTGTGTGCAAGCACACTTGGCAATAAAGCTCTTTCTGATTCTGATTCTGAACTTGTTCAGCACCATATAGCCTACAACTTGCACATTTTCTTCTTTTGTTTTGTTAATCTCGTAATGATTGAAGTGAAACATTTTGCACATTTACTCCTTATATATATATATATATATTTTATTCGTTTTTTTCTCCGTTCACAGAAGAGCTGCAGGTGTGTGATGTGACGATGAGTGAATATTTGTGCATGTAAAACTAAACCCCTGGAAAACAGATTTTGTTATTCTTAAAGGCTCACAGACACTTGTTTATTCTAGTTCAATTTAATTCTAATTTAACATAATATTGTCGGTTAACAAGCTTTGGTTGCCGGTTAGGGAAAAAAATAAATAAATAACATCACTAACCGTTACAAAACATCACATTTACAATCACACACCCAGTCTGATAGTCTCTCAAAGTCTGTTATGGTATAGCCATACAGTATTAAAGGTTTAATTATTGTTCATTAAATTTAAAAAAGCATTCAGCATGACATTTTGGTAGAAAAGCTTACTATTACAATCTAGTTAATGAACAACACTGGCTTTTTTAACAATCATTTTAAAGGGATAGTTCACCTAAAAATTAAAATTTTGTCATTATTTACTCACCCTCAGGTTGTTCTAAACCTGCATGAGTTTTTTTTTCAGAAGATATTCTGAAGAATGTTGGTAACCAAACCATTGCTGGTCCCCATTGACTTCCATAGTATGAAAAATAAAACACAGTTTGCTTACCAACATTCCAAGAACTCATACAGGTTAAGAAAAACTTGATGGGTGAGTAAATTATGACATAATTTTAATTTTTGTGTGAACTATCCCTTTAATTCTACAATTGCAATTGCATCAAGCACAACTGAAGAAAAAAATTCATCAACCAATTCATCAGGCAAAACTGACTTTCATTGAAGGAGAACCAAAATGTAACCAAAATAATTTAAGATCTAGAATGCCAAACCACACAATTCATCTGACTGTTGATTCCTTTAAGGTGCACTAAGTAATTGCATGTTTATGGATGCGTCCAAAAGCTTAGGCAGCTGACTTGTTGCCTCTACACTATCAGGCAATAACTTCACAGCAGTGTTTGCACACAAAGGTATCTCACAAAACTGATTTCAGACAGGAGTTCTGAGGAAGCAGAACAGTCTAATCATCTACAACAAAACAGAGCAAGCTTTGGTGATAACAAAGCACATATTTAATTACTACAATACTAATTTTGCGCTAGAACTGAAATCAAAAGTTGAATGACATTCAAACTCATTCAAAAACATACATTTACACACAAACTGACCACCAACCACAACTTTCAGCACAGGATAATGGTATATGGGCAACAAAGAATACATCTATGCTGCCTTCAAAAATCCATTGGATGAAGGTATCTCAGCAGACAGAATCATTGGATTCGGGATTGCCTCGTTTCCTTCCTACACTTGTGAAGGCATAATTTTTCAGCTTTTGGATGCAGCCTATGGCTGTCCGAAATCACATAATCTCTTGAGTAGGTTCTTATTTTGAATAAGTAATTCACAACCGCAAAAAAAATATATGTTCTATATAGTATGAGTGTGTGTAGTATGAATGTAATCAGGACATAGGCCTACTACATTCACCATGTTGTCATTATTATGTGACCTACCAGCATCAGTTAAGTCACTTCTCCACCATTCATGAATCCTATACCGCGGCATCATGGGATAGTAAAGTAGCCATCGTATGAAAGAAGAAATGGACATAAACATATGAGTTTATGTCCATCGGAAGAAATAGGTAATCCGGGTACTTTTTGCAGACTCTTATGAGTACTGTGAATTTGACTCTTTTGTTTTTCGCCTACTATATAGTGGGGAAGTATACGATTTCGGATGCATCTTCTTCTTCTTCTTCTTCTTTGTTTTTAACGGCGGTTGGCAACCAGCTTTTGGTGCATTACCGCCACCTTCTGCTCCGGAGTGTGAATCAGACATTTGGCTTACAATCTAATTTCCACAAAAAAAAAAAATAAATAATAAAAAAAAAAAAAAACCTTATAACACACACTCACATTCATTAATTTCCCTACACACTTTCCTATATCCCTATTTATCCTCATAACCTATCATACAAACCAGTTTCCCTTAAAAAAGTTAACAATATTCTAACCTGTGCTCTGTCACCTATATTCAACACTCCATTTAATGTTAATTCCTGTACCCTTAATTCCCTCAAATTATTCCTCATTATCACTCTCTGTACCTCATACCTCCTACATCTTATAATTATGTGCTCCACTGACTCCTCTTCCTGACACCACTCACACAAGCCTGTCTCATGTTTTCCTATAATTTTCAGTGATTTGTTTAAAGCACAATGGCCCAGCCTTAACCTTGTCATTACAATTTCCTCTCTTCTGTGACCACCACCTAACCTAGTTATTTTTACACTCTTTTGAATTTGATATAAATGCCTTCCTTTCTCCTCTCTGTCCCATCTTTCTTGCCACATTTGGTTAGTTTTTTCCCAGATAATACTTTTGACCTCTGCTTTACTTATTTTAATTTGCATTTCTATATTTTCCTTCTTTAAAGCCCTTTTTGCCAATTCATCCACCTGCTCATTCCCTTTCACCCCTACATGTGCTGGAACCCACATAAATTGTACCTGTCCTTCTTGATTTGTTATCCTTGTAACTGACTGAAGGACTTCATACAATACATCCTGACGGCTCTTAGAATGAAAAGACTTTAAACTCACAAGGACTGAGGATGAATCGGAGCATATCAGCACCTTTTCTTGCATTGTTTTTTCCACCCACCTTAACGCAACTAACACTGCCACCATTTCCACTGTATATACTCCCAAAAAATCTGATGTTCTTCTATTAATTCCTATTCCTTTTGCAGGTATTGGCACCCCATATCCAGTCACCCCTGTCTCGGGTTTCTTAGAACTATCTGTATATATATGTATGAATTCTTTATAATCTTTATTTATATGGTATTTGAATGCTCTAACCAAATCTATTTGATCTTTTTCTTTCCTTTTTAAGTCTAACAAATACCAGTCAATATCTGGCCAAACAAGTACCCATGGAGCCACCATCGGATATATTCCACATATATTGCTTTTAATGCAGAGCAACTTGCTCCCCACTCCCTACCTGTCAAACATCTCATCACATTAATAACTTTTTTGCATTTTCCTTCTATTTTCTTTATATGATCTGCCCATGTTAACCGAGAATCGTAAATGACTCCCAAAAAATTTGAATGTTCCAACCCTTTCTAATTCTTTCCCATACATATTTAACTTCATCCCTTCCTTAATTTGTTTCCTGGTGAAAAAGACTGTTTGTGTTTTTTCTATTGAGAACTTAAACCCCCAATCAAATCCCCACTCCACCACCTCATCAATTGCTCCTTGTACTTTCCTAATTGCATACTCCATATTCTTTCCCCTTTTCCACAAAGCCCCATCATCCGCAAACAGTGACCTCCCTATATCCATTGGCACCTTTGTGAAGACATCATCGATCATGATGATAAAAAGTAGTGGGCTTATCACACTGCCTTGAGGCGTTCCATTGCCCACATCGTACTGACTTGATATGTCTGACCCTATTCGTACTTCAATTTTTCTTCCAAACAAAAAATTCTTTATCCAGTTAAAGACTCTGCCCCCTACACCTACCAAGTGCAACTTTATTAACAATCCTTCCTTCCACATCATGTCATAAGCTTTTTCTATATCGAAAAACACTGTAATGACTGATTCGTTATTTGCCTGAGCCTTTCTTATTTCATTTTCTAGTCTTATCACCGAATCCATGGTACTCCTTCCTTTCCTAAAACCACTTTGATAGTTTGCTAGCTTTCCATTTTTTTTTCTAGTATATACGATAACCTTTCTGTTATCATCCTTTCCATAATTTTAGCATACATTTGATGTTAATGCTATTGGTCCGTAACTAGTGGGTTTAGAAGGATCCTTTCCAGGTTTCCTTATTATTTCGGATGCATCCTTTGTTAAACTAGCTTTTATCTGTCTCCCTAAACAATCTATACAACATCATTAAACTCTCTGCTGCCACCATCAGCTCTGGAGCACCATGAAGGTGCAGCTCTTTCTAGGCAACTGATATAACAGGAGTCACATCTGAGATTACTTTCCTCACTGAAACACTGCAAATGTTCTTAATCAACAATGAAATTATTCATTTTCACTTTCAGCCAGCAGTGTTTACCTTTTTCACTGATGGACTCACTTTCCAGCTCCACATCCTCACAGCTGGTGTACTCTGGCGTGGTGGCCAACTCCTCCTCTGAGCTGCTGAAGCTGCCCATGGTTCTGAGCTTGCCAAGGCGTTTGCTTCGGTTGGGTCGAGGTGGAGGAGGCCGAACCGATTCGGATTGGTCTGAGCTTAGGGAGTCATTTCGCAGCATGCTATCCATTTTGTCCCGATTGTTCCTGCGCATAGCTGAGCTAGGGTCCAAGTGGTGCTGTTGGGGTATGGGTTTCCTTGTTGGCTCCGCCAGTCCTCGCCGGCTTTCACCCAGCACAGGGCTGCGGTGTGGTGTTGGTGGGCTATGATTCGACATCCGATGTCCCGGTGAGCTCCTGTCCTCAGAGTATGAGAGTTGACTTGGACCTCCCAATAGAGGGAGGCGCGACTTCCGTACACCGGGGCCATGCAGAGGCTCGTCAAGTTCTGTATACGCAAGTGAGACGTCACTATGGCGCCGCTCATGCCGTGCCCGTGACACCTGGGCATGGATGCGCATCTGCTCCTCGTAGGGCTGGGGTTTGACCGGGTAGCGCGCCAGGTTGGGGTCACTGCGGTAACGGGCCTGGTATTCCTCCTCACGGCGCCTCTGGAGTTCATAGTCGTCTAACTGGCCGTCCAAACGCTGGCCTTGTGAGTGCCAGCGTCCTCGACTGTCTCGATAATCTCCCACCTCGTTGTACATTCTTGAACTCCTGGGCGAACGGCCAGGGTCACGTCCGTAGTCGGACGGAGAGCGAGGCATGCCACCTTCAGCCGGGGCATACTGCAATCCTCCTTCCCCCTCCCTTTGGTTATATGCTGCGTTTGGGTCTCTGGATGCTGATGGGCTTCTGTTTCTAAGAATGGAAAAAGAAAATAATGTCAGTGTGACTGGTCAATACAGTGAGGCAAGTCTAAAGCAAATAAACAAATGTAGACAATCACAAATGAGCTTTGGGCACCTCCCTTTCTCTTCAAGCAATTCAGATAAGAGATGTGTAAAACTACATACTTTAAAAATTAACTAGATTTTGTGGGTGAGTTGTCTGAACAATTAATCTGCCTTAAGGAAGCCCTGTATATTACTCTAATTTAGGGTAATGCCCAAGAAACAGTTTAGATGTGTTTCACATAGGATGCATTCTTGTGTTCAAAAATAGCTGGATGTAGCACTAAAGACTGGAAAAGGGTCTCAGGATGTTCATGGCGCAGGACTGGTGCTAAAGACTGGTCAGAAAATCATGATTATAATCATGATTATTTTATTATATGGGCAGCCTCAATTTTTAACGGTAAAAAAATAAATCTGCATAAAGTTTTGTGGGGAAATGTTTAATTGGGAAATGATTCTCAGGTTGCAACATCTAATATTACTCTAATAGGCAGAAAACCTGACAACTCTAGAGGGTATAAAATTATAGAATTAAATACAAAATAAATATTTTTCATTTATTTTTTTCTTCTTCATTACAATACAATGCAGCCAATTATTTAGTTTTGGAAACAAAGTCACACTTTTTTTTTCCTCACACAGAATAAATTAACCTTAAATTAACCAGCCATCCTGATCTATGCGTAATTACTAGACCGGCTCAGACTAAACTGTTTGACCCAAACTGTCACCTCAAGTTCACTGCCCAAGAGTCCATACCCATTTGGCTTCAGGACTCTCTTGTTTAAGCAGGCATACGTCAACAAGCATCACTGTTGTTCCTGCCCTGGAGCTCTTTCATCGTGAGGAGCCCAAAGGGACTGTGAGAGTGGGCAGTTGGATCGGGTTTGGTGGTCCTGGGACCTGTCTGCCATAACAGACCTTTGAGCCATGGCTTTCATAGTGGTTAACCTTTAAGAGCACATAGTTTGGCTCTGGCCACAATCATGAGGGGAATTATGTCACACTGAGTTTATTTACCTCCCTTTCTTTTTTTCTTTCTTTTTTCTTTCTTTCTTTCTTTCTTTCTTATTACCTACGTCATGTCATGCCAGCCAGTGTCACTTACAGCAAATGCCACTACTCTCCAGCACTGTTTCAAAAAGGAGACAATGGGATGGGTGTGATTGTAAAAGTAAACATCACTTTTATATTGCTCATACTTAAGGTTAAAGATTTGAGCAAAACCATAACCCTAAATAAACCCTAAATAAAACTTCAGTGTGGAACTCATCTCTCATTGTTTGTGTTTTAGGCACGAATGATACTTCAAAACATGTTACTTGTTGAGAAGAATGCACTGAGCATCAGTGAAGCACCGAGAAAACTTTGGCAACCTCCCTCAATACCTTACAGTTGGGAGTTTTTGCATGGACAAACATTTTACTTTTATTGACACGGGCGATACATCATTAAATGATTGTGCAGAGTCAGCAGCAGTACCATATTGAGCTGTACCATATTCCAGCACTAAATGATTGCTAAATGTCTAAAATGTGACATCAACCATTGTGCCATCATATGCATGATTGCAATGTTAACCCTCTGCAAAGCTCTATGACCTTCTCAATCAGAGCAGCCCGACACAGCAGGAGAATATTTTAAAACATTCTGTACGTGTACAGTACACAATTACAACATTATAGGTTGTTTGCTTTAAAATAAAGGCCATCTTGAACACAGATGCTAGACTGTGTACATAACACTATTCTTACACCCAGAAAAAAAACCTTAGTATTGCACTATTTGTTTATAGAAATTCCTTACATTGGCTATGGAATTAAAGATCCCAAATAAAACACGATTCCTCATTTCCACGGAAATAGTGCTTGGGTTGTAGTTGAATCAAATCACTAACTATGTCCCTACATATTTTAAAATACAATTCAGCTTATTTTTTGTTAATTTATTAATGGTCATGAAGCAATTTAAATATATAAAAATTCAAATGAATAGTAATATATTTACAGATGGTATTTGTAAATAAACGCAATTTATTTAAAACAAGAAAAATAATGTCACTGGAGTAACTGTGAAATGTTACAAAAATAGGATGGAATCTAGTCAAATAAGAACACCACATCTGGTTTTAAAACATATACAACACATTAGAACATATATTTTAAAGAAGTCTCTGAAGTTGCTGAATTTATTTGTTAAAAAATACAGTAAAAACATTTTCTATTTGAATATATTTTAAAACGTAAAAGGCAGCATTTCTCCAGTCTTCAGTGTCACAAGATCATTCTAATATGCTGATTTGCTACTCAAGAAACATTTCTTATAATGAAGGTTGAAAACACTTCATATTTTTGTGGAAACCATGATTTTTCAGAATGAATAGGCTATAAAGTTTAAAAAAGAGCATTTATTTGATATAGAGATATTCTAAAACATTATAAATGTTTTACTGTCACTTTTGATCAAATTAATGCATTATTTATTAATTAAAGTTTTTTTTTTTTTTTTTATCTTATGGACCTCAAACCTTTGAATAGTAGTGTATATTATAACAATATACATTATAGTAATATACTATGTTCACATTCAGGGCATTGATAAGGAAGAGGGAAGGAAGAGGAAAGGAAGAGGAAGACAAATTGAATGTGTAAATTCTATATCTAAGCAAACCTCACCACGAGCATGATAAGCTTTCCTAATTGTACGGCCAGCTCTGTGTGGGCATTACTCAGGCGTTATAATTACTCGTCTCGGAACATCTGTACGCCTGTCACAAAACCGTCAACTAAGCAGCATTCAGTGAGAGTCACTCAACTGTCACACAAACGCTGCACAGGCAAAAAAAAACAAAAAAAACAATCTTCCACGGCCGAGCGCATCACGCATGCACGCACCTGTCAGTCAAGAGCTGCACATCTGGGCTGCGGGCGCAAGCATGTTGAGTGCGTGGCTGCATCAACCACAAATCCCTGTTTGAGCGCTGTGCACCACACGGCTACGCTGAAGGGCTGAAGAGGTCCAGCTGGGGGGAAACCAGGTCACCACTACAGAAAACACAAGCACTACTCCCGTAGTACAGCAGCTGCTAGCTTAGCACATCATCCACCCCTCCCAGCATGCCCTCACACATGGAGGCGTTACGGTCAGGCCGCACCGGAGCGAAGAGTCAATTCTAGAAAGCCGAAGTGGTCCGAGAGGTGCCGACGGGTGCCGAGAGGCCGAACGCACGAGGAGCAAAGGCTTCTGGGAGCGGAGAGCAGTGTTACCATTTAATGCTGTTATCACAGGCTGTATTTAGCTGGAGGTCAAGCACGACTTTACCCTGCAAGGAGGATTATGGTACTTAGCTGATTACTGGCTGCCTGACGGTTATTGCCTACCAATTGTACGGCTTGGGAACTCCTTCTCTGAGTGCAAGACTGGATTTCGGCATAATCATCTTCCTCTTTGCCCCGACAAACTCCAAGAACAAAGCGACACAATATCCCAGTGAAATAAACCTCTCTCGATATGATGTATCAGCATATATAACTTGGCTGTCTCAGCATGAATATGCAGCAATTGCATGCATGTGTGTGTGGTGGGGGGGGCGCATTTCCCTGAGCTCTGAGCAAGTGTGGGCATGTTCACAAATATTCATAAATCTGGTGTGTGTGTGTTGATGAAGACACAACAGTCCAGTCTCTTTCTCAAGCAGACAGATTAACTCAGGGCCTTGTAAGCATGTGTGCATAAATGCATCTGTGTGACAGTGAGAACATAGCGCCACCTACAGTCAGTGAAACATAATACACTATAGCTGATTGGTGTTAATTAAGTGGGTGTACTACAATTATATAATCAATAAGTGTATATTTTTTATGTTAAAATTAGTTTTATGAGGGTTTTTTAATAGCCCATGCAGATATCTACAAAACAAGTATAGTACCTACAAAAAAAAAAGTATAGTAAGGAATGTTGGGCTTCACGATTTGAGGGAAAAATCGAATTGCGATTTTTCTGATAAAAATTGCAATTGAGAATTTAAAATGTGGTAAAAAAAAATTCCCTGTTTGCAGTTCATGTTTGTTGGGCTGCACAATTTGGCCAAAATGTTGTGATTGTATATCAGTATGACTGTATAATAATAATAATAATACTAATAATATAATATAATATATTATATAAAAATAACTATAAAAAAACAAAATAAGAAATATTAATATTGTAATATTTCATTGTACAATAAAACAAAACCGCAGGGAGCTTAAATCTTCTCTTTTGTTAATAATCACTTCTCATTACGGTAGATGGTTGGTGTACATGTATGCTGTGTATGCTGCGACTCAAACTCAGAACTGCTGCTCACGTGTAAATGAGCACAGTGCCGTGCTTTTCTCTGAAACACACTGCACATATATTTCTTTAATAAAATTGCAGCCTTCGTGATTTGATAATCGCACTAAGCCATATCGTGATTTCGGATTTATTTTTGGTTTACCATGAAGCCCTACTGGAATTGTATTCATAACCAAAATTATTTTTTAAAGATTTTAATAACTTCAGGTTGTGTTAACAGTTCTTTAACACCTGCATTTATCTGCCAATGCGAATGGAGCACTGTACTAAACACTGAATCTACAGTGCCACTGCAGAAGAAATTATATTTTAGCTTGCGGTTTAAATTCAATGTGAAAATATTAATATTGCATTGCAGGCAGCAAAGGGAGTGAAAATGACTCTCAGAGCCGATCCTGACCTCCCTGGGGCCCTAAGCTAAATTCTGTTAAGGGGCCCTCCTACCTGGCCCATGTAAACCATTTGCCAGTGCTACATAGTCGCACCTGACACCCCAGTGCTCCCACTCCTTTGACTAGTACTAATGAAAATGTAATTCCTGATATCAGAAATAGACATTGTTACTAGAAGAAATACATTCTTAATATCAAGAATTCACATTTTAAATAGTACAAATGTAATAATTGATATCAAAAATGCATCCTGTGAATGAATAAAAGCTAAAATGGCTTGTCATAGCATGCCACTGTGTTTTAAATGATAAAAGCAATACTTGACACTTGATGGTTATTATTTACTGAGAGATGTGCATCCATATTGACCAGTGGGCTATGTCCAGCCATTCAACATTTTAAATGCAATATAGTCTATGAATCAAAAGTCAATGTCAATACATTGCTTTCCATCTTGCTTTATTGCAGAGTAAACTAAACTGACTTGGAGACTAGATAATCATTGTCTTGTTTTAAAGGTATGTCCGCCTATAATGAGGAGTGTCATCACGCCCATATTGTACTGGTCCTCACCATCTATGGTCCCCACATATGTTTTGCTGGAAGTGCGCGTTTCATTTTGTGCACCCACATATGAACGCATGTTAACAAGTTATGCGGTTATCTTTTCCGAGCTGCAGTTTATAAACAAACACCGTTGCCCTTTGTCGTTTATCAAACGTAATAAATAGTTGTATGTATTTCACTCTCACTTTTTTTGTCAGGAACAAAGTCACAGAACACAGCCCTCAAGGCCCTGGAAGTGGCCGGTGTTTTAAGCAAAACACAGAAAGACCACAATATGCACTGCCCAGCTGGGTTAGCAAGACAGACAGACTAGAGATAGATGCACATCAACTTAACTTTACTGTTCTTTGCTGACATCAAACTTGGAGAGGAGAGAATACAAGTCAACTTGCTTGCTGTTCCTGCAATTCACTCTCATGGTGTTTTTTTCTCTCTTTTCGTGACCAGAAGGATATAGTTCCGCTTAATTTTCTATATTGATCGATATTGTAAACTTTGATTGACGGGGTTTGACACGAGGGGGAGGCGGGGCATTGAGTAATTTGCGGGGCCCTACACAATTTGCGTAGTCTGCGTATAGGGCTGATCGGCTCTGATGACTCTTATGACCCTAGTCTTTTTTCCAATTCATCAAAAGTCAGTGAGAGTGATTACTGAATTAATTACTCGCTTACTGAATCACAAGTCAGATCACTTTCAGTCATGTCTGACTGTTCCTGTGTTATGTAGTAGGCCTATTTAGGGTTTCTGAGGCTTTTAAACAGTGTAATCATTGTATTTTGAAATGCTACATGTATGTATTTTGAATGTTTTTATTTACTATGTAGCTGGACATAATATATACCTCAACTTAAGACAGCATTTACGCCAACCACTGTGCTATTAAAATCTGTTTAAAATCTGTGTAAACACACCTTGCCAGCACAGCAATGCCCTAGAAACCACATATAACATCCTAAGCAACTGCCCAGCAATAAATTGGAAACCACCTACATCCTGCCTTCAGTCTTCAGTGTCACATAATCCTTCTGAAATCATTTTGTTATGCTGATTCGAGACATTTCTTAATATTATCCATGTTGAAAACAGCTGCTTCAGTTTTATGTAGAATCCGGGATTCATTACCATTTAAAAGGATTTTATAAAATCAATACTTTTATGTAGCAAGGACACATTAAAATGATCAAAAGTGACAAACAGGACATTTATAATGTCACAAAATATTTCTATTTAAAAAAATTGCTGTTCTTTTGAACTTTTCATTCATCAAAGAATTCTAAAAAAATCATCACTGTTTTCACAGAAAAGAATGAAGCAGCACAACTGCTTGTATTCAACATTGATAATACGGTTTTTTTTTTTTTTTCTTCAGCAAATCAGTATATTAGAATGATTTCTGAAGGATCATGTAACACTGAAGATTAGAGTAATGGCTGCTAAAAATTCAGCTTTGATTCCTTTGACAGGAATGATTTACATTTTAAAATATATTAACATATAAAACATATTTTAAATTGTAATAATATTCCATAATTTCACTGTTTTTACTATATTTTTGATCAAATAAATGGTGAGCATAAAAGACTTCTTTCAAATACATAAAAAAACACACTTATTCCAAACTGTTGACAAGTAGTGTATAGGATGAAATTTCCAGAAATAAGAAATAAAATGATAAATATCCAGATTTGTCTAATATTAAATAATCTTAGTCACCTTAAGGCCCTCTAGTGGGCCCTGGTCCCCTGGTTGAGAACCACTGCATAAGCGAGAAATGACACACTGCACCTTCTCAGCTGATGTTGCTAATCTAGTAGAAAGGACAGATGGTATAAATCAAATCCGCCCAGTACATTGATTTCAGCAGAGCATTCGTGTTGTGATCAGCCCGTTGGACCCTCCACACAGTGATCAGACAGCAGCTGAGATCACAGTCTCTCACCAAGGGGGATCCGTCTGACCTGCTTCCATGTAAAAGCTCTAAGACTGCCTTATTAGCATCTCAAGACACACACACACAACACACACACCGTAAGTAGGGCATACCCCAGTAGAGCGGGACACACTCCATAAAAGAGGGGCAGAAAATTCAGGGAAGAGAATCAACCACAACAGTGAGGTAAATAGACCTTCCAATAATAAATCAGGGCGCAAGTTTGAAAAATATATATTCGATACATAAACCTTAAGAGGTACACGAATGTGGCATTAAAAATACCATGGTCTCACAGTTTTTTAGACGGTATCATAGCCATATCATGGTTTTTAGACATGTACTGTACCATGGATATACAATAGTAAATAATAATTCAGTATCATGGTATTTTTTCAAGGTACATGGTGCCATTCATTACCATACGTCACTTTACCATTATACCGTACAAAAGTGCATTAAACAGAAGTTGCAATAGTCTTTTCTTCCCTATTGTGACGTACATCCGAGTTTCTTGAACAAGAAAAAATTAAGGGCGGGACTTGATCTTGTCCATTGGGAATCGATGGGATCATTAAGTCATGTTTCATGTCATGTGAATGACAGTTTGTTCTGCCCTCACGTCAGTAAACACGTCATCAGAGAAGAGAAAAGATGTCATCACAAGAGGGAGGGGAAGCTATTTTGATAAAAGATTACAAGGGAACATGAATTTAAAATAATAATGATGTGCACAAATAAATAATTTATAACAAATATTGCAATATTCCATTTAAAAGAAAAACAACAATTGTCAATTTTGATTTTATGTTGACTTCAAAAGCAAAGCAGGGCCATCACATTTTATTAAAAAATATCAGATAGTCTTTTTTTTTTTGTAGTATTTAATGTATTATATTTGAATCATAAAATCAACTGGCATTTGACCATGCAAAATTCATTGCCACAATGTTAAAGCAGTTGCCAGGATGTTGTTATGTGGTTCCTAAGGTGAATTCTTAGCGTGTTGCTATGCACTTGCTATGGTTTTCTGGGTAGTTGCTAGGGCATTGCTTGATGGTTGCTATGATGTTATGAGTGATTGTTAGGCATTGCTAGGTGGTTACTACTAGTGCTAAGGTGGTAGGGTGGATACTAGGGTGCACTGAGTGGTTCCCACTGTGTAATTTTAGCATGGTATGTGGATGCTAAGGTGTTAGGGTGGTTGGTAGGGTGCTCTGGGTGGATGCTGACATGTTAGGGTGGTTGCTAGAGTGTTGCTTAGTGGTTGTTAGGATGATCTGGGTGGTTAGTAGAGCTAGTGATTATTAGCACGTTGCAATGTGGTTAGGGTTTTAATTAGTGTTGAAATGTGAATGCTAATGTGTCAGGGTGGTTCCATAGGGGTTTGCTACATTTGGTCTAAGTTACTGGGCATCTCTACGTAGGGTAATGGGTTAGTTCAAATTATGAACCTTGCCTCAAATTATGCTTGCCTTAGCAAATGCCACTATTATATTTCACTCTTAAATCATAGCTGACTGCACTGAACTATTATAATAAGCTTCACCATTAGTTGGATTACAGAATGCTATAGACCTGTCCTTTAACCCCCCCACATCCAAGCAACACCAATATCCAGAAACAATACCACTAAAAAAACCCAACTCTGTGCTAAGTACAGCGTGCCAGACATGAGTCATACTTCAGAAGGCAGTAGTGGAATGCTCCAGAACGTTGGTGCAGTACTCTGAATCTATTAGTATGCTCGTTGTGTTCCAAATATGCACTGATTTTAATTACCTACTCTTCTGATTCAGCGTACATCACTCAAGCACTGCACTTCTGATAAAGTAATGCTGTTTACTGAAGTCCAAAACCCTTGTCAACTTCCTCTCTTTCCAATGGAAAGAGAAGGAAGGTTTAAAAAAATAGTTTACAAACAAAAAATATACAGTATATTCTGTAATTTTCTTTATTCATTTTATTTCATCTTTGGAGTACAAAAGGAGTTTTTATGCTCTTTTTCTTTCAATTGTCTTGATTTTTTTTAAAGAAATTTATACTTTGATTGCTGAAAAATGGCTGCTGAAAATTCAGCTATTCATACTGGAATAGAAATCAGATCTTTTCAATTGTAATAATTGTTCACAATATTATTGTTTTACTGTATTTTTTATCAAATTAATTCAGCCTTGGTAAGAGACTTCAATCAAAAACTTTTTAAAATCTTACCAAACTCAAAATATTTGAACAGAGGTGTACAATGAACAGGAACTGAAGCTTTCAAACTTCAAAAACAAGTATCATAAAAGTAATACATACGACTTATGTGCTATATTCTACTTGTGTGCTAAATACGTAAGTCTTCTCACATCATGCAATAGCGCTGTGTGAGGAACAGAGCAAAATTTGCTATTCATTAACAATTATTCTTTTGAGACAGATTGTTTCAATAAATCATTTGATCCAGTTCACAAAATCATCTGAATGATTCTTTTGTGAATCAAACTGATGAATTTAACTATTTTGACTTCAAATTCAGTCTGTTCCTCAAACAAAGCTTGTATAAATTCAGAAGACTTGGAACACGAGCCATACTTTTATTAAGTTTTTGATGTTGGAAGCTTAATTGCATGAAAAATAGTGGCCACCAACACATTCTGAATTTCTCTTTTGGTGTGAAGAAAAAGAAAGTCATTAGACCAACATTAGGGTGAGTAAATCATGTTAGTATTTTCATTTTTGAGCAAACTTTTGCTTTATTTGCACTTTCTTTCTTGTAAAGATCACTCTTTAACTAATGGGCACTCCAGTGTGGTGGGATTTGAAACACTTAGTCCAGCGCTGCACAGACAGTCTCTATTTTGGGCCTGGACAGGCAGGTCATAGGGCCGTAGAGTGCCTTGCAGGCTGCTGAATAAATAATTTGTTCCTTTATATAGTGGGTGAAGTGGATGCCAGTTGAGTCGGCAGCCTTTAAAAGAGGATGCGAGCGAGAGTATAAATGAACACACATTGGTTCCTCTGACGCATGCGATGCAGCACAGCGCAACGAGAGATGTGGGTGAGCGGCGGAGTCAGAAGGGAGACTTTCTCGTCTCATTTTAAATTAAAACAGATTTTCTCTCTCTTCTCTCTTAGATAAACACTGCCCTATTCATCCACTCCAGTCGAGCCCTTTCTAGCACTTTCAATCAGATTTCACACAAAAGAAAAATGCAGTGCGGCGCACAATGGCTGAAGTGTAGAAAATTGCAGTGGCTCTGAGAGCTAAAAATGCGTTGGCGACCAGCTCGGAGCTAAGTATCACTGTTATTTCTATAGCAAAGTTTGTTTCTCAAGGGCAGAAGTGATGAATATTTCTCTGCGTTTTATCAAAGGCAGAGAGATGTCATGTTGCTGTCAGTAACGGAGAGGATGGGAGCTCTGAGGGGGATGAAACGGCTGTGGGTTTGGGAAATGACACTCTACAGTGTGGCAAGAAGTGTTGTGTGCAGACTTCGTGTGGAGTCAAGGCAGTCCTCAAAAATGCCAGGGACAAAGAGATGCACTGATACTGTGATCATGTTCGTCTACTCTGTAAAAGGCTCCAGCATGTAGAATATATGCAACATTCATTGCAAAAACACTGATGCAGAGCTAGATATTTCCAGATTCATTTGATATATTTTGAAAGAAATTAATACTTTTATTCAGCAAGGATGCATTAAATTGATCAAAAGTGAGAGTAAAGACTTTTACATTGTAACCCAAAAAATATATATATTTTAAATAAATGCTGTTCTTTTCAATGTTTAGATTCATTAAAGGGACTATGTGTAGTTTTTTGGTATTTTATTATCTAAAATCAATATTTTTATTCATAAATATGTCCTCAATGGTGTACAAATACCTTTGCCAATTATCTGACTTATCCTCGTAAACAAAGAATTTATTATCTTTATATACATGTGACGGGTAGGTCCACGGAGGCTTCCATGTAGTTCCGCCATCTTGAAAAACTATAATAGCAGAGAGGGTCAAAAAGTACTAGGCAAACGCGTTTTCGTTCAGAGCCAGCGTCACGTAACTGAAAGCAGCAGAAACGGAGGAGCAGAGCGGTGAGAGGCGCTTGTCACTGCCCCGGCAAGTTTAAAAGGCTGCATTGCACTGTTATTATTCATACTGTAACATTCGTTTGTTCATTGTGTCAAGTTGCAGTTTGTTTGAAATGACAAACCTGTTCACCCGAAGGAAAACTCGACGAAGGGCTATTAGAAGACATCCTGTCATAGCTTTTTGGTACATAACAGCTACCGTAGATGCAACACGCATTTGAAAAAGCGAGGTGCTGGAGAGCACAACTCGTTTGAATGCAAAATACAATTTCACCGCTAGATGGGAGAAATTCCTACACAATGTCCCTTTAAAGAATCATACTTTTTTTTTTTTACCATGGTTTCCATTAACATATTAAGCAGCTGTTTTCAACATTGATAATATTAAGAAATGTTTTTTAAGCAGTAAAGCACATATTAGAATGATTTCTGAAGGATCATGTGACACTGAAGACTGGAGTAATGATGCTGAAAATTCAGCTTTGACATCACAGGAAGGAACTACATTTGATAATATATACAAATATAAAACAGTTCTTTTAAATTGTAATAATATTTCAATACATTACTGTTTTTACTTTTTTATATCATAAAATTGCATACCATAAAATTAAGAGGCTTCTTTCAAAAACATTGAAAAATCTTAGCGACTTACTGTGTCCCATACAATTGTTTTTTTAATATCTAATTTAATGTTCCACAGAAGATAGAGCCATAACAGGTTTTAAACAACATGAGGGTGAGTAAATTATGACAGAATTTCTTTTTTTTTTTGTTTGATGAACTACTATTTTAATAAAAATAAACATGCTACCTTCAATACTTACATAAAATTAGTTTTACTTAAAACAGTTATCAATAACAGAATGTACCACAAAGAAATGTGTTGCATAATTATTTATTTTAGGAAGTACTTTCTGAATTGGACTTTTTAATCATAACACTTTATATTAATATATATTATATTATATTTAAATTAATACATTTTCAAATATGTAACATGCATTACTTTATTTAATTACCCAATAAATAAACTGAATACCCCTCCCTTCGTCATAAAAAAAGTAATTCATATGAAAATTAATGTCTCTATGTCAAATGAGCAACAGATTTAGATTTAGATTCAGCTGTCTATGCTGTAAGCAATGTCTTTCCAGGGTTTCCTTCTTAGTCACTGTATTATGTTATTGGAGGACTATTTCATTAGACCTCCAAAAAGAACACTAATTGTTATTTTTAAAATTAAAACTCCCTTAAAGGGTACATATCATGCTAAATCCACTTTTTTAGCCCGTAAATGCATTTTGTTGTATATTTGGAGTGTTTATAAGTACAGAAAAGTTGAAATTAGTCTCTTCAGGTGCTTCGTTGATATCTTTATATTCTGTTTCGGTCATATTTTGCAACCTGTTCCAATTTTTCTATACTCTATGACGTTTTTTGAACAATTACGTCACAGTATTTGCAGCGGAACTGCCAAATAAGGACATTGACTCCCGGCCCAACACTTCAAGCAATCCGCCATTTTTATTTCTCACTGCGATTTTGTAGTCCAAGCTCAAGGATGCAGAAGTTACGTGAGGGTAAGTCAAAATGTTCAGTTGTTGGATGTAGTAACCCACACGCTTCATTACACCGTCTCCCAGCATCAGAACCTCTTCGAAGTGCCTGGTTGAGTTTTATTTTTCATGGAAATGTACCCACATCTGTGGGTAAAGTCATTTTTGTGTGCGCGAAGCACTATAACTACTTTAACAACCTCCGCCAGTATAAAGGATTTGCCGATAGACTTCGTCTGATTGAGGGGTCAATTCCTTCTATCTTTGGAGACGACGAACAGAGCACTTCGGTAAGCTGTAAATAACGTTAATAAAAATAAAGTACTTTACTTTCTTAAAACACACGGTTGTCATGGTTTAGCAGTACCTTTGTCTTTCTTTTCTTTTTTTGTTTAAGTACACGTCTGTAGCAGTATTACTGTTGTTGAGTTTCATCATGACAATGGTCATTTAGCTGCTGTGTTTCCTGATGCTTTTCTAAACGTAGCATATTATACTTTGGTGCTTTTTCTTTAATTGTTTATAATATAACTTATATTTTGTTTTGTGAGTGTTGAATAGTCGTTGTAAAACGTGCAGTATTGTAGAAGTGGGCATGGATGGAGAAGTTACTGTAAATACAGTAACTTACCATTGCGATACATATATATGAAGACGTTGTTCTGCAGGTTCGTCATCTTTATTTTAATCTCGCTCCAGGTCCGGCTCTGGCTCGAACATGTAAGGTCTTCCGTTGTTGACATTTTGTTAATAACGTGTGAATAAAAAGTTTCTGTGCCGCTAGATAATCGTATCTCTGCTATCAAACTACAAAAATGGCCGAACGGGGTGGAGTTGAAACGAGTGTCACCTCTGCAACCTGGAGAGGGGGCAGGGTATGAAGTGTCTCATTTGCATTTAAAGAGACCGCACCAAAACGAGTTGCTCTCAGACGCACATCAGAAAAGGGGTAGAAAAGGGGCCTGTGGAGCTATAATAATGAGGAATTCAGACCCAAGCATTGCAGTTCCGCTTTATATAGACCACAAATGTATGATTTATATGTAAAAAGGAACGATTTAAAAGCATGATATGTCCCCTTTAAGGGCCGTACACATCGGGACGAATATCGGCGTGCATTATTCGCCAGCGTTTTTCAATGCATTTTTTGTGTACACACCCAAGCGACTTTCGCTGACGATGAGCCGAGTGAACATGCAAATTCATTCCCTGACATTAGATGGCGCTTAATGTAAAACAGAAATATCCAGACCCCTGGATTCTGTTCCATTTTATTGTGCTCTCAAGGGTTTTTTGAACCAAGAACACGAGCTGTGTGAATGACTCCTTACCAAGAGCAGTAGTAAGTGTTGTTTGGTGAGTCGCGTTACCTGTAGTAGCAGCTGGGACTCATTTCGATGGGCAAAAACATGAAGGTGGGATGTCAAAGCTTATGTTCCGACACCAACGAGACCAGCAGCTCTACATTTATCTTAGCTTGCATCTTCCTCGTCTTCTTCCCGGCAGTGTGTAGACGCTGCTTGGCGTATATCTTCTTCGCCGTTACGCATGTGTGCTCGGCAAGACCGTTTTGTGTTTGAGCGCCCCCAAGTTGTGTTTACTGTAACTTCAGAAGCTCCAGACACGTGCGCAAAAGCACTAATCTCATTGGTCGGATAGTTTTTGACGCAGCACGTCAAACCAAAAAAATGAACCCGAGGCGTTTTTTAAAAAATTACGCTTTTACGCATGGCGTTTTTTGCGTCGGTGTGCACACTCACATTGGCGCCCTTAGTTTAATCACGAGGCGTTAAATGTCGGCAAATATCGCGCTTGAAATTCGTCACAGTGTGAACGGGCCTTTACACTAGTCCTTCAAAGCAAAATTTCTCCTCAACTGATCCCCCATCTCATACATTTCATCACTTACTTCACCCCCTGTTCTCGAAATACATTGAAAATCCCCCAAAATAAATTTCACATTTTTAAATTTAAACCTGAAAAACTCTATCTTCCAAAAATAAAAAGGTATTCTAGGTAGTTGGCTAAATATTGTGATGATATTGTGAGAACCTTGACCTAATACACAAAAGTCAAGCAGGCTCCCATAGCATTAGCATGAATTAATTTGTCCATGTTAACAAAGCACGGCCACCACCATACAAATGTTCGTTTTCAAAGGTTCGTTTTCATAGTTCATTTCAAAATTAAAATTCTGTCATCATTTACTCACCCTCAAGTTGTTTCAAACCTGTATGAAGTTATTTCTTCTGCTGAACACAAAGGAAGATATTTTGAAGAATGTCAGTAACCAGACAGTTGATGGACCCCATTGACTTTTTATAGAAGAAAAAAAAAAATTCTATGGAAGTCAATGGGGCCCATCAACTGTTTGATTACCAACATTCATCAAAATATCTTCTTTTGTGTTCAGCAGAAGAAAGAAATTCATTCAGGTTTGAAACAACTTGAGGGTGAGTAAAACTAATATTTTAATGCTACATGCCTCTCCTTCTTCAAGCACAATGTTGTAGGGACAGGTTCCAAACAGTGTCATCACATCTGTCTGTTCTTTAAGGGCTACGTATTGTTACAATGACCATGATAGAGGCTCAAAAATGATCTCTTATTGATGGGATTCACTCAATAGACGCACAATGCTGTTAATCTCCCAATCAATGATCTTATTAGGATAAATATCCTGCCAGCTAAATGCATCATTTAAATTTAACCTCAGTTTAAGGATCAATAAACCATCAGCAAACTCCAACTCTTGATTTATCTTCACCTTGTCTATTACATCTGCCCTGACCTTATTAGTGCTGCTTGATAAGGCAACGCTCACTATTGTTATTGCTATAACTCACCCCACAAAATTTTCAAATGAATGATGCCTCAAATCATGTGGCTCATTGAGGAAAGTTAAGCTATTACTTTTCTAAGTGACTTATTTTCCTGGTAGGCAGCGAATTAAAATAGCGGGAAAATCCCATAAGCTTAGCTATGTTTCCATTCATGTATTTTTATGTGAACTTTGAGATATCGCATTAAGAACACTGGATAAAAAAGCCAATTTGCGCATAAAATCTTAAAAATTGCCAAAGAACTTATGCATATGCAATTAAGGTGGATATTTGTATTATTCGCTAAGAAAACATGACCATTACACACTATCTAAAATTTAATATTAATATTAATTTAAAATGTCTTCAGGCAAAATCTGTCATCAAAACGATTTGGTATAATTACCTTCCTGAACTGTCTCACACGATTGCATTCCCAAATATCAGGTATCTGCCTCTGAATGCAGAATAACATGACAGTGTTTTATTGTGTTTCATCTTCGCACTCTGAGGGTCAAGTAATTTATTATGTAGGAAAAAAGTCACAAGCTTCCCTGATTGCAGCAACTTTTAATTTTTTAAAGCTGATATTTTGTGCCAGTTTTCCAGTAAGCGAAGATTTTGTGTTCCCTTTCGAAAGGGAACTCACATTGCGTCGAATGCCGCTTTGGGGAACGCTTCAGGCGTGACAGGTGTCTGAAAACGCAATCGAATCACTTCAATCCTATTGACCTGCGACAGCCCATGATGTCATCATTGTGCGACCAATAAGTATAAAAGGGGCGCCTTGCAAACATTACATTCATCTTTTCATCTTCAGGGACTGTTCTGTTTATAAATGCTGAAGGATTACAGTAAGAGAAATTTAAAAATGAAGCGCACGGGGAAGACTGATTGTTTTCAGAAGTGTGCTGACCTGTGCCTAAGATATTTGACGCCGGGTGACACACATGAACTGTACGTTTTCTGAATAGCACACACAGGCGGTTCTTGAGGGAGCCGCCTGTGCAAACTGTGAGTGTTTTTCTTTGAGAATGCTCCGCTCTCGTCTGGCCCTCTTCTCGAGTGAGGAGGGCTCAGCATCTGGACCTCGTGCTTCAGGTCCCGCTCGTGCTGAGGGCGGCGGCAACATGCATCATGGGGTTCCCAGAAAGACCTCGCCGATGGCCTTGAGAGAGGTGTAAACCTCTCAGACGATTCGCCGGCTGACAAGGGTGAGTTGCAGGTGGATGAGGAAGACTATTCTCCTACTGTTCTCCTACAGCGAGTGCTCTTCAGGACAAGCAGGAGATGGCTGATGAGGGTGATAATCAGGTAGATCCTTAACCCTCTCAGCCACCCTGCCCCGTGTATGCTGAGACACACGGGCCACTAAACATACTGCCGCTGTGATCAGTCGGTCGATGGCGGCCAGGGAGAGAAAGAAAAGGCCTTTCTTCTCGACTCACCGGTTTCGCCCTCTGAACTTATTGGCACCTCTGTGGATGTGGTGGTTGGAAAGTTCATTGAGGCAAATCTGCTCAGCTGCTTTCAGGACTTGTATACCACTGAGATCCAGATCCACGCCCAGACAGGCGGTAGGGCCTGGCCCTTCACGGTCAGGGCCAGAGAGCCAGTGTCCCCTCAATGGCGGAGCAGGTCGCAGCAGAGGCATGACTCCCGCAAGAAGAGGGATCTGAGGGAGGTGATCCAGCACAAACGCATGCAACGTCTGTAATGGATCATCTCCCCGGAGATGCGTTACATCTCAGCCCTCTCCTCTCTTCCCGACTCCCCAGGCGTTTCTTACATCAGGCCTGGGGCTGGGCCCATGATGAGAACGATGTTCTTATGGCCCGCCTCGGCTTGGTTAGTGAGAGCGCCTCTTTCAGGCATGTAAAGTGGAAGACCCCATGTTCATAGAGAACCATCTGGTGAGTCTTCACTCCGCACGCCGCAGGTGAGCTAAGTGGTCTTCTCTAAGAAACATTTTTTGTGTGCAACTAACACTAAAATGTATTTCTCTACAGACCTTTTGTACACTGTGTAGAGTTATGGGGTCATGTTGTTGTACATTAAGGTACACTTGGATATTAGAGCCCTGAAGTTCCCCTATTAGGTGGTTAGAATTATATGGGTGTCTTTTGTGAGCATGTGATGGCTTCTTTTTTGTGTATTCACGGGGTGTACCACCACTCATTCTAGTTGTCCGGAACTAGGTTAACAGCTTAGGCTTCCATGATGAGAGTTTTTTGAGGCCGCCGCTCATTCACATAAATGGAATGTTAGTGGAGCGCTAAGTGGCAGAACGTCATTCTAGTAAGAATGGAAGTGTTTTATGCTGCTGCTTGTTTTATTTCTGAGACAAATCTGTGTTAGCCCTTGGGCTATTAGCCACCTCGGGGTAGAGTAGTTTGTCTCCTCCCAAAGAAAAAAAAACGTTTTTTTTTGGTTTTGGAGTGTTGACTGACGCTGGAGCTTCAGATAGATATTATGTCCAGCCCACAGGGTCGTCTGACATTGTTTGGTCCTCAGTACATCGCTCCCCTGAGCTCTGTTTGAATTTTCATACAGGATAAGCGTTTTTTGCAGCCCTCATATGAGACATCTCTGTCTTGAGGCTGTGGCTCCTCCGAGGCCTCAGGCAGATCTATGCTTACAGGCTGGCCAGGCTCACCAGGGCCGCCATAGTAGCTGGCCTAGGCTATACTAGAGATACTGGAGGCGTTCTGCTAAGGCATTTCTGCCTCTGGCCACTATGTGAATGTAGACTTTTTAAGCATCCCTATATGACAGCCTCCTCCCATGGTGGAAGTCATTCGGCCAAGGCCCGCCCCCTTCTCTGCATTCGGGGTGAGAAAGGTAATGCAGGTTGGTGCAGAGGCATGAGTAGTAAAGACCTAGGGTTAGGCCTTCAATAAGGCCTCCCCGGTACAATAGGTCTTTTTTGAGCAGGGTTTAGGCCGTCTTTCGCCTCACGAAGAGACTGGTTTATTGTTTGCCTGACCCCGGGCCACCAGAATAGGCTCCACTCAGCACACTGAGCTATCTACTCGAGCGATGGGTTAATAATAATAATAATAATAAGTTATATATATATTAGGGCTGGGCAAGTTAACGCGTTATTATCGCGTTAACGCATTTATTAATTAATGCCGACAATTTTTTTATCGCACGTTAACGCAGTTTTTTTATTATTATTTTGAAAGTCCGTTGCTCACTGGCTCTGAATAAACATAGGCCTACAGTCAAACCATGATCACAGGAGGGGTGGGATGTTGGTCAGCCAGCAAATAACCCACCCAAACAAGCAGTGGAGAGAGGCAGGTTCTCTCTGGTGAACAGTTAAAGGGTTGCGCTCTGCGAGTGAATGACAGGCGCTCTATGGATAGTACCTATAAAACCTATAGATAATAACTATTTAGATTCTGGAAACTCACTAACAGCGAGCCGAGGATCAGTCTCTCTTCTAATGATTTGTGCTGCGCGTCCTTTATAAAAAGTTATAGACAATTCAACTTCGGCAACGAGCGGGCGCGGGCGCCTGCGTGAGGCGAGCATGACCGCAACAGTTTCACAGGAACGCACCCGCTTGTCGCTGCACTTTGTGCTCGACCACTTCACCTCACTCTTGGCTGATTTATACTTCTGCGTCGGACTTACGCCGAAGACTATACGCTATAGACTACGCGTTGGTTTTCATTTATATCTCTGCGTCGTTGTCCGCGTTGACGCGCAATTACACATGCACAGGGAGCATGTGAAACCCGGGGAGCGGTTCTAGCAATCACAGCGCTTGCGGTATGCGTAGAATTGACGTTACATTTTTGGACAGGTGCACGTCAGGGTACGCCGAAGTGTACGCGCGCTACACAGCCACGGCGTGAGTATAAAGTATAAATGTTTTTTTTACTCTGTTTAATGTAATCTTACGTGGGAAACCATGGCATGACCAAACCTAAGCTACTATAAGTAACGTTGGTCGACTTATATCTGTAGTAGTGATCATGACCTCTGACTACTACATAGACTGTTTCTGCTGCTCCCTGATAAAAGATACCTGTTGATACCTGTTCAGAAAAAAAACAAGAAAACTGGACTCGTTTTAACAAACTAGATAAAAGGTAATGCCCTGGCAGTGGCAAATAGCTTTGTTTAAATATTTGATTACATTAATGTTGAGATTTGAGGTTACTGTGTAAAGGGAATACTGCTGGTATAAAAACATCTTATTTGTTCAAAGTTATTGCACTTTTGTGTATATAGCAGTACATTTAAATCAAAAGTGTGCAATACACTACTTTAGAAGTCATTATTCAATTTTGCACATAACAATGCGATTAATCGCAAGAAAATCATGCGATTAATCGCGATTAAAATTTTTAATCGTTGCCCAGCACTAATATATATATATATATATATATATATATATATATATATATATTAGTGCTGTCAAACGATTAAAATATTTAATCGCGATTAATCGCATTAATGTCATAGTTAACTCGCGATTAATCGCACATTTTTATCTATTCTTAATGTCTCTTGATTTCTTTTTGTTCATTATTTTTTCTAATTTTAATGCTCTTATCAACATGAAAAAAGTGGATTGCTTGCTTTGTGCACATTTTTTTTTATTGAAAACAACATTGGCAATACTGTGTTCAATTTCACACTAACATTCTCACTTGGAGCAAATAATTTCTTTGTAACACAATGTAACACTGTCCATCAATAAAAGGGTGAAAGAAATACTGACGAGGTACTGATATTGAAGAGGGGGCGGAGAATTCGCATCAGCTGTGTGTGTGTGCTTGGCCATCATTAAGTGGTATTTCAGACTGGACGTGCTGCGATGATGATAGCTCAGTTCATAACGACAAAACACACAGATCACTTTGGTCTAGTTAATGGAACCATTTGGCAACTTTTTAAAAGTAAACTTTCCATTCAGAATCTTATTGGCATCCATTTCGGCGTCTCGCGCTCGTCATCCACTCAAAACGTAACTTTAACCTATTTGGCCGGCTCGCAAGCCCAAACAAGTGTGTGCGCGTGCCTGTTGTTTTGTTTCCGGTCTAGCTAGATCCACTTGCACTTTGGTCGACGAAGCAACAAAACGTCCTCGCACGGCGCAAGCCCTTGAAATGAATGCGTTTCATAGCGCAGCGACGCGCATGCCGCGTCCTGTTGCAAAAGCATGTGAAAAAAAACTACAAAGTTTGCTAGGCCAAAAAGACTGTTAATCTCGCGATAAAAAAATTAATCGCGTTAAAATGGTTTTGCGTTAACGCCGTTAATAAAGCGTTTAACTGACAGCCCTGATATATATATATATATATATATATATATATATATATATATATATATATATTAGTGCTGTCAAACGATTAAAATATTTAATTGCGATTAATCGCATTAATGTCATAGTTAACTCGCGATTAATTGCACATTTTTATCTATTATAAATGTCTCTTGATTTCTTTTTGTTCATTATTTTTTCTCATTTTAATGCTCTTATCAACATGAAAAAAGTGGATTGCTTGCTTTGTGCACATTTTTTTTTATTGAAAACAACATTGACAATACTGTGTTCAATTTCACACTAACATTCTCACTTGGAGCAAATAATCTCTTTGTAACACAATGTAACACTATCCATCAATAAAAGGGTGAAATAAATACTGACGAGGTCCTGATATTGACGAGGGGGCGGAGAATGCACATCATCAGTGTGTGTGTGTCTGCTTGGCCATCATCAAGTGGTGTTTCAGACTGGACGTGCTGCGATGATGATAGCTCAGTTCATAACGACAAAACACACAGATCACTTTGTCTTGTCAATGAAACCATTTGGCAACTTTTTAAAAGTAAACTTTCCATTCAGAATCTTATTGGCATCCATTTCGGCGTCTCGCGCTCGTCATCCACTCAAAACGTAACGTTAACCTATTTGGCCGGCTCGCAAACAAGTGTGTGCGCGTGCTTGTTGTTTTGTTTCCGGTCTAGCTAGATCCGCTTGCGCTTTGGTCGACGAAGCATCAAAACGTCCTCTTGCGGCGCAAGCCATTGAAATGAAAGGGGTTGATTGATAGCTTAGCGCTGCGCATGCCGAGTCCTGTTGCAAAAGCATGTGAAAAAAACTACAGTTTGCTAGGCCAAAAAGGCTGTTAATCTCGCGATAAAAAAATTAATCGCGTTAAAATGGGGTTGCGTTAACGCCGTTAATAACGCGTTTAACTGACAGCCCTAATATATATATATATCGCCTTTCCAGGGCTCAAGGACGCTTTACAATGAACACGCAACAATAATGGCAATGGACAATGATAACAAACAAAACAACAGTAAGTAGATGAGAGTAAAAGTACAGTAAAGGAGAATTATGTAGACAGGGCAGCATACAGCAGAATACAATCAGACACAATGAAATGTAGTACAACTTAAGAATGGTGACATTCAGAAAATAAGTGAGTTTTGAGCATAGTTTTAAATTCAGAAATAGTGTTAACACAACATAGTGATCGGGGGAGAGTTCCATAGTTTGGGTGCAACAACACTAAATGATCTGCCCCCCATTGAAGCTATGCAATGCCGAGGGACAACGAGAAGGCTAGAGTCAGAGGATCGTAGAGAGCGAGTCAGCGTGTAGGGGTGGAGCAGGTTATAGAGATAGGGGAGCCAAGCTGTGCAGAGATTTAAAAGTGAGCAGGAGGATTTTGAATTTAATACGATGAGCCACTGGAAGCCAGTGAAGATCGTACAAAATTCGGGTTGTAGGTGGGTGGCTTGCAATCAATCCACACTTACCTAGGCTGGGCGCAGATAAGGTTCTGTTACCCCTAGAGCCACTGGTAGGCCCGAACCCTGTTGAATCTCGGGGTTAGGTGGTGGTACTCCCCTGTTGATACAGGGTAGGTAGTGAGTACCCCACTCTCATTTCTGTATTATTCTACCTCGCACCACTATGGCTCGGGTCAAGTGGGAAGTTCTAACCTTCACTTCCTTTTTTGGGTTTCGAAGTACACTCCCGTGAAGCCAGAGCATTGGTATGAGCTGACGCCCATGCGTACAGATGGTAGGCCCCTGACTCTGGGGCCTCCATTGAGGCAGAGTGGCGTATGTTTTACTCCCCTTACTTAAAGGGTGTTGCTTTGTTGCGGAGTACACTGCCTTTGGCAATGTGATTATGTACCAGGATGCTGTAGGCACTGTATAAACAGCTTATCTGCCAATGAAGGCTACACGGTTAGGTGGTAGGCCTCAGCAGGCCTCCATGTCCATGCAGGCCCCCAAGAGGGCCCTTGAGGCCAGCTTACCTCTGGTGGTTGGCCTGAGTAGTTCGGGCAGTAGTAGACTCACCGATGGGTAGTAGTCCTTAACAGGCCTCCTCGGAGGTGAGTCCCAACATTGTGGGACATACATTATAGCCATGACCAGGTAGCTAGTCGTATTAGGCCTCTTGTGAGTGGGCCCAATAGCTATGTTGGTGTAGTGTGGTTCCCAACAGTGTTTGTTTGTAGCAGAATAGACTTGATATCAGCTAGTAGGCCCGACCAGGCCTCCCTGATAGGAGTGTCCCCAGCAGTGTGAAGATGGCTGACAGCACTGACTTGCTTCAGGCCTAGTAGGCTTCTTTAATCCTCTAAGTGAGTCTCGAGTGACGGGTATACAAATAGCAGTGTTGATGGTCAGGCTCTGGCCTTAGCAGGCCTTCTTGACCCTGAGCCCCATTATGGGGCGCTCGACTGTTATTTCACTGGCCAATCAGACAATTGGGCTCAGTGGGCCTCTCTGGAGGCGAGCCCCGATTACGATCAACCAAATAGGTTTGATCACTGTCAGGCGGTTGGCCTTATCAGGCCACCATGTAGCTCAGTCCCCAACCTCTCTGGTTCGTGACAGTTAGTTTCTTACATAAGAAAACATTCAGGAGGCCGGCTTTAACAGGCCGCTCTGTGACTGAGCCCCAGGACTGGCTGGCCTTAGCAGGCTGCCCTGGGACTAACACTCAGATTCAGGGTTCATAGCAACCAGTTGTTTACCTTGCTACCAGGTAGTAGGCCTCTTCAGGCCTCCCTGAAGGCGAGTTTCCACATAGGATGGTATTCAGATAGTAGGCCTCACTAGGCCTCCCTGAAGGTGAATTCCCACATATGGTGGTTATCAGGTAGTAGGCCTCACCAGGCCTCCCTGAGGACTAAGTCCCAATGACAGGCAACTGGACAGCTAGCCTGACTAGCTATCAGGTAGTAGGCCTCACCAGGCCTCCCGGAAACCGAGTTTCCACATTTGGTCGTTACCAGGTAGTAGGCCTCACCAGGCCTCCCTGAAGGAGAGTTTCCACATGTGGTGGTTGTCAGGTAGTAGGCCTCCCCAGGCCTCCCTGTAGGTGGTTTCCCAGCGATGCTGGGTTCGGGCAGCTAGTGGCCGCTTGCTATCAGTTCAGCTGGCCTTAGCAGGCAGCTTCTAAAGGCGAGCTTGCGCCCTGGCTCGACTAAAGTATGCATTCTCTGCTACTGCGTTCCCTCCCGGAACCTCCTTTCATCCTGCCTACAGCCTGGTTTGCCTACCAGGGGGACCATGTGCTCCCATCACTGAGGGTCACAATGAGTACACGGACTCTCGTGAGGCCTCCCAGTTAGATCAGCCCTTAGGCCTTCTCAAGCCTCCTCAGTGTTTTGAAACACAAACGCTGGTTAGATACATGAATCGAGCAGAGAAACTCCCCTCGCTGGCAAGGGTTGTAAGCGCTATCCTGGGTCATGCTCTCCGGGATACCCTGTCTCTGAGATCTGGGCCAAGTGGTTAACTGTCAGTTTTGCAGTCCCTCGGGTTGGATGCCTTATCTAAAGGGAAGTGTCCAGAGGCTCTGTCTTCGGACAAACAGGAAGTTGGCTAGGCTGAAGTATCTAATGTAAGTGACGCCAGGTCTTCCTGGTGGCATTTCGGGTATGTTCCCCTGAATAGTGACTGGCTGGGACTCCTTTGGGTTACCTAGCCACATTCCCTAGAAGGGACCCCTTCTAATTTGAAGCTGTGGTTCCAGGCCCTTGAGCAGGCCCAGGTAGGCCTTTCGGTAAACTATGTTTATGGAGGTTTTCCTGTGAGGCTTATAGCTTGGGCTATGACCGTAGGGAATGCTATGACTGACAGCCCAGTGTGACCTGAGGGTGAGTGTTTCTTGCATTTCATTTGAATTTGCTGGTTCTAACAGTTGTCACTGCCACTTGGCATGCACTCCCCTTAGCATGGCGGCATGGGTATATCGTTCCCCAAAGCGTCATTCAACGCAGTGCGAGTTCCCTTTCGAAAGGGAAAGTCTCAGGTTACGACTGTAACCTCTGTTCTTGCCATGCCTCAGGGTCTGCCAACCAAACAGTCCCTTCAGACGATAAGATGAATGTCATGTTTGCAAGGCGCCCCTTTTATACTTCCGGGTCGCACAATGATGACATCATGGGCTGTCACAGGTCAATAGGATTGCCATGATTCAATTGCAGTTTCAGACACGTCATGCCTGAGGCATTCCCTAAAGCGTGATTTGACGCAGTTTCTCGTTCCCTATTCCCAGGGAACAGATGTTACAGTCGTAACCTGAGACGTTCTTGAAAAACGTGATGGAAACAGTAAAAAATATGTTGTGCTTGTTCCAGTTTTTGATGTGCAAAACATATTTTCAAAACTGAAGAAACTGTGGGTTCCTCGTATGGCAAATCGAATAATAATCATCTTAAGACGCAACTTTTCTGAAAGGGTTTTATCAACTGTCCAACAGCTAAAGTACAGCAAATTAATCCAAATGCCCCTATTATGATTTTTTTAGAATATTACCTTTCATGCAGTGTGTAATATAGCTGTCTGTGAATGTTAAAGGTGCTCTAAATTAAAAGGTAGCTACTCTGTGGAGTTTGATTGTGAACAAACAAGTTTACATGTTTAGATTAATTTCTAACAAATACGTAGAAAGCATTTCTTTCTCCATTAATAGTAAATAAATATTGTGATAATATTTTTGGCCATATCGCCCAGCTCTACTTGCTAGTGGTCTATTATTTGATGGGCCAGTAAGCAACCACCTAGCAATGTACCTAGAACACCATGGCGAGTGCATAGTAATATTCTATAAACCATTCAGAACACCTTATAAACCACATACCTTCTTCAGCAACACCTCTGCAAACACCCACAGCACCCTAGCATTTTAGCCATTTCACCCACAGCACCCTAGCCAGTGAGTTTTGCACAGGTAAGCACCACTCACACACTTTTTAGGAAAATATAAAAATCCAGTTTAATTTGCACTGTCTGCAGAACTTACAAGATTAAGTACTTAAATGAATGATTAAACATTTCAAAATAATCATTTAAAATAATTTATTACCCAGGGTTTTAAACCAAGGGTCTGTACAAACACTGTACGCAAGAATTGTCTAAGAATTTACTATTAATACATTATTAAAATCAGTAGTTGTATTTGTCAACATTAGTTAATGCACTGTGAAGTAACATGAACAAACAAAATCAACAAATTAACAGCTGTATTTTTATTATTAACTAATGTTAACAAAGATTAACAAATAGAGTAACAAATGAATTGGTCATGGTTAGTTTATGTTAGTTAATACATTAACTAATGTTAACAAAGGAAACCTTATTGTAAAGTGTTACAAGAATGGGTATAATAGATGTTACAATAGTGTAAGGCCGACTAACTCGATCCAATGGTGGTATTCGAATTAGCGGTGAAGGTCTCTGCGTGTTACTGTCTTTTCTCGCGGCAAAGTATTTTTGGTTAAATTCAATACATTTTGTCTTATGTATTTACTCGTTATTTCATCTGACTCCATAAATGAAAAGGCTTTAATGATATCTGTGCATCATTAAATGTGAGCGAATGTTTTACTATTCTTTTAAACTCTTGAATGAAAATAATGTCAAAGTCAATTAGAATGAAACGCCGACTCGCTGCGTTTCATTATATACCCAGACCTCATTTCAAATCTAAACATCATCCACAGTGGAAATTTACCTGTAAGTCACCATTTGCTAGCAGTGGAAAATTAGTATTCAGTCAAATGGTCAGAAGGTGTTAACTCAAAGACACACCCTCCAGTGTGGAAGATATTTCTAAACTTCCTATGAACATTATTACCTTTTGGTTTACTTCTTTGGGAATGAGACATTTGTACCAGTCGCACTGAGACATTTAAAATGATATCAAACATGTATGATAATCATTCACATTAAACCATTTAGATTCTTGTGTGAGTTTGGGAGATCTCTGCCAGGATGAAGAATGGGGATTAGGATGAGGGAGGTGAGACCTTCGTCTCAATAGTGCATGAGGGGGAGTTCAAATGTTAATTTCCTTTGTTTTCTCAGAGAGTGGTCTTCTCTTAAAGTCCTTCTAGTTTTTCCAGTCTTACAATAGAGACGACTATAATGTAACCAAGAAAACACAGCTTTTTATTTTGGGTTGTAAATACACTATATAATATTATTGTTTAAATGTTTGGGGACAGTACGATTTTTTTAAAGAAATTAATACTTTTATTCATCAAGGCCCCATTAAACTGGTCAAATGTGACAGTAAAAAGTGTTACATTGTTACAAAATATTTCTATTTTAAATAGAAAACTTTATTCATCTTTTGAACTTTATTCATCAAAGAATCCTGAAAAAATGTATCATGGTTTTAACAAAAATATTAAGCATTAGCATAAACGTTTTCAACATTGATAATAATCGGAAATGTTTATTGAGCAGCAAATCAGCAATGATTTCTGAAGGATCATGTGACACTGAAGACCTGAGTAAGTATGCTGAAAATTCAGCTTTGCCTTCACAGGAAAAAATTGCATTTTAAAATATTTTCAAATAAAAAATAGTTCTTTAAAATTGTATTAATATTTCACAGTATTACTGTTTTTACTGTATTTTTGATCAAATAAGTGCAGCCTTGGTAAGCAAGGCTTTAAACATTAAAAATATTAACAAGCCCAAACTTTTGAAAGGTAGTGTATATAGGTAATATATAAGCTAAAATGTACCTCACTTGACAAAGTATGATACAAAATAAGAATATTTACTTGTATCAGTGGAGCTGCACCTCTTTTGACTTTCCACCACTTGAAAAGAGAGAAACATCGAAGTCCAACATTATAACAGCTCCAGCCCGCAACGGGATGGGCTGCTCTGACTGTCCATCGATCAGTTTGGATTTCCATTAAAAGGAGCTGGCGCACAAGGACTGACTGATTCAGAGCGAGTGCATTTGGGAAGAGAGTACACTAGAGAAAATACAGCTCCTAAATAATCAATGATTGAGGGAGTAAATCAGCCAGAGTGAAAGAGGCCGAAATGTGGCCGGCAATTAATTAGGACATCTGAGGGAGTCAGATTCCATTTCTGTAGCCCACCACTCACATGTAATATCAACAGCATTAGTGCAGAGACCGGGGATCAACAAAATGATTTGGTCCATTGAGATATGGGTTGCTACTAAGTGGGTATAAGGCTTTTGCAAATAAAAGCCTGAATTGTAAAAAGGGCTTGGCGGTGTGACGAGATATACAGCGCAGTGCGACCATAGAAATATGTTGAGATTCTGCACAGCAGATTTACTTTATATTATTTACTCAAAAGTTAAAATTTCTGTATTTGGAATTCCATGAATGTAGCATTATTAACTTCATGTTTACAAACTAAGCATATATGGATGATGATGATGATAATAATTACACAAATGGCAGATACTAGATCTTTGTTTTTCTTTTGTTTGTTTTTTTAAATAAGATACAACTGCTCATTTTAAAGCAGATGAACAAACATGCAGTGAGGACCTCATCATCATCATCATCATCCTCACACACAAACTCATTCACAATTCACTAACTCTGGGAGTCACACTGTCACTAGATATGTCGCAGCTGACTGCATTAAAGTCTGTAATGTTGCCAATGCATAACTTATGTATCAGAAAACATTACACACCATAAGTTAAATGATTTCTGGACGACAGATAAAATATCTTAAAGGGGTGGTAAAACACGATTTCACTTTTCTAACTTTAGCTAGTGTGAAATGTTGCTGTTTGAGTATAAACAACATCTGCAAAGTTACAACGCTCAAAGTTCAAAGCAAAGGGAGATATTTGCTTTTAAAGAAATCAATTTCTAAGGACTACAGCAAACGGCCGGTAGGGACTACACAACATTCCTCCAGGGTTGCGGACATCACTAACCCCAATATTTACATAAACCCCTCCTCTGAGAATACTAAATAAGGGGGGCGAGGCCATTTTAAATTGCTTTGGAGAAAAGTTGTTGTGGTATAGTAGGCTGGAGTATTGTTGCCGCAATGCCGTCGAAACGCTGTTATTTTCATCAGGATTGCAGGTCCACTTTGTTCAGCCTTCCTAGGGTCGGGGGAGTTAAGAATCAATGGTTAAAATTTATTTTTAACTCGGCCCCTCATAATTATTACCCAAATCTCGCTCTCTGTGCTGCACATTTTATGGAGGAAAGCTTCCACAATCTTCGCGAGTTCAATGCAGGATTCGCACAGCGGCTTGTCCTGAAAGATGGAGCAGTTCCAACTTTAAGAACAGAAGCTGTTGTTTACGGGCCACAACCTGTAAGTGTTTTCCTGTAATAGTTCCTATATATTGTTAATTGTACGTTGTAGCAAGGAAGTAAACAAATGACAACGCTGTTTGGCTCTGCAAACCAGTTTGTTAAATGCTCATTCATACTTAACGTTCTCTGACAAACACCTAACGTTACAAACTTTTTTTTAATCTCAACAGCGAACTTGGAATTAGTGTAATTATTCTTTGATTAGAGCTTTTATGTATTGTTTATCTACATGTTTGTTTATCTACAGGCATGCTAAACATTCTGTGTTTGATTTGGCTACTGTAGTAAAGCCAATGTTTAGTGTTTGTTTTGGGTTAATAGTTCTGGCGACAAATATTTTGCCACAATCGTTCTAAAAATATAAAAGTAACGGTGCCATAAAGTCAGTAACAATCACTATAGATCCGCAGTCTTTACTCAAAAAAATCCCTTTGAGGACTGTAGTATAATTTGTTAGAACGATTATATGAAATTCTTGTTTATGAAGCTTATTTTTTGCAATACTATAATAATTAGTACTTAATTAACAGGCAATTAATTTAATTTAACAATTAGTAATTAAATAACAGCGTATCTAAAAAGTAATGAGTCACAACAACAACAAAAAACAAACCTTTCTGAAACGTCGTTTAACAGCCGTTCTTGAACAGGTTCTGCTCGATCATCTTCACTAACATTCTCGGGGTCCGATTGGTTTTATTGACGCCATCGTTTATAATACACCAAAGCACAAACTATCGGTAACGGTAAGGGGCGTGACGTTTCCGAAAAACGTGCACTAGGCGGTTAGCGAATCACCAGCAAACCAATCTGAGCCAGGGCCGTATTAAGACAGTGTGGTGCCCCTGGGCACTATACCTCAAAAGCAGGTTTCTACTTACTACAGACAAATAAAAAAATATATGATCATAATCTATGACAAAACTTCTATTATAAACTAGATTAGTGGGTAACTCAGCAGTAAAATTTAGAAAAATCACAAGTGCACAATAATTGTATAAAATCTGAACATTTAGTGAAAAAATAAACATTATTTAGTGGGGAACAAATAAGAGACAATAAGTGTAGCACTAAATCTGGTAAAATGTTTTCATGTATGAAGTTTAGCAGAACTGCTTCTTCTTTGATTTTGCGCAAGCAAAGGTGTCAACTACATCCCCAAAGTCCATTTCTTTGTTCCCGTCTCCACAGTTAGCTCCGGCTTCGTCACATTTTCGTCACAAATGACACATTTGCGCGTACTTGTTGTGGACCAACTCAACTCTGACAGATTGGGGAGGGGGGAGTGATAGTGGTCATGTAATCTTTATTTATTTATAATTTATTATTATTATTATTGTTAAATTAGTGTTCATAAATGAGTTATGTATGGTCTTTCAAGAATTTCAAGATAATAATATAACAATTTACGAAAAATATTTTTAAAGCTTGTGTCATGTGGTACCCCCCTAGTGGTTGTGAATGGTTGGTGCCCCTGGGCACTGGCCCAAGTGCCCTTATGGATAATCCGGCTCTGATCTGAGGCCATTGCGTATTTTTGAGGGACTGGCTTCATAGAACCCGGAAACCATCAGACTGTTTTTACAAGGGGGGACAGAGCAGTGTAGAATAAAGGTAAAATATATGAAAAATAATGCAATTTTTCAAAAACGAAGCATGAACACATGTTACAGTGCACCCCACAAACACAATTAAGCCTTCAAAAAAGTGTGTTTTACCACCCCTTTAAAGGGCCCCTATTATGCTATTTTAAAATTGTTTCCTTATGTTGTTGCGGAGTCTCCTACAACATGTTTACACGCATCAAAGGTAAAAATACTGTTTAATTTCCTCATAATATACATTTGCACATCATCACATTTTCAATGATTCTCTAACGACTCGTTAAATGAATCAATCTCTCTAAATCCCTCCTTTCCGCGAGCTATTCTGTTCTGATTGGCCAGACAGCTCAGTCTGTTGTGATTGGCCTACCGTGTACAGCGCGCCGAGAACAAAAACGCCCATTGCCATAACGTCATCTCTGCTTGTCCTGGGGCTTCCTACACAGTAAACTAAACACAGTAACGAACAATGACGTCGATTTGACCATATTAATGCGAGCGTGAATCTGATGATTAAACACTGACTACGTTTACATGCAGCCAATAACCCGTTAAAAACCGGGATATTAGCAATAACCCGGTCACGCACGGCCATGTAAACACCGGCAAAAACCCGAATATGCTATATCCCGGATTTTAAAAACCCGGATATGATACCTGGGGTACCCAGAATTTCTAACCCGAATTTTTGGTCATGTAAACGCGTATCGGCATATCCCCATAATGATTTGTGTTCTGCGCATGTTCTATTTGCAAGGAATCTTGGTCTTTTGAGTAGAGGAACTTCTCGGCGCAAACAAAAACCGGCGTTCAGTATACCGGAAGTAAACATGGCGGGACCACTGATCTATATAATGACTGGATAGCTCATGACGTTCTAAACTGCCATCAGGCAGTGAAGCCACCGGAAGTGTTCGAGCGGCCATCTTACGATTCCCTACCAGCAGAGGGCTCCAACGGCCGTTATACAGATTTTGGTAGCTTCGACGGTACTTTTAAGGTGACCCGCTGAGCAGCATACAAGTGTAAAACGACGTTCACAAAAGGACGTAGAAAAACTGCCACAGGTTGTAATTCAAGCCTTATAAGTAGTTATTTATATGCAAAATTGTTGCTATGCCCGTGTTGTTTTCTCCGAGGCAAGAGTAATGGTAATGCTGCTGCTTCTTTAACAAGCAACGATAAAACAGTCAACAGTAGGCTATAAGAAACATCAGAGCAGCAATAATCACAATTAAGTGTCCAATAGCGACACCATTTAACAGCTTCAAAAGAGCTTTGTGCAGAGTCCGTTTACCGTTACATTAACCCATACAATTTGTATTATGCATTTCCTGAACATGTACTTGCTAAGCAAACACTTTATATGAACAAACTACTAATCTATAAAACACAATCGGTCTTCCGACCTCGTTGAAGGCGGTGAGAGAGTGCGCGCGCGCGGCCGGGGCTCTCTTTCTCTGCTCGTTCTTATGCGCCCTGTCCACTGATCTAAATAATTCGTTGTTACGACGACTTTGTTCCCTCGTTTTAATAAATCGTGGACACGTTGAACTAATTCCCTCCCTCGTTTTGATTTAACGAATTACAACGTGGCCACAATATAGTAAAACGAGGGAACAAATTAGTATAACATGCTGAGGTATTATTAATTTGTGGCCACTAAACAATATTCACCTGAATATTCACCAATTCACAAAAATATAGGTCTTTAGCATTCACTATATAATTAATAGTATCAAACTGTTTTTCTTACCAGTGAAGATAGCTCTTCAGTGAAGGCCGACCAGTGTTCTCATACAGCTTTTTATTACTTTTGCAAAGAAATTGCCGTTTTTTAATAAGCTGGAAAAATTTCCGACTTTAAACAAATACCCATTTAAATGCTTAGGATGTTTGCGTTGTGAGAATGTACAGGGATACTTTAGATTTAAAACTGTGTCTCGTTAGGCAATGTTTTTTCAGTCAAATCATAAAATTTCCTATTGATTCAATAGAACGCGTGAGCTCAAAGGGAATACCAATATGGCGGCGCGGTGGCTTCACTGTTTATGACGTCATGAGCTATCCAGTCATTCTATATAGATCAGTGGGCGGGACGCAGCACAGCATACATTTGGAGCGAGGTCAGTACCAGCACCAAAGCGCAAACAAAGGCGATCGCTATCTGCCCCGAACTATTCATTATCCGTGTGCTGGCTGCTGTTGTTGTTGTCTTTGGATACAGGAAGAAGAATCGAAAATGACGCATATTGCGTCTTAAGGTTGTCCGTACGTCCAGACGCTAACCGTGCGTCGCCGTTTACATCGGAATATTGCAATTCCATGTATACAGGAGTAACTCTCTCTGCTCACGCATGTGGGTTATTCCTAATGTTTCAGAAACCCGAATAGTGACCTTAACCCGACCATAACCCAAATATTGGCTGCATGTAAACGTAGTCACTGTTATTCAACCCGAACCTCCATCGCAAGGACGACTTGAGCAGGACGTTTCACAGTGATACACTACTCAGTTTGAGGTACATTATAAGATATTGCAACTGTAATTCCTCACCGTCAGCATTAACAAGTGCATGTTTTTTACTTGTACTAATTTATTTACCGAGTAGTTTTCTAATGTATTGTGGTGAATACGTGGAAACTGTATCAATAACAGTGCATGTATGCAATGTACATTAGCCGAGCTCTAGAGTGAATGATCTGATGTAACAATAAACATTGGTAAAACAAATATTTCCTCAAAGTAGTGAGAACGACAGATAATCTGCATTAATAGACAGTTTTAGGTAATAGTGGCCCACAGCTGATCAGCAGAAATATTTCAGTAAGACAGTAATAATGTGAGTTAGCCAGTTAGCAGGAGACCTACACAATATAAAACTCAAAACTAAGTTTTTTGAACACGATCTTTCAAGAGCAAGCAGTTTGTGAATCCTGCATTGAACTCCGAGATTTGAGAAGCAGTCGTCAGTAGAATAAAGGGAACACAGCAAAAGTTTAGGATTATTCTGCTGTGATATTGTGGTAAAGATGAATTTTAACCACTGATTCTTCACATGCTCATCCTTGGGGAGTGAAAAATAACTGTCTTTACCTTCACATTATAGAGCACAGCGTCTTCTCAACATGATGCTATCCAGTACACGAATCAGCTGCCGGTTTGAGGTTCAAGTTTCCCTGGTGTCTGCGCGTGCAATACGTGGGCGGGCAATATACTAATGTTTCGTCTTGACGTCACAACGAAACGGCTTATGACTCATTTGAAAAAGGATTCATTTAATTGACTGAGAGACGACTCTTACTTTTGAAAGACAATAATTTTATATACAGTGCACTTTCAGATTTAAAACTTTGCAGGATGTTTTCATTCACTTAGAGCTGTTACACACTACATGAAAGGTCATTTTCAAAAATCCATAATAGGGGCCCTTTAAAGGTGAACTAAGTAAACAAAGATAACCTCTGAATACACCACCACAAAAATAGCTAAAAATCATACAAGTCAGATTTATTAACAACAGAAAAATAAATTTATATATATATTCAAACAGATACATGTATCATCATTCCCTCCCAATCTAAACCTATCATCTAGTAAAAAAGAAGATCATAAAGTCAACATTAACTCAATACTGACCCTATTTACTTTCCTAAAACGTGTTTTTTTTTTATCAATGTATGCTACTCCAAAAAACAATAATACTTGCCATGATTATTTTTTATCAAAAAATAATAACACTTCTACTCAATGGCTAATGCCTCTTATTTTTCAACCCCTCCTCTCCAACTATCTGTCATAGAGACCACTTTGCACAATCCAGTCAGTTCCTGGTGGATAAAATCTAGTCCCTCCCTATATTTTCTGTTTCACTCAGAAATATGTCACATTACTTAAATAAAATGAGAATGCTCGAAGTAAAACTATGCTGCCTTCAACACATCCAAACTGTGTATAGCCATACAATGTTAAGCCCTAGTGCAAACACTCAAGACTAGCCTAAATAATCTTTTTTATTTGTGGTTTTGGAGCATATTTTACGTTGCATGTTGCTGCAATGTAATTCTTTCTAATTTTCTTCAGACTTTATAAGCAGATGACACATGCACATGACAAAGTGTTACTTTAACAAGATGGTCCTGTGAACACAAGACACTTGTGAAAGGCACTCATGGTTAGACTCATCTACGAAACCATGACTCTATGCTGTAGTCTGTATTTTGTGAATGAGAATGTATACGCTGTTGTTTGTATTATGATATAATCCATATTCAGTGTTTCAGGTATGCCATAACAATGCTTAATAAATCATTACTTTACTGAATGACTCACTAGGACATTTTTCCCAAAGCAAGTTATTGTGCTTGAGTTATAAATAGCTCAAGGCTCCTCATAGTCTAAATTAGCGTCATAAAGAAAGTCTCAAACCTGCTCCAACAAAGAATCAGCAAAAAAAAAGCACTAGTGAGAGCAATATATCTCTCATTATAGATCTATATATAGACATTTGCAGGAGGCATTTAGATGCTAATTGTCCCCATAACCATCTAACCAATTTATGACAATGCACTATAAAAAGGGAAACCTGACAATGTCCCAATGTCCTAAATCCAAGACGATACGATCCCAGCAGGGATTTGCATGTGAAAGTGGCAAAATAAAGAGAACGGTTTAAAAATAAATAAATGCAAAGTGCACCTAGGCAAAAACATTCCGTCACTCTTTTACTATGCATTAGTGCTCATGTTACATACACTATACATTTATGTTAACTCTAAATGAAGTGATTATTTACTTAGAATATTATGAAATATGACTGAATAAAATTGACTACATTAAGCTACATTAAGTCATTTTACTTTTTCACAGTGCATTTAGTAGTCTAATAATACTAAATAAATTGCAATTATTTCCTAGCACAATTTGTAAAAATAGATTTGTTAGTAGGTGTATTAATATTGTTGTAATTTAATTAATTGCATTTACATGCAGTGATTAATGGACACTGTAATAAAGAGTGTTCCCATATTATGCAAAAAGCATGAAGCTGTTGGCACGGAGCCGTTATAAAACACCCATGCGAATCTTAAGCGATAAACAGCAGCGTAAGTTCAAAGCCTACGGGATTCTTCAGCATGTTTATCTTTAGCACTGGATGTCCCTGTGCTGTATTTCTGTATTCGTTTAGCTCTTGTGTGATGATCGGTGAGCGGGTATCGATCGCCTCACCTGCCGTTCCGCGCCTGTCCCAACAGCTCTGGCTTCGAGGTGTTCTGGGGTGGCTTAAAATGCGATAGAAACGAGCTACAGAACTGTCGCAATGTCCCAAATTGCATTTTCACCAACCCCCTCCTCCCTATCCGAACCCAGTAGTCTTTCACTTAAGGAAACAACAACCGCACACCCACAACCCCGCGACCGCTACATCCGACGCGCTGCCGTGTCGATCAAGTCCCATATTTTCCAGGAGATCTGATGGATGTGCGCCTCATTCTCCAGTCCTGAGGTGCTGCGGCTGCTGTGAGCGGGGGAAGGATTCTGTCTGACGGCGTGCCAGAGAGAGAGAAAAACAGAGCTGCATTTTTACCGGCTGGAATATCTGGAGCTGCGTCCATGCGCCACCGTCTCGCCTCGGAGAATCAGACAAACTGGAGCAGCACAGACTCTCTCACACATTATTCCTGACGCGCTCGCACTGGCTGCTCGTTTCTGTGAGAGATGCGCAAACGGGATTGTGAACACGGCGTTCTGATACATTGAGCTCTCGGGAGAAGTACAGAGAGAGAGGCAAAAACAAGTGAGCATTTTAGGCTAGTGCATATGATAGCCTACCCTAATATGCTGTCTAAGCAGTCAGCTTACTAGGTTTTTAGACACAGCCAGTGCGCTGAAGTCTATTTCAGCAGACGTTCAAAGCACTGGAGCAGCGCGCTCTGTTCACGAGTGATAGGCCGTAACAACTTGTTTTATCTCGTATAGCCTATCGTATTTTATCTTTTAGGCTACCTCATCGAAGCGGGTTAAATGTCACTTTAAGAAGTGATTGCCTTTATGAAGAGGATTGGCAACATGAGGGCGTTTCGTAGGCTACTTGGCGAATCGAATCTCATAGCGTTCTGAGACCTATTTTATTTTCCTTTCTAATGTTTTAGAAATGGCATACTGGTCTAATTCACGATGTTTCAAAAAAATGTTCCACCCTTAATCTTTCTTGTTTGTTTAACTCAGTAACAAAAACAACTATCTTCCGGCAGACGGCCGTAAGCATCGATTTACGCCAAAAGAGTAACCCTTGAACTTGACGCACAATGTGATGACGAACGTTGTTGCCCAGCCCTGTTTGTTTGAACCGCGAGAGGCGTCAATTGCTGTCATTGCGTCGTACGTCAAGGGTTACTCTTTTGGCATAAATCGATGTGTACGGCCGTCTGCCGGAAGCTAGTTATTTTAGTCGATAAAGTTTTAAATATGGATATTTTTCTTACACAAACGCATCGCTTCACTTCAGAAGACCTTTATTAACCCCCGCAGATCCGTGTCGAGCACTTTAACCCTCTGGGGTCCAAGGTGTTTTTGGGGTCCTTGAGATGTTTTGACATGCCCTGACATTTGTGCTTTTTTCAGTTGCTTATAAACATATTAATAGCAAAGGTTTGCATTTTTGAGAGAATATTGTTTATGCATGGTTTTTGAAAAAACTAAAACTTAAAGTGGCTGAAATAAGGCCACAAAACACACTAAATATGTGTCCACAAGACTTTTGACTAATGGGCGTTGTTGCCTAGAGTTTTTGCTTCAAAATCATTCTGCCTAATCATTTACACAAAACAATACATTGATTTAAATTTTATAAGACACCTTTTGTTTGGAAAGTCAATATGCGTGGAGGCGTGTTCACACCTGAGAAGACAAAGGCCGGATAATGTGCCACATACATAATGAGCTGCATATTAATTAGCCCTTTCACACAGGAGTGTCACAGGGTCCCAAAGAATGCAAGGACAAAAATGATCTATATATACATATTTTACAATTAGAAATTGTAACCAATTACAAATAGGTTACAATTACAACAACAATTACAATTTTAACAATATTTCAAAAGTATTCTTTCTTTGTAAAAAGTATACATTTTATCATACGTATTATTAAAAAGGTAAGGATTCATTAGTTTGAATATTGGAACAAACACTATAATAACATCTTAGTTGATAATTCAATATACCTACTTTATTTTTGACAAAACATCATACTATAGTATATTTAACATATGAGCAGAAATTGGTGAACAAAAGCTTAACTATTTAATGTGACAGTAGTCTTTTTTTACAGTCAAAACTTTATAATCTATCCAAAACTAATCACAAAATCTTGTCTAAACATTCATATTTAGTCTATAACATATTGTGTATGATATATCAGCATATACTGCTGATATATTTAATTAGCAGTTTGTTGCTTATACAGACATTTTATTTCAACTTATTTCAGTCTATTTTTATTTCAGTTAATTTGCAGTTTGTTGCTTATACAGACATTTTATTTCAACTTATTTCAGTCTATTTTTACTCATCTTAGTAGGCTATAGCAATATAGTTTGGATGTGTTCATGTAAAAATAACGTTTACTAATGTAGGTGCGAGAGTGAATGAACGGCACAGACACGTGCTGTATAACTGAAGTAAACAACGCGTGCGCGTCTGTGCTGTTCATTCATCATTTAGCCTACACACAGACACGCAATTCATATTTAAACAGTCTTTTTGCGGTTTATATACACTATTCAATATCGCGATTAGAACAAAGCACTTAAGAATAAATGACCTTACTGGATCCGTTGCTCCTCGAAATGAAACTACCAGCACTTCTGGTACATTTTCCAGGGTTATTAGATAGTATTATTCCTCACAGGTAGCAAGACGAGGTAAAGTTCAAGTTTTTATTAAACATGATGTGTTTTATAAACCAGCTGGTGGGCGTTGGCATGTTTGAATGGCTTGCCTTAGATCATTTGCATTTGAATACCGCACGCTCTCCGTGGGCGTGGCACATTAGCAGAATAATGAGCTGAGAGAACGATAATGAGATCGACTGACACCTCTCTCTTTTTTTATAGATTACATAAACAGAGAATATTTATTTTAGTTTTGAATTAGATATTTTAAAAGTACAAACTTAAATGATTATAAAGATATATTGCGCATATTTGGGTGAATAGTATTCGCTGAGTTTTGTTTAAGTTTAGAGACGTGCTCCAGAAAAAAGTTAACGGAGATGGAGAGACAGAAAGCACACCCTGTTTATTTTCTTTATTTTACAAAAGCACAATGTTTTATTTCGATTGTAAGTGGACACATAAAAAAATAGACATTCAACAGTTTATTTTTTTATATTTCTTAAGTCGGAATGACCAAAAATGACAGAGTATTTTAAGTCTATTTTCCTGCTATGTGAAAAAAATCGAGCAAAGCGCGCCGGCGTGTTTCTGGACCCCAGAGGCTTAATCATGAATAGATGTGCTTTAATGGACTGTCAAACAGCCATTCACTCTCATTATCAAGCTTGGAAGAGCCAGGATATTTTTTAACATAACTCTGATTGTTCTCGTCTGAAAGAAGAATGTCATATACACCTAGGATGGCTTATTGTTATTGTTTAGGGTAAGTAAATCATGGGCTAATTTTCATTTTTGGGTGAACTATCCCTTTAAGTGTACACTTTTTAATGCACTTAAGTACACTTTTAAAAAACTTTGTAATCATGTCAAATCTGCTTAAAGGTGCTCTAAGCGATGTAGGGTGACATCACTTCTTGTTGACGTTTAAAGTAATGTCAAACAAAACAGAGGCTAGCTAGACCCTCCCTCCTCCTCATCCGCGCACTAACCCCCCAAACCCCACCCCCAAATCCTTCTTGTCGGTTATTGGCTGGAAGAGTTTATGTTTCGTGGTGTGGGTTAGCCCAGTTTGTTTTTGTTACCGTTTGTGGAGCCTGGGGTGTCTGCAGAGGCCGTGTTTTTTTTTACAGTGTGTTCAAGGCACATGCTGCTAGCGAATAATGAGGAGATATTTGCTGTATGTGACAAAAAAAATTTTGGCCTAAAAAACGCGTGACATCGCTTAGAGCACCTTTAAGTATATTAATTTAAAGTGTATTATTTTTGTAATATACACTCTTTTTTAAAAGACATACTTAAGTGTACTGCTTTTTCACAAGGTTAATATAATAATAATAATAATAATAATACTGATAAGCAAAGACATATCAATCACAACACCCTAGTAGAGCCCGACCGAAATATCGGTCTGCCGATATTATGGACAGATATGAGCCTGTCTCATATATATCGGTATCGGCACATATGACGCAGATTTGCCGCCAATGTTAACTTTTTTTTTTTTTACTGAACATATAACGCAGCTAAAATTCTTGTAAATTGTGTAACTACATAGTTTGTCCAAACTCCATTGTTTGCTACTGGCGACCCAGGTCACTGTGGTGACAGCATCCAACCCTTTCACTTCAGTAATGAGGTCTCTTCAGACACGGTGTAAGATGCATGCACACATTAGCTTCCACTCCAGCACTGACAAGGTATGAAACATGGCTAGCTAGCTAATGTAGCAAACGAGTATGATAAGCTAATTGTGAGAGTAAAAGACAGGGACATTGTTTATTTGCTTAGTGTCTCACCTTGTGACAACGTAGCGTTAAATCACCATTCAACAGACTCAAGCCACCACCGCACTGCTAACTAGTTAGCAACTTACCTTTAAGACACCGCTTGACTGCTTGTCTGCTGCTGCCTGAACAAGACACCGGACGCGAGCGGCGCGATGCGACAAAAGACAGTTGAACCCATTATAATCAGTGATGTTGTTCACACTGGATGCGGCGCGACGCGAGCGATAAATCTCCGACAGTAAACTGATGCCTCGTTCTACTTTGTAACGAGCGCTTTGCCGCGGGTAAACAGCTGTTGCGACGCAAGCAACAACGCCCGCGTCTGGTGTAGAGACCGTTTTAAAGCCCATTCTGCCTATAACGCTACGTTACAACATCAAGCAATATTCCAATAATTAATATTTATAACCCATTATATAGGGCCATTTTGCATAATAAGTAGTTTCACGTTTAGTACATTTAGCTGACTACTTATTTAAAATATTATTTAAGTAAAAGTACTGTAGTTGAAATTAAACATGTTTTCATTATGGTATTATTACTTTTACTTTAGTAAAAGATCTGAGTACTTCACTGGTAATAGAAGATAAGGTTTTGCCAATGACACTTTTGATATACGTATTAGTTATTTTTTATATAACGTGACTAAATAAAAAGACAAAGTCATTAGTGAAGATTATGCAACAGTATTTAGAATATACTATAGAATAGAACATGCAATGCAAACTAGTTTGGTTACAGCTCAAATGTATCATTCTCATTCTATCATTCACCCTGCCTCCATTACACATCTTTGTCACACAAGTGTTTGATCACAACATTTGAGTGATCATTGCAAAAAATGTATGTGTATATATATATATATATATATACACCAGTCAAAAGTTTGTAAACACGAATGGGAAAGTGGTTCTGGACTGGTTCTGTACTATAATATACACATAAATAATATTGCTACTGTATTATAATATACACATAAATAATACCGGCCGATATATCGTTATCAGGCTTTTTTTACTCCCTAATATCAGTAGCGACATCGGCCCCCAAAAATCCATATCGGTCGGGCTCTACACCCTAGTACAGTAACGGAGAGCTTAGCAAAGTCAGGCTCCACTCACATTCATTTCTTAAAATGTAACAGTGTAGTTACTGCAAAATTCATGACCATTAGTTTTACCTCTAGTTACCTCAGAGGCAACTGTCACTGTACATTGAATGTTGCTTTGACTCAGAAAGTATTAAACAGATATAATTGTCAAAGAAGAAAATTAAGGATCTAAATGTTAACTGCAAAGCATGTATTGTGCCTTCAACATAGCACAACCCTTATCACATTTGTATGTTTGAATTTTACAGATGCTCCTAAAGATCTCAACCATTTGCAGTTTCCTGTTTATTAATGCTGCTGTGCTATATGATTCTTAATTACCACACATAAAATGTCCATACATTACAAGTATCAAATGCATGTCCTGAGAAAATAGTGAAGAAATCCTGAAACTGAAAAAAAATTATATCCAGGTTTGCTAATTTCTCTGTAAGACAATAACAAAAACGTTTTTCTGTCCTATGAATTATCAATAACAAAAAACACTTAATTTAAGTAATATCCATTCCAAAAAAAACTTTAACAAAGCTTCCTCATTGAGACAAAACCTTCTGACATTTTACATTGTCCAAGGCCAAACAATGTGCAGTAATATAAACTTCTCACCTGTCTGAGGGGACCCCTGAACCGTTTCTGAGAGGGTCCTGGTTTGCTCCGGCTGCGCCTCCCCTTACTTTGGCTTGGGACCTTGATCTAGACCCCTCAGGACCACTGTAAAACCACGCTCCCGACTTGGTGAGGATTTCTTGTTGTTTTCGGCACAGGTTGCATACCCACATTACCTACATGGAAGATGACATATTAAGATTAAGGGGAAAAAAACTGTCAGTAAGAACATAATAACAAACAAACCAAGATGTCCAGCTTATATGTAGTTATGGTGTTCTAACTATTCCTTCATTCCTTCATTCCATGCACATCATACAGATCAGTAGCGGCTCCTGACCGTAAATTTAGGTAGGGCAGATTCTGGGTCTTAGCGCTAGTTTATGATAAACATTTTGTGAGCTTTATATTCTAATCACTGAACACATGCAGAACACTCTTGGCAGAGTTTGCGTTATTCAGCCCGAGGGTGGTGCAATAATGTTGACTGACAGGCTTTAAAGGGGTGGTTGATTATGATTTCACTTTTTTAACTTTAGTTAGTGTGTAATGTTGCTGTTTGGGCATAAACAACATCTGCAAAGTTACGACGCTCGAAGTTCAAAACAAAGGGAGATATTGTCTTTTTACAGAAATCACTTTTTAAGGACTACAACAAACGGCTGGTAGGGACTACAATGAGCTGTGTGAATGACAGCATGTCAGCATCATAGACTGTAAAAAAAGATGGACGACACCCCTTCGCTCACTTCCATTGGCGAGAAGTCAAGCCGCCAGTGTCCCAATATGGCGCTGACATCTTGGGACTTGAGTCTGCGCAGTTGCGATTTCGGGACCAGACCTGCGCAGTAGTGAGCAGGAAGTAAAGCCGCGAAATCAACGCCCCGCCCTCACTCTCGCTGAATCAATTGCAAGCACACGCCCCTGCACTTTTTTTAAGTGGCCTGTCTGCTCCATTCTGCTCCAATTTTGATGTCTGCTGATTGCAGTACCTCGTTAAAATAAGGTAAATACAACTACTAACCACATAGTCATATTTAAAAAGTAACACAATATATCCTATAGTATAGGATATATTAATGTGTTAATATAGGACCTATTCTGTAAAATACGAGTAGCCTACTCATATTACTACAATTAAACAACTATCACAATTTGGTGGACAGTTAAATCTTCATATTTAGCTCATGTAGTCTGTTTTAGCTAGGTTAGCATCCTATAATTTATTAATTTATTTTGCATGAGCAAAAAACTCAAAGATTGATCGGACATGCCAGATCAGTTAGCACATTCTACTGCAGAACAACCACTGATCTATATAATGTCATTCTATATAGATCAGTGAGAACAACCCATTATGTCGGTATGAAATAATTAATTATAGAAATTTAGATATTAAATTTAAAGCTCCAATCTCCTCAGTCCTCCTAAGATCCCGAAAAAAGTCTGTTGGTGCTTCAGTGACTACTTCGCTCAGAGAACCTGTCAATCACAACTGTCAATCTTGACGCCACAGCGTTAAGTTTTTATAGCATCAAATAACTAACTAAAAACAAACTTATTTTAAAAACAATCACTTGAAATTACATCAGCGTGATAAAAACTACAGTAAATGACAGAAACTATCTTTGGAAAAAAGATATGTGAAGTGTAATTTAATTGTTTAGTTGGTCTCACCTTCCGTTGAATAATATGGGGAGGCGGGGTTTATGACCTATACTAGGACCTGTCACCGGGGGGCGATCGAGACGTTTTGGCTTCACTTTTCAGGGCTTGTGCGGCACGGTTGGTCAGCATGTACACAAGGAGAAGAAGATTTGGAGCATGTGCATAACCTTGCGTGCTCTATACGAACCCAACACGACAGCAAGGTGAAGACGAAGATTGCTCACCGTAGTAGCATAGGAGCAGAAGATTTTGCTTTAGTAAAGCTAATAGGCTCAGTAGCTTCTGCAGCACGATCACAAACATATAGTCCGCCATTGTTGTTGCTGTTACGAATCCGTCTGGACGAAACGCCAATACGATACAAAATTTGTATGTATACAGCTAAATGTGTCTCCGTGTGGACAGGGCCTTAGAATTGCCTTAATGTAGTAGCCTAATTCAGAATGTTGTTTTAGAATATTACAAGTTATGGATGAATTCTGGTGAGGAAAAGAATGTCATGTCTATTCTCAGAACAAACATAAAACAAACACAAAACAAACACAACAGAACCACATAAAGGCAATGAGCACGTTTATACTAAATGATTTATACTTTCATTAATTTGATACGCTGCTCCAAATAGGAAGAACAGACATGCCAACTAGTTCTTGACCTGATGCAGACTAATATACACATAGCTTAAGCGGACTGATATTGTCTTGGTCCGGAGTGAGGTTTATGTAAGGTGAAAATAAATTTGCCCCAATTGCTTTCAATTAGATATACTCACAGCGAAGTTCTTTTTCGTTCTTCGTTTAGGGGTAAAATGAAGTTCGAAATACGTGAGCAGCAATATATAATATGTGCTGCATGCTTTCCTCTCAATAAAAACACAACAAAACTGAGAAAACAGCAAGCATTCTTTTAATAAAGCATAATAAAAGCATCTGATCATAGCAACGTCAATATGTTTGGACAATCTATGCATTTCGGTACACTCTCAGAAAAAAAGGTACAAAAGCTATCACTGTGACGGTACCTTTTTTAAAAGGTGCACCTTTGTAACTATTAGTATATTGTATATTAGTCCCTAAAAGGTATATTGTTACAAAAAGTGCACATATTAGTACCTAAATGGTACATATTTGAACCCTTTTGAAGGGTACTGTCCCAGTGACAGCTTTTGTACCTTTTTTCGAGAGTGTAAAGTCTAAATGACCAAATGACTTTGGTAAAGTCACCTTTATTTTTATAGCAATTTATAAAATAGATTGCTTAAAATCAAGCAGCTTTACCGTATTAAACATGAAAAACAGTGTCAGTGTCTCGTTTCATCAGAAGTACAACTTAATTTTCTAGTATAAAGCAGCTCTCCAGTGTGTTCATGTTTTCACTCGAGGGTCACGTTTGACCACCACGGATTGAACAGGAGAAATTAAGCCAAAAAGATTTCCACGTGAAAGAAGGCAGAGCCTCCGCGCACACCTACCTATTACGTAATTGCCAAGAAAGTTCGCTTTGGCAAGCTGTTTCGAACTCTAAAAGAAGTTATTTTTGGCCTGATTTTGTTCGAAATGATGTCACATCAGTTCGTTCTTTGATTTCGTTTGAAGATTATCGGGGCCTTTAGTATAATGGTACATGCCTGCCAAAACCATCTATCTATAAATTACAGGAACGTCTGTCTGTCTGTCTGTTATTCGCTTATCTCTCGAACTGTTAGTCCGATGGATTTCAAACTTGACAGGTGTCTTGCTACGGGCACGAGTAAGTGCAGTGCCAAGTTTGACGTTGTTTGGATTAGAATGCAAAAGATATCGGTAAATATATATCGGTAAAAGAAGCACGCGTTGGCTTTTGCCGCTCTAGCCGCTGGCCACTCCCCCTCTCACACTGCACACTGAGTGAGCACAGCGCAGGACCAGAGACAGAGAGGGTCGAAGAAAGCAGCGGAGCTTTGGCAGCTACAATGTGCAATACACCTCAGACCCACAAAAATGTGCAAAGTAGCACTACTTGGACTGTCTTTGACTTTGAATAAACAAACGACAATTCCCGAATTTTAGGACGTTTCAGAATCCCATCCCAAACATGCAAAGCACAATCAGCTACAGACAACAAATGTCAGCGGAGCGTGGATAACATTCTGTTGCGCTTAATGTATCGTTTTCTCGGAGATCACTGTGTAGCTGCTCCAGCCAAGGTCTGAACCTCCCCTAAATCGTTGCGCTTATTCATTTGTGGATGATTGTGGATTACTTAATTACTAAAAACACACACAAAAACAGATTTTGCACGGGCACTGCACTAGTATGTTAAATTTTAATATATCCTCCTGCTCCCTTTACGACATAAAATAGTCAAAAATGTTTGTTGCAGAATGCTGAACACAAGTACAATTTATTATTGATTCAGTTTATAAAGAGGTCCATGTTTTGGATGAATATTTCGGTGTCCTTACAGACTTAACTACTTCTGTAGGCTGCTACAGATTCTACTACAAACATAAGTGTTTGTCAGAGGACCTTGGCTACACTGTAAACCCCTATACCATCTGTCAATCAATATGTATATAGTCATGGAAGTGGTAAGTAGATGATCACGGTATCTTCTACTACTAATAAAACATCCATCCATCTATACAAAGCTTGTCCTATATTTGTGGATATGCAGGAGCCAATTAATAGCATATAGAATAAACAATATCTAGAATAAAATGTATTTACTACAGTAAGGGTACCCATGTGAAAAAGAAGTGAGCTTAATTGTGCAGAATGTTCACTTATGTCAAACCTTAAAAAGTATATTAAAAAAACTGTACTTGCAGATAATAAAATAATAATGAAAAATAAAAGGCCACTAAGAGAGTACACTTTCATGAAAATGATCCTTAATGACTATAATTCTTTGTAATAATGTCAAATTAGAATTTTTGCTTTAAAGTACATTTTAAATCATTGTTTTTTTTATTCAATATCTGAATATAATCACATTCACTTATGTATATATATTATATTAAAGTATATTATTTCCGTAATAAGTACACTTTTTTTAATAGTACACTATTTTATAGGGTATTTGTTGTATACTGTCCAAACTAAACCACTAAATAAATTAATCAATAAATAAGAAACTGAAAATGCCTAAAACATAAAACTACAGTTATGCTAATAAATAATCTTTATTTTTAAGATTGTATGGTGAATGTTTGCAAGATTGTGATGTTAGATTGGCAGACTCACACATAAACTTCACACTCATACACACTGAAGTCAGACAGTGAGAGCGAGTAAATCAATGACTACCATTAGAGCTGCTGCTAGAGGAGAGTGGTCACCTGTCTTTGCTGAGTCACCAGTGAGAGAGACAGTCAAAGAAAGAGAGAGAGTATGAGAGAGACAGTCCAAAAGGGAGAAAATGAGTTTGTGTGTGAATGGAATGGGCCCAAAAAATAGAACAAGAAGGCCATTAGTGACAGCCAAGTAATAAGGAAATATTGCCTGAACTGCTTTCAAATGGACTGTGGACATTAAAGTGCTCAATGCAAATGTTGCTACATGATAAATACATTACCGCAGAGGCTACACAAATGTCTGCATTTAGAGAAACACAAAAAAACCAGTGGCTGACACAAGACTTGCAGTATAAAGCATTGCGGACAACGTTATACATTTTTTTAAAAATAACTATTGATTTAAAGTTGATTATAAGTAGCCTATAGTAAAAAATGAATCTAAGCTTATTACAACCAGATGTATACAAATTAGTAGTTTACAAGTACAGAGACTATACGTCATTCAAAATACTTGGGAGAGGATGGTCAAGGATCATGCTAGTGTAGTACTTCACCAGGAAATGCACTGTTTTGCACATGATTATTATTATTTTTTAATAAAGATGAAATAACGCAGACTGATCATTGACAAAAACAAGTTTGCAAGTTGAATGTTATAATAAAGTGAATTTATTTGCGGTACCTGTTGCACTCAATTTCTCAGGGGGAAAAACAGTTTGTTAACCTTTTTTGACCAATAGAAGGACATGCTGTGTAACACGAGGCTAAATGTGGTAGCCTAAGTTGTCATACTGGGAAGGGAACCTGCATTTAAACTGAACTAGCCCCGGTCTCACCTATGGTAAAAAGAGTCGAAAACATTTAACATCATACTTAATGCACAAATTAAGTTTCCTACCCATTTCGTCGTTGTGAGTCATATTGTATCCGTCGACACACGATGAACAGCGAGAGAGAAGATTGTTACAGTGTGCAATGGACTCTTGACGTCTTGAGCGTCTGCTGCCTCCGTCAGAACGAGAAATGATCGGCTCGGTTCAACTGGATTCTGAGAACGGCATGAGAAGCCGCTATTGCGCTATTGAGCTGCTGTCAGTTCTGCGCATGTCTGACAGCGGAACCGATCGCCGTTTAAGAGGCTGAATGAGCGATGAAGCTAAGAAACTCACTGCTCTTCGCTTTAGTCTACATTATTTACGGATCCTGCCGCTATCAAGCCACTAAGCCGGAATTCAGTTCATTACAAATGCATGCCGTCTCAAACCGCCCGAAAAAACAAAGGTAATAACAGACACGAAGCTGCAGCCAAACACTGTAAACACTAAAAAGCGGAATACACTCAAACAATGTGAGTGTATGAGCGTCCTCTGGGTAATTAATATCTCTCAAAAGCTGTAATGAAGTTCACCTAACATGACCTCACAATGTGTGAATGAGATCTAAGTGGACTGAAGTCCGATTTGCAATAAAAATATTGTTGTTTTCACTGAATCATTTTAGTTAAAATGAACGCAAACACATTGTAGCACGAGAACAAGAAGTCAGACACCTTTAAACTTGCTTCATTCTCTCTGGGCACTTCACAATGCAACAGAATCAGCTCTTAAGTAGGCTTGTGTTTGTATTCACTAGGAGAAGTGTCACTAGGAAATTAAATTGAAGTTAAAAGTTTACAAAAAGGAAGTCTAATCAACAAAATGTTGATTTCAAACAAAACAAGTTAAAACAAAACAGCATCAACAGTGAACAGATCCAAACCCTCTATTAATTCTAAATAACTTTATTAATTCCAATCTGTCACATCAAACATGTTTATTAGAACAATGAGAAACAGCTACTATTTTAATTGAGTTTGCAAATCTAAAACCATGTACTGTATCTAGGTAGTGTAAAACTAAGTACATGTTAGGGATACTGGAAAAACACATCTGTAAAGAATTTTGTTAAATGGGTTTAACACTTTATAGTCTATTTTTAAGCACACTGCATTGTGCTTAGTAAAAATAGTACATGTCTGTTCTGATACAGCTATTTGAATGTCCATGAAATCATTTTTGTGTTGGCACAAATAACTATTTCCTCAATATGTTTTAGATTTTATTGTGAACAATTCTTTTGCATGTTTCATTTTTAATATATTTGACCTTGTAATGTCATAATGTCACAACTGGATCTTCAGTGAAAATGCCAGACTTCTCTCTGGTGACATACAGGGCTTCTCCAATCATTTAGTGTGCTTAAACTTCACACCTGCAACATTCATCTGCCTCCACTTTGCAACAGCCACATCTCAACATCCAATCAAACTGAACCAAGTCTCCTTCCTACATTTTTTATTTTTCTATTATTTGTTACACTCAGTGTGTCACAATATGAAAGAAAATATTCTGTTTAATTGTGACTTAAAGGGTTAGTTCACCCAAAAATGTCTGCCATTCATTACACACACACATGTCATTCCAAACGACTTTCGTTCATCTTCTAAACACAAATGAAGATCTTTTTTAAAGAAATCTAAGAGCTTTCTGTCCCTACACTGACAGCTACGCAACTGAAGCTTTTATGCTTCAAAAAGGCCATAAAGAGATCATAAAACTAATCCATATGAATCGAGTGGTTTAGTCCAAAATTTTCTGAAAACAATCGATTCAACTCGCACATCAGTTGTGGTAAACGGTAATGGAAGCATGTTTGCTTTAAGTGCGAGAACCAATGAGGTTAATTCTCGTGTGTTACACAGCACATTCGAGCTTCTGCGATGTTTGTTCTCGCGGGTCAAGCAGGTTTGGTTGAACTTCTGTTTGTTAATGTTTATGTGAATAAAAGCCTAAATTCAATCTGTTCATCATATAAAGGGATCATGGGAATTTGGACTAAACCACTCGATTCATATGGATTAGTTCCACATCTCTTTATTTCTGTTACAAAAGGTATTGCAACCCACTACAAATTAAGTTATAAGGCATTATGTGGTTAATGTTATAATAATGTCTTTTTTTTTTTTTTGCACTAATCACGTTATTCTTTTCTTGTCCTTCCATGTACAATGTTGTGGGTGTGAATGTTTAAGGACGTGGAGCAAGAGCTCCATGACATCACTGTCCCACCGCTGAAAAAGAATCTGGTCATCTAGCACTGCGGGGGCAACTCAATCCATGGCCTCACTAACATGTGGAGCCATTGACACTGACATCAGACACAGCAGCGCCGGTGTCCATGACACCCCAACACCAGCTGCCTTCACACAGCTCCACACTCACTGTCCAGCAGGAAGCGCATAGCATGGGAATAAAACCACTTGCTGATCTAGAAATAGCTTTTAAAGTTCATCACAGTTCATCAAATTTAACACACTTATATTGTAACCATCCATATTGATCTCAAGCCAGTGAAACAAATCAAAGAAAACCTCACATGCCAGATAAGCAGATAAAAAGTGTACATATAAAACTACCATCTAGATAAATATATAGTTGGTTTGCTGTCTTGCATATACTTCTGATTTAAGAAGCTAACGCTGAGATCTCAACAAAACCCGCAATACTGTTATGTGGGACACCTGAAAAGACGTATTTTGCCTCTATACCAACAAGAACTCAAGCAAAGTAAGCAGTTCTAACTATATACAGGTGCTGTTTATCGCAGTGTTATCTCATCAGAAGCATGCATGTATAGATCTTCCTACTGCTGCACCCTCACTAAACACTATGCATTATGCACAGCATTCATTATTCATGAGCTGTGAATAGTGAATTAGTCGCTGGTTAACAATTGACCATCAGTAAAGTTATTTTCCACATTCCTAAGAGGGCAAAGAGTACAGGTGGCAGACAAATTAGGATGTAAATAATCTCTATACACAGAAAGCAACTGTCTGATTTTCTATAGCACAATCAAAGCTCAGTGTCTGTTTTTACAATAGGGGGCTCATTGATAAAAGCGATATTTTTTTTAAAAATAAATCTCTTGAAATTATGTCAGAGGTTCAGTGAATATAGCTTTCCTCTTTGATTTTCGGTCAGTTACTGTAGTGCAAGTGGTAAATCAGTCACATTTCACCCCAATATTCAAGAGAAAATATTGCTTTGTTCCAAATGTAAAAATAAATAAATATTAAAAATACAGTCATTTTTAAATTAAAAATCAGCATAAAAGGCAGTATATGGTGTATCTCACAATCAGATTTTTTCCACATTACAGTGATTTTGATGTAAAATGTGCAAAAAATACCATGGGAATGATGTCAAAATGCAAATATGTACACAGTACCGTTTGGGGTCAGTAAATTAATACTTTAATTTGCAATGATGCATTAAATTCATTAAATGTGTCAGTAAAGATGTTTATAATGTTACAACAGATTTCTACTTCAAATAAATGCTGTTCTATTTTATTCCCGAAAAAGGGTCTCATGGTTTCTACAAAAACATTAAGCAGATACACAACTGTTTTCAACATTGACAATATTAAGAAATGTTTCTTTAGCAGCAAATCAGCATATTAAAGTGATCTTTGAAGGATCGTGTGACACTGAAGACTGGAGTAATGACTGCTGAAAATTCAGCTTTACAATCACAGGAATTAATACAATTTTAAAATATATTAAAATAGAAAACAGTGATTTTAAATTGTAATAATATTTCACAATATTTCTGTTTTTACTGTATTTTTTATCAAATAAATGCAGCCGTGGAGCATAAGAGACTTATTTTAAAAACATTAAAAAATCTTACCCACCCCAAACTTTTGAACATAGTATAAATATATGAATCGTACCAAACATTTATTTCACTCTAATGGAGCAATAATATGCCAGCACGTCCCCTTGGAATTATAAGGTTCTATCTGACATTTTTGTCAAAATTGAGTTATTCACATATTCTTATTCGGTGACAACTTATTTACATTATGTGATGTGTTTTTTTAAGTTGTGTACATTGTGGGACTTTTTATTGAAAAAACAAAAAGGTTCTATCTACAAAATCGAACTCTAACTTGGCTCTATAAGGTTCTATCTGCGTGAGCCAATCAGCACTTCGAATGCACAGAAGAGGACCAATCAGAATCAACTTTATATGTCATGTCGCCAGCTTTTTCCTTGAAGACAAAAAGAAACCCCATAAAGGCATAATGCTATACATTTACAGTAAATTAAAGATTCACTAAATTGTGTAGTGTTATGAAGTGGCTTCAATTTGGCCATTTTCTTTATAGTGTATTGGTTATTATTATTAATTATCAATGAGGTTATTATTAATAACTATTATTATTATAGTTATTATTATTTGAATTATACAAATATGCAGTGAGTAAATTGAATATTTAAAAAAAAACATTTGTGTGTGTGTGCGCTAATGTGTGAAAGTGTGTGTGTGTGTGTGTGTGTGTGTGTGTGTGTGTGTGTGTGTGTGTGTGTGTGTGTGTGTGAAAGTGTGTGTGTGTGTGTGAAAGTGTGTGACAGGTGTGTGAAAGTGTGTGACAGTGTGTGTGTGTGTGTGTGTGTGTGTGTGTGTGTGTGTGTGTGTGTGTGTGTGTGTGTGTGTGTGTGAAAGTGTGTGTGAAAGTGTGTGTGTGTGTGTGTGTGTGTGTGTGTGTGCGTGTTTTTGTGATTTGTGAGGACACAAATGTGTATAATGACATGGGTATTACACTGGTATTACAATTTGAACGTGATTTATGAGGACATTTCATACGTCCTCATATTTCAAATGGCTTTAAAAACATACTAAGCAGTGTTTTATTAAAAATGTAAAAATGCAGAATGTCTCCTGTGACGGGTAGGTTTAGGGATAGGGGCAGTGTAGGGGGATAGAATATACAGTTTGTCCAGTATAAAATCCATTACGCCAATGGAATGTCCTCACAAGGATAGCAAAACAAACCTGTGTGTGTGTGTGTGTGTGTGTGTGTGTGTGTGTGTGTGTGTGTGTGTGTGTGTGTGTGTGAGAAAGTGTGTGACAGTGTGTGTGTGTGTGTGTGTGTGTGTGTGTGTGTGTGTGTGTGTGTGTGAGTGAGAGAGGGGGTGTGTGTGTGATTAAAAAATTAGTCTGACATTTTTTGTGATCATATAGTCAGTGAATCATTTTTCAATGATTATTAAACTTTATGAATTAATTTGCTGAAGCATGTCGATTTTCTTGTAGTTTTTAAAGTCTTAAAATGTCTTAATTTTTACAATATTAAGCCTTAAAGGTCAAATAGTTAACAATTTCATTGATGGAGTCTTAATTACAACAATAAACGTTAGCATGTTATTTCAGCCATACTGATGTCTAGAGAGAAAGCCATTATACCTGGCCCACTTTAGCTGGAATAAAGTCCTGCTCAGATGTATTACAGTAGCTGCTTTCTGTCTAAACAAAAGAAAGATTAAAGTAACAATTTCTGCAATAATGTGTTTAATTACCCACCAAATTGGTAACGAAAATTAAGATTCTGCACTGGACAAAATATTTAGACCTACCTTGCTTAATTTGAAATGTCCTAAATACATGGAAGTGCTAAAAAATATGAAATAAATGTCATAGAAAGGATACAATTTAACTTTCTAACACATGTTGAGATATTGTTACAACATTAATTTTATATTTCATGTTCAAATAATGTTTTGGCAGATAGAACCTTATAATTCTAAGCGAAAAGTGTTTTTTTAGAATTAGAAGGTTCTATCTGCATTTGACCCATTTCAAAAAAAGACATTTAAAAATTTGAGAGGATTTTGATATTGTATATTTAGAATACATTTAGGGTCCCTGTTATTTTCATGTTTGAAAGAAACTTGTTCCCCATATAAATTTTCCTATATGTAATGCAAAAACTTTGAAGCTCAATATCTCAAAACTGCTCAGAACGCAGATAGAACCTTATAATTCCAAGGGGACGAGCAGCATATGACAATTAAATTCAGTATTTTTGGATAAATCCAATTGTCATTGTAATTCACTTTTTACAATATTAATGCTCCATAATAAAGGGCTTGTGAGAATCTGAACATAATGATAAAACCATGAAGAAAAAATAAATACTAAGAAAAAGAGGAGCTGCTGAACAATTTGTCCCCATGCTGTAAATTAATGCAAGTAATTGACAGAGTGATAAAATGGAACAAGTGCAAGAGATGAAAAAGAAAAGGAGATGCACAGAGGGAAATGTACTGCGATATTAGTATTGATTCATGTATTCGAGTCTAAACTCCAATGGTTCACTGACTGCTGAAAGACAAAACTGCAGTCAGACAAAAAATTCATATCAGCTATTTGAAATCACAAACACACGAGGAACAGAGGAAGGGCTGAATCACTGAATGGAATAGAATGCCAAATGAAATGTATTCCTGTGATGACAAAGCTTATGTTAACACTATAGTAACTTTCTTTAATAAATCATTAACAAACATTATATAATGCTTAATAGATAATTAGTTATTAATATATATTCACATTGGAATATGAGTTAATCTGTTTGTTAATGTTTACTATTGAACTTACTAAACATTACATAATGATTTACAGATCATTATTTAATGTAAATTGAAATGCTTACAAATATAATTAAACTTTCTATTCATATGATCATGCACCTCTTAAAAATCTAATAATGATTTTAAAAGAAATTATACAATGATTACAAGCTTATTACATTTGCTGTACATTTGAATGCTAAATGTCTTTCAAATTTCGATTTATATATTATCTAAAATACTTTAATGATCTTATTAGTAATTTTAAGCATTTCACAAAAAATATTCATGGGTAACATTATTAATTAACTCATACCACAGTTTGTAAAAGTCACACATGTGGTCTTTGTTTGTTGTGGTGTGTATGCAGACTTCTACTATTTACACTTTACAAATCATTTATTAATTATTTGTTCCTGTTTTTGAAATCTATTCATGATTTCCAAATGTTTCTAAATGTTTATTAACTATTTAACACCTTTGGACGTTTAACTACTGTAACAACGCTTGTGAAAAGGGTGGTTAGTTATGCCTTTAGCAAGCATTTAGCTAAACTTAATAACACATGATTGTAATATGGTGCAAAACATGTTTTTTATTGCCTCAACATTAAGTATACTATATCCTTAAGTAGGATATTCCTTGAATCATACATCAACAGGAGAAAACAAATATTTTTTTCAAGAAAATACTTCATTTATCAAAACAATGTAATACAAACAGTTTGAACAGTGTTCCCTTAAAGTAATCAAACTAACCCCTGTACTCTGTTGACCCCTTAACCAAGCCTTAAACCTACCCGTACAACCAAACCTGTCCCTAACCTTACCTGTATCACACCAATAACAGCAAAAGTGTTTTACAATAGAACTGGAACACAAGTACCTTTTTTGCATACCTTCACAAGTGCATACCTAGGTACATAAAGACACCTACATAGTACATACACCTATACCTACATAGTACAAACACCTACTGTAATATAAAGTGGGACCAGTCATTCTTATATTGTTAAAATTTCTGTTGAACATCCAGATCACTCATAGCTACCAAACACCTTTTTGCATTTGTACATTTGTAAATGTAAAAAAAGTGCATTAGGTTGTATATTAACTGAAGTTTGAAGATTTTCAAGAAGTGCATGATCATATGGTGTTTCTGCAACTATGGGCACTTTTGACTCTCCTAAATTTAAAAAAAAATCAACCCTTATGAATTTAGATTTTAACCATCAGAGTCCATAATACATATATAGATGTACACAAAATTTAATGTAGTCATTAAGATTTTAATCTGGAACAATGAACAATATATTAAATAATATATTAATAATTTTTATTTGAACAAATATCATTTTACAAAACTGTTTTGTGCATGTGTGCCCGCGCGCACTATTTCAGTCACAACACTGCAAAAAGGAGAACGCGCTGAAACCATCAACTGTCGATGCTGTTCTCTTCCTTCATAACTCGTACTGAGAAGGATATATTTATGTAAATAGTCGTGCAACTACGCAAACTTTGTTTTGAAGTTTAATGTTTGAGTTCCAGAGGAATTTGTGACTGTTTCACCTGTTAAACCACATCAAAGTTTTGTTATTAGTAAGTCCGTGCTTTTTCTCTTTTTTTCTTGTGTGCTGACTGCTGAGGGGGCCGCTGTGCCTTAGTAAATGGTGTTTGTACATGTATATGTGTTTAATTATTGTTGCAAGCAATCATAAAATACAGCTGATTGCAAAAAAAAAAGAAAAGGTATTTCTGTGAGAAAAGGACCTCCGGTTCGAGCTTAAAATATAACCACAATGGTCGGTTAAATGATTTCGGGTACAGGCCGAACCGTTCGGCCTTCAGTTTAAAGCCCGTGCAGACCTCTAACTCACATGCCCATTGGAGGCACTTTCGGTGGTGGACAGGAGTCATCATAAGCACTTTGTCCGGTCTGCTGCTAACCAGCAAACTGCTATGCACTGTGTGTTCCCTTTCAGACGCTCACGTTCGACGTGTCGACTGATTGGGATCAGTCTTAGAGAGCCTGTCATCTTCGAGTAGCCTGCTGTTTTAACAGCATAATTTATGTGTGTTTGTTGACGGTTGGTTAGAGTGCAAAGAAGTGAGTGCTTCACTGTTTCAGTTCACTGTTCAGAGTTGCCACGGTCATTCTCCTGTGCTCCGGCACTGGTGACGGGTCCCATTTCCTGAAAGAGCAACACGGGTGCGTTTGTGTCTTTTTCAAGATCAAGATTTTTGCGTCATTCCATCCGTGCGTTTCTGGATGCGGTCATTCCCTGTCCCCCTCTGACGGTCACAATGGTTGCATCACGTGTTTGAAAAAAAACCAAAAAAAACATATACGCTGAAGCAGCTTTTGTGGATAGTTCATGTTCTCATTGCGAGAACATGACTATCGCAGTGTTGAGATCGAGAATTGCCTTCATGCGTGAAGGTGGAGTCCTCATTTCCACGCCACGCTACAGCGCCGTGTGGGATGGGTGATCAGAGGATCATAGTGAGGCTTCCCCGCCCGGTAACCAATCCCTGTGGGCTCCTCACTCCTCTATCACATCGCAGCCGGTGGAACCCCCCATTGAGCGCGCTGGTCCCTCTGTAATGGACCGACCAGCCATTTCATTAGGGGCCTCTCCAGAGGACAGGATGCCGAATGCAGCATTGGAGGGTGAGCTGACCTCTAGAAATGATGACTCGGCTGCGAATGAGGGTTCGAAGTCTCAGTACAAATCCTACCCTTCGAGTGCTACATAGCCTGTTGGGTCTTCAGGTCAACTGGGAAAAGAGTAAACTCGTCCATGGGCTGAGGGTCTCTTTTTCCGGTAAGGAGCTGGACTCGGTCTAACACGCCTCACAGCAGGGACGTGTCTGGTCGGTGCTTTCAGAAGGGAGAAAGGGTCCCACTGAAACCTTTTCAGAGGCTCCTCGGGCATATGGCAGATGCAGCCGCAATGGCTTCCTCCATATGATGACCGCTTCAGCACTGGCTTTACAGCCGAGGCCTGTGTGTGTGGCCTGACAATCACCTGGCCTGCCGCCAAATCCTCAGCCCGTGATCAGACCTTTGTTTCTCCGGCCCAGCCGCCCCTAGAACAAGTGTCCACCAAACACCGGCTGAGGGGCCACGTACAATGGGCATGCAGTAACGGGGTTCTGGGCGGGCCTCCGACTGCATTGGTATCAACTGCGTCGAGTTGCTGGCAGTTCACCTTGCTTTGAGACACCGCTGCTCAGCAAGCTTGTACTGGACTGTACAAACACTGCGATCGCTGCGCTACGCTTCCCTCGCATGTCGCAACTTGCCTGCCACCTCCTCCTTGGAGTCAGAAGCTTCTGAGGTTGCTACATTCCGCCTTGCGCCCCCTCTATACCCTCTTGGGACTTATCGCACTCAGCACTCAGAGACCTCCCCTTGAGCCACTTCAGGTAGCTGAGTTAAAAATTTGTTTTTAAAAGAACAGTTCTTCTGCTTGTTTGGCCTCTATCAAGAGGCTAGGGGACCTACATGCATTTTCGGTCAACAAATCGTGCCTGGAATTCGGGCCGGCCAACTCTCAAGGTTACCCGAGGCCCCGGCCTGGATATGTGCCCCTAGGTTCCTACCTCTCCCTTTAATGGGACCAGGTGGTGAGCCTGAAAGCGCTGCCCCAGAGGAGGCAGACCCAGCCCTGGCTTGTCTCTGTCCCTTACGCTCCTTGCGGTTATAGCTGGACAGAACGCAAAGCCTCAGGACCTCAGGCTCTTGTCTGTTACAGAGACCAGCAGAAGGGAAGGCTGTTTCCAAGCAGAGGTTGGCCCACTGGATAGTGGTTGCCATCATCTTGGTGTGTTTACCCAAGGTGCACCGTGCCCACCTGGGTAGTGAGCCTCTCCAAAGAGAGAGTGTGGCTCCTTCTTGGGCGTTGACACAGGGTGCCTCGCTGACAGATGTTTTAGAGCTGTGTACTGGGCGACACCAAACACGTTTGCTGGAAAAATAGCCTATGTGTCAAGACGGTTGCTTCCCGTGGGCTCCCTTCACATGAAGCCAGTTTCACTGTAAGTCCGGTTCGTAGTGTCGGCTTGGTGCGCCATTCCCCTTCCTATGGACTGGATACGTGCGGCATTCTTGCTCCAGTACAGTTCCTCTTTAGCCGAACCCTGTTGAGTTCCTCCACACCCTTCGGCAACGTACGTGGCGGAGCATCTGATGCCAGGCCTAACACTCGTATGCACTGGTGGAACCTGTGTTAGGCTGGGTCCCATATGTTGTGATCCCTACGGTTATCCCCTATGTGTATTCTTCTACGGTACGTCTCCCTGCAGTGAGCCCGAGTCTTCCCTTGGCAGAGCCCGCTCTGCCATCACTGTCCGGTGTGTCTCCCCCCTGTTATAGGCTGGAGCCACCTCAGTGACATTCGATATATTGTACTGCCCTTCCAAAGAAAGGGAATGCTTTCCCAGTGGTCTTGTGGAACAGCAGTGACTTCACTGGCCTAAGCCATATCCCGTCTCCGCCTCAATAATCCGGGGGGGTCAGAAGGCTTTTGTCTAGGCACTGGAAGGTGGCAGCACTAGTGGCGTTTTAATTGGGATCCCAATCAGTCGACACATCGACTACGTCGAACGTGAGCGACTGAAAGGGAACGCCTCGGTTACGTATGTAACCCTCATTCCCTGAAGGAGGGAACAGAAACGTAGCCCCGTCGCCACTATTGCTGGACCACCGCTGACTCCAGGCTCCGCTTGGCTCCTCAGCGACTGATGCGTGCATCCACTTCTGTATTTATACCCGTACCGTGGGGCGAAATGTGAGATGCGGATCTCGCACGCCAATGTGCATTTGCTCGTTTTTACAGTACTCGAAGATGACAGGCTCCCTAATTGTTATCCCAAGCTGTCGACACGTCAACTACATCTCCGTTCCCTTCTTCAGGGAGCGAGGGTTACATACGTAACCAGGACGTTCTGACACCTTTCTACCATGGGTAGTATTAAGTTTTTCAGAAATATTTAGAGCTAGAGTAGCTCTTTTGTGTGATCGGACCAGACAGGCGAGCCTTTGCACACCATGGGCAGGTGTGAGTCTTGGGCGTCCATGACCCTGATGCCAGTTTACCGGTTATCCTTCCATGCACCACTTTTGGTAGGTACTAACCACTACAGACCGTAAACACCCCACAAGACCTGCTGTTTTGAGGATGCTCATGCAGTTGTCGTTTCTTCACCATTCGGCCCTTTTCAAAGTCACTTTTTTTCACTTATTCTTTTCTCTTCTTCCAACTTATGAAATTCAAGAATTGACTATTCACTTGCTGCCTAATATATCCCACCCCTTGACAGGTGCCATTGTAATGATATAATAAATTATATTCACCACACCTGTCAGTGGTTTTAATGTTGTAGCTGTATCAGTGATTTGTCTCTACCACTACACACGGTCTTTACCGCAACACCTAAAAATGCTGTGGTAAAGACGTGCTGCGGAAATGCCATTTTTCCTAATATTGCAAATAACTGGCTGCTAGCAAGGTCTGATACATCAGTTTTTATTGTATTCATGTATTCAACAGTAATATAAGATAATTTTTTAAAATGTAGTTCAAAATTCACAATTACTAAGGTAAATGGTAAGGACGCACAATAAATACTTAAGAAGAAAATATGATCTTTATCTTATTTTTTCAGGATCTTGTGAGTGACCTAATGGAGGTGGACCAATCTGTCAGCCATGTGCTTACATGCTAATTTCTGTTTCCATAGAAACTATATTTGTTTGGCTTTGAACTAATGTCATATTAAGAGTCTTTTTCAGTGTTGCGGTAAGGACTCAAAAGTGTGGGACAGGTTTATTTAGATGAAAAAAAATCATGTAAACAAAAAAATAACTTTAAGATGGTGTAAAGTCATATGTATATGAAATTAATTCATTTGAAATAATGTCACATTGTAAAAGAATGAGCTAATTTTAAGTATCTCAACATTGAGACCACAGGTGTGGGACATGAGGAAAAATGGTGTTTGGACCAACCATTTTCCAATGGTCAGATGAAACAAAAAAAGAGATTTTTGGCAGCAAACGCTTAAGATGGGTTTGGTGCACACAGGGATAAAAAAGTACCCCATGTGTAAAATTAAATACTTTGCTGTGGGCCTAATTTTCTGCCAGAGGTCCTGGACATCTTGTTCAGATAGATGGCATCATGGATTCGATCAAATACCAACAGATAAAAAATCTAAACCTCTGATAGAAATCTTATAATGGGCCATGTTTGGATCTTCCAACAGGACAGTGATCCAAAAACAAACATCAAAATCAAAACAAAAATGGGTCACTGAGCACAAAACCAAGCATCTGCAATGGCCATCCCAGTCCCCAGACCTGAACCCTATAGAAAATGAGTGGGCTGAACTGAAGAGAAGAAGCGCCAACATGGATCTGGGAATCTGAAGGATCTGGAGAGATTCTGTATGGAGGAATGGTCTCTAAACTCTTGTCATGTGTTCTCCAAACTCATCAGGCATTATAGGAGAAGACTCGGAGCTGTTATCTTGGAAAAAGGAGGTTGCAAAAAGTATTTAATAAATGGGGGCAAATAATTGTTCCCAACGTGTTTTGGAGAAAGACATGTATTACATAATGTGATTTTCCCCCAGCTTTCAATAATTTTACTTCAATGAAAGGTTAGATTTTTGCTAACGATCATATTCTTTGATCATATTTACCAAGGGGGCAAATAATTCTGACCAGCACATATATATATATTAGGGCTGTCAGTTAAACGCGTTATTAACGGCGTTAACGCAAAACCATTTTAACGCGATTAATTTTTTTATCGCGAGATTAACGGTCTTTTTGGCCTAGCAAACTTTGTAGTTTTTTTTCACATGCTTTTGCAACAGGACGCGGCATGCGCGCCGCTGCGCTATGAAACCCATTCATTTCAAGGGCTTGCGCCGTGCGAGGACGTTTTGTTGCTTCGTCGACCAAAGCGCAAATGGATCTAGCTAGACCGGAAACAAAACAACAGGCACGCCACACACTTGTTTGGGATTGCGAGCCAGCCAAATAGGTTAACGTTACGTTTGGAGTGACGAGCGCGAGACGCCGAAATGGATGCCAATAAGATTCTGAATGGAAAGTTTACTTTTAAAAAGTTGCCAAATGGTTCCATTGACTAGACCAAAGTGATCTGTGTGTTTTGTCGTTCGTTATGAACTGAGCTATAATCATCGCAGCACGTCCAGTCTGAAATACCACTTGATGATGGCCAAGCACACACACATAGCTGATGCGAATTCTCCGCCCCCTCGTCAATATCAGTACCTCGTCAGTATTTCTTTCACTCTTTTATTGATGGACAGTGTTACATTGTGTTAAAAAGAAATTATTTGCTCCAAGTGAGAATGTTAGTGTGAAATTGAACACAGTATTGCCAATGTTGTTTTCAATAAAAAAAAAATGTGCACAAAGCAAGCAATCCACTTTTTTCATGTTGATAAGAGCATTAAAATGAGAAAAAATAATGAACAAAAAGAAATCAAAAGACATTTAGAATAGATAAAAATGTGCGATTAATCGTGAGTTAACTATGACATTAATGCGATTAATCGCGATTAAATATTTTAATCGTTTGACAGCACTAATATATATATATTAGTGCTGGGCAACGATTAAAATTTTTAATCGCGATTAATCGCATGATTTTCTTGCGATTAATCACGATTAATCGCATTGTTATACGCAAAATTGAATAATGACTTCTAAAGTAGTGTATTGCGCACTTTTGATTTAAATGTACTGCTATATACACAAAAGTGCAATAACTTTAAACAAATAAGGTGCTTTTATACCAGCAGTATTCCCTTTACACAGTAATCTCAAATCTCAACTTAAACATTAATGGAATCAAATCAAATATTTAAACAAAGCTATTTGCCACTGCCAGGGCATTACCTTTTATCTAGTTTGTTAAAACGAGTCAAGTTTTCTTGTTTTTTTTCTGAACAGGTATCAACAGGTATCTTTTATCAGGGAGCAGCAGAAACAGTCTATGTAGTAGTCAGAGGTCATGATCACTACTACAGATATAAGTCGACCAACGTTACTTATAGTAGCTTAGGTTTGGTCATGCCATGGTTTCCCACGTAAGATTACATTAAACAGAGTAAAAAAACAATTTATACTTTATACTCACGCCGTAGCTGTGTAGCGCGCGTACACTTCGGCGTACCCTAAGGTGCACCTCTCCAAAAATGTAACTTCAATTCTACGCGTACCGCAAGCGCTGTGATTGCTAGAACCGCTCCCCGGGTTTCACATGCTCCCTCTGCATGTGTAATTGCGCGTCAACGCGGACAACGACGCAGAGATATAAATGAAAACCAACGCGTAGTCTATAGCGTATAGTCTTCGGCGTAAGTCCGACGCAGAAGTATAACTCAGCCAAGAGTGAGGTGAAGTGGTCGAGCACAAGGTGCAGCGACAAGCGGGTGCGTTCCTGTGAAACTGTTGCGGTCATGCTCGCCTCACGCACGCGCCCGCTCGTTGCCGAAGTTGAATTGTCTATAACTTTTTATAAAGGACGCGCAGCACAAATAATTAGAAGAGAGACTGATCCTCGGCTCGCTGTTAGTGAGTTTCCAGAATCTAAATAGTTATTATCTATAGGTTTTATAGGTACTATCCACAGAGCGCCTGTCATTCACTCGCGGAGCGCAACCCTTTAACTGTTCACCAGAGAGAACCTGCCTCTCTCCACTGCTTGTTTGGGTGGGTTATTTGCTGGCTGACCAACATCCCAACCCCTCCTGTGATCATGGTTTGACTGTAGGCCTATGTGTATTCAGAGCCAGTGAGCAACGGACTTTCAAAATAATAATAAAAAAAAAAACTGCGTTAACGTGCGATAAAAAAATTGTCGGCATTAATTAATAAATGCGTTAACGCGATAATAACGCGTTAACTTGCCCAGCCCTAATATATATATATATATATATATATATATATATATATTCTGTCATGGTCATGGCATCAAGAGCAGAGGAGGGCTATTTAGGCCCCATCCACACTACTGCGTTTTAGTTTAGAAACGGAGAATTAAAACAAATACGATCTCGGTCCACACCAGCGTTTTAGCTGCGTATTAGAATTGATCTCCGTCCACATTAAAACGACTGAAAACGCGGATCACGTGACCATTCACCTACACTGGGCGTGCGTGTGCCGGTGTAAACAGGAAACCGATTGACTATTCCTCAGATTTCGCAGAGGTTGATAAGTGCCTATCTGGACATTCGAACGTTTTCGCACCATTCCTCAGGAACCACAACTTCATTGATAAAATTATCCCACCATGCGCTGGTTCTTCAGGGTTTAACCCAAAACCGACGCTCCATGTACGGTCGATACCACCGCCGCTTCACACGGGAATTGTCACAGATCGCTCGAATAATAGCTTGCCTCCGGCGCATGTAGGCTGTTATAGCATTGTAAAATGCAGAATTTACTTGCACTAACGTAACTGGTAGTCCAGGCTGTTGTTGTATGTTTTCTTACGTTGTATGACACCCAATCAGAGAGCCGAGCTTGAGCCTCTGCGTCATCGTTTCTAAAGTCCTCCGTTTTGACCCGTCTTCACTAAAACGCCCTCCCAAGATTCAAAACGCAAAACGGGGTCGGCAGCGTTTCTAAACTTCTCCGTTTTAAGTCTTCGTTTTTGCCGTTTTAGTCTGGACGGGAGGTGCAAACGTAGCAAAAGGTCTCCGTTTCTAAACTAAAACGTAGTAGTGTGGACGGGGCCTTAGAAAAGAACATCCCACAAACTACACACCAGAAGCCTGTTGCATGAAGCCGGTTTCAGTTCAGGTAAATTTGAGATTAGTTTGAGCAAACTTGCGCTACATGGCTAACCTGGGCCGTAGCAGGTTTTATTCTGGGTTAGAGTTCCCAAAACTGGGCCAATCAGTTGTGAGTAAAGTGACATGTACTGTATCTGATGCAAAAAAGCCACTCTCCCAGTATCTCTCACTCCAAACTAAAGCAGTTTAGAGTGGGAAAAAAGAGAGATCAAATTGCTTGTCTTTTGCTGTTAATTATTGATTATATTTATATTATTTCAATTATAATTATGTATAATTTATATAAAACATTCATATAATTATTATATTAATTGACAATTAATATTAAACTTTGCATTTAAATTAATATATAAATACAAACTTTAAAATATAAAAAATTTAAACGAATTAAACTTGTGTGTTTTATTTTAAATTATTTGTGAACTTAAAGTATGTAAATTCAGTTTATATACATGCATATAGTCAGATATTTTCATTTAGCTGGCTTTTTAAACTCTCACTGCATCAGTGTTTATTTCTGCCTTTTAAATGCATTTAAATTCATGATGTTTTTAAAGATCTATCAGAGAAGTGAATTGTGTCAGCTCTCTCTTGTGTCAGAATATGGTCATGCAGAATAGGGCATTTAATATGTGCTTTATAAGTACTAATTAACAGGCAAAATCCTAGAAATATACATGCTAATAAGCAACTAGTTAATGGTGAGAATTGGACCCTAAACTGAAGTGTTACCCAATCGTGTCATCAACCTTTTTTTCTGAGCTTATGTACCTCACAAGTGAAAAAAGAGTGAATAAGTGAATCAAGTGAATCAAAATGACGCTCTCCATGGTCCTTGTGTTTGGCTGTTTGCAGCATATGACACACTTTCAGGTACACGTTTCAGAGTTAATCACAAACTCTGGATCAAACCCTGAATTGACAGATAACGTTTATACCGAGTATTTTGAGCCCGCTGAACCTTTTCTAAACTAGGTTGGATTTGTAAGGTTTTGTCAACTCTAATACTCTGAAACTCAGAGTTTTTAATCTAGGCCTCAGGAGTTAGTGAGACACTCTATAGTGGGGCTTTATTTTCTTTTTACATTTCAGCACCCTCTAGTGGTTAAGGGATTAAATAGCTAACTTCCTGTTTAGTAAAAAGCCACCAAAGCCAGAAACACAATCTGAAAGATGTCGAAATTGAACATAAGATACAGAGACACAAGGCCACATACAGTAGACAGGGTCTTTATACAACTTGTCTACAGATTTTAAGATGAGAGAGGGGTCAGACGTACTTTGTTGGACCGGAGCGAGACGCGTCCTCCACAACGTGCGCAGAACTTATTTTGGCAATAAGAACAGACGTGGCCGCAGCCATCGGCAAACTTGGTTTTGTGGCAGATCCCACAGATGGGCGAGTCTCCCTTCTGCTCCGGATTCTTCTGAGCCTCCTCTCCGATCTTCTTCACCTGGTCCTTATACATCTCAAACTGCTGGTGCAACTTCCTGTGGAGAGCAGAGAGGGACATTTAGGTTTGGGTAATTTTATTATTTTTTATTTATTATCCTGTAATTGTCTTGATTTACATTTGGGGAGGAGAGTCAGGTGTGAAGCTCCTCCTGAATCAGTATGAGGGTACGTTTACAACGCTGTACTAAAAACTGAACAGTTTTTCCTTTAGGTTTTTTGCATACAGACGACAACATTGTCTAAACGATCCCCGTCCACACAGATCCATGAAAATGATTAAAAATGGTGTGCCAGGCCAGTAGTTGGTTATGCATGCCAGGCCAGTAGTTGGTGATGTCACTTTTAAAGAAACACTACGCGCCTATTACTGAACATGTAATATGCATGTGCATGACGTCACCTTTTTTTTACAAGGTGTTTTCAAAAACTTGCACTTTGAAACCCGTTTTCAAAAGTTTGCATTTTCAGGCCCCTGAAACACTGTTGTCGTGTAAATGAGTTTGTGCAATCATAGCTTTGTCACCTGTTAATTAACATTTATGCAAAACTGATCAGGAATATGAAAATAATTCAGCCAAGAAGTGCTATTATGTTCAGCATAACCTGCAATGTTACTGCAAATAAAAAGAAGAAAAAATACCAAATTGGTTACACAATAGGGTTACACAAAATTTAAGATTTTTTTAATAAGAATAATTATAAATTTCTACCAATAAAGTTTACATATTAACAATTAAAATAATTTTAACAAACAAAACAAATAAAAGTAATTTTTATATAAAAATTTAAGGGAAAAAAATGGAGTATTATTAATATTCCCATCATGTTGTAGAAGATGATGTTACTTCATTGATGTCTAAACTTATTACATTTTCAATATGGATAACAATACCAAAAATGGATGAGGCAGATTTTTTTTCAACATTCATGCCAATTCTTAACTATTTTAGATTTTGTAAATTGGTAAATTTGTCTGAATCTTATTCATACATTTTTTGTGCGATCTTGCTTACACCCAACTATGTTTTTTTTTTATTATTATTATTCATGAAATTGGTTTGGAATTTTCATTCCTGTTGCTGTCTCAATAGCTATCCGACAAATGTGAGATTTGCAGTTTCATTGCTTTATAAGACACCAATTTTTACCAGTGTTGTTAACAAGAATGGAAACGTTTGTTAATTGAAATAAAGCTGAAATAAAATAAAAAATATAGAATGAAAACAGAAATGTTGCCTTGGCAAAAAGATGAAATTAATAAGTTTAACATTAAACTAAAATAAAAAGATAAACATAAATATAAAAAAACAATAGAACTTGCAAAAGCACTTAAAAATACTAAAACTTAAACTAAAATTAAAATGAAAACCAATTCAAAATATTAATAAATGCTATAATTGTGTACAAATAATAGAAAATAACACTGATTTCTACCCATTTCATGAAAAGTCGAATCTATAAACTGTTTTTATTAAAAAAAAAACTATAAAAAGTCTTTTCTGCTACTTTTTTTTGCAACTGTAAAAAGTGATCAGTTGACTTAACTTAATTTTAAGTCAATGGGCTTCCTCACTTTTTTAGGTAAATAAACTTCATGCATAACTGAAAGAATTAAGTTATGTGGAATTGTCAAGTTCATATAGCTTAATTTTTTCAATTACGCATGAAGTTTATTTCTAACGGGTTTCCTTACTTTTTTTAAGTAAGTCGATCACTTTTTAGTGTTTAAAACCTTAATTGTTTGGCACATGATTATTGTGGTGCTTTGGGTTTAAGAGAGCACTGATGGTGTAAACATGACTCTTATTAAGTTGTTTATTCAGTAGTAATTGCATTAATACACCTAATAGGCTTTAAACTATAGTTTAATTCCTCCTACATTCATCATTCAAACCATATTGAAAAAAAGACAGTAACCATTGACAGGATTCATCTAATACTTTAACAAGACTCGTAAGATGAGAAGAGAATGTTCCAGTTTGACAAGATCCAAATCTAATGCAGACAGACTCAATCAATAATTTATCCAGAGAAAACACTTACTCATCAGATGATTATTGATCCAGGGGGTATTTTCCATTGTTTTTAAGTCGCATGGAACGGTGAAGTATGACGGGGACGGGTTTTACTGTACATTCACTACAAATCATGATATTCAGTTTGAGCCCGGGAAAATCGATAATGTGTCCACTCTGAAACTATCTGACATTGTCTCTCCGCAAGAGTACATGAATATCCCTGTCATCGGTCATGCATGGCTAATGGATTGAACATGTTTTGTTGACATACAATTTGGTAGTCTGATGAAAAAAAAAACCTGAGTATCGCACTGTTAGCAGGGTTTTATTTGTTTGTGCACATGGTAACTTCCACATGATTTAAGTACTTTTGAACCCAGAGCATTTCTTTACTAGAGTAGTGACAAACTATTCAAGGGGTAAACCCCTAGACCATCACACCAGTTCTGCTTGACCCACTTGGATTAAACCATGTTGTGTTCATTTTGAGAGAACGATTTTTCTTTTTCCTGAAATACTAGTTAAGACTAGTCTGGGTTTCTCCATGCTGCCTTCCCGCAGCGCGATTTTATTCACGCTGAAAGGCAGTATGGATACCATGGTCCAGATTTTCGCCTCATTTAGGGAACCAATCACAGAACGGGGAGGGAGCAGCAAGACGATGACGACATCTATGCGACACACCGAAGCAGTTTGTTTATTTCTATGGATTCAACATGGTAGCAGATGCGAAGCTACCTTTTGATGCAGCCTTAGAGAATGTTCTAAGTAATTTAGAACGCAAGTTTATTTCGTCTTCTTCCTCGTCAAATTTCTGTCGCTCTACAGACGTCATCTGGTTTAATTGAAACGATTGGCTATGAGCTACGTACAGGCGCATTTGATAGACATTCTTAGCACCCAATAAACGGCGCCGGGCATTCGTAAACCACGCCTCAAATACGAGAAAATGTACATGTGGTTCCCAGACCCAAGTCTCAACGAGAATTGGGTCTGGCGTTAGCCAGGCTAAGTTAAGACCCAATTAGAGAGGATGTTCTTTTTCCTAAAAACGCTTGTTATCACATAATTCGCATAGTTTCGACAAAAACTTACTGACTTTGCTCACACAAGGCATAACAACTTTTGGATTTGGACTTGTGGTGTTCCAGGTCAAAATGACCGACTTACAAAAAATTGGGTAACACTTTAGTTTAGAGTCCAATTCTCACCATTAACTAGTTGCTTATTAGCATGCATATCACTAGGTTATTGGCTATTTATTAGTACTTATAAAGCACATATTAATGCCTTATTCTGTATGACCATACTTTAAATCCCTTAATCTTACTCAACACCTAAACTTAACAACTACCTTACTAACTATAATAAATCAGTAATTAGGAGTTTATTGAGGCAAAAGTTGTAGTTAATAATTAGATACCAGTGAGAATTGGAGCGTAATCTAAAGAAAGTGACCAAAAAATTGCTTATAAATCTGTTATTACCATTGGATTCCATCTTTGGTCATACTTTAGATTAGGGTACAATTCTCAATATTAACTAACTATTAACTATGACTTTTGCCACAATTAACTCCTTAAACTTAGAGTTTATTAATAGTTAGTAAGGTAGTTGTTAAGTTTACGTATTGGGTAGGATTAAAGGATGTAGAATATAGTTATGTTGAATACGGCATTAATATGTGCTTTATAAGTACTAATAAACAGCCAATAACCTAATAATATGCATGCCAATAAGCAACTAGTTAATAGTGAGAATTGGACCCTAAACTGAAGTGTTACCCAATCGGGTCATCAACTTGTTTTCTTTAAATCAGCACAGGTTTTGTATTTGGAACAGACTGATCATAGGCCATATTGAGCTGAGCTTATTTACCTCACAAGTGAAAAAAAGAGTGAAAAAGTGAATAAGTTTGAGTGAAAAAAGTTTACTCAAGTTTATTCACCTCAAACAAACAAACTGAGGTTTATAAACTCAGAGCAATGTGGCCTACGATCAATCAGTTCCAAAAATAAATCTGTAATTGAAAGGAAACAAGCTGACAAAAAGAATGAATCCAATATTTGGTGATAGCATAATGAGAGATTTACAAGCAAATATTTTAAAAGCCCAGTCATTTTTGCCCGGGAACACCAAATTAGGTAAAGGATTTTTAGCACAGGACAAGGGAACTAGCTACTTTTAGCTGCATGAATTGAAGCCCCTGCACTGTACTTACGGCTTTGGCTCCTCCTCACTGGGGGACTTTGACTGGGGCTGAAGAACATTACTAACCAGCTCAGTGATTCCACTGAAAGGGTTCCACCTGTTCAGACAAGCATAGCAACATCATGTGGCAAGAACCAAAGAAATGTGTTTTCTCTCTGTCCCACATACTCTTTGCATTTTGTAGGACTGGTCGCGATGATTATGCCAAGTAAGACATGTTCCTGGATCAACATCTTTTGTTGATCCTGGAACAACATTCCTGTCTAAAAACATAGTGCTAACCCTATCTTTCCCTCTGAACCTAACCCTACCCATAACTTATCCCTAAAATTGTGAATAATAATGGTGTAGAAGCCACTAACCACTGCTATAAGCCTAAACTCAAATCTGATTGTTTGATTAGAATGTTCTTCCAGGATCATCAAAGATGTTTTACTTGGTGAAATCACATTCACCTTGTGGGACTACACCAAGGAATCCCAAAACATTTGATTAAATGCTGCTTTAATTGAAAATGTTTGTGTGAATAATTTAAGTTTATTTCTGTGTTTAAAGAAATAGTTCACCAAAAAATCATATCATTTAAAAATCATAATTTACTCACCTTCATATCACTGCAAACCTGAACACAAAAGAAGATGTATAGCAGTTTTCCAGCTTAGACATTCTATCTAATATCTCCTTTTGTGCTCAATAGAAGAAAGTCAAGCGGGTTTAGTGGGACATGATAGTGAGTAAATGATGGCAGAGTTTTGTTTTTGGATGGACTATCCCTTTGAGATCACAAGCAATAGCTCATGATTTGTAAATGATTGTACAATAACAGTCAGGCCACAAATCTGTGATATGAGAATGCTATATTCTCACAATATTGGCAAATTGTACACTCAATGTACAAAAGAATTGTAAATATTGGGGGGGGGGAAGTCCATCAGTCATTAAGTCATTTAGGGCAGTGGTTCTCAACTCCAGTCCTCGGGACCAACTGCTCTGCACATTTTGTATGTCTCCTTATTTAACACACCTGATTCAGATTAGTGCTGGGCGGTATACCGGTTCATACCGAAAACCGGTGTATATTTTTGTTATGATATTAATTTTGAATATACCGCCATACCGATTTATTTAATTACACAACGTTCGGAACGAACGTTACGCTGCGCCGCGTGACACTGTTTCAGACAATGTCGAGAGCGCATTATTGTAGCGCGAAAGTACATTGATATAATGCGCGAGCGCGAATCTCTCTGCTCGCGCACGGAATATAATGTGCCGCACTCTCAGATACACGCTGCTCTTGTTAGAATAGGTCTATTTTCTCTGGGCTCGCTCAGAGAATCCTGCACTTAAAACGTGTTCAGTGCAATCACGAATCTCTCCTCTTCCCCAGCTAACAATTTTAGGTTATAAGAACGTTTTCATAACGTTACCATTAAGTTATAAAAACGTTAACGTTATTTCTGAATGTTCTAGGAACATTCAAAACGTCCAGTTTTTTAGACGTTGTATTAACGTTATTTCTTGGTTATAAGAACTTTATTCAAAATGTTATTAGAACGTTCAATTCTCCCGTTATATAAACGTTGTATTAACGTTCTTGCTTGGTTATAAGAACATAATTCAAACGTCATTAGAACGTACAATTCTCCCGTTATATAAACGTTGTATTAACATTATTTCCTGGTTATAAGAACGTTATTAGAACGTTAAGAAATAACAATTTTAGGTTATACTGGGTGCTATTCTATTCTACAATATTCACTAATGACAGTAAAATAGACCATCCTAAGTCAATTTACTGCAGTAATTCCTCTCTCAACCAGCAGAAAATGCTTTGAACACCTGATTATGCATGAAAAAAAAAAAAAAAAAACACCATAAACCGGAAAACCGGCATAATTTTGAAAAAAACCGTGATATAAATTTTTGGTCAAACCGGCCAGCACTAATTCAGATCATCAGCTCGTTAGGAGAGACTCTATGATCTGAACTGAGTGTGTCAGATAAGAGAGACATACAAAATGTGCAGAGCAGCGGGTCCCGAGGACTGGAGTTGAGAACCACTGATTTAGGGTTATTAAGGGTTCCCTTTCAAGGGAACTCGAGGGAATGTGGGAATGCCTCTGTGTGATTGTGTCATGAAGCACTTATGAAGTCAGTCCAATAGTGTGACGGAACGTAATGTGACGTCATCGACCAGGAAACTATAAAACATACCTGGAACAAACAGTCACTAGCTTCTGTGTCTTCAGCAAGTGCTCTGTGTGAAACTGTCTCTGTCTATTTATTGTTGTTTGCCCACAAGCATACATATATATCTAGACAGGAGTATAATGGCGAGCAAACAGCTTTTTGGATTCTGTGTTCCTCCCTGCCCTCGCTTCATTACGAGTGGGGACATACGCGATTTATGTGTTGTTGGTTTGGGAGTGGAGCATGCACGGTCAGCTGTAGTGCAAGGGGGCTGACAGTGTTCATTCATAAATTCCCGACGTGTAACATATGCACTATAGAGAATTTTAGCTCTACTCCTGTTGGCTTTCTTCTCGAGGGAAGAAAGTCAATAAAGATTCTTTGGCTCAGATCTCGCATTTGCAGAGGCAGCGCGTAGATTACGGGTATGCAATAAGATTCTGTGACTCGATCTCGGATCTCGCGTGTGCCAAGGCAGCGTGTAGATTATGGGTCTCTACATATCTGCAATAATAATCTAATGGCTCAGATCGCGCATTTGCCGAGGCAGCGCATAGATTATGGGCCTACATCATGTGCAATAAGAATCTAATGGCTCAGATTGTGCGTTTGCCGAGGCAGCGTGTAGATTATTTGTCTGCATCTTTGCATTAAGAATCTAGTGGCTCATCTCGCGTTTGCCGAGGCAACGTGTAGATAATGGGTCCGCAATGTATTTATATATGCAGGTAACTGAGCAGATGGGAATTCCCTTTCTCTCTTTCTCTTCTGATTGTGTGCAAACTAGTGTTTGCATACTATTATTTAGGCTATGGTTCTTTTTGTTTGAGATTATAATATGAATATTCAGCCTGTCATTCAGACTATGCATTCTTGTCTGCTTGTTTCTGGCTGCATTTAATTTTGACAAAATTATATGTTAAATACTTTTCTGATTTGAAGTCTATATTAATACACTATATTCAACCTTTCACCTTGACCGTTTCTACTTGTCTGGTTGATATTTGGCTGCATTTAATTTTTGAGAAAATTAAATATGTACTCATCTTATCTTTAAAGGGTTAGTTCACCAAAAAATGAAAATTCTGTCAGTATTTACTCACCCTCATGTTGTTCCACCCTCGTAAGACCTTCGTTCATCTTCGGAACATGAATTAAGATATTTTTGATGAAATCTGAGAGCTGGATCACTCTTCCATAGGCTTCTAAAGGATTGAAACTTGCCAGCCGCGAAAAGTTATTAAAGATATCGTTATAATAGTCCAAGTGACTACAGTGGCTCAATCTTAAGTTTATCAAGCGACGAAAATACTTTTTGTGCGCAAAAAAAAAAATTCAAACAATCTTAATTCGTGTTCCGAATTAAAATACGGTGCCCGTTTCTCCTCAGTGCCTTCTGGGAAGCGACTCTCTGAGGAGGGTCGCAGCACTGCCAGTTCGGTTGTTCCCTGCCGGTTCGCCGTTTCAGGGCAACGACGTGTCAGCGTTCCCGAACGATCCTCCGAGGAAGGTCGTAAAGTAGTCAGTTCGGTTGTTCCTTGCCGGTTCGCCGCTTCAGAGCGCCAAGGTGCCAGCATTTTCCAGCCATCCTCCGAGGAGGGTCGTAGAACAGTCAGTTCGGTTGTTCCCTGCCGGTTCGCCGTTACAGGGCACCGAAGTGGCTGTTCGACCAATACCAGAGGCCAGTCTCGAGAGGCTGGTTCCTTTAGTAGTCTCAGCCGTAGTCGTCTTGGGATAAGACAGATCTGAGGACAGTCGTTATCTCCAAGAAGGCTTCGACTAAGAAGAAGTCCTGACGCTGAGGCCGTCAGACTTCTGAGGGCAGTCCCCTCCGGGGATGAAACGGTTTCCACCTCATCAAAATACAGTGCCCATTTCTCCTTGGCGCCCTCTGGGAAGCGACTGGTCGAGAGACTGGTCCCCTTAGTAGATTTTCTGGCAGCGTGGAAGCTCCTGCGAAATATATCTCGTTGGGTCCTGCTCATTATAGAAAAGGGTTACAGAATTCAGTGGTTTTCTTCCGCCCAGATTTCTATGGGTCCTCCCTACGGTGGTGGACCCCGAGCAGGCTCTGGTTATGGAGCCAGGAGTACAGACTCTTCTGCGAAAGGAGGCTATAGAATGGTTTCCTCCTCCCAGCAGGGAGTCAGGGGTTAACAGCCATTACTTCATTGTTCCAAAGAAGGATGGAGGCTTACAATTCAAACAGATTGTGTCACAGATTCAGTCCAAGGACTGGTTTGTCACGATAGATTTAAGGGACGGGTCCTTCCATGCAGCCATCCATCCTCATCAAAGGAAGTCCTGGAGATTCGCTTTCGGGGGCGAAGTGTACCAATATCTGGTTCTTCCATTCGGCCTAGGTTTATCATAGCTCAATCCTAGCAGGTGGCGGTTCGACATCGAGATGTCGTTCTGTCTCACATGAGAAAGTTTGGCTAGGCCAGTCACTCACTGTGAAACAGTTTCAGAGACTGTTGGGTCTCATGGCAGCTGCGTAATAACGTAATAATGTTTGACCTCCTGTACATGAGGCCCCTGCAGTGGTGGCGCAGAAACAAGTGGTTTTCTCCGAGAGGGAAATCTGTTTCGCATGATCAAGGTCACGCGGTGATGCCTACGTGCCTTAGTCATGTGGAAGAAACTTTGGTTCCTCGCCCAAGGTGAGGCCCAGTGTTGGGTGCTTCTTTTCGTTGCGTAATGCTAACAACAAGGGAATTTGCTCTCTTTAAATAATTCAATCCCTCGATAGCTCTGCTCCTGGGAGTTCTGGAGAGAGTTTGCTGGGACGGGGACCGTTTTCTGTTAATAGCCCCGTTTTGGAACCTGAGTATGGCTCTCCTCTGGAAATTCTGCTTAGGGGGGACCTTTTCTCTCAGGCGAGCGGGTTGATCCTTCACCCCCAACCAGAATTGTGGAAACTTTGGGCTTGGCCTCGGGCCCAGCTCATAAGTTCAGGTCTCTCAACTGAGGTTGTTGTTCCTCCACAAGGAAACTCTACACTTTGAAGTGGATATTTTCCACTTCCTGGTGCGGAGAGCACCAGCCGGACCCAGTTATCTGCTCAGTGGTTGCGGTGCTGGAGTTCCTGAAGTAGAGTTTCTCCGCAGGTCTATCCCCCTCCACACTAAAGGTGTACATGGCGGCCTTAGCTGCTTACCACATCCCTTTAAGTGGTGTATCCTTGGGGATATACCCTCTAGTAAAGTTCCTTCGTGGCACTGTGACCAAGAGACTAGGAGTATGGCTGCATCTAAAACATTATTCGTCAGGAGTTCCCTCCAATATGTTTGTGATGTGGCAGGATGTTGCCTCGCCGCACACATTAGTGTGGTTTTTGACCTTGACCTTGGCCCCACTCCAGGGGCACAGGTCCTTTTGTCTTGGTGTCCGCAGAGATTGCACATGGACAGGCACTTGTTACTATGACGTTGTAGGTATATTGTTCCCACAGCGTCTCGACGCAGCTCGAGTTCCCTTGAAAGGGAACGTCTCGGGTTACGACTGTAACCCTGGTTCCCTGAAGAGGGAACGGGATGCTGTGTTGCCCTGCCATACTCCCTGCATGCCTGTGAGCGACTTTCAGCCTATCAGAAGATAGTGACTGTTTGTTCCAGGTATGTTTTATAGTTTCCTAGTCGATGACGTCACATGACTAGGGATGGGAGTCGAGAACCGGTTCTTCTTCAGAACCGGTGCCCAGTGAACCAATTCCTGAACCAAAACATGGCATACACGTATACTAAGTAGTCAAACATACATGTAGACTGCTGAATGCTCAAACAAATAAATATGAACGACACACCTAAAGTCGCTCACGCACATACACGCAAACTCTACACACACGAGATGCACGGAACTCTCCAGGCACATACTCATACGAGACGCGCACGCACTCACAAACTCTCCACGCACATACTCATATGAGACACGAGCACACACACACACTCAAACTCAATGAGAGTATGACGGCGCCTCATAACAATACGGTCACTTGCGACACTTGTAAAATTTCCATTGCGTCAAAGGGGGGGAACTACCTCTAATATGCAGAAACATTTGGCCACACACACAGCATGAACAGACTTTAGTCCCATGAAACTTAAACTGGAATGGCACTGTTTCTGTCACTGCGACTTCACGAACAGGCGAACACGCACACGCGTACGCACACGCACGCACACATCACTTTTGAAGTAAAATTGAAAATTGAGGATGCAGTGCATGTAATGCATCGAGATATCGAATTGTACTGAATCGATGACATGATAATCGTAATCGAACCGAACCGTGAGACCAGTGTAGGTTCACACCCCTAATACTCTGTGCTGTGTCAGCGAGTTAATAATAATAAACAAACAAATAAGTTAAGTTATAAGTTCAATAAGTTAATACAAACAAACAAATTTGTACTTATTCCCTCACCCAATGAGAATCGATAATAGAATCGATAAGGAATCGAATCGATAAGCAATAATGGAATCGGAAAACGTTAAATTCTTATCAATTCCCATCCCTACACATGACGTTCAGTCATGCCATTGGACTGATTTCATAAGTGCTTCATGACGCAGTCACGCAGAGGCGTTCTCACAGTGTCTCCACGCAGCGTCTCGTTCCCTCCTCAGGGAAACCAGGGTTATATATATATATATATATATATATATATATATATATATATATATATATATATATATATATATATAAATATTCACACACACATTTATGTATACATTATATTTTAAATAAATGTGGTTCTTTTCTTTTGAACTTTATATAATTATCAAAGAATCCTGAAAATAAGAAACAAGAAATGTTTCTTGAGCAGCAAATCAGAATATTAGAATGATTTCTGAAGGATCATGTGACACTGAAGACTGGAGTAATGATGCTGAAAATTCAGCTTTGCATCACAAGAATAAATTACATCTTAAAATATATTCAAATAGAAAACACTTATTCTAAATTGTAAGAATATATGACAATATTACTGTTTTTAATTAATTTTGATCAAATAAATGAAGCCTTGGTGAACATAAAAGCCTTTTCAAAACCATTAAAAAATCCTACTGACCCCAAATTCTTTTTACAGTAGTGCATGTAGTGAAAATTAACAAGTCTTTACATTGTAAAAAGAAAAAATAATAATTTTCTAATGCACTATAAAAACTATTTTCTAATGGGGTAAGACATTAAAACACTTCCTTAAAGATATAAAAAATTTTTTTAAAAAAGTTTCAGTTTTACTTCTCAAGTAAACTGATCTTGTTTGAAGGATGTTTCTTTCTTTTTTTTTTTTTTACTGGAAAACAAGAGTGTAATGCAATAGATAAGTGATCAGAGAAACGGCAGCATTAGAACCAAGGGTGGAGAAAGAAGCCACAATATGAAAGCAGGCGAGTTCGAATCACAACAGGAAAGTATTTCTGTATACTGGAGGACGGTGGAGGAGAAACTGACCAACTATGTACATATGGGTCACTACAGCAACAGAGATTTGCTATTAAACGTACAACCCAAAGGTTAGTAGGATGAGAAAGCATGAACAGTTTCAGTAAATCAAATGGGGAAAAGGGTCCTACAAGGACTTGTCCTGAGTTTTCAACTACAGAACATCATAAAGCCAAATAACTGATCATAGGTCATCTCTGAGGGATGTATCATAGACAGCAAATGGCGAAGAAGGAAGACTGAAAGCTTAAAGTATGTTGAAAGAATTTGCTTGTACTCACTGAGCTGGTTGAGGCTTTGTGTCTTCTTTGGGAGGTTCCCTAAAAAGATATGTTCAACAGCTCATCACACAGACAGGGCAAAACATAAGACAAAATAAAAAACGGACATATCAAAAACAAATTAAAATATGGCATAATGAGGTCAGAAAATGAATAATAGTAAAATAAAATAAAACTATTGGGGCTGCAAAATAATGTTCCAAATTGTTAAATACAATCATTAATAATATTAAATAATATTAACATCATTACATTTCATGTTATTTAATGACATTTTAGCATGAGTTGGACCTTTAAGAATTATAATTTTACTAAGGCGGAATTTTAAGGAAGCTTGTTTCTGTCACAGAATATTAAAAAAAAAATAGTCGTGGTCAGAATTATTGACACCCTGGGTAAATATGAAACAAAGAAGCCTGTGAAAATAAATCTGCATTGTTAATCCTTTTGACCTTGTATCAAAAAAAATTAATAAAAAAAATCTAACCTTTCATTGAAGTAAAACAATTGAAAATGGGGGGGGGGGGGTATCATTATGAAATAAATGTTTTTCTAGAAAAAGCTCTAATACACATTGGCCACAACCTTTTATTCAATACTTTTTGCAACCTTCTTTTGCCAAGATAACAGCTCTGAGTTTTCTCCTAGAATGCCTGATGAGTTTTAAGAACACCTGACAAGAGATCAGAGATCATCCCTTCATACAGAATCTCTCCAAATCCATGTTGAATGGAGTCCATGTTGATACACTTTCCTCTTCAGTTATAGGGTTCAGGGGGGACTGAAATGGCCATAGAAGAGCCTAAATTGTGTGCTCAGTGACCCATTTTTGTGTTGAGTTTGATGTTTGTTTTGGATCATTGTCCTGGTAGATCCAACCACAGCCTATTATAAGACTTCTATCAGGCTGCCAATTTAAAAAAAAAAAAAAAATATATATATATATATATATATATATATATATATATATATATATATATATATATATATATGTTGTTTTATTTGATAGAATACATGATATCTGAACAAGATGTCCAGAACCTCTGGCAGAGAAATAGGCCCACAACATTAAAGATTCAGCAGTATATTTAACCATGGGAAAGGGGTACTTTTTATCCCAAAGTGCACTAAACCCATCTGGTGGGTTTGCTGCCAAAAAGCTATTTTTTTAGTTTCATCTGACCATAGAAGCCGGTCCCGTTTGAAGTTCCAGTATTTGTTCACTGAATGCTGGAGTTTGTTTTTGATGACAGCAGAGGATTTTTCTTGGAACCCTCCCAAACAACATGTGGTGATGTAGGTTTTTTTTGTTTGTTTTTTTTTTAGTTTTTTTTACCTTAAGACTCAACTAATTTCTGCAATTCTCCATCTGTGATCCTTTGAGAATCTTTGGCTACTCAAACTTTCTTCCTCAACATGCATTAAGACAACACACATGTCCTCTTCCATGCAGATTCTTAATTATTGCCATGATGTTGGAAAGGGGAATTTTCAATGGTTTAGATATTTTCTTACAGATACTTAAATTTCTGTCAGGACCACTATAGTCAAATACGATTGACAATTAGCATACAGTTTGGATTAGAGGTATGGTTCTGCTCTGGGTAAGAACTCCCTGTGCATCCATGCTGCCTAGCATACCTTAGGGTAAACAGAACAGAACCAACATGAATGGAGGAGGGTAATTAACTCCTGAGAAACAAGATAAAGGTGCTGATAATACTGAAGGAGCTTATATATGTATACAGTGATAGGCGTCATATTCCTATAGGTAGATGTGGATCAGCTGTGAGTCAGCTGATGCGTGCTTGACTAACGTGACCTGACAGAACGTCCTGGTTGCGTATGCAACCCACCATTCCCTGAAGGAGGGAACGGAGGACGTAGTCAACATCGACTGAATGGGGATCGTGTCAGAGAGCCAATTTTCTTCGAGTACTATTGAACGAGCCAATGTAATTGGCGTGCGTGATTCGCATCACACACTCCGCCCCCGTGGCGCGGGTATAAATACGGAAGTGGATGCACAAACTAGTTGCTTTTTCGCTGAGGATCCGAGCGTAACCCGGAGTCAGCGGTGGTCCAACGGAAGTGGCAAGGGGACTACGTCTTCCGTTCCCTGTGGGTTGCATACGCAACCAGGACGTTCCCTTTCAGTCGATAACGTCGGACGTAGTCGACGTCGACTGAATGGGGATAACCTTTGAAAATGCCACTAAAGCTGCCACCTTCCAGTGCCTAGACAAAAGCCTCCTGATGCCCCCGCAATTTTAAGGCGGGGAAGGACAGGGCTTAGGCCAGGGAAGTCACTGCTGTTCCTACAGGACCACTGGGAAAGCGTTCCCGTACATTGGAAGGAAGGGACACTGTGGAAGCCACATCCTACCCAAGGGGAGGTAAGTGGAGAATACGCATATGAACTGGGCAGATAACCGGGCAGTACGACATATGGAATGTCACTGGGGTGGCTCCAACCTAAGACGGGGGGAGACTCACCGGACAGTGACGACAGAGAGCCTCTGCCGAGGGAAGACACAGGCTCGACCGTAGGGAGCCGTATCGTGGAAGAATACACATATGGGGTCGCCGTAGGGACCGCAACATATGGACCCAGCCTAACACAGGTTCCACACTGCTTACAAGTGGTAGGCCTAACACCAGACGTTCCGCACGACCGACGTCGGAGGGGTGTGGAGGAACTCAACAGGGTTCAGATTTAAGGGAACTCAACTGGAGTAGAAAGTCGCACGTATCCAGTCCATAGGAGGGGAATGGCGCAGCAAGCCGGCACTTGAACCGGGCTCACGATGAAACTGGCTTCACGAGAAGGGAGCCCACGGGAAGCAGCGGTTCAACTAGGTGTCATCCAGCCCCCAACTCTAGAATCTGTTTAGCAAAGCATATCGTCAACGCCCAGGCGGAACACTTTACACTCATCATAGAGGAGCTCAACACCTAAGTGGATATGTTGCATCTCGGAATTTTTTTCCGAAATGAAAGTAAGCACTAAGTGGTCAACTTTGCTTGGAAACAGCCTTCCCTCTCTGCTGAATTCCTAACAGATAAGAGCTGGTCTGAGGTCTATGGCTTGCGTTCTGTACACGTCTAACCGCTATAAGCGAATGGACAGAGAAGCCAGGGCTGGATCTGCCTCCTCCGGGGCAGCGCTTGCAAGCTCACCACCTGCTCCTATTACGGGCTCCTATTTACCTTGGGCACAATCCAAGCCGGGGTCTCAGCTTGTGAGAGTTAGCCGGCCCGAACTCCAGGCACAATACGTTGACCGAAAGTGAGTAAGTCCCTACCCTCTAGTAGAGACCCTGCGAGCAGGAGAACTGATATAACAGAATTTTTAACTCACTGCCTGCAGTGGCTCAGGGGCGGTATCTGCAGTGCACTTGCACCAGAGATAAGGCCCAAGAGGATAAAGAGGAACGCAAGGATTTACATTACCTTGCTCCTCAGGAACCTGACGATCAGGACGTGCTTCTCCATACTTCTGCATCACGATGAGCGTCGTTTAAACACTGAGGCAACATCATTTTGAGAGTGAAGGAAAACAGCCTACTCCAACCCATCTTGCAGGAAAGAGAGCACTGAAATGATCGAAAGCTTTCAGGATCTCCTCTGGAGAGGAGACGCACTCAACGACTAGGTTCCACCTCTAAAGGCGTAAGCACGCTACCCATTTCTAGGGGGTGCTCGCAGAAGTGATGGTAACTATCACATGTCCCTGTGATAGCCACCTGAACCTCCGCGTTCAGACGTAAGACCGGGCATCTCTACAGCGGCCGGCTCCATGCTGAGGCGTGGGTGGAGGCTGCTGTGGAGGCCCAGCAGGAGCGGCGGCCGGGGAACGCCCTTTGCGACGAGCAGGCGGAGGAGCTGCCACCGGCGGCGGGTGGAGGCAGCAGCTGGCTGCCGGGGCAGGATGTGCCGGATGACCTCCGTCTACGCTTGAGTGGCAGAGAACTGTTGGATGCAGTTCTCCGCCACGTCGCCGACCAGCCCAACCTGGGAAATTGGGGAGACAAGGAACCGAACCTTGTCCGCATCCGCCATATCAACCAGGCTGAGCCAACGATGGCGCTCCTGGACCACTAAGGTGGACATCGCCAGTCCGATCGTCCACGCTACGACACTCGTGCCCCGGAGGGCGAGGTCAGATGCAGTGCGGTGCTCACCTATGAGCGCACGGTCTGGACTACCCTCGTGCATGTCCATGAGTGCCCTGGCCTGACAGACCTGAAGCAACGCCATGGCACGCAAGAGGAAGCGGTTTGCCCACAGGCTTTGTAAGCTCTGCCCGTCGGAACGGACGAAAACTCACAGGCCTTAGGGGGAGACGAGGATCCTCCCAAAAGGCAGCGGCCACCGGACACAGGTGCACCTGTGTCGACAGACCGCTCCATTGGAGGGATAGCCGCGCAACCCTTCACCGCTCCTCCATCAAGGGTAGTGAGGGGGAAAAACTATTCAGGCAGTTTCTGGCAGAGAAAGGTGCCGTCCACAATCTGGTAAGCTCTCCATGCATTTCGGGAAAGAAAGGCACTGGGGGGCGAGCTGAGAACCAGCGCGGCCCGCCCCGAGATACCAAACTCCAGACTCCAACCGAGACTAAACGGGACACGGTGGAGGTTCCACTCGAGCCCAGCAGCCTTGGCGGTCCGTTTCAGCATAGCTGACATTTCTGGATCTGGCTTGGGCAATGTTACACTCCCAGAGGGAGATAACACAGCCAAGTCGTCATTTCCAGACGCCGGCTCACCCTCCGATGCTGCTATCGACATCTTATCCTCAGGGGGAACCCCCTTTGAAACAGCTGATCAGTCCATTACAGAGGGACCAGCATGCTCAACAGGAATTCCATCGGCTGTGGTGTGATGGAGGAATGGGGGGCCCACAAGGAATGGTTACTGGGCGAGACATCTATCACTATCCTCCGATCACCCAACCCACACGGCACCCGGGGGTGGGGCATGGTAATGGGGACTCGCGCTTCGCGGACAAGGCAAGTCTCGATCTCAACACCGCGACAGTCATATTCCCGCAATGAGAACATGAGCTGTCCACAAAAGCTGCCTCAGCATGCCGAACATATAAATATAAATATATATATATATACATATTTATATACATATAAATACATAGCTCAAACACATCATGCAACAATTGTGACCGTCAGAGAGGAAAAGGGAACGACCGCATCCAGAAACGCATAGGTGGAATGACATCTTGAAAAAGACGCAAACGCACCCGTGTTGCTCTTTCAGAAAATAGGACCGTCACCAGTGCCGGAGCACACAGGGGAATGACCGAAGCAACAGTGAACTGAAACAGTGAAGCACTCACTTTTCCGCCCTCTAACCAGGCGTCAACACACACAAACATTTAGAATTTGTTGCTGTTAAAACAGCAGTTGAGAGCTCAAAGCTCGCGATCACCGCTGCACTCACGCTGTAGAACACCAGCACTGGGAGAGTCTTCCTGAAGAACACTGACACACTCGCTCGTTGTAAACAAACGATCGGCTCCGAAGCGAAAGGCAACTTGTGCGTGCATCCACTTCCGTATTTATACCCGCGCCGCGGGGGCGAATCACGCGAATCATGCGAATCACGCACGCCAATTCCATTGCTCTCTGACGCGATCCCCATTCAGTCGACGTCGACTACGTCCGATGTTATCGACTGAAAGGGAACTGACGCTACGCTTGATTTTGTTCAACAAGCTTTTGCTGCACATCAGAACTATATTCTTTGGTTTTACTTTAGTTTGTAATGGATGATTAAGGGGAATTTGTCATTTGTGTGACCTCATATTTATACTCCTGTGAAACAAGAAGTCATAGCTAGACAATTTCATGTTCCTAGACACTCTGGTGTGCTAAAAAAATTGAAATATTAATGGAAATGTTCTTCAGAAATATTTTACTCATAAAAAATTCTAGGGGAGCTAATAATTGTGGCCAACGTGTATTAGAGAAAAACATTTATTTCATAATGTGATCCCCCCCCCCCCATACACACACACAAATTCATTACTTTTTCTTCAATGAAAGGATTTTTTTAATGAAAGATCAAAAGGATTAGCAATTCAGATTTATTTTCACATCCTTTATTGATCATAATTACCAAGGGTCCCAGTAATGACCAATACTGTATATCTCACAATTGCAAGAAAAAAATGTCAGAATTGTGAACACAATTGTGGCAAAAAAAGTTTATATCTTTATTTATTTATTTATTTATTTGCAATTGTGAGGTATGCTAAGCTCAAAACTGCAGGTTATAAAGTCCGAATTCCACGATATAAACTTGGAATTCAGATTTTTTTAAATTTTTTATCTCAATTAAGACTTCATAACTCACAATTACAAATTAATATTTCACAATTCCAAGAAATAAAGTCAGAATTGTAATTTTTATATCTTTATTTCTCGCAATTGTGAGAAATAAATTCAGAATTGTGATGTTTATATCCTTATTTTTTGCAATTGTCTAATAAACTCGCAATTACAAAAAATAGTCAGAATTCCCAACCCGATCTCACGGCAATTCGTACAAATTTTACGAGGTGGCTAATTCGTACAAATTCATATGACCTCACTTGTACGAATTCGTACATTTTTTTCCGCCCCTAAACCTACCCATCACGTGGGTACAATCACGAACAAATTCATACGAATTCGCCACCTTTTAATCACTTGTACGAATTTGTACAAATTGGTAGTGAGATAGTGTTGGAATTCCAAGGTATAAACTCACAATACTGAGAAATAAACTCAGAATTGCGAGATATTAACTTGAAATTGTTGGAAAAAAGTCCAAATTGAGAGTTTATATCCTTATTTCCTGTAATTGTGCTTATTGTAGAGTCTGCATTGCGAGACAAAAATTCGCAATTCACTTTTTTATTTTCATTCTGTGACAGAAACAAGCTCTATAGTATTTAATCATCATCAGAGTTTATGAAGTTTGAAATGTAGGCTGGATATGGATGGCTGGTGTTCCTGTGTGCTGGAGATTTCACACAGGACTGTAATTAAAATAATACTAAACCCACTGCTGATGACTTTGTATTTTTGTCATTAAAATCAAGACAAAGTCTTATTGGAATAAACTTTATTTTACAGTGAAAATATTTTTGTTATATTGTGATACAAAATTAATCAAATTCAACATTTGAATTCAGATTTGAGATCATATAAGAAAATTATGAGATCAATGATCAATGTGTTACAGAAAGAGACATACATAAACCAGCATGAATATAAAAATCATATAAACATGAACTATTTTAACAAAAAGAGAATAAATAATATGTAATGAGAGAAATAGAACTGTTTTTCGTTATATGTGACTTTTGGTATTGTAAGTAACATTAAATTAATCTTTAATCTGAAGACCTTTGTGTAAAACCCAACAAATGATGGGTTATAAAACACACCTGACCAACTGTACAATTAACACATTGTTCATTTGAGAACTTTTATATTACCAACATCATTTTAACTTGAAATACACAAATCCACAATGCTCAGGAGACTGTAGAGTAATACCATATTTTCTCACTATTTCTGCAGCATACAGTATGCATACTCTACACAATATTATGCTCAAATGTGCAGCATTTGGTACCAGGACGCACTGCATAGAACACCATATCCCACAATGCAATGTGTTTGACTGGGCCTTCCATTTCCTGTCTGCTGAACAAATTTTGTGCACTATATGTAAGCATTTATCAGCTTGTAGAAAAGTTACTTTCCACGGTGGCTCTTTACCACATATGTTATGGTGGTTGTCAGTGTATTACAAAGGTACAAAATGCATCTTAGTACTTCAGTTACTGTACTGTTGTTGTATATACTATAGTCTGTGTAAAAAAGTAGCATACTTGTACAGCAACTTTTTAAAGCCAGCACAAACAACAAGCATAGTGTTAATCCTGTTACACAACAGGTTTGACATAAGACTGATTACTTGAGACTGAGGTCTCTTCAAATGTCATATACAGTATGACAGAGATGAGTGTATGGCATCATGGGGGAAAAGAAAATTCCCACACTTTAATATGGAAATATTTGATGGTCCTGTGGAAATCCCAGTGTACGTTTCGGCCAGCTAAACACTGTGCCTTTCAGAACAAGTAAAGAGATTACAACCTGTTATTAGCCAATCAGCATTGGCCATTCTAAATGCCTGACACTAAGTCCTAATACAGTACAGCTCTGATGCAGAGATCAAGTGCACTCGCAACACTGTAGCATCGTGCATGGTGTTTAGAATCGTTATTGTGTTAGAAATTACACATTCGATCTCCAAACAGATCCTTCATACTAGCCTTGCAGTGTAATGCCCTATTTGGATGGGATTACTTTTACATGAGGTGGGGTAAAGTAATTATTTCCAGAGCTTCTCAGTGATTTTAGTCCCATCCGAATGACCATCTCAGTAATCATTAAATACTGTAATTAAATCATTATCTGTAAATATGTAAGTAAATATTCCGTCATTTCTTCTGTAAAAGTAGTTTTCCACGATTTTGTAGGCACTTTAAGAAGCATTTAGTTGGTTTCTAGGGGGTGGGATGTCAAGTCTGTGGCAAACTGTGGCAAAAGGTCGAAAGCACTTGTTAAAGGAACACAACTTATTTTAGCTCTAGGTAAGTGCCTATTACCAATAGAATCTAGAGTTGACTAGACCTGACTGTTATACATACATATCAGGAAGCAACGTAATACGCACATGACGACAGGGAGGTGACAGCAGTGGATAAATCAAGTTACCCCTCCACTTCTGATAGTTTTACTTCTGGTAGATTTCTTATCCCGTACGAATTGGCCAATAATATTACAGACGTCCTGTGGTAAAATTACATTACTCCATAAACCCTTGTAAAAACTAATCCTGTCCGAAAAGGGCTTAAGATGAAGCTGGAGGTTCCTCACAATTGCACGTCTCATCCAAGACTTTGGAAGTTATTTTTAAGCGTACAACCAGTGAGGTGATTTTTAATCTCTTGTGAAAACTTTCGCTAGTCTTTTCGACCTGCCCAGACCTGCCAGACATCACTTTTGGCACTTCATAGAATGATACTGTTGCCTCTGAATGGGGCAAATTCCAAAACTGAAACAATATTTGCTTAGCTAATATTTGTTCAGAATTCTAGGGGGAAACCAGATCTAATGTTGGTTATATACTTAATCTAATGGCTATTAGGTCACAATAATCCCCTGCACACAATAAGGAAAACAGAAGCTAATTTCCTTGTCTTTCAGTACACTTTTCAATGCTAAGTTCTGAATGTTGCTCAGTGTATAATTCCATGATTCTTTGAGTGCTGGGGGAGGGGTGTCAGTCCGGTAGCTTCAGACTCAACAAAACCACCCAACCTAGAAGCGCGAGTATGAAAAAGGCTTGGACACACACTACATGCAACTCACGTACTTACACATTTAATACACACCAGTAGGGCTGGGGCGGTATGGATTTTTTCTAACCGCGGTTGAAAAGCAAGATTTTCCCGCGGTATGGCAGTAAACCGCTTTAACAGACTTTCGCGCACGCACCAGAAGACGTTTTTGAGTTTGTTAAATATTGTGACCTACATCCGAAAAAAACTAGCACAATTTGAAAAAGTCACATTTTCATCAAGTAGTAATTTGACATGAACCAATCACTGAATGGATTTCCTTATTTAGGAATATTCTCAGATACATTCGCATTGAATTCATCATTTTCAGGAGAATATACATTATGATGTTCACATTGGAAATGAAAGATGAACACCTTTTGCAACATGTCTTAATTACAAATATTATACTCCATATTTATGTTTACATAATATAGTGTTATTTTTTATTTAATCTATGTCGATTATATGAAAAGTGAACAGCATGAGTAGGATAGGATCATAAGATGGGTAAGACACGATTTTGACCACTTTATTAAGTTTTGTTTGGTAGAAAGCCTTTCTTTAAATTAAATTTCGTTTTGTATAAATTGTACCTTAATTTTAATCACTGTTTCATTAACTAATTGCCTGGAATTAATAAATAAGAAGCAAATATAGCAGACATATAATCAGGAGGACGTGGAAGCGCCGGTGCAGTCTCTTGCGCGTGAACTGGAGCTCATCTCATAAATGAACCGAAACTTGGCGTAGGCTAGGCCTATAATGTCTACTTTTAAACAAAATTCAAAACGAAATAATAAAATTTTAGGCTACAGTAGCCTAGTCAGGTAAGGTCAGGTTTGCCGATGTGCGTTAGGCTATTATTTATATTTATCCCTGTGCGCCGATCGGAGACGGAGTTCACTGCTGATATTGGGGATACAACATAGCCAATATACTAGGGACTTTAGCCTTTAAATATCTTTGCTGCATTGGATCAGTGTTCTTTCTAGAACAGCCAAAAGCTTTCTAGCCTCGTGGCAGCAGCGCCTCGCATTGCTCATAGACCTTAAAACAGTCAGCGCCGCGGATGCGGTTTCGAAAATTGATCAAAAAACGTTGGTGCGGGTGGATGGCGGACAGAAAGTTTTTTGTGATGCGGTTGCGAATGAAATAATAATACTTCCATCCGCGCATCTCTAACACGAATGGAATGTTATTATTTGTCATGGAACATTGCGCTCCTCAACTCGCGAAAGGTCGGATTTGCTCCATCTTTTGATGATAAAGGGGGTTGCCAGCAATATTGTTATGTTTAAGGACATTATGGAATTAAGATAATGTCTGTACTATGTTATGATTGTACTGTACAATTAAATACAATCGTTGCTAAGTCTGCCGTCTGCACACTTTCAATGGCGCCACCAGGGGGTGGCCAGGGGTGGCCACTCCTGGCCACCCCAATGGCCAGTACAAATTTTAGTAGCATCAGTTATACATTTCATAAATAAGTCAAAAATATTCTTTAGTAAAATAAGACGGGGAATTATGTGTCGTGACGTGCTTTTTAAGTGCCAAATGGTTACAGTAGGCTATACTGTTACAGCAGCTTTTTGATGTGTCTTTGCCACGTTTTGACAAGCAGGGATGCAAACAGCGCGCTTTTCGGCGCCTCACGCTTTTTTCACGTCAGTTTGGGTGACAAGGTCATCTGAAGTCATTCCATAGCTTAATGTGAGGGACAGAAGTCTATTTACATCATTAAAGTATACGGAAACTCGTTTTCCCTCCTCTGCGGCTGTCAATCATTCTCCATTCATATTCAAACAGCGCGCGCGCCTCTTGGATGCACGGTAAAACTCTTTCCAATATGATATATTCACATTATAATGCATGATCTGTAGATAAAAGGCTGTAGATTTGCATAAAATTACTTTATTTTGTTGGAGTTTGTTGCTGTTTTTAAACTACTCACTACCGAGTGCTTGCTAGATCACACACATCACAAGGACTATGAATCGGCATCAAACGCACAATAACTGGAATTTAAAACTGAAACAAAGGAACAAATCGCACTAGGATTTGTGCGCTCGACATTTCTTCGCTTTGTGACGTGAACTTTTAAATGTGCACTAATGTTGCGCAGAGCTGCACGCTGTGACTCCATGTTGCTTTGAGCACATAATTCTGCACCCGCGATGCGCATACACGCTGTGTGCGCTCTGTTTTTCATGTTATCATGGGTTTGCGCACTGAAATATTATTAAAAGCCAATATATTTTGTTATACCTAGCCTGCTCAATACATTTAAAATAAGCATAATTTAATTGTATATTATTTCTTTGTAGTGTAGGCTATATATGCACTTCTGAATTCACTCATGTGCATTTGTTATTATCGGAGCCGGCCAACTTTATCGTGTGGAACTATGTCTACCGAGGTGGGTAATACATAATACACATTGAGGGGGGCGTGTGTTTATGTGAATTGCCGTAAAGCAGTTTGTGTTTCTCGCTCGTTCTTGCTTCTCATGAGACTTCCTATTTCCAACTTACCGGGACGTTAGTCCCCATGTTGCAAGGTTGGTGTTTGCCTGGGAACGTTGGGGGGAGCAGTCACCATTTTCACCGGAACAGGTTATTTAACCATCCAAATGATTTCTAAACGGTTTTATTAAGTTGAAATAGTTGCCAAGTTCCCCTTTAATGGGGGAGACTTATGTCATTGTGTGATAACTTTTTACTTCTGGCGATTGTATTTAGGCTTCAAAATTCATAAAAGTTGTGTTCATTTCTGAAGATTATCATCATGAACAAAACGTGTGAGAATCACAAACTTTTGTTAGTCACAGAACTTATTTTATACAATAATCCAAAAGAAAAGAAAATACATCATCCCTGCAGTGTTCTATAGAGATTGGTTTTAGCATGATGCAAAGCTAGGTTCTGTAACACAGCTAAACTCACTTATACAGGCTACAACATCCGCTTGGCCAGAACAAGTCAGACACAAAAGTTTGAATGCAGTGTGAATGGAACATGGAATTTCTCTGATAACATTTTAAAGCAACAGTACCAAACAGCAGATGAAACTACAAATCACAGAACAACTGAATATAACAGTATAAAGACACAGCCTTTATTATTTATAAATGTATTTTACATACATAGATTAAAGGTAGGGTAGGCAGTTTTTGTCTAAAAAACGTTTTTCCAAATTTGTTTAAACTTTCTTTATTTACAAATACATAATTAAAATGTAAGTACTCTGAAAAAGAGATTATAAAAATCGAGTGTCTGTAGTCCTCTCAGGGCTGTAATAAACACAGCTCATTATTCCATTCGGGACGAATGAACAGATTGGCTGGACGACTGTCACTCTCCCTCGCTGCCATGGCTACCACCCCACTGCTACAGGATCTGCCCACATGCGCGCACCCGTTTTACTCGAGGAGGTGAAGAGGCACGGAAGCTAGTAATAACAATTATGGCAGAGAAAGAGCATTCACAATTCTCAGTACCTGCATATACAGTCAGCGAAGACAAACAAGTAAAAAAAAGGAAGACAGTATAGGCTATGACCAAAAAGTCTTTGGATAAATCAAGAAATCAAACGGATTTCCAGCGGTGGCGACAACTGAGGGATCTCAAGGGGCTGAAAAGTGACTCCATGATGGCTTTATTTCAGCTGGACAGGTAATCTTGCTGTTTTCATTTTGATGGCATTTTTTTTTTCATGAAGCATGTATCACTAGCACAGATAGCTACCTAATATAGCTAGTAGGGGTGTAACGGTTCACAAAATTCACGGTTCGGTTCGATACGATACAGTGGTGTCACGGTTCGGTTCGGTTCGATTCAATACAGCAAAAAGAAAAATGCCAGAGAAATTTCTTATTTATTAAAAGAAAAATTATTTTTAAATAAGTGTGAGTTTTCCTACGTCTTCAAACTTTTAGTTTTATAAATGGGGGTAATCTTTGAAGGATGAACAAATAATGTTTTGGTCATCACATTAAAAATAACATTTAAATATAATAATGTTTGAGTTTTGAAGTGCTGGAAAAAGATGTGTGATGTACTTGAAAGCATTTTACTATTTCTGCCAAACTTCCATGGTTACAGTGAGTGTTACTACAGTAAATCCATGGTGAATGTTGCTGATCTGTGGACTTAAAACCTTTAACTAGTTCATTCATGTTTCTCCTGGTTTCCACGTCAGCGCTGTTTGATCCGTTAATAACGGAGAAATTTTAATGCTTCTCACTAGATCTCGCAGTCATGTTATTACTTCAGTGGCGAATTCAAATGCTTTGTTTACCGGATCTCCCAGCGCTGTGTAACAGTGTCGCTTGATCAAGATCGGCTCGCGCTGCACTGATGTTGATGGTCCGAACTGATAAACGATCCGTGAAGCACAAAATAATAAGTAACGCAGTTTCGTTCCACTTTCATTACGTTCGCCATTTGATGTTGCGCAACGTTGTGATTGTGGATTTTGGTCAGCAGGAAAAATGGTCCAACGAATCGTTCGGTTCGTTCGAATGCGTACCGAATACCGAACCGAAAGCCTGGTACCGAACGGTTCAATACGAATACATGTATCGTTACACCCCTAATAGCTACCTAACGTTACGTATCATAACTACACTGTCGTAGCTATGACCGTGTAATTTTGGTGTCCACTGGTATACAGTTAGAAGCTAGGGTAGAGACGATAAATAATCAATAGGCCTAGCTGCAGTTGAGAGCTGTTTTGTTTAATTTCGCCAAATCTAACTTTAGGTAAAAAAATGTAGGTGTAACAGCTAGTACACAACGCCGAGGATCTATTTTCATACCTAGCTTTACCCTCTGCCTAAACTGTGTTCCACGACCATCTCTGCTTCGCCCTCGACCCCGGACCTGTCCTTGAACTGACAATGCGGTTCTTGTCTCTGGAGGGTAATCCTCATCAGAGTCAACAGTGCTTTCATCGTGTAAGGTCTTACATGCAAAACACCATATATGTCATGAATCTTACATGAAAATCACCTTCATCACAGTGTAACTGATGATAACGGAAAACGTGTATCAATGAAGCTATTTATAGCTTTGCCTTATTTTACTAGCTCGTTACCTAATCAAACTCAATATTTTAAACTTTACCAGTATCGATATGCTAGCTTGATAGTGAGTACTAACAGCCATGTTAATTGTTTATATTCATAATGATAAAGTTAGTTATTTTATTACTTGTGATTCTGACATGATGTCACTACATGCACTGCGCTCCTCTCCGCTTGGCGCTGGTAAACGCGTCCTCCTCCAGCTGACTGAGCTGCGGTCGGCATCGCGCATTCATGTGTTTTGGGGGCGTGGCTTTGGAAGGAGCCCAGACGGAAGGGGGTTGGAGTGAATGGAATAATGAGCTGTGTTTATTGCAGTCCTGAGAGGACTACAGACACTCGATTTGTATAATTTCTTTTTCAGAGTACTTACATTTTATAAATGCATTGATATATAAAGACAGTTTAAACAAATTTGGAAAAAAGTTTTTTAGACAAAAACTGCCTACCCTACCTTTAAGGGATAGTTTACCCAAAAATGAAAATTCTAAACATTCCCCAATTCTTAAACTCCACAGTCACTCAGTGTGCTGTCATAAGGAATACCCGAAGGACTTTCTCTCTTAAATCTGCCTTTGTGCATTATGTGACATTATGACACAATTACGAAGACATACAGACAAGTCCAATCAAATTTCAACTCAGATGTTAAAAAAGTCTTAATTTAGTTCTAACTTAAAAGCTGAAAGCACATAATATATACAATGTGCTTTTAGATAGACAACTTAATTTTTCATTTAGCAGATATGTTTTTCCAAAGCAAATTACGGTGTGCTAATTGCTGGGACTCTACCCCTTGTGCATCCTGGGGAAAAGTGCCTTACCCAAGGGCACAGAATTGACAGGCGGTTCCCAGTAATTCATTTCATTAGTGACCCTACCTGACACTAAACCAGCAACATTAAAATTACCAGACCAGACATAACAAGCTCAATCCCAGCATAGACGAAGAAGTTGTATGCATTGAAAATCTCTGCGAACAGTAGTACTGCGAACTGTAGTCAACACTTGCCAAATTGTATGCACTATAATGCTAGATGGCTGCTTAGTGAACAAGAAATGAGTAATCTGATCAAATAAATAATGTATATATATATATATATATATATATATATATATATATATATATATTTATATTTATATATATATATACAGTAAATAATTTCTCCCATCTTTTCTGCATTGTTTTTTTTTCATTGTTCAGACAAATTAGATAACATGTGAAAAAAAGAACATTTAGAATTTTTTTTTTTAAAGTGTACTTATTGCAGAAATAATATATTTAAAAAATATATACTTAAAGGCATAGTTCACACAGAAATGAAAATTCTGTAATCATTTGTTCACCCTCATATCGTTCTAAACCTATATGCATTTCTTTCTTCACATTTTGAAGAATGTTGGTAAACATCAAGCGTAGTGTCAGTTCTGGCAGGTCACGTTAGTCAAGCTCGCATCAGCTGACTCTCAGCTGATCCACGTCTACCTATAGGAATACGACGCCTATCACTGTATACATATATAAGCTCCTTCAGTATTATCAGCAGCTTTATCGCGTTTCTCAGGAGCTAATTACCCTCCTCCATCCCCAGGTCCTCCTCTCACCCAGTCAGGATTTGGATTTCCACTTGAATCAGAATAAATTCTTGAATTATGTTGTACTTTAAAATCTTGAATTAATTATATCTGCATACATTCATGTTGGTTCTGTTCTGTTTACCCTAAGCTAGGCTGCATGGATATGTAGGGAGTTCTCGCCAGAACGGAACCATACCGCCAATCCAAACTGTATGCTAATGGTCAATCGTATGTGACGATAGTGGTCCTGACAGAAAAACAGTTTTAGTTACCGTCGACCTCCATTGTATGGACAAAAAACAAAGACATTTCTCAAAATATCTTATTTTCTGTTCCACAGAAGAAATAAAGTTTCAGGTTTAGGAACGACAGGTTAAGGTTAGAAAAATTATGACTGAATTTTTACTTTTGTGTGAACGATCCCTTTAATTACAAATTGAATGTAATGTTTTCAGGCACTTAAATGTTAATTATTATAGTTATTTATGTTAAATGTTAAACTTTAGAGTGTTTTTGATCCACTTAAGTAGATAGTACATTATATATAAAATGAAGTACCTCATATATAATGAAATAATTACTTTTATTGTTTTTGACATATGGTTAAAGTGTACTGATGAATGTACTGACAAGCATTTATGGTAAACTAAAATATCCTGTAATGTAACTTCTATTGAAACTTGAATGTCATGTATTTATTTTTAATTACACGTTTGCAATGAAGTTGCAATTTAGTACATTTGAAATATATTAACTTTAAATGTAATATCGAATAACACACTTCAGTTAAAATTATTATCTCTTATATAAAGCTCTTTACATGTGCTTTATTATGTTAGTCAAGACATCGAAATAAGTGTACTTCTTTAAAACATGACAAAAGATTAATAAAAAAAATTATTTAATATGTACTTAAGCAAAACTATTTTATTTGGACATTATTACAAAGTGCACTTAAGTCATGGAAGTGTACTCTCTTTAAGTACTTTAAGTGGCTTTTTTATTTAATTAATATACTATTATTTGCAAGAGCAGTTTTTCTTTTACACACTACAAGTACACATTCAAAACAATTACGCAACTATACTTCCAAACTCTTTCGACAGGTACAGCCAAAATCTGGCATGCCAGAATGGTCAAACAAGCATACAAAGTTTTGAAAGTGCCACTTGTTTGCATTTAAGTCAACCTATAAATAGCTTAGAGATGACTCTGCACATTAAACTGGAATACAAGAAAGAATTTTAACATTTATAAATGAAGCACCTCACCTTTAAATCCTGTTTGAAATGCCTGTCAATATGAACATTTCTAAACTTAAATGCACTAACATCTGTATTCAACAAGGTATGAGATTTTCTTCCACCATCAGAGGTTTATCAGACCACTACACTGTTCCATTCTCTAGCTGAGGAGGACAAACCCACCAGACACCTCTTAAAGGAGAGCGTGTGTGTGAGACTTAAGTACTACTATCAAAACAGACACACAGAGACGAAGATACAGACTCTAGCATGTTGCAGTGGGTCTGCACTTACTTGATTAATACTTAACTACTACTTGACTGACTTTGCAAAAACTCTCTAATCTTCATAAGAAGCCTCATTTTTCCATAGATCATCACTCTTAGCACTTAATACTCAGGAGTGGGTGCACAAGAAATGAACGTATCTGCTAGAAAGCACAGTGTCACCTCAGATGACCGCCTGTGCTATGCTCTTTTAGCATGCTCTGCCAAAATACATTTCAAAATCAGCCACTGATATTGGGGATGTGCAAAACTACATTCAAAAACAGCTAGAATAGAAACAACAGATAGAATCAAACAGACTGAACATTGAGTTAACTATTTTTAACTTTTATTCCCGAATTTAAACATGCAATGGCAACAGATTACTCTGAATGTGTACAGACATGAAAAGACTGATAGATGTTTTTGTCTAAATAGTCTCAGTTCAACAAGCATGGGTGTATCTATGTATGTTTTATGCCTGCTACAGACTGTGCAATTTCGGCAATCCTATACGTTCATTACAAATCACACTGTACGACATGGATCGAATATACTTGGGTACGACATTTATGTAGACTGTACGATGATGACACCTATTAACTCGTAGGCTACGACACATATGTAAGGGATAATGTACATCCACCCGATTGTTCTCTCAGAATAAACCCCCTTCAGGCTGATGAGGACCCCGACACGAAGCCCGCTTATTACACGACTACTTGCCACATAAGTAAATAATTAGACACGAAATATTGATCTGAGTTTAAATATTTTATCAAGTTTTTAAAAGAGAGCAGTTGGGCGGCAAGTTCAAACTAGACGGATATTTAAGAGATACAGTATACAGTCATACTACTTATTACACAGCATTTTGCCACATAAATAATTATGGATAAGTGATATTGATTTCAGATCAAACTGTTTTAAAATCGTACCTGTTTGTATCTTATAATCCAACCATGTACAAAACAATAATCACAAAATGGCAGCAGCTGCATTTGAATAAAACAAGAGAGAGCGAGTCCATCATACTAGATGGCATAATCAAATAAGTGTACACAAAATATTGATTCGACTGAGTTTTAATATTTTATTAGCTCACCAACTGCAAAACTTCCACGAAGAAAAAGCGTTCCTAGCAAGCATATAGTGCTGCTGACTTTAGTAACCTGGATGAGCCTGTGTTATCTGTTTTCAGCGGTTGTTATCTGGGAGTAACATACCAATGGTGCAATTGACCAATCAGAATCAAGTATTCCACAGAGCCGTGTAATAAAGAAGAATAAAACATCATCAGTATGCACTAGTGGTAATCAAATAGAGCAAGATGAATTGCACTTTGGCAATTGTGGTTTTTATGTGCACTGAAAAATAGAGGAGAAAGCAAAAGAGGAGAATATGGATGCGGTCATGGCTAGGGAAAAGAGGCCAATTTGGCATGGCAATTTTGAAAATGGAGCTTCAGGTAAGTAGTCATAAGTTTTAGCGCCATGTTGCATTGATCAATATTCCATTTCATGTTGCATTTTTATTGGCTAGACAGTAGACGTAGGATGTAGCAGCAAACACACAGTGAGATGATCATGCTAAACTTCTGACACTGTCAGAAAATTATCGCATGCTATCTTTGGTCGCAAGACCGTGACAACGGGCGTCTTTAAACCTCTCTCACTGTACCATGTAGGACTGTACCACCGTTTAGGAGCCACAACCACAGAAACTGCCACAATTGGTCATCAACATCCTATAATTTAGAAGTAATAAGCTATTTTCTATCAAGTTTTTGACCCTCTCTTTCGAACACTCCATTTTGATAGGCATTCCGCATTCAAGACTTGGAAGTAAATGCCCACTGCTATCACTGGGTAACAGTTAAATTCATCTGAATGGTTCGCAACTTGGTAAAGGTTTTGGTACTCTCTATGTGAACACAAAAACAAAATCATGGACATGATTAGAAAAGGTTAAATGGTCCTGAAAAAAATAGTCACATTTGTATTGTTCGCGGTCAATTGTTTGACCGCATTGGAAATAAACAGGAGACGAATTTTATCAATTTGAAACTTTTGTTACTGCGCACAAACAAATTCTTATTGAAAGCTCATTTTTTGAGATATCAAGCTCAAATTTGGAACACCACTTTTGATTTTAGACTTTTAGAGTAAGACGTGTTTTGGAAAATATGTCATATAAAAATTGAAAATTGTATCTTTTTGTGCATTTTTCAAAACAATAAACTTTTTTTAAAAACTTTTTTCACTTAAGGAATAATCTGCCAAGTGTCGTCTTTAAAAAGAGATCATACTTAAGTCTGCACCAAAGCATTCAAGATTTATGACAGTTTAAATAGGAAATTTCATTAGGCCTATGCTCAAAAAATTAATAAATGTATTATAACTACTGCATAAATATAATTTATACCATAAAATCCCCTAAAAAAGAATATGCAGTAAAATAAAGCGAACAAATGTTTTACTGATGCGATCTGACTGGAACTTCATTAAAAACAAAGTTCACGCATTGTTAATGTTAGGATGTTAGGATCACAAATTTGTGATCCTTCACAACGTCTTGTAATCCTCAGAGGCATCTCTATCATTTTGTTGCTGGAGTAATCGATCCTGTGTTTGCGGCTGTCTCGTATTTACTACTACATGTGTGAGAGGCAATGATGTAGAAGTAGGCATTGATCTTCTTCTGCAGAGGCGGTCTTTTGTCGCACTCTGACGTGATAATGTGACAAAATTCGAAACAAGTCGTTTTTTGAGCTTGGTTTCAATAAAAGCTGTTTTTGGACAAACAAGGAACTTTTAAGTTATGAAACTTACAGGATTTTTTTATAATACAATGACCTCTTGTATGTCAAAAGATCAATACATTTAAGTTGTATTTTTGGAGTGCCATACAAACAAAAATACACAAATAACTGCTCACTGGACTCATAAGCCCCTGGCAAAACTAGAAAGCTATTCTTAATTGTTTTTTTCTTGGATTTTAAATCCATGATACTTAATTACACATGTGTGAGAAAGACATTGGTGAACTACACAGACTACTAATTAATAACACAGCGATCAGATTAAGCCACAGTATCCAACCCAGATCAGAGAGATTGACATCTGACCGTGTGACTGTGAGATCTCCAGTGGCACAGGCCTTACAAAACTGTGTCAGTTAAACAAGTTCATGTAAGGTGCCAATACAGCCACAGAAAGAGATTGAGCTCATTTAAAGTGAAGAACTTTACATTCTCTCTAACTGGTCGAATAAAACAAACATTTATATAATAATTACAACATGAATGATTCCTAGATTTGATTAGAGAGATGTATATTTACATTTCTTTGATTACATCTTTTAAAATCCTAACTCAAATTATAAGCAACATGCATTTATTTATTTTTAATTTTTTTGTTTAAGCACCCTTAAGAGAGAAATCACACACTAAATACAGTACATAGCAATAGAATAACCGGATGGTTGAAATCGTCACCTTGGAATTATAAGGTTCTATCTGACTTTTTTTTTAAATAATTGAGTTATTCACATATTCTTATTCTGTGACAACTTATTTACATTATGTGAATGTGATGTTTTTTTTAAGTTGTGTACATTTTGGGACTTTTTATTTAGAAAACAAAAAGGTTCTATCAACAGTCAAATGGAATGCAAAAAACTTTGAAGCTCAATATCTCAAAACCGCTCAGAATACAGATAGAACCTTATAATTCCAAGATGGCGAAATGTGTCCAAAATGCTTCCTGCTCTACTGTTTTCACTCCTCATGCTTTGTTACTTCCCTGTGGTCGAGTAAGACAGTAAAAGCATTGATTTTTTTAAGCTATTAATGTCCTATTATACCTTCAACACAACAACAGTGTTAACAGATCATTTGGAGTTGATTAATATCTGTTTCTATTTTAAAATGTAATTTATTCCTGCTGAATTTTCTGTCACATGCCTGTCCTGTCTTGTGTTGCACATGGGTGTTTGTTATGTTGTGCCATGTGCTGTTGTGATTGTTGATCCCTCCCCCTCGTTACCTGATTAGTGTTTGAGTTGTTCCACCTGTCCCCTCTTTATTTTGTTCCCTTCTTAAGTCTCCTCTTGTTTGCAGTCTTTGTCGGATCGTTGTCTAATGTTTCCTGTTCCCTGTGATCCTGTAAGTTTTATGTTCTGTTGTTGTTTTATATTTATTAGTTATGTTTTCCCCCTCGTGGGTTTTGTTTTGTGTTTGTTTTCTTTTGTAATAAATATAATTTCTCCTGCACTTGAGTCCTCACACCTTTTTGTCTTGCACATCCCGTGACATAACGATCCGACCAAATGAGGACTCAGCGGAGAAGAGGGGCCAAGTCAGAGACTGTTCACGTTGCGTCTGCCCAGCGAGAGACTGTTCACGTCACGTCTGCCCAGCGAGAGACTGTTCACGTCCCGTCTGCCCAGCGAGAGACTGTTCACGTCCCGTCTGCCCAGCGAGAGACTGTTCACGTCCCGTCTGCCCAGCGAGAGACTGTTCACGTCCCGTCTGCCCAGCGAGAGACTGTTCACGTCCCGTCTGCCCAGCGAGAGACTGTTCACGTCCCGTCTGCCCAGCGAGAGACTGTTCACGTCACGTCTGCCCAGCGAGAGACTGTTCACGTCACGTCTGCCCAGCGAGAGACTGTTCACGTCACGTCTGCCCAGCGAGAGACTGTTCACGTCACGTCTGCCCAGCGAGAGACTGAGCACGTCCAGTCTGCCCAGCCTGAGACAGATCTGGAAATGCCCATTTGTGTGGCCGCCAAGGCACTTACGGACTATCTGGAGCGTCTGGCTCGGATCCTGGACATGCCCGTGTCTGCTGTTCCAGAGCCGGAGCCAGTGTCTCCTGTTCCAGAGCCGGAGCCAGTGTTTGCCGCTCCAGAGCCGGAGGCAGAGCCATCGCCCGCTCTGGAGCCGGAGGAAGAGTCAGTGCCCGTTCCAGAGGCAGAGCCAGTGCCCGTTCCAGAGCCGGAGGCAGAGCCAGTGTCCGCTGTTCCAGAGCCGGAGCCAGTGTCTGCTGCTCCTGAGCCGGAGGCAGAGCCAGTGCCTGTTCCAGAGCCGGAGGCAGAGCCATTGCCTGTTCCAGAACCTGTTCCAGAGCCAGAGGCAGAGCCAGTGCCCGTTCCAGAGCCGGAGGCAGAGTCAGTGTCCGCTGTTCCAGAGCCGGAGCCAGTGTCTGCTGCTCCTGAGCCGGAGCCGGAGCCAGTGTCCGCTGTTCCAGAGCCGGAGCCAGTGTCTGCTGCTCCTGAGCCGGAGGCAGAGCCAGTGCCTGTTCCAGAGCCGGAGGCAGAGCCAAGGCCTGTTCCAGAGCTGGAGACAATGTCTGTTCCAGAGCCAGAGCCAGTGTTTGTTTCTGTGTTTGTTTTTGTGACTGTTACAGTTCTTGTGTCTGTCCCTGAGCCGGTGTCTGTCCCTGAGCCGGTGTCTGTCCCTGAGCCGGTGTCTGTCCCTGAGCCGGTGTCTGTCCCTGAGCCGGTGTCTGTCCCGGTGTCTGTCCCTGAGCCGGTGTCTGTCCCTGAGCCGGTGTCTGTCCCTGAGCCGGTGTCTGTCCCTGAGCCGGTGTCTGTCCCTGAGCCGGTGTCTGTTCCTGAGCCCTGGCCGCCCGAGGGGTCTTCACCGCCCTGGCCGCCCGATGGGTCTTCACCGCCCTGGCCGCCCGATGGGTCTTCACCGCCCTGGCCGCCCGATGGGTCTTCACCGCCCTGGCTGCCCGAGGGTTCTTCACCGCCCTGGCCGCCCGAGGGTTCTTCACCGCCCTGGCCGCCCGAGGGTTCTTCACCGCCCTGGCCGCCCGAGGGTTCTTCACCGCCCTGGCCGCCCGAGGGGTCTTCACCGCCCTGGCCGCCCGAGGGGTCTTCACCGCCCTGGCCGCCCGAGGGGTCTTCACCGCCCTGGCCGCCCGAGGGGTCTTCACCGCCCTGGCCGCCCGATGGACTGTCTGCTTCGCCCTGGCCGCCCGATGGACTGTCTGCTTCGCCCTGGCCGCCCGATGAACTGTCTGCTTCGCCCTGGACTCCCAGGAGTAAGCGGTCTGTCCCTCCCGTCCCGCCCTGGTCTGTCCCTCCCGTCCCGCCCTGGTCTGTCCCTCCCGTCCCGCCCTGGTCTGTCCCGCCCGTCCCGCCCTGGTGTTTCCTTCCTGCCCCGCCCTAGCCTGATGGAGCGTCTGGTAGCCGCTCCGTAGGGAGGGGGTTATGTCACATGCCTGTCCTGTCTTGTGTTGCACATGGGTGTTTGTTATGTTGTGCCATGTGCTGTTGTGATTGTTGATCCCTCCCCCTCGTTACCTGATTAGTGTTTGAGTTGTTCCACCTGTCCCCTCTTTATTTTGTTCCCTTCTTAAGTCTCCTCTTGTTTGCAGTCTTTGTCGGATCGTTGTCTAATGTTTCCTGTTCCCTGTGATCCTGTAAGTTTTATGTTCTGTTGTTGTTTTATATTTATTAGTTATGTTTTCCCCCTCGTGGGTTTTGTTTTGTGTTTGTTTTCTTTTGTAATAAATATAATTTCTCCTGCACTTGAGTCCTCACACCTTTTTGTCTTGCACATCCCGTGACATTTTCAGCATCGTTACTCCAGTCTTCAGTGTCACGTGATCCTTCAGAAATAAGTCTGATATGTTGAAACATTTTTTTATTATCAATGTTGAAAACAGTTGTGCTGCTTAACACTTTTGTGGAAACCGTGTGATTTTTTTTTTTTTTTTTTTTTTTTTGATTCTTTGATAAATAGAAACTTCAAATGAACAACATTTATTTGCAATAGAAGTCTATAATTTTTACGAAATCTTTTAACATTATAAATGTCTTTACTGTCACTATTTATCAAAACATCTGTAAAAAAACAAAAAGATAGCTTTTTTTGTAGCTTTTTTTTAAAGTACCCATTTCAGCCATAATCCAGACATGCTGACATTATGCATTTAACGATTATGCATTATGCATTTAACATGTAATGTTCAATCATCGTCTATGGCTTTTCGGAAACTGGCTTATCTGACCTGCCACCACAAAAGTGTGATAAACACTAGAGGCATCAAAACATGCCACTATCCCAACAATTCACTCTGTAAGTGTGACAGTTGAGAGTGCAATCAAGCACATCTTGCAATAAGAGCTTGAGACAATTAACTATTCTTTTTTAATATGTTTTTAATATATATATATATATATATATATATATATATATATATGTATGTTTTTTGTTAAAACAGGTGATAATAAACAAACCTCATGGGAGGTGAGTTACACCTGCTTCAATTGTTTAGTTCATAACAGAATAGTCTCAGTTCCCTTTCGTTGTCACTCCGAGTTACGTCGGATGACGACGAATGGGGTTTCGCTTAGAAAGCCTATCAGCTTCGAGTATTACAAAACGAGCCTATGGCAAAGAAATGCCATGGGTCTGCGGAATTTGCATGACGTAACTCCGCCCCACCTCGTGGGTATAAAAGGAGGAAGTCCGCAACAGCAGTTTATGTTTTCGCTTCGGAGCCAAGTGTATTCTTCTCTCCACAAGCCATCTCTGAATTGTCAGCTTTACAAACGAGTACCTCGAGTGTTGGTGTGATGGCGATCTACGGCGAGCGCGTGCTTCCTGCTGATCTGTTGCAGTGGTCTGCCAGTCGGTGCGTGTCTCCCCGGGTGCTTCAACACTTGAGTTTTCTCTCACTAAAAGAGCTTGCACGCGGCACGTCTTTTTAAAGACGGCTCGCCCGTGCATTTAAAAAAAAAAAAAAAAAAATGAATGGTGCGGCAGCTTGGTATCGGACTCTGATGGGCACGAGCGTTGTCTAGTATGTTTGGGCTTGATCATGCTAGAGCAGCGCTCGTGGATGACTCATGTTTTCTCCATGGAAACATGATCATCGCGTCATTAAGGTCGAGACTCGGTGAACTCACATGAGTGAGAGTCCCCTCATCCACCCCCCGATCTTCGGCTGGTGGCCAGGGTGACCTGAGGGTTTCGGTCTGGAACAAGGCGCCGACTATGTGTCCGCGACCCCAGCCCCCCTCTTCAATGACGGTGCCCGCTAGTGAACAGGTGATTCCCACGGGTCTACCCTATGGTGGCCCGTGTGTTTCATTTGAAGCTACAGAGGATGATATTATGTTTGTAGCAGCTTCACTAGGTGGGTTTGATTTTCCTGGAAGTGACGACTCGTCGAGTCTGATCCGGAGATGACGGCCATGCTTTCCCGGGACGATTGGTTTTTGGGTCCACGACCCTCGTCCACGGCAAACCCCAATACCGTCCTTCCCGGACGTGCATGATGAGATCAGGGGCCATTCGCTGATCTCATCCGCCTTTCCTCCCCTCGATGGGGCCGCTGCCCGTGGGTACACTGGGGTTCCCCCGGCTGAACGCTCTGTTGCGATGCTATGTGTCCTCAGAGTGCTTCTTCTCGGCGCAATCCTAAGCACCCGTCCGTGGCCTGTAGTTTTTCGTCTACGCTTGTGGCGAGATCCTATAGCGCCACGGGACTGGCGGCCGCCTCACTGCGTGCCATGGTCATTCTGCTGGTCTACCTGACCCAGATGCTCATGGACCTGCACGAGGGCGGGACTGACCCAGGGCTCTTCACTGAGCTGCGCGCCGCCACTAACCTTGCTCTCCGAGCGACGAAAGTGGCCGTACGCTCCCTGGGTCAAGTGATGCTCACCATTCGGTGGCCGTACCTGTTTGATGTGCTGGATGTCGCGCGGACCCGTCTGTCCGACATTCCCATATCCCAGGTCGGCCTCTTCGGCGGTGCGGTTGAGGGCTGGCCCAACAGCTCTCAGCCGTCCATGAGCAGACTGACGTTGATTCTGTCCCGACGGCCCCGCTGTCCGCTCAGATCCCTCGGTCTGTCCACCGCCAAGGGCGCCCTCCCGCGGCTCCCACCCTGCCCGTTCACCCGGGCCGGCTCTGGGGGCCGCGGGCGGACGCCACAGCCCTCTCTAGCCCCGCCCCCCGCTACACGCCGGGTTAAGCGGCGCTCCTGAGACAGGCTCCTCGGGGATGGAGCAGGTTGAGGTCGACTCTGTCCCGACGGCCCCGCCGTCCGCTCAGGTCCCTCGGTCTGCCCACCGCCGAGGGCGCCCCCCCGCGGCTCCCACCCCGCCCGTTCACCCGGGCCGGCTCTGGAGGCCGCGGCCGGACGCCACAGCCCTCTCCAGCCCCGCCCCCCGCTACACGCCGGGTTAGGTGGTGCTCTTGAGAGGGGCGTCCCAGAGATGGGACTCAGTTCTTTCCAGGAGTTGGGAGCAGGACCACTCCTTTCCCCGGTGGAGGGCCGGGAAAGAATCCTTATTCGCAAAGAACTGACTCTCCCGTCTCTGAGCACACAGAGTTCTCGGACGACACAGAGCGCCGCCCTCTAGCCGTGCTCTCCTCGTCCCCCTCTGTCCCAGAGCTGGTTGACAGGGCGTGCCGTCCACGGACCGCTTCGCCCCTGTCTCCCTCTGTCGCCAGACCCCTGGCAGAACAGGCCCCCGCGGGACGACCAGCATGGTCCTCCCCTGGCCCCCTCTGCCAGGGCGCGGTTGCTAACTGTGCCCCCACACCGGGCCGCTATGCCGTCCACGTCTGGGCCAGTTACTCCGCTTCGCTGCCCCTCCGGGGGGACGCCTGTCGTCGCGTGATCCCGCCGGTTCAGTTCCTGGGAGCCTGGCTAGAGCTTCCCTGTCTGTCCCGCTGGATCGCGCGTTCCGTCAGGCTCGGCTTGCGATTCAGTTCGCACGGTCTCCTCCCTGCTTCAGGGGAGTCCGCTCCTCTTTGGTCGGTGGCAATGCCCCCGTCATGAGAGCAGAGATTGCCACCCTGCTGGCGAAGGGTGCAATCGAGATGGTGTCCCTCCAGCCGAGATGAGGTCCGGCTTCTACAGCCCTTACTTCATTGTCCCCAAGAAAACCGGTGGGTTACGGCCAATCTTGGACTTGCGCGTGCTGAACCGCTCCCTTCACAGGCTGCCGTTCAAGATGCTCACCGCCAAACGCGTTTTCGAATGCGTGCGTTCCCAGGATTGGTTTGCAGCAATCGACCTGAAGGACGCCTACTTCCATGTCTCCATTCTTCCTCGCCACAGACCGTTCCTACGGTTTGCTTTCGAGGGGCAGGCATACCAGTACGCGGTTCTCCCTTTCGGGCTAGCCCTGTCTCCTCGCACCTTCACGAAGGTCGTCGAGGCTGCCCTTGTTCCCCTTCGGGAACACGGGGTTCGCATCCTGAGTTATATCGACGACTGGCTGATCCTAGCTCACTCTCGAGATCAGGTTTGCGAACACAGGGACCTAGTGCTCCGGCACCTAGCTCGTCTGGGCCTTCGGGTCAACTGGGAGAAGAGCAAACTTTGCCCCGTGCAGAGGATCTCTTTTCTCGGTATGGACATCGACTCGGTCGCCATGTCCGCGCAGCTTACGAGCGAGCGCGCGCAGTCACTGCTGACTTGCCTGAGACATCTCAGGAGCAAGAATGCGGTTCCACTGAAACATTTTCAGAGGCTCCTGGGGCATATGGCATCTGCAGCCGCGGTCACGCCGCTCGGATTGCTTCATATGAGACCGCTTCAGCTTTGGCTTCGCGACCGAGTCCCGAGGTGGGCATGGCAACAAGGCACGCTCCGAGTACCAGTTACTCCGACCTGCCGTCAGTTCCTCACCCCGTGGTCGAACCTCAGTTTTCTCAGGGCGGGTGTCCCCCTGGAACGAGCTTTCCGGCATGTTGTTGTCTCAACAGATGCCTTCACCACGGGCTGGGGCGCCATGTGCAATGGACATGCTGCTGCGGGCTCCTGGACAGCACCCCAGCGGCTGTGGCATGTCAATTGCCTCGAGTTGTTGGCAGTATGTCTTGCCCTGCACCGCTTCCGGGCGTTGCTCCGGGGTCAACACGTGCTAGTCCGTTCAGACAATACCGCCACTGTAGTGTACATCAACCATCAAGGTGGTCTACGCTCCCGCCGTATGTCACAACTCGCCCGCCACCTCCTCCTATGGAGTCAGAAGCATCTAAGGTCGCTTCGAGCCTTTTTTATTCCCGGAGCGCTGAACTGTGCAGCCGACGAGCTCTCACGGCTTCAGCCCCTCCCTGGAGAATGGCGACTCCATCCCCAGTCGGTTCAGCTGATTTGGGACCAGTTCGGGGACAGATAGATCTGTTTGCCTCTCACGACTCGACCCATTGCGCCCTGTATTTTTCCCTGACCGAGGGCACGCTCGGCACGGATGCACTGGCGCACAGCTGACCGCCGGGCCGCAAATATGCGTTTCCCCCAGTGAGCCTTCTTGCGCAGACCTTGCGCAAGGTCAGGGAGGACGAGGAGCAGGTCATTCTGGTCGCGCCGTATTGGCCCAACCGGACCTGGTTCCCCGAACTTGTACTCCTCGCGACAGCACCTCCCTGGCCCATTCCTCTAAGGAAGGACCTTCTTTCTCAGGGACGGGGCACCCTGTGGCACCCTCGCCCCGATCTCTGGAGCCTCCACGTGTGGCTGCTGGACGGCTCGAGGTAGGTTTGAGTACCCTTTCCTTCCTTCAGCAAGGGTTGGAGCGAAGGCTGTCTCCCTCCACCCTTAAGGTCTATGTTGCCGCCATTGCCGCACATCATGACCCCGTCGAAGGTAAGTCGGTAGGGAAGCACGACCTGGTCATCAGGTTCCTGAGAGGAGCGTGGAGACTAAATCCTCCTCGTCCTCCTCTTGTTCACTCTTGGGACCTCTCAGTGGTTCTAACTGCCCTGAAGAGTGCTCCCTTTGAGCCCCTGCAATCAGTTGAGCTTAAGTTCCTGTCAATGAAGACAGCGCTCCTGGTTGCACTGGCCTCCATCAAGAGGGTAGGGGACCTGCACGCATTCTCCGTCGACGAAGCGTGCCTGGAATTCGGGCCGGCCTTCTCTCACGTGATCCTGAGACCCCGGCCCGGATACGTGCCCAAGGTTCCTACCACTCCCTTTCGGGACCAGGTGGTGAACCTGCAAGCGCTGCCCCCGGAGGAGGCAGACCCAGCCTTGGCACTGCTCTGTCCAGTACGCGCTCTTCGCGCCTATGTAGACAGGACGCAGTGTTTCAGGACCTCAGACCAGCTCTTTGTCTGTTATGGTGGGAAGCTGAAGGGAAAGGCTCTCTCCAAGCAAAGGTTGTCTCACTGGATAGTGGACGCCATTGCTTTGGCATACCAGCAGCAAGGCCGACCGTGCCCCCTTGGTGTGACGGCCCACTCCACCCGGAGTGTGGCATCCTCTTGGGCTCTAGAGCATGGCGCCTCGCTAACAGACATCTGCAGAGCTGCAGGCTGGGCGACACCTAACACATTCGCCAGATTCTATAATCTCCGAGTGGAACCAGTGTCCTCTCATGTACTCGCTTCAACTAGCTAGTACCGGACCCGCTCAGGTGTCTTCGCTTGCTCGCCATTCCACTCCACGGACTGGATACGTGCGATATTCTCCTCAGGTGAGCTTTTCCGAAAGCCCTGAGCTCCTCCAGCACTCCTGACGTGGGCGCCAGTGTCTCTTGCCTGCGCGTCGGCTAGGTGCCTCCCGTGTGCATGGTCCCTCCCCTGAGCGACCCCCACATGTGTATTTCCACTGTAAGCCTCTCTGAGCATGTGTCTTTCCCTTGGCAAGCCACCTTGCCACCCCTGGGGTTGAAATATTCCACCTGCGGCTGGACACCCCAGTGTTCTCCATATGCTTCCTTCGGGTCATATGTGTATTCTCTAAGTCCCCCCCCTCTGGGTTGGCTTTAATTGCATACTTCCCCTAGCTTGGGATATGCTTCCCAGTGTACCTTGGTATTCCTGTGTTAAATTGAGTCCTTCGTCCTTCTATGTCAGGGACCTCGATTTACGCAGGGCACTGGAAGACAGCTGAGAAGGTGGCATGATTAGACTGGTAACCCCATTCGTCGTCATCCGACGTAACTCGGAGTGACAACGAAAGGTTACGTCTGCCTGCCACTTTCCGCTGTACCGCGGGGATCGCCTGAGCTCAGTCTTGGCTCCTCAGCGAAGAAACATAAACTGCTGTTGCGGACTTCCTCCTTTTATACCAACGAGGTGGGGCGGAGTTACGTCATGCAAATTCCGCAGACCCATGGCATTTCTTTGCCATAGGCTCGTTTTGTAATACTCGAAGCTGATAGGCTTTCTAAGCAAAACCCCATTCGTCGTCATCATACGTAACCGAGACGTTTTCCATTGACAAGCAGGCACATGGCAGAGGCGTACTGGAGCTGGAGCTCACGCTGTTTGGCACCGATGGTGGTCAGTTGTTCTACAAACAGACCTGAGTGGGTACACTGGCACAGAATTAGAAGTTCACTGGGTTCACTCCAGCCTTGGAACTTAGAGCCAAGTGGGCCACTACAGTAAATAATGTCTACTCTCTCTCTTTCTAAAAAGAGAGCCGACTGCATCTAAGAGCAAATCTTAATGGAAAGAATTAGAACCAGACAGCAAGATAAATGAAGATAAACACATAAACTGTTAGATAAACAGACGCTTAATTATGGGATAGTTGATATAAATAGATTAAATTCTTCCCAGTGCCTTGGGGCCTTGAGCAATATACTTATAGCTGAAATGTAGATAAAACCATCAGTTTACTTTGTCTCTATAAAGCAAAGTCCAGTGTGTAGCAGTGCTTATACAGAAATAGCAGATGACTGTAACAGCGTAATCCAGGGTATGAGCAAATGATGACCATGTGAAATCTTTGTACAGACATTCAGATGCTCTTGATTCCATTGAAGCACAAGGCGCTCTTTTGGATCATTCTCAAATCATGCTGGCAAACTTAAAATTAAATACTTAGAAATGTACCAATTCATGCCAATTTTTCTCTTGTAGTTTTCACTCAAATTGTCATGCTGTTAATGTAATTTGTAATGAAATAGCAAAACTAGTAGCATTTGACTCAAGAAATGCAAATCTTTAATCCATGTTATCCAGCATGATTTAAGAGCATTGACCTTAATTGGAAGCATCTGACCATTTGAAGTCAACATAGTCACAAATATGCTTACATTTGTTTTATTAGAAACCTAGAAATAGTGAAGAGCTTAATTAGTGTATTTCATGCCATGAATAAAAAAGTTTATTTACTTTATATACCGTAGATTGTATATATATTTAAGATTATAAAAGATTATTTATTTAGGGGATTTATTTATTTAGAAGATTATTTATTTATTATTTATTTAAAGATGATTTTATTTAGATTATTTTATTTATTTAAGATTATTATTATTTGTTCATTTCCAGGCTTAAATTATATATATATATATATATATATATATATATATATATATATATATATATATATATATATATATATATATATAAAATTTAAGCCTGGAAACGAACAAATAAAAATCTTTTAAGATTCGGCACTATTCTTCATTAATTAAGATTCCACACTAAGTTAACATACTAGGCATATTTTTTACTATGTTGACTCCAAAATATCAGATTCTAATACTCCCACTGAATAACTCAATGTTTTCAAATATGTGTACAGTACCCTATATCAATTAAACAAGGATTACACCAATGCAGAAGTAGAGGAATTATTGCATGTTACACTGCAGGACACCATGTCAACTCCCTACCAACTACCAGCAAACAGGTGCACCCTTGCGATTAATACAGCATGTCAAGCAAACACCAGCAGAGAAAGAAAGACTTTCTGCCAGCACACACCGCGCTCCATACATCCATCGACTCAGGAGAAAACACATCCGCACTGCGAGCGCGAGTGGACAGCGCCGTGGTGCTGAAAACACAGCGCAGAGCTTCCACGGCAACCGCAATCGCGCAAATATACTTGCGCTAGGTTTTGGGTTAATGTTTAACGTCTGAACTATTCGACAGCACGCATTAAAAAGTGTAGTAATCTCTGGTAAACGGCAGTTGGTGGGATTTTTAGCGAAGATGGCGCCCACAGCTAACCCAACCAACCAGAGCCTCACAGAATGACCATAACTGAGACAAAACATGCACACACGGCGCGAGCCACGAAAACCTCCGAAGCGCGTGACATTGACCTCTCTGATGGTTAACCCGGGCATTTTGTCCGGGCCCCTCTCAACAATAGCCTAATATTGACAGTCTACGCAAGCAGACGTATTACATTTCAGGAGACAGTCATGCTGAAAATAACAGGGAGGGTTTTAAAGAGACAAATGCAGCCATCATCCACAAGCCTGTGACTGCAGCACTGCTAGCCAGACACTCTTTAAAATACTCCCTCACTAATGCCATAGTAGAAACCGTTTTTGGTTCCCTAAAGAACCTTTTAGTCAAGAGTTCTGAAAAGAACCATTTTTTAGTGTGAATAACAGTTTAATAATCCAAAGAACCTTCTTCCACTATAGAGAACCTTTTGTGGAATGGATGTTAAAAGGTTCTCCATTGAACCATGTGCCAATAAAGAAGCATTACTTTTAAGAGTGCAGAGCCCTCAAGCCCTCTCTATTAAGGGTGCAGAACACAATCAGCTGGCTTACTTCAGCATGGACTGCTCTTTCTCCTCCTCTTTCTTCTGTCGGTCCATGACCGAGAGGATGATCTTCCTCTCCTCCTCGGTGAGGTGGCTCAGATCCGGCATGTCCGGTGGAGCAGGAGCCGCAGGGGATGCGGCCGGGGCCCCCCGAGCTGACATTTTCAGGTGTAGCTGCTGCTGAAAGAGCAATGGATGAACATTAAATACATCTGCAGAGAATCAATGCAGCGTACACATGCTCTTGTTATAAAGTTATGGGATACATAACTGTATGGATCTTGCTCATAAAAATAAAAGTGATGCCAAAGAAGAACCATTTTTGGTACCCCAAAGAACCTTTCAGTGAACAGTTCTTATATATATATATATATGTGTGTGTGTGTGTGTGTGTGTGTGTGTGTGTGTGTGTGTGTGTGTGTGTGTGTGTGTGTGTGTGTGTGTGTGTGTGTTTTATTTTATTTTTTACAGTGTATAGTAGTCTAAATGCCATTATGTCCTGATCCTGAAGGCGGTATGTTTTATGACAACACATTATCTCATCTATGATACCATCAGATTCATGAAACACAGCCGGTGTTACATTGTAGATGTAGTACATTTAGAACATTATTAACGATAAACAAAATAACCCCATGACAGCATGGGAACGCGTGTAGAACGGTTCACAATGTAGCTTGTCACGCTGGCTCATAAAAACTAGCATCTTCTGAGAATAAGGTGTAAAACCCTGGGGGCTTCTCGAGTTACATGCCGGTTTCCGGGAGGCGAGGGCATCCCAAGCATGCCTGTCGAATGTGTTTGGAGAGAAAACGAGTGCTTGCCTTTTATTTCGCAATCATGGTGAATGCAGTCTAACCCATGGCTGCTGCTGCGAATGGAGAGCTCTCGCGCATCGTCCAATGGAGGGGCGCGCGATCCCTTATTGCGGTTATCGGCGTCCTCGCTCGCAACCTTCCCCACGATTCCCTCCTGGTTGCTGCTGCTAACTCCAAGAGATTTCTTGAATGCACAAAAATGGATGCGGTAGGGGAAACGGTCTGATAGGAGAGCGAGGCGGAGCAACGGTCTTACGTAGGATGAAGATCAGATGGTCCAGAGGCGGGGTCAGCGGAAGTGCGCGCGCCCGGACACATTCATACATTCATTGACAGGAGGCGCGAGAGGAGCTGGAGCTGTGATGTAGGCTATAGAGACAAGTCATATTTTTTTATGGTTTATGTCACGGATAGTAATGCATTAAATACTCTGTATATTAGTTTAAATTCAGTTTGTTTTCCTCAGACCTCTCTAAGAAGCATGTTAGTATACTTAACTGCATCAAATTAATGTCAAACCAAATTTTGGGAAGACCATTACGAAACTGAAAGACATAGGCCTAACCCAAAACTAATAATTAATTGAGTGGCAGATTATAATCATACCATATTAAATGAAAAGTCAAAATAATTATATTTGAACTTTTGTTAAAATTGGACCTCAGTTAGTCAGTTTACAATAAGCTACCTTAGTAGAACAAATAATCAAATTTAAAATCAAATAATAAAATCAAAAGATCACAAATTTGGTGTCAGTAAGATTAATGTGTTTTGTTTCAGTAAGGACGCATTATATTGATCAAAAGTGACAGTAAATAAATTTCTGATATTTTAATTCATAATTTTAATCTATACCTTTATATTCATCAAAGCATCCTCAAAACATGTGTCAAAGTTTCCACAAAAATATTATGCAGCACAACTGTTTTCAACATAAATAATATAAATAAATGTTACTTGAGGAACAAATCAGCATATTAATATGATATCTGAAGGATCATGTGACTCTAAAAACTGGAGTAATGACTGATTAAAATTCAGCTTTTCCATTACAGGAATAAATTACATTTTAAAATATTTACAGTATAAAACAGTTATTTTAAATTGTATGAATATTTTTTTTTCACTGTATTTTGTATATAAAATAAATAAATAAATAAATAAATAAATAAATAAATGCAGTCTTGGTGAGCATAAGAGACTTCTTTCTAAAACATCAAAAGACCTTACTGACCCCAAACTTTTGAATGGTATAGTTTCATACAATTTAAACAATATTAGCTCACTGAATTAATAAAATGAGAAATAAGGTAATTATATTATACAATGCACTTTTCATGACTGACACTGGTCAAGCTATTTGGTGACTTGTCTGTGCCATTTATTTCTTTACCACCAAATAGTGTTGTAGTCAAGACCACCTAAACCGAAACTAAGACAAGATCAAGACCAGTGTTTGTTGAGACCAAGACTAGACCAAGACAAGTGTGTTTAGACCAAGACTTTGAGGGGCTGAGACCAAGACAAGACCAAGACCAGTGTGTGTTGAGACCAAAACAAGACCACAACTTTTAGGGGTTGAGACCAAGACAAGACTAATACTTTGAGGGTTGAGACCAAGACAAAGACTTTGAGGGGTTGAGACCAAGGCAAGACCAAAACTTTGAGGGGTTGAGACCAAGTCTAAGACCAAGACTTTGAGGGGTTGAGACCAAGGTAAGACCAAAACTTTGAGGGGTTGAGAACAAGACAAGACCAAGACTTTGAGGGGTTGAGACCAAGACAAGACCAATACTTTGAGGGGTTGAGACCAATGTAAGACCAAAACTTTGAGGGGTTGAGAACAAGACAAGACCAAGACTTTGAGGGGTTGAGACAAAGACAAGACCAAGACTTTGAGGGGTTGAGACCAAGGTAAGACCAAAACTTTGAGGGGTTGAGAACAAGACAAGACCAAGACTTTGAGGGGTTGAGACCAAGACAAGACCAATACTTTGAGGGGTTGAGACCAAGACAAGACCAATACTTTGAGGGGTTGAGACCAAGGCAAGGCGAGACTGAGTCAAGACCAAGACCAAAATTAAATGCATATTTGCAATTATGCTCATATTTGTGAAAACAGCTCTTTTGCTTTTGTGATATTGCTTAAAATTTATAATATAAAAATCAATATCTCATATAAGTACTTGTTTGCAATCACATCTTGAATTTTGTGGGCATTTGTATTACCTTTGAAATTTTTGACAATCCCTTGTTGATTTCTGCAACAAATCAATAAAAGGAAGAAAGAAATAGATTAGAAATAAGTTATTGATTCCATTTGAAGCAGGAAGTTTTACATCCAATCACATTAATGATGTTAACAAATAAATCAGACATGCATTGGCAATTTAGTGATATCCTCGCAGTTGTGGTCTTGACCAGTCTTGAAATAAAATCCTGAGTCCTCTTAACCCTTAAATGCATGAATGTTTCAACAATCATTATTACATATTCAGGTCTTTATCGACCCGGATCTATATCTAACATGTCATGGATGGATCTCCTGTCGCGATAACATAATACTCGCCTGATATTAGAGTAAAAATGTCAGGAGAATAAAATAAAGCATAATTTGTTACCTTTTGGAGCTTGGAAGGTTTCAGTTTGAGCAGATGTTTTATACCATCATCACTGTCCTCGTCAGAGCTCTTTTCCCAGTACATTATGCATCTGGTTCATATTCGCGATCTAAAACATATTCTTAAAACTATCATTTTCAATATCTTCAAAAACAATATTTTTTATCGCTGCCAGCTTCTTCACCAGGTCCACCATAAACTGACAGTGACACTAATGTTTGATTGCATTCAGTACTTGCTCTGCAGTAAATCTCTGAGCCATTTCAAGTTTTGCTGATGATACTTCCTATTCTTTTGTTTTCTGCCTGCGGTAACTATGAGTGAAACGTCACTTCATCACTGTGTATCAAACATTGATACCTTGTTAAATAAAGGTGAATTACACTTATTCAGACATCAAAGATACAATTATTGTTGTGCAGATAAAATATACTTGCACTGTTACACACCAGGGGTTGTTAGCAACCCTATACATTTTTTACAAAAAATGAATGGGAAAACAGGCATTCTTTTATGATTTAATTTTTTTCTTGTTATATTGTTTATAACGAATTGATTGAGGAATACTAAGAGGGTTGATGTCTAACCTTGATGAATGAGGAGGAGGTTAGAGAAAGACGTCCCAGGTCACTAAAGACCTGAGGTATGCGTTTAAGGGTTAATCTGAGACCCAGACAAGATCGAGTGCAAATGAAGCTGAGACAGAGACAAGACCAAGACCTTCAAAAAAAATGGTCTCAAGACCAGTCTCAAGTACTACAACACTACCACCAGATAGATACAGAGATCAATGATCACTGACAATAGTTTTTATGAGCAAAAGAGATGTACAGGTAAAAAGAAATTACTTATCTTAACATGAGGTTCAAATACGGGATGCTTTTAAATCAGTGCTGCTCAATCAAGAACTGCCATAGCAGGTCATCACACGATCATTCAGGGAGGAAACTGAACAATGGAATATGTTTTTTCAGCTTTCCTTCTTGGAAAAAACAACAAGGGAAGCAGGTCGAGGAGCTGACAAGAAGACGCCGGATCGCGTCGGTTGCCACAATCAGGAGGAAAAACTTTAACTTACTTAGTTATTGTCCTCCACTGCATACTACGTTTGTTAAAAGTTGTACAAAGCAAGAGGTTGTGTATTGTATATTCCTTGATGACTAGGAGGATAGTTGATGAATGATGTTGAATTCGTGGTTGATGTTAGCAGATGATAAAGCCAGGCCACATTGCATGAATCAAATTATATTTATTTTGTTTTCAATTAACAATTTGCTTTTATATTCTGTTGCTACATCTTTTTACATGCCTTTTTAAAATGTTTGAGAATCGCCTTTGAGGCGCCTACTCCGCCGCCGGCCAAGCTGCATCAGCGCTTCACTCAATGGCGGTACTTCAAGTGTTCCAAGCCAAGCTTCTCCGCTCCATGGACGAGTCTGGCCCCGAACCCGAAGCCTTAAAGGACCTACGCAGCGCGACTGACATAGCTCTGCGAGCCAAGAAGGCCACCGCCCAGTCTATTGGCCGCGCCATGGCTAATTTTACTGTTCTCGAGCGCCATCTGTGGCTGACTCTGACGGAGATGAAGGACGCGGATAAGGCCCTGTTTCTCGACGCGCCTATCTCCACCAGCGGGCTGTTTGGACCGGCGGTTAAAGGTTTCGCCGAACGCTTCACTGAGGCCCAGAACGCTTCACAAGCTATGCGCCATTTCCTGCCTAAGCGCTCCAGCTCATCGCAGAGCAGACAGAGACCGCCACAGCCGCAGCGGGCTAGAGCAGCTCCCTCCGCCTCTCAGCCCGCGCCTCAGGCTGACGCTCGACGCCGCTCGCGCTCCCACAACCGCAAGCCGCCTCCTGAGCGACGGGGTCCTCGGCCCAAGATTGTGCTGAACCCTGAGCCTCGAAAACCTTCCTAGCCACAGGAATGAGAAGAGAGAGTGCGTGTCTCGCAAAAGCCGGACCACTCTCTCTGCAAAATCTCAAACATTACATTACATTAGATTTACGACACACAGAAAACACAAAAAGAGTATTTTTCTGCCTGTGTCACTAAGGGTTCACATGTCCACAAAGTGTGCATTCCCAGATACTGTCAAAACAGTGCCAAATTCATTCCCAGCTCAGGCTGCGCGGCCCATGAATGTAGATCACGTGCCTACGGTCATGTACGCACCACTACACACAAGCACTGTTCACACAGTTATGAATTCATCCCCAGTAAAAGCGGGAAACATTATAAAAGTGACGCGTGTGCCTACCACTGTTTATGCACCCCCACTTATAAACACTGTCCTTACAGTGTCAAACACAACCCCAGCTCAGGCTGCGAGCTTTACAGACATAGCGCGCGCTGCTGTAATCACACACGCGCCCATTCACTCAGCTGTACGCACACTCAAAGTGACGCGTGTGCCTACCACTGTTTATGCACCCCCACTTATAAACACTGTCCTTACAGTGTCAAACACAACCCCAGCTCAGGCTGCGAGCTTTACAGACATAGCGCGCGCTGCTGTAATCACACACGCGCCCATTCACTCAGCTGCTCAGCGCGCGCCCGCGCCTCTGAGAGCTACGAGCTCAGGCGATTCGCTGGCCGGGTCCCTACGTCACAGCGGCCCGCCTCTAGCCTGTATTCAGCCCATATCTGTACACGCAGCGGCATGGGAAAACATTCCAGATATGCCGAAATGGGTGTTGAATATAGTAAAGCACGGATACTCGCTCCAGTTCGCTCGCAGACCACCACGTTTTACGACTGTGGTCGAGACGAAAGTGAGAAAGGAGTGTTCACATGTTCTACGCACCGAGGTGTGCAAACTAATAGAAAAGGGCGCTGTGGAAACTGTTCCCCCCTCTATGAGCAAGGCAGGTTTTTACAGCTGCTATTTTCTCGTCCCGAAAAAGGATGGCGGTCTCCGCCCCATCCTAGATCTCAGACACCTGAACAAAGCACTAATGATTCGCTCGTTCAGAATGTTAACAACCAAACATATCCTCGCGCAAGTACGCCCAGGAGATTGGTTTCTCTCAGTGGATCTGAAAGATGCTTACTTTCACATTCCAATAGCGCCTCATCACAGGCCGTTTCTGAGATTCGCTTTCGAGGGACAGTCTTACCAGTACACAGTACTTCCGTTCGGCCTGTCCCTGGCTCCCCGTACATTCACGAAATGTATGGATTTCCCCCTTGAGGCGAAGGGGAGTGCGAATACTGAATTATCTCGACGATTGGCTGGTCCTAGCACAATCAGAGAGTCAGTTAATAACACACAGATCTTGGATTATCAGCCATTTAGAATGCCTGGGTCTAAGAATCAATTTTGCAAAAAGCATACTATCTCCCAGCCAGAGGATTTCTTTCCTGGGAATAGTTCTAGACTCGATTCAAATGACAGCTCGTCTCTCATCAGAGCGCGCGCTCACCATCCGGCGCCTTGCAACATCATTCAGGGCGGGCGCGCGCCCCCCCCCCCCCGTCAAGCGGTTTCAGAGGATGCTCGGTCTCATGGCCTCAGCATCGGCCGTACTCCAGCTAGGATTGTTGCATATGCACCCTCTCCAACGCTGGCTCAAGAGCCGCGTCCCTACTCACGCGTGGCGTTCGGGCCACTTTTTAATTAGAGCGAACCACGGCTGTATAAAAGCCCAAACGCACTGGAAAGCCGCCGACTGGTACCAGTCAGGCGTGAGTCTGGGTGTGAACACAAGGAGAAAGATGATCACGACAGATGCCTCCAAAATAGGTTGGGGGGCCCTTTACGAGGGCAGGCCTGTCTCCGGCTTTTGGTCAAACCCGGAGAAGCGTCTACACATAAACTGTCTGGAGATGAAAGCGGTCGCTTTGGCTCTCAGAGCCCTGCTTCCACATCTAAAAAACGAACACGTCTTGGTCCGAACGGACAACATGACGGTAGTGTCGTACATAAATCCCCAGGGTGGACTCAGGTCGAGCTCCATGCATTCAATGGCCAGGAGACTCATCTTATGGTCCCAGCACAACTTGCGCTCGCTGAGAGCAGCGCATGTGCCAGGCGCCCTGAACCAGGGGGCAGACATGCTATCCAGAAACAAGATTCTCCCAGGAGAATGGGCTCTCAACCCGCTGACGATTCAGTGGTTATGGCCGCACCCCCTCCACGCTCAAAGTATATGTGGCGGCCATCACAGCGTCACACGACCCTGTAATGGAACGTCCATTGGGAAGAAACGACCTAATTATTCGTTTCCTAAGGGGCGCTAGGAGGATGAACCCTTCACGACCCCCCTCAGTGCCGATCTGGGACCTAGCTACTGTCCTAGACGCTCTTAAAGGGCCCCAATTCGAACCACTCCGAACCGTGCACCTTAAACAGCTCTGGCTCAAGACTGCGCTCTTGCAGGCACTCGCCTCGGTCAAATGAGTGGGCGACCTGCACGTGCGTTCGACAAGCGCTGCCTGCCTAGAATTCGGACCTAATGACTGCAGGGTCGTCCTTAGGCCAAAACATGGGTATATTCCTAAAGTGCTCACCACTCCCTTCAGAGCACAGGTTATCTCCCTAACTGGGCTATCGTCTCCAGCAGACGAAAACGACGCTAATCTACTCTGCCCCGTTAGGGCTCTCAGAGTGTATTTGGAGCGTTCTGCCCTATTCAGACAGACAGAACAACTGTTTGTATGCTTTGGCGGCCGTACGAAAGGTTCCGCCATTTCAAAGCAGAGAATCTCTCACTGGATAGTTGAGGCTATAGCGCTGGCTTATGAAGCTAAGGGACTTCAATGCCCCTGGGGAGTCAAAGCACACTCCACTAGGAGTGTGGCTTCTTCCTGGGCATGGTCGAGCGGGATACCGATCGAGGATATTTGTGCGGCGGCAGGCTGGGCCTCACCGTCCACATTTATCAGGTTTTACAACCTACAGGTCCCGACATTGCATTCCAATGTACTATCAGCATGATGCTAGTTGAACTATGAGTTCGTATCTAGATTATGTATGTGCTTGTGTCACACTGAGCGCCTTCTAGCCGCTCTGTATTTTTTTCCCACATATAAAGCTCGCCTCTGCCGGCTAGTTGGATGATAACTTTGCTTTTCAGCTCAGGCACCTGCCTCTGGCTGTCATAAGGCGAAGTTCAGCACGCACGGCGTTTTGCATGGTGTTCTACTTACGCAATAGGAGAGACCTCTCGAAAGGGAACGACTCGGTTACTGACGTAACCTCGGTTCCCTGAGAGGAGGGAACGAGTATTGCGTAAGCTGCCGTGCTTGTGCTTGGTTAGTTCGCTTCAGTCGTTTTAACCTAAAGAACTCTCATGACGGGGCGCCCAATATATAGCTCTTGGCCACGCCCATCTTGGCGGGCTCTGACGCGCGCGGGCGCGAAGCGCGCTCATTGGTCGCGCATTCATAGTCGCCCCGTCATTGGTTCGAGCAAGTTGCCGCAGCACAGCCAATGACCGAGCTGCCTTCGCTCATTGCTGTCAGCTGTGCAGCTGCAATGCGTTTTACATAAAAACTTCAATATTCTCGAGAAAAGGAGTTTTCCCATAGCGTAAGCTACTTACGCAATACTCGTTCCCTCCTCTCAGGGAACCGAGGTTACGTTAGTAACCGAGTCGTTTCTCCCGGTAGGGTCCCATCTCTTTTTCTTTAAACTTCTCAATTTCTTCCGTTCTTCTTCAATTTTACCTCGTTTTAGCCAAACACACCCACTTTTATAGCCTACGCATAAAGGTAAACAGAGATCGCGCCTGTAAGGAGTTCATCTGGTTATTAGCTACTTTTTCTTCTCTTCATTATCATCAGAGAAAAGTAAATACCACTTTAGTTTTCAACTTAAATTCATATATACAATTTATAGCATAATTGTAGCCTGTAGGCTTTATTTATAATTCATTTTAAACATTGAATCATAATCCTTTAGGTCAAAACGCGTCAATGGTCACAGGAAACATCAATTCTGTCCAAACCTGGTGTATATTGGATTTAAGAGATTTTTCTTTCAGATTTCTTTGTTTGTTTTTGGTTTTCATTTATTAATCATTAATTTATGAGTAACTTAATAGCCTATACTAGGCTATAGGTATCGTATTGGAAATATAATACAAAACCGTATAGTACATTTACATATAAACATATAAATAGTAGGTTGTAATAATTAAATATAGTGTAATAAGTCGTCGTTAAATATAGTCGCTCACGCTTGATCTCAAAACAAAGCTCACATGCACAGATTTGTAGAGCCTGTGGAGTGGTCTGATCTTTGAATGACGTCACATGATATGTGATGGAGATCCGCTGCTGGGATGCGTGTTGCTCCGCCCACTTATATGCGTCATCACGCTCTGTTATTTACCTTCTCTCACAGTGGAGAGGAGTGGAGGTCAGACGTTGAAAGAAATTATAGCGGTGAATAATGGCCCAGCGGTGGCTATTGAATTTAATAGGAGAATTGGTTACTTGACGTTTTTTCTTAAATAACGGGGTTAGTGTGTCGCTGTCTGCACTTACATTGTTTTTACTGCCTCTTACGCACGCAGGGTGTCCGTCTTTAGTACGTAAACAAACATGACTGCTACCATTTCCAGGCAGAGAAATGCTGCAGTCGCTGCAGACTCCTCTGGTTCTTCTTTTTCCATTACAGCAAGCCTCCTGCGACTCTCTAAACACATCAAATATGAAAATCTTGCAGCTGGACTCAGTGGGGGTGTTATTTCCACAATGGTGTTACACCCCCTGGATCTGATCAAAATCAGGTTTGCAGGTAAGTAACGTACGTTCTTATAAAAAAAATCCAGAGTGTGTCTCAAAACCTATAGCTAGAGCTGCCTATCTAGACAGCATGTTAGGGCATCATTAGTGAATGCATTATTGGAAAAAAATATATACTGTCTAGAAAAGCTTTTTAATTAAATTACAAAATAACACAATAACTGGTTAACGGTATATGTTATGACAGAGCACACTCAGAAAATGAAAAGAATATAAATATTTTTAATTGATGAAATGTAATATAAATGTGTAGGCTACATCATGTTTTATGAACAAAGAACAAGGCACTTGCTTTTTCACTGAATAGGTAATACAATTAATTATTTTAAAATGAGATTATTAATGTTCCATCACTATTCCAATTATTTCTAATAAATGAATGAAACATATAGAATGCTAAGTTGGTATGAAATGAAAGTTGCGATATACTTTTCTTCCCTCTTGATCCATATATCTGAGTGAAATAGCTTATGAACAAGAAACAAACACAGGGCGGGACTAGATTTTGGATGGGGAATTGATTGGATCATTTTGATTTGTTATTGCTGTGATCTCATGTGAGTGACAGGTTGTCCCGCCCTCACATCGATAAACACCTCAGAGAAGAGATGTTGTCGCAATAGGGAGGGGAAGTTATTTTTATTAAACATTATAGAGACGTATGAATAAAATAAATTATTTATAATGATGTGCACAGATAAATTATGTATAATATATACTAGAGTATTCCAAAACAAGAATTGTCAATTTTGATTTCATGGTTACTTAACCCATTTGTGCTTGTCATAAAAAAAGTGTTACTATACAAACATTATAGGAATAAACGAGCTGTTGATCCAGTTTCACAATCTCCAAAAGCATGTTGTTTTCATGCTCAGTAGGTTTTGAGACACAGCCAAAAACAATAGAAAAACAAACAAAGAGACCACAACACAGGTAGTTGTACATTTGCACTGGCCTCAGTGCCTTTTTAAGGATATTTTTAGATAACATTGAAGCAAAAGTGGGAGTGTGTTATCCCCCCCCCACTGTTTCTTACTCTTTCTAGTAAGTGATGGTTTGAAAATGCGACCCCAATACGATGGCATGGTGCACTGCATGAAGACCATCTGGAAGCTGGAAGGAATTAGAGGTCTCTATCAGGGTGTGACCCCCAACATCTGGGGGGCTGGGGCATCATGGGGCCTGTACTTCCTCTTGTAAGTAGTCGAAGTTGTGTTAAAAGGGAAGCACATAATGGAATTTCCTGTTTGAATACTTCTAATTTCCGTATTCACTACCATTCATATGTTCGAGTCAGTACCATTTAAAAAAAAAAAAAATGGAGTTAGTACCTTTATTCAGCAAAGATGCATTGAATGGATCCAAAGTGACAGTAAAGACATTTATAATGGTACAAAAGATTTCTATTTCAAAAGCTGTTGTTTTAAACGTTCTATTTCTCAAAGAATCCTGAAAAAACGTATAGCATTTTCCATAAAAATATTATTAAACTGTTTTCAACACTGATAACCAAATCATCATATTAGAAGGATTTCTGAAAGAACATGTGACACAGAAGACTGTGTTATGATGCTGAAAATTCTGCTTTGCCATCACAGGATATTGATATTATATTGGAATAATATTTTACAAGATTACTGTGTTGCTGTATTTTAATCAAATAAATGTGAGCATGAGAGCCTTTAAAAAAAATAAACTTCCAAAACTTTCGATCAGTTGTGTAAACGGCATTGATATTGACTATTTTCATAGAATTGACTAAAAAATACAAGTGAACTTTTTTTGAAAAGGCATCAGGTTCACAGGCCAAAAAAAGAAGCTAACAGTGCTGTGCCAGTTGATACTGTACGAGTTATGAAGATACTCCACAAAGTTATCTGACCTAATTTCAGATCAGGATCACTAGCAAACAAAGTGTGCATGTGCAAGAACATTATATGGGTAGCAACACTGAAATATAAGTAGCAAGAGCCTTGTTGATTTGTTCTTTGTCCTTCAAAATCAGTTGAAAAGTACGCTGTAATATTAAGAGGAACTTTTCTCCTGTCATGGTGTGTAAGAAAAATTAAGCAAGGTCATATTTCTCAGGAGGTAAAATCAGGGGATCTGACCATAAAAATAAATCTGAAAAGATTTAACTCCACAATCTTATATCCAGTGTAATCGGGTCCTTCTCAGCCCACTCCGAGCGGGATTCGAAGCAGGGTTTCTGGCTTGGGAGGCGGGCGCGCTAACAAGGATACTAAAGACCGCAGCTTCTAGTGCCAGTCGCTAGAGCGCGTCTTGAGATCAGGGGAGTGAGGTTTACACGCACAGCCCTTACTGGCCTACGTCCGTTACACTCACCCCCCTAAACCTAACTCCCATCCGGGTCACGGCACCAAATAACCTGGTCCCACTCAACCCACTCCGAGCGCGATTCGAACAGGGGTCTCCGGCGTGGGAGGCGGGCGCTAAAGACTGAAGCCTCTAGTATGAGTCGCTAGAGCGCCTCTTGAGATCAGGGGAGTGAAGTTTACACCGTGCCCTAACCAGACGCGATGCGATAAGATTCCAGCGACAAATAATTTGTCTGTCCACACTAGACGTGACTCGACTGCGAGATGTGTCAAAATCAATCAGAACAGCTTGTGGGTGGAGTCTCGCGTCAAGTGCACAGCACCAGAGAATAATCTTGACGGCACTCGCAAGAAAATGGAGAAATGCGAAAAGTGTTGCAACCGTCCCCAGTCTCCCCTACATAATCAAATTCACAAATATTACACAATTTAAACTTTATTAAAAATACATAGGCCACTGAGCTACTAAAACAATCTTTGTCAAAGAATACACTTGTTTGTCCCACTCAACCCACTCCGAGTGGGATTCGAACAGAGGTCTCCGGCGTGGGGGACGGGCGCTAAAGACAGCAGCCTTTAGTATCAGTCGCTAGAGCGCCTCTTGAGATCAGGAGAGTGAGGTTTACACACGCAGCTCTTACTGGCCTATGTCCGTTACACTCACCCCCCTAAACCTCACTCCCATCTGGGTCACAGCGCCAGCAGGAGTTTAAATACAGCAGCATTGACCCAAAAATAAAAATTAAATAATGTGATGATTTACTCAAGTCATACAAGGAGTAAATTATAACAATTTTAGTTTTTCCTCTTCCATTAATGTAAGCCTACCCTCACTAAAATCCCCATGGGGATTCAATAACAATTATATAAAGGATGCTCATTTTACAGCACTGTAATGCATTGTACAATATATATCCATGTGCTATATGGCTCTCAGGAATATAATCTGGTCCTTTTTCATCTTCCCACAGTTATAATGCTATTAAAGCGTACACACAGGAGGGACGGCAAACAGAGCTGAGTGCTGGCGAACACCTGGTGTCTGCAGCGGAGGCGGGTCAGTATGAGAAAAGAGCCACCTGTGAGCTTGACCAAACTAAACACAGCTAAATCTGTGTTTATGACGGTTAATCTCACGGTTATGAGACTGGAACAACTGGAATGTCAGGGGCCTTGGAGACTGTGTGTTCTTCTGTGCAAGCTGGCTCGTTCCTTTTATGGCTGTTATATCCCGTTCCTTTTGGCTGTGCCTTCAACTCTGTAACTACCAACTGTGAAATGAGTATGCTCCATATATGAAAATATATACCAGGCTGTATATCAAACCCAGACACTTAAACGTTCTTAATTATAACTTGACTTTTACACAATGATAAGAAAACAAACAGGATGGAAATACCTGTAATTAGCCACTGCTCATTTACATCTCCTGAGGGCATCAAGTTTATTTTAATGCATAATAACTTCAAGTTTGTTTTGATATTGTGTTAACCACTTTTTTAAAAATGTTTTTTTGGTAATGTGGATCAGTTTTCATTTTTATTTTTAACAGGATGGAATATTTTATTGACATAAACCAGATAATACCATAAATCTTTAAATCCATTTCTTCCTGGAGCATGTTGTCATTAAGGAAGTTTAAAAGGAAATGTTACAAAATACTAACAGAATGGAAAGTGATATTGTGGACATATACATTAATAACCAACTTAAAACAATATTCCCAAAAACTTTAGAGAAAGGCACCTGGAATATTTCTTAATAAATGTACCCTTTGCTAAGACCTGCCTTGAAAAACGTTCTTGACCAATCCTACCTAAGCAAATGTTGCTTAGTTGCAATTAAACAGTTTGGGGTGAGTAAGATTTTGTTGTTTTAAAAAATAAGTAATACTTAACACTTTTATTCAGCAAGGATGCATTAAATTGACAGTAAAGGCATTAAAAAATGTTACAAAATATTTGTATTTCAAATAAATGCTAATGTTTTGAACATTCGTACTGACATATTAGTAATTTAATAATTATTAATAATTTAATTAAAACGAGTGAACAAATTCTTAATTCCTGGTCACAAAATATAAATATTTTTTGTCCACATGTCATGTGCTAGGCTGCATAGTTTTCTTTTGTTTTTTTGCTGTATTTTTAATTGAATAAATGCAGCCTTGGTGAGCATTAGAGACTCACCATCAATATCAAAAATATTTGTCAAAAATCTTACCAACCCCAAACATTGAACGTTATTATATGAAGGATTTGTGTGTTTGGATGGTTTTACAGAAATTATCCAAAAGTATGGTAAAGTGTTGTTGCCAGGTCACTAACTTAAATTTAAAATGAATTCAATTACGTATTGATTCAGGTAAAAGCAGAAGAAATTGTAACTAAAGAGTTCAGAGTAGCATAGTAAACTATGTTCTCTCCACTCACACTAATGTTATCAGCTTTCAGTTGAGACTTCTCTGTTTTCAGTTGACTGTGTGAAGAATTGGCCTTGTTTCTGATTTGCAGACTCTGCAGATTTTAATCACTTTAATGCGTCATTTGATTTCTTTGAAGAAATATGGTAAAAATGCTTTACAATGTCACAGTTCATTCCAGCCCATGCAGGAATAATATGCAGTCAGTTTTGCCACTTACTGAGCAATTTTACTGAAAATAACGCTGTTTCAGATAAATCTTCAAAGCCTTCATATGGAACAGTCTGTAAAGTGTGTCTTGGCGACTTTCCTTTATAGTTAACCTGTATGTTGAATTAATTGTACGGAAACCGGTTTCGGCCTCAGATTAAAAAACAGTAATTGCAACTTTGTTTATTTTATTTGCAACTTTATATCTTGTAATTGGGACTTAATATCTTTTAATGTGATTGTATTTCTTTATTTTAAACTTGCCTCATAATTATCCTGCCTCACAATTAGTTTTTACTTGAAGGTTGGAATGGGCTTTGATCATGTATATTTAGATACACATAATGGGGATATGAAAATATTTTACATAACAGGAATGACCAACCTCAAAACTGTTTTTCTATGTGGATATGTTGAAACTAAAAAAAAAAAAGGAAAATAGAGAAGCAGCAAAACTCTGGTCTCGGCTCAGGAAGTGAAACAATCAGCTTTTTCCCCATTGCACACCAAAGAGTATTGAGGGAGAAAATAGTCCTACAATATCAGTACAATACAATGTTATCACTAACTAATAGGAAGTTAGCACACTTCAACTTTCACAATATTACCAAAACACATTCAACCTCAGCCTGCATAAAATAATACGGGTCTGAATTATTATTCTGATTGGTCTCTTTTACACGTAAAAAGATCTCATACAGAGCACTAACGACGAATGACTTCGTTAAATGTTGGTGTGAAGGTCCCCTGTTCCATGTTTCCAGGCATTCTGACGCTTTGCCTCACCAACCCGGTCTGGGTGACAAAGACCCGGCTGGTGCTGCAGTACAATGCAGACCCGTCACGGAAGCAGTACAAGGGAATGATGGACGCCCTCGTGAAAATATACCGTCACGAGGGTATCCCGGGACTATACAGGGTACATCTACAGATTTTAAACTAACCTGAGATCCTGTTACAGGTGTAATAGAGCTTTCATGTGTGCTAATCTCAAGATTAAAGTCAACATGAAATCAAAATGTTACTGTCTTAAACCAGAGGTGTAAAGAGTACCTGAAAACCATACTTGAGTAAAAGTACAGATACCTTAGAGTGAAAATAACTCCGTTAAAAGTTACAAGTCACCAATTCAAATATGACTTAAGTAAAAGTATTACACCCGGTTTAAGAGACAAGGCTTAAGCCTAGTCCCAGACTAAAATGCGTGTTTGTGTTGTTTTAACTGAAAGCAAAATGCACTGACGTATCTTAAAATAAGTCAGTGCCATTGTTTTGTCACAAGATGCACACCAGTAATGTGTTTTTTTTTTTTTTTTTCTAAGGAATGTTTATAAAAGCTACTTAAATGTCCTTATTGAACTAAGACCTAATCCTGGCTTAGTCTAAGCCCTGTCTGTGAAACCGGGCCAGTGCAAAACAAGAAACAAGGCATTTTTGAAGAGAGCAATCACAATATTATTTTCTCAAATCAAAATACAACTCAAAACCTCAAATAAATCAAGGTTGACACAACAGCGTTTACAAACACTCAATCTCAGTCAAGCTCAAGTGCTCAAAAAGGGAATAAGTAAACCAACATCCTTCAAAAAGGTCTCTTCAATATAACGGATAAATAAAATAATGTCAAAAGCCAACTTGCACTGGACACTGGTTTCGGTATACTCAGTAAAAGTAGTCAAAAACAAGTGTGCTGCCGAATGTAGTGACAAGCATATAAACTAAAAGATACTTTAGCATCATTTGTATTGAAACTTGGGTTACACTTTATTTTAAGGTGACTTAGTTACATTGTACTTATTCAAGTACTGAGTAATATTAATTAACTACATGTACTTACAATAGAGTTACAATTAGGGTTTTGTTTAGGGTTAGTTATTTGTAATTATGCATAATTTACTGTTTTTACTATAGTAAGTACATGTAGTAACGTGTAACTACGTCTCCTAAAAATAAAGTGTTACTGAAACTTGTATCCTATGTTTTCAAATACATTTGTAATAATACTTTGTGATGATGAAGTTGCAATTTAGGACATTTAAAATACAGTAACTTTAAATGAAATTTTGAATTACACTCTGCAGTTAAAATTATAATCAAGTACTTTACATTTGCTTTAGTATGTTAGTCAACACATCAAAATAAGTACTTTAAAGCACGGCAAAAGTATTAAATCATAATGATTTTACAGTAAAACTGTTTGTAAAACTTTTAGTTTGACATTAATACAAAGACTAGTTAAATGTGATTGGAAAACAGTCATGAATGTACTCTCTTTAAGTACTGTACCTAAGTGGCCTTTTATTTCATTAATATTATATTATCTGCAAGTCCAGTTTTTAAATTATAAGTTTTTAAGCACTTGAAGTGTGCATTCAATACAATTCAGCGCTCTTCTTTTTCATGTGCAAAGAAATTTTTTTCTTTCTTAATGCTTGTTTAATAACTTGGTCCCATATTTTTATTGAATATCATGTTTACTCTGATATAAGTCACATTATGGACTTAAATGAGTTTCATGTTGACTTTAAAAATAGTGTAGTGATTCATCCTTTTACTCTCTAACATTGTAGATCTTTGTAGGGCCACAAGAGGGTGTGATTGAACTATATTTGAAGGATTGATACAGCTCTTAATCGGAGGTTCAAGTTAGCCCTAAATATGCTAAAATCTTTGTGAGACACGCCAAATTGTCCTAACATTATTACATATTGTAGTTAAGTTCACTCTAGTTTAATTCTTGTCTAGTTGAGCTCTTAGACTATGAGGTAACTGTGTGATTGTGGCTTTGTATGTTTGTGAGCCTCATTTTGTTGTTCTGCCACTGCAGGGTTTTGTGCCTGGGCTGGTGGGGACTTCCCATGCTGCATTGCAGTTCATGACCTATGAATGGCTAAAAAGAGAGCAGAACAAATATAAGAAGATGCCATCTGAATCCCTGCTGGTGAGGAAATAAAACCAGCCATATGTTTTCAGGATACACTAGGAGGAGGAACAGCACTGCATGACTTTCATATCTCAAATCTTTGTTTTTCTATACCTGTGGTAGATTTTCTTGCTAATTCTGGCCAAGTACTGCCCAATTTTGACAGGAAAGGGTCATACGACTATAAATTGTACAGTACATGTACACACCGTTTTTAACCAATATATTGAAATGGTCCAGTCCTTCATGATAACTAGAAATAAAAACATATTATAAATTAAAGTTATAAATATTGCTAAAGCAGTTTATAGCTGATTTAAATATTTTATATCTATATATATATACTCATGACTTTTTCAGGTTTAAATATATAAGATATAAAATGTAACATTTTCAGGCCTGGAAATCTTGTTAGACTAATAACAGCTAATAAAATCCCAAACTCTTGAGCTCTACCAGTGTCTTGAACTATAAATTCATTCATTTTATAAGGTGAAAAGGCACCACATACAAAGAATGACCCGCACGATTATGTGGCTTTTGACTGTATTGTAACCTTTAGAAAGAGAGGTTTATGTGTACTGGAACCAGTAATGATCTTTGTTTCATGGATGTGAGTCAGTCTCTCCTTCCTGTCTGTCTCTTTTTCAGTCTCCACTGGAATACATCACCATGGCAGCCATTTCCAAAATATTTGCTGTAGCAGTGACCTACCCATATCAGGTGGTGCGCGCTCGCCTGCAGGACCAGCACAACAACTACAGTGGAATCGTGGATGTCATCAGGAGAACATGGAGGTATGAAATCACATGGCACATAAACTCTCTTCAAACTCCATCACAGAGCACTTAGAGATTGCCTTTACCAATATGCCCTACCTCACCTCAGAAAAAAAATGTAACATAAAATAAAATGAAATTGGATCAATTCATTTGAATCCCTACTGATGAGGAAATAAAATCAGCCTTATGTTTTCAGGATAGGAGGAGGGACAGCACAGCATGACTTTTATATTTTTATATTTAACTTTTTCGGTAACACTTTACAATAAGGTTCATTAGTTAACATTGGTTGATGTATTAACTCACATGAACTAACAATGAGCAATACATTTGTTACAGTATTTATTAATCTTTGTTAATGTTAGTTAATAAAAATCCAGCTGTTTATTGTTTGTTCATGTTAGTTCACGATGCATTAACTAATGCTAACAATAATAATAAATGCTGTAGATGTATTGTTCATTCTTTGTTCACGTTAAATAAGTTAATTAACTAATGTTAACTAATGAACCTTATTGTAAAGTGTTACCACTTTTTCAATAGCTCTAGTAGAATTTGCAGCTTGCATTTTGGTCAAGTACTGGCCAATTTTGAAAGGAAAGCTTCATATGACTGAAATTGTACTGTACAGTATCATGTATGCCCACTGTTTTTGACCAATAAATCGAAATGTTCCAGTCCTTCATGAGGTATCACTTTAGTTTAGTGTCCAATTCTCACTATTAACGAATTGCTTATTTGTATACATATTACTTGGATATTGGCTATTTATTGTAGTTATAAAGCAATTATTAATGCCTTATTCTGCATGACCATATTCTACAACTTTTAATCTTACCCAATTCATAAACTTTACAACTACCTTACTAACTATTAGTAAGCAGTAATTAGAAGTTTATTGAGGTGAAAGTCGTAGTTAATAGTTAGTAAATAGTGAGACCCTAATCTTAAGTGTGACCCTTCATGATAACTGGAAATAAAAACTTGAAGCTTGCTAAAGCAATTTCAAGCTGATTCAAATATTTTATTAAAGTTTAAAAAAAACATGTATATTCAATATAGACATAATAACGAATTTAATTCATTGTTTGGACATGTTGACATGTTTTTGACTTTCCATAATTAAACAAATTAGTTTTTTTTTTCTAATTTATTTTAATCTATAGTACCATTCAAAGTTTGGGTTAAATAATAACATAATAATAAATAAATAAATAATAATACTGTGAAATATTACTACAATTTAAAAAAAACGTTCATTGATAAATTGAAAGTTTAAAAGAACAGCATTTATTTGAAATAGATTTTATTTAACATTATCAATGTCTTTACTGTCACTTTTGGTGAATTTAATGCATCATTCCTGAATAAAAGTATTAATTTCTCTTAAAACAAAAATCTTTTGAATGGTAGTGTATATGTTTCATTCTTTTTTTGTGCTAGATTAATACTGTTTTGAATATTTATAAGTCAGTGCTTTATAAGAGTAACCATGATAAAATAAATGATAAAGAAAAATAAAAAATGTCCAAGTACAAGAAAAATCTTTTTTAAATCTAGTTTAAAATACATGTGCCAGGTCATAGAAATGTATTATTTATTTTCATTTTGGTTTCCTATAATTTTGAAATAGAACATTTATTGACTCCAAAAATGTCATGTGGTGTAATCATCAAATAAAACTGATATTTTTCTTACACATCTTAATCATTACTTTATGAAAAAGTTATTAAATACATTTTAAGGTAAAACATCGTTATGTTTTTGGGGAGCCACACCACATGACATTTTACAACCTGAACTAACCTAGTATTGTCATAAAAAGGTCAAACTATTAGATATTTTAAGAGGTTTTTGACTATGACACAGTCATGAGGGTCCTCTATGATGTCATTTCCTGATTTAAGGAAATTGCGAATCCGCAAATTGGTTTCACCATATGACTTTGATTTGGCAAAGAATAATTTTTTATATATAATTTCTAATAATAATAATGTCAATTGATCATTTTAAATAAATACAAGGGATTCTGCAAAACATGTTTGTGTTTGTCTCTCTCTAGCAACGAGGGGATCGAGGGCTTTTACAAAGGGATGATCCCCAACTTGGTGCGAGTCATTCCAGCGTGCTGCATCACCTTCTTGGTGTTCGAAAATGTGTCACGCTTACTTTTGGGCGAGTATCACTAAACCTTCAGGAGTCACATGCAGGACCAAAACAACACGATATGCCAGGACTATGTATATGTGTTAGAGACGAGCAGGAATATGAAACATTTCCTGTTTAACTGTTTTGTTGAACTCAACAAAACTAGAATTTAGTGTGTGCACTGAATGAAAAAAAGAAAATAGAGGTGCATATATGATTTAAGAGTTGTTGTATTGTCGAGTTTAAGAAGGAGAATTCATATTTGTCTCACAGATGTGTAAATATTGAACCACGAAAAAGTGTAATTTCAAAATTTGAATTGATTTCAAGTAGTCAATGGCAAGAACTGGTCTTGGAAAAGTGGATTCAAGCCATCCTGTGACAATGCAACCAAACACAAAACTTAAGATGTTTGTCTTTTTTTTTACGATATTTTCACTAAACAGCTGCTATATTTGCTGAGCTATGCGAGAGAATGAACCCATTTACCTTTACCCATAAGCAGATCTCCGCTGGCTGTAGTCCCTGGGTTGAAACTCACTGGGCATGCTCAGGAAATTATGTAACGCTACAGGATAATAGCACACAGGCCTTGGAGAAACCGATACTTTTCTGGAGGACAGGAGCAGATTTTAACCAGATGTGTGTATGTAGATGACATCTACTGGAAGAGAGGAACGCTTTAACTGGAATGAAAGGACAAATATGAAAGAAAGAACTGTGTTAAGTAGCAACTGAGAGGCCATAGTGTATGTATATAGAAATGTGCTATTGTCAATGACGCACAAAGAAGAGCTGATGTATGTACAAGCCATTTTTACACATCTAATAAAGGAATATATGTAACAGACAAAGGACCCTGAGCTATTGTACACACTATATTTTTAATAAGAACCAACAGTGACCCTATAAACTATTTGGACACTTTAAACTGTTGGGTTTTTGACTTTTTTAAAATGTCTTAATGTCATAGCATTCAATGCAAAATGTCAAACCAATATTGCATTTTACTCTCAAATACTGCTGGTGCAATCTTCCCTTGTGAAGAAGTGTTCTTGGTTGTATTGAATGTGCACTTGTAGTGTACTTAAAGAGATTATTAGACTATTAAGGACACTTTTAAAAATGTGCACTTTGTAAAAACGTCAAATTAGTGGGTTTCATTTAAAATATATTTTAAATCATTATTTTTTTAACATACTTTTGTCATGCTTTAAAGAAGTACACTTATTTTGATGTGTTGACCAACATACTAAAGCACGTGTAAAGTGCTTTATTATAATTTTGACCGTATTGTTATTAAGTATTCCATTTAAAGTTAATACATTTTAAATGTACTAAATTGGAACTTCATTATAATTGTGCAATTAAATCTTTTTTAAATGCATGAAAAAGATTTTTTTGTATTTGATCATAAATGCTACTCTTACTTAAGTTATATTTAAGTAGGTACAAAAATTCAATCTAAAGTTCAGCTAATTACATTTAATATCAATTTAAAATATAATTGTGTACCTTAATGAGTACTCTTTTTAAAAGTATGCTAAACTTTTTCACAAGATAATATCAGACACTTGTCTGAGGTTTTTTTTGTTGTTTTTTTTTTTTGTTTTTTTTTGCACTGACTTTAAATCATTTGGTGTTTTTTAGTGAATGTATCAAGTCAGGTCTCAAGTGCACACTGGTGTCACAGCAGATGTACTCCATCATTAACTATCAACATGATCCACTAATCACTGAAAACCACAAAGTGTCAAAGACGATACTAACTGTCTTTTTTGCCATTTTTAATGCAATGACAGTCATTGACACATTTCTAAGTGACTATAATGTTGTGGGTCAGTGTATCTTAACCTGAACTAACAGTTATCTGAATTCTCTTTATATTTAATCCTCAGCAGCACAACAGCTGCAAAACTACTTCAATACCACACCAGACATTCCAAGCCTTAGTCATGCTACACAGTGCAGTTCACTGCATTTTCCCATCTACACCACATTTTATGTGCTTCTTTTTTCTCATCTGATTTTTAAGCTAATTATCAAACAGTTGGTCTCAACTTGTTTTATTAACAAGCCATTTAATACTTATAAATGTGTTTTATTTTTTCAATGTATGTATATGTGGAAAAATGTGAATATGGTGTAATGGGTTAATCAATGTCAATTAAGTGTATTTCTTATTAATATAATGCAAAATCAGACCCAATGGTTTTGGTCAAAATATATACCATGATATATACTTAAAATTATAATATTATATATATATATATATATATATATATATATATATACAACCCCAAATCAGAAAAAGTTGGGACATTTTGTTAAATGCAATAAAATCAAGAATATGTGATTTGTTCATTCTATTTAACCTTTTATTAACTGACAAAAGTACAAAGAAATGTTTTCCAATGTTTTCACTGACCAACATAATTGTGTTTTGTAAATATGAACACATTTTGATTTTGATAGCTGCAACACACCCCAAAAAAGTTGGGACAGAGACATGTTTACCACTGTGTCACTTCACCTTTCCTTTTAATTACACTTTTTAATCATTTGGGAGTTGAGGATACTAATTGTTGGAGTTTTGCTAGTGGAATATTTGCCCAATCTTGTCTGATACAAGACAGCCGCTCAACATCATTGCCTGATTCTCCTTTTCATGATGGGTCATACATTTTCCATAAGAGACATATCTGGACTGCAGTAAACAGGCAGGCACATCCCTTCTATGGTGCAGAGTGTCTAGAAACCACTCAGTTGTAGCACGTGCAGAATGAGGCCTGGCATTGTCTTGCTTCCCAGGAAAGATGTCATCTTGATGGCAGTTTATGTCTCTGTACAATCCAAATATATGCCTCCATGTCAATGGTACCTTCACAATAATGCAAGTTACCCATGACGTTTGCACTGATGCACCTCAATACCAGGACAGATGTTTGCTTTTGCACCTGTCGCTGGTGAAAGTCTGGTTGGTCCCTTTCGTCTTTGGGACTGAAAACTCTGTGTCCATTTTCTCCCAAAAACAAGCTGAAACATGGACTCATCTGACCACAGCACACATTTCCACTGTCTTCTAGACCATCTGAGATGAGCTCAGGCCCAGAGAACTCGCCGGCATCTTCACATGTAAAGCTGATGTAAAGCTTTCTCCTTGCGTAACAGAGATTCAAGTGGCATTTCTTAATGCAGAGTCAGACTGTGTTCAGTGAAAACGGTTTTCCAAATTACTCCTGAGCACATGTGGCTGTATTTAACGGATTAGAATGATGATATCTTGTGCAATGCCATCTGAGGGCTCAAAGGTCACGCACATTCAACAGAGGTCTACTGCCTTGCCCTACACAGACTGAGATTTCTTTGGATTCCCTGAATCTTGTGACAATATTATGTATGGAAGATGATGAAAGGCATACATTCTTTGCAATCTTGCATTGAGAAATGTGATTTTTTAATTGTTTGACAATTCTCTCATGATATTTGGCACAAAGTGATGAGCCATGACCCATCTTTGCTTAAAAAGACTGAGAAGCACTTTTACACCCAAACATGATACCCTCAACTATTACCAATTCACCTGCTCATTGTGGACTGTTTCAAAATAGTTGGATAATCTAATTTGGATAATCTTTTCACGTTTATTTGGTCTCTGTCCCAACTTTTTTGGGGTGTGTTGCAGCCATCAAAATCAAAATTTGTTCATATTTACAAAATACAATTATGTTGGTCAGTGAAAACATTGGAAAACGTTTCTTTGTACTTTTGTCAGTTAATAAAAGGTTAAATAGAATGAACAAATCACAGATTCTTGATTTTACAAAATGTCTGATTTGGGGTTGTATATGTATATATATATATATATATATATATATATATGTGTGTGTGTGTGTGTGTGTGTGTGTGTGTGTGTGTGTGTGTGTGTGTGTGTGTGTGTTGGGGGGTGGAAAAGCAATAGCAAAATATGTGTAATGAGCAATATATTTTTACAGAAGTTAATAAAAAAAATTCCTATTCATGTTCACAGTGCATTAGCTAATGTTATAATAGATACAACTTTGGATCTTAAAATGTATAAGTAAATGTTGAGATTAACATTAATAATAATAAATGCTGTAGAAGTGCAGTTCATTGTTACTTCCATTGTAAAGTGTTACCTTGGTTTTTAACGTTTTTGAAAGAAGGCCCTTATGGCTGCATTTATTTGATCAAGAATGCATTAAAAACAGTAATATTGTGAAATATTGTTATAATAAAAATAATATGAAATATCTTAAAATAGCTTAAAATAAATGTAATTTATTCATGTGATGTCAAAGCTGATTTTTCAGCATCATTACTCTAGTCTTCAGTGTCAAATGATCCTTCAGAAATAATTTTACCTCTGGGGTCCTTCTGCCCAAATGGACCCGAATTATTTAAATAATAATTTTTGGTCCGAAATTTGGTGACTTTGTTGGTACTTGGTATATGAACACCCAAACAAATTGGGGACAGGATTTGAATAGTCTAAGTGGTTGTAAAAAAATAGTCACACTCAGGACCTTCGGATCCAAATGGACCCCCATAGGAAATGAATGGGAAATTGGCAAAAATGTGACAATACAGAGTTTTTTTTTTGTGCGTACAATCTACAAATCAGCCACGATCCAGAAAAAAAGCACACAACAGTGAAGGGGTGAATCTATAAAACATCAAGAGTGCAAAACAGACACATCCACACACACACACACACACACACACACACACACACACACACACACACACACACACACACACACACACACACACACTAATAAATTCAGATTACATATATCCGTTTTGAAATTTTAAAATGCTCAGTGTGTCCACCAGATGCCATCCATCTCATTTCAAAAATTGCTTTCATGAGGCCTACGCTTGACTCTAAAATGAAATACAGCTTTAAAAAAAAAAAATAAAAGAATTATATATATATAAAAAAAATCTATTATATTCAATAGGAAAAAAATGGGTCATAATCATTGCATAAATATTAATTATAAATCATAAAATTATCTCAAAACACCAAAAAAGAAAAGAAAAAATATTATAAAAAACAAGTAAAAAAAAAACAATTATGATTTTTTATATATATATATATTAATCCCGCCCTCCGTATCCATTTGGACCCGAAGGTCCTGACTGTGACTGTTAAATGAAGGACCCCAGAGGGTTAATATTCTGAGTTGATATTTCTTTATTGTTATCAATATTAAAAACAGGTGTGCAGCTTCAAATTTTTGTGGAAATCATATAACATTTTTCAGTATTATTAGACTTTTCTATCAATTTAACGTATTCTTGCTGAATAAAAGTATTAATTTCTTTAAAAAACAACTTTTGAAAAGTAATGTATTACATTTAATAAATTGAGATTTGTTTCCACATTACATATTTTAATATTGAGGTGAAACATGACCCTGACTTTTTTTCATAGTTCTTGGTCATTTAAAAAACTCCACAATGGATACAAATATATGTTGAGTTCTAGTCATACAGGCACAAAGAAGACCACTAAATAAATATTAGCAAAGCAAGGATCATCTTTGTTGGACTCTCTGTGTAAAAAAATTATGGCAATAACATGGTGCAGTGATGACATCTTAGGGTAACAAAATGGTACTGTTTCAATACCATATTCATTTACTATGATATTTACATAGTACAAGGTACTTTTTCATCATTCAAATTTGTATCATGGTATTGTCCAAAGAACCATAGTACTAACATGATACTTATTTCTCTCTAATTGTCTGTACTACCTAAATTGAGCATACTGAATACCTCTTAACTGAATCGGAGAATCATAATCTAATACATGAGAGTTGCACAGACTCAAAGCAGCACTATTAGCTTTAATTTGTCAAATTTCTATGAGGAAGGTCCTTTCTGTGAAAGGAACATGATGTCGCTGTCTTCTATTGCCATGGTGACAGCAACAGTGATCAGTTAGAAGGGATGCTCATTTTGGAAGCTCTTCGATGATCACCCTGGATACAGAGTTCCATCCTGTAGATGCGTCACCACGAGGGTAGTCGGCACAAGTGCCCACCCATATCCCAACATCCACCAGACCAGCCTGGATCCCATCACAGAGCCCCTCGACTGGCAGAAAAAACACAAGCAGTAGTGCTCATCAATACTGTATAATGGGATAAATGTGTTGTTACAGAGGCAGACACAAATTTCTCTTGCATTTTTCTGTCATTAGTATTTATTTTTAATATAAATGAATTATATAAGCATAATAATTAAACATAATATTAAACCTAATAATAAACACACAAACATATATAGCACAACAAATTATTTAAGGAAAAAAAATATTTGAACTGACTAAAGAATATATATTTTTTAAGTATTTTAATAAGTCACAATTTTTTTTTTTATTAAAATCACAGGTTAATTAGTGCTGTCAGTTATTTATTAATAATGAATATCACAAGTTGTATATATCCATCCAAACAGATTTTAATTGGGAAAAGAGAACATTTTAACAAGTTATTTTTTGTTAGGGCATATATTTCACTGGAATTGTTTGTTTGTGAGTGTATGTATGTGTGTGTGTGTGTGTGTGTGTGTGTGTGTGTGTGTGTGTGCACTGTGCAGTGTTCAGTTTTGCAAAATGAATTAAAATCGCTGTATATACAGATAAGATGAGTTAGTGTATGCTGAGATGCTGAGATATGAGCTGGTGAGAAACCACAAAGAGCTCTCAAATTCCTCTGGTCTCTCTGTAATTGCAGCATAGATGGTTACGAAAACTGCCAAAATGCCTTCGACCACACAAAAGAATACTCAAAGGAAACCATGTGACAAAGAAATCTGCATGAGAGTCTTTTTCTGCGTTCAAAAATATGAAATGTGTACAATAGTGGATTATGGGTTATGAAAGAATAGTATTTCAAACAGAATATTTTTTTAAAAACATTTTGTGATCGTTAGAAAGTGTCAGTCATGTGATTAAGGAACGTGGTTAAAAAATTGAGTTTTAAAAAATCTAATTCTTGTAAATACACAATATATGTGGAGTGTATATTTTAATGGAATGTATATTTTGGTGGTGTAGAGTCCATTTTATGTTTGCTATGTGCCATATTTTGGAAACCACAAAGACATAAATAGATGTGAAATGTATCTGCATAATTGCAGAGTGTCTAATTCACACATGCAGCCATAAACAAGTATAATGGTTAAACCTATTTTTATAACATCAAGCTTTTTATTTTAGAATATATGGGAATTAATGAATATATATTTAAGTAGCTAATTATAAGATCCAAGCGAATAAGTTTGAAATATGTTATTAATAATTTTATTGGCAACATTTTACAATATTTATATTGCACAGATACATTTTAACATGTTAAGTTTCTAAAGTGTTTATCTTATTTGGCGATGTAAATTTTTTTTCATTTTTGCATGTTACTGACTTAAAAAAAATACTGTAAAATGACCTTATTTTGCAGATCAGATAAAACGTAAAGGATGCAGATAGTTTGTAAATGATACCTGTGGATGTCCTGTGTATGTTTATGGTGGAGTTGAGTTCAGGGCTGCCCTGGTCCAGGTAAACTATGGATTCTATGGGTAACGGCCCAGTGCATTCTGCCCCATTAAAGGTGAAGTACCAGCGCTGACAGCAGGCCGTCTTACACTTAAGCCTGAGCGAACCGCTGAACAGCACACGTAGAGCACTGTCTGGACGCTGCTTGGTGAATGTGCACTCCTGTGACAGAGAAATCAAGACATTTTCCATTGTTAAATTACTGAATGAATGTCTGAAGAGGCAACCTATACAGTTGTGTCCAAAATTATATCAGTTCAACATCACTAACCAGATCAATCACTGTTTTTGGTAGAAATTATATTTCTACATGGCAAATCATTTACTAGTAGGTGTAGAAGAGTAATAGAAAAACAACACACCCAACAGTCATGCCATGCATGCTGCTTATTCTGTGTAATTGAATCATTAGCTGAAAGGGGCGTGTTCAAAATAATAGCAGTGTGGAGTTCAATTAGTGAGGTTATTCATTCTGAAAAAACTGGAGTCAAACAAGTGGCCCTTATTTAAGGACAAAGGGTGTACTGTACTGTACTGTGGTGGTTATAGTTCATTTCTCTCTGAAAATCGGAGTAAAATGGGCCATTCCAGACATTGTTATGAAAAACAGCGCACTTTGATTAAAAAGTTGATTGGAGAGGGTTAAATATATAAAGAAGTGCAGAAAATGATAGGCTGCTCAGCTAAAATGATATCAAATGCTTTAAAATGGCAACCAAAACCAGAAAGACGTGGAAGAAAACAGAAAACAACCATTCGAATGGATCGAAGAATAGCCAAAATGGCAAAGACTCAGCCAATGATCAACTCCAGAGTGATCAAAGAAGATCTAAAGTTACCTGTGAGTACTGTTACAATACTGTTACAGTACTGTCCCAAGCTATCTGCAAAAAGCCCCCGCAAAGTCCCACTGTTGAAAAAATGACATGTGCTAAAGAGGGTACAATTTGCCAAAGAACACATTGACTGGCCTAAAGAGAAATGGCGCAATATTTTGTGGACTGATTAAAACAAGATTGTTCTTTTTGGGTCTAGGGGCCGCAGAAAGTTTGTCAGACGATCTCCAAACACTGACAGTGAAGCATGATGGCACAAGCATCATGATATGGGGATGTTTCTCATACTAGGGCCTATTTATCATACGACAGATCATGGATCAGTTTGAGTACATCAGAATACTTAAAGAGGTCATGCTGCCTTATGCCGAAGAAGAAATGCCCTTGAAATGGGTGTTTCAACAAGACAACGACCCAAAACACACCAGTAAGCAAGCAGCATCTTGGTTCCAGACCAACAACATTAACGTTATGGAGTGGCCAGCCCAATCCCTGGACCTTAATCCAATAGAAAACTTGTGGGGTGACATCAAAAATGCTGTTTTGAGGCAAAAACCAAGAAATGCAGAGGAATTGGGGTATGTAGAGCAATCGTCCTGAGCTGGAATACCTGTTCACAGGTGCTAGAAGTTGGTCGAGTCCATGCAGGGGCGTCACTAGGATTTTCATTTTAGGGGGGCTAAGCCCCCAATGAGGGTATGATTTTTTTTTTTTATTATAAAAAAAGGTAACACTTTAGTTTAGGATCTAATGCTCACTATTAACCAGTTTCAATACCATGCAAAGGCAGGGTTTTATAATCATGTGAGGTAGGGCAGATAGGGGGGTTCTGGGTTTCTCTGATCTACATATTTTAAGATGTTTTGAAGGCCAACAAATTGGATAACAGCTTTAAAACCATGTCGGTGGGCAGCTGATTATTTTTCTCTCCTCATCAGCATCACACTCTTTTTCTCTTTGTTTTTATCTTCCCCTGTCTCTTCCCCTCCTAAAGCTGAGCTTTGACTGATATAGGCTTTTCATTTTTGTCTGTCAGTGAAGAAAGTAAACATTGGGTCAACTGATAGGTTGATTTTGCCTATGAATGCTCCAGCTCATCGCAGAGCAGACAGAGACCGCCACAGCCGCAGCGGGCTAGAACAACTCCCACCGCCTCTCAGCCCGCGTCTCAGGCTGACGCTCAACGCCGCTCGCGCTCCCACAACCGCAAGCCACCTCCTGAGCGATGGGGTCCTCGGCCCAAGATTGTGCTGAACCCTGAGCCTCGAAAGCCGTCCTAGCCACAGGAATGAGAAGAGAGAGTGCGTGTCTCGCAAAAGCCGGACCACTCTCTCTGCAAAAGCTCAAACATTACCCAGTCCCCTTACAGGTGGCTGGAAATGTCCATACAGCAGTCAATGGGCCAGTCACAGAGCTCGCTCACCTGCAAACAAACGCCGTTTTTATGGCGACGCACAGAAAACACAAAAAGAGTCTTTTTCTGCCTGTGTCACTAAGGGTTCACATGTCCACAAAGTGTGCATTCCCAGATACTGTCAAAACAGTGCCAAATTCATTCCCAGCTCAGGCTGCGCGCCCCATGAATGTAGATCACGTGCCTACGGTCATGTACGCACCACTACACACAAGCACTGTTCACACAGTTATGAATTCATCCCCAGTAAAAGCGGGAAACATTATAAAAGTGACGCGTGTGCCTACCACTCTTTATGCACCCCCACTTATAAACACTGTCCTTACAGTGTCAAACACAACCCCAGCTCAGGCTGCGAGTTTTACAGACATAGCGCGCGCTGTTGTAAGCACACACGCGCCCATTCACTCAGCTGCTCAGCGCGCGCCCGCGCCTCTGAGAGCTACGAGCTCAGGCGATTCGCTGGCCGGGTCCCTACGTCACAGCGGCCCGCCCCTAGCCTGTATTCAGCCCATATCTGTACACGCAGCGGCATGGGAAAACATTCCAGATATGCCGAAATGGGTATGAATATAGTAAAGCACGGATACTCGCTCCAGTTCGCTCGCAGACCACCACGTTTTACGACTGTGGTCGAGACGAAAGTGAGAAAGGAGTGTTCACATGTTCTACGCACCGAGGTGCACAAACTAATAGATAAGGGCGCTGTGGAAACTGTTCCCCCTCTATGAGCGAGGCAGGTTTTTACAGCCGCTATTTTCTCGTCCCGAAAAAGTTGTTAACAACCAAGCATATCCTCGCGCAAGTACGCCCAGGAGATTGGTTTCTCTCAGTGGATCTGAAAGATGTTTACTTTCACATTCCAATAGCGCCTCATCACAGGCCGTTTCTGAGATTCGCTTTCGAGGGACAGTCTTACCTTTACACAGTACTTCCGTTCGGCCTGTCCCTAGCTCCCCGTACATTCACGAAATGTATGGACGCAGCACTTTCCCCCTTGAGACGAAGGGGAGTGCGAATACTGAATTATTCCGACGATTGGCTGGTCCTAGCACAATCAGAGAGTCAGTTAATAACACACAGATCTTGGATTATCAGCCATTTAGAATGCCTGGGTCTAAGAATCAATTTTGCAAAAAGCATACTATCTCCCAGCCAGAGGATTTCTTTCCTGGGAATAGTTCTACACTCGATGCAAATGACAGCGCGTCTCTCATCAGAGCATCTCTCATCAGACCCCCGTCAAGCAGTTTCAGAGGATGCTCGGTCTCATGGCCTCAGCATCGGCCGTACTCCAGCTAGGATTGTTGCATATGCGCCCTCTCCAGCGCTGGCTCAAGAGCCGCGTCCCTACTCACGCGTGGCGTTCGGGCCACTTTTTAATCAGAGCGAACCACGGCTGTATAAAAGCCCTGACGCACTGGAAAGCCGCCGACTGGTACCAGTCAGGTGTGAGTCTGGGTGTGAACACAAGGAGAAAGATGATAACGACAGATGCCTCCAAAATAGGTTGGGGGGCCGACCCGCCCCTTATATGCCTTTCCCCCGGTCGCGATGCTGCCACGGGTCATCAGTCGGGTCAGAGAGGAGAAAAACGCAGTGCTTCTGATAGCCCCGCTCTGGAAGAACCAAACATGGTTTCCAGATCTGATGCAAATGCAATCTGCCCCATGGCCGATTCCACTGAGGCCAGACCTCCTCAGTCAGGCCAGCGGGATGATATTTCATCCCCGCCCCGATCTGTGGGCCCTTCATGCATGGCCCCTCAACGGGTTCCCAGGAACCTCGCGAGCGGAGCGCTAAAAAACCACCCCGTTCGAACCACTCCGAACCGTGCACCTTAAGCAGCTCTCGCTCAAGACTGTGCTCTTGCTGGCACTCGCCTCGGTCAAGAGAGTGGGCGACCTGCACGCGCTTTCGACAAGCGCTGCCTGCCTAGAATTCGGACCTAACGACTGCAGGGTCGTCCTTAGGCCAAAACATGGGTATATTCCTAAAGTGCTCACCACTCCCTTCAGAGCTCAGGTTATCTCCCTAACTGCGCTATCGTCTCCAGGAGACGAACACGACGCTAATCTACTCTGCCCCGTTAGGGCTCTCAGAGTGTATTTGGAGCGTTCTGCCCTATTCAGACAGACAGAACAGCTGTTTGGATGCTTTGGCGGCCGTACAAAGGGTTCCGCCGTTTCAAAGTAGAGAATCTCTCACTGGATAGTTGAGGCTATAGTGCTGGCTTATGAAGCTAAGGCCCCTGGGGAGTCAAAGCACACTCCACCAGGAGTGTGGCTTCTTCCTGGGCATGGTCGAGCGGGATGCCGATCGAGGATATTTGTGCGGCGGCAGGCTGGGCCTCACCGTCCACATTTATCAGGTTCTACAACCAACAGGTCCCGACATTGCATTCCAATGTACTATCAGCATGATGCTAGTTGAACTACGAGTTCGTATCTAGATTATGTGTGTGCTTGTGTCACACTGAGCGTCTTCTAGCCGCTCTGTATCTTTTTCCCACATATAAAGCTCGCCTCTGCCGGCTTGTTGGATGATAACTTTTTGCTTTTCAGCTCAGGCACCTGCCTCTGGCTATCATAAGGTGAAGTTCAGCACGCACGGCGTTTTGCATGGTGTTCCCATAGCGTAAGCTACTTACGCAATAGGAGAGACCTCTCGAAAGGGAACGACTCGGTTACTAACGTAACCTCGGTTCCCTGAGAGGAGGGAACGAGTATTGCGTAAGCTGCCGTGCTTGTGCTTGGTTAGTTCGCTTCAGTCGTTTTAACCTAAAGAACTCTCATGACGGGGCGCCCAATATATAGCTCTTGGCCACGCCCATCTTGGCGGGCTCTGACGCGCGCGGGCGCGAAGCGCGCTCATTGGTCGCGTATTCAGAGTCGCCCCGTCATTGGTAGCACAGCCAATGACCGAGCTGCCTTCGCTCATTGCTGTCAGCTGTGCAGCTGCAATGCGTTTTACATAAAGACTTCAATATTCTCGAGAAAAGGAGTTTTCCCATAGCGTAAGCTACTTACGCAATACTCGTTCCCTCCTCTCAGGGAACCGAGGTTACGTCAGTAACCGAGTCGTTTATACAGTAAATGTTTCACTTTGTAAAGAAAAATGCGTGTATTGAAATACAAGTTATAATAAGGATTTTGAGCTTTACACACTTTTTTAAACACACTGCTATTATTTTGAACACAACTGTATATGTCTAGTATAATATGTGTTATAGACTATTTTGGTTTGGCAACAATAGAGTGCTGCATGTATTAAATCTCGGAAACAAATTTCATTTTACCACTTCCTGTTCCAGCGCCTTGAAGTCAATGGGTTTTTTTTTTATGGATTTTTGGTAAAATGCCTGAAATGAGGTCTGTCTTTAATCCAAACTCAACATATTTTCACATGTTAGTCCATGACATAAAATACATCAGTAACACACCACTTGTAATTTTTTAAAGCTTTTACTTGTCTCGATAAAGGCAGTTGCTAACAAGTGTCTAAATGGGACTACAGAGGTTGTCTGGGACATTAAACATCATCATCCAAGACTACGTTCACAGCCTTATGTTTATGCAAACTAGTATTCTAACTAAAACTTTCAGAGAAAATGTTTTTAAAGAAAGTCTGAAAGAGCTGCCGGAAGCTTAGTGATGGTGACGCTGAAGTCATGCGAATGTAGTGTGGTTTGTTTATTTTACTTTTAACTTCTGGTGATTGTATTTCAAAATCCACCAAAAATGTGTTCATTTGTGAAGATTATTATGATGAACAAATTGTGTAAGAATCATACAATTTTGTTGGTCACATTGCTTATTTTCTGCAATAATCCAAAAGCCAATGAAAAAGAGAGAGAGCACACTTCTGTTGCATGCCCTAGATTGATGATCATTCACTCAGCACGTGTCATTTGGATTAAAACTAAATTGTATATGTAGGTAAAACATGAACTGTGTAACGATTGGATCCCTATATTATTATAGGACGTTTGCAGTTCAAGAAGTTTCATGAACGCAAACATCCGTAGCGCGCCCCCCGAAAACACGGGTCTCAGACAGTGCGCAAATACTAAATTGAATTCTCTTTCACGTCTTGTGCTTGGTACAGATGAATTCACATTAAATTATGTAAACTCACCCGTCTTGTTGGGTATTCTAGTAAACATAGTCCGTTATATCTCAACTGCACGTAGACAGTATTCATATTACACACGTGCATTCGTCTTAAAGGGACAGCAGCCTAATAAACCTGCAAAGAAATCACTCGCTGCTCTTGACTAAATACCTTTTGTAACTTTATAAAGATCCATCTATATTTAATGCATACAGTAAGGAATAAGCAGTGATATTTCCCATTTAATTACTTTGTTCTGTGTATTTGACCTATTTATAATTTGATTATTTGTTCTTCATATTTTATTACTGACTCATTACTTGTCTTTAATAATGTTTTAAATTCACATTAATTAGGCTAGTAGTTTTTGCTGTAGTATCTAAATTGCAATAGAGAATTGTGATATTTCCCTGATATCTAAACATTTGAACCACTGACCCAATCCTGCTGAAACAGCTCTAAATATGTGCTGTGCTATTAAATGATAGATAAAATAAGATCCAGCAATATAATAGACTAATATGATTCATATTCTTTTGGTTTCTCTACCCTATACATAAAAAAATTACAAATGCAGTGAAAATACAGGTATCGGTACTCTGTATCGGCAAGTATCAAAAATTAAAGAATCAGTATCGGACTCGTTCCGGAAAGAGTGGTATCGGTGCATCCCTAGTTTTTGTCGAGCGAACCAGGCTAATGCAAACTTACAGTTTGACCTAAACTATTAAACTATCATCACTGATGTGCTCACGTTTAAAGCCATTACCATTGATGTTAAAGGTAAAGTGTGTCATTTTTTGGGGATGTTAAAATGCTTCCAATCCATTTGATTTGTCAGCTGATTTCCTGAAAACTGTGAACACTGTAACACTTTCATAACATTGTTGTGTTTGTTTGAGCAGTCTAACATAATATCTTCTGGCTCAACCAATGATGTGAGTTTGGCGCAGGGCTAACTGTTTGTCCAAACACAGATGTCATCCTTTTAACTTTTCATCTCCAACAAACGACGGAAGCTATTAATTTCCAATGTAGAGTATGAGAGCTGCATGGAGTTCCGATCATATGCGCACGCTGAAATTTCAGATCCAATTTGAGCTTTGGTTGTGCTAATATTTGAGCATTTGTGACTGTCCGATAGATTATGTATTCTCAGAACTTGAGATGAGAACTATTAATTATAAAATAAGTATTTTTTATAATTATTAAAAAATTGGGTAACTCTTTACAGTAAGGTCCCATCAGTTGATGTTAGTTAATGCATAATGCATTAGTAAATATTGAAATTAACATTAACTAAGATTAATAAACGCTTTAAAGTATTTTTCATTGTTAGTTCATGTTAACAAGTGTACAGTAGTAAACAAATGGAACCTTATTGTTATTGTTATTGTTTGGTGGTCATTTGTTTGTTTTTTGTTGATATACTCATACATTCATTATTTATTCATTTTACCATCAAAATGTGACAGTTGTAAGCTTAAAGTTTGGCTGGCATGGCCCTGCATGGCCGAAGGTTTTCTGTTTATGTTATTGCAGGGCCATCAGCCAATCAGTGTTGTGATGATGTCATTTCTTGAGGCTCCAGAGTCATTAGTCACATACCATTTATGACTGGTTCAAAACAACATGGCAGCAAAACTGAGCACCCATGAGCAAAGTACATTCAGAGAATATAAGGGAGCTGAATAGTTCTTACTTTAAGAACATAATACTTACAGCTATTTTGCCTAGATCAATGCCGTAGTTTAATGAATTCCAAGCACACTGTTTGAAGTTAGGTTTCCAGGGATCATCAAACCTTTCTGTCACACACTCTCCCTTCTCGCCTTTAAATCCATCTCTCCCAGGGATTCCTGGTGTTCCTGGAATGCCATTTATCCCCGGGTTCCCATCCCTGCCTTGCACTCCAGGTACACCCTGCATGCATGGCTGGTACTAATGACAAAAACATGAAGAAAGGAGGCATGGAACTATTTCAGTACTTTTCAGAGTCTTTTGTCTTGTTAATGAGGATGACAGTGATTCACCATGATGCACAGTCTGCTATGGGTGGGAGAGCACCATGACCCTGTTCTTGAAGACGGATACATTTGTGCCGAAATGGCAAAAACATTGGAAACAGAACATTGAATGAAGAACTGACCACAGTCACAGCCTGTTAACTTGATTCAAAGGGATAGTTCACCCCAAAATGAAAATGTTGTTATCATTTACCCAACCTCAAGTTGTTTCAAACCTGTATGAATTTCTTTCTTCTGCTGAACACAAAAGAAGATATTTTAAAGAGAAAACAGTAACCAAACAGTTGATGGGCCCCATTGACTTCCATAGTATTTGGAAGTATAGTTTGGTTACCGACATTATTCAAAATATCTTCTTTTGTGTCATACAGGTTAAGAACAACTTGAGTGTAAGTAAATGATGACAGAATTTAAATTTTTGGTTGAACTATCCCTTTAAGCTCTTACATAAGACATGAATATTTACAGGTATTCTGGCAGACTTTTGAAAATTTTGAGGATTTTTTCTTACATTGCAATCATATATTGCTGCTTGTTGAAATAACAATAACAATTAAATATCTGAATTAAGGCCTGTTCACACCAAAAACAATAACTATAAAGAGAACTATAAAAAAAGTTGTATTAGCATCCACACCAACGGACAATAACTTCTGTTTATTATAAGTTGTATGCAGTTAAGCTGTTTGTCGCCTTAAATGTTCAAGCTCCTTAAAATCGGGTGGATTCTGATTGGCTATAAATGTTTGTATCATTCATGAGCTGGAAAAAAAAGTGCCGTTTTTATTATAGTTGTGAAGTGGACTCTGCTATTCTTATAAATTTTGAATTATTTTTAAAACAATATCTTTATCATTGGTTATCATCCTTGGTTTGAACTGGCCTTTAGTCTTTGTCAGATTTCTTGAGTTTTCATCCAGTGAGTAAATTTAATCCACTTTCTTGGGGTTTTTCAATAATGACAGTTCTCTATTGCCATGCGGTGGTTTTACAGACCGAGGCCATCTTTCACAGGTTTTATGGAATCATACCCATATGTATAAACACTAGTGGAACATAAAAAATTCAAATGAATCTTAGTGGTGTGGTTTGTTTGCATCCGCTGATAAGAATGTGGAAAGTTTTGTGTTTGGTTAGATATTACTCACTTGCTTTTTAAAGTTAGCCAACCAAAAGCATTTCAAAATTCACCAAGAAGTGTACTAAATGCAAAGATCATCTTGATCACACTTGGCCATTGTGGAAATGAACATAATTTCAATTTAAGCATCTGTCACCACTTTACTAAAGTCTCTGCTCCAGTGAACAGCTGAATTAATCAGATTAAATTAAATTAATTAAGTGAAACTCTTACCAGTGAATAAAGATAGGTGGATCTTTATTTATTTATTCATTCATTCATTATATTTTGGACTGTTCAGTTCAGCAATTACAAGGTATTCGGTATATTGTTATCACTGTTTTATTATATTATTATTATTATTATTATTATTATTATTATTATTATCATATTAATTATTCATTTGACTTTATTTATTTGCATATAGCCAAAGACATTGACTTGAAAGGTTTGTGTGTGGTTTGCAGACTATTGGTGGTCCATTTACGTTATACATATTTTCATACATTCAATAGATTAAATTGTGTTCACGAAACAAATCTACCGCATGTAGCATTTTCTATAAAGAGTCATTCGAGGGTACGGCCATCAAGTAGTCACAAATTTGCCTGATCTATTTGTTTCCATGAAACAGTTAAAAAAAGCTGGTTCTTTTGAGACGATTTTTTAGACCGTTGATGTTTAATTACAAACAATAATTTTAGATTAGTTTAGGCCTAAATATCATGCGTCAGCTCTTGCGTTGTTTATGGTTACAATATGTCAACCACTTCTGGCTCCCATTCAAAGTTTTTACAATCGAGCTCTTACAAACGGTTTGTGCATCGATTTAACTGAATGAATACCGAATCAATAATATGAAGGTTAGTTAGCGATTCGAACATCACTACAAAGCCAAACTGCAACATTGCGTCGGCCCAGATCCGGACCACATCTGGTAGGCTATATAGGTCCTTCTAAAAAAATTAGCATATTGTGATAAAGTTCATTATTTTCCATAATGTAATGATAAAAATTAAACTTTCATATATTTTAGATTCATTGCACACCAACTGAAATATTTCAGGTCTTTTATTGTTTTAATACTGATGATTTTGGCATACAGCTCATGAAAACCCAAAATTCCTATCTCAAAAAATTAGCATATTTCATCCGACCAATAAAAGAAGTGTTTTTAATACAAAAATAGTCAACCTTCAAATAATTATGTTCAGTTATGCACTCAATACTTGGTCGGGAATCCTTTTGCAGAAATGACTGCTTCAGTGCGGCGTGGCATGGAGGCAATCAGCCTGTGGCACTGCTGAGGTGTTATGGAGGCCCAGGATGCTTCGATAGCGGCCTTAAGCTCATCCAGAGTGTTGGGTCTTGCGTCTCTCAACTTTCTCTTCACAATATCCCACAGATTCTCTATGGGGTTCAGGTCAGGAGAGTTGGCAGGCCAATTGAGCACAGTAATACCATGGTCAGTAAACCATTTACCAGTGGTTTTGGCACTGTGAGCAGGTGGCAGGTCGTGCTGAAAAATGAAATCAGATGGAAGCATGAAGTGCTCCAAAATCTTGTGATAGCTAGCTGCATTGACCCTGCCCTTGACCAACACCAGCAGCTGACATGGCACCCCAGACCATCACTGACTGTGGGTACTTGACACTGGACTTCAGGCATTTTGACATTTCCTTCTCCCCAGTCTTCCTCCAGACTCTGGCACCTTGATTTCCGAATGACATGCAAAATTTGCTTTCACCCGAAAAAAGTACTTTGGACCACTGAGCAACAGTCCAGTGCTGCTTCTCTGTAGCCCAGGTCAGGCGCTTCTGCCGCTGTTTCTGGTTCAAAAGTGGCTTGACCTGGGGAATGCGGCACCTGTAGCCCATTTCCTGCACACGCCTGTGCACGGTGGCTCTGGATGTTTCTACTCCAGACTCAGTCCACTGCTTCCGCAGGTCCCCCAAGGTCTGGAATCGGTCCTTCTCCACAATCTTCCTCAGGGTCCGGTCACCTCTTCTCGTTGTGCAGCGTTTTTTGCCACACTTTTTCCTTCCCACAGACTTCCCACTGAGGTGCCTTGATACAGCACTCTGGGAACAGCCTATTTGTCCAGAAATTTCTTTCTGTGTCTTACCCTCTTGCTTGAGGGTGTCAATGATGGCCTTCTGGACAGCAGTCAGGACGGCAGTCTTACCCATGATTGCGGTTTTGAGTAATGAAACAGGCTGGGAGTTTTTAAAAGCCTCAGGAATCTTTTGCAGGTGTTTAGAGTTAATTAGTTGATTCAGATGATTAGGTTATTTACACCTTGCATTAACATGCGTTTTTTATTATCCGGATAACTTATCTGGATACAGATCAAATTTAATACCAGGTGTAAATGGGGTCATTTACACCTGGTATTAAAATGCGATCTGTATCCAGATAAGTTATCCGGATAATAAAAAAACGCATATAATGCAAGGTGTAAATACGTTGTGATCGGATTGTGATCGGATCTGCCTGACCATATCTGGAGGTAGTCTGGCTCGCATTGTGTTCGGATCTTTACTAGGTGTAAACGCAATCCGTACGACGTGATGGCATTCGTACCTGCCAAACGTCATCCTCTGCCCGCGAAAACCACACCCCTCAGAAGTAACCTCAGTGCTCACGCGCAGGTGTCACTCTGGAGGACAGAGATCCGAACTCAATGTGGATAACGAGAACGCATTAAAACTACAAGGTGTAAACGCAAAGATAAGATCAGAACACTTATTATCCGGATAACTTATCTGGATACAGATCGTATTTTAATACCAGGTGTAAATGGCGTCTAATTGACACACAGTGGGGCTTTGTGTGTGTGTGTGTGTGTGTGTGTGTGTGTGTGTGTGTGTGTGTGTGTGTGTGTGTGTGTGTGTGTGTGTGTGTGTGTGTGTGTGTGTGTGTGTGTGTGTGTGTGTAGGTTTATATTACGTTTTGGGGACCAAATGAAAAACCTGAGATCACCCACATTGTGTGGAAATGGATTAATAAACATACTAGGCTAAATCATTTTTTTTTTTTTTTTGAAAATGTAAAAATGCAGAAAGTTTTCTGTGATGGTAGGGGTATGGTTAGGGAATAGAAAATACAGTTTGTAAAGTATAAGAATCATTACGCCTATGGTGAGTCCCTTCAAATTTAGCGAAACCGAGTATGTGTGTGTGTGTGTGTGTGTGTGTGTGTGTGTGTGTGTGTGTTAGAGCAAAAAAAAAGCAACACAATACTAATTACCATAAATTATTTAATTATAAACCTATTCTCTGAATCCATTAAGAGACTGAATTCTGCCTTTCCCCTATTGAGCTAAACTTTTATTGAAATTTTCAATCAAACGTAATCAAACTAATCATAAGTCAAAAAATCAAATTACAGGGGGGGAAAGCCACTTTAACAATGGCAATAATTTAGTCTTTTATCTAAATGAAGTAGCTACTTCCATCTTTCCGAATCAGCCTTGACTATCTGAAACACATTTTAAAAATTACAAGAAGGGGACACTAAAATATTTATCATCTGGTACGATGCATCTTCCCTATCTTTGACCTGGGTTTGCATTTTAACATTTCTTTAAAACGTATCATATATAGCCTACCTTTTCAGTAAACTCAACGTCTCTTTGCCGGGCGCTCCTTTCTTTAGCCTTTTCGGCGAAACAGAATGGCAAAGTTATCCAAAAGCAAATGAGAAGCGTAGGTAGTATTTTAACCATCATTGCTAAACTGCAGAGTTTTACAGCGTGCGCGCGCCTGCTCTGATCCAACTTTTGCCAACTAAAGTAATAACTTTTTCTAAGAGAAGGAGACTATTCTGTCTTCCTGCAGGGGGCGCGTGACAACGAAAGAAAGATCTATAGACCAGTGTTCAAACCTCGGGACGTGTATCATTGGAGGGTGAACCTAAATTTCGAGGATTAATAATTGATACATAAATGAAAATCCGATCAATAATCTCTACTGTATGCATAGCTTCATCGTTTAATCACATACAACTGTGATTGAACCTTCCAGACCAGAGATGAGAAAACTATAGCCTACCACGTGGCAACACACCTAATGATAAACTTCATCTGAGTGCAAATAGCTCACTGACTCCACCCACCATTGCTCAGATGTTAAGATCAAACAGCATATTAGCCTATATCTATTCACACTGTGTGACGACAGTAGTACTATAGGCTATCTATCACTATTTGCACTTATGTAAACAATATGCTTGGTACAAACAACATCTAGCCTACTTCTATTTACACCCAGTGTAAATAGCATCCACTTTTTTTTTACACTAAATGTAAATCTGACCATTCAGAATAAGTCAATTTATTTTTATTTTAACAGGAAGTGATTTAAAAATGTAAACTGGTTGTATCACAAAGTCATATAGCCTACATTCACACATGAAAGTCATGAAGTATCAACCTAAAACCAGTACTTTAAAGTTGAGTTTGTTTTTGATATTTTTTAATAAAATTGCTTTGGGGTCTCTTAAGGTGACTTGTGAAACTCTTGCGTATGAGACTTTTCTGATCGGCTATTATGATTTTAAATAACACTATTTAATTTAAGGTGAAAAAAAAATGAATAGTTGTTCCTGAACAAGTAGTCTATTCATTCAGTGAGGGGCCGTATGTGCCTTTTCCCTCTCCTGGCCTGGAGGCACCACAGAGACAGGAACTGTAGGGGGTCTTAGACCACAGCTGAGGTATTTCCCTGTCAACATCCCGTAAGCCCGCCTCATGCCATATGAAAACACAGACATTAGCCATATTCATAATGTTGAGGAAATATAGCAAACATTTGCCTCCAAGAGAATTCTGTCTCAATTTAGTCTTGAGATGTGACCATTAGAGAAATTTCAGTTAAATTTCAAACTTTCACTTTCAAACCAAGCATCTTTCTGTATATCTTATGTCCTGTAACTGGACATTATTTCAAATTTTAAGCAAATTTAATAACTTTAATGCCTTTACTAGCTATTGTTATGTTGTTGTTGTTGTTGTTAACTAAAACTAAATAGCAAAGACCTATACAAATATATTGAATAAAGCTGAAATAAAATATAAACATCACATGAAAAGACTTACTTAAAAACTTACAATCCAAAAAACGTAAAAAGTAGAAATGTTGCAATGCCAACTAATGTAAAATAAGTTGAGGTACATAAATAGACATTTAGAAAAAAAAACACATTATACAGAAACAGATCTTATTAAACTAAAATTAAAATGACATTTAAAAACATTTAGCATGATTTATAAATTGTTTTCCTCATAGCGACCAAAATTTTGATCTAACAATGTAAAAAAATCCAGGTTTTACTATCCTTGTGACACACACACACACACACACACACACACACACACACACACACACACACACACACACACACACACACACACACACACACACACACACACACACACACACACACACACACACACACACATACACACACACACACACACACACACACACACACACACACACACCAAAATATGATTGAGTAGACACGCATACACTCACAAAAGTTTTCAAGAGCTAATATGAACAAAAAAATTTTGTTACTCTTTTCTATGAGTATATCTCATTACCATTTTTAAGGTAGATCATTTAAATTTTAATTTTAACAATTTAAATGACTTAGTACTACTATATCTATTTCTACATGAACACAGAGAAAGGAACCAATAGATGGCAGAAGCGCTTTATTATAAAACTCATTCTGTTCAAAAATGACACATCCACACCACTTATAAATTGCACTTTCAACGTGATAACTGAAACATCTCAGTAAGAAATCAAAAGAAAAATAGTTATGAAACTGTTATTTCTGAATGATCAAAATGTGCAATTTATTACATATTTAAAAGTAAAAATCTTTGTTATCAAAACGTTACAGGAATATTCAATTTTTATCATTTTGAAAACATTATGAGAATGCTATGAAAATTAACCATGATTTTCTGATTGTAAAAGTGTAGTAACCATGTTTTTTGACGGATTGATTACCAGTTTTATGACCACAGTTTTACTACAAATACCATGGTTAAACTATGGTTAGTGTAGCAAAACCATGGTTAATTTGTGGTTACCATGGTTTAACTACAATAACCATAGTGTTTTGGTTTTATTTGTAGTAAAACCATGGTACATTTTCATAAAGGTTATTTTTGAATGTTCACTGAACTTTCTGGAAAAACAATAGTAACATTTAAAAAATACATTTCAGGACACAATGTTCCATGAGCAATGCATAAATGACGTTTTTGCGCTAACATTTTGGGAACATCATGAAAGACGAGATAACTTTTTCTATTAGCATTACTGAATATTTGTTCATAACTTTAAGAGAACCTTGCCAGAAAGTTCTGAAAACGTTCCCTGTTAGCTGGGCTATTGCTCATATTTGTTGGATCTGACCAACATAAAGCAACCACCCTAGCATAATGGTGTCAACTTATGCACTGGCAAACACCACTCATATTCTTTCTCAGAAAAAAAAAAAAAATCTGCTTCATAAATCACACTGCACATGAGCTATTAGTATGTATTGTGTGGTGTGTCCATGTGTCTAGCTCTATGAGCCAAACCTCTCCTGTCCACTGAATGACTCACAATAGGCAATGACAGAGTGGGAAGCCGTTGCTTAAGAAAAGTAAAGCCTTGTTGTAATATTGTTCCTATGCAACAAGTAGAGAACAGACAGCTACATACTTTGCATTTAAATCACAGGCGCCCATTTTAGACAGCTTGTTATTTTAATTATAAGCAAATACAGCCACCCTTACTTCAGTTTGCTGAAATTCAAAGTGATTTGGTTTGTTAAATTCAACAAAGGGGAAGCACAATAAGGATAATTAGAAAGTAAAAACAAAATTACATTAGTTATTTTGTTACCACAGAGGAGAGGTGGAAAGTCTATCATTAGAGCAGAGTTTGTTCATTTGAGTAAATAGAATTACATAAAAAGAAATTAGAGGCAATAAAACTAGACTAAGCTCCTAGTTTATTGTTCTTATTTAATTAATATGATCAGTGCACTTATTTAGAGTTTGCTTGTTTCCAAACTCCTGCTGAGAATAAACCCTTTCAAGTCATTCAGAGCTTCTCATATAATTGTGTTTTCCATGGAGAGGATGGACAACACAATTATAAGATGTTGATGACATGTTGAAAATGCCATTTTATGCTGTTAGCCTAGTCTTACTTTGTTCTGCTCAGTGCAAAAGCATAGATGGATTTTAACCATTAGAGAGAATATTGTGGTGAACGTCTCTGGTTACTTGACTGTAACCCTGTTCCCAGAAAAAGTGGGAACGAAATGCTGCGTTGAGCACTATGGGAAATACATCTTTGTATGACCAGCTGGACCCATCACAGTTTATGTTTGTGCTCAAGGACGGACTTGAGCGGACAACAGACAAGGACGGACAACAGACTGCCGCCATGTTGTCCACCCGCACTAGGACATGGCAGCCTCTCAAATGCTGGAGGAAGTAGTTCAGGGAAAAAACAGAAACTAGAAAACATCCATCAACTCGAGGCGCTAATGGAGCTAATGACCCTCCCATACCCCTTGGGCTGGACGGCCACCCAAGACCGCTCCCCAGTCAGACAGGGAGGCATCTGTCGTTAACATTTTGTGACGGCAAGGCGCACCTAGAGTGGGACCCAAGGCGAGGAACTGGGGTGTTGTCCACCCGCACTAGGACATGGCAGCCTCTCAAATGCTGGAGGAAGTAGTTCAGGGAAAAAACAGAAACTAGAAAACAGCCATCAACTCATGGCAGTTGATGTGCCAATGGAGCTAATGACCCTCCCATACCCCTTGGGCTGGACAGCCACCTAAGACCGCTCCCCATTCAGACAGGGAGGCATCTGTCGTTAACATTTTGTGATGGCAAGGCGTACCTAGAGTGGGACCCAAGGCGAGGAACTGGGGTCTGAGCCACATAGAGAGGGTATGTAGTCAGGGGCTTTAAGCCTTATCTGCCTTTGGGGATTGGCCCTTGGATGAAATCCCCTGGCTTTGAGCCACAACTGAAACAGTCTCATATACAGTCTCATATACAAAAGGCCCATAGTGATCACCATGGACTCAGATACCATGAGACCTAACATTTGTTGGTACTGACAAACAGTGAGAGCTTGACCTAGCCTGACTTTTCTCAGGGTGTTCTGGGTGGTCTCGATTCGAGAGGGAGACAATTGTGTCTGCATCGTGGTCGAATCCCATACGACGCCTAAGTATGTCGTTCTCTGGGTAGGAGAGAGAATGCTTTTGCTGACTTGAGTCTCAACCCCAGAGAGATAAGATGAGCCAGGATAACATCTCTGTGTTGTGATGCCAACTCTTGGGACTGAGCTAGTATCATCCAGTCATCTAGGTAATTCAAAATGCGGATGCCCTGGAGTCGCAAAGGAGCCAGCGCTGCATCCATGCACTTTTTGTAAGACTTGAGAAATTATAAAATGCTGGGCAGTCTGGTTGAGGAATGACCACTCCCCGAGAAGACAAAGGACGTTTCTGTCAGGAAGTAGAACCGGATTCAATAGCGAGTGAAAAAGAATGTTTAATGAAAAAATCAGCAGTGATCATAGAATTGATCAGAGTAGTCAGATAGCAGATAACCGGGGTGAACCGGAGCAGACGGATTAATATTAGAATGAAAAACTGGCTTCAATTTGGAGACATGAAAGACAGGATGAATTCTCCTGTCAGCAGGAGGAAGTTTAAGGCGGACTGCCACCGGACTAAGGATCTTGGTGACAGAGAACGGGCAGATGAATTTGGGAGCTAGTTTGATCCACGACAGTAACCGCTGTCTCCTTGGCAGAAGGTAATTTTGGCAAGGGAGCAAAGTGAGACGCCTTCAAGAACCAGTCCACTACGGTCAAAACGATAATGGCGGTAACAAAAACGAGCACGATGTGGGACCAGGTTCTCGAAGGGACAGACAGCGGTTGAAGTAACCCATCCGGGGGTCGATTGGAAGTCTTACCACGAGCAGAGACAGAACAGGCCAAAACAAAACCCAGAATGTCGTGAGCCATGGAGGGCCACCAGAACTGTTGCTGGTCCAAAAAGCTTGTACGGTTTACTCCTGGGAGACACGCCACATTGGAGCAATGACGTTGCACCGTGACCCTTCCGGCACAAATAAACGACCCGGTGGACACTCGGGCAGAGGCGTTACCCCTTCTAACGCCGTGCGGACCTTCGACTTAATCTCCCATGTGAGTGTGGAGACAATGAGTCTCTCAGGTATAATGCACTTGGGAGCACTTGGGAGAACGGTCAAAAATGCGCGACAAGGCATCAGGTTTGATGTTTTTAGAACCCGGATGATAAGAAAGGGAAAAATCAAAATGACCAAAAAAATGTGCCCAACAAGCCTGGCTGATGTTGAGTCGTTTAGCTGATCTGATATATTCGAGATTCTTAAGTTCGCTCCAGACGATAAAAGGTATCCCCAAACCCTCTAACCAATGACACCATTTCTCCAACGCTAACTTGACTGCCAGCAACTATCTGTTACCAATATCATAATTACGTTCGGCAGACAATAAACGATGAGAAAAAAACACGCAAGGATGCATCTTGTCATCCGTGAATGAGAGCTGGGGGAGAACGGCTTCTACCCCCACCTCCGACGTGTCGACCTCCACCACAAACTGACGGGAAGGATCAGGGGCTATCAGAATGGGAGCTGAAACAAAGCGGCTCTTGAGGTTGGAAAATGCAGCTTCCGCTGCACCGGACCACCTGAACATCGTTTTGGTGGAGGTCAAGGTGGTCAGAGGAGTGGCTAGTTGGCTGAAATTGCAAATGAAACGCCGGTAGAAATTGGCGAATCCCAGAAACCTCTGTAGGGCCTTACGGGAATCTGGAATTAGCCAATCAACCACAGCCTTAACCTAGTCAGGATCCATGCGCACTCCCTCGGACGAGATCATGTAACCCAAGAATGGTACTGACTGTGCATGAAATGGCCTTTCTCCTTGACAAAAAGCCCACTGACGTGCACATTAAGAAGACCCTCCTGACGTGCTGAACATGTTCCTGGAGGGACGAAGAAACAATCAGAATATCATCCAGGTAGACATATATAAACTGATCATTCATGTCTCTCAGCACGTCATTAACGAATGCTTGGAAAACCGCAGGGGAGTTGGACAGGTCAAAAGGCATAACCAGATATTCAAAGTGCCCCCTGGGGGTATTAAAGACAGTTTTCCACTCATCTCCCTCCCTTATGCGAATCAGATGATAAGTGTTACGTAAGTCCAGTTTCGTGAAGATGGATGCTCCCTGCAATCGCTCGAAGGCAGAAGACATCAATGGCAAAGGATAAGTGTTCTTTACCGTGATGTTGTTCAGCCCTCGGTAGTCAATGCACGGTCACATGGAACCATCCTTCTTCTCCACAAAAAAGAACCCCGCCCCTGCAGGAGAAGAGGAAGGACGGATGAGCCCGGCTGCTTGAGAATCATAAATATATTTCTCCATGGACTCCCTTTCTGGAGCAGAAAGCGAGTATAACTTGCCCTTGGGCGGAGACATACCTGGTACTAGATCAATACCACAGTCATAGGGATGATGCGGAGGAAGAGAACCAGCCTGGGACTTACTGAACACTTTGTTCAGGTCGAGGTACTCCTCAGGCGCGTTAGACAGATTCACAGGCTCATTCTGTAACAAAGAACAAGACACAGACGAACAGGCAGACACAAGACAAGAGGCATGACACTGATCGCTCCAGGCCGAGATGGAACCGTGGCCCCAGTCAATCCTGGGGTTGTGCTGAATCAACCAGGGGTGGCTCAGGACTATGTAAGCCGACGGGGATTCAGTGAACAGGAACAACCGGTGGTGAGGCTAATGGCAGGAAGTTCTTGTCCATTCAGTGCATTGACAGAGATCTGATGGGTGAGTGGAATTAAGGTAATCTGGAGGTGTTGTGCCAAGGTGTAATCCATAAAATTACCTTCTGCTCCTGAATCCAGCAGAGCCTGGCAGTGGTGAACTTCGTTTGCCCATTGCAGTCTTACCGGGAGGAGAGTAATAGATGAGGATTCTTCCACGGACAGTCCGCCCGACAGTAACCTCAGTTCTACTGCCGGGCTTGGTCTTTTACTGGACAGTTCACCAGAAAGTGTCCAGTTCCGCCACAATAAAGGCAAAGTCCTTTCACCCTCTGCCGTTCTCTCTCCTCCTGGGAAAGCCGAGCTCTACCCACCTGCATGGGTTTGTCATCGAACATGGGGCTGACCGCATTGCTGACACTGGCAGTAGAATACTCTGAGGTTTTGGGACCCTGAGTCTGACGTACACGTTGGTTCTGACGTTGTAGGCGCGAGTAGGCCAGAATTGGCCAGAGTAGTCAGATAGCAGGTAACAGAGTCTCAAGGACAAAACCAGATCCTCTGTGAAGCCCCGCAGGAACGACCAGGAAGCCAGGGACAGATATCCAGCAGGGACATTATATAGTCGAGCTGACGAGCCACAGCTGGCGCTGATAAGATGATCAGCCACAATCAGCAGATACACCCACACGCACACACAGGGAGAGAGAATGAGTCAATTAATCCATGAACCGTAACAGTTTCAGGATATTAACATTTGAACTCTCTCTTGTGAAATTAGCATCACCATTCGAGACGCAAGTCTCACCTCAGTATCATCCTACTCTACATCTCTTTCTCTTGACCCCTTTTTTCTTTTATTATGTGTGGCGGCAGTCGACCGTGAGGGACTGCTGTCTTTACTTTTGTTTTTGTATTTTATTTATTATTAAAATTGTTGATTGTTCGCCGGTTCCTGCCTCCTTCTTCCCATAACATCTAACCTTGTTACAGGTTTAATGTGAAAAATTATTATACAACACTGTACATGTTTGGTATCATTTGAAATGTCTCAGTGTGACTGGTACAAAGGTCTCATTCCCACAGAAGTAAACCAAAAGGTAATAAGGTGTTTAAGTGTTAGCAAATGTTTCCATGTGAAAGGAGTTTCTGCTTCGGTCTGAGTATATAAAGAAATGTCTCAAGAGGCTCAGGGCGATTTGTAATGAGATCGGCCCGTAATGCTGTGTCTTTCAGACACTCAGCATTATGTATTTCCTGAGTCAGGTACATCTTTTACTCTTTATCTCTGAGCATTTGATGTTATTGTATTGATTATCTTTGAACTGATTATGTAATGGGCATGATACGTTCAGGGCCATATGCTTAAGGTTGTGCCTAGGGTGACTGGGCAACCACTGGACGATATGTGTACTCGTCACTGCCCTGAGGCGCGAAAATTAGCCTTTTAAATTTTAACCGCCCGTTGGCCCGTCTTATTCTTTATCGAGCAATGATATACGAGAGAATCACATTTACTTTACCTCAGCTAAATAAGATACGTAATTATTCAAACAAAACCTACAACTTCCTTGTCTAATGTGACATTTATTTGTTCAGTCTAACTGAAGGGACAGAATAACGTGAGCTGATAATTCATGGAGTTTAGATCTTGTGTAAATTAGAGTATGCTAACTTTAGCTATATTTCTTTTAGTATTCATCCTTTAATCGTAGCGTTAGGAAAAGTGTTGAACATCTTCTGGTCATATATTAGCGCTCCTGAGACCGCCGAGGCCTTGTGGGGATCCGTGAGCTGGCGTTCGGATGTAGAGCTCGAGGGTATGGAGTATGAACAGACGGGCCTCGCCCCTTTCTCTCCCTCCCTCTCCCGAGCATGCGCACTGCGTCTTGACAGTCGAGTTTTCTCATGATTATTTATGACTTAGCCTGGAAGTGCGTGAGACAGTTTCTTTCGGGCTGGAGGATATGATTTACACTGCAGCGTATTGATGTGCTTTCGCAGGCTACAGAGAAGCTTGCTATTGACTGGCCTGACGAGCCCCGCGAGTTACAGTTGTCTAAACTCGATGAAAGATTTTTAAGTGGCCCGAATTCAAGGCCGGAGCGGAGAAAGCTGCCCTTTTTCAGTGATCTGCATAACGAGATCTCCAGATCCTGGAAGCAGCCTTTTTCCGCCCGTTTGACTAATGCGGCAGCCGCTGATTTCACCGACCTCATTGGTTCTGTGGATCAGGGCTATTCCGCCATCCCAGCGGTTGAGGACAAGCCGGCTACTCACCTTTCTCCGTCGTCGGCTTCATCATGGAAATCTCGCCCCCTCCTTCCCTCTAAACCATGCAGGACTACTTCCGCCCTTATCGGAAAGTCCTACATAGCACCTGGTCAGGCAGGCATGGCCCTTCACACAATGTCCATCCTCAAAGCCTACCAAGCGGATGTTCTAAAGAAGATGGACGAGGGCACTGGCCTAATGCCGGAAGCTGTCAAGGAGCTTCGTAAGGCCATGGATCTGGCCTTAAGAGCCACCAAGCACACCGCGCGAGCTATAGGTCGGTCTATGGCGGGCGCGATTGCTGCAGAGCGCATTGCTGCTCTTTTCTTCAAGAGCAGGTAGACCCTGCGGTACCGATCCGGGCAGTGGTACCTCCCACTGCGTGTCAGGACACCAGGTGCTTTCCTTCACGGCCGACCACGCCGCCCCACAAGATTCAGCTCGACACCCTAACTCAGGTATGTCCTCTGCATTGCAACACTCCGCTTCCTCTATCTAATTTCTTTCAAGAATGGAGGGATCTGCCAGGGGTATCGCCTTGGATCCTCTGCACAGTTCGGCTCGGCTACACGCTTCAGTTCTGTCGCAACCCCTCTTGCTTCAACAGGGTTTTTCCGACTGTAGTCGACAGCACCTCAGAGGCTTCTGTACTACAGCAGGAGATTTCGTCTCTTCTCCTCAAGGGAGCGATAGAAGAGGTTCCCTCAAAGGAAGTGGAGCAAGGCATCTTCAGCCATTACTTCCTGGTCCCGAAGAAGGGCGGCGGTCTGCGACCTATACTAGACCTCCACCGGTTCCCTTTACAAAGGGAAATTCAAGATGTTGACGCTGAAAGCTATCATATTTCAAATTCGTACGGGGGACTGGTTCGCGACTGTAGACCTGAAGGATGCATATTTCCATATTCAGGTTTCCATATTCAGACACAGGAGGTTCCTCAGATTCGCCTTTGGAGGAAAGGCTTACCAGTACAGGGTCCTTCCCTTTGGTCTCGCTCTAGCGTCAAGGACGTTCACAAAGTGTATGGATACTGCTCTTGCCCCGTTGCGGCTCCAGGGCATTCGTATTGTCAACTACCTGGATGATTGGCTCCTTTTAGCCCACTCCAGGGAATTGGTGACCCACCACAGAGACATTGTCCTTCGTCACATTCAGTCTCTCGGCTTGAGGTTAAATACCGAGAACAGTGTTCTCACCCCAGCTCAACGCACAGTTTTCTTAGGGATTCGCCTGGATTCCGTTCTGATGCAGGCCCGTTTGGCTCCTGCCAGGATTTCCAGTCTCGTGACATGTTTGGCCCGCTTCCGGCTCGGCCATCGTGTTTCTGTGGGCACTTGCTGCAGGCTTCTGGGTCTCATGGCCGCAGCCTCCCCTGTGCTAGCCCTAGGGTAGCTCCACATGAGAGCTGTTCTGTAGTGGATGAAGCTTTCAGGGGCCCGGTCGACAGGACCAGCTCTTCGCCTGTTGAAGGTGTTGCGCAGTTGCTCCCGTGCCCTTTCAAGCTGGCGGGACCCCCTCTTGCTTCAGAAAGGGGTCAGCATGGGCGCTGTTTTCTGTCGCCAAATTCTTTAAGACGGATGCCTCTCTGACCGGCTGGGGCGCGGTTTTCGAGGGCAGGCCAGCATGTGGGGTCTGGACTGGGGAGACTCTCTCTTGGCACATGAACAGCTTGGAGCTGAGAGCTGTTTCCCTGGCCCTTCTACACTTTCTCCCTTTTCTCAAAGGACACCATTTCATTGTCAGAACAGACAATATGGCGTTAGTGTCCCATGTAAACCGGCAGGGGGGCTCACGGTTGCGTACCCTAGACAGGCATGCGCCTGTCTAGGGTGCCCTCCTCCTGTGGGCTCAGGACAAGTTCCTTTCACTGAGGGCAGTCCATGTCCCCGGGATCTTGAACCTCACAGCGGATTTTCTGTCGAGGCAGAAGCTCAGATCGGGGGAGTGGATGCTGAACCGTCAAACAGTATCCCTGATTTTGGATGTGTTCGGAAAAGCGGAAGTGGACCTCTTTGCATCACAGGAGTCGTCCCAATGCCCACTTTGGTTCTCCCTGAGCCCCCCAGCACCGTTGGGAATAGATGCATTCGCCCACCCATGGCCGATGCAGAACCTTTATGCATTCCCGTCTGCAAATTGGTGAGGGAGAGCGGAACCTGTCTCCTACTCGTAGCCCCATTCTGGCTGTCCCAGCCGTGGTTCTCGGAGCTGGTTCCTCTTCTGGAATCCCCTCCCTGGGAGATTCCGGTCAGGGAGGATCTACAGATGGTACTCAACCAGAATGCCTATTACCGCCGCGCCAGCTCCACCGTGGCAAAAATAAACCGGTCACATTTCAAAGTCGTTCGCGAAATGACCGCCAGGTGGCGCAAAGGGACATTTAGCAAAACAGCAGCAATTGCCGCATTTTGAAACATAAGTGGGGCTAATGTCAATTAACAGTAAGGATGAAATATTACAACTATGGTAATTTCCAAATAAGCCTACAACAAACATGAAAAATCAAAACAAGAGATATTGACATTTGCTGTACAAAAATGAAACAAACAAAGATTTGTTGGAGTTGAAACTGCATGTTAAAAAAATAATTGTATTATTAATTAAAGAAAGACAATTTGGTAAATGTTATTTAAACAAACGATCATACAATGAGCAATGTGTTACAATGTGTTCTGAAAAACATGAATGAGATTGATTGAATATGTAAAAAAAATAAAAAAATAAACAAACAAAACAGAATAGAACAAACTTTTAGAACAAAACAAAAAAAAAATTTAAATAGCCTATAGGCTACAACAGATTCAGTTAAATTTAACGAAATCAAAACGTAATTATGTAAAAGTAGCCTACATTTTAAACAGAATATAACAAACTTTTAGAGCAGAACATTTTATGAATCAAAAGTTAAAATAGGCCTATCTCGCAGTCAGTGAAAATAAATTAGGTGCAATGAGCTAAATAAACTATTGAGGAATGAGACAATTGAAGAGCACTTCTCTTGCGTGCGCGCACACTGAACAACTGAACTTCTGGGCGTTTCTCGGTGAGAAAAGTCGTGGTCGAGTGGTAGAACTTAGGTTTCAATAATTTCGATGACACGGGTTCAAATTCCGAATAAACATGGAATTTATAAAATAAGATTACCATGCATTTCCATTTTACACTAAGGAACAAATCTTATCCAACAGATTGACTGAATTTACGTCTTCAAAAGCAGTTCTGTTAAAAAAAAATTGAAAATAAAACTTTATGGGGTTCCAAATAGGCTACAGACAGAGTTTTTAAAAACATGGTTGTAAACTAAGCAAGGTGCGATTTGCCGGTGGGGGATTTCCCCCATCCACAGTAATCAATGCTATAGCCTAAATAGACCATATCAAATATAGCCTATTTATATTTTTAAATATGCAACACGCACGTTTAAACAACAAACAATAAAATCTGAACCAGCACTTCTGTTCCTGTATTGAGAGATAACATGCAGTGTGTTTCAGTTACGATCCTGGTTCTAGTGGCCTTAATACATTCACGGCTTTTTAAAATGTCACAAAGCGTTTTGAGATGGTTTTGAACGAAATATTGAAGTTTATAATTAAGTATTTTGGCACACCACGCCGAGTGCCGCTACGCATTTTTCTAAAATGGGGTTTTATTCTGGCATGTTGAATTAGAGTTCGACAAACGTGGCGGCGCGTTCACTTGAATTTATTTTTCTCATAACAGCTAAAAGAACTTAATAGGCTATAGCCTGCTCCGTAGTTTTTGGACATACAGATATGAAATCATCTTTTAAAACTGTAAAAGGTCTACGCTAACAATAGGCTAACGACAAAACGTTTTCTCACTCATGTGAGCGAACGCTGGAGAAACAAATGTTTGGGCATTTCTCAGTAAATTCATGGCTGAGTGGTAGAACTTACGGTTCGATCATTAAGATAACACGGGTTCAAATCCCGAACAAACATGGACTATTGTAAATTTTATATTTATTAATGCAGAGAGATTCACACCATATAGGCCTAGTTTTTTGCTTATATTTATAAAATAAAATTACCATGCATTTCCATTTTACACTAACACTGCCGCCGAGCTCTGGCGAGGGCGGCGCGGTGCGTCTTGGACGGCGAGGAGAGTTGAAATCAGGTCAACTTTATGGTAATGAGCTATGATGCGATTCGGCGGCAACCGGCGGCAACGAATCGGAATGTAGAAGTGCTCCGTTTGAGAGGATTCCAGAAAGCAGTCCTGTAAACTTTGGTTCCGACCACATTAGTTCCCAAGCAAAATAGAGGAGAGGTTGATCATTGGTAAGATTTGAATTTGATAAGAAAGCGCGCAAGACTATTTATAGGCAAGATTTTCGCGCTAATACACTTTTTTTTCTGCGGGAATGTAAATTAGAATAGAACTTAACCATGAACACAAAAGCCACACCACACACATGGCTTTTAATTGCCCAGATAGCACACTTTTATCTGATGTGATATTTACATCTGGAAGACGTATTTTTAAGAGTGTTTGCTCATCTGCAATACGTCTATAGGACGTTTCCTGTCAGATGTCAAATAGACGTTTAGAAGATGTCTTCAAGATGTAATGATTTAGAATGCATGTTAAACTGACATCTTCTAAACGTCTATTTGACATCTGACAGGAAACGTCCTATAGACGTATTGCAGATGAGCAAACACTCTTAAAAATATGTCTTCCAGATGTAAATATCACATCAAATAGAAGTGTGCTATCTGGGTGGTTTATTTCGTCAGCAAACATGTCACTATAATTGTTAAGTTCTTTCCATCGATCAATTTTCTGCAAAAATAACGATCGACATGCTTGTTTGCTTTGCGGCCCCTTTAAATGAAGTTTTAAAAAAAGACCAAACATTCGATCTACGTCAGAGTGTCCACGAATCTTTCCACGGCGTCGCTGGCAGGGCGGCGTGAGCGAATTGTGCCGCTCTCGCCGGCGGCGGTGTGAACGCACAGTTAAGGAACAAATAGACTTTACATCTGTATAATAATACCAATCGTAATTTCAAAAGCAGTTCTGTAAAAAATAAATAAATAAATAAAAATTATATATATATATATATATATATATTTAAATTTTTTTTTTTATTCCCTATAGCCTACATAGAGTTTTTAAAAACATGGTTTTAAGGTGTGATTTGCCAGGGGGGACAAGGATTTCCTTCTGGTCTAAACATCCCTGCATTATTTTAACCCCCCACCCCCTCCCCTCCCTCCCTCCCTCCCTCCAATCAATGCTATAGGCTACTTCATCAATAGACCATATAAAATATATAAAATAGAGATATGCAACAGGCATGTTTAAATGACAAACAATATAATCAAAACCAGCGTTTTCGTTGTTCATTAGTTCCAGAGCATGCACGGCTTTTCAAAATGTCACAAAGCGTTTTGAGATGATTTTGAATGAAATATTGATGTTTATAATTAAGTGATTTGGCACACCACGCCGAGTGGCGCTATGCGTTGTTCTATAGTCGGGTTTTATTCTGGCATGTTGAGTTAGTGTTTGACAAACGCGGCGGCGCGTTCATTTGGATTTATTTTTCTCATAACAGCTAAATAACTTAATAGGCTACTCTGTAATTTTTGGTCATACAGATAAGAGTAGAGTAGCCTACATAGTTCAAAACTGTAAACTTTTATTCATATTAGGCTAACGACAAAAGTGTTTTGTCTAAAGCCTTTAAATGTCTAAATATTTAGGCTAATACATGTTATCTGATTATGTAATCCATATGAAAACGAGAGGTAAAGAGGATCTACTCAAACATGTTTAGCTATATGTGAGTAGCCTAGAAATCTAAACGCACCCTAGCGGCAGCAAAAATTATTTTGCAGCCAGTGTGGTCTAGCAACTCTCCGTTGGCATTCAAGCTGGAAAAACCTAACTCTGGTCAGGCCAATCACATCGTGTATAGAGTTGGTGGGCCGGCTTAACATAATGACGGCAGAGTTGTGACGGTTCCGCGTGATTTCCATAGGTGATTTCCCTGCTACTTGAAAACAAAGAAGATGCTGCTGGCGAACAGCGGTCTTTCGAAATGGCTTTGGCCGCGACTCTGGATGTCTTGGAGATAAGAAAACATCACTTAAGTCATTCTTAAAAAAGGAAGATGTGTTCGGAGTTTTGACGACCGGATACGGCAAAAGTTTAATATATCAACTAGCTCCGCTGGTGGAAAAACGCATGGGACTCGCTCAGCCACAGCCGTTCGTTGCTCTGGTTGGTTGTAGTGCTGTCCTATTGCGTGCAGAGGGAATTTGAAAGACAACCGTTTATCCCGCCCCTCGGATTGAGGTATGCCAATTGTGAGTTCCCAGACCTAACATCTTGATGTAGGTCTGGCTTGCCAGGGAATGTGAGCGCTTCCCAATGAGAAAATGACAAGGCAAGGGTGAAAATCTCGTTCTAAATACTAAATTAAAATGTAAACAGATCAAATAATTTATTTGTCGAAATGTTGCGATATTGTTTCATTTAAGTTCATAATTATTCTATAAATGTTATTTAGTTCAACAGCAGCACCACGAAGCACCGTGGTTCGAGATTTATTTGAATAGGCCTAATAAAAAAAAAAAAAACTTAATTCACATATTGCATGCACCCTGGTTGAAGGATCCAAAGATCCCTGTGGAATTTAATATTGAGTTGAACATTTTGTTCATGACAACAAATGTACATGCGTTTGAAAATTATATTTAGTTTTGCTTGGAAAAAGCTGCCCAAAACAGTTTTATTTCTTCAATTATTGAAATAATGAAATATTTAGTAATAAACTTTTATGACAGAAATATCACTACATGTAGCTTGAATAATTTAATTCATTCATTATCAACACTTTAATAGCCTAATGCTAATGTCTAGAATAGCGATTTAAGTGTGAATTGCGACTTCTCTTTGTTTTAAAGGGGACCTATTATGCCCCTTTTCACAAGATGTAAAATAAGTCTCTGATGTTCCCAGAGTGTGTATGTGAAGTTTTAGCTCAAAATACCCAACAGATAATTTTTTACAGCATGTTTAAATTGTCACTTTTTGTGTCTCAGAAAAACGCACCGTTTTAGTGTGTATCCCTTTAAATGCAAATGAGCAGCTGCTGCCGGCCCAGAGGGCGGAGCCTCACGAGTGACGAGCTCGCGCTCAGTCAGGACAATCTCATCTCACGGAATGATAATATCAAAACATAAACTCTCAGTAGCCCTGTTCATTTCGACCCGGAGTCAGTCAATAATGCCCACAGAGCTGGATAATAGATGCTGTATGGAGATAGAACGGGTATAGTCTAGTTTAATTACGGTTATAACTTATTTTTCCATCTTGCTTTTATCCACTATTAGTAGGCTACAAGCCTGTTGTAGCGGACTGCCCGAATGTTGTAAAAATATACTGATGAGTTCAATGAAGTTAATTGTACATCACACAAAAGACGAAGTGTCAATTTCACTCCAGAAAATCACTGTAAGAGCTGAATAAACACTGTATAAGAAGTCCGCATTAAAGGGGAACTGAAACAAAAAAATAATAATTCGATAACATGTTGGTTATTAAAATTGTAAACAAATTAATTCAAAAATAATGTTTTCCAAATACTGAAATTAACATTTGTTGTTATCAGAGCGCAGCTGTGTTCAATGACGTCACTGGTATGGAACCACTGTAGGCTACTAACGTTATGTCAGGCTACTCTACTGCTACTCTGACTGATTTTGACAGTATGGACAGAGAACTGTACAAGTTAACACTAAAAACAGCATTTAAGTAAGAAATTGAATCATCAAATGAAATAATTAAACTGCATATTCTTCACTGTATGATTAAAACGTATACTGCTTCTTATAGACTGCTGTCACTTTAAGAACTACAGTAATGCAGGGATCTGGAATATACTGATACACATAGAACCTTGTGTTTTTGACACTTTAAATGCAATATGACGATAAAGAGAATTTAGTTTAGTTCCCGCGCTGTGACAGCTGGCTGTCTGTGCATTGCGTTTAGGCTGTGCGCTCATCAAATTTAAACTGGCAAGGCGCGCCGCCGCGTCTCTCATACACAGTTTGAAAGCGGCTGAAATCACAGTAATAAGTATCTTGCGGATGTCGTCGATGGAAATTGCTTATATTGGATAGCATCCTCGATGTCGGATTCATTTAGCAAGGTGATCTACGGTGAAGGTGAACATTCACGATAACAACTAAGAGGTGAGTGGAACTTGTTTACAGGACCCGCCGGGGTCACATTTATGCCACAGTCATTTTGCAAACATGTTATTAGGTCCTTGATGGCATCGGATGTGTTATATTCGCTTGTTGGACAGATCACAATGCAATAAGACCCCCCCCTCGATCTGTTATGCTCTTGAGATACTATTTTGCTGGAGCTGTCAAGGTAGCCTACCATGCCAGTTACGTCACGGGCCGTTGAAGCTCAAGATGGCGGCGCCCTAGTAACAAAACACCAAACTAACATCACTGTTTCCCCCCCTTGTAACTACTTCAGTAGTTTTAAGTGACCACAGATAACAATGATAACACATCTGTTATATCCCCTTTACTTCCTATTTCATTTCAGTTCCCCTTTAAAGTCTTATCCATAAACTCTCTCCCTCTCCCTTTCATTATCATCAACATACACAGCGAAGTACAAAATACACCTGTTACAACTAACAGTAAACAAATATTATACACACATTTTCAGGGGGTGCTTAATAAACTGGTAAACTGTAGATCCGTAAAACAACTCCTATGAACTGGAATAAAGTGCCAGTGCACAGAATCCCACCCAACTTTCCAGACCCGCGATCGAGAGGAGGTTGGTCGGGCACAGACCACGAGTGAAATGGCTAGCTGCTGCCGACAAGAAACAGTGGGAAGCAATCAACAGAGATTTGTCCCTGACCCTAGAGCAACTTAAAGGCACAGCGGAAAAGAAGTTGGAGAGTATGGGGGACATCATCCACCAGTATGGAGCAGAACGCTTTGGTATACAAGAAGGGAAAGGCCAGAAAAAGTCTCCAACTGCGACAACCTCCAGGAGGCAACAAGAGATCAAGCGCCTCATCCAACAGAGGAGGCAACTGCGGAAGCAGTGGAAGAAAGCCTTGGAGGGGGAAAAGGAAGGCATTGAGGTGCTTCAAGCTGACATCAAAAACCGATTGGCATCCCTCCGCAGAGCAGAAAACCTACGGAAACGCAGAAGGAAAAAAGAAAGATCTGGAACACAGTTCCAGACCCCTTCAAGTTTCTAAAAATCCTTTTCATTAGAGAGAAAAGTGGATCTCTGAAGGCAGCAAGGAAAGACCTAGAAGATCACCTAAAAGCGACACACTCTGATACAAAACGACATGAACGGATGACCATTCCACTAGACATCCCACCAATCAACTCTCCAGAACATCAGATGGAGACTGGTCCTCCAACCTGGAGAGAAGTGGAAAAGGCAGTACAACGGGGAAGGGCGGCATCAGCACCAGGTCCTAATGGAGGTATACAAGAACGCGCCGCATGTCCTGAGGTTTCTTTGGAAGCTCATGAGAACAGTGTGGCAGAGGAAGATGGTGCCCAAAGTGTGGCGTAGGGCAGGAGGGGTCCTGATCCCAAAGGAGAAGAAGGCGGAGAACATCAGCCAATTTCGGCCAATATCCTTACTAAATGTAGAGGGTAAAATCTTCTTCAGCGTCATTGCTAAAAGGATGTCCGAATACCTTCAAAGAAATAAGTACGTTTATACATCAATACAGAAAGCAGGAATCTCAGGCTTTTCTGGATGCTTGGAACACTCTAGCATGATCTGGAACCAGATCTAGACCACAAAGGCAAGGAAAAAGGACCTCCATGTTGTCTTTTTGGACCTTGCTAGTGCCTTTGGGTCAGTGCCCCATGAACTCCTGTGGGCCGCCTTCACCTTCTTTCACATTCCGGACACTATTACCACCCTGGTTAAATCCTACTTCCAAGACCTGCAGTTCTGTTTTACCACAGCTGATTTTACCACGTCTTGGCAATCCTTGGAGGTTGGCATCATGGTGGGATGCACCATCTCACCCCTGGCCTTTACAATGGCAATGGAGGTCATCATCCGGGCGTCAAAATGGGTAGTGGGTGGGCAGCGGCTTAACTTGGGCACTCGCCTTCCTCCCCTCAGAGCTTTTATGGATAACATCACTACTCTGACCACCACTGCTCCATGTACCAGGAAGCTGCTCGGAAAACTGGAAGAGAACATCAGCTGGGCTCGCTTGAAGATAAAGCCATCAAAGTCACGCAGCATCTCCATTGTCACGGGGGTGCTCTCTGACTGCAGATTCTTCATTGGAGAGGAGCCCATCCCAACAGTATCCGACCAGCCTGTTAAGAGCCTTGGAAGGTGGTATGATGCCAGCCTGAAGGATAAAGATCAGGTACAACAGCTGCGGAAAGAAATCAGAAGTGGGCTCCAGGCTATCAACAACACTCAGCTCCCTGGAAGATTGAAGGCCTGGTGTTTACAGTTTGGCCTTCTTCCCCGAGTGCTGTGGCCCCTTACCACTTTTGAGGTCCCAATCTCAACGGTGGAGAAGTTGGAAAGAGGAATCACAGGCTACATCAAGAAATGGCTTGGAGTGCCTCGATGCCTTACCACCATTGGCCTCTACGGAGATTGCGCCCTCAAACTGCCCCTCACCAGTCTCACAGAGGAATTCAATGTTCTTCCAACACCAAGCAATCTCCATCAGTGGTTGGGTGAAGATCCAGGATGTGCCCTCTGCTCCAGGCCAGGTTCTCTCAAGCACATACTGACCGGGTGTAGAGTCAGCCTCACCCAGGGACGTTATACGTGGCGTCATAACCAAGTCCTTAAGATCCTCGCAGCCACCCTGGAAAACAAACGGACTGCTTCCAACTCCCTACCACCATCAGCACCCAATCCACTGCATATCAACTTTGTCCGCATGGGGGCAAAGGTAGCCAGTTGCAGGCCCACTCCTCTGGAGCATGGTCAGCTCGAGGGGCCTGTGACTGGAAGATTCTAGTGGATGTTGGTCAGCGGCTTGTTTTTCCTCCAGAGATTGCAATCACCACACTTAGGCCTGACTTTTGGCGCTTTTCCACTGCATGGTACGGTACGGTTCGGTTCGGTACGGCACGCTTTGGCGCTTTTCCACTGCATGGTACGGTACGGCTCGGCTCGGTACGGCTCACTTGTGGCGCTTTTCCACTGCATGGTACGGTACGGTACGGCTCACTTCGGCTCGCTTTAAATGGTACCACCTCTGTTGAGGTTCCAAGCGTACCGTACCGATACTAAAATGTGACGTGGAAACACTGTAGATCACTGATTGGTCAGACAGACAGAATCGTCACTACCAGCGTCATTGTATTTGCGAGACATCAAACCCGCTAGATTTAAATAGCCAGTAACAGCCACCGCTGTAGCACCTGTTTTAAAACTACTTGCTTGACTTGCTTGAAGAAAAAAAACTTCCAAAAAATAAATGGCTGAATCGTGGTCAGTGGACGAGAAGCGCAGACGTTCCTCTTGTTGGTTGCCAAGGAGCGGATAAACTATAACGATCAGTCATAATCCCACCCACTTTGAAGCGGTACTAAAACTGCAGTGGAAAAGCAACCGAGCTAAAGCGAACCGAGCCGTGCCGCGCCGAGCCAAGTCGTACCACGCAGTGGAAAAGCGAAGCGAGCCGAACCGTGCCGCGCCGAACCGTACTGAGCCGTACCGAGCCGTACCATGCAGTGGAAAAGCGGCAATAGTTCTCTGGTCCCTCTCTCTGAAGAAGGTCTTCATCTTTGAATTCACTGTACCCTGGGAGGACTCAGTGGATGAGGCATATGAGCAAAAACAACTACGCTATGCTGACCTAGCTGCTGAAGCACAAGATCGCGGATGGAGAACTGAAGTCCGTCCAGTGGCGGTGGGGTGCAGGGGGTTTGTGGCAGTGTCTACCACCAGACTGCTTGGAGACCTGGGAATCAGAGGCCAGAGTCCACGCCAGGCCATCAAAGCAATGTCTGAGGCAGCTGAGAGAAGCAGCCAGTGGCTGTGGATAAAGAGACAAGACTCTTGCTGGGCTCCAGCTTGATTAGGTGATTGGGGGATACACTGCGGGGACTTGATCACCCCCGTAGGGCCTTCTTCAGCCAAGGATGTCTAGTTATAATGGCCGAAACATCCAATGAAGTTTGAGGTGTACTAGTCAAGTCAAGTCAAGTCAAGTCAAATATATTTATATAGCGCTTTTCACAATACAGATTGTATCAAAGCTGCTTCACAGTATCAATCAAAACAACTTAACAATGTTTGTTTATTACTGGAAAAAAGACATCCAAGTTTGGTAGAGCTGATCAATGGTATGATTGGTTAATTAATTTGAATATCCCCAACTGAGCAAGCCAAAGGCAACAGTGGCAAGGAACCGAAAAACTCCATCCAGTGACCTAATGGTGTCCTAACACCACATCAGATGACCCAATGGAGAAAAAAAAACCTTGGGAGAACCCAGGCTCAGTCGGGGGCCAGTTCTCCTCTGGCGTTTATGAACTAGAGGCCGAATTTACAGTAACTGTAAGATAAAAATTTATATGAATGCCTGGCTAAATAGATGCGTCTTCAGTCTAGTTTTAAACTGGGAGAGCGAGTCTGAGCTACGAACAATATCAGGAAGGCTATTCCAGAGCTTCGGAGCTAAATGTGAAAATGCTCTGCCTCCTTTGGTGGATCTGGATATCCTAGGAATGACCAGAAGCCTCGAATTTAGTGATCTTAAAGAGCGCGATGGATTGTAAGGCGATAGAAGATCCGTTAAATAGACTGGAGCTAAACCATTTAGAGCTTTATAAGTCAAAAGCAATACCTTGTATTTAATACGGAACTTTATAGGTAACCAATGAAGTGATGATAAAATCGGTGTTATATGATCATATTTTCTTGATCTAGTAAGAACTCTAGCGGCTGCATTTTGGACTAACTGTAGCTTGTTTATTGAAGATGCAGGACAACCAGCTAATAAAGCATTACAGTAATCTGGTCTCGAGGTCATGAATGCATGAACTAACTTTTCTGCATCAGAGACTGATAGCATATTACGTAGCTTAGCAATGTTTCTAAGGTGGAAAAAGGCAGTTTTTGTAACATATGAAATATGCTTTTCAAAAGACAGGTTGCAGTCTAATGTAACACCCAGGTCTTTTTACTGTAGCGGATAAAGTAACAGGGCATCCTACTATGTTAAAGTTGTGCTGTGAAAGGTTTTGTGGACGGTTTTTAGAACCGATAAGTATTACCTCTGTCTTGTCTGGATTTAATAAAAGAAAATTACGCGTCATCCAATCTTTTATATCTTTAACACAATCTGGATAATTATCCCAAAAATTTGGATAATTTAGCGTATTCATCTGGCCGTGATGAAATATATATTTGAGTGTCATCAGCATAACAATGGAAACTAATTCCATGTTTCCTTAGAATATTACCAAGTGGCAGCATATATATAAACATAGTTTGCCAAAGTTATAATCGATTTTTCTCCATTTAAGTAGACGAAATGGTAGCGGTCAGATAAGTATGACCTGAACCAGCTTAATGCTTGTCCTTGAACACCAGTTTAATTTTGTAGTCGATTTAAGAGTATTGTGTGATCTATTGTATCGAACGCAGCACTAAGATCAAGTAAAACTAGTACTGAGATACAGCCTTGGTCCGAAGCTAAAAGTAAATCATTTGTGATTCTAACAAGCGCAGTTTCAGTGCTATGATGTGGCCTGAATCCAGACTGAAACTTTTCATAGATGTCGTTTTCTTGCAAGAAAGAGCCGAGTTGAGCGGACACAACTTTTTCTAATATTTTTGACATAAATGGAAGATTCGAAATGGGTCTGTAATTTGCTAGGTTATTTGGATCTAATTGTGGTTTCTTAATAAGAGGTTTTATAACTGCCAGCTTGAACGTTCTTGGAACATGACCTAAAGATAAAGATGAGTTAATAATATTGAGAAGAGGCTCTTCCACTATAGGTAACAATTCTTTCAGTAGTTCAGTTGGTATAGGATCTAATAAACATGTTGTTGTTTTAGATGAAGTGATAAGTTTATTTAACTCTTTTTGTTCTATGGTTGTAAAGCATTGTAATTGTTCTTGCGGGGTGATAATTGCGGCCGAATTATAAGGCGCGAGCAAAGATCGAACGTTTACGATTTTGATTCTGATGCTTTCAATTTTCTCGGTGAAGAAGTTTATGAAATCATTACTACTAAACTGTAACAAGGTATTTTGTTCAGACGACGTCTGTTTTTTTTTTGTTAGTCTAGCCACGGTATTAAATAAAAACCTTGGATTATTTCGGTTGTTTTCTATTAATTTGCTGAGGTGCTCAGCCCTGGCCATTTTAAGTGCCTTTTTATAAAGTGACATACTGTCTTTCCACGCGATTCTAAAGACCTCTAAATTAGTTTTTTTTCCATTTACGCTCTAAATTACGGGTTTCTCTCTTTAAATCATACGTAGTATTATTGTACCATGGTGCTATACTTTTTTCTCTGACCTTTTTTAATCTAATGGGTGCAACAATATCCAATGTTCTAGAGAGAATGGTGCTCATAGTGCTAGTTAGTTTGTCTAATTCATCTGTTTGTTTGGGTTCAGGCAGCAGCTGAGACAGATCAGATAAGCTATTTGAGAAATGATCTATGGTGTATGGACGAATTGTTCTACCTGGTCGATAACGTGGCGCAGCATGACATATTACAACAGTGCGTAATATGCAAGTTACCAAGTAGTGGTCAGTGACATCATCACTTTGTGGAATGATATCTATATCGGTTGGATTGGTTCCATATGATATAATTAAATCGAGTGTATGATTAAGACGATGAGTTGGTCCGGTGACGTTTTGCTTGACCCCGAAGGAGTTTAATAAATCTGTAAACGCAGCCCCTAACGCATCATTTAAATTATCTACGTGTATGTTAAAATCTCCAACAATTAATGCTTTATCGACGTTGACAAAAAGATCTGATAGAAAGTCAGCAAACTCTTTTAGGAAATTGGCGTAAGGCCCTGGAGGTCTATATACGGTAGCCAATGCTAGAGATAATAGGGATTTTTTTCTTACATCTAAGAGCGTAACATTTAGCACTTCAAACGAATTAAACCTATGACGAGTTTTCTGAGTAACATTAAGGATATCTCTGTAGATTGTTGCAACACCGCCGCCACGACCGATCAGACGGGGCTCATGCTTATAACAGTATCCTGGCGGAGTAGACTCATTTAGACCGAAATAATCATTTGGTTTAAGCCGGGTTTCAGTAAGGCACAGAACATCGAAATTATTATCTGTGACCATTTCATTTACAATAACCGCCTTAGGTGTGAGCGATCTAATGTTTAGAAGACCTAGCTTTAGAAATTGTTTTTGTTCACTAATAGCGAGATTTTTTGTTTTAATAACAATTAGATTTTTTCTAGATCCCGCAGTTGATTTATTATTTGATCTTAGTAAACGAGGAATAGACACAGTTTCTATGCAATGTTCTACACTAGTATTAATATCAATTAAATTGGTGCAGTATAGACTGTGATTTGGATTTTTGGTTACTAGTCAAATGGTATTTAACATCTTGGAGATGTTATCCGACAGAAGATCTGCCCCGATTCTACTTGGGTGTAAGCCATCAGCGCGGAAGAGCCTTGGTCGCTCCCAAAACAGATTCCAATTATTTACAAAAATCAGTTTCTGCTCATTGCACCATGACAATAACCATTCATTTAGCGCAAATAATCTACTGAACTTTTCATCCCCTCGTCGGTACGTAGGAAGCGGTCCAGACACAATAATCGATGTTTCAGGCGATGTGCTGCGTACCGTATCGATAAGGCTCCTGAAGTCTTTCTTCAAGACCTCCGTCCGTCGCAGCCTAATGTCGTTAGCTCCCGCGTGCAGCACAACAGCTCCGACGCGCTCGTCACCGCTCAAGATCTCAGTTACCCGCGCAGTGATATCGAGAACACGAGCACCAGGAAAGCAGTGACTGTGCACCTTACTTTTACCTAACGTAGCGTGGACGTGTCGGACGGTGGAATCGCCGATGATCACAGCATCGCGTTCCGTTTCACGAAGAGGGGAGAAGCGGTTCTGAGTGGAGATCTCGAAAACCAGGAGGGGCGAAAAGATTCTTGTCCTGGCACGCGGCTTCCGCGGAACCACCCAGGCTTCGGGTTGGTGTGTTGGAGCCGGAGTGAATGAAATCATGGCTGATCGTGACCTGGACGCTCGGGACCAATGCTGAGAAACGCACGGAGTAGACGAGGTCAGCGTCAGCGGGTTACTAACGTTAATCACTGATCCGTGTGCATCAGCGCGTGATGTTTCAAGAACTAAACGCCGGTCTCTCAGCTCAGCTTGTCTCTCTAGAAGGTCACGGATCTGCTTTTCTACAGCTTCTAATTCAGACTGCACCGCCAGCAATTCAGATCTGTTCTCATCTGCACCAAAAGGTAGACAACATACACCTGACATATTCGCCATTTTAACAGATGGACAGTAAGTTAGCAATGATGCAACCAGTGATGCTATTAATATTTATACTAATTTATGACTCAAGTCTTGGGTAAAAAACGTCTTTTTAGTGGTATGGGTGGAATGTAGACGCACGATAGACGGGAAAACAAACAAACTCACAGTGGGCAACGAGGCTGACAAAAGCAGTCGATCGCAGGGCGAACAGCAGTGAAGCGGTGTCTCGCTCTACGACCAACAACCAATGTTCAAACCGTATTTGCGCAAACAAACAAACGCAAACAAACAAACTCACAGCGGACAACGAGGCTGACAAAAGCAGTCGATCGCAGGGCGAACAGCAGTGAAGCGCTGTCTCGCTCTACGACCAACAACCAATGTTCAAACCGTATTTGCGCAAACAAACAAACGCAAACAAACAAAATCACAGCGGGCAACGAGGCTGACAAAAGCAGTCGATCGCAGGGCGAACAGCAGTGAAGCGGTGTCTTGCTCTACGACCAACAACCAATGTTCAAACCGTATTTGCGCAAACAAACAAACTCACAGCGGGCAACGAGGCTGACAAAAGCAGTCGATCGCAGGGCGAACAGCAGTGAAGCGGTGTCTCGCTCTACGACCAACAACCAATGTTCCAACCGTATTTGCGGTTCCAGCCGTATAATGGCTTGAGACGCGTCTGGCCAACAGTCCGAGTTGTAATTATGAGTTAAATGATGGTTCAGAACAGAATAAAGAGAGAAATACGGAAAAACAGAAGGAAATACGAAGCTAATACGAGGCTTAGACAGCCACGACGCAAACAAACTCAAAGCTCACAGCAGGCAGCGAGGCGGACAAAAGCAATCGAGCAAGCCCGACGATGTGACTACTGACGATGTGTCCCTCGGATCACCCATCAAGGGAGGATGCCCACCGGAAAACTCCACTATGACAACTACATTGCCAAGGTCAAGTACATTCTCCTGGTACGCGCTTGCACTTAAAGGATGTATTACATCTCGTCCTGTGTTTCCTGAAAAATTGGACGCCTTAGATGTAAAGTTATTCGCTGTCAAAGCGACGCCAAAATGAATGGGAGTCAATGGAATGCTAACAGCAGGTGAAGTTCTGCTACAATGGCGGCCCCCGTGAAGCTTCAGTTTCCGGCTGATGGATTACCCCCTTGCTCTCAACTCGCTGTGAACTCGATCAGGGCGGTTCTATGTTAGAACGGCAGTGTCTGTATACACTCGTGGGCGGGGCCTGTGACATAACTAAAGCCGCATTCTGAAAACAGGTCGTTGGGAGACACTGCTTATGATTTATGGGGATTTAAAAAAAAGGAGTGGGTGGATTTTTATCACTGCTGGGTGGTTGTGTACACACACTGCCATCACACATTTATGTCCAAACACCATGCAAAAGTGAATTTTGCATAATAGGTCCCCTTTAAGTCAGTTTTAAATCAGGGTTTGGAGGGACAGTTCACTGCTTTATCGTGGGGTTGCAGGATAGGTGTTAATGTTCCATCTTTCATATGGAGAGTGTCGGATAGCCAGCCTGATGAGCAAAGGCAAAATTATTTTAAGTATAAATCTCTCAATGTGTCCAAATGTAGGTTATATATATTATTAAATTATAAATATTGTAGTTTATTTATTGTAGCCTATTTAAAGTTTTTTTCACACAATATTCAATTGAAATGTTCAATCCAGTTGTTTCAACTTTTGTAGAGTTTTAGAATGTTTGAGCAGTGTGTGATTGTCAACAATCTGGCATTATCTAAACATGAACTCAGGGTTCAACGAAAAAGTAGGAAGTAGCTGCCATTGACAGCCGGAAGTAGCTGCCATTGACAGCCGGAAGCCCTGCCAAATTAGGAGGGACCTGCCAATCGTGGTAGCCAATCAGTATTGTCCAACGTAGCACCAACCAATCACATGTAACTGGAAGTCAAGCGACAGCAGTCAATGGTGGCGCCGGTGAATTTTCAGTAATGGCGGCGGTGTTTGGCTCGGTAAGTTCGTAAATGAAATATCAGATTAATAAATAATTGTTGTTTATTAAGGAAGAGGGCACACTCCTGCTGGCTTGACAGTATGTATTTACTTTCTTTTATACATTTGATTTAAATGTGGTTAAAATAGTAACTGAGAAATTTAATGGTATGGCAACATGGTCTTCAATTATTCTCTTTTTAATCATGCTCATTTTTATGCTCCTCAAATTTAAATATTCAGGTGTAACAAATTGGAGAGAGAAGTCTGTGACATGTCAAGAATATTACCAGATGTACACATTGCAGCCCTGCAGACACTGCAATGAAATTTATAAGAACTGCTTACCAGGTGTATACATTATGAATGAAAATGTGATCACTTCTCGGTGCTTAATGACAAAATGCAATAAGAATGGTCACTCATGTGGCTGCATCCATGTGTACTGTTAATAAGGTAATTTGGATATTAATGTCACAATTTTCTTATGAATCCTTTAGGTCATGTTGGAAGAGGAAAACGAGGAGAAATGCAAGGCTTTTACTCGGAAAACACCCATCCAGGGTTTTGCAGTGATTGGTGTTAGCTGCTGGAGAGTAGAGGCTGACATTTTTTCGGGAATTCCTGCAGGATGGGAGTCATCTTTGCTATTAATCACAGGATTTGGACGGTACAGGATAAATGGTTAACGGGAGCAGACGGGAGCGGGAATCAACCAATAGCAAATACGACAAAAAAAGAAAAAAGTAAATGCACCATTTTGTAGTTTCCTTTTAATACGCCTACAATGTAAAGCAATTAAAAAATAACTACACGACCCAGCCGTCCCAGAAGCCATCAGTGCTTTTTGCCACGGCTTACCGCTGGAATTCAAAGAGCAGTGATGGAGGAAGCTAACAGCCGCGGAGAAGTCGATGTGGCAAAAAATGATTTACAGCGCAAAGTCAGAAGTAATGACATGTCTATTAAGTTCACAGAACTGGTCGGAAAGTCTGAAATATTAATTAAGTTTATGAGAGTAGAATGTTGAAAATCGTTAACATGTAATTAAAAAAAAACTATAAATGTAAACTATAAATATATTGTTTACTCAATAAATTAGTAAAATCCAGCTTTATGTGCTGTTTGGGTTTATTAAACTATTGTAGACATGGTGTGAACTATGTACTGTTTTTCTTTTATTTGCTGTCTTCCATTTTCTGGAGAAAATCTAGAAACAGGGGCTCAGCAGCTGGTCTAAAACAGGATGGAGAGCAGATTAAATCAAATTCTATGTATTAACTAAACACTAATTGAAGAAAAAAATATATGGGAGCGGTACAGGAGCGGGAGTCAGTTTAAACAGGAGCGGGATGGGAGTGGGAGTCAATTTACCAGGAGCGGGATGGGATGGGATTATTTTTTAAACTTTCTATGGGAGTGGGACGGGACAAGATTTCTTTCTATGGGAGTGGGATGGGACAGGAGTGAAAATCCACTCCCGTGTCATCCTCTACTGGAGAGTGAAAATTCGTTTAATCCACCAGTTCCAGTCTAAAAGCCTACTTAATCATCTAACTATTCTTTCTTTTTTCTAACTAGTCTTTAACTTAACAAATTCTTTCTTTCTAACTTTGCTAATAAGCTAATAGAAGAGGTCAAGTCTGAAGAAGACCCTCATCAGTCTGTTTTCTGCTGACCAAGTTACTACAGGTTACAGGGGTCAAACACTACGTGACTTGTGTGATTGGATTCACAGAACTGTACTTTTATGTGTATTTCTTTAATGAATAAAGTGAACATTATCTGTACTACTTTCTGAGGAAGGAATGTTTCAGTATGTTTTGGTAGTCTGTGCTCAGGCCCTCTACAACTTTGGAGGAACTGTGATTCCCTTGTGCTTTTGTGTGTGTTGAATGCTCTGTGCAGGGGCCTGTTTCAATAAGAAGGTTCAACCAACTCTGAGTTAAAACTTGAACTCTGAGTTGACTTACCCTGAGATGGGAAACTTCCCTTTCGTTGTCACTTTTCGAGTTACGTCGGATGACGACGAATGGGGTTTCGCTTAGAAAGCCTATCAGCTTCGAGTATTACAAAACGAGCCTATGGCAAAGAAATGCCATGGGTCTGCGGAATTTGCATGACGTAACTCCGCCCCACCTCGTGGGTATAAAAGGAGGAAGTCCGCAACAGCAGTTTATGTTTTCGTTTCGGAGCCAAGTTTATTCTTCTCTCCACAAGCCATCTCTGAATTGTCAGCTTCACGAACGAGTGCCTCGAGTGTTGGTGTGACGGCGATCTACGGCGAGAGCGTGCTTCCTGCTGATCTGCTGCAGTGATTTGCCAGTCGGCGCGTTTCTCCCCGGGTGCTTCAACACTTGAGTTTTCTCACTAAAAGAGCTTACACGCGGCACGTCTTTTTAAAGATGCCTCGCCCGTGTACTTCTGGTTGCGGCAGATTGGTATCGGACTCTGATGGGCACGAGCGTTGCATAGTATGTTTGGGCATTGATCATGCTAGAGCAGCGCTCGTGGATGACTCATGTTTTCTCTGTGGGAACATGACCATCGCGTCATTACGGTCGAGACTCGGTGAACTCGCAAGAGTGAGAGTCCCCTCATCCACCCCCCGCCCTGCGGCTGGTGGCCAGGGTGACCTGAGGGTGACGGTCTGGAACAAGGCGCCGACTATGTGTCCGCGACCCCAGCCCCCCTCTTCAATGACGGTGCCCGCTAGTGAACTGCCGATTCCTGCGGGTCTACCCTCTGGTGGCCCGCGTGTTTCGGTTGAAGCTACAGAGGATGATGTCATGTCTGTTGCTGCATCACAAGGTGGGTTTGATTCTTCTGGAAGTGAGGGCTCGTCACAGCTGCCACCTTCCGGTGTGCATACGGCTGTGCTCGAGTCTGATCCGGAGATGACGGCCATGCTTTCCCGGGCAGCCGCGAGCATCGGGCTTGAGTGGAGGCCTCCACCCTGTCCTGAGCGCTCGCGGCTGGACGATTGGTTTTTGGGTAAGGCCGCCGACCCTCGTCCTCTGCAAACCCCAATACCTTTCTTCCCGGATGTGCATGATGAGATCTCGAAGTCCTGGAAGACCCCGTTGTCTTCCCGTGACCGCTCGTTGGTCTCATCCGCCTTTCCTCCCCTCGATGATGCAGCCGCCCGTGGGTACACTGGGCTCCCCCCGGTTGAACGCTCTGTTGCCATGCAACTATGTCCTCAGAGTGCTTCTTCTCGTGGCGAGCCTAAGCACCCATCCAAAACCTGTAGATTTTCGTCGACCTTGGTGGCGAAGTCTTACAGAGCGGCGGGACAGGCGGCTGCGTCACTGCATGCTATGGCCACTCTGCAGGTCTACCAGGCCCAGATGCTCAGAGACATGCACGAGGGTAGGACAGACCCAGGGCTCTTCAATGAGCTGCGCGCCGCGACCGACCTTGCTCTCCGGGCGACGAAGGTTACCGCGCGCTCCCTGGGTCAGGTGATGTCCACAGCCGTGGTCCAGGAGAGACATCTCTGGCTGAACCTGGCTGACATGCGGGACGCGGAGCGGACCCGTCTGCTTAACGCCCCCTTGTCCCAGGCCGGCCTCTTCGGCGGTGCGGTTGAAGACTTTGCCCAACAGTTTTCAACCGCCCAGAAACAGACCGAGGCCATAAAACACATTCTGCCCCGCCGGCCAGCTGCTGCCTCCACCCAGCCGTCCTGTTTCCCGCCGAGGGCGCCCTCCTGCGGCTCCCGCCCCTCCCGCCCGGCCCACGCAGCAGCCTCCACCCCGGGCCGGTCGCGAAGGAAGCCGTAAGAAGGCGCCACAGCCCTCTCCCGCCCAGCCCCCCGCTAAACGCCGGGCCAAGCGGCGCACCTGAGACGGGCTGCTCAGGGAAGATGGTCGCTTTTCAGGAGATGGTAGCAGGACAACTACTTCCCCCGGTGGAGGGCCGGGGGAGAATCTTTTGTTCTCTGCTCCCCGCTGCTCACCCACGGGTGGGCAGCACCCTAAAGTGGTTAAAGACAGAAACGACCCTCTCTTCCCTGAGCTCACAGAGTTCTTGGGCGACACAGAGCGCCGCCCACAAGCCGTGCTCTCCTCGCCCCCCTCTGTCCCAGAGGCGGTTGACAAGGCGTGCCGTCCAAGGACCGCTTCGCCCCTGTCCCCCTCTGTCGCCAGACCCCTGGCAGAGCAGGCCCCCGCGGGACGACCAGCCTGGTCCTCCCCTGGCCCCCTCTGTCAGGGCGCGGTTGCTAACTGTGCCCCCACACCGGGCCGCTATGCCGTCCACGTCTGGGCCAGTTACTCCGCTTCGCTGCCCCTCCGGGGGGACGCCTGTCGTCCGCTTGATCCCGCTGGTTCAGTTCCTGGGAGCCTGGTTAGAGCTTCCCCGTCTGTCCCGCTGGATCGCGCGCACCATCAGGCTCGGCTATGCGATTCAGTTCGCACGGTCTCCTCCCCGCTTCAGGGGAGTCCGCTCCACTTTGGTCGGTGGCAATGCCCCTATCATGAGAGCAGAGATTGCCACCCTGCTGGCGAAGGGTGCAATCGAGACTGTCCCTCCAGCCGAGATGAGGTCCGGGTTCTACAGCCCCTACTTCATTGTCCCCAAGAAAACCGGTGGGTTACGGCCAATCCTGGACTTGCGCGTGCTGAACCGCTCCCTTCACAGGCTGCCGTTCAAGATGCTCACCGCCAAACGCGTTCTCGAATGCGTGCGGCCCCAGGATTGGTTTGCAGCGATCGACCTGAAGGACGCCTACTTTCATGTCTCCATTCTTCCTCGACACAGACCGTTCCTACGGTTTGCTTTCGAGGGGCAGGCATACCAGTACGCGGTTCTCCCTTTCGGGCTAGCCCTGTCTCCTCGCACCTTCACGAAGGTCGTCAAGGCTGCCCTTGTTCCCCTTCGGGAACACGGGGTTCGCATCCTGAGTTATATCGACGACTGGCTGATCCTAGCTCACTCTCGAGATCAGGTTTGCGAACACAGGGACCTAGTGCTCCGGCACCTAGCTCGTCTGGGCCTTTGGGTCAACTGGGAGAAGAGCAAACTTTGCCCCGTGCAGAGGATCTCTTTTCTCGGTATGGACATCGACTCGGTCGCCATGTCCGCGCAGCTTACGAGCGAGCGCGCGCAGTCACTGCTGACTTGCCTGAGACATCTCAGGAGCAAGAATGCGGTTCCACTGAAACATTTTCAGAGGCTCCTGGGGCATATGGCATCTGCAGCTGCGGTCACGCCGCTCGGATTGCTTTATATGAGACCGCTTCAGCTTTGGCTTCGCGACCGAGTCCCGAGGTGGGCATGGCATCAAGGCACGCTCCGGGTACCAGTTACTCCGACCTGCCGTCAGTTCCTCACCCCGTGGTCGAATCTCAGTTTTCTCAGGGCGGGTGTCCCCCTGGAACGAGCTTCCCGGCATGTTGTGGTCTCCACGGATGCCTCCACCACGGGCTGGGGCGCCATGTGCAATGGACATGCTGCTGCGGGCTCCTGGACAGGACCCCAGCGGCTATGGCATGTCAATTGCCTCGAGTTGTTGGCAGTACGCCTTGCCCTGCACCGCTTCCGGGCGTTGCTCAGGGGTCAACACGTACTAGTCCGCTCAGACAATACCGCTACTGTAGCGTACATCAACCATCAAGGTGGTCTACGCTCCCGCCGTATGTCACAACTCGCCCGCCACCTCCTTCTATGGAGTCAGAAGCATCTGAGGTCGCGTCGAGCCATTTTCATTCCCGGAGCCCTGAACTGTGCAGCCGACGAGCTCTCACGGCTTCAGCCCCTCCCTGGAGAATGGCGACTCCATCCCCAGTCGGTTCAGCTGATTTGGGACCAGTTCGGGGACGCACAGATAGATCTGTTTGCCTCTCACGACTCGACCCATTGCGCCCTGTATTTTTCCCTGACCGAGGGCACGCTCGGCACGGATGCACTGGCGCACAGCTGGCCGCCGGGCCGCAAATATGCGTTTCCCCCAGTGAGCCTTCTTGCGGAGACCTTGCGCAAGGTCAGGGAGGACGAGGAGCAGGTCATTTTGGTCGCGCCGTATTGGCCCGGCCGGACCTGGTTCCCCGAACTTGCACTCCTCACGACAGCACCTCCCTGGCCCATTCCTCTGAGGAAGGACCTTCTTTCTCAGGGACGGGGCACCCTGTGGCACCCTCGCCCCGATCTCTGGAGCCTCCACGTGTGGCTCCTGGACGGCTCGAGGTAGGTTTGAGTACCCTTCCACCAGCGGTGGCGGCTACCATCACTTCCGCTAGAGCGTCGTCCACGAGACACGTCTATGCGTTGAAGTGGAACCTCTTCGTCGACTGGTGCTCTTCTCACCGAGAAGACCCCCGGAGATGCTCGATCAGCATTGTGCTTTCCTTCCTTCAGCAAGGGTTGGAGCGAAGGCTGTCTCCCTCCACCCTTAAGGTCTATGTTGCCGCCATTGCCGCACATCATGACCCCGTCGAAGGTAAGTCGGTAGGGAAGCACGACCTGGTCATCAGGTTCCTGAGAGGAGCGAGGAGACTAAATCCTCCTCGTCCTCCTCTCGTTCCCTCTTGGGACCTCTCAGTGGTTCTAACTGCCCTGAAGAGTGCTCCCTTTGAGCCCCTGCAATCAGTTGAGCTTAAGTTCCTGTCAATGAAGACAGCGCTCCTGGTTGCACTGGCCTCCATCAAGAGGGTAGGGGACCTGCACGCATTCTCTGTCGACGAAGCGTGCCTGGAATTCGGACCGGCTTTCTCTCACGTGATCCTGAGAACCCGGCCCGGATATGTGCCCAAGGTTCCTACCACTCCCTTTCGGGACCAGGTGGTGAACCTGCAAGCGCTGCCCCCGGAGGAGGCAGACCCAGCCTTGGCACTGCTCTGTCCAGTACGCGCTCTTCGCGCCTATGTAGACAGGACGCAGTGTTTCAGGACCTCAGACCAGCACTTTGTCTGTTATGGTGGGAAGCTGAAGGGAAAGGCGCTCTCCAAGCAAAGGTTGTCTCACTGGATAGTGGACGCCATTGCCTTGGCTTACCAGCAGCAAGGTCGACCGTGCCCCCTTGGTGTGACGGCCCTCTCCACCCGGAGTGTGGCATCCTCTTGGGCTCTAGCGCATGGCGCCTCGCTAACAGACATCTGCAGAGCTGCAGGCTGGGCGACACCTAACACATTCGCCAGATTCTATAATCTCCGAGTGGAGCCAGTGTCCTCTCATGTACTCGCTTCAACTAGCTAGTACCGGACCCGCTCAGGTGTCTTCGCTTGCTCGCCATTCCACTCCACGGACTGGATACGTGCGATATTCTCCTCAGGTGAGCTTCCCCGAAAGCCCTGAGTTCCTCCAGCACTCCTGACGTCGGTGCCAGTGTCTCTTGCCTGCGCGTCGGCTAGGTGCCTCCCGTGTGCATGGTCCCTCCCCTGAGCGACCCCCACATGTGTATTTCCACTGTAAGCCTCTCTGAGCATGTGTCTTTCCCTTGGCAAGCCACCTTGCCACCCCTGGGGTTGAAATATTCCACCTGCGGCTGGACACCCCAGTGTTCTCCATATGTTTCCTTCGGGTCATATGTGTATTCTCTAAGTCCCCCCCCTCTGGGTTGGCATTAATTGCATACTTCCCCTAGCTTGGGATATGCTTCCCAGTGTACCTTGGTATTCCTGTGTTAAATGGAGTCCTTCGTCCAGTCTATGACAGGGATCTCGATTTACGCAGGGCACTGGAAGACAGCTGAGAAGGTGGCGTGATTAGACTGGTAACCCCATTCGTCGTCATCCGACGTAACTCGGAGTGACAACGAAAGGGAACGTCTCGGTTACGTATGTAACCCTCGTTCCCTGAGTAGGGAACGGAGACGTTACGTCTGCCTGCCACTTTCCGCTGTACCGCGGGGATCGCCTGAGCTCAGTCTTGGCTCCTCAGCGAAGAAACATAAACTGCTGTTGCGGACTTCCTACTTTTATACCCACGAGGTGGGGCGGAGTTACGTCATGCAAATTCCCCAGACCCATGGCATTTCTTTGCCATAGGCTCGTTTTGTATAACTCGAAGCTGATAGGCTTTTTCTTACGTCATCCGACGTAACGTCTCCGTTCCCTACTCAGGGAACGAGGGTTACATACGTAACCGAGACGTTTTCGGTTTCAGAACAGCTGAAATGAGTAAGTTCAATCAACTCTAAGTTGACTGACTCTGAGTTAAGCGCGTGCACCACAACTATAAAAAGCCATTATCAATGGAGCGCAGATATTATGAGTCACCATGGTAACAGCGCCAGACAAAAAGCGGTCTGCATATTTCTCACCAGCAGTATGCAAATATTTTTTTTAAGCAACAGGGCAGCAGCGGCGATGGTATATAGTATACTATAGTACATTGTGTTGAATTTGTCGTTTAATGAGATCTAATATGTTGTTAGTGGCGAGTATTTTTACGTGCATAAATATATAGATCCGACTACTATTTTTATGTACTTCAATGGTCTAGTGGCAGAACTTTTGCCAAGCGTGTCAGAGGTTCTGGGTTCTATTCCGCACTAAGTATAGTTTTTTTTTTCCTCATTAAAACCGATTGTTTATTAGTGGTTGTATATCAAGCAGGGACACGTTTTTTGTGAATTATGTTTTGTAATTTCACCGTAACGAATAAAGAGTCTCTCTGCAACGGATTGAAGCGCGCGTCCGTGTGACTCGTGAAGACTGTGCGCGAGTCACAACAGAACACTGTATCCGCGCCACTGATAGCAGAAGCAACGAGCACTTTGGTCACTTGATTTAAAAAACAACACATTTCAGATCGCCTCTAATTTAACAAACGAACGAAATGAATGTTCTACTAGAGTTAACTGGAGATGTTTTATTTATTCGTATTGGTACATCCGTGCCGCGAGATGTTTCAAAAGTGGTGGGGACACAATCGACCCTGGCAAAAAGTGGTGGGGACATGTCCCACCCGTAAATTACGCCTATGGCATAGACCATAGAATAATTCTGTATAAAACAATAGTGGATTTAAAATAACATTTTTAAAAGGTATATTTTTAATGTAACCTCTCTCTACACACTTTGGTCAATTCAAGAATAAGTCATGCAATTGTATATTGTTAATTTGAAAGCATTAAAAGTGCAGTTTATTGTCTCTTTTTGTATTGTTCAAGTGCGGTTGATATGGGATTTATAAAGTAATTAGTAATAAATAGACCAATACTTTCTAGAGGTAATTATTACATTAATCTAATTACACTGTTGAAGATGTCATTTGTAGTTAGTAATTAATAACTATTTTAGATAACTTACCCAACTGTTATAATATCAGAGGTGAAACTGGAAGAACAGTATGTTATTCAACCTAATTTTAATTTCATGTAGGTGCAATCCTGCAGGCATTAAAAGAACATGGCAGCAGCTGAAAATGAAATATAAAAACATAATTCAATCAGGTAAGGCTTGAGCATATCATGGATGTAGGCTACCTGACTTTACAAACATTTGACATATTAAATAACTAAATAGCATCCAGTGTCTTGCAGTGCAGCAGCATTTTTGACATAGGTCTAATTAACACAATTAAATTCATTCTCATTTGACTTCTACTCAGCCAACAGAAAGAAGGAAGAGGCTCGCAAAGATGGAGATGCAGAGGAGATGGAGATGGAGATGCAGAGGAGATGGAGATGGAGATGCAGAGGAGATGGAGATGCAGAGGAGATGGAGATGGAGATGGAGATGCAGAGGAGATGGAGATGCAGAGGAGATGGAGATGCAGAGGAGATGGAGATGCAGAGGAGATGGAGATGGCCCTGAGCCTGAATGCTGGAAGGCCAATGGCTGAGGGAATTCCTGGAGGGACTTCATCAGAGCCAGTCACTCCCGAAGATTCAAGTGCCTTCATAAAATGTAAGAGGTCTACATATGTGTTATTTTTTATATAGGCTGTTTTTGATATTTCCATATATTTTACTTTGGGTTGGGTTTTTTGTTGCTCCCAACATATTTTGATGTTAATATCTGTCTTTTGGAGCCTCCTGTCCCAACAGAGCCCCAGGCAGTTGTAAGTAGCCTACTCAATACACCAGAAATTATGACAAATAATATTATAAAATGTGCTCAACCAAAATGCTCATCTTCACAGGACGATGGGGATGAAGAAACAGTTTCTGCTGCCACAGAGAGGCCTACAGAGGAAATGTTAATATTATGTGTCTACACATCAAACAATCTACACATTCACATTTCTTCACATTATTTATGTGGAGTAGCCTATAGAATCTAAGTTTATATCTAAGTATAAACGGATATTCTTATCTCTCCCCCGTCCCCAGAGTGTGGAAGAACAGTAGGAGGAAGGTCCATCAACTTCTGGTGCACAGATGAACACAGTTCAGTGATTTTCAGTGAATGCCACAGTTTAATTCTGTAGAATTTGTTTAGAACTACATGATGTAACTCTAATCTACAGTATTTTCTACAGTTGCCAGTTAAGAAGTTATATAGACTTCATCTTATTAAAAAACTTGGGGAAAAAAACAGCAATGAATAAATGTACCGAAATAATTAATGAGGTGTTTAAACACCGCTTCCTCTTTAATAAAGGGGAGGAGACCGAAATAAACTCTGGGTTTACGGAAGTAAACTTGCTCCCGACCCAGAGTTTCCCTCATTTCAGGGTTAACATACTCAGAGTTTTCACTTAACCTCCTTTCTGAAACAGGCCCCTGGTCGTGTGATATGAAACAACAGACCCCGAGACGCATTTCTACGACCTCCGAGGTCATCACCGGACCAAGTCTTGGACTCGGATGACAATTATCTTGATTAATGTCGACTTACCCTCCTATCCATAAGTGTAGAATTGTTTAGACTTTGTTTTCTTAGCCAATCAGAAGTAGCCAACATGTATACACTGATGTCATTCATGCCCTTGGAAATGGTATAACTGGTGTGAGATTTTGTGTACGGTAGAGTCTCTGGCCTGCAACCTCCTTGATGAAACTACAAACTATTCTTCAGTAAACTTTTACTTATTTGATTGAACCTCACGACTCTTGGTCTTCTTTCATCATATCTGGTCCTGGGTCTTTCAGCTGTTATCCCCTAACACAAGAAACATGGTAAATCTTGTTAAACCATTGGTTGACCATTCTTGTTAATGAATCATTGGTAAATTTGCTAACCAGGAAAAAGGTGGATATATTTCATTATTTAACAAACATGTATACTCATTCATAAGTTACATTTATTCATGTTCAAATTCATAATTTCAAGTGTAGCTTTTTGTTTGTTGTTTTATTATGTCTATGATCTTCGTAACTTGATTTTAATCAAATAATATAAAATAATTACTAATAGAAGTATTTTATGTAAATAAGTACTAAAATTATATATAATAATATTATATATAATAAAATAATATATAATTATAATGATATAATAATTTATTTGCCTGGCTAAAAGCGGCATACACCTCCGACTTCCGGTTATTAGCGGCAGCTGACATCCGGTTTTATTGGCAGGTACTGTCAGCTGCCAGTGGCAGCTACTTCCTGCTGCCAGCTGCCGATTTTTTCGCTGAACCCCCTCTCCATGAACTGTTGACGACGCGATCATGCCAAGAAACGAATGGGAGTGATCAGCAGATACAGAGCTCTTTAATTCGCGATCAACCTCGTTTTATTGTAAGGTGAATTCAAGGCATGCTGTGTCTTTGAAGCAACAAAGGCTAAATAATTTATTTATTTTTTTTTCTGTGATTTGTATGGATGACACGCAGCGACATACAGTATTATCAGCTGTATTATGTGGTTTTACCCTGAAATGTTTAATTTCGAGAGAGACCCGGTGCGCGCAGTGAGGGAGACTAAATAAACTTGCTAAAAAGAGATCCAGCATGAGAGAGGCAAAGAAAAATGCATGTTTTTAATTTATGTTGCTTTGGACTATTTTTGTTTTGTACTGTTTTATTTGTTTAATTTAGCTGCAATTTCTTCGGCAATACAAATTTAAAATGTCGCAAGAATAAAATTCTGTTTCTTATTTTGCATCGCAAAGGAAATAAACTCTAAACTCGATGCAGCTGTTTTAAATAAAACAAAATTCCTGACACTTTATTTAAACCTTGAAATGTTCGATGTGTTTTTTTAAAGTAATTTTAGTGTTCTTTTACATTTTAATTTGTTTTTATATTGAAAGGAATAGGCTATTTAGTTAGTCTGTTATTTTGAGTAGCCAAGTCAACAAAATCAGTCTTTTTCTGATTTGTTCAATGTATGGATCTGTTTTTGCAAAATTTATTTCATTGCTATGGCCGGGTATCACTGTCATCTCAATTTCGTGAATGATTCACAAAACAATAATTTAGCAGACTAAAGACGAGGTTCTTCATTTTCATTTTCTGACGCAATCGGCTGACAGTCTTAATTCCTTCATCAGTTTTGTCGTCTGTGCAGCGGCTCTACAGGAATGTAGCAAATTTATGTTGTAATGTGCCATTGATAATTAAACAAAACGCTTGACTTTAAATAAATAAACAGTTAATAAACTCGCTAATAAACAGTTACCTATTTAAGCATCAAGAACGGTAAAACATAAACGCTGTTGGCCAACATCGGTTAACAGCATTTAAGCAACAGTGAAATTCGATCTCGGATTGCTTGAAGCTCTGCGAGGCTCATGTTGTTGCGTTAACCAAAGAGCTACCATCTGAACGTAAAGTTAACGTCTTATGCTGTTGCAAAGCCTCACTGATGTAGCCTAATATGTTTCTATTGCAATGTTTTATGTTGAAATGTTTTCATTATTTATTCAATTTAATTTCAGTATTGTGATTATGAATTATTTTAACTACAATTTTTCGCTTGAATTCATCTGCTACCAGCTTTCAATCGCTCTGAATGAGCCACGGCGCGAGTGCCCTTTCCACGAGAAGGCTGTATTCCTCCAAGTGGAGGGTTTTTGAGTCATGGTGTTCGACACACGCTATGGATCCAGTCAGCTGCCCGGTGTGTTCAGTGCTAGAGTTCCTACAGGAGAACCCCTGACTGTAACCCCTGTTCCCTGAGAAGGAAACGAGACACTGCGTCAATTACGACACTTCGGGGAACGGGCGTAGGGCCTCTGAAGCATGAATGAAACTAAGCCAATCGTGATTGGTGTTGCGTCATGACGTAACGTGTGACGGCATATACGGAAGCTACAAAGGGACGCCGGCACACAACAGCGTCAACTTCTGTGATAAACCAAGTCGCTCCCAGGCAGGGGAAGGTGTGGCGAAGGGATGCAGTGTCTCGTTCCCTTCTCTGGAAACAGGAACCCGAGACGTTCCCTTTCGAGGGAACTTGAACTGGGTCGACTACGACACTTTGGGGAACGAGTACCCACTATGCCACAACGAGCCCTGCCTGTCCCAGTGTGAAGCTGCGCACAGGCACACTTAAGACGAGAGCACTAGAGTGCCAGGCGTAAAAGGATGTCCAGACTGTAAAATTTAATAAAAGTGTGAGGGGTGGCCCATCCAGCTGCATCGCACACTTCTTGGATCGGGGGCCCCTGAAAGGATGGCTCTAGAGGACGCCATGCCTCTGGTTGAATGAGCCCTCACGGCCAAAGGTGAAGGCAAACTGCACACCTGATAGGCCATAGATATAGCCTGAATGATCCAGTTGCTGATGGTCTGTTTGGATGCGGGAAGCCCCTTCTTGGGCGGCCTGAAACACACCAGTAACTGGTCTGACTTCTGCCTTGAAGATCACCTCTGAATATAAATCTTGAGAGCTCTGACAGGGCAGAGCAACTGAAGTCTCTCTTCATCCTCCGTCACGTGAGGTGGAGGATGAAGAGGAGGTGGAGGATGACGTGAAGTAGAGAGCGCCTTAACATTTCCTACTCTCCTCAGAGAAGTAATGGCTAGCAAAAAAGCTACCTTGAGGGAAAGGTTCTTAGCCTCAGCCAACTCCAGAGGTTCGATATTATGTCTGAGAACCATACTCGGGCCGGCCATAATGGGGCTACTAACAGTAGACTGACCCCTTCACGACAGACCCTCTCTAGAACTCCCGGGAACAGAGCGATCGGGGAAATGCGTATAGACGCAGCCTCGGCCACGTGTGCACCATGGCATCCAACCCCAGCGGGGCTGAATGTGTGAGAGAGAACCACAGTGGACAGTGTGCCGTCTCTCGAGACACGAACAGATCCACTTCCACTGGGCCAAACCTCTGACATATTGACTATACCACCTCAGAGTGGAGTCTCCATTCCCCGGGCCTCAGCCCCTGCCTCGACAGGATGTCTGCTCCCTGATTCTGATCCCCTGGGATGTATGTTGCTCTGAGAGACAACAGTCTCCCCTGGGACCACAGGAGGATCTGATTCGCCAGTCTTCACAGTCTGATGATTTATATAGGCCACCACTGACATGTTGTCTGACCTCAAAAGGACGTGGTGACCCTTGAGGTCTGGCAGAAAACTCCTCAGAGCTTGGAACACTGCCAACATTTCCAGGCAATTTATGTGCCTGGAGGAATGATGGTCCTGCCATAGGCCTGTCATAAAGCGGCCGTCCATGACCGCGCCCCAGCCCGTGAAGGAGGCATCTGTCGAAACGGCTTTCCGGCGATATGGCGCTCCCAGCACGGGACCTTGGGACAGAAACCAAGCTTTTTTCCACATAGATAGGGAACTTAGGTATCTGCGCGTAACCCTAATCATGTGGAACGGGTTCCCCCTTGGGGAAAACCCCTTGGTTGTCAACCACTACTGCAGGGCCCTTATGTGCAGGATGGATATGTGGAAGTATGCATCCTTCAGATCTATAGTGACAAACCAATCCTCGGATTGAATTTGATTCACGATGATGGGAATAGTCAGCATCTTAAACCCGAACCTCCTCAGAGACCATTTCAAGTGCCTGAGATCTATTATTGGAGATCATCCTTCTTGAGAACTATGAAGTAGTGGCTGTAAAACCCGGACTCCCTGTCTGGCAGAGGAACACGTTCAATGGCCTCATTTACCAGCAGGGAGTTTACTTCTAAAAGCGGCTCTCCGGCAGGGTTCGATTGAAAAGGATTCTCGGTGTGCGGACGCGAGCGCTGCCTGGCCGCAAACCTGCGGGGCAGACAATTCAGCGTGCTTTCCCTGGAAACTGATGCGTCCCGAAGCGCACATGACTGTGGGAAGCTGACATCGATTTCCTGTGGGCTCCGAGGAGGAGACGACTTTGCTCACTCCACCACGGGTGAGGCAGCCCAAAGAGATCCTACATTTGCTAGGATCTCTTCCCCCAAAGCCTTTTTCGCCTGCAGGACGGCCCTCAGGTCGCCTTGCTTCTGTTGAGGCTTCAGCTGAAAATGCTGTTTATGCCCCCAAGCTCCTTGAGGGGGGGCTCTAGAGGCAACACTCTCTTTTTGTGTCTGTCTCTATGATGAGGAGCTGGTGGATGGCTGCGGTTTACCACTGGGGGCAGACTTCCTTAATTTCAAGCGGCGAGGGAGATACTGCTTGAAAGCTGCAGACTTTTTTGCCTCCTAAAACCTCGTCAAACACTGCCATCGTGTGCAGACTAGCACCAGCCCGACCCGCAGCCATATAAGCCCTACCCACCAAATTGGATGTATCGCGGCAGGGTTTGGTGGGCACCGTCGGGGGATAAATAACTAGCCAGTGGCTCTTCCACACAAGCCATCATCCCATAACCATTCCCCCCCCCCATCTCCCATTTACACAACTAGATGTGTAAATCGGGAAAAAATGGTAGACCCCGGCGATGAGGTTGCTCTCTGTGCTTACTGACTGCGCTTCCTGCCTTTCACATGGCCAACTGATGTTTAAACGAGAAACCACCTCTACTAGCTCCTCATATGCGGGGACATGGAGCAGCGAGTCATCTCCATAATCCCCGCCCTTGATGCTGAGCACATGACAGCTCAAACATCGGGTTCTCCACTCGAGAGGAAGAAGGCGCTGGCCTGGCTTACTGCGCTACCAAACAGTGTACACACAATTGGTGTGTGTCCTCACCCGTGATGTAGCGAGGGCAGGGATGCACACACTGCTTGTATTGTTTACTCGCCATTTTTACTTTTCTTTTTCTGATATATACAGTATTCCCCTGTCAAATGTTCTTTGTTTGCTTATTTTCAATTGGGCCAGCAACATACAAAATAGTTGCAAAGATATTTTTGGCCTTGTATATATGGTTGCCATGATATTACTGTCAAAGACAAATTAATTTAATCATAGGGTAAAATAAACATCCCTTAGTGTGACATTCTTACCATGGCCGCTTAATCATCCCCATACATACTGATTGGCTTCATCACTCTGTCTCCTCTCCACCAGTAAGCCGGTGTGTGGTTGGTGTTCTGCCGCAATATGGCTGCCGTCGCATCATCCAGGTGGATGCTGCACATTGGTGGTGGTTAAGGAGATCCCCCCCCCTTCTATGTAAAGCGCTTTGAGTACCCAGAAAAGCGCTATATAAATGTAACGAATTATTATTATTATTATTTTTATTATTATTATTACCATTCGCCAATTAATTCAAGTTCTAACAGTGTCAAAGATTTTGGGTCGTTGTCTTGCAGACTGATGCTACAACGCCTGTGGGATTGTCACTGAATAAATAATAGCAGCATATACACACAGTCATATGCCTCTTTGGCAGCTGTGATGTCTGATTACAGGATTAAACCTGGATTTATTTTTGAAGATTCTTAGCTGCATCCCAATTCAGAAGTTGCATCCTTCGAAGGACAAATGGGATGGTCTAGCCTACAGAGGATTGCTCTTGTTGCCTAGTAACTGTGACAGTTGCCGTAGACGAGCGGCAGTAACGTTTGCACTGGACTTTTTTTTTTAAACTAAATTAATATGGGTAACGTCTCGGTTACGTATGTAACCCTCGTTCCCTGAGTACAGGGAGTTCCCTGACCAATTGGGATCACGCTAGGGAGCCAATTGCCTTCGAGAGAATTAAAAACGAGCCAATGGACATTGGCATGCAAGATTTGCATTCCGCAGCCCACCTACCAGCGCGGGTATAAAAGGCGGAAATAAACATTGCGCAACGCTTTTCACTGAGGAGCCGAAGAGTGTCCAGTCCTCCGCTAGGGTACAGCAACATGGCGAAGGGACGACACATCTCCGTTCCCTGTACTCAGGGAACGAGGGTTACATACGTAACTGAGACGTTCCCTTTCGTCCTGGGAACTCCGACGTGTCGTCAGGGGAGTTCCCTGACGAATTGGGATCCCTAATAAAACGCCATGGTGCTGGCCCCTTCCAGCGCCCGGCTAAGCTACCCTGCAGCAGTTTCTTGCAATAAGTTGCGGGAGCTAGCACGGGAACCACACTGCTGTTCCGCAAGACCCGCACAGTGGATATTGGATAACACTGGGAAAGCGTTCCCTCAAGAGACGCTGCGGAAGCCCCAGCCTGACTGAGGAAGGCCAGGAATACACATATGTACTAGCCCGAAGGAATAGTGAAACACATGGCAGTCCCTGAGGTAGTCCCAATCCAAGGGAAGTGGGAGCGTGCTCAAAGGGACGACGGACAAGTCCGTGAAGGGGAAGACACGGCTGAACTGCACGTGGCATGATTGGTCAAAGTAGAGACCACTGGTGCACCCAGTCTACTAACAACTCCCTACTAGAGGTAGCAGACCTGGCGCCGGGCGGTCCGCCGCGCCCAGCACCGAGGGGTGAAGGAGGAACTCACGAGGCTCACCGATGTAGGGCGCCAACGGAGCAAAAAACGCACATATCCGCTGCGAGGCGGAGTGGCGCAGCAAGCCGACACAACCTATTCCCTCGACCCACTGGCCGTAGCCAGAACTCGGGAGGAAACAGGTTCCACACGAAGGCTATAGAACCTAGCGAACGTGTTCGTGTCACCCAGCCCGCAGCTCTACAGATGTCTGTCAGCGAGGCGACTTGAGCCAAAGCCCAGGAAGCGGCAACACCTCTAGTAGAGTGAGCACGCAACCTGGGAGGACAAGGCTCACCCAGAGACTCATACGCTCGGGTGATAGCATCCACTAACCAGTGGGCTAACCTCTGCTTGGAGACGGCCTTCCCCTTCTGCTGGCCTCCATAACAGACAAAGAGCTGATCTGAGGTTCTGAAGCTTTGCGTTCTGTCAATATAAACCCGCAGAGCGCGAACGGGACAGAGAAAAGCTAGGGCTGGGTCTGCCTCCTCCTGGGGCTGCGCTTGCAGGTTCACTACCTGGTCCACGAAGGGAGTGGGAGGAACCTTGGGCACATATCCGAGCCGGGGTCTCAATACAACATGAGAAAGGCCCGGCCCGAACTCTAGGCACGATTCGTCGACCGAAAAAGCCTGCAGATCCCCGACCCTCTTGAAAGAGGCCAATGCTAACAAGAGCGCTGTCTTAATAGACAGGAAATTAAGCTCTACTGTCAGCAAAGGCTCAAAGGGAGGACTTTGAAGAGCTCTAAGTACCAGAGTTAGGTCCCAAGAGGGTACAGAGTGCAAAACACGAGGTGGATTTAACCCTCTGGGGTCTGAGGGGTTTTCTGGGTCCTGGAGGTGTTCTGACATGCTCTGACATTTGTGCTTTTTTCAGTTATTTATAAACATGTTAATGGCAAAGGTGTAAATTCACTCTATATAGCACAAACGGGGCTACCGTAATATGTGAGCATTGTTTTGTATTATACAACATGTTTGTATTTTTGAGAGAATATTGTTTATGCATGGTTATTGAAAAAACTAAAACTTAAAGTGTCTGAAATAAGGCCACAAAACACATACTAAATATGTGTCCACAAGACTTTTGAATAATGGGCATTGTTGCCTAGAGTTTTTGCTTCAAAATGATCTGAAAATCATCCTGCCTAATCATTTACAAAACAATACATTGATTTAAATTTTATAAGACACCTTTTGTTTGGAAAGGCAATATGCGTGGAGGCGTGTTCACACCTGAGAAGACAAAGGCCGGATAATGTGCCACATACATAATGAGCTGCATATTAATTAGCCTCATCTCACACAGATGTGTCACAGGGTCCCAAAGAATGCAAGGACAAAAGAAATTATCTATATATACATATTTTACAATTAGAAATTGTAACCAATTACAAATAGGTTACAATTACAACAACAATTACAATTTTAACAATATTTCAAGTGTATTCTTTCTTTGTAAAAAGTATACACTTTATCATACGTATTAAAAAAGGTAAGGATTCATTAGTTTGAATATTGGAACAAACACTATAATAACATCTTAGTAGATAATTCAATACACCTACTTTATTTTTGACAAAACATCATACTATAGTATATTTAACATGAGCAGAAATTGGTGAACAAAAGCTTACCTATTTAATGTGACAGTAGTCTTTTTTTACAGTCAAATTTTATAATCTATCCAAAACTAATCACAAAATCTTGTCTAAACATTCATACTTAGTCTGTAACATATTGTGTATGATATATTAGCATATACATGTTAATTTGCAGTTTGTTTCTTATACAGACATTTTATTTCAACATATTTCAGTCTATTTATACTCATCTTAATAGGCTATAGCAATATAGTTTGGATGTGTTCATGTAAAAATAACGTTTACTAATGTAGGTGCGAGAGTGAATGAACGGCACAGACACGCGCTGTATAACTGTAGTAAACAAAGCGCGCGCCTGTGCCTTTCATTCATCATTTAGCCTACACACAGACACGGAATTCATATTTAAACAGTCTTTTTGCGGTTTATAGACACTATTCAATATCGCGATTAGAAAAAAAAAACTTAAGAATAAATGACTTACTACATCAGCTGGATCCATTGCTCCTCGAAATGAAACTACCAGCACTTCTGGTACATTTTCCAGGGTTATTAGATGGTATTATTCCTCACAGTGGAATAAAATGTGTTCACAGCGGTAGTAAGATACTTCCTAAACATGATGTGTTTTATAATCCAGCTGGTGGGCGTTGGCATGTTTGCATGGCTTGCCTGATCATTTGCGTTTGAATACCGCGCGCTCTCCGTGGGCGTGGCACATTAACGTGTAATGAGGTATAATGAGCTGGAAAGAAAAATACTGACATCTCTCTCTTTTCATACAGATTACATAAACTGAGAATATTTGTTTTTTTATATAAATTAATTCATTTAAAAGAAGAGAGTTCAAGCTTCATTATGGAAAAACACTCGTGCCTGCATGACAAGTATTCGCGGAATTACAGTTAATTTTCGGACGCGTTTCAGAATGGACTTCACTGACAGAGAGAAGGCAAAACTAGCATCATGTTTATTTTTCTTTATTTGACTAAAGGCAAAAATACTTTGTTTATATTGTATACACAAAAAAATGGACACTTAACAGGATCGAATGATGTATAACACAAATATGTAAAATCAAAATCAACAGAGTATTTTGAGTCTCTTTTGCACTGATAAGAAAAAAAGCGAGACTATCGCACCGGCGCGATAGCCGACCTCAGAGGGTTAACCTCCTAGCACCCTTAAGGAATCTGATGACCAGGTCGTGCTTCCCCAAGGACTTACCTTCCACTGCATCGTGATGTGCGGCTATTGCGGCGACATACACTTTGAGGGTGGAGGGGGACAGCCTCCGCTCCAACCAATCTTGCAGGAAGGAAAGCACGACTCCGATCGGGCAAGTTCGGGGGTCCTCCTGACGGGAGGAACACCAATCGACGAACAGGTTCCACTTCAACGCATAGAGGCGCCTCGTAGAGGGGGCTCTAGCGGAAATGATGGTGTCTACCACTGCCTGTGGTAGACCACCTAGAACCTCCCGTCCCGTCCAGGGACCAGACATGGAGTTTCCAGAGGTCTGGACGCGGGTGCCATAGAGTGCCCCGTCTCTGAGAAAGAAGGTCCTTTCTCAGAGGAATCAAGGAGGGGCTGTCACGAGGAGCATGAGTTCCGTGAACCAAGTCCTGGTGGGCCAATACGGCGCCACTAGAAGGACCTGCTCCTCGTCCTCCCTGACCTTGCACAGAGTCTGTGCAAGAAGGCTCACTGGGGGAAACGCATACTTGCGCATGTCCCGGGGCCAGCTGTGAGCCAGGGCGTCCGTGCCGAGGGTTCCCTCGGTCAGGCTGCCGAACTGAACCGGCAGACGAACTAGATCGGGGATTCTCTGAAGGGACTCCCCCATGTCTCAGGGTTCGCAGTCTCGAACGCATTATCGCCAGTGTCATGTTCCCGCAATGAGAACATAACTCGTTCACAAACGCTGCCTCAGCGTGCCCTAAGCCCAAACACGAGAGGCAGTGTTTATGACCATCTTCCTGAGGGAGAAGTCGACCGCATCCAGAAACGCACGGGTGAAACGACATCCTGAAAAGGACGTGAAACGCCCGTGTTGCTCTTTTAGAGAGGAAAAAAATATACTCTCTTATGTGCCGAGGCACAGAGGAACCACCGCGGCAGACACAGGGGGGAAACTGCAAGCCCGTGTGTTGCACTCACCACTAGTACCAGCCGTTAAAACAGCTTTTTTTTTTTTTTTAAAGAGAGAAACGGCCAGCCATGGGAAGCGATGGTCGCTCAACAGCGCCGTCACACCAGCACCGAGGATCCTTCTCCTTCCAAAGAGGACTCGTAGTTTTTTTAATATTTCTCAGAGACAGCAGCTTAGCTCTATAGAGAGACACACTGGATGGCTCCGAAGCAAAAAGCGTTGCGCAATGTTTACTTCCGCCTTTTATACCCGCGCTGGTAGGCGGGCTGCGGAATGCAAATCTTGCATGCCAATGTCCATTGGCTCGTTTTTAATTCTCTCGAGGGCAATTGGCTCCCTAGCGTGATCCCAATTCGTCAGGGAACTCCCCCGACGACACGTCGGAGTTCCCAGGACGAAAGGGAACACTTTATTTTGATGGTCCCTTTTGAACATTTTGTTGACTGGAAGTAACTTTGCAACTACATGTCAACTAACTCTCATTAGAGTATTAGTAGACTGTCTGCTTAATATCTGCTAACCCTTTATTGTGATGGTAACAAGCTGTAAGTCCGTAGAATGGACCTACATGTTTACTAACTCTCCTTACAGTATTAGACTGTCTGCTTAATATCTGCTAACGCTTTATTGTGATGCTCCCACAAAATAAATTCTACTGACTATAAGTAACTTTGCAAGTACATCAACTTATTCTAACCCTACCAGTCTACCAATACTCTAATAATAATAATAATACATTTAATTTATAATGCATATCATTTGAGAACAAATCTCAAAGTGCTACAGTATACATATTACAAAAGTAAAAACAGGGGCAAGAATGGGGGGGGGGGGGTGTTCAACGAACACCACTAACCACTCGGTGAGCTACACAGTTCTGAAAACGAACGTTAAGGGTTGTTTTAAGGACATGTTTGTGCATGCCGGTAGACAGCCACTCTGAAGTGGTCAAAGGCGATTCTAAAAGAGTCAAAAAGTCTGTGTCCACCACTCTAGTTCATCCAAAACAAACTAGATAACAGACTCAAAGTGCTAAATACCAGAATTATCCTTTAACTTGACAGCTGAACATAATCTGTAACAAAGGAAACTAACTAGCAGGTGATCAAGACTGAGCTGAAGCACATGAAACAAACACACAGGAATGAAATAAACACAAGACACAATGAAACTGTTACACTGGCATGCAATACATATTGGAATAAGCTAGGCCTAGGGAAAGAAGGACACATTTGTAGGACATTCATACTAGAAGCCTTCGAATTTGGACAGCCTTCGTCGCACTGCTGTGACTGTTGTGCTTCGAATGCAGCATACGAAAGACGCAGCCTCTGGATTGAAACGCAGCTATTGAGTCAGCATATGTTTATTGCTTAACTTATGGATTTCCAATTACGATTAACGCTGACCAACTAGAATCTCCCAGTATCTTTCAAGGAGAAAAAAAGCTTAAAACTTTTTTTTTTTAAAGTCTGGTCAAGCAGGAATCACAACTATTTTATGAGTTTTATGAGCCTTTTGATATTCCTCTTAGAATCAGACTCATTTTTCTTGAATTATGTTGTACATTAAATTATTGAAAATTAATTATATCTGCAATACATTTATGTTGGTTCTGTTCTGTTTACCCTAAGGCGGGTTATGCACCCTATGCTAGGCTGCATGGATGGGCAGGGAGTTATTGCCCAGAACAGAATCATACCGCCAATCCAAAGTGTATGCTAATTGTCAATCATCTTTGATGATAGTGGTCCTGTCAGAAATGAGATCACGAAACGTAAAATAGTTATGAATTGCAATGAGAGGGTGTTGGAGGAAACTCAATTTAACAAGCTTATAAAAGCTTAAAGAATAAGGTAAGAGAAAGCAATCTCTTGCAAGCAGTGTAAAATGTCCTACATTGCCAGATTGTAACTGGTTTAACTGGAAAGCAACCGTATCAGGACCAAAAGCAGATGATATTAAGATGCTTTGCTCAGGGGCACAACAGTCAGACAAAGAGCTCACGGTGGGATTTCCTGTTCATGCGGTGCACTCATGCTCCACCCACAAGCTCTAGCTTCAGAAGCCGATGCTTTATCAATTAGGGCCATGCCCATTAGTATATTATTCACTGTCTTCATGCTGTTCTGATGTCCTCTTTTCCATGGCCAATTAGCCAAAACACAGTTCCAATACATCACTGTATCACACAGATTCTTCTCTCGCACACTGTTTTGCCACAGTCCATAAGCTCAGCAGAAATGTCACAGCCTCGACCACGGCCTTGGAGGAAAATGTTAAATCAGCTCTAGACATTATGTTATGGTGCTGCTGAGGTTTTGTACTTTGAAGTATGATTGCTGTAGCTGTCTCACATCCATTAATGGAGCTTTCCAGCACGTAGTCAGAACTCAAACTGTGTTCACATTTTTGTTGGGTTTGTGTTTGTCCATGTAGAAAATGTTAATTTACTTTCTTTAGTAAGGTGTTTGTTTCATAAAATGTTTTGTGTTGTACTTGTTACAAGAATTGTTGAAAATTCTTTCATCATTTATTTTGTGCAGCTTTTCTCACATAACAACTCAGGGTGTGAAATACACAAGCTTTGGTATAGAGAACAGGCCAATGAAGGCTAGAGCACACAGCCATTCAAAAGTCAGTTAATACTTTTATTCAGCAAGGATCAAAAAATTTATCAAAAGTGGCAGTAGATGCATTATAATGTTTGAATGGTTTCTCTAATAAAAACTGTTCTTTTTTGGCACTTTTCCACTACACAGTACCAGCTCGCCTCGCCTCAGCTCAGCTCGACTCGACTCGACTCGCCTTTGTTTGGTTTTCCACTGCGTAAAAGTTGTACCTGTACCTGCTTTCGGGTACTTTTTTTCGTATCACCTCCGGCGAGGTTCTGAGCGAACTGAGGCGAGCTGAGGCGATACTAAAATGTGACGTGTAAACACGGCAGACTGCTGATTGGTCAGAGAGAATCGTCACTATTCACTGCGTCATCATTGCACACGCCAGACGGAGTATCCTGAATAACCCCGCCATTTTTAAATAGTTTGGCCAGAGATTGCGTGATTTTTAAATAGATATAACTTTACCCATGGCAACTCGGAAGAATACGCCGTGTGAGAAACAGCCATATCCCGAGGATCAAAAACAGACACTCGATTTCCTCCATTGTCCTGTGTGTGGATAGCGGGTGTGTGTCGCGTTGAAGATTACGTCACGGCAGTTTCCTGCGGCGTCGCTATGACGACCAGGTACTATTGGGGAGGTACTATCTGCAATGGAAAACGGATCAAAGGGAATCGTCCAAGAATCGTGAAAGATGTATCAGTTTCCACAAAAAAATTAAGCAGCACAATGTTTTCAACATTGATAATAATAAGAAATGTTTCTTGGTGCACCAAATCAGTGTATTACAATGATTCCTTACAGATTATGTGACACTGAAGACCGTAGTAATGACTACTAGAAATTCAGCTTTGCCATCACAGGAATAATTTACTTTAAAAAAAAAAAAACATTCAAATAGAAAATTGAAATTTTTAATTGTAATAATATTTCACAATATTACTGTTTTTCTGTATTTTTTATTTTTTTAAAAATGCAGCTTTGGTGAGCATACAGTAAGTTATTTTTCAAAAACATCATACTGACCCCAAACTACTGAACCATCCAGTACTGTGTAACTTACATTTCAGACACAATATTGCCAGCTGCTTTATAGATTTTTTTCCTTCCCCCAATTCGTCTCAGGTTACGTATGTAACCCTGGTTCCCTGAGAGGAAACGAGATGCTGCGTTGAGACGCGGTGGGAACGCCCTGCATGATTGCGTCGTGAAGCACGTGTATAATCAGTCCAATGGAAAGACGAGATGTCATAGATGACGTCATAGACCAGGAAGCTATAAAGCAGTCCTGAAAACAGACCGCGTCAGCTTCTGGAAAGCCTGAAGCAAGTCGATCAGGGCATGCAGGAAGTATGGCAGGAGAACGCAGCGTCTCGTTCCCTCTCAGGGAACCAGGGTTACATACGTAACCTGAGACGTTCCCTTTCAAGGGAACTCGAGCTGCATTGAGACGTGGTGGGAACCCCATACCCACTACGCCATAATGACAAATGCCCGTTCTGTGTGAAGTCTTTGCGCACACTAAGAAGCAAGCAACCTAGCCCCAGGAGTGGAGAGGTCTAAGTCATCAAATCTGACAAATGTATGTGGTGAGGACCAGCCTGCCGCATTACAAATATCCTGAAGGGAAACACCCGAAATTTTAAAGCCTTAGAGGCAGCCATACTCCTTGTAGAATAGCCATAGGTGAAGGCTGTCCGGCCGCTTCATAAGCAAGTCAGATAGCCTCAACTACCCACTTGCTCATTACCTGTTTAGATGCAGGGCAACCTTTCTTAGGTGACCCAAAGCAGACAAATAACTGCTCAAATTTACGCCACAGGGCAGCTCTGTGAACCCACGCCAGCCGCCGAGAGTGCAGCACCCACGCCAGCTGCCGAGAACACAGCACCCACGCCAGCCGCCGAGAGCGCAGCACCCACGCCAGCCGCCGAGAGCGCTGATCCTGAGTCAGCTACTTTCAACGTCACTACAGAATCAGAGATGAGGAGTGCCGATTCCGCTTGGAGAAGCGTTGATTCCGGGTCTGATTCTGAGAGCTCATTTCCTCTCTCCACTCCTCGGCCGCCTACTACACCCCCTGTCATGTATCCTATTCTGTTACCTGGTGTTCCCCCGGTCACCCCCGCCACTTCTCAGCCCCGGAGTGTTTCCCCAAAGACTTTTTCTCATGTGTCCCCATCCAAGTCTGCCAGGATTCCTCGTCCTCAGCCCTCGTCCCGAAAACCCAAGACCCCCAGTCCACCCATCCACCCTGGACAATCCCCCATGAACTCTCTTGTTCCTCCGCCCCCCCCCCCCTCCCATGTTTGTTATTTTTATTGTTGCATCCCAACCCTGTTGTCGTGTTTTCGTGAATGCCTTTGTTGTTATTTGTCATGTTTTGTTGGTTTGTGTCTATGTCTCAGTCTGTCATGTCCCGTGTTTGATATCCCCTTGAGGAGCGTCTGGAAGCCGCTCCTTAAGGTGGGGGTTCTGTCATGATTCTGCCCTCGTGTCCTTGATTTTCTCTAGTCTTGAGGCAGGATCATGACAGACCCATGTTTTGTGTGCAAGCACATGGCCTTTTGTTTGGGCCATGTGCTTGTGTTGTCTCGTTACATACCCCGCCCCCTTGTTATCCTCGTCTTGTCATTGTCTAGTCAGTTTCACCTGTTCTTGTCATTAGTGTCTCCCTATATCTTCCCCTTGTGTTTGCTGTCCTTTGTCGGTTCATTGTGATTCTTACCTGTGTGTTACCTTACCTGTATCATTTCTTGTGAGTATCCTGTTGAGTGTATTGTCTAGAGAAAGTTCTACTGTTTGTTTTTCCGTCAAGTAATCAGTCAAGTCTTAGTCAAAGTTTAGTCTCTCCTAGTCTTGTCTGTTTTGCCCCCTCGTGGGTTTTGTTTTCCTGTTTTTGTTCCAAAAAACCTTGTTCATTGTACACTGTCTGCATTTGGGTTCATCTCCTTGCATCATCATAACAGAGACCTATTAAAGGTGACATTTTATGCCCCTTTTCACAAGATGTAATATACATCTATGGTGTCCCTAGAATGTGTCTGTGAAATTTCAGCTCAAAATACCCCCAGATCATTTATTACAGCTTGTCAAATTTGCCCCTTTTTGGGTTTGAACAAAAATGCTCAGTTTTTGTGTGTGTCCCTTTAAATGCTAATGAGCTGCTGCTCCCCGCCTCTGTTCAGAAGAGAGTCATCCTTTACACAAGCTTCGGATACATTAACAAAAAACGCGAGTAATCTCACTAATCCAAAATCTCAGAAATAACCCGTGTAATGCAGCCTTACAGAGAAACTCAGGTAGTCCGGGTAGTCACCGCTCCGTATTAACCAAATGGCATTGCCTTGGGTGGAAACGTGCAGATTAAGGGGCGGTAATATTATAATAAGATCCCCTTCCAAAGTCAGAAGGAGAGCGAAATCTGATCGGCTTATTTTTTGACATGCTTGCAGACAAAGGCTTACCAAAACAAAGTTACTAGGTTGATCAAGAATCTGAGCAAGATCTGGAATAATTATAACCCTGATGAGAAAGGATTTAACCCTATAGCTTGAAAATTTAAAGTTGGCCGATGTACATCTTGGTTAGGCTGGTCCACCATCTAGACCAGCACCTGACCAACAAAAAACATTTTTTTTAACCACCATAAGAATACATGCTGGGCTAAACTGCAGTACAGTCCCTTAAATGAATTGAAAGTATTTGGGATGTGCTGGAGTAGACTCTACAGAGTGCTTGACTCTTGCATTGTCAATACAAGATCTTTACCAAAAATGGATGCACCTCTTGATGGAAATAAATGTTGGGATTATATTTCCATCAAGAGGTGAATTAATATATATAAATATGAAATGGGTGGTGTGAAGTGTTCGAGAAATATTTCCAAGACAGTTGTAATGTGGCCTTTATATAACGATAAGAAAGTCAGCCCCTAGAACATATAAGAACACACCTTTAAACATCTCAGATGGAATAGTGTAAAGTGAAATAGGTTAATTCAAGCTGTCTTCTGTCAATTTTCAGTCATATAAACTGACAGCTACTGAGACCTCTCTAACAGCCCCCTCTCCTGTCTAGCTCATCCATATTCATACAAAGCTTGTCATGGAAGTCTATGCACTGTAGCTCACCAGAAAACTGAGCTTTTTGTGACAGGAATACACATTGAGTGCCACATCCTTTTTTGTTGTTGTTTAGTTTTAGGCACATTTTTTATATAATTTGGTTTTAAGCTGAATAAATAAATATTTCAAATTATATATATAGCTTCTACTAGAATAGGGAAAGACCAAAATCTACATATCTGTTGAAATGTTTCAATAACATATTTCAAATCAGAAATCAAATCTGAAATGACACAACTGTACTATATATGTCATGATCCCGGTATCCTTCTCTTACACTCTACCACCCTCTTCTGGTCACACTCTTTATTACACCCATTTACACACACACATTCCCATTCATTATCTCATCCGCTCTCAGCTGTCTCTCATCACCGCATCACTCTACCTCTTCTCCTCCCCAGCTGTTTCCCACTTTCTCTGATTTGACTCTCTATTTCTAGTCTTCTCTTTCCTTTGTTCTTTGTCAGATTATTGCCATATGTTACGTCCCTGTGTGTCTGCTGAACCAAGCCCTGTCTCAGCCGTGTCCTGTCTGGTGCGTGTCTCTATCTGTCTACCTTATTACCTCGGCTCTGCTTTGTTACATCTTCAGCTAACGTGAGTGGTCAAGGATTGGCGTGCCCGTGATTTCTACGGTCCCAGCCGGTCTCATCCTCCGGGGATTCCCGTTGCCAGCCCTGTTCGCATACTTCTGTTTATTTACTGAAAGACTTTCTGTTTTCCTTTGGATGAGATTATCTTCAGTTGGATTTATTCGCCTTGTGGCCACCTGTGTTACTTTACCAGAACTATTAAACATTGTCAAACTGCCTTTTGCTTTTGGGTCCTCTCTCCTACACGTGACAGAATAATCTGACCAGAAATGGACCCAGCAAGGGAGAGTCCTCTTCAATCTGCACTTGAGATCTAGGGAGCCATGCTGGGCTGTCATGAAGATGAACTGGCCGCCGCTCACCATGCCATGGATGCTCTTGCAACTCGCATGACCGATATCTCACAACAGCTTCATCACCTCCGAGTGGAATCTTCCTCCTCTAGAAGCCATGATGCGCCTGAGCCGAGAGTGAACAACCCGCCGTGCTATTCCGGTGAGCCCAAGGAATGTAGATCCTTTTTAACTCAGTGTGAGGTTGTCTTTTCACTACAGACGTCCACGTACGCAAATGATCGCTCTCGCATCACCTTCGTCATCTCCTTGCTGGCTGGCCGGGCGTGGGAGTGGGGAACAGCTGTGTGGAGTTCGGAGGCTGACTGTCTCAGCCGTTATTCCTTCTTCAAGGAGGAGATGCTGCGGGTTTTTGACCGTTCTGCATTCGGAGCGGAGGCTTCCCGCCTCTTGTCTACGCTTCGTCAAGGGAGAAGGTCAGCAGCAGATTTTTCGATTGAATTTCGTACCTTATCTGCTTCATGTGACTGGAACGAGCCTGCTTTAGTAGCCCGTTTCCTTGAAGGGCTTAATGCTGACATAAAGGATGAGATCCTTGCCCGTGAGTCACCCACTCGACTGGATCCTCTTATCGATATGGCCATTCGAGTGGAGAAGTGCTTTGAGATGCGCCGCCGCAGCCACAGCCTTGAGAGGGCGCTTTTCACCACCCCGGCTCGCTCTTCTACACCGCCGCCTTTCACCGACTCCGAGCCGATGCAGCTGGGTGGTTTACGAATCTCCGCGGCCGAACGCCAGCGCCGTATAACGGCTCGTCTCTGCATGTACTGCGCTTCTGCCTCTCATCGGGTCGCCTCCTGTCCGGTAAAAGCCAAAGCTCACCAGTAGAGAGAGGGTTACTGGTGAGCGCTTCAACCCTAGACCCTCCGTCATGCGCACGCACTTCTTTCTCTGCTCTGCTCCGCTGGCCAGGGTTTTCCACCTCCTGCCCGGTTTTGATCGATTCGGGAGCCGAGGGAAATTTTGTGGATGAGACTTGGGCTCGAGAACAGGGGATTGCCCTCATTGAACGTAAAGACTCCACCCCTGTCCACGCCCTTGATGGTAGTATCCTCTCTAGAGTGCGCTTTGCCACAGCTCCGGTGAGTCTCACAATCTCTGGCAATCATCAAGAGACAATCTCTTTTCTAGTTTTGCATTCTCCTTTTAACCCTGTTGTTTTAGGTCATCCCTGGTTAGTTGAGCATAATCCTCAGATTAACTGGTCTAGAGGTTCAATACTTTCATGGAGTTTGTCGTGTCATGTCAAGTGTTTGATGTCTGCTGTCCCTCCTGTCTCTTCTGTCTCTGTCTTTCAGGAATAGCCGGGTGATTTGTCCGGGGTCCCGCGGGAGAACCATGATCTTCGAGCGGTCTTTAGTCGTTCCAGGGCCACTTCTCTTCCTCCCCATCGACCGTATGACTGCGCTATCGACCTCCTTCCGGTACCATCCCTCACCGGGGTAGACTTTATTCTCTCTCCGCCCCCGAACGCAAAGCCCTAGAGAAGTATCTTTCTGACTCGCTCGATGCTGGTACCATTGTATCTTCCTCCTCCCCTGCCGGTGCGGGTTTTTTCTTCGTTAAAAAGAAGGATGGTTCATTACGCCCCTGCATAGATTATCGAGGCTTGAATGACATCACGGTCAAGAACCGTTATCCCTTGCCACTCATGTCTTCTGCCTTCGAAATCTTGCAGGGGGCCAAGATCTTTTCAAAGCTAGATCTTTGTAATGCTTACCACCTTGTCCGCATTAGGGAGGGGGACGAGTGGAAGACGGCGTTTAACACCCCATTAGGACACTTTGAATATCGCATTCTTCCTTTCGGGCTGGTCAACGCTCCCGCCGTGTTCCAGGCGTTAATTAACGACGTGCTCAGAGACATGTTGAACATTTTCGTTTTTGTCTACCTTGACTATATTTTAATTTTCTCTCCCTCTCTCCAAGTACACACTCTACACGTTCGACAAGTTCTCCAACGTTTCCTCGAGAACCGACTGTTTGTTAAGGCCGAGAAATGTACTTTCCACGCGCAATCCATCTCTTTTCATGGTTCGGTAATTTCCGCTGAGGGTGTTAGTATGGATTCCTCTAAGGTCCATGCGGTCACGGAATGGCCAGTGTCTGAGTCGCGCGTTGCTCTTCAACGTTTTTTAGGTTTTGCAAATTTTTATCGTCGGTTTATCCGTAACTTTAGTCAGATCGCCGCCCCTCTCTCTGCCCTCACGTCCGTCAGGGTCCGATTTTCCTGGACGGAGGGGGCTCAGACAGCTTTTGATCGCCTCAAATCCCTTTTTTCCTCGGCCCCGATCTTACGAACTCCTGATGTCTCTAGACAGTTCATCGTTGAAGTTGATGCATCAGAAGTGGGCGTTGGAGCTATTCTCTCCCAACGCTCATCTTCTGATGAGAGGGTTCATCCCTGCGCCTACTTTTCGCATCGTCTTTCGCCCGCCGAACGAAATTATGATGTTGGCAATCGCGAGTTATTGGCCATCCGTTTAGCTCTCGGAGAGTGGCGTCACTGGCTGGAGGGAGCCTCTGTCCCGTTCGTTGTCTGGACGGACCATAGAAATTTAGAGTACATTCGGTCCGCGAAGAGACTCTGCGCTCTTCAGGCTCGTTGGGCACTTTTCTTTACGCGTTTCGTTTTTTCCATCTCCTACCGCCCCGGGTCTAAGAACCTCAAGCCAGATGCTCTTTCGCGACAGTTTGCTTCCCCAGAGGTTGTTCCCAATAAGGAGGAGATCCTTCCTCAGGGCGTGGTGGTGGGTGCAGCTATCTGGGGAATAGAACGTTTGGTCAAGCGCTCTCTGGCCCACGCCGTTACTCCTCGTCTTTGCCCCAAGGGTCTTTTGTTCGTTCCTCCTTCTGCTCTTCTCGCGGTCCATCAGTGGGGTCATTCATCCAAACTGTTTGCCCATCCCGGCGTTAGGGGCACCGTCACCGCGGTCCGCCAAAGATTCTGGTGGCCCTCTCGTGAGCGCGACATTCGCCGTTTCGTCGCTTCGTGTGCTGTTTGCGCTCAGACTAAGTCTGGTAATTCTCCCCCGGACGGGTTGCTGCGCCCCCTTCCGTTACCGTCTCGCCCGTGGTCACACATCGCCATGGATTTTATCACGGGTCTCCCCTCCTCTGAGGGGAACACCGTGATACTTACCGTTGTTGATCGCTTTTCTAAGACCGCCCGCTTTATTCCTTTGCCTAAGCTCCCGTCAGCTAGGGAGACCGCCCAGATTGTTGTCGACAAGATCTTTAAGATCCATGGTCTTCCCTCCGACGTTGTTTCCGATAGGGGTCCCCAGTTCTCTTCCCTGTTCTGGAGGGAGTTTTGTCGCCTTATTGGAGCGTCGGCTAGTCTCTCCTCCGGTTTTTACCCACAGACCAATGGCCAAGCCGAATGAGCTAACCAGACAATCGGTCGCATTCTTCGTAGCCTCGCTTTCCGCAATCCGGCTTCCTGGTCAGAGCAGCTCCCCTGGGCAGAGTACGCACACAATTCCGCCCCGTCTTCTGCCACTGGTCTATCCCCTTTTCAGTGTTGTCTCGGTTACCAACCTCCGCTTTTTTCATCACAAGACACAGACTCTAAGATGCCGTCCGTCCAAACCTTCATTCAACGTGCAAGGCGTACTTGGAGAGGGGTCAGGTCCGCTCTATTCAGGTCTCGTTCTCGCACCCGGCGGGCCGCTAATAGACGTCGTGTCAAAAACCCCCGTTATTCTGTTGGGCAGAGGGTTTGGCTGTCCACCCTTAATCTTCCTCTCCAATCTACTTCGCGTAAACTGGCTCCTAAATTCATCGGGCCTTTCCGTGTCCTTAAAATACTCAGTCCTGTCTCAGTCAGACTCAAATTGTCTACCAATCTTCGGCGCGTTCACCCGGTATTTCACGTGTCATGTATTAAACCTGTTATTCGTGTTCCTCCCCGTCCTGTCACTACTCCTATCCACGTTGAAGGCGCTCCCACCTACAGGGTTCGCAAACTTCTCGACGTTCGCCCCCGTGGTCATGGTCATCAGTTTCTGGTTGATTGGGAGGGATACGGTCCTGAGGAGAAAAGTTGGATTCCATCCCGGGACGTCTTGGACCGCTCGCTGATCGATGACTTTTACCGCTCCCGCCAGTCCTCCTCCTCCGTTGCGCCAGGAGGCGCTCCTTGAGGGGGGGGGGTACTGTCATGATCCCGGTATCCTTCTCTTACACTCTACCACCCTCTTCTGGTCACACTCTTTATTACACCTATTTACACACACACATTCCCATTCATTATCTCATCCGCTCTCAGCTGTCTCTCATCACCGCATCACTCTACCTCTTCTCCTCCCCAGCTGTTTCCCACTTTCTCTGATTTGACTCTCTATTTCTAGTCTTCTCTTTCCTTTGTTCTTTGTCAGATTATTGCCATATGTTACGTCCCTGTGTGTCTGCTGAACCAAGCCCTGTCTCAGCCGTGTCCTGTCTGGTGCGTGTCTCTATCTGTCTACCTTATTACCTCGGCTCTGCTTTGTTACATCTTCAGCTAACGTGAGTGGTCAAGGATTGGCGTCCCCGTGATTTCTACGGTCCCAGCCTGTCTCATCCTCCGGGGATTCCCGTTGCCAGCCCTGTTCGCATACTTCTGTTTATTTACTGAAAGACTTTCTGTTTTCCTTTGGATGAGATTATCTTCAGTTGGATTTATTCGCCTTGTGGCCACCTGTGTTACTTTACCAGAACTATTAAACATTGTCAAACTGCCTTTTGCTTTTGGGTCCTCTCTCCTACACGTGACAATATATTACTGTATTACTGTATATTTGCATATTTGTCTCCAAAATATGCAGAAAAAGCATTTCCAGCCAAGTCTAGCTAATACGCATGTGCATGCAAGACAGAAAAACAAACAGATGATGCCTCTATAAAACAGGCAATTGGCCATATTGAGCATTACAATTTCACAGATTGGTTTTATATTAGTGGACGTTTCATCCTTTTATGTCTCTGTTTGCATTCACAAACATATTTTAATCCATGGTAGATGTCAAATATGATCTGATGCCCCTGACACTATTTCAGTGTTATTCAGAGGCTGACAGAACCTATACGCGAGAGTGACAGGGCTGTTTTGGCACCGTTCATGCCAATGCAAGCAGCGTGAGTCTGGCAATGAAGATACGCATGCTTGCATTTCTCACCCACATCATCTCAGTCTCTCCACTAGCACACTCTCTGTTAACACTATTAAATTTGCCAAAAAAAACCCAATGAAGCAGCACAGCATATGGTGAATCATAGCCTATAGGATAAACATTGTGCTGACGATACTTATCTGGACTAGTAAAGATAAAATTAAAAAGGGGGCACTTGGGAGCATATATAAACATAACAAATGATTTATCTGTGCACATTATTATTATTCATTTTTAAGTCCCCCTGTAGTCAATCATCTTATGCCTTAAAACTCATCTCTGATCACCAAAACTCATCTCTGATCACCAAAATATCATATTTAAAAAAAAAAAAAATTCCTGTAAAAAAATTTCTTCATGCCTTAAAATAGCTTGAATGTAACTTTACACCCTTGCTTCATTTAGTATAATCGGATCCATGGATATGATAATTAGCCCTGTCTCCACTCACTCACACCAGCTTAGAGACCCACTCGGTCAACTTGCTGACGTAAACGCTGCAAAATGGTATTGCTCTTTACAACGTCGGACACATAAAAGTACCAAAAAAGATGTATTTGAAATATATTCCCTTTTTCAATAGTACATTGCAAATATACTAACAAAATTTGTACTATCTTTAAATATATTAAAAGTATATTAGCATCATACTCTTACCTATTTTCACAATACAACTTTAAAATAATTGTACAGTATATTTTCTAAAAATATATTTTAGAAAAATATACTTGAAGTGAAAATTCAGTTTATGTTTTAAAAATGTATTTATTTGCACTTTATTAAAAATATATTTTAGGTATATTTTAACTGTGTGCTGGAAATGATCATTGTAACAATGCATTGAAAGTATACTTTCAAAATACATTATAGTATACAATAGTATGTTGTACAAAGTATAGCTAAGTATATTAATGTGCATTTGTTATTGAAGAGAAAGTGTCAATTTGTAGTATACACTTATGGTTTGCACCGATCGCCTCGTGGGCAAGTTCACCAACATGTAGCACCGTTGTGCTTCGGGAGACCCAAGTCCTGGCTCGTGGACCTTTCCCAATCTCGTCCCCCCTCTCTCTCCCTCTTCTACCTTACTTCCTGTCTAGCAACTGTCCTGTCCTAATAATAAGCAAAAACGCCAAATATAAATACACTTATGGTATACTGCTTGTATGTTTTGAAGACACTCGTAATGCATTTGTAATGTACTTGTAACACAAATAAAGTACACTTTAATATAAGTAATCAAGCATGTAATTACTCCCTACACCGGCATATACTTAACGTATACTAAGTATACTTGAAGTTGTTCCAATTTAGTGCACACAAAAGTAAACAGAATACACTTAAAGTTATGCTTTACTACAATTTAGTTACAACTAAAATATACTTAGTAGAAAATTAATTGTTTCAAAATAGCACACTTCAAGTTAACTAATCATTAACACACTTGAAGTATACTAAATTAGTCTGGCTGGAAGTATACAGTACTTAGCATTTTTTTCACTATGGTAGCCTTTTCTTGACTATGCTATCAAACAGCTGTTAGCTAATAATGTGTAGCTAATGTTACAACCATGTTCCTGTTCGCCATTTCAGAATCAGACTGCTGCCTTCTGGGATCAACATCCTAAGAAACGCTTTGAACAACGTCAGGGGAGAAAGGCATAGGGCCCCTTTTAACGATCTAAGTGGATGGTCTTAAGCGCATGGTCTGAATCCACTTTTGTCAAGTCAAGTCAAGTCACCTTCATTTATATAGCGCTTTTAACAATATGGACTGTTTCAAAGCAGCTTTACAGTGATACTAGAAAATTAAAGTAACAGAGATTGTTTTGGCTTTACATCAGCTCTAGAATAAAGTTATTGTCCAGCTAAAGTTAGTTTTGATTGATTCACTTCCGTCGCAACGATCATTAGTTATTTGATTTTTCTAGTTTAACGACGGAAAAAATGGTCGTCGCACATGGTCTAAAGCAGGGGTGCCCAACCCTTTACCTGCCGATCGACTGTCCTGCACAGTTTATCTCCAACCCTAATTAAACACACCTGCCTTTAATTTTCAAGTGATCCTGAAGACCTTAATTGGTTGCTTCAGGTGTGTTTGATTAGGGTTGGAGATGAACTGTGCAGGACAGAAGATTGGCAGAAGCAGGATTGGGCACACCTGGTCTAAACAGTGGTCGCTATTCTCTTAATGAGTAATGGGTGTGTTTTGGGCTGTCAGGGTTCTGTCACTTCTGTCTAGTCTATTTCTTGGTTTTGTGACAGAGCCCGGACACTCCTGTTTTGTCTTGTACTGTGTAGCACACAGCTTGTGTTTTACACTAGTTTGTGTTAGCACATGGCTTGTGATTTGTTTTACTGGCCATGTGCTTGTGTTTTAGTCATGTTTGGTGTGAGCACATGGCTTGTCATGTACAGGTCCTTCTAAAAAAATTAGCATATTGTGATAAAGTTCATTATTTTCCATAATGTAATGATAAAAATTAAACTTTCATATATTTTAGATTCATTGCACACCAACTGAAATATTTCAGGTCTTTTATTGTTTTAATACTGATGATTTTGGCATACAGCTCATGAAAACCCAAAATTCCTATCTCAAAAAATTAGCATATTTCATCCGACCAATAAAAGAAGTGTTTTTAATACAAAAATGTCAACTTTCAAATAATTATGTTCGGTTATGCACTCAATACTTGGTCGGGAATCCTTTTGCAGAAATGACTGCTTCAATGCGGCATGGCATGGAGGCAATCAGCCTGTGGCACTGCTGAGGTGTTATGGAGGCCCAGGATGCCTCGATAGCGCCCTTAAGCTCATCCAGAGTGTTGGGTCTTGCGTCTCTCAACTTTCTCTTCACAATATCCCACAGATTCTCTATGGGGTTCAGGTCAGGAGAGTTGGCAGGCCAATTGAGCACAGTAATACCATGGTCAGTAAACCATTTACCAGTGGTTTTGGCACTGTGAGCAGGTGCCAGGTCGTGCTGAAAAATGAAATCAGATGGAAGCATGAAGTGCTCCAAAATCTCCTGATAGCTAGCTGCATTGACCCTGCCCTTGATAAAACACAGTGGTCCAACACCAGCAGCTGACATGGCACCCCAGACCATCACTGACTGTGGGTACTTGACACTGGACTTCAGGCATTTTGGCATTTCCTTCTCCCCAGTCTTCCTCCAGACTCTGGCACCTTGATTTCCGAATGACATGCAAAATTTGCTTTCCTCCGAAAAAAGTACTTTGGACCACTGAGCAACAGTCCAGTGCTGCTTCTTTGTAGCCCAGGTCAGGCGCTTCTGACGCTGTTTCTGGTTCAAAAGTGGCTTGACCTGGGGAATGCGGCACCTGTAGCCCATTTCCTGCACACGCCTGTGCACGGTGGCTCTGGATGTTTCTACTCCAGACTCAGTCCACTGCTTCCGCAGGTCCCCCAAGGTCTGGAATCGGTCCTTCTCCACAATCTTCCTCAGGGTCCGGTCACCTCTTCTCGTTGTGCAGCGTTTTTTGCCACACTTTTTCCTTCCCACAGACTTCCCACTGAGGTGCCTTGATACAGCACTCTGGGAACAGCCTATTTGTGCAGAAATTTCTGTCTGTGTCTTACCCTCTTGGTTGAGGGTGTCAATGATGGCCTTCTGGACAGCAGTCAGGTCGGCAGTCTTACCCATGATTGCGGTTTTGAGTAATGAAACAGGCTGGGAGTTTTTAAAAGCCTCAGGAATCTTTTGCGGGTGTTTAGAGTTAATTAGTTGATTCAGATGATTAGGTTAATAGCTCGTTTAGAGAACCTTTTCATGATATGCTAATTTTTTGAGATAGGAATTTTGGGTTTTCATGAGCTGTATGCCAAAATCATCAGTATTAAAACAATAAAAGACCTGAAATATTTCAGTTGGTGTGCAATGAATCTAAAATATATGAAAGTTTAATTTTTATCATTACATTATGGAAAATAATGAACTTTATCACAATATGCTAATTTTTTGAGAAGGACCTGTATGTTTCCTTGTGCTCTCCTGTCGATTGTCTAACCCTGCCCATCTTGTTACCTGATTATTGGTTAATTAGCCCCACCTGCCTTTCCTCATTACCCTCTTTTGTTTGCTTCCCTATTTATTCTCCTTGTGTTTGAAGTCCTATGGTGGTTTCGTCGTCTAAGGTACCCTCATGTTTCCTGTTCCTGTCAAGTCCAGTTCTTGTAAAGTCTTGCTGTCTGTCTTGTTTCCCCCACGGGGTAGTTTTTGTTTTATTTTATGCTTAATAAAAGGCCATCACTCTGCATTTGAGTCCTCGCTACTTTCATCAACCCATATACTGACATTAACGTGCAATAAACCAATCAGAGTCTCATCTCTCATTCCCTTTAAAAACGAGTTGCGCACGCGCCATGCCGGATTGCTATATGCAAGCGGAAAGAATGAATGCTTCTCTAGCGAGGAAAGAGATCACCTCGTGCGCTAGGTTAAAGAGCGCAAGCAGACCATCTACGGATTCCACCATATCTTTATGTATACAATTATAATCGTTTACATCGTAATTATTTTATTTTTAATATTTGGCATGTTTGTGTGCTGCTGCTCTGTGTGTGTAATAAGCAGAGTGTACGCGTGTTGTGCAACCGCCTATAGGCTCACATTACTAATGCGCCCATTAAATAACAAAAAAAAAATACTGCGTCATTGACTTTAGACCTTTTTTGTGTATGTAAATGGCGCAGTCTATTTCAGTTGCCTCAAAATAGCAACGCAGTGTCAAAGCCCGCCAGAATGGGCGTGGCTTAGCGTATATAAGCAGGGCTCGTAGGCTGTATTCTCTGATTTTCATCTCTTCAGCGAAGCTCTCCGCATCGCTGGATCTAGAGAGAAGCCGCCGCCGTCGAGGAAGCGACAAGCCAGCTTAGGACAGCGCCTGAAGAAGCCGGCCGTCTTCTTCACCTTCAGCCATCCGTGGGAGCTACGCTATCCGGCGACGTATCCTTTCTTGCAAAACTTACTGTCTAAAAGAGCAGCGAGCATCTTTTTCAAGATGCCTCGCACTTCCTGCGGCTCGTGCAGAGCCCCGCTCAGCGACGGAGACCGCCATGTGATCTGCGCTCTCTGCCTGGGCCAGGAACAAGCAGCTCTGCCCTCTCGGGGGTTTGTGAGCTCAGCGACGCACTTCCGATGTCGACCCTGCGGGCTGTGTTCAAGTGTTCAACCCTCAAGCTGTCACTCCGCCCTTTGCAGGGCCGCGCAAAGAAGCGCTGTTATCAAAGGCCGCCGGAGCCGGTGGCCACAGCGACGCGCTCGCCGGACTGCCTCCCTCGAGCCTCGCTCTCTCCTTTCCCGCCCCCCCCCCCCACAGACGTTCAGCTGCCACTCACGAGCCCCACTGCCGTTGTTTCTGATGCAAACGCTCGCCGGAATTACTCCCTCGAGCGTCTATCTCTCCGCCCCCCCTCCCGGACGCACAGCCGCCGGCTCCTTCCCTCGCTGCCGCCCGCGCTGCCGCCGCCTCAGGGGATGAGGCGCTTGATATGGATGAGGACGCGCCGCTGACAGCTGTTCTAACCGCGGCTAGCTTTCTTTACATTACAAGAAAGCTATCCCATCCCGCATGCGTCACCGGCGAAATGAGGAAAGAGTGTGTTAGTCCCGCCGAGGCCGGACTATCCCCCATTTCTCAAACATTTCTCAGCTCCTCTTAATTCGAGCGGCTGGTAATGTCAATATTGCAGCATGAGCCTGTTATATAACACGCACGCCTGCAAACAAACGCCGACACACAGGAACTGTGATGACGCTCTCTTTATCTGCTCGCGCTAACTGAAGCTGATGTGGTTTCCCCCTGTGGCTCAGTGGCTAAATCCACAGCTTTCATGCCAGAGACCCATGTTCGATCCCGGCTCTCGCAGCGGATAAAAATTGTATGCAGTTCTAAGATCGCGGCCAGCTTTCTTACGTACAGAAAGCGAACGCACCCTCCCGCTCGCCGTGCGCATGCGTCACCGGTGAAATGAGGAAAGAGTGTGTTTTAGTCCCGCCGAGGCCGGACTATCCCCCATTTCTCAAACATTTCTCAGCTCCTCTTAATTTGAGCGGCTGGTAATGTCAATATTGCAGCATGAGCCTGTTATATAACACGCACGCCTGCAAACAAACGCCGACACACAGAAACTGTGATGACGCTCTCTTTATCTGCTCACGCTAACTGAAGCTGATGTCATTCCCCCCTGTTGCTCAGTGGCGAAACCCACAGCTTTCGCGCCAGTGACCCGTGTTCGATCCCGGCTCTCGCAGCAGATAAAAATTATGCGGCTCTCCTCAGCGAGCTGCCGTATTCAGATCCGGCTCACGCCGATGGTGTTTTTAGTGTAGAAAAGGTGCCCACACCTCAGTGTTCACCCCTACACACAAGCACAACACTTCCCGTGTCACTTTAAAACCCATATCACACATCTCTCCCCAAGCGCTGCCCGCGCATTCCAGAGTTGTCACAAAACGCCGCCCATCCCAAGAGATCGTGGCGTCACATATGTATGTAAGTCTCGTGCCCGCTCACAAGCGTTCACGCTTACTAATAAACACTTTGTCCAAAGCGCCTTGCGCGCGTTTCAGGGCTATCATAAAACGCTCCCCATCCAAGCGATCGGGACGTCAAAGTTATGTGTAAGTCTCGTGCCCGCACAAAAGTGCTCACGCTTACTAATAAACACTCTGCCCAAGGCTCCGCTCGCGCATCACAAAGTGATAAAGGGCGCTTCCCATTCACGGAAATCGGGACGCCTCTTATGTATCAGCCTGTCACGGCTGTCAGCGAGCTGCCGCTTGCAAGCACCGAGGGCGTGCGCGCCGCGCCCACACCTCCGGTTCAGTTTCTCGACCCCGCAGAGCGTGGCGATCAGAACCTGGAGACCATTCGTCCCCTAGCTACAAATATAAAAGCATGGGAAGCCATTCCAGGGGTTTCAGAATGGGTGCTGAGCACAATAGTGCACAGCTATTCGTTACAGTTCGCTCGCCGTCCTCCGCGCTTTCAAGCACGGACCGCGACAACTGTGAATGCAGAAGTAACACATCTACTTCGCTCAGACAAAGCGAAGCTGCTGTGCAAAGGGGCCATAGAATTGGTACCGCCTTCTCTAAGCGAGTCAGGCTTCTATAGCCTTTATTTTCTCGTACCCAAGAAGGACGGAGCCCTCAGACCCATCTTAGATCTGAGATGTTTGAACGAGGTGCTTATGAAAAGACCGTTCAAAGTGTTTACAACCAGAAAAATCCTCGCACACGTTCGCTCGAGGGACTGGTTTATTTCTCTCGATCTGAAATTTGCCTATATCCAGATTCATATTATACCCCGTCACAGGCCATTCTTGAGATTCGCTTTCAACGGTCAGGTTTATCAATACTCCGTCCTGCACCCCGTACATTTACGAAGTGCATGGACGCAGCTCTCGCCCCCTTGAGAAATCAGGGTTTGCGAATTATTAACTATCTGGACGACTGGCTGATTTGGCACAGTCAGAGACAGAACTGCTATCTCACAGAACTGTGCTCCTCAGTCACATGGAGAGCTTGGGTCTCACGGTCAACTGGACCAAGAGCTCATTACTGCCCAGTCAGTCAATTTCCTTTCTAGGAATAGAACTGGACTCTGTGGCCATGACGGCCCGTTTATCGACACAGCGCGCACGCCGTGTTCGACACCTAGCCGCGTCTTTCCAGAAGGGCAGCATCATTCCTCTGAAGACATTCCAAAGGATGCTGGGCTGTATGGCCTCAGCTGCAGCAGTGCTTCAGCTGTGCTTCCTGCGCATGCGCCCGCTTCAATGCTGGCTCAATGCTCGTGCGTCTCGCCGACCTTGGGCTGCTGGCTGCGAACGAATCAGAGTGACTCAGACCTGTATTACGGCTCTGCAGCCCTGGTTAACAGCCGACTGGTATCAGCGGGGTGTGATGATGGGAGCGGTCTCGTACCGAAAGCTCATCTCAACAGATGCGTCCAACTCAGGTTGGGTTGCGCTCTTCGAGGGCAGACCAGTCGTCAGCCTGTGGTCAGACCAGGAGAAGCTCCTTCACATAAACTGTCTGGAAATGTTAGCGGTCGAGAACGTGCTGAAGCGCTTCCTCCCGCTCATACAGGACCACCATGTTCTAGTCTGATCAGACAACATGTCAGTGGTTTCCTACGTGAACCGTCAGGGCGGCGTCAGATCCAGGAACCTCTGCGATCTGACAGAGCGCCTCCCCACGTGGTCTCAGCATCACCTGCGCTCGCTGAGAGCTGCACATGTGCCAGGCCACCTGAATGACGGCCCAGACAAACTATCAAGGGACAACGTTCCCCCAGGGGAATGGTGCCTGCACCTCCAAACAGTCCAGAAATAATGGCGCCTGTTCGGCAAAGCGGAAGTCGACCTATTTGCGTCAAAAGACAACGCTCACTGCCCAATGTTCTTTTCGAAGAACGAGGACGCGCTGGCCCAAGTCTGGCCCAGCCGCCCTCTGTATGTCTTCCCTCCGATCTCTCTGCTACCGCAGGTTATCAAAAGGATCAGGGAAACGCACCACTCGGTGCTCCTCATAGCCCCGCGTTGGGAGAATCAGATTTGGTTCCCGGAGCTGACGCGGCTGTCACTGACAGCCCCGTGGCCGATTCCGATGAGAACGGATCTCCTCTCACAAGCTTGCGGCTCGATCTGGCATCTCCATCCAGAGCGCTGGTCTCTGCACGCATTGGTAATCAACGGGTACCCGTTGCCCTGCCAGAAGGAGTGATGAACACGATCACGCAGTCTAGAGCTCCCTCTACTAGAAAGCTTTACGCGTCTAAATGGTCAGTGTTCTCCAAATGGTGCACCGACAAAAACCTGGACCCACGGACGTGTGGGGTCTTGCGGCTGCTCAGTTTCCTACAAGAGCTGTTGGATAAGGGGAGGTCCCCATCCACGCTCAAAGTCTGTGTGGCGGCCGTTGCAGCGTTCGCTGAGTTGACGCGCGGCCGGTCACTAGGGAAAAATGAGCTTGTCATCTGCTTCCTTAGAGGAGCCAGAAGGATGAACCCTCCGCGCCCCCCGTCGGTTCCTATGTGGGATCTTTCATTGGTCCTCGTGGCCCTGAAAGCTTTCCCCTTTGTACCACTAGACTCCGTCGAGTTAAAGTACCTATCACTCAAAACCTTTTTCCTGACAGCACTGTCATCAGTGAAACGTGTGGGGGACTTACACGCACTGTCTGTCAGCGCCGCGTGTCTCGAGTTCGGGCCAAATGAATCAAAAGTCATCCTCAAACCTAGACACGGTTATGTTCCTAAAGTGATTGGCACTCCATTCAGAGCGCAGGTCATTTCTCTATCGGCTCTGCCTTCATCCGATAATGAGAGCGACGTTAATCTCCACTGCCCATTCAGGGCGCTGAGGATTTACACTGCGTGCTCCGCCCCTTTCAGGCGCTCGGAGCAGGTTTTCGTTTCGTTTGGTGGGCGCACCAAGGGTCTCGCCGCCTCGAAACAAAGCCTATCCAGATGGATTGTGGACGCTATAGCAGCCGCTTACGCGTCGACAGGTCTGCAATGCCCCCTGGGCATCAGGGCTCATTCCACCAGAGGCATGGCCTCTTCGTGGGCATGGTCCAGCGGAATTTCTGTTCACGACATATGTGTGGCGGCAGGCTGGGCCTCCCAGTCCACCTTTGTCAGGTTTTATAACCTAGAAGTTCCCGCTCTGCAGGCAAAACTTCTGTCAGTTTAAGTGAGATGTACGTTCTGTCCACAGATGTTCGTGCGCAGGCTACTCTCACGTATACTACCTCTTCTGGTTGAGCTGCACTATTGGGTATGTGCTATATGCTTATACAGACCGGCGACGCCGCTCTGTATTCCCTATGAGTCCTTATGTACAAGTGCTGGCCCGCGTTGCTGGCCACCTTATTTCCCACTTATTTGGGTTCCCCGGAAAGCCCTGGGACTCATTGTGGATGCTTGGCGCGCAAAGGTTAGAGAGAGGGTTCTAGAGAGAACCGAGGTTACATTAGGTAACTGATACGTTCTCTTACGAGAGGTTCTCTCGTAGCGTAAGCTAATTTACGCAATACGAGAGAACCTCTCGTAAGAGAACGTATCAGTTACCTAATGTAACCTCGGTTCTCTCTAGAAGAGGGAACAAGTATTGCGTAACCTGCCGTGCTCGCGCCACGAGCGTTTTTCGCTTCAGTCGATGAAGACCAGAGAATACAGCCTACGAGCCCTGCTTATATACGCTAAGGCACGCCCATTCTGGCGGGCTTTGACACTGTGAAGGCGCGAGCGCCCTTCATTGGACGTGACGTCACGTCGGGCTCAGTGGTAGGCTGCTGCAGTTCCCGCAGGGCAGCCTATGAGCATGCTAGACAGCCTGCCCTAGGTCTGCTAGCTGCTGCACTGCGTTGACAATGGATACAAAAATGAAGGATAATTTTTTGGCTTCAATATCTCGAAAAGATGAATCTTTCCCGTAGCGTAAGCTAACTTACGCAATACTCGTTCCCTCTTCTAGAGAGAACCGAGGTTACGTTAGGTAACCGATACGTTTTTCGTCAAAACCACCGTAGCGAGCGAGTCAGGAGTTGGAATTGCGAGTATTGAAAATGATCAGGATGAATTAATGAATTAACTGGACTTAACACTCTGGTCTTGTCATATTTCATAGCTACCTTGGGTATCTCCCTACAACAACGTTTGTGTGCATCTTACGTCATCGCAAACGTGCACGGCGCATGACAGAAAACACTATGCGGGTCAATATATTGTGTTTTTTCTTAATTTGGTGCTATTATGCATAGCTGAGTAAACAACACAGGTTTACTCTGTGTGTGTGTGTGTGTGTGTGTGTGTGTGTGTGTGTGTGTGTGTGTGTGTGTGTGTGTGTGTGCGTGTGTGTGCGTGTGTGTGCGTGTGTGTGTGTGTGTGTGTGTGTGTGTGTGTGTGTGTGTGTGTGTGTGTCGCATAAGGTGTCTTTCCGCTGCTTGCAAAAGGAGATAGTGGATTTCCATTAATTTTTGTTGCCCTGATTGCACGCAATACACGCGAATACTCTGCAGACTTACTCTTGCTCGTATCCAAGGTAAATCATCAACACTATCATCCCTTACATGTGTTTTATTTAACTAAATACATCATAATCGGCTAAAACGCATGTGCAGGATACTTTTATTCCTGAACAAGTGCGCACCTGGGTCCGTGTTGCTTTCACATACAGGGGAACCGCAGCACGGTTCGGGAGCAACCGAACTCAGACCACCTCCTCCAGGCAGTCTCGGGTTCGGTACCCCAGTGCGCACCTGGGTCCACATGACAGCGTTCACATTAGCGATTTTTCATGCGAACCGTGCCCTGTTCCGAACTAAACTGCCAGTGTGAAAGCCCCTTCAGAGTCGAGTCTGACAGCTCAGCCCCGCCCTCGGTTCATCCCCTCTATCTCCGCTGGGCTCTGCCCACTTTTCCAGTATTTTTCAAATATTGCCAGTGGGTGGAGTCAGGCTCTGACCAGGGGTTTAGTTACCCTTTAAAGAAAAAATACTCAGCAATGGTGTTGACTTAAGAATGTGCACATGGTTTGTCTGAAAGCGTATTAAAAACACCACATAGACATATAAACAACATAGTTCCCACAGGGGGACTTTAAATTCATGTGCCCTCGTAAACTTTAATAAAAATACTATAACTTCCCTTCCTCTTGCAGCGACTTTTCTTCTCTGATGACGTGTTTACCTGCGTGAGGGCAGAACAACCTGTCACTTACATGAGATCACAGCAATAGCAATCAACAATGATCCAACATTCCAATAAATTCCCGATGGACAAAATCAAGTCTTCCATACACAGTTTTTCTTTTTCTTTTATTTACTTGGATATACATCACAATAGGGAAGAAAAGTTTGGAAAATATGCAATTTCCTTTTCATGCTTATTTTAAGTAATTTTCTAATTGTATATATTTAATTTTTCAATTAAAATATGTAAATGTAATATAGAAAATCTGTTTATAATTTATAACAATTAGGCATATTGTGTTGTATATTCTGTCCGTTTACACCTGCTGTCACAGTCATGTTCTGTTTCTGTTTAATGTTTCTTCCATACCTGTTTGAGTTATCATTTGTCTCCTAGCCTTACAAAACAAAGATATTTGGGATTTCAATTCAGCAATATTTTTCAATTTGAAATGTTTTGTTCAGACAAATGTGTTTGACTAATTGGAACAATATTTGGGGGAATTATGTTGTTTTAACATGACGTTCTATGTAGTGATTGACATTTCTTATAAGGACCATTAAAAGTTCCTAGTAAACTGGAAAATATGTAGTTGTCGTTTTTAGACTGTAGGCAAATGTGTTCTTTTTTTTTACTGATTGTTTGCTTAAAGGTGCATTGTTCTTTCTTTCTTTTGTGAAAAATTCAAGAATATATTCTGAGAAATTAATGTCTATACAATAAAAGTCATGAGGTCCAATGTTGTTTGGACCTCAACATTCTTCAAAATATCTTATTTTATGATCCAGATAAGAAAGAAAGTCATTCAGGTTTGGTATGATGTGAGGGCGAGTATGACAGAATGTTAATTTTTGGATGAGCTATGAATATCTATGGCTTTAGCTCAAGTAAAACTAATGAAGTGAAATTCTCATGGAGCTATCCATTAGTTAAAGGGGTGGTAAAACACATTTTTTCAAAGGCATTATTGCATTTTTTTTCATATATTTTACCTTTATTCTACACTGCTCTGTCCCTCCTTGTAAAAACGGTCTGATGGTTTCCGGGTTCTATGAAGCCAGTCCCTCAAAAATACGCAATGGGCTCAGATTGGTTAGCTGGCCCAGTGTGTTGTGATTTGCTAACCGACTAGTGCACGTTTTCCGGAAACATCACGCCCCGTACCTTTACCGGTAGCCAGTTTGTGCTTTGGTGTATTATAAACGATGGCGTCAATAAAACCATACCAATTTGAGCCCGAATCAGACCCAGAGAATGTTAGTGAAGATGATCGAGCAGAACCTATTCAAGAACGGCTGTTAAACGACGTTTCAGAAAGGTTTGTTTTTTGTTGTCTCATTACCTTTTAGATACGCTGTTATTTAATTGTACTAATTATTATAGTATTACAAAAAATAAGCTTCATAAACAAGAATTTCATATAATTGTTCTAACAAATTATATTACAGTCCTCAAAGGGATTTTTTTTTAGTAAAGACTGCGGATCTATAGTGATCGTCACTGACTGTATGGCACGGTTACTTTTGTATTTTTAGAACGATTGTAGCCAAATATCGGTCGACAGAACTATTGACCCAAAACGAACACTAAACATTAGATTTACTACAGTAGCCAAATCAAACACAGAACCATGTTTAGCATGCCTGTAGATAAACAAGCAATAAACAATACATAAAAGCTCTAATCAAAGAATAATTTACTCTTATTCCAAGTTCGCTGTTGAGATTTAAAAAAAGTTTGTAACATTAGGTGTTTGTCGGATAACGTTAAGTATGAATGAGCATTTAACAAGCTGGTTTGCAGAGCCAAACAGCGTTGTCATTTGTTTACTTTCTTCCCTACAACGTACAATTAACAATACAAACTATTACAGGAAAACACATCGACGAAAAAGAAATCATACTTACAGATTGTGGCCCGTAAACAACATCTTCTGTTCTTAAAGTTGGAACTGCTCCATCTTTCAGCACAAGCAGTTGTGCGAATCCTGCATTGAACTCGCCAAGATTGTGGAAGCTTTCCTCCGTAAAATGTGCAGCACAGAGAGCGAGATTTGGGTAATAATTAACCATTGATCCCTAACTCCCGCGACCCTAGGAAGGCTGAACAAAGTGGACCTGCAATCCGGGCACTGATGAAAATAACAGCGTTTCGACGACATTGCAGCGGCAACAACACTCCTATACCACAATAACTCTTCTCCAACGCAATATAAAATGGCCTCGCCCCCCTTATTTCGTATTCTCGGAGGAGGGGTTTATTGGGGTTTGCTGACGTCATTAACCCTGGAGGAATGTCGTGTAGTCCAAAACCGGCTGTTTGCTGTAGTCCTTAGAAATTGATTTCTTTAAAAGCAAATATCTCCGTTTGCTTTGAACTTTGAGCGCTGTAACTTTGCAGATGTTGCTTATGCTCAAACAGCAACATTACACACTAACTAAAGTTAGAAAAGTGAAATCGTGTTTTACCACCCTTTTAAAACAAATTTGCATACAATTTCTGTACTTTTTGAAACAGCACCTCGGATGGCTTTTTGTTTGAGTGTCTGCACACCTCAATGCAGTGTGTTGTAAATTTCTAATGCTCCTTCATCTATGAACTGCAATCAACAGTAAGGTACAAATGTGGTCTTGTCCAATTGTTGACCATGTTTTATAATGAGATAAGAGAGATAATGGCAGTGGAGGAGTAAAGTACTATGTTTATCTGCTCTGATGTAGTAACTGCCCGCGCTCTGCAACTGTAGGCAAGACTTTTTTTGGTGTTAGCATGGCCTCATCCTTGTAGAGAAAATTGAATTCTGTCCTATAAATTAATTCTGTTTATAATGCCTTGCTACGTTTTGTCACAAATGCCAAGTTCACTGTTTACTCTGTGTAATGGGGTGGCCATTTCAGTGTGTACACAGCTGCGCTGGTATGTGGAAATTTACAAGGAAATCCTAGCTAAATTACTTTCTTATCTCTGTGGGCTTCTTTTTATAGTTGGAAGCCACTATGAGACGAGGTCTAGTGAGGTAATACTAGGTGCTCAGAGTATTCAGACAACTGGGTATGATGGCAGAGCCCTTGAAGTGGGCACTTTATCTTCACCTGGGGTATTCTCATGACAATGCAGCACGGTGTCCATCAGCTGTTCTTACAACAGAATTTTCTTATTATTGCTGTTAACATAACTGTATATATATATATATATATATATATATATATATATATATATATATATATATATATATATATATATATATATATATATATATATATATATATATATATATATTGTAGTATCTGGACCAATCAGACACACAAATTATTCATTATATTTAATGAATAATCCAGCAAACTTACTCTCCCAAAAAAAGGTCTATGAAACTTTCTCCAAAACTAACTTCCCAAATGAAGTTAACACACTGGCCGAACCCAGTGTCCTGTTACAGGACACATTAAGACTGATAAGACTTTTTACGACTCAAAAGGGAATTTGCAGAGAATTGTGACTCTCACTTAATTCTTGCTGAGAAGGAGAAATAAACCCTTTTAATCCTATATATTCTATATATAACCACGTGAGAAGTATATTAACATGTATCTAATTTTCCCATCTCATGGTTTTCCTTTTATGTGGTTTGGCCTATGTCTTCATTTTCTCTTCTTAACTCTTTTGGATTTATGTTTCAGACTTGCATACTATGGTTAACCAAAATCATATGTGTAGCATGTTTAGTCTCTATGAACTCCAATCTTTGTCCCCCATTTGTTAATTCACATTACATTTTGCTAACTTTATGATGCATTAGCATTATAAGAATCTTGAAGATTCTTTTCTTAAACACCCAATCAAATTACACATGCAAATGCCCTGCTAGAACACAAAGGGTCGTAAAATCTCCCTCCAAAGGGAAAACTTCTTATTGGCTCATACACCTCCAGAGGGTGTGACATCTTCACGGTTTAAAAATCACTGATCACAAGATCACGTCTCTTAGTCCCTTTCTGAAATCCTAATGTGAAGATGATGCTGAACTAGAAGTTCCCACATAGCAAATGTTTTCTGGCCCAGCTCCGGGCCACACAATCACTTTTCCCTTGGCCTAAGTACCGCAAAGAATGATGGCCCTGAAGTGGCCCAGAACTGGATTAAAGACAAGGGTCACACATGGACCATAACCGGCCCGAATCTCAGCCAGTTAATCACCCTTAAGTGGCCCTGAATTGGGCCAAATTTTTTTTTATTATTGGTACCAATTCTCAGCCATAAGTTAACCATATCAACACCACCCTTTAACCAGAAACCCCAAAACTGAGCCATAACTCAGCCTGATCTTACCCAAACCATGTGAACAAATAAGTCACAGGAAAATTCAATTCTCAAAATTAGTTTATTCAACAATAATGCACTTGCCAAAAAACAAATGACATCTATAATTGTGTAACTGTGTGAAGGCAATTATTTGAGTACATTCAAAGCATAACATCTTATTACCACCTGTCACGGTTTATGAAGTCGCTGTTTCCTTCTTGTCTCGTGTGTGTGTGTGTGTGTTTGTGCGTGTGGGCGGGGGCGCGGATCAGCGGCCGCTGATCTTGCACCAGCCGCGGCTCATCAGCACGTCAGCTGCAGCTGATCAGCGCGCCCTATTTAATCCCTCTATTTTCACTTTGTCTTTGTCAGTTCGTTGTTGGATGTTCCTGAGTTCCCACTTGTCTCCTGTTCTCCGTGTTCCCGCCTGCCTCCAGTTCTGTTGGTTGTTCGCTTGTCCTGGCACTTCTGTTCGTCTCATCTATTCCTCTGATTCCCTGTCACTTGGATTCAAGACCGTTTCCTCGCTTCACCTCATCTGCCGATTGTGACTGGAATTACCCACAATAAACTTTCCTTTTACTTGCAATTGAATCCTCCGTCTCTTTATCCGTGACAGAACGAACTGACCATCATGGATTCAGCAAGTAGCACACCGGAGTTAAACGAGTTCCTGTCTCGTAGCATTGCCAGAATGGATCAACAGGAGGAGAACCTGGCCGTCACTGGATGTGCTGTTCAAGCCTTGGTAGCACAGGCGTCCGAGCTCACCCAACAGCTCCAACACCTGGCTGGTCCCACTGCACCCAGTCCACCACCGGTCCCCCCCCCCCTCCACCAGCACTCGATCGTCAGCCTGAACCACGTCTGCCCGCTCCTGAGATGTATGCTGGTGAGCCGAACTTTTGTAGAGCATTTTTAACTAAGTGCTCTATGTTCTTTTCCTTGCAGCCCCAGACCTTTAGTACTGAGAAGGCGAGGGTGGCTTTCGTCCTGACACTGCTCACAGGTCGTGCAGCACTGTGGGGAACGGTGGTGTGGGAAAATCAACATCAATGCTGTTCCCCGTTCCAGGCACTTTACTGGGGTTGGAATGGGCTCCGCTTCTGATGCCAGCATCCAGAATTTCTGAAAAGAGAAACGGGAGAGAGAGTCAGCGATTTGATTGAGAGCACCTGGGACGTGTTTTGCATTAATTATGAACTGGTCGCAGGCGGAGATCCAGATGAGGCGTCTGAGGAGTGGCATTAATGCAGGTGAGCGAGAACGACCTCTGTTAATGCAGTGAATGGTTGCTTCGTTGTCGCAATGAACTTGAATGCTTTTGGATGACCACTCTTTCCCCCATAGGGAAGCTGTGACGACGATTGGGTAGAGCTCAAAAAGGGCAGAGGAGGCTGAAGACTGGGTAATGTCTAGTAGCTGGGAGGGCCAGGGAGACGCGAACCAGCGACCTTGGTAATAACCTCCGAAGCCGATCGAGGGAGCTGCGTCTGTGAACAGTTTGATATCGAGGGGGAGAGATATGAAATCTTCGTAAAAAAAAAGTTAAGCCGTTCCACTGGTTAAGGAAAGTTATCCATAATTTTAACTAATTTTTGCACTCGCAAGATAGGATAATTCGGTCTTCCAGCGCGAGAACGGATGACGAGAGGGCGAGGAGATGCGCGATAAAAGGGCGGCCTTGCGGAATAATGCGCATAGCATAGTTAAGGTGGCCCAGCAGCAAGAGGAGATCGCGTTTGGAACAATCTGGGCAGTCTGAAAGATTGGATGCGATTAAAATTATTCGATCTATTTTTTTCTTAGGCAGTGAAGCCTGGAAATTAACTGAGTCCAGGTTGATGCCCAAGAACTCTATGGATGTAGTTGGCCCCGTTGTTTTCTCCACGGCTAACGGAATCCCTAGCTTGGCAAAAACTTTCTGTACCGTGAGGAGGTGTGCCGCGGGGATGGCGTCGTGAGGAGAAATGATTAAGAAATCATCGAGCAGATGGAGAAGGTAAGGAATTGCGTAATTGTTGGAAAGGATCCAACATATGGCTTCTGATAGAGTGTCGAAGATTTTGGGGCTGCTTTGCAACCGAATGTTAAACGCACCGCAAAATAAAACTTTGTCCGCCAGTTCACGACGAATAAATGCCACGAATCTGGGTGGATTGGCATTACTTTAAAAGCGGAAGTGATGTCTACTTTTGCCAACCATGTGCCGCGACCAGCTATTTTGATCATAGTTATGGCTTGTTCGATGTCGTGGTAGTTGAGAGAATACTCTTTGAGGGGGATAAGACTGTTAATGCTTGGATATGGAGAGTTGTGAGGGGCTGAGAGATCTATTATCATACGCTTTTTCCCTGAAAATTTTCTGGTAGCCACGCCTATGGGGCTAATGCGAAATTTGTCGAACGGGGGGGCCTCGAACGGACCGATCATGAACCCTGATTCTATTTCTTTTTTAATTAGTTCGTCTACTACCTCCGGCTCTGCTAGGGAGGACTAAAGATTATTGCAGATGATGTTTTGCGTGGGCTGACATTCTACGCCGGGTTTAAAACCTTGGTTGAGACCGGACAGCAGGTAATTTGTAAAGTTGACGTCGAGGTGATGGAATAATTCCTCAGCCAGACGGGAAACATTCACTGGAGCCGAGAGGTAATTTTTTTCACTTTTATTTACAGCTTTTTGTACCGGACATACCACGCGGGCGTGGGCACCGCCACAATAATTGCAGACGTGGAGAAAGCGACAGCGTTGTCTTGGGCATCTCCCCTCGTTGAAATTGTTGCAAACTTGCCTGTTGGAAGCGACGTATGGTGCTCTGTTCGAAAAATCTTTACCAGAAGAGTGATCCTCTCTTGCCGGTCGCGGAACGTAACCTGTGGATTTGGTGGGGTTCTGCACTGGGCCGGGAGGAATCGAGGGATTAATTTGAGGGCATGCCGTGGTGGCATGGTTTACGGACCTGCAAATTGCGCAAGAGATGTTTCGGCACCTGAGAAAAACTCGGTTATGGAGATCAGAGTCCAACGCTCCCCAGTAAGGACACTGATTCCACTGGGAAATGCGGACTGCGCATTTAGCAGAAAACAACTTGTGGTAGGTGTAAAAATGACTACCCCCATAAGACAGCGCGAGCTCTGCTATGATAGAAAGGTAATCGTTTAGCTCGCGCCGTCTATGGGGAAAAGCGGAGCATATTACTTGGTATAGCGGTTGAAAGCAATACAAAATTCGGCCAACGACAGTGTGCGTGATGAAACCTGCGTATTATTTTTTAAAGTGACGGATATGTCGCCGCAGTCCACCAGGCGATTGGATTCTGACATGGGGAACATTGACAGGAGAGAGCCCAAGTCTACATCCGCACCTGCGAGGATTTGAGCTCTGATGTTGTTCGTCACTGGCGGAGGTTCTGCGGCGAAGGCGTTCGGAGGGGCTGGTTGAGGAGTGGCTGAAAAGAGAGAGAAGGGAGATCGAGCGAGGAGAGGGTTGAAAGAAGGGAGGGCCGGTGCTGAGGCCGTTTGCGGAGGTATCCTCGCGCAAATGTCAGCACCCGGCACAGGTGGAGGAGGAAAGAAGTGAGCATAGTGAGGAAGGGGAAGAAAATGCATCGGCGCTTGACCGGCTAACGGAGGCATCCTCACGCTAGGGTGCGCAGCTGGCGCATGAATATAAGGAAAATTGAAAGAGGTAACGTCAGGAGGGAGAGGGAACGTTTGAGGAGCTTACATGTAATTGATGTTGCAGGGATCTGGAGCGTGCGGTGCCGCGGTGGGAGGGGCTGAGGAGAAGAGTTGACCTGGAAGAGGTCGCGACTGGCTCTGGGGCGCGGCCCAGGCTGGCGGAAGGTCTGCGGTGACGTGGCACGTGAGCGGAGCCCGGCACTGTTTGTGAGGAAGGTGAAGACGCTGGGGGGCGAGCGATCGGGGTCCGGCGGGCCTTGGTCGTTCGGGCCGATGAAATGGGAGCTGAAACAGAAGGGTGAGTAGATTGTAAAGAGACATATAGATTAAATAGATCTGCTTTGTTCAATCAGCGAGAGAAATTGACATCGGAGTTAACTAGGGCTTGTCTCAGCCCTTTAACAGTCCACTTACCTATGGGAGGGATGTTTGGGTGGGCTGGAGAGTGTGAAGACGCAGAGGAAGATGGTGGATTCCTCGCTGGCGGTGGTGAGGGGAGTCCTCGGCGTCTTGGCGTGCGTGGAGAGGATCGAGGAAGCTGGCGTCCCCGATCTGGGGAGGCTGGAGGTGGAACGATCCTTGGAATTGCGGATTGCGATGGAGTGTCGTCCGTGACGAGAGAATCGTCGTCAGAAGGGAAGAGCTCTAGCTCAGACATGATGGCACGAGGACGGAGTCAAATGCTGATACACTTGTCGTGAGACAGGAGGTGAGGAAAAGCTTTATTTATACCGGCTTCTTCTTGAGCTGATTGGCTGATTACCTGAACATGCTCCTCCCGAACTTTGTTACATAAAACTTCATTTAATTCAAATGGGCGAGACATGCAAGTATCAAACTTAGTCTCATTATTTGATACATTAAGTATCCTTACCCCTTTTAAAAGAAGGGCGTGTTAGAACTAAACTGATGGTTTGCTCAAGGCTGTTGATCTGCTGAATTTCAAACAATGCTATAACTTCTTGCTTTCCTGTATTCAGCTTCACCTCTCTGTCCCTTGGTAAACTGTATGCATCCATGTATGTGTATGTTAGAGTAGTTTAAGTGTTTAGTCTAGTTAATAAAATCTTGTTCATGTCACACGTAAAGTTGTCAGTGTCTCAAGCTCATATACTGTCGCTAATCATAGATCTAAAAAACAGGTTAATTGATTGTAATATTAATGGGAGTAAGTTAATTCTATTAACTGATCCAAATATTCATAATCAATTATAACGAGTTATTATTGATATTTCTTTAGAGATCTAATCCAAAAAAGATAATCCAAAGATGAGACGGCAGATTTCTGGTTGAGAGCAGAGAAATACATTCACACACACACACACACACACACACACACACACACACACACACACACACACACACACACACACACACACACACACACACACACACACACACACACACACACACACACACACACACATATGTATGTGTGTGTTTGTGTGTGAATGTATTTCTAATGATAATATATATGTGTGTGTGTGTGTGTGTGTGTGTGTGTGTGTGTGTGTGTGTGTGTGTGTGTGTGTGTGTGTGTGTGTGTGTGTGTGTGTGTGTGTGTGTGTGTGTGTGTGTGTGTGAGAATGTATTTGTATTTTTGTATATGCTCTCAACCTTAAATCTACCGTCTCATCTTTGGATTATCTATAAAACTTTTTAAATGTGTGAAAACAACTTAAATTGCTTTGTTTGTAAGTTAACTCGAACTCTCCTGCCACCTAGCTTTAAAATGAATCACGAGTATTCGCAGGGTCACTTGATCATAAATGATAAAGTTACTTCCTTGAAATTACCATCGCCTGTACCCTTCGCTAACGGCCTTGTGGAAGGGTCCTTCGTGAAGGGATCCAGTTGTTCACTTTCGTTTGGAATGCCCGCTACAAATGGCGTCCTCTTCTCAAAGTTTCCTTCAAGGGCGCAAAAACGCATTTTGAAATTTGCCCTACGTGTTCATAAGCAGTCTTTAAGGCGCGTAGGCTTACTGCTTCTTTACAAATTACATTACTACAGTAACTACTGGCCTGACATTCATAATACAGTATTTTAAGTCGTTTTTTGCAGATCTGTGTCAACAGGGATTGTTTTGAAAATGCTGTCGTCTGTACGTGAAAAATGCAGTTCCCTTTCGTTGTCACTCCGAGTTACGTCGGATGACGACGAAATGGGGTTTCGCTTAGAAAGCCTATCAACTTCGAGTATTACAAAACGAGCCAATGGCAAAGAAATGCCATGGGTCTGCGGAATTTGCATGACGTAACTCCGCCCCACCTCGTGGGTATAAAAGGAGGAAGTCCGCAACAGCAGTTTATGTTTTCGCTTCGGAGCCAAGTTTATTCTTCTCTCCACAAGCCATCTCTGAATTGTCAGCTTCACAAACGAGTGCCTCGAGTGTTGGTGTGACGGCGATCTACGGCGAGAGCGTGCTTCCTGCTGATCTGCTGCAGTGATTTGCCAGTCGGCGCGTTTCTCCCCGGGCGCTTCAACACTTGAGTTTTCTCACTAAAAGAGCTTACACGCGGCACGTCTTTTTAAAGATGCCTCGCCCGTGTACTTCTGGTTGCGGCAGATTGGTATCGGACTCTGATGGGCACGAGCGCTGCTTGGTATGTTTGGGCATTGATCATGCTAGAGCAGCGCTCGTGGATGACTCATGTTCTCTCTGTGGGAACATGACCATCGCGTCATTACGGTCGAGACTCAGTGAACTCGCAAGAGTGAGAGTCCCCTCATCCACCCCCCGCCCTGCGGCTGGTGGCCAGGGTGACCTGAGGGTGACGGTCTGGAACAAGGCGCCGACTATGTGTCCGCGACCCCAGCCCCCCTCTTCAATGACGGTGCCCGCTAGCGAACTGCCGATCCCCGCGGGTCTACCCTCTGGTGGCCCGCGTGTTTCGGTTGAAGCTACAGAGGATGATGCCATGTCTGTTGCTGCATCACTAGGTGGGTTTGATTCTTCTGGAAGTGAGGACTCGTCACAGCTGCCACCTTCCGGTGTGCATACGGCTGTGCTCGAGTCTGATCCGGAGATGACGGCCATGCTTTCCCGGGCAGCCGCGAGCATCGGGCTTGAGTGGAGGCCTCCACCCTGTCCTGAGCGCTCGCGGCTGGACGATTGGTTTTTGGGTAAGGCCGCCGACCCTCGTCCTCGGCAAACCCCAATACCTTTCTTCCCGGATGTGCATGATGAGATCTCGAAGTCCTGGAAGACCCCGTTGTCTTCCCGTGACCGCTCGGTGACCTCATCCGCCTTTCCTCCCCTCGATGATGCAGCCGCCCGTGGGTACACTGGGCTCCCCCCGGTTGAACGCTCTGTTGCCATGCAACTATGTCCTCAGAGTGCTTCTTCTCGTGGCGAGCCTAAGCACCCATCCAAAGCCTGTAGATTTTCGTCGACCTTGGTGGCGAAGTCTTACAGAGCGGCGGGACAGGCGGCTGCGTCACTGCATGCTATGGCCACTCTGCAGGTCTACCAGGCCCAGATGCTCAGAGACATGCACGAGGGTAGGACAGACCCAGGGCTCTTCAATGAGCTGCGCGCCGCGACCGACCTTGCTCTCCGGGCGACGAAGGTTACCGCGCGCTCCCTGGGTCTGGTGATGTCCACAGCCGTGGTCCAGGAGAGACACCTCTGGCTGAACCTGGCCGACATGCGGGACGCGGAGCGGACCCGTCTGCTTAACGCCCCCTTGTCCCAGGCCGGCCTCTTCGGCGGTGCGGTTGAAGATTTTGCCCAACAGTTTTCAACCGCCCAGAAACAGACCGAGGCCATCAAACACATCCTGCCCCGCCGGCCAGCTGCTGCCTCCACCCAGCCGACCGGGCAGACGCCTCGTCCTGTTTCCCGCCGAGGGCGCCCTCCTGCGGCTCCCCCCGCTCCCGCCCGGCCCACGCAGCAGCCTCCACCCCGGGCCGGTCGCGGAGGAAGCCGTAAGAAGGCGCCACAGCCCTCTCCCGCCCCGCCCCCCGCTAAACGCCGGGCCAAGCGGCGCTCCTGAGACGGGCTGCTCAGGGAAGATGGTCGTTTTTCAGGAGATGGTAGCAGGACCACTCCTTCCCCCGGTGGAGGGCCGGGGGAGAATCTTTTGTTCTCCGCTCCCCGCTGCTCACCCACGGGTGGGCAGCACCCTAAAGTGGTTAAAGACAGAAACGATCCTCTCTTCCCTGAGCCCACAGAGTTCTCGGGCGACACAGAGCGCCGCCCACAAGCCGTGCTCTCCTCGCCCCCCTCTGTCCCAGAGGCGGTTGACAGGGCGTGCCGTCCACGGACCGCGCTCCCCCTGTCCCCCTCTGTCGCCAGACCCCTGGCAGAGCAGGCCCCCGCGGGACGACCAGTCTGGTCCTCCCCTGGCCCCCTCTGTCAGGGCGCGGTTGTTAACTGTGCCCCCACACCGGGCCGCTATGCCGTCCACGTCTGGGCCAGTTACTCCGCTTCGCTGCCCCTCCGGGGGGACGCCTGTTGCCCGCTTGATCCCGCTGGTTCAGTTCCTGGGAGCCTGGTTAGAGCTTCCCCGTCTGTCCCGCTGGATCGCGCGCACCATCAGGTTCGGCTATGCGATTCAGTTCGCACGGTCTCCTCCCCGCTTCAGGGGAGTCCGCTCCACTTTGGTCGGTGGCAATGCCCCCATCATGAGAGCAGAGATTGCCACCCTGCTGGCGAAGGGTGCAATCGAGACTGTCCCTCCAGCCGAGATGAGGTCCGGGTTCTACAGCCCCTACTTCATTGTCCCCAAGAAAACCGGTGGGTTACGGCCAATCCTGGACTTGCGCGTGCTGAACCGCTCCCTTCACAGGCTGCCGTTCAAGATGCTCTCCGCCAAACGCGTTCTCGAATGCGTGCGGCCCCAGGATTGGTTTGCAGCGATCGACCTGAAGGACGCCTACTTTCATGTCTCCATTCTTCCTCGACACAGACCGTTCCTACGGTTTGCTTTCGAGGGGCAGGCATACCAGTACGCGGTTCTCCCTTTCGGGCTAGCCCTGTCTCCTCGCACCTTCACGAAGGTTGTCGAGGCTGCCCTTGTTCCCCTTCGGGAACACGGGGTTCGCATCCTGAGTTATATCGACGACTGGCTGATCCTAGCTCACTCTCGAGACCAGGTTTGCGAACACAGGGACCTAGTGCTCCGGCACCTAGCTCGTCTGGGCCTTCGGGTCAACTGGGAGAAGAGCAAACTTTGCCCCGTGCAGAGGATCTCTTTTCTCGGTATGGACATCGACTCGGTCGCCATGTCCGCGCAGCTTACGAGCGAGCGCGCGCAGTCACTGCTGACTTGCCTGAGACATCTCAGGAGCAAGAGTGCGGTTCCACTGAAACATTTTCAGAGGCTCCTGGGGCATATGGCATCTGCAGCCGCGGTCACGCCGCTCGGATTGCTTCATATGAGACCGCTTCAGCTTTGGCTTCGCGACCGAGTCCCGAGGTGGGCATGGCATCAAGGCACGCTCCGGGTACCAGTTACTCCGACCTGCCGTCAGTTCCTCACCCCGTGGTCGAACCTCAGTTTTCTCAGGGCGGGTGTCCCCCTGGAACGAGTTTCCCGGCATGTTGTGGTCTCCACGGATGCCTCCACCACGGGCTGGGGCGCCATGTGCAATGGACATGCTGCTGCGGGCTCCTGGACAGGACCCCAGCGGCTATGGCATGTCAATTGCCTCGAGTTGTTGGCAGTACGCCTTGCCCTGCACCGCTTCCGGGCGTTGCTCAGGGGTCAACACGTACTAGTCCGCTCAGACAATACCGCTACTGTAGCGTACATCAACCATCAAGGTGGTCTACGCTCCCGCCGTATGTCACAACTCGCCCGCCACCTCCTTTTATGGAGTCAGAAGCATCTGAGGTCGCTTCGAGCCATCTTCATTCCCGGAGCCCTGAACTGTGCAGCCGACGAGCTCTCACGGCTTCAGCCCCTCCCTGGAGAATGGCGACTCCATCCCCAGTCGGTTCAGCTGATTTGGGACCAGTTCGGGGACGCACAGATAGATCTGTTTGCCTCTCACGACTCGACCCATTGCGCCCTGTATTTTTCCCTGACCGAGGGCACGCTCGGCACGGATGCACTGGCGCACAGCTGGCCGCCGGGCCGCAAATATGCGTTTCCCCCAGTGAGCCTTCTTGCGCAGACCTTGCGCAAGGTCAGGGAGGACGAGGAGCAGGTCATTTTGGTCGCGCCGTATTGGCCCGGCCGGACCTGGTTCCCCGAACTTGCACTCCTCGCGACAGCACCTCCCTGGCCCATTCCTCTGAGGAAGGACCTTCTTTCTCAGGGACGGGGCACCCTGTGGCACCCTCGCCCCGATCTCTGGAGCCTCCACGTGTGGCTCCTGGACGGCTCGAGGTAGGTTTGAGTACCCTTCCACCAGCGGTGGCGGCTACCATCACTTCCGCTAGAGCGTCGTCCACGAGACACGTCTACGCGTTGAAGTGGAACCTCTTCGTCGACTGGTGCTCTTCTCACCGAGAAGACCCCCGGAGATGCTCGATCAGCGTTGTGCTTTCCTTCCTTCAGCAAGGGTTGGAGCGAAGGCTGTCTCCCTCCACCCTTAAGGTCTATGTTGCCGCCATTGCCGCACACCATGACCTAGTCGAAGGTAAGTCGGTAGGGAAGCACGACCTGGTCATCAGGTTCCTGAGAGGAGCGAGGAGACTAAATCCTCCTCGTCCTCCTCTCGTTCCCTCTTGGGACCTCTCAGTGGTTCTAACTGCCCTGAAGAGTGCTCCCTTTGAGCCCCTGCAATCAGTTGAGCTTAAGTTCCTGTCAATGAAGACAGCGCTCCTGGTTGCACTGGCCTCCATCAAGAGGGTAGGGGACCTGCACGCATTCTCCGTCGACGAAGCGTGCCTGGAATTCGGTCCGGCTTTCTCTCACGTGATCCTGAGACCCCGGCCCGGATATGTGCCCAAGGTTCCTACCACTCCCTTTCGGGACCAGGTGGTGAACCTGCAAGCGCTGCCCCCGGAGGAGGCAGACCCAGCCTTGGCACTGCTCTGTCCAGTACGCGCTCTTCGCGCCTATGTAGACAGGACGCAGTGTTTCAGGACCTCAGACCAGCTCTTTGTCTGTTATGGTGGGAAGCTGAAGGGAAAGGCTCTCTCCAAGCAAAGGTTGTCTCACTGGATAGTGGACGCCATTGCCTTGGCTTACCAGCAGCAAGGTCGACCGTGCCCCCTTGGTGTGACGGCTCACTCCACCCGGAGTGTGGCATCCTCTTGGGCTCTAGCGCATGGCGCCTCGCTAACAGACATCTGCAGAGCTGCAGGCTGGGCGACACCTAACACATTCGCCAGATTCTATAATCTCCGAGTGGAGCCAGTGTCCTCTCATGTACTCGCTTCAACTAGCTAGTACCGGACCCGCTCAGGTGTCTTCGCTTGCTCGCCATTCCACTCCACGGACTGGATACGTGCGATATTCTCCTCAGGTGAGCTTCCCGAAAGCCCTGAGTTCCTCCAGCACTCCTGACGTCGGCGCCAGTGTCTATTGCCTGCGCGTCGGCTAGGTGCCTCCCGTGTGCATGGTCCCTCCCCTGAGCGACCCCCACATGTGTATTTCCACTGTAAGCCTCTCTGAGCATGTGTCTTTCCCTTGGCAAGCCACCTTGCCACCCCTGGGGTTGAAATATTCCACCTGCGGCTGGACACCCCAGTGTTCTCCATATGTTTCCTTCGGGTCATATGTGTATTCTCTAAGTCCCCCCCCCTCCGGGTTGGCATTAATTGCATACTTCCCCTAGCTTGGGATATGCTTCCCAGTGTACCTTGGTATTCCTGTGTTAAATGGAGTCCTTCGTCCAGTCTATGACAGGGATCTTGATTTACGCAGGGCACTGGAAGACAGCTGAGAAGGTGGCGTGATTAGACTAGTAACCCCATTTCGTCGTCATCCGACGTAACTCGGAGTGACAACGAAAGGGAACGTCTACGGTTACGTATGTAACCCTCGTTCCCTGAGTAGGGAACGGAGACGTTACGTCTGCCTGCCACTTTCCGCTGTACCGCGGGGATCGCCTGAGCTCAGTCTTGGCTCCTCAGCGAAGAAACATAAACTGCTGTTGCGGACTTCCTCCTTTTATACCCACGAGGTGGGGCGGAGTTACGTCATGCAAATTCCGCAGACCCATGGCATTTCTTTGCCATTGGCTCGTTTTGTAATACTCGAAGTTGATAGGCTTTCTAAGCGAAACCCCATTTCGTCGTCATCCGACGTAACGTCTCCGTTCCCTACTCAGGGAACGAGGGTTACATACGTAACCGTAGACGTTTCCCTTACGCTGCTGTGTTTTCTTTTTTCTTTTTTTCTTTTTTATTAAGTTTTCTGCAGGCATATAAAGGGTGTTGCAACAGAAGTAAAATGAAACAAGGTGTCTGAAGGAAAAAGAAAATCAACAGAACAGTTCCACACTTCAATATAGACGCTGTTGACGCAGTTGACGCTGTGTGCTTCAAGATTCTGACGCAAGTGCTAAGATTCCTTTTGGCCCAGAGAAATGTCAATTATAAGAATTATCCAATAATGTTTCGCAACTCTAGCCTGCATGGCATGCAGATGAAGGGGAGCCTACCATCCCAACCCCCCTTTATCCCTTTATTGGGATAATTTGTCTGCATCTGTTACAGGCATCACTTCAGTTAGGAAACAATTTAGCTAGTCTGGCATTAGTGAAATGGGCTCTGTGCAGCACTTTAAATTGTATTAGGGCATGTCTAGCACGGATAGATGAAGAGTGAACTAAGCTGAGAATGTTTTCCCACTGGTCATTGGAAATGTCAATGCCCAAATCTTGCTTCCAGGTTAGCTTAAGGGAGTCAATCGGAGAAGGGGTTAATGAGATTATTTTACCGTAAAGGGTTGAAATCAGTCGTCTTTGACCAGAGTCGAAGGTGAGAATTGAGTCAATTTCTGATTCGGGTGGACGATTGGGAAAATGGGGAAATAACTTTTGAATAAAGTGCCTCACTTGAAAAAAACGAAAAAGATGACTATTGGGAAGGTTAATTTAGCTGATAAAGAAGAGAAAGAGGAGAAGACTTAGAGGAAAAAGACCCTTAGCTGCCCAAATATCAAAGAAGCTGTCTGCAAGGGACGGGGAAAATAAGTGATTATTTGAAATAGTAATAACTATTGGATTGCTTGAGATTTTGTGTACCCCAAGGGGAAGCTGGGAGCAGATATTAGAAAGCAAATAACGAGAGGAAGATATCTCTACATGCACCCAGGGCGGACTAGAGGCACAACTTTTAAGGCCAACCCAATATAGTAATTTATGTATGTTACATGCCCAAAAGTAGTATCGAAAATTTGGCAGAGCAAAACCCCCTTCAGATTTGGGAAGCTGAAGAACTGACTTCCTGATGCGAGCTGGTTTGTTATTCCAAAGGAATCCATTCAATTGCTGATCTAAATTAGCGAAAAAGGATTTATTAATGTAGACTGGAAGATGCTGGAAAAGATACAAAAACTTCGGCAGGATAACCATTTTAATAAGGTTTGCACGACCTATTTCAGAAAGGAAAGGGAACTCCACTTAGCCAAATCTGACTTGCATTTTTCCAAAAGTGGAGTAAAGTTCTTAAAAAACAATTCTTTAAGCGAACCGTAATAAATATCCCCAGATATTTAAACACATCCAGGGCTAACTTAAAGAGGAATGAAGAATGAGGAAGAGATTTAGCCATTTGGTTGACAAAAAATAACTCGCTTTTTTGAAAGTTTAACTTGTACCCTGATAGGCAGCCAAACTGTTCTAGAACAGATAGTATAGGGGGGAATGAAGCTATGGGGTCAGAGACGTACAATAACAAATCGTCTGCATAAAGGGAAAGTTTATGGACCAAGCCATGGCGTATGATGCCTTTAAATGCATCATGACTTTGAAGCCAGATGGCCAAGGGCTCAATAGCTATATTAAATAGCAAAGGCGAGAGCGGGCAGCCTTGACGTGTCCCCCGCTCAGGGTCCGAAATTAACTTTTTGGCTCACCTGCCACGGGGACTGGTAGATGAAAAAATCCACCAGCCAAGCATATTTTTTACAGGCCAAAATAATAAACAGCATTTTTGTGTCACATATACATTCATTTCAGTACATTTAATTGAGATAAGGTATTATGTTGAATGAATAAGAGTAATCAAAACAGAGCAACAAACAGTAAGTAAATATTTAAAAGTAAATATATTTATATATCTATATATACATTTTTTTTAGCTTTTTTGTTTGTTTGCTGCATGGTTAAAAAAAAAGTATATAGCCTATATTTGTTCGCGCAACCACACGCCCTAAAGACATTTCGCTGAGCAATCAAAATGAAGCGAGCGAAAAGGTGTGGGACCATTTCGACAGAAAGAGCGACGAATACTTGCAAAATATGCTACGCGGTATTAAAATAAAGCAGTAGACCTAGTACAAGTAGGCTACAATGCAATATCACTACTAGTGATTCACTAGAGAAGCAAACATCCACAAGCAAATGAAAGGCGCTTTCCGAAGTTGGCCACTCGCGAGACGTTATCTCTGTATTCCCGGGACATCTGTGTCATCGGAGACCCAGACTAACCCCACATCAAGTAGACATGTTACTTTTTTAAAGTAAAAACTAGACAAACTGTGGATTGAGGTAAACCTGCTATTTTTATTTGACAAAAAAACGTAGTCTGATGAAAAAAAGCCGTTTTTTCAAAGCTTCAAACTGATTCAGTGTTGTTGTTTTTTGTCATCTTAATTTGTTAATTATTTAAGTTAAAAAAATATATTTAGTGTAGGTCTATTTTAGGTGTGAAGAAGGTTCACTCACGCTTCTTGAGGCACACACGCACACACACGCAAGGTCTCTCGCTCTCTCTGCAGTTCACACGCTACACGGTTTGGAGCACAGTATGTGCGCGCTCTTTCTCGCTCGCTCTAGATTCCGGGAGATTTGAACTAATTTGCGGCATCAGGGAGCCGCTATCAATATGCGGGAGACTCCTGGAACTTCCGAGACTTGGGATGTTTGGAACATTCACCCGCCAGTGTGGCGGATAGCCTTTTGAGATTTACTCGCCAAACGGAAAATCTACCCGCATTTGGTGCTTGGCGGGTGTTAATTTCGGACCCTGCACCCGCTGAAGTAAAAAGGGTGGCGATCGAACACCATTGGTATATACCGATGCAGACGGGAAAGCGTACAAAAGCTGTATCCAAGAAATGAGTTTGGGGTCAAACCCGAATTTTCCTAACACAAAGAACAGGTATTCCCACTCGACCCTATTGAAAGCTTTCTCTGCATCCAATGAAACTATGACTTCAGGGGTATTAGATGAGGGAGAGAAAATAATGTCAAGTAATCTCCGAGTATTGAAGAAAGAATGCCTATCCAATGTAAAGCCTGTTTGATCTAATGAAATTATGGATGGCATTACATTTTGGAGGTGGAGAGACAGAATTTTGGCTAGTATCTTGCAGTCTACATTTAACAGAGAAATCGGTCTGCTATGTTTTCTTAGCTTGGAGCAGGTGTTTCTGGAGTTTCACCTTGGATTGTGGATGTTTGCACAAACAAATGAAAATGGTTTGAGTATAGGCTGACAGCTTATTGGTGCAAGTAAATGAAATGGCAGTTTTACGCTGGTGATAACTTTGAAAGCACATTTCAGTTCTGAGAATAAGCAGGTGTAGGTCATTTGGGGTGTCATGGTCTGGGTGATACGACTGTCATGGTGTCATAATGAAGAAATAACACAAGAACATCTTAAGTCATTTGACATAATATTTATTTCATTGCAAACATATTTTAACAAAACTGATTCACTATAATATTTGAAAAACATTTTTCTGCCAAATCAAAGTAGTGATATTTTATTATTTAATAATTCATAATTTTGTGAAAACTTTTAACCTTAACCAATATATTTCAAATTTTAAATAATCATCATTATAAAAAAGTTGCACACTGTCACACACATGCTGTCCCCCACATGCTGTCCCCCATCTGCCACACTCCGCTCTAGGTCACCAGATTTCTAATCATACACACCTGTGATTTCATTACCTATCAATCATGGACTATTAACCCATGCGTTACTCGCCACCAGTGCCTGGTCTTGATACTCCTGTGAGCAGACTCGCAGACATCTTTCTGTTCCAGATCCTTACCTGATATTATGTTCATGTTGTTCATGTGTGATTACCTCTGTGCACTCCTGTTTATTCTAGTGCTGTGTTCTCTACCTTTCTCATGCTCTCTACTTGTAGTCTGCCTCAACCCAGATTCCACTCCAAAGTATATTTTAGAGAATGAGCTAATCCACAAAATAGCTTAATTATCATAGAGACACTTAGCCCTGGTTTCAGTAATATGAGAAGAGTACCACCAGAATGATATTCAATCACTTGGGAGCAGCAGCAGGACATCATGAACCATCTTGTGACAAAGAGTTTGATTACCAGTCAAATTAGGTTAGGCTACAACGGGGCTAAAGGCACATGTAGCAACTCATAATATAATAACTGCACATAATGTAATAAGTATAACATTATTATTATTATTGTAACAAAATGCTCAAAATGTAATAATTTTCTCAAAACGTAATAAAATCTTGAGCTCATAATGTAATCATTTTTACATTATGAGAAATGTATTATCAGCTTTGTTAGTTTCGTTTCCATAGACTTTTAGTTTGTTTTCATTGATCACATGTATTCCTTTGTTTGAGTTTTCCCACCACTTATCTGTTTCCATGGACACTAACGTTAATCCTCATCACAGCTGTTCGTCATATAGTTTCATCACCATGTGAATATTAGGGACTTTTTACACAACACCGTTTTCAACTAATAACGTAAAACTTGTTATGCGTTTTGGCCGTTCGTTTACACGACAGCAGCATTTTGGGTGCCTGAAAACGCAAACTTTAGAAATCTTTTGATAGAGAGCGACCGCCTGTCGCGATGCGTGAGCCAGAGCCCAAAGAGGAAGGGACAGCGCCGACCATCGCCCCGGAGCCATGTTTCCCATGTCAATGTACAGTAATGCTGGATTCACGCTGTCGTAATAGTAGTCTTGAGATGACAATACGTGACGTTCTATTTGGAGCTGTTCATGCACTTAGACTTGGAATTTTGCATTTCTATGGCAACACTATTAATGCCTAAATGAATCTGCAGTGGTCTTATGGTACAGGTCTCAGAAACTTCCCATCTTACTAAATTCCCATCTTATAACATGTTTTTTGTCATGTATTGTTTATGTAGCACGCTGTTTGGTGAGCATTTTCAAGTCAGTTTATTTTCAAGCCAGGTCTGTTCATGTCAAGTTCATGTACTATTTTTTATGTCATGTTTTAGAAGTTTATTTTTCATATCTGTCTACATTTGGTTAAATATACCTGCACATGGTTTCAACTCAACTCTCCTTCAGTGTACTACCATTTTATGTAAATAACTATAACAATGCCCTGCAGGAACAGACCTCTATTTGTTCGAATGTTATACTGCTGCTCTGTGGAACAACATTTAGACTACTACCAACTGCTATATCCAATAAATCACAGGTGTGATTAAATGACTGCAGACAGTTAGTACAGTATCTCGCAGTAGTACTTCACTTCAGCTGGAAATGTCCTGAACACAACTGCATTTTCCCATACAGGCGTGGGAGGGAGAAGAAAAAAGCTAAATGTCAAAAGCAAAAGCACTTTATTTGGCCTTCCGAAAGGCCTTTCCTGAACCTGGGAGAGTACATGGCCGGCTGTGCTCAAAGGCTGTTTCTGAAAAATGGGGCAAGAGAGTTTCAAATGAAAAACTTACCAGTGTGAAACGTTCTGCTGAAATTGCGCTTGCAAAGTTGGTTCCGATCAATCTCCTTGTTAATCTGAATTTTCAGAATTCAACTCGGGCTCGAACTGATACGGTAAAACTGATGACATTATTAACTATTTTTATATTTGCTTTGGAAGCTGAAGCTCGTGATTATGGTAAGGGTCATTACATTTCCGACACACGTTTGAGATATTCGGCCAATCACAATACCTCGCGTTGCGTCGAGAAGACGCAGTGGGAACGTCTATACCAACACTATAATAATGACCAGCGCCTGTCTTGTGTGAAATCAGGTGAGTACAACAAAGACAGAATCCCCTGGGACCCAGGAGTGAAGCCCAAAACTAGGTAGCTTGGCAATCAGAGTACAATGCGCTTTTTGGAAAGAGGGACTTTGTAGAAATCACAGCATTTTAGAGAGAATGGGAATAGAGGAGCTACAGTAATGTACAGTATGTGAATAATATGTATGTGAATGTATTTTTTGAACATTAAAGCATGTTAACATATTCTATTACAGTGGTTCTCAACTCCAGTCTTCGGGACCCGCCGCTCTGCACATTTTGTATGTCTCTCTTATCTGACACACTCAGTTCAGATCATAGAGCAGGGATGGGCAACTCCGGTGCTCGAGGGCCACTGTCCTGCAGAGTTTAGCTCCAACCCTGACAAAAATGATTTTTTAGTAATCCTGAAAACATTGATTAGCTTGTTCATGTGTGTTTAATTAGGGTTGGAGCTAAACTCTGCAGGACAGTGGCCCTCAAGGACCGGAGTTGCCCATCCCTGTCATAGAGTCTCTCCTAACGAGCTGATGATCTGAATCAGGTGTGTTAAATAAGGAGACATACAAAATGTGCAGAGCAGGGGCCCCGAGGACTGGAGTTGAGACCCACTGTTCTATTACACAAAATAATTATCTTTCAAAATAGCATCATATGACCCCTTTAAGACCTGGGACAGTCTTGCACACTTCCTGTTGCGTGAACACACTCTCAAGCAGACAAGACTGTAAGTGTGGGTATTGGACAGGCCCAATGAGAACAATATAGCTGCAAGCAGCAATTATTGGGGCCAAGCACAAAGAAGATGATAAGACATGCCAACATGGCTGGGAGTGTCAGACCAACTGCAGCAAGGAGCAATTAAAGACATGTTTAGAGGATTTAAGGCAAAATAGCTGAATAATCATACAGCAACTAAAAATATGATTTAACGGATTATCATTTTCGACCAATCAGGTCGCGCAATTACAAAATGTATGTGGTGTAGTCAAAGGAGACAATGACACATAAAAAGTTTAGGGTTAATATGTCAAGGCATTGCAAAGATAAAGCCTGAATATTCATTTTGGCATCCTGCCTCAACTTTGCTGCTGCGGTTTTGGTTTTGTCAATCGTCACGAAATCTATAACTTTTAGTAGGCACGGTCTGGAGATGATACGATTTGATTTTGGTGATAATCAAACAAACAGTCTAGGAGAAGTTCGAAAAAGTAGGGTTTAAAATAAAATAAAGATGGCAGACAGGAAATTTGACTGACTATGGCAAAGTTGGTATCTATGTTTTCGGCATACCCCAAGGAATCTATTAAGACCAGTGTCATTACAATAGGCACATTTATTCAAAAGTAGTTATTAGCATTTTTTAAAATTTTGTTATAACTTTTTTGTCACAAGGTGGCGCTACCCCAAATCTTTTTGAGTACCTTCAAGGCATGGTGGCGATGACTCATACCAAGTTTTGTGATACGCTAATGCGATCATAAAGTTTAGCATTTTATATCACAATACTGTATTGAGATCAATTGTAATTTCATGTTTTGTTCTATTATAGCGCCAACAAGAGGCACAATCCCACTATTTTTAGTATGTGTTCTCAGAGTGAACCCATAAATGTGTATGTCAAATTTGGGGAAAATATCTCATTTGGCTTTGGAGTTATGGACATTTTTATGTATAAACACATAAAAATATTACCCAGACCTGACTTTGTTTGCATTTTCTTGCCACTTACTTTTAATATTTTGTCATTTGGGCATTAGCTTATAGCCATAGACCTATGTTTTCAAACTTCCTACGCTGGTTTCGTCTCGATCGGTCTCGAAGATATTGGCAAATGTTTTTTAAGCACTAAATCACAACACTACACAAACTGTAAGGCGAAAACCTATCATGTTTGGTATCGTTGGACTCAGTAAGAATTCAAAAATGTAAGGAACCACACCCAGAGTTATAAGCATTTGAAAAAAATATTTTTTGAAACTTGGTTTGAAACTTCTCAGGCTCCTTCAGGGCATTGTATTGATGACCCATACTGAGTTTCGTAACAATAAGTTCATGCATTCATAAAATACTAGCCTAGAAATCTTAACGCACCCTAACGGCAGCAAAAATTATTTTGCAGCCAGTGTGGTCTAGCAACTCTCCGTTGGCATTCGAGCTGGAAAAACCAAACTCTGGTCAGGCCAATCACATCGTGTATAGAGTTGGTGGGCGGGCTCAACATAATGATGGCAGAGTTGTAACGGTTCCGCGTGATTTCCATAGGTGATTTCCCTGCTACTTGAAAACAAAGAAGATGCTGCTGGCGAACAGCGGTCTTTCGAATCGGCTTTGGCCGCGACTCTGGATGACTTGGAGTTAAGAAAACGTCACTTAAGTCATTCTTAAAAAAGGAAGATGTGTTCGGAGTTTTGACGACCGCATACAGCAAAAGTTTAATATATTAACTAGCTCCGCTGGTGGAAAAACGCATGGGACTCACTCAGCCACAGCCGTTCGTTGCTCTGGCTGGTTGTAGCGCTGTCCTATTGCGTGCAGAGGGAATTTTAAAGACAACCATTTATCCCGCCCCTCGGATTGAGGTATGCCAATTGTGAGTTCCCAGACCTAACATCTTGATGTAGGTCTGGCTTGCCAGGCTAATAAAATACAGCATTTTAGTACAAAATTCGGTTTGACGAATCGACATGAATTCCATAACTTTTTGTCATGATGGTCTGAAGATGATCTGGTTAAATTTTCGTGAAATACGGAGCAACGGTCTAGGTGAGTTCGAAAAAGTAGATTTTTCTGAGAATTCAAAATGGCGGACCAATTTTCATGATTTAAAATTACAAAAAGTTATTAACATAAATATGTGTGAAACTTTGGACAGTTGTTGGCGCTAGAGAGATTGAGTTAGAGACTCCAATCTGCTATGGTGACAGTTCAGACTATTCTCTATCTGTGTGCCGAATTTCATAACTTTCCCGCAAGCGGTTCTATGGGCTGCCATAGACTTCCATGGCGGAAGAAGCGGAAGAATACTGTAATAATTAGAACGCCAATGACTTCAAGAGGTGCCTCCGCACTTTCAGTGCTTGGCCCCTAATGATACGTAAACAAGCAGGAAACGGAGGCCACGTGACAAGAAACACATGACTAGATCACGTGAGGAGGGGGAAAGGGAAACATATGACATGAAAATTAATTAATAAACACGAACAAAACTCAAACAGACATGACAGCAGTAATATTATAGCTTATAGATTTTGTCCTTCTAAAGTATCTCTCAATCATACTGAAGCTTCTAATGTGCATTCCTATAAAGCAAATATTGATTTAAACTGATGCTTTTGTAAATTTAAAAGTGATATTGTTGTACTTGCATTGACTTAGTGTTCAGATAATCAGTCTATTTGTGTAAATTTAAATTTAGATTTAGATCAACTTGATTTGAATTTTATATTTGATTATACCAAAGAAAATGAAGAGAGGTATTCAGAAGGTAAATATAAACTAGCATCTGCCTCCTTCCCTCTCCCCTCTGACTGAGGTCAGGTGGGGAGTGTTAGAGGCTTCCATCATGCACTTCCATCGGGTCCTGAAGCGTGACCTATAATGTTGTTTAGCAGTGTTTTATTATTTATATTCCTGCCCTCTGATTGGTTTGGCACATGACACTGATTATGAGTGTTTTGGATATTGGGGTTTTAAGTTAAGGGTAGTCAGGCCTCCTCTCATTCTAGAGAGTAATTTTTGCTGAGCTTTCACTCTCTGAATCCGCGTAGGTTGACACTATTGAGTCGTTGGCTCTCAAGAGCCTCCTTAATATAACTAGTTAGGGCTCATCTTGATTTTGTGAGTCATTATGTTGCCTCTTTTCAGACCTCAGTCTGAGGTGGGCCTCCGATATGTATGGCTCTATGAGCCTCCCTGGAGTGACTTCCAGTGGAAGCATATTAGGTCTCCTCTCATTTTAGAGAGTAATTCTATTGAGACCTCTGCTCCCCAGAGCTCGGCTAGGATAGCAGTATTAGGTTGTAGAGCTCCTTTTGAGCCTCCTTGGTAAGCAGTCTTGGCATAGAATGTAGTTAGGCTTCCGCTCATTTTAGAGAGTTGTCATGTTGAAGCGTCCGCTCTTAGGAACTAGGTATGAACAATGGTGCTATGTTGTGTGGCTCTCTGTGAGTCTCCTCGGCGATCTGTTCTTAAAGGGTTAGTTCATGGTTACAACTGTAACCTCGGTTCCCTGAAGAAGGAACGAGACGTTGCGTTGAGATGACGCTGTGGGAACACTCTGCGTGATTGCGTCGTGAAGCACTTGTGAAATCAGTCCAATGGTGTATAGGCGGGTGACGCCTATTAACCACGGTAAACACTGTCAACTTCTTATAGGTTGAAGCAAGTCGATCACAGGCACACCGGAAGTATGGCAGGGTGACGCAATGCCTCTTCAGGGAACTGAGGTTACAGTCGTAACCGAGGTGTTCCCTTTCAAGGGAAGAAGACGCTGTGGGAACGTCTATACCAACATCACCATAGTGACCAGTGCCTGTCTTGTGTGAAATCAGGCGAGCACAACAAAGACAGAATCCCATGGGACCCAGGAGTGAAGCCCAAAACTAGGTAGTAACCCGACGAGTGTGTGCGGAAAGGAACAGCCCGCCGCATCACACACCTCTTGTAGGGATACCCCTAATACAAGGCTACAAAGCTGCTCCAGCGCACCACGGAGGTAACCGGTTTGTTTCCTGTGCAGGGATCTCTAGAGTGAGCATGGCATCAACAACCTAAGTTGAGCTTTGGTCAACACATTTTAGAGTGGCCTTTTATTGTGGCCAGCCTAAGGCACACCTGTGCAATAATCATTCTGTCTAATCAGCATCTTGATATGCCACACCTGTGAGGTGGATGAATTATCTCGGCAAAGGAGAAGTGCTCACTAACACAGATTTAGACAGATTTGTGAACTATGTTTGAGAGAAATAGGCCTTTTGTGTACATAAAAAAGTCTTAGATCTTTGAGTTCAGCTCATGAAAAATGGGGGCAAAAACAAAAGTGTTGCGTTTATAATTTTGTTCAGTATATATATTGTGGACCCATTATCTACATGTTGCCTCGGCAAACGCGAGATCTGAGCCAATAGATTCTTATTGGAGAGATGAAGACAAATAATCTACACGCTGCCTCGGCAAACGCGCAATCTGAGCCTTTAGATTCTAATTGCAGAGATGCAGACCCATAATCTTTATCAAAATTAATCAAAAGTGCCCTTCTTAAACAAATATCAATGATAATATTGTGGTCAATAAAACAAAATGCATTTGATTATAATTAACATGACAATGTGTACCAAACTAAAGTAGTCTAATTCACGTTTATTTTTATGTCAGTCTGAGGTGTCGTTGCCATAACACGCTGCTATGGGTTGCATCACTTGCGTGTGACGGTCTTGCCTCGGACTTGAGGCAGTCTTGCCTCAGTCTCCGTTTTCGAGGGTCGACGGGTCAGTGTGTGTGGACGGTAGGCGCAACCGTAATGAGGGTTATGCACTGGTGTAAATGTATAGTATTCCACAGTCTGCTCGGGAACCGATGCTCTCGAGCCATATATGGTTCTTTCAGTGAGTGGGCCTATATGGCTCGACAGCAATTTTTTAACTTTTTTTTTCAATAATAAAAGGTAGTGTGTCGATTCAATTAAAAATCAACATATGACATATTTTAAAATATTGCATAATTCATTGAAGCCTGTTTGTCATGTATAATACACCGACCAATCGTCATCTGGCACAACAAGTTCAAATTTTATTGAACAATGTGAAGTGGAGTGGTATTTTTCCGGTCATTCATAAATCGTTTGAAAATTACATGGACAGACGAATTTACATTTACATTTATTCATTTAGCTGACGCTTTTATCCAAAGCGACTTACAATTGCTATATATGTCAGAGGTCGCACGCCTCTGAAGCAACTAGGGGTTAAGTGTCTTGCTCAAGGACACATTGGTGTCTCACAGTGGATTCGAACCCGGGTCTCTCACACCAAAGGCATGTGTCTTATCCACTGCGCCATCACCATCATAAATTTACATTTATGAAGCGATCTGAATCTACATCGTTGAAACAATGGATGTTAATTGACTACAAAGCACTGCACAAAACCAGCACCAAAGGTAGCATTACACACACAAACACACACACACAAACACACACACACAAACACACACACACCCACACACACACCCACACACACACACACACACACACACACACACACACACACACACACACACACACACACACACACACACACACACACACACACACACACACACACACACACACACACACACACACACACACACACACACACACACACACACACACACAGTTGACTGAACAGAAGGGAACTAAATACAAACACAGATGAACATTGATTGACAGAAACAGATGATGAAGATAGTAATTAACTAGACACAGGTGATACAGATGAACTGATAATGACACGTGACATGAAGACGTCCAATTAAACCAAACTAAACAGAACACAACTGTGACAATAATATGTTTTCTGAGGTGGTAAAAGACTTGGTGATGTTGTTTATGTGGGACCGGAAGGAGAGAGGAGTCCAGTATGACACCCAAGTTGCGCACCTCAGGAGATGGGGAAATGGAGCAGCCATCCACAACCAGGACCAGGTCTCGAACTTTCCTGAGTATTGGTGCAGGGGCCACATACATTAGTGTCACATGATTCTTCGGAAATCATTCTAATATGCTGATTTATTATCAATGTTGGAAACAGTTTTTTTTTTATTGAACCTGTGATACTTTTTTCAGGATTCATTGATGAATAAAAAGTTAAATAGAACAACATTACATTAAAATAGAAATTATTTTATAAGTCTTTACTGTCACTTTTTTTTAATCAATTTAGCACATCCTTGCTGAATAAAAGTATTAATTTCTTTAAAAAAAAGAAAAGAAAAGAAAGAAAGAAAATTACTGACCCCAAACTTTTGAACGGTAGTGTATATCGGTACAAAGATGTTTAAGATGCTTTTTTTGACTAAGAATCCTGAAAAAAGTATCAACAGATACATTGCGTGTATCCCCACTCGTAATGAAGCGAGGGCAGGGAGGAACATACGATCCAAAATGGTGTTTGCTCGCCATTATATTTCTGCCTAGATATAAAATATGCTTGTGGACTAACAACAATAAATAGACAGAGACAGAGAAATAGACTTGTTGAAGAAACAGAAGCTGACAATGTTTGGTGTGGGTGCGCTTTATAGCTTCCTGCCATGATGTCACCCACCTATACGTCATTGGACTGATTTCACAAGTGCTTCACGACGCAATCACACAGAGCGTTCCCACAGAGTCATCTCGACGCAACGCGAGTTCCCTTGAAAGTTCCGTTCCGATTAGAACATCAAACAGGTTATAACCTCCACTCAGTGACGCACCCACTAAGAATCCTGTTGAAAGTGCCCTATAGTTAATGATGATTCTATAACATGGAACGTGAAAATAGAGACACCAGCCAGAGCGCCTGACATCAAAACCAATTTAAAAGTGATGGTAAATGCTACTCGTAAATATTCTAAGATTATTCTTCACGTGGGCACAAATGATGTCTGAATTCGCCAGTCGGAGATCCGTAAAATTAATATTAAAGAGGTGTGTAAACTCCCGAGTATGATGTAAGACACTGTAATATGCTCTGGCCCCTCCCTGTTATCCAGAGTGATGATATACTTAGCAGACTGTCGTCACTCAATGGCGGTGTGTTTTATTAGGGTTGGAGATGAACTGTGCAGGTACAGTCGATCGGCAGGAGCAGGATTGGGCACCCCTGACATATAGACTGTGTCTGTTCCCTGAATTAGTAAATAAAATAAAAACTGATGTTCAACAAATAAAAAACAGATATAATACAGATGGATGGACAAATGATGAAGCTCGGGTTGCTGAATATTAGATCCCTTTCTTCAAAAGCACTTTTTAAATTATATGATCACATATTATAACCTAGACGTGCCTTGTTTGACAGAAACTTGGCTAAAACCAGACGATTACTTCACCTGGACAACCGATGTACCCGCAGAGGGGCAATGAGTGTGCTGGAAGGGATAGCCAGAGATGCGTGAGGAGGCAAAGCAAAATTAAATGAAATGAGGCATTTATATGGCTTTATTATGTACTACTGACACCCATTATGACCTACACATACCACAGGATGAGGACCCCCTGCTGACCTCACTAACACCTCTTCCAGCAGCAACCTGGTTATCCTAGGAGGTCTCCCATCCAGGTTCCTGCTGGTTCCTTCTTGGGCTACAGGGTGATATGGCTGCTGGATTTAGAATTTAATAAGAATTGGCTTAGAACTTGATTTATTGGCCAAACATTGTTCCAATTTGTTTATATAACCTCCATCTGTCAGTGGGTCAACAGCTGCCTGACAGACAGGCAACAGCTAGTGAGCCTTGGAAAATTCTCATCCAGCACCGCACATTCAGCACTGGCACCCAGAGGTGCCTTCTCTCCCCACTGCTCTTCTCCCTCTACACCAACAACTGCACCGCAAAAGACCCCTCTGTCAAACTCCTGAAGTTTGCAGACAGCACCACAGTTATCGGTCTCATTCAGGACGATTATGAGTCTTCTTACAGACAGGAGGTTAAAGAGCTGGCTGTCTGGGGCAGTTATAACAACCTGGAGCTGAACATGCTCGAAACAGTAGAGATGATTGCGGAATTCAGGAGAAACACCCCAGCGTTATTCACTCTCAACATCATGGACATGACTGTGGCAGCAGTAGAATCATTCAGGTTCCTGGGCACCACCATCTCTCAGGACCTGAAGTGGGATCCATCTTATGAAGAGTTTATGACCCCACTTGGCAATAAACATGTGCAATACACAATCCTATTTATACATTTATTTATTTAACACACCATATTTTTACATTTCCTTGCATTTGTGCATACATACCTGTACATACATAAAGTTTATTGTCTATTTTTGTATATTGTGTATTAGAAAAAAAATATTGTTATTTCCTATTTACTTATTCTATTTTTATTCTTATTAGTATCTGATTCCTGTCACTATCATTCTGTTTGTGCTGTGGAACTTCGCTTCTGTCACCAAATCAAATTCCTCGTGTTTGCAAACATACCTGGCAATAAAGCTCTTTCTGATTTCGATTCTGATTCTAATACTGGGTCTCTCCTTTGACTCTAAGCATGTTTATAAAGCTGAGTCTTTAGACTGTTTTCTTATGGGATAATGCTTGAGCTTTTCATGTGAGTTCAGTGTTAATCATCTATAATCGCTGCTGTCATGAGCACATAAAATGCAGCCAGGTGCTAATTAACATTATGGGCCCTATTTTAACAATCTAAAGCCTCGTACACACCGGGACGAATATCGGCTCGCGTTATTCGTCAGCGTTTTTCAACGCGTTTTTTGTGTTCACACCCAAGCGATTTTCGCTGACGATGAGCCGAGTGAACATGCAAATTTATTCCCTGACATTTGATGGCGCTCAATGTAAAACAGAAATACCCCGGTCCACAAAGTGCCTCTGACACTCGCTTGTCACTCAGAAGAAGAGAGCAAGTTTGTCGCGTTTGTCATATAGTTCTTTATTCTCGTTGGTGTCTCTTTATAAAGACACAAACAAGACCAGCAGCTCTACATTCATCTGGCCTTGCATCTTTTTCGTCTTATTTCTTCCCGGCAGAGTGTAGTAGACGCTGTATATCTTCTTCGCCATTACGTATGTGTGCTCGGCAAGACCGTTTTGTGTTTGAGCGCCCCCAAGTTGTGTTTTACTGTAACTTCAGAAGCTCCAGACACGTGAGCAAAAGCGCCAATCTCATTGATCGGATAGTTTATGACGCGGCGCGTCAAACCAAAAAAACGAACCTGAGACGTTTTAAAAAAACTGACGTTTTTACGCGTGGCGTTTTACGCGTCGGTGTGCACACTCACATTGGCGCCCATTGTTTAGTCACGAGGCGTTAAACGTTGCGAATATCGCACGCGAAATTCGTCCCGGTGTGAACAGGCCTTTAAACGCAAGTGTCAAGCGCAAAGCGCAAGTAACTTTGTGGGCGGATCTCGGCGCTGTTGCTATTTAACCGGCGGGATAAATGACTCTTGCGCTCGACGCAAATCTAAAAGGGGTTGGTCTGAAGTAGCTTCATTATTCATAGGTGTGGTTTGGGCGTAACGGGAAACAAACTAATAAGAGCTTTATATCACATTCCCTTTAAGAGCATGATGAACGAGGAGCGCTTGTTCCATGGCGCAATACTATTATAACGGCGCATTTACCAGGCGCGCTTCAGAATCGGTTCTCAGCCGAGGAGATCAATGTTCTCGTCAGGGCCGTAAAAGAAAGAGAAGTGACATTGAGGATGGGACAAACCCACCCAAATTAGCTTCAGTTAAACATGCATATAATAATTTGGGTAAATGTGTAAGCTTTATGCCTATTTTTCCCATCGTCATGGACACAACAATGACTTCCTCGTGTTTTAATATTTTTCCTTATAATACTGTTATGTATCATTTGCAAAAAGGAAAATGCATCTGTGTAGATGAGAGAATCATCTACAGTGTATGCTCGTTGTTCACACTCTGTATTATGGCCAAGCATGCGCGCTTAAAATATCATCTGAATGTACGCGCAATGCGCCACTGACTTTAGACTAGTTTTTTTTCTGGTCAGTGGCGCAATTGTTTTCTGGAACTGCAAAATAGCACTAGGGATTGTTTGCGCCGGAACACGCCTCCTTTTTTGCGCTGGAACACGCCTCCTTTTTTGCGCTGAACCGCCCAGGGAGCGCAAGTTCATTCCCTAGTTTGCCGGCGTGCGTCTGTGGAGGGAAAAGTCCGCTTTGTGCGGGTGCAAAATACGAATGATACATGCATCGGTGTACAAAGTAAATTGCGCTGGGTGCAAGATAGGGCCCAAGGTGCGATTGAGAGTGAATAATACCATCACAGGCCTGGAGTGAAAAACAATCTGCATGCTCAGCACATCATGTGCATTCAGGATCATCAAAACAGAACTATCTACTTCTGATTACAATTAATCATTATATAGAGATTTTTAATATCTAAAAATGAGGGAAACCAGAAGCAGTTACAAATAAACTAGTGTGATGGCATTAATACCGCACTCTTCCTGGCTGAACAAAGTTTTATCACATCACTTTGTAAAAAGTTTGACAACAATGATTTGCTGTGTGAAAGTAATTTTTGGATGTCCAATTTTTTTTTTCTTTTTTGTCTGGTGTTTAAAGTTATGATGTCTTTTAAGTACAACTAAACTGTAAAAAATTAAATTGGAGTATGTTTTACTATAAAATAAAATACTATTTACTATTTTGTATATGTCAATCCTACACCATCTTTCTCTCTCTCTCTCTCTCTCTCTCTCTCTCTCTCTCTCTCTCTCTCTCTCTCTCTCTCTCTCTCTCTCTCTCTCTCTCTCTCTCTGTGTGTGTGTGTGTGTGTGTGTGTGTGTGTGTGTGTCTAAGAAAAAGTTGTGTGTCAATGAGTAACCTGTTCTGTAATATGATCACATATTAAATCCGTAATATTTAAATCCTTTAAGCTGTGCACTTATTTGAGATAGTGAAATTGCCCCAGCACTGTCCCACTCTGATATATTAAATATATTAATGGTGGTGTAAATATATTAATGGTGCTGTATTATTTCTGGTGAATATATTCCAAAAGATAGCAGGCAGATGAGGTAATCTTTCAGCTGAGAATAAAAACATAAAATAAAATGCAGTCCATTTACCAAAATATATTATAGTTGGCCCTGTCTCCTATACTGCTAGCAGTCATGACGACACACAACTTTTTAAAGACATCTAATCAGTGAAAGTTTTCTTAAGCTATGGCAACCATAAGATGTGTTTTGTTTTTCATATTGCCACTGCAGCTGTAAAGTTAATGTATAGTCAGTCTGTTGAGTTCTCTTACGAGAGGTTCTCTCGTATTACGTAAGTTAGCTTACGCTACGGGAAAGATTCATCTTTTCGAGATATTGAAGCCAAAAAATTATCCTTAATTTTGTATTCATTGTCAACGCAGTGCAGCAGCTAGCAGACCTAGAGCAGGCTGTCTAGCGTGCTCATAGGCTGCCCTGCGGGAACTGCAGCAACCTACCACTGAGGTATGTGACGTCACGTCCAATGAAGGGCGCTCGTGCCTTCAAAGCGTCATAGCCCGCCAGTATGGGCATGGCTTAGCGTATGTAAGCAGGGCTCAGAGGCTGTTCTCTGATTTTCATCTCTTCAGCAAGCTCTCCGCATCGCTGGATCTAGAGAGAAGCCGCCGCCGTTGAGAAAGCAACTAGCCAGCTTAGGACAGCGCCTGAAGAAGCCGGCCGTCTTCGCCACCTTCAGCCATCCGTGCGAGCTACGCTATCCGGCGACGTATCTTTTCTTGCAAAACTTACTGTCTAAAAGAGCAGCGAGCGTCTTTTTCAAGATGCCTCGCACTTCCTGCGGCTCGTGCAGAGCCCCGCTCAGCGATGGAGACCGCCATGTGATCTGCGCTCTCTGCCTGGGCCAGGAACACGCAGCTCTTAGCCTCTCGACAGGGGGTTTGTGAGCTCAGCGACGCACTTCCTAAGTCGACCCTGCGGGCTCGGCTCGAAGTGTTCAACCCTCAAGCTGTCACTCCGCCCTTTGCAGGACCGCGCAAAAGAAGCGCCATTCTCAAAGGCCGCCGGAGCCGGTGGCCACCGCGACGCGCTCGCCGGACTCCCTCCCTCGAGCCTTGCTCTCGCCTTCTCCGCCTCCCCTCACAGACGCGCAGCTGCCGCTCACGAGCCGCACTGCCGTCATTTTCTGATGCAAACGCTCGCCGGAATGACTCCCTCGAGCGTCTATCTCTCCTTCTCCGCCCCCCTACCGGACTCTTCTCTGAGATCGCGGCCAGCTTTCTTACGTACAGAAAGCGAACGCGCCCTCCCGCGCGCCCCGTGCGCATGCGTCACCGGCGAAATGAGGAAAGAGTATGTTTTAGTCCCGCCGAGGCGCCGGACCAACCTCCATTTCTCAAACATCTCTCAGCTCCTCTTAGTTCGAGCGGTTATATAACATGCACGCCTGCAAACAAACGCCGACACACAAAAACTGTGATGACGCTCTCTTATCTGCTTGCACTAACTTAAGCTGATGTCCTTTCACCTTGTGGCCCAGTGGTGAAACCCAGAGCCCACATCTCAGTGTTCACCCCTACACACAAGCACAACACTTCCCGTGTCACTCACAGAGCCCACTCCCATAAAGCGGAAAATAGCCGCTCAAGTGTTAAACATAGGAAATGTGTCCACGAGTCCGTGCCCACGCCTACTTTCTGCCTGCTCTATCACACAGCCATTAAGACTCATATCAGTCAGAATATAAACGTAAGTCCCGTGCCCGCCCACGAGCGCTCACGCTTACTAACACACATCTCTCCCCAAGCGCTGCCCTCGCATTCCAGAGTTGTCACAAAACGCCGCCCATCCCAAGCGATCGCGGCGTCACATATAACTGTAAGTCTCGTGCCCGCTCACGCTTACTTATGAACACTCTGCTCAAAGCGCCGCGCGCGTCTCAGGGCTATCATAAAACACTCCCCATCCAAAGCGATCGGGACGTCAAATACGTATACAAGTCTCGTGCCCGCTCACAAGCGCTCACGCTTACTAATAAACATTTTTGCCCAAAGCGCCGTGCGCGCGTCACAGTGCTATCGTAAAACGCTTCGCCCAAGGCGCTGCTCGCGCATCATAAAGTGATCACAAGACGCTCCCCATTCATGGCAATCGGGACGTCATATATGAAACAGCCTGTCACCGCTGTCAGCGAGCCGCCGTATTCAAGCACCGAGGGCACGCGTCGCGCCCACACCTCCGGTTCAGTTTCTCGAGCCCACGCAGTGTGGCGATCAGAACCCGGAGGCCATTCGGCCCCTAGCTGTACATATATAAAGCATGGGAAGCTATCCCAGTGGTTTCAGAATGGGTGCTAAGCACAATAAGGCAGGGCTATTCGCTACAGTTCGTTCGCCGTTCGCCGTCCCCCGCGCTTCGAGCACGGACCGCGACTACAGTGAATGCGGAGGTAGCACATCTACTCTATAGATCTGGTACCGCCTTCTCTGAACGAGTCAGGCTTTTACAGCCGTTATTTTCTCGTGCCCAAGAAGGACGGAGCCCTCGGGCCAATCTTAGATCTGAGACATTTGAACGAAGTGCTTATGAAAAGACGTACGTTCGCCCGAGGGACTGGTTTATCTCTCTCGATTTGAAAGATGCCCCGTCCTGCCGTTCAGCCTGTCTCTAGCACCCCGTACATTTACGAAGTGCATGGACACAGCTCTCGCCCCCTTGAGAAATCAGGGCTGGCGAATTATGAACTGGACGATTGGCTAGTTTTGGCACAGTCAGAGATGGAACATTTATCTCTCAGAACAGTGCTCCTCAGTCATCTGGAAAGCCTGGGTCTCACGGTCAACTGGACCAAGAGCTCATTACTGCCCAGCCAGTCAATTGCTTTCTAGGAATAGAACTGGACTCTGTGGCCATGACGGCTCGTTTATCAACACAGCGCGCGTGCCGTGTTCGACACCTAGCCGCGTTTTTCCAGAAGGGCAGCATCATCCCTCTGAAGACATTCCAGAGGATGCTGGGCTGTATGGCCTCAGCTCCAGCAGTGCTCCAGCTGGGCTTACTGCGCATGTGCCTACTACAACGCTGGCTGAACGCTCGAGCGTCTCACCGAACTTGGGCCTCCGGCTTCGAACGAATCAGAGTGACTCAGACCTGCATTACGGCTCTGCAGGCCTGGTTAAGCGGCTGACTGGTATCAGCGGGGAGTGATGATGGGAGCTGTCTCATACTGAAAGGTCATCTCGACAGATGCGTCCAACTCAGGTTGGGGCGCTCTCTTCGAGGGCAGACCGGTCTTTGGCCTGTGGCCAGACCAAGAGAAGCTCCTTCACATAAACTGTCTGGAAATGATAGCGGTCGAGAACGCGGTGAAGCGCTTCCTCCCGTTCATACAGGACCACCATGTTCTAGTCCGTTTGGACAACATGCCAGTGGTGTCCCACGCGAACCGTCAAGGCGGTGTCAGATCCAGGAACCTCTGCGATCTAACAGAACGCCTCCTCGTTTGGTCTCAGCATCATCTGCCCTCGCTGAGAGCTGCGCATGTGCCAGGCCACCTGAACGACGGCCCAGACAAACTATCCAGGGACAACGTTCCCCCAGGGGAATGGTCCTGGCAACCCCAAACAGTCCAGAAACTATGGCACCTTTTCGGCAAAGCGGAAGTCGACCTATTTGCGTCAAAAGACAACGCTCACTGCCCAATGTTCTTCAAAGAACAAGGACGCGCTGGCCCAAATCTGGCCCAGCCGCCCGCTGTATGCCTTCCTTCCGATCTCTCTGTTGCCACAGGTAATCAAGAGGATCAGGGAAACGCGCCACTCGGTGCTCCTTATAGCCCCGCGTTGGGAGAATCAGATTTGGTTCCCGCTGACGCGACTGTCACAAACAGCCCCGTGGCCGATTCCGGTGAGAACGGATCTCCTCTCTCAAGCTTGCGGCTCGATCTGGCATCCCCATCCAGAGCGCTGGTCTTTACACGCATGGTTAATCAACGGGTACCCGTTGCCCTGCCAGAAGGAGTGATGAACACGATTACGCAGTCTAGAGCTCCCTCTACTAGAAAGCTTTATGCGTCTAAATGGTCTGTGTTCTCCAAAAGGTGCACCGACAAAAACCTGGACCCACGGACATGTAGGGTCTCGCGGCTGCTCAGTTTCCTACAAGAGCTGTTGGATAAGGGAATGTCCCCATCCACGCTTAAAGTCTACGTGGCGGCCGTTGCAGCGTTCGCAGAGTCGACACACGGCCGGTCACTAGGGAAAAAGGAGCTTGTCATCCGCTTCCTTAGAGGAGCCAGAAGGTTCCTATGTGGGATCTTTCGTTGGTCCTCGAGGCCCTAAAAGCTTTTCCCTTTGAACCACTAGATTCCGTGGAGTTAAAGTACCTGTCACTCAAAACCGTTTTCCTGACAGCTCTGTCATCAGTTAAACGTGTGGGGGACTTACACGCGCTGTCTGTCAGCACTGTGTGTCTTGAGTTCGGACCAAATGACTCGAAAGTCATCCTCAAACCTAGACACGGCTATGTTCCTAAAGTGATTGGCACTCCTTTCAGAGCGCAGGTCATTTCCCTATTGGCTCTGCCATCATCCAACAACGAGAGCAATGTTAATCTCCTCTGCCCAGTCAGGGCGCTGAGGGTTTACACTGCGCGCTCCGCCCCTTTCAGGCGCTCGGAGCAGCTTTTTGTTTCGTTTGGTGGGCGCACCAAGGGTCTCGCCGCCTCGAAACAAAGCCTGTCCAGATGGATTGTGGACGCTATAGCAGCCGCTTACGCGTCGAAAGGTCTGCAATGCCCCTTGGGCATCAGGGCTCATTCCACTAGAGGCATGGCCTCATCGTGGGCATGGTCCAGCGGAATTTCTATTCACGAAATATGTGTTGCGGCGGGCTGGGCCCACCTTTGTCAGGTTTTATAACCTAGAAATTCCCGCTCTGCAGGCAAAACTTCTGTCAGTTTAAGTGAGATGTACGTTCCGTCCAGATATGTTCGTGCGCAGGCTACTCTCACGTGTCCTAGCTCTTCTGGTTGAGCTACACTAATGGGTAAGTGCTATATGCTTATGCAGACTGGCGGCGCCGCTCTTTATTCCCTATGAGTGCTTATGTACAAGTGCTGGCCCGCGTTGCTGGCCGCCTTATTTTCCCACTTATCTGGGTTCCCCGGGAAACCCTGGGACTCATGAGTGGATGCTTGGCGCACACGGCGTTGACAAAGGGTTCCCGTAGCGTAAGCTAACTTATGCAATACGAGAGAACCTCTCGTAAGAGAACGTATCGGTTACCTAACCTAACCTCGGTTCTCTCTAGAAGAGGGAACGAGTATTGCGTAACCTGCCGTGCTCGCGCCACGAGCGACTTTCGCTTCAGTCGATGAAAACCAGAGAACAGCTTCCGAGCCCTGCTTATATACGCTAAGCCACGCCCATACTGGCGGGCTATGACGCTTTGAAGGCGCGAGCGCCCTTCATTGGACGTGACGTCACGTCGGGCTCAGTGGTAGGCTGCTGCAGTTCCCGCAGGGCAGCCTATGAGCACGCTAGAAAGCATGCTCTAGGTCCGCTAGCTGCTGCACTGCGTTGACAATGAATACAAAATTAAGGATAATTTTTTTACTTCAATATCTCGAAAAGATGAATCTTTCCCGTAGCGTAAGCTAACTTACGCAATACTTGTTCCCTCTTCTAGAGAGAACCGAGGTTACGTTAGGTAACCGATACGTTTCATTGTGTTTTGGTTCTGTTTTCCCTGTTCTGGTTTGTTTGTGTTCCCTGTGCTAGTTAGGCCCCGTTTACACGAAGGGAAAATGCAGATATTTCTCTGCGGTTTGGCCTCTCATTTACACGAAAACCCTGTTTTTATCACAGAAAACGATTATTTCTAAAAACTCCGGCCAAAGTGGAGATTTCTGAAAATGCCGGTTATGTATTGCCGTGTCAACTGGGAGAAACGGGGTTTTAGGTTCTCTCTTGTCGATTCTGAGGATTCTGATTGGCTTACATGGCTTTATCCTTCTCCCTACACTGCAGCCCATAGGTTTGGCATAGTTATGATGCCGCTCGCGACGTATTTATGTGGGTTGTGTGCACGATGTTTATTATTGAAAACGGAGGGGGGAAATATTCGTTTCTCTAAATACCCGGCCATGTGTAAACTTAGCCTTAGTCTCCATGGTTGTTAATTTAGTAGCCTACCACACCTGTTCTGTTATCCCTTGATTGCTCCCTTGTGTGTATAAGCCTTTGGTTCATTCAGTTCTTGATCTGGTATCGTTTGTGTGTTACGTGGTTGTGATTTATGTGCTACACCCTGTGATTCTCCTGAGTGTTTCGTGTTGGATTTACGATTAAAGACTGTTATGTGATAATCCTTGTCATTTAGTGCTTCATTACAACCACTCACGTTTGACAGTAGCAGTGAAGTGGAGGTTCCCTGTGGCGCTTTTGTGTACTTTGTGCTTTTGGTTTTGCGGTAAAGATCTTTTGCCTCTTCTGTTTAGCACACATTTATTAACTAGTGCTCAAACACCTCATGAAATCTCATCATTAATGCTGCTCTGCAGTGCCACAACCCCCCAAACATCAGGGCGCATATAACTCCACTGTTGACTCTTTGAAGCAGCGATAAATGTTGCCATGGGCAACCAAGACCTTGTACGGCTCTACACACTGCCTCTCTCTTACTGGCTGCAGAATTTTTAAAATCAGTTTAAACATGTCACAATTTTTTTTGCTCATACAGAGGTCCATTTGTTACACAGTTTTTTTCTCTATTTAACTCTAGTGTTCTAGAACAGAATTTTTTTTTTTTACGGATTCACGCCCACCATGTCTTGAAGCTTTCAGTGAGCAAAAACACTTCTTTCCTTTCAAAGCTAGGTAGGAGTGTGGCATGTTAAAGGAATAGATTTTCTAGTTCTTTTCTTTTTCTTTTACTCTAGAAGACAAAAAGAGATTTTGGTCAGTTCCTGCAAGATCAAAAATGGTTAAAAAAAAGGCACAAAAGTACAATGAAATGGTGGATACAGTGTGTGCTATATTTCAAACCTTTTGAAGCCACATGACAGTTTTTTTTTTTGTGAGAAACTCAGCAAAATGTAAATGCACTTACACATTAGAGAAAACTCTGATGGAGCTTAAATAGCAATATTTAACATTTGTTTTAAGAGTGTGGAAAGAGCCATATCGGTTTGAAGTCAAACGGAAATACTGCAAGTTAGATTTCTGAAAGGTTTCTTCTTAATTGAATTGAATGTGCACTTGTAGTGTAATTCATATCTTAAAAATATATATATTTATTAAAAACTGTACTTGCAGATAATATAATATAAATGAGATAAAAGGACACTTGAAAAGAATACAGTTTCATGTTTTTACAGTAACAGACTGTTACAATTTCGGTTGAGGCAGAAGCAGGATCTAAGTGCAGCAGTAATATTTAATAAACAGTCTCAAACTAAACAAAATAAACTCAGAACAAAAACCAGAACAACCTACACATGCAACGTATAACTGACAAAGAACCAAACAGAACACAGGGTTTACATAGACTGAAATGAAGAGGAAATCAACAAGACACACCTGAACTGAACTAACAATCGATCAAACACCATAGAAACAAACAGGCAGGGGGCGGAGAAAGTCAAAACTGAACTAATTGACAGAACACAGACAAAGACAGAAATCAAAACAGACTGACAATGTGACAGAATGCCCCCCCTCCCGGAAGGCGTGTCCTCACGCCGCAAGGAATTCACAGGGGCGGGAGGGTGGGCATCCTGGAGGCAGACGAGGGCCAGGCCTAGCAGGACAGGAGGCCTCCACGGCGAAGCCAACAGTTCAGGTGGCCCGGGCGGCTCCGTCAGTTCAGAGGTCCTGGGGGATTCGGCCTTCGTGGCCTTGCCATCAGGGCCAGGCTTGGCAACTATGGCCGGGGACCCATACAGGGACAATGTGACACAGACTTACGTGCAATTTATAATATTTTCTGTGCATTTTGCATTTTAAATCATGTTTTAATAATCTTTTGCTGTGCATATCACTGTAGTATGTTGTTTGATTTTACATTTAAAGTTAATATGTTTTAAATGTACTAAATTGCAACCTTATCATTACAAATGTGTAATAACAAATATATTTAAATACACGACATACAAGTTTCAATTCAGTATATTTTAGTTCACCATAAATGCTTGTCAGTACATTTGGCCATTCACTCTAACCATATTTCAAATACAATAAAAATAATTATGAAATAACAAAAAGATTTTTTAAAAAATCAATGCATTCTTTCGTGCAGCATCAATAGTGTGTTACTAGACTACTGACAGAGATGTTACCAGAATCACAGTGGCTGATGGTCTATTTTAGATGAGTGTGAAACAACTCATTCCTTGTGCACTGAACATTTATTTATGAACATTAACATTTATTCCAGCACTATTAATTTATTTCGCAATATAGGCTCGTACATTTCACAAAATGTAGACTAATTCTTAAAACTTTTCATCAGTATTCCTCCGCTAACTGTTATGCACAGCATGCTTTTTAGGAGCTAATGAAGTCCAAAATAAAATGTATTCTGCTTGAGTAACCAACATTAGAGTACAACAAAAGGGAGGACATGGAATAGAACAATTGCACAAAAATTAAAGCGAATGTACTGCATTGTCCTGAAACTTTTTGGTCTCCCACATTTTACATTTCTGTTGAAAAGTGTGTCATTAAATGGCGTGAGAAGATTTAATGTAAATAACATTAATTTTGTTCTGTTGTTTACACAAAGCTATCATATGGATTCACTCTACTTGGAATATTGAGTATGAGTCACAATGAACAATTTTATGATGTTTTTGTCCTTTTTGGAGCTTGCACTGACTTTTAAAGTGCATTTTTATGATGGTCTAATGGTTTATGGTTTGATCCTGTTTTGTTCAGTTTGTCTGAAAGTAAATAACTCTCCCCATAGAAAAGCTAAAAGAAACAATTTTGTTGTATTTTGAAACTATTTTTCCTTGACATCAGAATGCTGATGTACAGAACACATACTGTCTAGCTTTACTGACTGCAGAAATTAGGCTTCATTATTTTTTCATAACTGAATTTAATTTTGTAGTTTTTGTTTTTATTGTGATAGGACTGTACAGAAATGACTGTAAGCAAAGTGGGAGAGAGGGGGAGACTCCGGGATTGGGAAAGGTCTACGAGCCGGGAGTCGTTGCCCGAAGTAATGTCGGACCGCTGCTCATGAGGCTATTCGCTCTGACGACACAGCATAAATGTGTGTGTGTGTGTGTGTGTGTGTGTGTGTGTGTGTGTGTGTGTGTGTGTGTGTGTGTGTGTGTGTGTTTCAACTAAAGAATCTAAATGGAACAACATGAGGGTATTACAAAATTTTCACTTTCAGATGAACCAGTGACATGACAAACTCATTACATGCTATATATATATCATTCGTATATATCATATATCATTAAATCTTCTCAATATATATATATATATTGAGAAGATTTAATGATTTAATATAATTGATTTAATGATTTAATATATCACATGTGAGAATGAGCTGATGAGTGGAATCAGGTGTGTTTGATAAGGGAAACAGAAAACGTGCAGTGTTGGTGGTCCTTCAGGACAGGTTTGGGAAACACTGGCTTAGAGCACCTTTAAGGGACATGCTACTGCCAGCGCGGGAGAGAGACTTTTTGTTTTGAGTTTGCCTTGTGCTGTGTTTTGTTTCTCTTTGTTTGATTTAGTTTTGTCAAGTGCTTTGACTGTCATGTTAATCTTGCCTATTTTGACTGCCCTAAAAACTTCTTATTTATGAGCTTTGAAAGTTTGGTTACACTTTTTTTTTCGATAGTCACTTTAGACATTCTACTAACTATAAGTAACTTTTCAACTACATGTCAACTAACTCTCATTAGAGTATTAGTAGGCTGTAGTAGACTGTCAGTAGACTGTTAGGTTATGGTTAGGTGTTAGGGTTCGGGTTAGGAGAACAAGTTGACTTGTAGTTGCAAAGTTACTTATAGTCAGTGGAATATCTGTGTGGGGACCAACAAAATAAAGTGTTAGCAGATATTAAGCAGACAGTCTACTAATACTCTAATGACAGTTAGTTGACATTTAGCTGCAAAGTTACTTATAGTTAGTAGAATGTCTAAAGTGGACTATCGAAATAAAGTGTTACCGAAAGTCTTAAACAGCTCTTCAAAGCTGGGTTAAACTGGAAGGAGGAGAGGGGTTAGGTAAGCATGTCACGTGACATACATTTACATTTTGTCTATACACTCTAGGTTAGGGATTTGTGCCACACTCAGTTTTATTTTTGTTTGGTTAGAGTAGTTAAGTTACGACGTTGTGGACATTGAAGACTTTTTTTCTTTGATCTTTTTAGTTTAGGATTAGATAGTTCCTTTTTGATTATGTTATTTTATTTTGTTTGCACAATCCAGTTTTCCCCTTTGTTCTCCCCATTTCCTAAAACTTACCGGTGTGTTTTTCTTTTGTCTCTTGATTGGTTTATTTATCTTTGCGTAAATATTGTTTTTCTTTATTCATATGTAAAATAGTTATCACTTTACATTTATTAAATAGTTCATTTGACTTCTCGTCTCGTGTCTCTCGTTCTTCTCATTTCATTCAGTGCTTATTGGTGACAGGGGTCCGAATTGGTTTAATGTTCCCCTTCTCAATCCCTAGATTGTTAAGAACCAAAGAAGGGTCGTAACATAAGTCCGGGATCAAAATTGAATTAATATCCAAATATGGATTAATGATCCTGAATTAATAAAGAACTAGTTTGTGACACCGTCTCTTGTATTACTGGGTGTGTTGAGAATTTGTACGTGCAGTTGTACAGCGTCGTAAAGATGGTTATGTTTATTTTGGAAAGGTTTCTTGAAAGTCCCTCACTAGAAGAATTAGATAGTTGTAGGAAGGTTGATTTGGTGATGATAGCTAGTCATTTTCAGATTTCAGTAAATAAGCAGTCTCTTAAAAAAGATTAAGTCTGTGGTATATAATCGATTAGTGGAGATGAATGTGCTTACGTTGCCGGAGAAGGTAGCTACAGTTGGGGACAGTGTGGAGATGGATACATTTGGTAGGAGTGAGAATGAGAGTGAGGAGGAGCTAATGCCTACGGCAGAGGCTGAGGCTAGGGCGGGGTTGCCTCAGTTTGAACCATTCTACCCTATGTCTGTTTGCTCAAAAGGGGAAACGAGACTTAAGGTCCGTTTGGCCTGTTTGCAACTTGACTCGCAGGAGAAGGTGCAGGCTCGGCAGGCGGAGATGCATTTGCGGTTACAAATTCTTAAACTTGGGATCGAGGCATGGAGAAGCAGGTGAAAACGCGGCAGCTGGAGCTTGACGCAGTGTGAATAGTGGGAGGGTCCGCTGTGCTGCCTGATGTCCATCGAGTTAGTCCCGCTGCCACTGTTGACCGTGCTCCCTTTGTAGTGTCTACTCTTATTGTTGCCTCAGCGTCTGGTTCATCCGTAGCAACCGAGTCTACAATATTACCACATTTTCGTGTCACCGAGGTAGATTCCTACTTTAGTGCCTTTGAGCGCATTACTATGTCTTTTCGTTGGCCAAAAGTATGTTGGGCTTTGTTACTGCTGTTTAATGGGTAAAGCGTTGGAGGTTTTCTCTACTCTTTTCTTAGAGGATAGTTTGAACCATGACGCTGTAAAATTAGCAATTCTACGTGCCTACGAGTTAGTTCCAGAAGCATATATTTAGAGGCCTTAAGAATAATTCTTCTCAAACATTTGTTGAATTCTCCAGAGAGAAGGCACTTCTTTTTGATAAATTGTGCAGTGCAACTAAGACTGATGATTTTAATTCCTTAAGAGAATTAATTCTGTTTGAGGAGTTTATGAGATTTTTATCCGAACGTGTGGTTGTCTATTTGATTGAACAGAAAGTTAGTTCGTTGGTGCAAGCTGCTGTTTTAGCAGATGAGTTCATGCTCACTCATAAGGGTGTACAGGTCCTTCTCAAAAAAATAGCATATTGTGATAAAGTTCATTATTTTCCATAATGTAATGATAAAAATTTAACTTTCATATATTTTAGATTCATTGCACACCAACTGAAATATTTCAGGTCTTTTATTGTTTTAATACTGATGATTTTGGCATCCAGCTCACGAAAACCCAAAATTCCTATCTCAAAAAATTAGCATATCATGAAAAGGTTCTCTAAACGAGCTATTAACCTAATCATCTGAATCAACTAATTAACTCTAAACACCTGCAAAAGATTCCTGAGGCTTTTAAAAACTCCCAGCCTGTTTCATTACTCAAAACCGCAATCATGGGTAAGACTGCCGACCTGACTGCTGTCCAGAAGGCCATCATTGACACCCTCAAGCAAGAGGGTAAGACACAGAAAGAAATTTCTGCACAAATAGGCTGTTCCCAGAGTGCTGTATCAAGGCACCTCAGTGGGAAGTCTGTGGGAAGGAAAAAGTGTGGCAAAAAACGCTGCACAACGAGAAGAGGTGACCGGACCCTGAGGAAGATTGTGGAGAAGGACCGATTCCAGCCATTGAGGGACCTGCTGAAGCAGTGGACTGAGTCTGGAGCAGAAACATCCAGAGCCACTGTGCACAGGCGTGTGCAGGAAATGGGCTACAGGTGCCGCATTCCCCAGGTCAAGCCACTTTTGAACCAGAAACAGCGGCAGAAGCGCCTGACCTGGGCTACAGAGAAGCAGCACTGGACTGTTTGCTCATTTGAAAGCAAATTTTGCATGTCATTCGGAAATCAAGGTGCCAGAGTCTGGAGGAAGACTGGGGAGAAGGAAATGCCAAAATGCCTGAAGTCCAGTGTCAAGTACCCACAGTCAGTGATGGTCTGGGGTGCCATGTCAGCTGCTGGTGTTGGTCCACTGTGTTTTATCAAGGGCAGGGTCAATGCAGCTAGCTATCAGGAGATTTTGGAGCACTTCATGCTTCCATCTGCTGAAAAGCTTTATGGAGATGAAGATTTAATTTTTCAGCACGACCTGGCACCTGCTCACAGTGCCAAAACCACTGGTAAATGGTTTACTGACCACGGTATTACTGTGCTCAATTGGCCTGCCAACTCTCCTGACCTGAACCCCATAGAGAAGCTGTGGGATATTGTGAAGAGAAAGTTGAGAGACGCAAGACCCAACACTCTGGATGAGCTTAAGGCCGCTATCGAAGCATCCTGGGCCTCCATAACACCTCAGCAGTGCCACAGGCTGATTGCCTCCATGCCACGCCGCATTGAAGCAGTCATTTCTGCATAAGGATTCCCGACCAAGTATTGAGTGCATAACTGAACATAATTATTTGAAGGTTGACTTTTTTTTGTATTAAAAACACTTCTTTTATTGGTCAGATGAAATATGCTAATTTTTTGAGATAGGAGTTTTGGGTTTTCATGAGCTGGATGCCAAAATCATCAGTATTAAAACAATAAAAGACCTGAAATATTTCAGTTGAGTGCAATGAATCTAAAATATATGAAAGTTTAATTTTTATCATTACATTATGGAAAATAATGAACTTTATCACAATATGCAAATTTTTTGAGAAGGACCTGTATTTTTTTGTGACGCGCACTGAAAAGAGCAACTGGTAGTCCGTCTCAAACTTCGGGTGTTCGGGAAAAGTCTGGTATGCCGAAATCGAAAGAGCTAAGGCGAATGCTTTTATTGCCATAAACCCGGACATTTGATTGCTAAGAACCCGAAAAGTGTTGCATTAGTAAAGACTGTACCACTGTCTGAACTATCATGTTGTACTGAGGTCTTTGATACACATTACAAACCTTTCGTTATGCCAGGATTTGTTTCGTTACCTGGAAAGGAAGAGGATCGAAGAGAAATCTGCATTCTCCGAGATACAGGGGCCATGCAGTCAATTATGCTGTCTGATGTTTTACCATTCTCTGATGAATCATATTGTGGCTCAAACATTTTGATTTGTGGGATAGAAATGCAAGTAGCGTCTGTTCCTTTGCATAGTGTGCATTTACAATGTACACTGGTTTCAGGTGTTGTGCGAGTTGGAATTCGTAATTCACTCCCTGTAAAAGGAATTACACTCATCTTAGGAAACGATTTGGCTGGAGGCAAAGTTTTTCCAGCTCCAGAGGTGACTGATGTTCCGCATGTTTGTCCAATTGTTGATGATGTCATTAATTTGCACCCTGAAGTGTTTTCTGCTTGTGCAGTTACTCGTGCTCAGTCAGTTAAAACAGCGGGCGAAGTTGATTTGGCTGACTCACTGATGGGATCTGTGTTAGCGGATTCAGAGAATTTGCTAGAAAGTTTTAATCCGTTAGATCTGCCCGTTACTCGTTCTCAGATCACTATTGCACAAAACGATGATCCCTCTTTGAATAAATGTTTGTCAGCTGTGATTAGCTCTGAGGCTGCTAAGAAAAGAAATACTGCATACTTCATAGACAATGGTTTACTTATGCGGAAGTGGTGCTCCAAGGTTGAAGAGGATTTTGATTGGAACATTGTATATCCAGTGGTAGTTCCAAGCAAATATTGTTCTCATGTATTGTGTTTGGCGCATGAACATTTGCTTTCTGGACATTTGGGGGTAACGAAAACTTACCATCTTCAGCATTTTTTTTAGCCTGGGTTGAAGCGAGACGTTGCAAAATTTTGTCGTATGTGTCATACTTGTCAGATTGCAGGAAAGCCAAATCAGGTTATCTCACCCGCTCCACTATCTCCTATCCCGGTTATAGGAGAAGCGTTTGAAGAGGTACAGGTTGACTGTGTTGGACCATTACCGAAAACAAAAGCAGGTAATCAATATCTGTGTACGATAATGTGTAAAGCGACCAGATTTCACGAAGCTGTTCCATTGCGGAAGATAATGGCTCCTGTTATTCTAAAAGTTTTGACTAAGTTCTTTTCTACCTTTGGACTTCCCAAAGTTGTCCAAACAGAACAAGGTACTCTATACAATATCTACAATATCATGTTATGGCGTTCAGGTTACAAAACGCACCTGCTACTTTCCAGTGATTGATTTAAACCGCTCTCTAGCTGGGGTACCAAATTGTAAGGCATATTTGGATGACTTGTTTGGTGATTTGTTTTCCTTTTTTTCCTAATGACTGAAAAGAGCATTTGTCTTTGTTGTGTACTGTGTTTGAACGTTTAGAACATTCGTCTTGAACACTTAACCTCGCTAAGTGTGTGTTCGGTCAAGCCACTGTGGCCTATTTAGGAAAGCATGTAGGAAATGGACAAGTAAAGCCGGTAGAAGAAAAAGTTGCGGCTATTACTAAGTTTCCTGTACCTGTTAGAGTTAAGACGTACCGTTTTTTAGGTATGGTTGGTTACAGAAGTTTTTGTAAGAATTTTGCTATGGTAGTAACTCCTCTTACTAACCTCCTCAGCCCTAAGCAGACTTTTGTATGGACTTTAGAGTGCCAGGTTGTATTTGAAAATGCTAAGGCTTTGATGTGTACCAGCCCAGTTCTGGCGGCTCCACAATTTGTTTGTGCGTTCAAGCTGGAAGTGGACTCGAGCGCAGTAGGCACTGGAGCAGTCCTGATTCAGGAGGGTAAGGATGGTGTGGACCATCCAGTCTGTTTGTTTTTCTTGTAAATTCAATAAACCTCAAGCAAATTATTCTACCATCGAAAAAGAAACCCTAGCTTTGCTACTAGCTTTACAGTTCTTTGAAGTCTATTTGGGTTCTTCTAGTTTGCCTACAATTGTGTTTGCTGATCACCATCCCCTTGTGTTTTTGTCCCGCATGTATGATGCAAACCAATGATTGATGCGTTGGGCTCTGTTTGTGCAGAATTATCACTTGGAAATTCATCACAAGATGTTCATCCTTGCTGATACTCTTTCTAGAGTTTGAATTTAGGTATGTGGGTACGCTAGTGCTTTGCTTATATGTTGTTGTTTAGTGTTATTTTTGTATCAAACGGTGAGTTTGATCTTAAATATGGGGGTGAAAATTTTTTTAAGTGCTTTGACTGTCATGTTAATCTTGCCTATTTTGACTGCCCTAAAAACTTCTTATTTGTGAGCTTTAAAAGTTTTGAACTGCTCTTCAAAGCTGGGTTAAGCTGGGAGGAGGAGAGGGGTTAGGTAAGCATGTCACGTGATATACATTTACACATTTAGCTTGATTTTGTCTATACACACTAGGTTAGGGATTTGTGCCACTCTCTGTATTTTTGTTTGTTTAGTTAGAGTAGTTAAGTTATGACGTCGTGGACGTTGAAGACTTTTTTTTCTTTGATCTTTTTCTTTTGAGTTTAGGATTAGATGGTTCTTTTTTGATTTGTTATTTTATTTTGTTTGGCATAATCCAGTTTCCCCCTTTGTTCTCCCCAGTTCCTAAAACTTACCGGAGTGTTTAGTTTTCTTTTGTCTCTTGATTGGTTTATATATCTTTGTGTAAATATTGTTTTACTTTATTCATATGTAAAATAGTTTTCACTTTACATTTTATTTAATTAAGTTAATTTGACTTCTCGTCTTGTTCTTCTCATTTCATTCAGTGCTTATTGGTGACGGGGTCTGAACTGGTTTAATGTTTCCCTTCTCAATTATTATTTAATGCTTACTGCATGCATTTGAGTACAAAAATACAGATAAATAATATTAATGCAGATACCTCATACCTCGTAAATATGAAAACATTATTTTAACAAACATTTGTGGTTCACATTTGATCTAGGTAGCATTCTTCCCACACAAATGATCCTATCATCACATGTAGCAACGTGTGATGAAGGGTCATATGCTTCAGGCTACTATCACTTCATATTGAAGGTCATTGCAGAGCTTTCAAATAGTGCTTTGTGGACCTCATGCCCTGAAGCACGAACGACGTGCAAAAATGATGATGGCTCGTCTACAGTAAGAAACATCAAAGGAAGAGTCCACAGGGAAAGAACACACACTGAGACGTCTTGCTACTGCAAATGAAAGGGGGATGTTTACTCTTTTTATTACGTTGACATAACTCACATGATGTCTTCTCAGGAGAGTGTTTATCTGAAGCCCAGGAACAGAGGAAAGCAGCATTTCTGTGAAATGTAATCACCTTCTTCTAAGCAGTCTAAAAGGTCTTGCAATATCTAGAAAGATCTGAAAAGTGTATATGAGAGGCCTTGATTTGATTGTAATGCTCAGTAGGAACCTAAAAAACGATGCAATACACAATTTAATTAGTATTAAATGCGATTCTACTCTGTTAAGAGAAGCAGCTGCAAGTTTACCAGACCGTTGAATTCTTGAAAGTTGAATTTGAAGTGGAAAAACAATTCGAAGACAAGGAACTGGCATGCACCAATACCTTGAACATCAAATGAAAAAAATAAATACTTGACTGTAGTAAAAATGTGTTTTTTTGCAGTGTGATTGTCAAATTCCTCTGGTACCATTTTACACTAGCTCTTTTATCATGAAAGGCTCCTTTTTCTCATGTCATCTCCAAAATGGAAAAAGATTATTCTATTCATTTCATGGCTTTATTACTGTACCAGCAATAGTCTGAACCCCCTAATGGAGTAACCAAAAGCAACCTTTCTGTACAATGTAAAGAAAGTTAATCATATCATAGTGATGAGAATATGTTCAAGCAAAATCACATTCATGCTCTGCACATATAATTGGTCAAGCTCTCAACCCCATTAGGATTTAAACCAAGGATGTCTATTTAAAAACAAAAAAAGCAATCTTGCCTAAATATCACAAAAGCATTTGACTTAAAAAGCCTAATGTTTTTACACACTTCTTACATGGTTTTCAGTAATTTAAATCAGCTGATGCTTCATGGACAAGAAGAACATTCATTTAAAATGCACTGCATCCGTACATATCCTGTATATATATATAGTCTGACCAGTCATTTCAGTGATATTGGTCAGGTATAGCAATATATTTTATGTGTGATATAAATACATAGGACTTTAGCAATATAAAACATGGTACATTAAAACATTTGCATTAATGCAAAGTTCTGTCATAAAACTCTAGATGGCGCAGGTGTCACAGTCACCAGCTCAGTCACCAACTCTGTAACCTGTCTGCACTACACTTCCCCAGCATACCTTCTGGTCCCCACCTGCACACAGTCAGATCATCACCAGATACTGATTCCCTGCACCACCCTCACATCAGTGTCTGGTCTCGCCAGTGTTACTGCTATGTAAACAGTCAGACTCCTTACCTGAATCCTCACCTGAGATCGTCCTGTCAAGTCTCCTGTCCATCATCCAGATCTCCAGTCATCGTGTTCATCCTTCACCTGCACAGAGTTTCCACTTCAGTCTTCACCAGCTAAGTCTTCATCAACCATCCTTTCACCATCGTCTGGTTCCTGCGGTTGTTCCATCACTCTGCTTTTACTTGAATAAACCCTTTCACCTGACCATCTGTCTGTTCCCTTCTGTGAGTGTGACAGCAGGCTGATAGGTACTTAACTCAATCTGCAATCACATCATTCTCTATAGGGCACAGCTGATTGGTTATTGTTGTATCAGTAACCAATGAGCTGGGTGCTAAATCTTCAAATACTGTTCAGCATTTTCTAGAGGAGTTGCATTGCACTTTCAGAAACCCTCCACCTTTCCCATCTCCACCTGTGTAGCTCTGCCACGAGTAAATCATGTATGCTTTTTTTTTACAGCAGCAGTATGCTTTTTTTATTTTATTTTTTTATTCACAGCCGCATGTCGAGTATGTATTGGCAGTAGCAAGTCCCATACTTGCTCTGCAGCAACAAAAACCAACAGCAGCAGTGTAGCATATTCACTATATTGCCAAAAGTATTTGGACACCCCTCCAATCATTGAAATCAGGTGTTCCAATCACTTCCATGGCCACAGTTGTATAAACTCAAGCACCTAGGCATGCAGACTGCTTTTACAAACATCTGTGAAAGAATGGGTCGCTCTCAGGAGCTCAGTGAATTCAAGCGTGGTAACGTGATAGGTTGGCACCTGTGTAATAAATCAATTCTTGAAATTTCTTCACTAAATATTCCACGGTCAACACGGTCAACAAGCAGCGGATGCAGTGGTGTAAAGCATGCCACCACTGGACTCTAGAGCAGTGGAGACATATTCTCTGGAGTGACGCGTCGTGCTTCTGTCTTGCAAGGAGAATGGTACCTGGCTGACTGCATTTTGTGTAAAGTTTGGTGGAGGGGGGATTATGGTGTGGGGTTGTTTTTCAGGGGTTGGCCTTGGCCCCTCAGTTCCAGTGAAAGGAACTCTTAATGCTTCAGTATACCAAGACATTTTGGACAATTTCATGCTCCCAACTTGGTGGGAACAGTTTGGGGATGGGCCCTTCCTATTCTAACATGTCTGTGCACAAAGCAAGGTCCATAAAGACATGGATGGGCGAGTTTGGTGTGGAGGAACTTGACTGCCCTGCATAGAGTCCTGACCTAAACCCGAAAAAACACCTTGGGGATGAATTAGAGTGGAGACTGCAAGCCAGGCCTTCTCGTCCAACATCAGTGCCTGACCTCACAAATGCGCTTTGTCGTGGAAATATTTAATATGAATACAACCTACTAAATCTGACTAATTCACCACAGACAATTTAAACAACTTCCAGTTGTTCAAAATAACTACAGTATCTTGAGGTAATTCCCTGAATTACCTGAATACTTACAATACAATACTTCCCTGAAGTAAGGTGACGGCGTCCCGTCAAGAAGCTACTATCACTATCTCAATCACACTCGAGCTGTTTCTTTTGTTGTCTTTTGAGCGCAGAATCTTTAGTACTTCTATTACTACCTCAATCACACATAGATGTTCTGTTGTCTTTTGAGCATAGAATCTATTTCTCAGCTGCGCAGCATATACCTGACACAACTCCCAAGTTGTTCTTTGCAGAAACAAAATTTATTTACGGCCGGGAGATCACTGACCACAACAACCAAGTGAGTCTTCTGAATAGAAAGATATATGTACATTTAAATCATACAGTTGAGTAAAAATCAGTGTCACTCAAGTCTTCTTTACTGTGATTTGTTCTGGTCATTGGTTTGTAATGATCTAAGCTAATCATATGATTATTAGTTCTACAGGTCCTTCTAAAAAAATTAGCATATTGTGATAAAGTTAATTATTTTCCATAATGTAATGATAAAAATTAAACTTTCATATATTTTAGATTCATTGCACACCAACTGAAATATTTCAGGTCTTTTATTGTTTTAATACTGATGATTTTGGCATACAGCTCATGAAAACCCAAAATTCCTATCTCCAAAAATTTGCATATTTCACCCGACCAATAAAAGAAGTGTTTTTAATACAAAAAAAAAGTCAACCTTCAAATAATTATGTTCAGTTATGCACTCAATACTTGGTCGGGAATCCTTTTGTAGAAATGACTGCTTTAATGCGGCGTGGCATGGAGGCAATCAGCCTGTGGCACTGCTGAGGTGTTATGGAGGCCCAGGATGCTTCGATAGCGGCCTTAAGCTCATCCAGAGTGTTGGGTCTTGCACCTCTCAACTTTCTCTTCACAATATCCCACAGATTCTCTGTGGGGTTCAGGTCAGGAGAGTTGGCAGGCCAATTGAGCACAGTAATACCATGGTCAGTAAACCATTTACCAGTGGTTTTGGCACTGTAAGCAGGTGCCAGGTCGTGCTGAAAAATGAAATCAGATGGAAGCATGAAGTGCTCCAAAATCTCCTGATAGCTAGCTGCATTGACCCTGCCCTTGATAAAACACAGTGGACCAACACCAGCAGCTGACATGGCACCCCAGACCATCACTGACTGTGGGTACTTGACACTGGACTTCAGGCATTTTGGCATTTCCTTCTCCCCAGTCTTCCTCCAGACTCTGGCACCTTGATTTCCGAATGACATGCAAAATTTGCTTTCATCCGAAAAAAGTACTTTGGACCACTGAGCAACAGTCCAGTGCTGCTTCTCTGTAGCCCAGGTCAGGCGCTTCTGCTGCTGTTTCTGGTTCAAAAATGGCTTGACCTGGGGAATGCGGCACCTGTAGCCCATTTCTTGCACACGCCTGTGCACGGTGGCTCTGGATGTTTCTACTCCAGACTCAGTCAACTGCTTCCGCAGGTCCCCCAAGGTCTGGAATCGGTCCTTCTCCACAATCTTCCTCAGGGTCCGGTCACCTCTTCTCGTTGTGCAGCATTTTTTGCCACACTTTTTCCTTCCCACAGACTTCCCACTGAGGTGCCTTGATACAGCACTCTGGGAACAGCCTATTTGTTCAGAAATTTCTTTCTGTGTCATACCCTCTTGCTTGAGGGTGTCAATAATGGCCTTCTGGACAGCAGTCAGGTCGGCAGTCTTACCCATGATTGCGGTTTTGAGTAATGAAACAGGCTGGGAGTTTTTAAAAGCCTCAGGAATCTTTTGCAGGTGTTTAGAGTTAATTAGTTGATTCAGATGATTAGGTTAATAGCTCGTTTAGAGAACCTTTTCATAATATGCTAATTTTTTTAGATAGGAATTTTGGGTTTTCATGAGCTGTATGCCAAAATCATCAGTATTAAAACAATAAAAGACCTGAAATATTTCAGTTGGTGTGCAATGAATCTAAAATATATGAAAGTTTAACTTTTATCATTACATTATGGAAATAATGAACTTTATCACAATATGCTAATTTTTTTAGAAGGACCTGTACTGTGTTAAGTACTTTTTGGTTAAATATGGCCTTTGACCTGAGAATCAAAGGTGATACACAGGGCAACTTTTTGAGCAATGTGGCTGGGTAATATTGGCGTCAACGAGCAAACAGATGAGACACATGGCCCACGACCGATCTAAATTATCCAGATAGAAATGTATTGCCCATTTTCAATAGGAAAGTGCCTAAGCAACAATCGCTCGGCAAGATTGCCAAGCAATCAATTAAAATGTTTATGACATTGCTCAAAAATTTGCCCCGTGTATCATCACCTTTAGTCTGCATTTCTCTGTACATTTAATATTGAAAATACCCATTACATAAAATATTTCTATCACAGCTTCTAAGAATGGTCAAAAACTCCCATAAACACACTCCTAAACCTTGTGGAAAGCCTTCAGAGTTCAAGCTGTTGTAACTGCAAAGGGTGAGCCGACTACATATTAAACTCTACACATTAAAAATAGGATGTCATCTATTCTACCAAATATAGCGACATTGTCATATCCATTACCATGCCAAACACTCCGAGAGTTGTCATGACAGAAATGAGACTACATGATTACTATACACATGTACTTTGTTATGCAAATTATTATTATTAATTTAATATTGTAAATTGATGCAAAAAAACATGTAACAATACAAAATGTTCACAAGAATGAACTTTATTCTTATATTTTATTTATACATGCATCCGAATACATGAAAATAAGAGATTATACAGCATAACACAGATGCACAGAGCATTTATCACAGTGAGGAGCATTACTCCTGTTCACTCAAATCTTAATTACTTACCAGCTGTATCACTGTTTCACACAATACAAGAATGAAAAACTTTCTTTATATATATATATATATATATATATATATATATATATATATATATATATATCTGTAGTGAGTGGCACTTTGGATGATTGGAATTAATGATACTTGTCTAATAATTGTCTGTGTATGTGAAACCACTCCAGAACAAATTATTTTGTGACTGGGATTCAAGTTGTTTTCTGTTGAAACAGTGAAGGGTTTAGATATACACTGTCATTGATTCTTCATGGAGAGCCAGCAAACCTGAGCAGTTAATGTACCACAGAGAGACCGAGAGGACAGATCAGACGACCACCGGGTCATTTTGACAGCACAAAACACATTGAAGGAACATTCTATTAATACCACCATGAGCACATGTAAGGAGGGTTGACATTATGCTTGAGTGTCTGGATGGTGATTTGAACTGAAATGAACTGAACCACTTTGAACCAGAGTGAAGAGAAGGGGATAATAAATTGGCAAAAATCAAGCTGACAAACAACCTAACTGAATATATTTGCACAGTCTGAGCAATTACCTACTTACACTTTTAAATTCTGGCTCCATTAGAAGTCAATACAAGACAAGAATCAATTAGCTTACTACAGGAGTCCTACTGCAAATTATATATAATGTAAACGTTTCATAGAATTTACATAGCATGAACAGATTTACATTTAGATTACATATACTTCAAATGTAAGCCATTGGATAAGTGTTTTAACCATATGGGAAACAGGGCTATAGTTGTCACAAGGACAATATCTTAGTACCTTTAAGGTTTTGAGTCAAAATACCTATAACACTGTTAAGCTCTATAACATTCATTTAAAACCCTTTTAAATGGAGACAATTTTTATTATTGTAATTTTATCCAAACTAAAATATCAATATTTCTGATGTAGCTGATGAGTAACAAATGAGGTTGTCATTTTATTAGGATGTATTTTATATTTTCAGAATTTTGTATATTACATTTAACTTTTTTGCTGTTTTTCTAATTGTTTCATGTTTTATAATCAACGTAGCACTTTATTATTAAAAATACCCCCATGGGAAATATTAACTGAAGAAAAACCAACAAGACACTTGCTTTTACCCCTATAATTTCAAACAGATTAATTTATGCAGTGACTGCAAACAGTAAGCAGCATGATGACAAACATTGATTCTCACCCTTAAATTGTATAGCAAATACAAGAAATAAAAAAGCCATAGAAATTAATGTCATTACATTTAAATGGGCAGTGCTAAATTCTTCAAATGAGAATAACTGCAGACCCCAAAATTCAAGTAGATGTTCGTACTTACAATAATATGTAAATTGCCAATATATCCACAAATGCTTGTAATTGTGAGGACAAGTCAGAAATATTTATTCAAGCTTTTTATTTTAGTGGTTGCAATACTTATTTTATTTAGGTAAAACATTTTTTCTGTTGTTTAATTGTATTAGTTAATATACAGTATAAGTAATAATATAATTTTGATTTTGTTTTTTGCAGCTATAGATATACACAGATTATGAGACAGGCATATGTGAAGAATTTCTATTCAATTAAAACTATATTACAAAACTCCTGATGCCTTTAAAGACTAACAAAAATGCGTTAGTGACATGATACCAGAAATGTTGACATCCTCTTTGTCATGCTGTTCGTAAAATGTCGACTTAAGGTTTCAAAGACTGTGAATCTATTTTTGTCACAGTCAGTCTGTTTTATATTATGTACTTTATGTTATGTATTAATGTGTGTAGAAATTGTGCCTTGTTTTTAAAAATTGTAGTCTGCTGCAGCATTTTGTCATTGAATTTCATCTTAGGAATCAATAGTGTTGCTCGTTCTTTCTCACCTTCACTGCCAACCACAGAGCACATGCAACAATGTAAACTGCATTCTATATTACATTTTAATTTTACCTATACAACATTAATGTCTAGACAGGCTTTGCTTTGCATTGTAAATTTGTCAAATGATTGCACTTGTTTTTTCCCATAGGCTTTGATCAAGAGCTCCTCCGTGTCCCTAGAGTCTGTGTTATTAAATCACATTGTTCAACGAGGATTATATTGTTCCATAGAACTAAGGCCTCCTTAATTCTCCAACAATATTACAACATCTACATATATTTATAATATCAAAAATTGTCTCATTAGATATTCTATTTTGCATCTTTGTGCCCTGTAGAGTTAATTAATACTCCAGCTTTTTTCAAGTTTCAATTTCTGGGTGTTTGCATTATAGAGGACAAGGAGTAAGTATATGGTATACATGGTCACAAAAATCGTATTTTTCATCTAGATCAACAGGGGGTTGGCACATTCTGCTCTCAGACTTTATGAATCGAAAAATTTCTTCTTGTGAAATGACAATCCACCCATAATTTTTTGGTTTGACGCTACCTTGACATTCCAAAAATGTTCCTCAGGCTATAACAGCAGATGATTTCCTTAAGCGTTTTCCGCATTTCCTGACTCCTGAAAGCATAAATGAGTGGGTCGATGACAGAGTTGCACATGATGAGGATGAGGTACATGTTGAAATGAGACATGAAGCACATGCAGTAGAGGTTTCTGGGGCAGGAGATCATAAGGATGAGGTGGAGAAAGAATGGAGCCCAGCAGACGATAAAGATCCCGAGAAGAATGGTCAGTGTGACGGCCGCCTTCATGCTGGCTCTCTGGTGGATGGAGTTGTAGCCCGGCAGGGCGGCAATGCGTTTGACATGAGAACGAGCCAGCATGAACATGTGGCTGTAAAGAGAGGCCATGAGTGCTAGCATGATGAAGAACATGGAGACCAAGCACACAATGACAGACGTGTTGTCAGAATAGATTATGAAGACTATTCCACAGCCGGTGCAGAAGGTCCAAATCCCTCCAATGATGAGCGCGGCCCGGCGAACCGTCATGATGTTGTGGTATCGTAGAGCATAGAAAATCGTGACGTAGCGATCAACAGCAATAGCGAGAAGACTACACATGGATGCTACGACAGAGATGCAGATCATCGAGTCAAAAACGTTGTCCATCTGTCTGATGAAATGGTCCTCCACCACCAACTGGCGGTTAGTGAGTAAGTAGATGACTATGGTCTCCCAGGCGTTGGAGACGCTCACCAGCATGTCGGCCACGGCCAGGCTGCAAACGAAGAAATACATGGGCGAGTGTAGGTTTTTGTTTTTCACTATAGCGCAGATGACCAGGATGTTTTCCAGTAGACTGACAATGCCAAGGATGAGGAACACCTCAGTGGCGATGTTGAGCTGCTCGCATGCTTTTGGCTTGGCATGAGATGAGGTCTCTGTAACATTGAGGAGGTATGAAACAGGACTGGAATTGACATGGATGGCCCAGAGGGAAAGAGTGGTGGTCTCTGAAGTGTTCATCTTGAGGAATTGAATGGGAATGTTGTAGACTTTTCTTGGAGTCACTGTGATGGTGGGTAAGGCATCTTTAACCTGCAAAAAACGGAATGAATAATGTTTAATTTATTTATTGGTATTGATGGTTCCTTGAAGAACCTAAATTACATGGCTCTCTGAAATGCTTAATTCTGATTGGCCAGGTACATAGTTCTGAAGTCCGTAATTCCACGATAATGACTGGTGTCTTATAAAGACGTAAAGTAATGCCTTATAAAGACTGCTCATCCAGGCATTTGAGGCCAGCGCTTCTTTTATCTCTTGTATCACACCGCAGACTCACTCTCTCCCATTTTATTCAAACGCAACTGGTGCCATCTTGCACCTCAGTTATCAACTGCATTTACTGTAAAATATAACTGGAGGACTTCAGTATTAATAGGTATATGGTATTATTGTTTCTAGAATTTTTTTTTTTTACACTGTAGTGGATTCTAAGATAATAAACAGGTAAGATTTTAAAACAGTTTCTTCTCAAATCAATGTTTCATGTCCCTGAAATTACTGATGTGGTGAAAAGCTGCATAATAAGGGATATGAATACATTATCCCTTAATGTCCATTTTGTTTGGACTTCTTCTTCTTGTTCTAGGCTCTAAGCGGCTTGCTTTGAACTGTATTTCTTCACAGAAGCTTTGCATTCAATGAGGTAATCAAATATTTCAACACAAATTAGTATTTTGTGTCTAATTATTTCCTTGTCCACTTCATGTCGGGACCCTGGTCACCCTGTCAGGGTTTAAAGTTTTTCTTTTGCTCTTTTCGTGAACAGATGACAACCTTGTCAAAATGATCCCTGTTCATACGGATACACGAAAACGACTAAAAACACACATGCCAGCCCAGTAGTTGGCGATGTCACTTTGTAAAGAAACCCTACGTGCCTATAGAATGAACAAGTAATACGCAAGTCAATGTCACTTTATTTAGAGCACAATTTAAAACAACAACTGTTGACCAATGTGCTGTACATAGAATACAGAACTACATTCAGATTGGCACACAACAAACAATAACCAGACAAAATAGGAACTGCATCATTGATTAAAAGCTATGGAAAACAAAACAACTGCATTTTGTACCACTTGTAGCCAAGAAAGAGTAGCCTGACTAATTCCTATGTAGAGTGAGTTGCAGTAGTCAAGCCTTGAATTAAAAAGGGCATGAATAGCCCTCTCAAATTTCTTAAAGGACAAAAAAGTGTTCACCTTTGCCAGTGCTCTTAGATGGAAGAAACTAGATTTGACCACTGAACTGACATTTATATAAAAGTTAAGAGCACTATCCAAGTATAGGGGAGAGCGGGGCACAACCTAACACATTTTGGTTTTTGGCTCAATTATTAAAAAAATAATTAAGTTATATTCATCTTTTTTTTACACAAGCAACATACATCTCTGTTACAAATGAACACTTAAAGTTTTTTTCTAGAACCTACCATTTTCGTACTGTTGCACTGAAAGTGACAGAAGTGAAAATGTTACAACTTACCCCATATGCGGGGTTAATTGTAACAGACAGAGGGGTAAGTTGTAACACTTGTGTGTAACACATAATTTAGTACTATTTTATCTGTATAGTTTGATATTGTTTGTGCATCTGTATAGATAGATATCCATCCATCCATCCATCCCTCTTCCAATCATCCTTCTATTATAGATCAATATCATGGATAGAGATATAGGAAAGGGCTGCACAGTTTTGCAATAAATAAATAAATAAATAAAATCATCAAATATTGTAATTGCAATTGAATTATATTCAATTTGTGTGTGTGTGGTAGCTGCATGCAAAATTATTATTATTATTATAATATTAATAATAATAATAATAGTAATAATAATAAAAACGAGCTTAAAATCAAAATTTAAAGGGTTTATTGCATGAAAAACAGGCTATATTTAAAAAAATAAACAAGTGATCAATGCATAGTAAATTTTTTTTTAAAAATTCCAACATTGTTTGTGAAAGTCCAACAAAGTTAAATATATAAATAAATACTCAAACCTGAAAAGTTGTGTGGCTCCCTGTTTACATTTCATTATCATTGTACACTTGGCAGCTTAGTTGTAACATGGTGCTACAACTAACCCCACTGTGTAAAACATATTTAAAAGCCTAGCTAACAGTTGCCAGGAGTTGCTTATATATTTCAAAATGGTGCTATATTTTAGCCAACAAGACTAAGGTAATATAAAGTTAGATCTGGTGACATACACACCCAACCCAGAAACCGAAAAAAAAGTATGATGAAAACATGTACTTGCATGGTGTCAAAACACTCTTTGTCCAGTATCTTCACGAAATCTTATCAAAACTTTCCACAAATTTGCGGGAGACCGTCTTCTGGCAGCGAGAGAGAAAGAGCAGAAACACAACCTGCTTGATCCTGACTAACTATGTAAAAGCTCCGTGTTACATTTAACCCAACGTTAGGTTGTGCCCTGCGCTCCCCTACTCCCAAGTTTTTTACACAAGGTTTTACATATTGGGAAAGAGAACCAAAACTGACATTGGATGTTTTTTGGCCTCAGAAGGCCCAAGTACAATAATTTCAGTCTTACTTTCATTTAAATTTAGAAAATTTAAAGACATCCAAGCCTTTAATCAGTGAGGCACACTAGTAGAGAAACTAAGACATTTTTATTTTGTTTTAGGGAGAGATAAATTTGAGTGTAGTTTGTGGAGCTGTACTTGATGAAAATTCACCAATATGCACTGGAATTATTCTATTCTTTAAAAGAAGACAAACCAATTCAAAGCTTTCCCTTGGATGCCAACAAATTGCTCTAAGTGGGAAAAAAGGACAATATGGTCAACTGTGTCAAAGGCAGCACTTAAATTTAAGAGCACAAGCACGACAGAGCTACCAGCATCAACAGTTAACAGTATTTTCATCTATCTTTATCACATTAACAAGTTCTGTTTCTGTATATGGTGTCTTTTAAATCCCGATTGAAAAACGTAAAAAATAAAATTTTCTTCCAAGAAATTGTACAATTGCTAAAAAAACTGATTTCTCTAGTATTTTACAGATGAATGACAATTTAGAAACAGGTCTAAAATTGATACAATTGTTAGGTCTAGTTTTGGCCATTTAAGGAGGAGTTGAACATTTGCATGTTTCAAATAATCAGGTACAGTTCCTGATTCAAGACATTTATAATAAACTCCAGAAGATTGGGCCCTATCGAAATAATAAAAATAAAAAAACATGTTTAAACCTGTTAAGCTGCAAGCCTACTTTTGAAAAATCCCCAGAAATGACATACCCAAACTGAAACAGATACAGTTCATGAACCCTTTGCACTAAAAGCACAAGTATGATCTCATTTGAAAGCTGACACCTGGTAGTTTATTGTAAATGTAGAATCAATTATTGTCATAATGATTTTTTTTTTAAATAGCTTCAAAGTTTTGTAAAGTTATTAGACATTTATTTTTATGAAACATATTCATAAAAATAAAATTGAAGTTGGCCCTGGAGCAATCTAGAAATGCACTGCAGCTAAAGCCATGTGTGACCATTTTATATTTAAAATCTGAAAATGATAAGTCTAAAACTCTGTATTGAGTTAAATGTTTTTCAAGATCATGTCAAATTACTTTATTTTGATTAGACTCTAAAATGCAAACTGATGTTTAGTCATCTTCTGAGTCATCTATTCAATCTATTGTCTCTATTGTTTTGTGGTGCAAACGAGCCCCATTCAGTGTCAGTCTCCCCCTGCACACATTTACACCTCTCCAGACTGGTTATGGCTCTAAATATGCATTTCTTTTGTCTGCATTATAGCTACTAACGACTGTCTATTCACAGGCTATTCATAGGGTTTCAAACCCTAATTTATTTTATCAAAGTTCTCACTAAATATTTGAAACTGGTATCAAATGCACTGAAACATTTCAGTAAGCATTCCTATTTAGAAAAAAAATCATAAAACAATAACTGCTGGTGGCAGGTGCACCTGGGCTAGCTAGCATGTTAGCTTAGCACACCATCAATACACGACCATTTATGAGATTAAAACCATGTTTGTGCTCCAAACTTACTTTATAACGCAAGTCGAGTGTTTTAAATAATCTTCTGTGATCTAATTTGGCTTCAGATAAAAAAAAATCCGACAGAAAATGTATTATTTATAGTGTTCTGCACGATGATGAAATCTATATCGATTAGCATTACATTATAAATATAATAATAATAATAATAATAATAATAATACATTTTATTTATAAAGCACTTTTCATCAGAGGATCTCAAAGTGCTACAGGTTAAAAAAATCTTCTAAAGGGGACCAAAAGCTTTGCTAAAAAGAAATGTCTTAAGGCCTTTTTTAAAACATACAGTGGATTGAGGTGCCCTCAAGTTGTCAGGGAGGGAATTCCACAGTTTTGGGGCAGCAGCACAAAAGGCCCTATCTCCCATAGTCCTGAGTCTGGTTCTGGGTATGTGGAGGAGGTTTGAGTGAGTGGAACGTAGGGAACGGGATGTGTTTTGTGGATTGATAAGTTCTTTGAGGTAGGAGGGGGCATGTCCATGGATGCATTGATGTGTGAGGAGGGAAACCTTGTACTCAATCCTTGTGGAGATGGGAAGCCAGTGGAGTGAGTGGAGAATGGGGGTAATGTGCTCATGTTTCCGCACTCTCATCAGGATCCTAGCTGCAGAGTTTTGGATGTACTGAAGCCTCTGCAGACTTTTTCCAGGAATCCCAATGAGAATTGCGTTGCAGTAGTCCAGTCTAGATGAGATAAAGGCATGAACCAGCTTTTCAGCATCTGAGAAGGAGAGAATGGGGCGCAGTTTGGAGATGTTACGGAGGTGGTAGAAAGAGGTCTTGCATAGGTGATTTATATGGGCTTCAAAAGTGAGTTGTGCGTCAATTTTTACACCAAGATTTGTAACTATTGATGAGAGGGGGATGTTGGTCCCAGAGAAGGTGATGCTGGTTATGGATGGTGATTTGGTCTGGTGAGGAGTGCCGACCAGTATGGCTTCGGTTTTGGAGCTATTAAATTTAAGAAAATTTTGCTCCATCCATTCCTTTATCTCCTCCAGACAGGCGGAGAGTTTTGATGAAGATGACTGTGAGGGTGGGGTTGCAGCTGTGGCATTTACATAGAGCTGTGTGTCATCTGCATAGCAGTGGAATGAAATTTTGTGATTGCTTATGATTTGGCCAAGGGGGGTGAGGTAGAGGATGAAGAGGATGGGGCCAAGGACTGACCCCTGAGGGACACTGCAAGTAACTGTGTGTTGATTTGATTTGGATTTGCCCAGGGAAATGTATTCTGTCCGGTTTGTGAGGTATGATCTGAACCAACTGAGGGCAGTGTCATTTAGTCCAGTAGTGAGGTGGAGCCGGTTTAAAAGAATGCCATGGTCGACAGTATCAAATGCAGCAGAAAGGTCCAGGAGGATGAGGAGGGAGGGAAAATCAGCATCGGATGATATGAGGAGGTCGTTTGTGACTCTGACGAGGGCAGTCTCAGTGCTGTGAGCAGAGCGGAAACCTGACTGGAATTTTTCAAAGAGGTTGTTTTGTTTGAGATGGTCCTGAAGGTGAGTGGAAACTGCTTTCTCAAGTACTTTTGATAAGAAGGGGAGATTGGAAATGGGCCTATAGTTTGATAGGACTTCTGGATCAAGAGTGGGTTTTTTGAGCAAAGGTGTGATAATGGCATTTTTTAAGGCAGGGGGAACGTGACCAGTTTGGAGGGAATGATTTATGGCAGTGGTGATCAGGGGACTCAGAACAGTGGTATGGGTTTTTACCAGGGAGGTTGGGAGAGGGTCCAAGGGACAGGTGGAGGATTTCATCTTCCTGATGATGTTCTGCACCTCTTCTAATGAAACCTCAGGAAAGCAGTTTAGTGGTTGGACCATAGTAAATGTTGGGGAAGCAGTTTGGGAGGGAGGACCAGAAAGGGCAGAGCGAATATGTGTAATTTTTGATGTGAAAAAATCCATGAATTTATTGCACTGCTCTTCTGTACTGGCAGTAAGTGGTGGAGATTTTGGTTTGAGAAGGTGGTTTAGAGTGGAAAAAAGCTGCTTGGAGTTTCCAGGGTTGTTCCTGATGGCATCAGAGTAAAACTGTGACCTTGCCTCTGAGAGGGACTGTGCATATTTTTGTTGTTGCTCCTGGTAAATTTGTTTATGGACAGTGAGGCCAGAGGCTCTGAAACGGCGCTCAAGGACCCGCCCTGCTGTCTTCATCCTACGAAGCCCATCTGTGAACCATGGTGCTGAGCGGGTGAAGGTGACTGTTCTTGTTTTGACAGGGGCATGAAGGTCCAGGAGACTGCTCAGATGACTGTTATAGTAGTCCACTGCTTCGTCGGCTGACGAAAATTGTGTGGAAAGATGCTGAAAGTCTGCTGCAAAGAGTTCTGGATTTATACTTTTTAGGTTTCTGAAACAGATATTCCGCTTTGGCTTGGAGAGGCTAGATGGGTATAGAAGATCCATAGAAATAGCCTTATGATCAGACACACCTAGTTCATACACCTGCAAGTTGGTGAGAGAGGCAGAGTTTGTAATGACCAGGTCCAACGAATGCCCCCTGGTGTGTGTGGGGACACCAACTAGTTGTTTTAAGTTAAAGCAGTCCAGTAGTTGAAGAAATTCAGCTGCAAAACGGCAGGAGGGGGTGTCAACGTGGATGTTCATATCACCTAAAATTATAACGTCGGCGGAGGATGTGCAGAAAGTTGTGAGGAGATTTGATATCTCAGTAATAAATGATGGGTTTGCTTTTGGTGGTCGGTAGATGAGGAGGAAAAGCACAGGGGAAGGGGACTTACATTTAAATGCAAGGCATTCGAATGAAGACAGTTCAGGTAATGGTTGCAGAGACAGCTCCAGATCACTGCGATGGATAACTGACAGGCCGCCACCGCGCCCTGTACTGCGAGCTTTCTGGAGGTAACTATATCCTTGGGGACAGCTCTCATTTAAAGAAGAAAAGGTATTTGGTTTGTGCCAGGTCTCTGTAATGCACATATAATCCAGACATTTATCCAGAATATGGTCATAAATGAAACTGGATTTGTTTGTAATAGACTGTGCATTTAAAAGTTTGATTTTGCTACTTGATGATGCAACAAATCTTTGCACTGGCCGTAGCAGACTGGAGTCCACTCCACGTTTCCCATTCAGCTCACTGAGTGGTGTTGCCATGGAGACATCCAAACTACTTATCCGGTAAGAGACAGCGCTCAGATGACGTATGCGTGAAGCGACAGTTCGCGTTGCTGACCAAAGTGCCGGGATGGTTGTCTGTGAACAGACAAACTTTCTGCGGGAACTTCTATGGATATAGCGCGGACGGCGGAGAAGTCCTAATTGTTTAATCACTGCATTACTTGGTGGAGTGAAAAAGCTGTTGAGATTTAGCAGCTGGTTGACGGAATAACTCAACATAGTGGTGGTGTCGGTGGCTGCGTTTTCAACTCTGCAGCAGCGCCGATGGGTGGTATCAGGCTTCCCAGATACACTTTATGATGGCATGGACAAGCTGAGTCCAGGGGGAGACTTTTCAGACCGCGGTAGCAGCGGCGATGATCAATTCCGAGGGGTCACTGAGCAGGTGTTTTTGCTAGCGGCAACAGGTAAGCCACCGCTAGACTCGAAAGCTAACGTTACCAGATAGCTAGACGGTAAACAATATTTAAAAAAGGACCGCTGGTCGGTGGCACGGATAGTAAAAAGTTAAAAATAAAAATAAAAACTTTAAAAAGCTTAATTTTTGGCGTGACTGGAGAAGCGGCGAACAGACAGCGCCAGCGTCCTCTCCGATCCCAACTCAAATATAATCTATTATTATGAAATACCTGGCATGGCTTGAAGAACACAGGTAACTCAAATATCATTGCAATCATGTTTATTGTCTTCAAAACATATTTATCTGCATGTTACAGCGATCTCGTCAGCTACTTTTTGTATCGAGGTGACGTCCTGGAATGTCACATGACTATAGGTCTTCTTCATGATCCATATATGGACTATTATTATGCATATAGCGGCCTCAGGCTATTGGTATGAATTGAAAACACAGCACATCTCAGTAAGAAGCGATCATAATGATTACATCGACGCATTTGGGTATAAATTCAATAAATATTATTCCTGTCTATAGAAATATTATGTGAATCTATGAGAATATATCAATATTTCTCCAAGTCTGCATATTTTTTAGCTAAAGCCCTGAGGGACGTTGTTTTGTGAATCGCTGTCATGACGACAGCACGGAGTGTTTTTTATGAATGGACCAGCTGACGCTCATAATTCATATTAAAGGTATCGACTCATTTTTTCATTTCATAACTCCTGACACAAATTAAGACATAACTGTCACTATAAGCAGGGGCGCCGCTAAGGGGGGAAAAGTTAGGACGATTCTAAGGGCCCACACACTTTTGGGGCCCCCAGAGATAAATTTTATTAATGGAAAGGGTGCGGTAGGGGGCCCAACTTCATATTCTTTCATAGGGCCCAAAATTTCTAACAGCGCCCCTGACTATAAGTTTCTCAGAATACAATAGTGGTCAAATACTGAATCTTGAGTCTTATATCTTTTTAACGATGTGTAGTTTGTCAAGGTATAACATTAAATCTGATAGTAAATTTGAACAAAAAAAAAAAAAAAAAAAACGCTTCAGTGCGCCGACGCACTGGCGAAGGTTAAGTGGTTTGGGCTTGGAGCAATATCAGTCAGATTGTATAAGTTCAGAAAGCGGGCTCAAGTCAACACTCATCCACAGGTTTAAGGTTTAATGCATAGTACTGTACATCAAGACCACATGTGGCAAAAAAGTAATTGAGAATAAAAGTCTTATTAACAACTGATATGGCGTTAATCAAAGCAATATTCAACTTTACAGATTCAGTGTTGACTTGTCAAGCACGACAAAGTTGCTGTGATATAAAAATATACTTTGGTCTTAACAATATGAGTTCCTGCCCCTCCGATGAAAGCGAGAGGTCACTACAGTGGACTATTTAAAAAATAATTTTCTTGAATTTGCACAGGTTTTGATGGCATAGTTGCAGATCAACCTCTACAGTGGATCCTGGTGCATCATCCTATACATTGCCACCAAGTTGCAAGCCGTTGTGTGTCGATTTTTTTCACCATCCAAACCAAGATGACCAATGGTCAGTCAGAAATGCCAAGTTGCTCCGGAATATCCACCCATTCTTTCTATCCTAGGAGACTCTTGCAGGTAAAAAAAAAAAAAATTTGTAGCATCAAGGAATATCTAATGAGTCATATCACAGTTCAATTTTCCAAATTTTGATTTTAGTTTGGGAGAAAATTCTGATGAATCATCTGTCCACTATAGTCGACCTCATGCTTCAATGGCTATATTTCAGCTACAATTCATACTTACACTCACCTAAAGGATTATTAGGAACACCTGTTCAATTTCTCATTAATGCAATTATCTAATCAACCAATCACATGGCAGTTGCTTCAATGCATTTAGGGGTGTGGTCCTGGTCAAGAGAATCTCATGAACTCCAAACTGAATGTCAGAATGGGAAAGAAAGGTGATTTAAGCAATTTTGAGCGTGGCATGGTTGTTGGTGCCAGACGGGCCGGTCTGAGTATTTCACAATCTGCTCAGTTACTGGGATTTTCACGCACAACCATTTCTAGGGTTTACAAAGAATGGTGTGAAAAGGGAAAAACATCCAGTATGCGGCAGTCCTGTGGGCGAAAATGCCTTGTTGATGCTAGAGGTCAGAGGAGAATGGGCCGACTGATTCAAGCTGATAGAAGAGCAACTTTGACTGAAATAACCACTCGTTACAACCGAGGTATGCAGCAAAGCATTTGTGAAGCCACAACACGCATAACCTTGAGGCGGATGGGCTACAACAGCAGAAGACCCCACCGGATACCACTCATCTCCACTACAAATAGGAAAAAGAGGCTACAATTTGCAAGAGCTCACCAAAATTGGACAGTTGAAGACTGGAAAAATGTTGCCTGGTCTGATGAGTCTCGATTTCTGTTGAGACATTCAGATGGTAGAGTTAGAATTTGGCGTAAACAGAATGAGAACATGGATCCATCATGCCTTGTTACCACTGTGCAGGCTGCTGGTGGTGGTGTAATGGTGTGGGGGATGTTTTCTTGGCACACTTTAGGCCCCTTAGTGCCAATTGGGCATCGTTTAAATGCCACGGCCTACCTGAGCATTGTTTCTGACCATGTCCATCCCTTTATGGCCACCATGTACCCATCCTCTGATGGCTACTTCCAGCAGGATAATGCACCATTTCACAAAGCTCGAATTATTTCAAAATTGGTTTCTTGAACATGACAATGAGTTCACTGTACTAAAATGGCCCCCACAGTCACCAGATCTCAACCCAATAGAGCATCTTTGGGATGTGGTGGAACGGGAACTTCGTGCCCTGGATGTGCATCCCACAAATCTCCATCAACGGCAAGATGCTATCCTATCAATATGGGCCAACATTTCAAAAGAATGCTTTCAGCACCTTGTTGAATCAATGCCACGTAGAATTAAGGCAGTTCTGAAGGCGAAAGGGGGTCAAACACAGTATTAGTATGGTGTTCCTAATAATCCTTTAGGTGAGTGTATACTGTGAATGTTGTTTTTGAAAATACTTAATCTGCAGTAACTTTTACAGTAAAGAAATTTATTTGTATTATTAGAATGTAATTTTCATTGACATAAAAAAGTAATGTGATTACATAATGTATGTGGCTTGTAATGCATTACTTTACTTGTTAGATCAAAAAGTAATCTGTTTACGCAATGCACGTTACTTGTAATGCATTACTTGTTATATCAAAAAGTAATCTGATTTCGTAATGCACGTTACTTGTAATACATTACTTGTAATGTATGAGATTGGAAACACCTGATCGCTAGGTTTTCTCAGAGGAGGGCTATGTTAGAAATGTGTCCATCTTGAACATAATCAGAATTATCAGCTAATTAGGGTAAATTGACATACTCTGGTACACTGGAGGGAGCATCTGAGTGGTTTCCACAGTTGTACCTTGACAGGCTGTAGAGATTTCTGATGGAATCATGTCCTCATGTTCTGATATCAAAGATAAGCAAAGTTCAACTTGTATGAAGTTCAATTGCCTTTGCAATATTTCGCTGTGGCAAGCAGGACGAGGCCGAGGGACGTGAGAGTACTGGTGCATCTCACAGGTGACGTTCATTATCACTCACGCCACCGGCCTCGCGCCGTTCTCTCACGTCCCTCAGCCTCGTCCTGCTCGCCACATTCACATTTATATTTTTTGTATATATTTTATAGTTTTCACATGATTTTATGTAATTTTATTGATTGGTTTGTTAAATACACACTATTGCTGTGTTATTATTATATTATATTTAATACAGTATCTCTTCAGTTTAAACCATAAATGCATGCTGTCCACTCAAGTGGACATCTGGGGCCGGTTGCACCAGCTGTGCGTAAGTTACAACTTAGCCTAGTTTTGACGTAAATGGGCACTAAGTTACAACTTACGCACTACTAAATATTTTTCCGTTGCACCATTAAACTTAGTTTAAACGTAACTCTACGTTCCACCTAAATATTTACGGCAGCTCTGCCCATGAATAACGGTCGGAATGAGATGGCAGCCAGATTAAATTACATCGATGAGCTCGTAATTGATAATGAAGAACCGCAAATTCGTCGACGAGTTTTACGAGACCGACATCATCCTTTGGATATTTATGATGATGTCGACATATTTGCTCGTTTGCGCTTTAAAAGAGAGGGAATAATGCGGATAACGGACATGATCGCGGCTGATATTCAACATGAAACGGACCGAAACAGCGCTCTCTCCCCAAGCCTTCAAGTCTGCGTCGCATTACGTTATTTTGCTACTGGATCATTTCAAAACTTAGTCGGCGATTGTATACAAATTCATAAATCTACAGTATGTAGAGTGATCCGCAGGGTGTCACTTGCCTTGTGTCGCCACATGAACAACTACGTGTGCATGCCAAGCATAAATGTACAAAACACAAACAAGCAAAAATTCCATGCCATTGCCGGTTTCCCTGATGTACTTGGCTGCGTCGATGGGACACAAATCAGGATAAAAGCACCAACAGTGGATGAGAATGCTTTGTGAATAGGAAGGGATTTCATTCACTAAACACCCAAGTCATCTGTGACCGAAGTTTGTGTTTCTTAAACTGCGTTGCTAGATGGCCAGGTTCAAAGCACGACAGCTTCATCCTAAGAAGATCAAACATCTTTGAAAAGTTTGATTCCGGGGAGTATAGTGGCATTCTGCTGGGTGATTCTGCCTACCCACTTAAAAAGTGGCTGATGACACCATACTTAAAAAAAGTTTAATGTTTTGATTTTGACAACGTTTGTTGTAACGTCTTTTTTAAACTTTCGGTTAGTCAAGAATGAGTTTGAAATTCCGCGCTGTTCAGACTATTTCCTGTTTACCTATAAGAAGGCTTGTGATTGGCTTAAAAAAATAGACGTCATTCTATGCGTCAACGCATTACTTTACGGAGAGTTTACGACCTACTAGCTACGTTCTGCCTTACGAACAAATGGTGCAACGGAATGAAGTAAAGAGTTAGTTACAAACTAGCTAGTAGTTACTAAGCCTCTAGTGTGGACTTTACGTTCCAGTTTAAGTAAGAACTTACGAACAGCTGGTGCAACCCTACCCTGAAAATCTCTTTGAAAAATATGTTATATGAGTAAAAAAAAAAAGAAGTTAAATCTTGTTTTTCATGCCTAAGAGCAATACAAACATATAGGAAGAAAAATCCTGCCTGAGGTTATCATAATTCATGCTAACAGTGCTTCATTGCACTCAGCTGTTCCCCATTATCATTGTTAGTTCTGTGTTATATATACCCTGCCTGTTTAGTGTTTGTTACGGAGTCCTTGTTATTCGTCACGTCACTTTTGAGGTTTGTTACGCTTTGTGCTTTTGTTTATTGTTTTATGTTTTTTGGATTGCTTCTTTGGTTTTGACCCCTGCCTGGACTGGATTTATGATTTCGGATTACCCCAATAAAATACTGCAAGTGGATCTCTCTGCTTCCCGTGTGTGAATCGTGACAGAAGGACTCCGTCATTAGAGATCCAGCGGTATGTTTTGCAACATCTCTTCCCCAGCCACCGAGCGGGAGAGAAGGGAGTTGTTTAAGGGGACCCGGTTGGTAAAGTTCCACGGGACCCGTGGAGGTCGCCGCAGAGGAGGTGAAAGGAAGATGTATCACGTCCCGTCTGCCCAGACAGAGACTGTTCACGTCCCGTCTGCCCAGTCAGAGACTGTTCACGCCACGTCTGCCCAGCGAGAGACTGTTCACGTTCCGTCCGCCTTCCTGGACCTGGACTATCTGGAGCGTCTGGCTCGGATCCTGGACATGCCCGTGTCTGCTGTTCCAGAGCCGGAACCAGTGTCTGCTGTTCCAGAGCCGGAGCCGGAGGCAGAGCCATTGGCCGTTCCAGAGCCGGAGGCAGAACCATTGCCGGTTCCAGAGCCGGAGGTAGAACCATTGCCGGTTCCAGAGCCAATGCCTGTTCCAGAGCCTGTTCCAGAGCCAATGCCTGTTCCAGAGCCTGTTCCAGAGCCAATGCCTGTTCCAGAGCCTGTTCCAGAGCCAATGCCTGTTCCAGAGCCTGTTCCAGAGCCAATGCCTGTTCCAGAGCCTGTTCCAGAGCCAATGCCTGTTCCAGAGCCTGTTCCAGAGCCAGTGCCTGTTCCAGAGCCTGTTCCAGAGCCAGTGCCAGTTCCAGAGCCTGTTCCAGAGCCAGTGCCTGTTCCAGAGCCAGTGTTTGTTTCTGTGTTTGTGTCTGTTTTTGTGACTGTTACAGTTCTTGTGGCTGTTCCTGAGCCGGTGTCTGCTGTTCCTGAGCCGGTGTCTGCTGTTCCTGAGCTGGTGTCTGCTGTTCCTGAGCCGGTGTCTGCTGTTCCTGAGCCGGTGTCTGCTGTTCCTGAGCCGGTGTCTGCTGTTCCTGAGCCGGTGTCTGCTGTTCCTGAGCCGGTGCCAGTGTATGTTCCTGAGCCTCTGGCCGCCCGAGGGGCCTTCACCGCCCTGGCCGCCCGAGGGTCCTTCACCGCCCTGGCCGCCCGAGGGTCCTTCACCGCCCTGGCCGCCCGAGGGTCCTTCACCGCCCTGGCCGCCCGAGGGTCCTTCACCGCCCTGGCCGCCCGATGGGTCGTCTTCTTTGCCCTGTCCGCCCGATGGGTCGTCTTCTCCGCCCTGGCCGCCCGATGGACTGTCTTCTCCGCCCTGGCCGCCCGATGGACTGTCTTCTCCGCCCTGGCCGCCCGATGGACTGTCTTCTCCGCCCAATGGACTGTCTTCTCCGCCCTGGCCGCCCGATGGACTGTCTTCTCCGCCCTGGCCGCCCGATGGACTGTCTTCTCCGCCCAATGGACTGTCTTCTCCGCCCTGGCCGCCCGATGGACTTTCTTCTCCGCCCTGGCCGCCCGATGGACTGTCTTCTCCGCCCTGGCCCCCCGATGGACTGTCTTCTCCGCCATGGCCGCCCGATGGACTGTCCGCTTCGCCCTGGCCACCAGCTAAACCATCACCCCCTGTTCTTGTTCCCCTCCACGGACCTGGCCCCCCATCCCTCCCCCTGAGCCTTTACTGTTCTGCCTCCTATCCTGGACTCTTGTTTTGTGGTCTTTTTTGTCTTGGAGCGTCTGGCAGCCGCTCCGTAGAGGGGGGGTTATGTCACAGTGTTGGGTTTGTGTTCCCCAGGTGTCCATTAGATGTCCTCCTTCCCCACGTTGTCATCCACTTTATGAACTGCATTCCCCACAATCCTTGTCTGTACCCATCACTGCTTCATTGCACTCAGCTGTTCCCCATTATCATTGTTAGTTCTGTGTTATATATACCCTGCCTGTTTAGTTTTTTTTACGGAGTCCTTGTTATTCGTCACGTCACTTTTGAGGTCTGTTACGCTTTGTGCTTTTGTTTATTGTTTTTTGGATTGCTTCTTTGGTTTATTGTTTTTTGGATTGCTTCTTTGGTTTTGACCCCTGCCTGGACTGGATTTATGATTTCGGATTACCCCAATAAAATACTGCAAGTGGGTCTCTCTGCTTCCCGTGTGTGCATCGTGACAAAACCTCACTAAAGAGCATATAGATGACAAAGAATAAGGATTCATTCAGGATGAAAAACAAAATGCATGTGTCTAACAGAAGCTATTGACTAAATATGGCATTTTAAATAACCAGACCTTTCAAAACCAGACCCAGAGGATACCTAATTACGGTTATGAATTCTTGCCTTGCACTAATTCATCATCTCTCACTTTATTCTCTGAGATAACACTTTAAAAGGTAGAAGAAAAAAAACATGATCATGCTCCAAGGTCTTCAAGCTACTGCACGACATGAAATCTAAGCACTAAACACATCCTCAAAAGCATATGATCATCTGTTTCGTGACGGATGGCCAGTAGGGTTTTGAATCAAGCCCATTGTTCATAAAAACAGCCCTGCAAGTAATTTATCAGTGAATTACTTTTCCTGTAAAAGAGAAGATTTATTGTGCCTACTGGTGATCATCAGTCAGGTGTCTGGATGAAGGGTCTTCTATCTGAATGTGTGCGTCAGGAGGCTATTGCACAATAGCGTGTCATCTACTATCTGCTGATAACTGTGCGGTAAATTAGTCATTGCCTGCACAGACTAAATACAGAGCTTTAGAAAACAAGAAAGAAAGAACTACACAGTTTTACAACTTAATCAAATGACTGTAATGACGGGCTGATGGTGGGAGAGCAGAAAACAATGAGTGTTCAGGGTTGGACACAGAAATACTGAAATGACAAAATCGTATTACAGGTCTTTCCTTCCTACTAATGACTTGTGATTTACTTTAAAGTAAAATGTTTAATTTGATATTATTACAATATCGTGTGTGTGCGTGTGCATGTGTGCGTGTGTGTGTGCGTGTGTGTGTGCGTGTGTGATGCATGATGCGTGTGTGTGTGATGCGTGTGTGATGCATGTGTGATGCGTGTGTGATGCAGGCATGAATAATGCCTCAAATTATGTGGTGTGTTGTGGTGAGGTGAAAATAGGCACAAATCCCATAGATTTACATTGACAGATATGGGACACATATCTATGAGGAGGTGATAAGCAACCACCCAGCACAGCCAACAGTGTACTAAAGCTACCTAAAAGGCTTAGAACAATGCATTCAATTAAAGAATATGGTGTATAACATTTTAAAGACTATAGTCCTAACTAAGGCCAGCTGCAAAATGCACTGCAATGGTGACTCACGCTCATGCCATCAATAAACTTGGGTGAACTTGAGTGAGTGTGAGACAGCAACAGTGTTTCAGTCCATCAAACATTTCCTCCGGTACATCTTGTAACATCTTCATTGTGCAAAGTAGCTCATTTCATTTTATTAGGTGACCGCTAAACATCGAATTAAATGCATGTTCAGCATAATGAATGTGATTATGACAAGACTTGTTCCTGGAGGTTCATTCATTAAGTACCCTTGCAATCAGAGGGAGAGGATGTTGATCCATGTCTGTCTTGCTGACAGGTTTAGTTGTTGAAAGCTAGTTATAATATATATGTCATAATTTGATCTGAATTTATTCTAATCTGATGGACAACTGGCACATTTTCAAAGTTGAGGCAGAGGTAATTAATATGATAACTTGTCAACATTACACAACTGTAAAATAATGTCAAATAAATTAAATGTTTCTGTGTGAATACTTCCATTGCAAACTTTAACAATGTCACATAAAAAAATAATAATAATGAAATATAAATCCTGCAAGTCCTAGGTGGCAGATAAAAAGAAAATCTGGGATAGATTCTAGCCTGGTGCAAACACTGTAATATCGAGATCTGACATTCAAAGGATTTAATGCAGTTGTTTTTTTCCCCAAAAATGTGCCATCATTGATAAAAGCAAAGCCCACCAACTTCGATTTATGCAATGACTTATATACATACTCTAGATCCAAAGCTCAAATATTCATTTTAGTTTGAACCATATTCAGAGTGATTCAGTGGCTTCCTTACTGTATTTTCCATATTCCAGAGCTTCAGCTTCAGAACACGGCATAGAAGTGGCAGTGGGCTGTTTTCTTTAGTCCCTTGTCTAGTGTTAACATTGTGTTATAGTGTGTAGAGCTTTGTTTTGAACATTTAGTGCTTTGAACATTTTGTTGCAACTTCATTTCATTATGTTCAATCCACTTACATTGGTAAAAACAATAGAAGAGTTTCTAAGTTTTTGTGGTTACCATTTTGCAGAAGAGTGGAGCTTAATTATCTATAACATCCCATACAGAAATGTAATATATGTCAATATAAGTAAATTACATATATAATGTCAGTGCCCATGTATGTCTGCTGCCTATCCACAGTATTCCTACGCCCCATGAAACTTTGCGCGAATTATGGGTGTAACTTCCGTTGAGCTGTAAACAATCAGTGAAAGGCCCGCTCTATGAACGCAACAGGTTAAAAAAGTGTCACAATGAGATGACATTAATCTACTCACCCTTCAACCATCGAACATTAAAGGGAAATTTAAAAGTGTATAAGCATCAACAAGGTACTTTCAACAGACCAAATAACCCTAAAAGCGCGAGTCTTTGGTTAAGTTAAAAAAATATGTTACCTTAATCAAAAATGTTCATTAACTTCAGCATAACGTGATACTATTTCAAAGTAATTTCCGTCATTTTGACAGATTATAAATTGCATTTACCTGTGAAAACAAACCTGGAAAGAGACGTGAGGATTTTGAGGAGAATAACGAGAGATTCTTCATGCATTCCAGTGAATTATTAATGGAATATATCGTAAATTAAATTCGGGAGAACAGTCCACAAATGTGCAGTATATGTTGTCCTTTTTCCTACATTTACAGCGGATTGCAAAGGGAAAAAAGAAACTAATCATGAGGAAAAGAAAGCAGCTAAGAGCTCTTGCCATAGATGTTCTTGTTATAAAATGTCACATTAAAATACCAAGTATAACGTTATTCTCATGATGTCTGAAAATAAATCATGAAAGAAAATTGACAGCTCATCCAGTCAAAACTGACGGATCAGCTTTATTTGTAGCCAGGTCCGAAATTAACACCCGCCAAGCGCCAAATGCAGGTAGATTTTCCGTTTGGGGAGTAAATCTCAAAAGGCTATCCGCCACACTGGCGGGTGAATGTTCCAAACATCCCAAGTCTCGGAAGTTCCGGCAGTCTCCCGCATATTGATAGCGGCTCCCTGATGCCGCAAATTAGTTCAAATCTCCCGGAATCTAGAGCGAGCGAGAAAGAGCGCGCACATACTGTGCTCCAAACCGTGTAGCGTGTGAACTGCAGAGAGAGCGAGAGACCTTGCGTGTGTGTGGGTGTGTGCCTCAAGAAGCGTGTGTGAACCTTCTTCACACCTAAAATAGACCTACACTAAATATATTTTATTAACTTAAATAATTAACAAATTAAGATGACAAAAAAACAACAACACTGAATCAGTTTGAAGCTTTGAAAAAACGGCTTTTTTCATCAGACTACGTTTTTTTCGTCAAATAAAAATAGCAGGTTTACCTCAATCCACAGTTTATCTAGCTTTTACTTTAAAAAAGTAACATGTCTACTTGATGTGGGGTTAGTCTGGGTCTCCGATGACACAGATGTCCCGGGAATACAGAGATAACGTCTCGCGAGTGGCCAACTTCGGAAAGCGCCTTTCATTTGCTTGTGGATGTTTGCTTCTCTAGTGAATCACTAGTAGTGATATTGCATTGTAGCCTACTTGTACTAGGCCTACTGCTTTATTTTAATACCGCGTAGCATATTTTGCAAGTATTCGTCGCTCTTTCTGTCGAAATTGTCCCACACCTTTTCGCTCGCTTCATTTTGATTGCTCAGCGAAATGTCTTTAGGGCGTGTGGTTGCGCGAACAAATATAGGCTATATACTATTTTTTTTTAACCATGCAGCAAACAAACAAAAAAGCTAAAAACAATATATATATATATATATATATATATATATATATATATATATATATATATATATATATATATATATTCATATATTTACTTTTAAATATTTACTTACTGTTTGTTGCTCTGTTTTGACTACTCTTATTCATTCAACATAATACCTTATCTCAATTAAATGTACTGAAATGAATGTATATGTGACACAAAAAGGCTGTTTATTATTTTGGCCGGTAAAAAATATGCTTGGCTGGTGGATTTTTTCATCTACCAGTCCCTGTGGCAGGTGAGCCAAAAAGTTAATTTCAGACCCTGTTTGTAGGACAACCTTATGATTTGAAATGATTCGTTTCAGCCTTTTTGAATGGAAGTTCCCCAAACCGGAAGTTCCACCCATAATTCAGAACGCAGTAAGGTCGTCAGGAATAAGGTGGATATGAGAATATATGCAAAATTCATATATATAAAACACATAGACATATATGAAACATATATTTCAAAATATAGCAAAAATGGCCGTTTTCATGTAAGTGCCATATATTTTCCCGTATATGCACATAAATGTTAAATATATGTAAGACGCATATATGTATGCATATATGTACACCATAACCATATGCCACAGCTTTAAAAATGCATCAGTATCACATGCATGTATGTTTACATACATTTATTAAATATGTGGGAAACAAATATGTGTCACATATTTATACTTAATGTTATCCATATATGCGAGAAACCAATACTGTAATATATGCAGATATATGGTATCATATGTGGATGAACTGAAATATTTTCTTCACATGTTTGGACACATAAATGTTCATATTGTCACAGTCCTCGTCTGCACCGTTCTGACTTCGTCTGCACTACACTACCCAGAATCCTCCTTGTCTCCACACCTAAAGTCACTCCCTCAATCACCCACCTGTTCATCGTCCTCATCATCTGTGTCACCTATCCTCACCTCGTTATTGTTCATTTGTATCTGTATTTAGTCTCTTTCTGTTCAGTTAGTCTTGGTCGGTTCTCGTCTATCTTATGCTGTTGTGTTACCTACCTGCTATAGCTCTGAGTACTTGTTAAATAAACACTTTGGAATTGAACCTTCAGCCTTCCTCGTCATCTTATACCTGCACAAAACCCTGACACATATATGTTGCAGGCATATATTGTGTTCTCAGATAAGTCAAATATATGTATAGCTATATGTCATGCTATTTAAAATATAAGTACATATATGGCCATATATTACATTTTTGTATGGGATGTTGTTTTTAGTTATTATCTAACACAGGAAGACAAAAACTCTAAAACTCTAAGAGATCTCAACATCACACACTGCTCAGATTTTTCTCCTTAGCTAGAGAAACTGGTGATCTCACATTTATCTCCTCTAAAGATTCAGAAGATACCTCAACATCACAACACACTGTGCTCATATGTATGCTCTTAAAAGTATAACCTAAATCTATTTACCATTAAAACATTAGGCTAAATAAATAAATAAATTCCACTTTCAAAAAGAGAATTGTGCAGCTTTATTTATTTATCTATGTATTTATTACATCAATTGTAAAAGAAATTCTAACAATCACTAATGCAACAAGGTCTGCTAAACAAGGATGAGTCCTCTGGATTACTCACTTAATGGAAATCAATTAATATATAATAGAAAAAAACTTATTGCAAGCTGTGCACCAGAATCAACAAGACGGACAAACAATCTTGGTATGATACATGTCTTGCTGAAACTCTGTAAATAAATAATGGCACCACTGTGCTGCATCAAAAAGTAGAAAGGTCCTATTTTTATATACTAACTACCACTTCAGAAGCGGTTTCTGTGCTGCTTTTATGTTGTTAAGACAACATTAGCTTGAACACAGGTGTATCCAGTTAATTGTTTATTGCACTACATGTAGGTTAAGTATTAGACTTTCATTATTAGACACACAATATTAAAACAGAAAAATTTAAAGACAATTTAAATGTTCAAATATTATATAACTTTAAAATAGTTTTAGTATTTTTCTGCATATCATAGTTTGAGAACCGCTGTGTTAAACATAAATAACTAATTAAAACCAAAAGTTAGAATCCAAAAAGATTATTTGCACAGAAACTTAATGCACTTAAAAAAGAAAAACACCACGGAAAGAAGGTGAATGTGTAATGCAGTTATTTAAATGGATGTGTATAAATATTTTGCCCTAAACTTTGCCTTGCATCCTGGTGAGAATTTTAAAATAGTAGAGGGTTTCGGGCTCCTCATTAAAAAGGAGTGTTTTGACAGCAAACATATATTCTATTCACTCCTGATCTCCCCCTTTACTCTCTCTCTCTCTCTCTCTCTCTCAATTTTAAATTTCAAATGAGCTTTATTAGCATGACTGTGTATCACAATGTTACCAAAGCATTAACATATTATATATAAATAATAAAACAAACTTATATGTATAGATCATGCCATATGTAGCATTGTAAAAAAAAAAAAATACAATCCATCTTAATAAATGAATAAATAAAGCTGGTCTCCCTAGAGAGTTAACTGTCTCTGACATTGTGAATGGCTAACACATATTTTGCAGCTAGTGCAGCTGTGCTATCATCTTCTCCAAGTATGAAAGGCATTTTCTCAGTATCGCTAAGTTCAATGAATGATGAAATCAATGATTTAAATCTGGGCAGAAAAGTTTATCTTACATTGATATATTTAGTACAGATGAGCAGAAAGTCTCTCTCTCTCTCTCTCTCTCTCTCTCTCTCTCTCTCTCTCTCTATTAATTAAGATCATTATTAGTTCCTATGAAAGTAAAATATTTAATTAATTCACACAAACATTCTTTTGCAGGGATCCAATTGGTTTGTTCTGATCTACGTATGAAGCACATCTAAATCATGGAGGCGTTGGGCCTCTGGGACGCCACACAAAGACTGCAATTGTTCAGCCAGTATTGTACAATTTCTCAATGCAATGAATGAAATTCAGAGACAGATTCCTTTTAGTATTTCATGGCCTGTTCTCAAGGATGAAACATTAACCTTCTTCTAAGAAAGCTTGTAATACACATTTCTTCTGACAACGACAGAGATCGCGCTGTCTGCAATGTGCTGGAGGATGAGTCACTAGCTGGAGAACACTGATACGACCTCCAAAGTAGACAAACACTGATGTTTTTTTTTTTATGCAAAACTTGTATGATGTGTGGTTAAAGAAGCATCCTCTGGGTCACTTCTGTTGTGGTAAACCCACGCTGGATCAGCCCAATGAGAGTCGTCTGACCAGCGGGTGAAGGTCTCGCGTGTTACTGTCTTTTCTCGCGGCAAAGTATTTTTGATTAAATTCAATACATTTGCTCATATGTATTAACTCGTTATTTCATCTGACTCCTTAAATGAAAAAGGTTTTAATGATATCCGTGCATCATTAAATGTGAGCAAATGTTTGACTATTCATTTTAACTCTAATGTCAAAGTCAGTAAGAATAATCAAATGAAACAATTTATTATGTCAGGTAAATGTATCAGAACAATTTCATAATCAGTTCAAAGATAATCAATACAAAACTTCAAATGCTCTTGAATATAGAGGAAAAATATTAACCCGACATTTAAGAAATACATGAAGCTGAGAGTTTCGGCAACTCTCAGCCTCACGGGCTGATCTGAGGTACAGAAAAGGCCCTGATCTTTTTTCTGCATTCCATTATATAGCCAGAACTCATTTCAAATGTAAACATGAGTTCACAGTGGGAATTCACCTTAATCACTGTCCCAGACTTACTGGGGCAGAAGTTGATTTACATTGAACCATTTGCTTAACAGTGGAAATTTGCATTGAGTTAACACCTTCTGACCATTTGTCTGTAAGACACACCCTTCTGTGTGCAAGATATTTCTAAACTATTAAGAACTTTATTACCTTTTGGTTTACTTCTTTGGGAATGAGGCATTTGTACCAGTCGCACTGAGACATTTCAAATGATACTAAACATGTATAAAACTGCATGATAATTGTTCACATTAAAACCATATATATTTTGGATGAATTTCAGATGATTTCAACATGAGGAAAAAAAAGTGGGGGGAGAATGGGGGGTCAAGGTAAAAGATGTAGATTAGAATGAATCTGGGGTGAGTCTTGCGTCTTAAATGGTGCACGAGAGTGAGTTCAAATGGTAATTTTCAACAGGGTCCTTTGTCCACTCGAGGAGTGATCGTTCCTCAACTAGTTTTCCAGTCTTATACAGTTGGAATTACATGCTAATTAAAAGTTGATGGAGCCTAAAAGGATGGAAATAAAGCATTTGTAAAACTTTTCCCGACATTTTGATATTAAGAAGTGGGCTTAATAATTGTATTGATTATGCACTTGTAGTGTACTTCAGATCTTAAAGGTGCAGTATGTGATTTTTGAGAAACAGTTGAAATTTGAAATTAACCCAAACAAACACACCCTTCCCTTCATTGCTCCAACCCCCAAAATGCACGAACAGTCATTGCATAGCTGGTGCATTTATAGCTGAAGCGAAGCAAAATAATGAACATACAGTACACAACAACAGTATACATGCAGGAGTACAGTATACATGCAGGAGTTTGTTGTTAGTCACCAGCACAGCTCCAGACAAACAATGAATGTCCTGTTATAAGCTACAGCATATCTTCTATGATACATATAGCAAAACTAATGTCACTCACATATGGAACAGAAACAACACAACTTCAGCATGCATTTTAGGCTTTCCCGGTTAGGGATCTCCAGTGCTGGAAAACTTTACTAATATTAATGCGGATCCTAAAGCTCTTGCCTGATCATAACCTTTCTTTTTCCTGTGATATTTTGACCTTTTCTCTTTTGTACTGTCTCTCTGTCTTTCTACCGTCTTTCTTCAAACCTACTTCTTGCCCACTCTCTCTCCTCCTACATCATGTGTATACTCCCCCTACAGATGATTGGCTAAAATTATGTGTTGTGGTTCTCAGTCCGATCCAATTTCAACAGGGTTTCTCAGAAATCGCTTCCTGCTCCTGCTTAAAAGTATATTTTTAAAAAGCTGTACCTGCAGATAATGAAATAATACCTCTTAAAGGTATAGTTCACCCAAAAATGAAAATTCTTTCATTTACTCACCCTGAAGCTGTTCTAAACCTGGATGTAAAATTACATTATCCCGCTTATTACACGGCTACTTGCCACATAAGTAAATAATTAGACATGAAATACTGATCTGAGATCTGATCTCTTTAAATGCAAAGCTTCCACTGAGAGAGCAGTTGCTAGCAAGTGGCAAGTTCAAACTAGACAGACATTTAAGAGATATGGAACAGTCATACCATTTATTTCATGCCATTTCGACACATAAATAATTATGGGGATAAGAGATATTGATCTGAGATGAAACTGTTTTAAAATTTTACCTGTCTCTTATCTTATAATCCAACAGTGTACAAAACAATAGTCACAAAATGGCAACAGCTGCGTTTACATGAAATAAGAGCTCTCTCTTCAAGTCAGCAATACCGGATGACAGAATTAAATAACTGTATACAAAATATTGATTTGACTGAGTTTTAATATTTTATTAGCTCACCAAACGAGGAAAACCCGTTTCTAGCAAGGATATAGCACTGCTGACTTCAGTAACCCGGATGAGCCTGTGTTATCTGTTTTCAGTGGTTGTTAACGGGGAATAACCTGGATCGATTGACCAATCAGAATCAAGCATTGCATAAGTTGTGTATTAAACAGCCATATCGTGTGATATTGCTCATTTATTTATTTGTATTCCTATAAATACTAATAAAAAAATCTTACATATAAATACTAAATAATAATGTAAATCTAAAAATATAATACATTTAAATATAATAATAATAAATATAACTGTTTATTTTAAATGTGAGTTTAAATATTTTATCTAATATAATAAGACATATTTTGGCAACATGAAAATGTTGGGATGGTTCACCTTATAATTATAATTCACAAGCACAAAGATAAAAGTGAATGTGTGAGAATGATTTTAGCTTGATAACATTATCAGTTTCACCTTGAATTAACCTCAATGCACATGAATGTGTCATATGAGAAGCTATAATAACCGTTTTGTGCGTCATCGGTTTCAGATCATCATGTTATGAAAGCACAGAGATCTCCTCACATTTAATGCCTCATTCTTGTGGTGTGCTGGTGCCATAAACACTGAGCTTGTTTAAGATCAATGTTTGTCTGTTTGTTTGTTTGTTAGATGAAGCCTTAGAATATTTCATAATAAATGTATTTACTTTTTGTTGTCTTTTGTTGTTGATAACCATAAAGGCAGCTTGCTTACTAAAGAGAGCTTCAAAATGTCCTGGTGTGACACTTCATGATTAAAAGATGATGGGAACACATAGTGCTCCTCCAATATAATAACGCTGATACCACGTTTCTGAGTGGTTGGATAATGAACCGATGTCTTGTTTCTTTTCACAATCCTGAACCCCTCTGTTTTTGCTGTTGAATACAGAAAGGGAAAAGGCAGACATATAGAATGGATGGATCACACAGACATGTGCTACAGAAAGTCTTAAGAACAAGCATGAAAAAACATGGTAATCAAGGTACATTTCTATTCAAAACACTTTAAGGTGTGCTCATGAGTTTTTGATGGAAACTGCAATACCTACACCTTCAAGGCGCACTTGAATTTCAAATAGCATGCCACAGGAATGGACAAATAGCTGCTGTTATGCATAGTAAAACACATAAACATTCAAGAGACTATTTTCACTAAACTGTTCTCTGAAAACTTGATTTCAGAGTTGGGCCACAACATCTGAAAAGACTGATGTCATGTCTGTTCTAGATTATGGTTAATGTTCATGTTTTGTGATTCCGTGTTCCCCTCATGTGATCTTGTCATGTGGTTCCTTTGGTTCATTGTTTTGATTGCTTTCAGGTGTGTCTTGTTTAGTCATTAGTCCATGTGTGTATACTGTATATTGCCCTCTTTTTCTGTTGTGTCTAATTGTCTAGCTGTATTTGTGTCAACCTACTGTCAAGTCAAGTCATTGTTTATTTTTGTATATGTTCTATCTATAGGATAATAACATGGATGTGCAATTAAACTATAAAAAAAAAAAATCTGGACTGTATTTTCCAAACTAAAATGACAGTAGTGTTACATTTGAATTTGTTCCACCTTTAAAAAATAAGACATTATAGAATATTGTTTTTAAAAAGAGTACTTATTAAATAAATAAGTATATTATTTTATATATATATATATATATATATATATATATAGGCCTGACAATTTTTTTTTTATTTTTTACACTTAAAAGTGTTTTTAATATTTTATAAGTGCAAACTTAATGTTATGTTTTTGGACCCTTAATTGCAGTTAATTAAAAGTTTATTATAGTTCAAATTCATGCTAAATGCAATTAGCTGAATTTCAGAGTACTTTTCTGTTTCATATAGAATATAATTATTTAGTAGGCCTACATCTTTGTGTAATTTCATAATTAATTAATCTCTGGAATATGGTTAAAGTGTACTGCCAAATGTCTTTTTTTATGGAAACTTGAATGTTATTTAATTAAATATATTTGTAATTACACATTTGTAATGATTAAGTTAAATCTTTATGAAAAGATTATTAAAACATAATGATTTAAAATGTACTTTAAAGTAAAAATATATATATTTGATGTTAATACAAAGTGCACTTTTTAAAAGTATACTTAAGGTATGTCTACAACTACATTCATCTGATTCTGGATACATTTGAAAATGGCGATTTCATTTCAAAACACTCCCTGTCCACACTAGTGTTTTCTCAAAGTTGCTCATCCACACTGAAACATCTGAAAACGCTTAAATCGTCTTACTGCGCATGCGAAAAAACGTAATACAAGCTCACGAGATGATACAAAGAGATCAGGCATAATAAAGTTATTGCGCTATTCTTCTGGCACAAACATTTTATTAGCAAAATATCCAGGTTGCACTCAAAATCGTTTGTCTAAAATGCAATTTGTCATCATGTTTTGCCGCAGGACAGCAATTGCTAGTAACTTTTCTGTCATCTTTGCAGGAATATAATATGTATGGAATTCCAAAGCTGCCAAAATAATAAATAATAAATATGTGAAGAAATATATATAAAAAAGCATATATAAATATGTAAATAAATATACAAAGATACAAAAATAAATGAGTATTTATACTTTTATGTCCTTATTTATGTATAATGGCATTTTTTCACATTTATTTATTTTTTTATTTATAAATGTATTTCCATGTATTTATTTCTATGTATTTATGCATTTATGTCTACATTACACCAGCAGCCATATCACCCTGTAGCCCAAGACTGGTTGCCCACTGAAGCTAAGCAGGGCTGAGCCTGGTTAGTACTTGGATGGGAGACCTCCTGAGAAAACCAGGTTGCTGCTGGAAGAGGTGTTAGTGAGGCCAGCATGGGGTGCTCACCCTGTGGTCTGTGTGGGTCCTAACGCCCCAGTAAAGTGACGGGGACACTATACTGTCAAAGAGCACCGTCCTTCGGATGAGACGTTAAACCGAGGTCCTGACTCTCTGTGGTCACAAAAAGGATGTCTTTCGAAAGAGTAGGGGTGTAATGCCGTCATCCTGGCCCAATTTGCCCACAGTGGCCTCTATCCATCATGGCCTCCTAATCATCCCCATATATATACTAATTGGCTTCATCATTGTCTCCTCTCCACCAATAAGCTGGTGTGTGCTGGGTGTTCTGGCGCAATATGGCTGCCGTCGCATCATCCAGGTGGATGCACACATTGGTGGTGGTTGAGGAGATTCCCCCTTCTATGTAAAGCGCTTTAAGTGCAGAGAAAAGCGCTATATAAATGTAATGAATTATTATTTATTTATTTATTTATTTATTTTCACATTTATTTATTTGTAGATTTTGTTGTCTGTATGGTTATGAGGGAGCATTTTACCTCAGACATAGCATGGCGCTAGATGCGTGTTTCAACTGTTTACATGAGCACCTTTGGTTTGATTGAAACAGAATAAATACAATTGAGTATTTAGCCTTAGACGTGTGATTAATCAGTATCTAAGAGAAGCATCTTTGAAATTTGCGTTATATTTTAAGCATTTGAACTGTCACATGTTGTGCATGCAAAATAAGGAAACGCAAACGTGAACTCTATTTGCAGTCGCGTTTCAAACGTATGGATCAATATGCTTGCGTTGACTTCTCTCCGGATTCTGAGCTGGTCTGCGAGTCTCATCAACAATAAATGCAAGATCTTAGCAGCCACACCCAGCGCATTTACTGTTTTATGTCATGTAGACTACAGAATAAAGAGTTTATATGGTCAACCAATATACATACATTTTGGGTGATATTAAATTATTTAAACCATGATATAAGATTTTGGCCATACATATTTCCCATCTCTAAGTCATTAATTCCCTGAGTGACTTGCAATGGCATGTCTACAAACCAAAAACCTCTTGCGTTTCGTTTGGTCACACCACAAGGTGTCACTGTGGCCTCAAAGCTATAGCACTGCCACTCTGAGATTGATTGCTATGTCTGTGGTAAAACACGCCCCTCTTTACCATACAGACAAATACATGTATAAATAAATAAATAGACTTAGAAATTAATAAATGTGGAAATAAATAAATATTAAAATAAATAAATGTAGAAATAAATAAATGGAAATTGTATGTAAATAAATGTAGACAAATAAATATATACATTAATAAATATAGAAATAAATAAATGTGGAAATAAATAAAAGTGGAAATAAATAAATGTGAAAAATGCAATTATACATAAGGAAATAAATGTATAAATGCTCTGTTATTTATTTTACATTTCTTTGTATATTTATTTACGTATTTATTTGTTTTTTTGTTTGTTTGTTTTTTTACATTTCTTCTTATATTTATTAATGTATTTATTTATTCATCGATTTTGGCAGCTTTAGAATTCCATAAATGAAGGTTCTACAAAGGAACATTTATGAAAACACTATGAAAGTAAATAGCAGGGACAACAATGCCAGTATAACCAGAGATTTGTCAATCATAGACATAGAGCCATAAACATATGTCATCGTATTCGAATATCTCAGTTTTCACACACTACAACATGAAAATTTATCCACCTGGGAGAACATTTTCAAAAAGCTCCGTCTTCATTGACAAAAACGGCGTCTCAGTGTGGACAGAAAGGCAAAACATAGAAAAAGGCTGTTTAATGGCATGTTCCATTATGACAATTTAGATATCTCCTGGTCAATAATAGTAAAAATGTTTGTCATTATTGTTATCAAGACACATAATGCATGTGCCTTTACAGAAACAGTACTTTCACAACTAAACAAATTCAGCATGGCAAAAAGTGTGACAACTAGCCCCGGTCTCCTCTGTATATTGGTTTTGAAGGACAAAAAAAGATGCAATGTAACAAGTCCTTGTTAATATTTACTGACTTATAGTTTTTTTAACATTTGTTGTCAAAAGATTTTACAATAGAGAAAATTAAATGCACTAATCCAACATTTATTTACTGAAATAATATATAAAATAATAGATTTGCAGCAATGTGCTATATATTTGCTATTTGGTAACAAATTGAGCATCTCACAATTCTCCTAAAAATGTCAAGGACACAAATTCAGGCCATTTTTCTTACACAACACTGAGGGAACACAGAGTCTTTAAATGTAGTGTGGTATTTATCAGCGTTCTGATGCAGTCATCTGTAGACTTTTGTGGGATCGGTGTTCATTCCCCTGGGTTCATTAAAGCAGGGAGTGTCTGAGCCAGGCCTGTGGATTTAAACCCCACGCCAAATAAACAACTTCGGCTATGTTTATGTGTATTGCTCTTTCTATTAAATAATCTCAGAGGATCCTCTTGACCTTCAGTCAAGACTTATGTTCCTTGCTGTGGTTTTGTGTCCATGCACCACTGCAGTGGGCACACACACACACACATACACACACACACACACACACACACACACACACATACACACACACACACACACACACACACACACACACACACACACACACACACACACACACACACACAGACACAGACAGACAGACAGACAGACAGACAGACAGACAGACAGACAGACAGAGAGAGAGAGAGAGAGAGAGAGAGAGAGAGAGAGAGAGAGACTTGGCATGATCCATGCACATACAAACCCACGCAGCTCTGACTCAATCACAAACACACTCTGCAATGCCTAACGCAGGATGTGTCTCAAAACCTATTGATCTGCCTACTTGCATTTTAGGCATCATTGGTGCTTTCCAAGTCAGTAAATTTCACAATCTAAAAATCTATTTATGCACTACTTATAAAGACAATACAATACAAAAAAATAAATAAACCCACCATAAATAGAACAGATTTATACACAGAAACACACACACACCCAACTGAACTGACTCTGATCGCACCTAGCCAAAAATGCTGTCTTTTAGCACTAAAAAATGCCAAGTGAGAGATCATTGTTCGTGTCAATATCAATATGAAAAAATAAGCCAATTCAGCAGTTCATATCAGCCCAGAATTCCCAGTGCAGCATTTTGCATGTAATTTTTGTACTGAAATATTTAGTAAAATTATGGTTCCAGCACGTCACCTTTTACACTCAAAGTTTTTACAGTAGAGTATTTTACATTGCCATTTTTTTATAATTTAAGGAACTATATGGCTGTTATGGCTAAGTTACATTGTATAATGTTCGTTTGTAGCATCTGGCCGTAAATTGTTTTTTTAAAAACAATTAGGTAACACATTATTTTACACATCTTACATGTTACTACAGTCAAAACAGTAATATACATAATTAAGCAATTAACCCTAAACACTACTCTTAACCCTAACCCTATAGATGTTCGTTAATACTACTTAATTGTACAATATCGCTTTAACAAGGACACATTGTACAAAATAAAGTGTTTATACCTAAGCCTATATAGGTCTAGTTTAATACTTAATGATTTTAAACTGAATGTCACATCACTGACCCCACTGGGGTCTGTTTGGGACCCCATTTACTCCCAAACAGAGATTTGAACGATAATTGATTCAACTCATTCATTTAAAACAATTGTTTTGTTTAACTCGTGAATAGCTCGAAAATAACTCGATTTTGCTTTAATCGTCAAATCCCACTGTGGTGGGAGAAGCAGTGAATAACTAGCCTAATATTTTACTTATTCTAAACACCATGTACAATGCTACAGTTTGTACATAATGTGCAGGTACTATTAGCCTATTGATAGGCCTATATCGCGATTCGTTTTCTGTTTTATCTGTATTGATAAGGTCTTTTGACAATTTACATGTTTTATTTGTGTATTTATCAATATCATTATAGCCTATAGTAGTAAGCTTTAAGTGCGGACAATGTAGAAAAGTGAGGATAATCAGACGAGAGTTGCATAATATACCAATCCTACTGTACTACTTCAGGCATATCTTAAAATGGAAGAAATAGTAAGAGTATCCAATTTCGAATTTAGCCACTGCAATAGATCCAGCGATTCACTGTCTACAAAACGATAAAATTGAGTAATTTGCGCATCGGACATGTTGCTTTAAGAAGCCTGCTCGCTATTTGAGATAGCTATAATCCACAGCCACGCCGTGATTTACTGAAGCAACAATTCAGTAAGTTCCTTCAATTCCCTCAATTTTAGCAACACTATTCCCACTTAAATCCAAAAAACAACAAAGATATATGAAAACAATCCGGTTCATAAGCTTTACACAACATCATTAAACAAACAGCAGAATCCCATAAAATGCCAGTTTACTTCAATTACAGCATATTTTATGTAAGCTATATATTAGTTACATTTTGGAGATTTATCATGTACAACAGTAAACTACATTAACAACATTCAACATTTACAACAACATGATAGCAGGGTTCCTTCTCATGATACATTTATAGGACATAATAATGTGCTTTCAGGGTTTTCCACGTTTGAAAAGTTACAAATAGTCTTTTATGTCATTAAATTACAGTAAACTATACGCGTTGTAGAGTGAATCCTGATGAATTAACATGAATGAGATTTCAGCACTAGTTGGTGGACAGCGCCGAATTTAATGATCGATCTGATCATTGTCACTTATTCAGTAAATGAATGGATTGTAGTATTATTAGAATTGTAGTAACCCCGTCATGAAAAATTCACATGCTTTACAAGCTAACTAAACATTAGGCTATTCAGCATCTACCAGTGCTCTATCCAAACGAGATGGTTACGCCTTTAGGCTTCTGACATTGTAGAAACAACGAATGAGCGAGTGAATATATATAGCGCAGTGCAACGAATAAAACAAATATTCTATATTTGTCAGAATAATGTTGCATAAGTTTTGGTGGGACGTAGCGCACCTCAGACACATTTAGGCTAGATAGAAATGACAAAGCTGAAGTTCAGCAATTGACTCACTTGTTTGGAGAAGGAGTTGTCTGTGCTGAATCTTATCACTAAGCATCTCAAAGATTGTCTGTTTATTTCAGTACAGAGCCGTTTATTCGCGCTGGAGGAGGATATTTGAAGATCTCCATGAAGAACGAGGCTCTGCTGCATCAGATAAATATATAGGATCGGGTAACAGCGACAGCTCCACCTCCAAAGCTTCTGAAGCTCTATACCACGCTTAACACAAACCAGGATTCATTAAACACTGCAATGAAACTCAAATTCTGCGTTTTACATATTGTAAGACCAGAATACTTGCAACATAGAAAAAAAAAAAAAAATCTTATTAATTTATCATCCAAACACATATATGTATAAAGCATATATATATATATATATATATATATATATATATATATATATATATATATATATATATATATATATATATATACACATAAAATAAAATAAAAAGCAGGTATAAAAGTCAATTAATTAATTAAAAATTTATTTTAATTCTTGTTTAAAAATCCAGTTTTATCAGTCTATTATCAACACGTTTTTCTTATACCATTTGTAGCACAAAATGTAACTGCAAAGAATGATAAATAAAAATGTAATCCAAACAATTTTCGTTATTGCCAACATGTGGAATAAAAGAAGCTGAAGAAGACTGCAGGGGATGCAAACAATTCGGTCACTGAGAGATTAATGTGGAGTCAACAGAGAAAATGAATTCAAAATGGAAATTGATTTGTTTTGATAATTTAAAAGTAGACATATAGCTGGCAAAACGCAAATATCTGACTGCAGCATTCTACTATTTCAGTGGAGCAACACAATAATTTGCATTATTTCTCTCTCTCTCTCTCTTCCTTTTTTTTGGCTTATTTTATCTGTAACAAAATCAATTAAAATAATCAAATAAAGCCTACTGTAGACTTTGTAGCTTAATTGCTGCAATAATTGTCTTTTATTCAATTTGCGGGCAACAATTTTTTATTTTATTTTTTTATTTAGGTATCTAAAACAGCCAAATCTATTAGAAATGTCTCTTTACTTTCCCCAAATGAATCGGAAACAGTGATTTGTTTACCCCTGGGTTGGCAGGGCCTATCTTGCAGACTGTATTGTTCAATTCACATTTCAATTCGCATTTATTTGTATAGCTTTTCACAATACATATCGTTTCAAAGCAGCTTTACAGAAAATGCTTGTGTCTATTACAATTTAGAGTGATCTGTTATAGAGGTGACTGTGTCAAAGTTATGTATTTCAGAAATGTACATACAAATCACACAGTTAGCTAACAGTTGTGTGGACTTGTCTGCCTGTCTCACGTGTTGTCTTCTCTGTCATTATCAGTTCATCGGTATCACCTGTGTTTAGTTAATCATCATCATCATCTGTATCACTTGTGTTAATCAGTGTCATCTGTGTTTGTATTTAAGTTCTGTCTGTTCAGTCAGTCTTTGTCTGATCTCCGTTATATTTAGTGTGTGTTGCTGCCTGTTCTGCTGTCCTGTGTTTAATTATCATTAAACCTTCGTTGTGGAAACTATCCTCGTCTCCATCTGCCTTCCTGCAACCACCCGTGACACTAATAATGTATTAGTTTAAACAATGTATTTATTTAAGGCAGAAACAATAAGATTATTGAAGTAATGAATACATGTTTGTTAACAAATGATTAGGATATATTGAAAAAATTTGCATTTGTGCATGTTGATTCGGAGCTTGCTTCATCTGAAGTCCTCACTAGAGTTTTCACTCTCTTTTCACAGGTGTTGGGACATCTGAAGTCTTCATAAGTGGTTGGAAACAAACTGGATATACTCTAGTTACCTCAGGATGGGCATCCCAGGATAAAACAGAAAAGCAAATGGAAAATAATTAGCATAGCTGCTGATAATAAAAGATAATCATGTGCATTTGATCTGATGTAACTGGAGTATAAGGTTATGAGATGCATTATGTGAATGTTTGGCTGAAGAGATGTGTCTTTAATCTAGATTTTAACTGTGTGTCTGAGCCCTGAACATTATCAGGAAGGCTATTTCAGAGTTAGGGGCTAAATAGGAAAACGCTCTCCCTCCTTTAGTGGAATTAGATATCCTACCAGAAGCCCAGAGTTTTGTGATCTAAAAAAGTGTGATGGATTGTAGGGTGATAGAATAGTTAAATACACAGGAGCTAAACCATTTAGGGCATTTTAGGTCAGTAGTAATACTTTGTAATTGATATAGAACTTAAAGAGATGATAAAATTGTTGTTATATGATCATATTTGCTTGGCCTAGTAAGAACTCTAGCAGCTGCATTTTGGACTAATTGTAGCTTGTTTATTGAGGATGCAGTACAACCAGCTAGTAATGCATTACAGTAATCTAGTGTAGAGGTCATGAATGCATGAACAAACTTTTTGGCATCAGAAACGTCTCAGGTTACGACTGTAACCCTAGTTCTCTGAGAAGGGAACGAGACAATGCGTCGATGACGCTTTGGGAACGCCTTCGCGTGATTACCTCTGAAGCACGTATGTCAACTAGTCCAATGGAATGAATGAATGAACGCCACGGGCGGGTGACGTCATGAAGGATATAAGCACATCCGGTGCGTTACTCGCGTTAGCTTCTAGTGCCGAAACAAAGTCGATCGCAGGGATGCAGGAAGTATGGCAGGGCGACGCATCGAGGGAACTCGCGATGCGTCGATGACGCTTTGGGAACGAGAATACCCAATACGCCGTACTTACAAAATGCCAGATGATAAAACTGTCGGCAAACTAAGTAAAAAGCACCTGGGGCAGCATCCAGGTCCAAGCTGTAAAACCTCACGAATGTGAGCGGTGAGGACCAGCCCGCCGCATCACAAACGTCTTGGAGAGAACTCCAGATAATAAAGCTTAGAAGCCATACTCCAAGTGGAATGAGCCCTGACCACCAAATGGTTGGCCAGAGGACTCACAAGCAAGAAGAATAGTCTCGACTATTTGCCCAATAGGTTGGATTTTCTCGACAGAGAAGTCCGATGAACATAAGTGTCCAGTGCTCGCACTGGGCACAAAAGGTTCAGCTTTTCCTGGTCCGATAAACGGGGGAGGACAGAAACCTGCAGCACAATAGGCCTCGGAATAATGGTAGGCACCTTAGGAACATATCCATGTTTGGGGTAGGATTGCCTTGGCCATCCCCGGTGCACTCAAGGCAGATGGGGACCGAAAGGGCCTGAAGGTCTCGACTCTTAGAGGGACGAAATAGCTAGCAGAAAATAGTCTTAAAAGAAAGAACTTCTCTGAGACCAAATCTAAGGGCTCAAAGGGAGCCCCAGATAGGCCTTCTAGAACTATTGCAAGATCCCAAGCCGGCACCCTAGTGCAAGTTGCAGGCCTCAGCCTCAAAGCGCCACGAAGGAAACGAGTGATCAGGGGGTCTCGACCCAAAAATCTACCACCCACCAGGGCGTGGAAAGCCGCAATGGCCGCCACGTATACCTTAAGTGTGGAAGGACATAGACCTGATACAAACCGTTCTTGCAGAAACTCAAATACTGTGTTTACTGAACAGTTAACCGGATTCCACTGACACTGGTAACACCAAGAAGTGAAAAACTCCAGAAATAATGAATATAGTTTCCTCATAGCGGGAGCTCTGGAGCTTAGAACGGTCTCAACAACCTCGGTTGAGAGACCACTCTCTGTGAGTTGGGCCCCCTCAGAGGCCAAACCCACAGTTTCCAAATCCCCTGCCGGGGGTGCAATATTGCATCCCCTGCCTGAGACGGAAGGTGTCTCCTGATCGGAATCTCCAAGGGAGGGCCGTCGAGGAGAAGAATTAGGTCCGCAAACCAAATTCGCTTGGCCAGGGTGGTGCTACTAGCAATAGGCTTATACCATCCTGGCGGATTCACTCCAGAACTCCTGGGAGCAGAGAAACAGGGGGAAATGCATACAGACGTAGCCTCGGCCACGTCTGCACCATAGCGTCCAGCCCCGAGGGGGCTGGTTGAGTGAGAGAGAACCAGAGTGGACAGTGCATCGTATGCTGAGACGTGAACAGGTCCACTTCTGCCTGGCCGTAAACCTCCCATATTTGCTCCACCGCCTCAGGGTGGAGTCCCCTGGCCTCAGCCCCTGCCTTGACAGGGTGTCTGCTCCAATATTCTGGCCCCCTGGAATATACACTGCCCTCAGATAGCGTATTTTCTTGAGGGACCAAAATAAGAGGCCACCAACGTGTTGTCTGTGCGATAAGAACCAGAGTTTCCTCCATATAACCAAGGCGCGGGGATACTGCCACGTGATCTTGATCGTATGGAGTGGGTTTCCCCTCGGGGAGAACCCTCTGGTCCTGAGCCACCACTGTAAAGATCTCACGTACAGCAGGTCAAAGGGAATCACATTGGACGCTGCTGCCCTGAGGCCTAACAGTCACTGTTCCAGAGCAACACATGATGGCCCCTCAGGTCTGGGAGGAGATGTCTCAACACATTGACGACGACCATCATCTCTAGGCAAATCATGTGCCAAGAGAGATGATGACTCCTCCACAAGCCCTGAGCTGAGCGGCCTTCCAATACCGCTCCCCAGCTGGTGAGGGAAGCATCTGTCAAGATAGCAACTCGATGGCAAAGAGCTCCCAACACCGGAACCTGGGACAAGAACCAGTGTTTTGTCCATATAACCAAGGCGCGGGGATACTGCCGCGTGATCTTGATTATACAGAATGGGTTTCCCCTCGGGGAGAACCCTCTGGTCCTGAGCCACCACTGCAAAGGTCTCACGTACAGCAGGCCAAAGGGTATCACAATGGACGCTGCTGCCCTGAGGCCTAACAGACTCTCGAACTGTTTCACAGTGTGTGCCTGGCCTAGCTTTAGCTCTTTTGTAGCAGTAACGATAGCAGCTACACGAGCGGGCGACAGAACGGCTCACATCGTGACTGAGTCCCAGACCACTCCAAGTAAAGTGGTCCTCTGTACTGGAGAAGCACACTCTTCTTGGCATTGAGCTTCAACGCCAACCTTCGCATATAAGCGAGGACGACATCTCGATGCCGAACCGCTAACTGTTCTGATTCCGCTAGAATCAGCCAATCGTCTATGCAATTCAGAGTGCGTATGCACTGCAGCCTGGCGGGGCCAGAGCTGCATCTACGCGCTTCGTGAATGTGCGGGGTGATAGAGCTAGAGCGAAAGGAAGTGCCTGATACTGGTGTTCCCTTTCGTTGTCATTCCGAGTTACGTCGGATGACGACGAATGGGGTTTCGCTTAGAAAGCCTATCAACTTCGAGTATTACAAAACGAGCCAATGGCAAAGAAATGCCATGGGTCTGCGGAATTTGCATGACGTAACTCCGCCCCACCTCGTGGGTATAAAAGGAAGAAGGCAGCAACAGCAGTTTATGTTTTCGCTTCGGAGCCAAGGTTATTCTTCTCTCCACAAGCCATCTCTGAATTGTCAGCTTCACAAACGAGTACCTCGAGTGTTGGTGTGACGGCGATCTACGGCGAGCGCGTGCTTCCTTCTGATCTGTTGCAGTGGTCTGCCAGTCGGTGCGTGTCTCCCTGAGTGCTTCAACACTTGAGTTTTCTCTCACTAAAAGAGCTCGCACGCGGCACGTCTTTTTAAAGACGGCTCGCCCGTGCATTTAAAAAAAAAAAAAAAATGAATGGTGCGGCAGCTTGGTATCGGACTCTGATGGGCACGAGCGTTGTCTAGTATGTTTGGGCTTAATCATGCTAGAGCAGCGCTCGTGGATGACTCATGTTTTCTCCATGGAAACATGATCATCGCGTCATTAAGGTCGAGACTCGGTGAACTCACATGAGTGAGAGTCCCCTCATCCACCCCCCGATCTTCGGCTGGTGGCCAGGGTGACCTGAGGTTTAGGGTCTGGAACAAGGCGCCGACTATGTGTCCGCGACCCCAGCCCCCCTCTTCAATGACGGTGCCCGCTAATGAACAGGTGATTCCCACGGGTCTACCCTCTGGTGGCCCGTGTGTTTCATTTGAAGCTACAGAGGATGATATTATGTTTGTAGCAGCTTCACTAGGTGGGTTTGATTTTCCTGGAAGTGACGACTCGTCGAGTCTGATCCGGAGATGACGGCCATGCTTTCCCGGGACGATTGGTTTTTGTGTAAGGCCGCCGACCCTCGTCCACGGCAAACCCCAATACCATTCTTCCCGGACGTGCATGATGAGATCAGGGACCGCTCGCTGATCTCATCCGCCTTTCCTCCCCTCGATGGAGCCGCTGCCCATGGGTACACTGGGGTTCCCCCGGCTGAACGCTCTGTTGCGATGCTATGTGTCCTCAGAGTGCTTCCTTTCGGCGCAATCCTAAGCACCCGTCCGTGGCCTGTAGTTTTTCGTCTACGCTTGTGGCGAGATCCTATAGCGCCACGGGACTGGCGGCCGCCTCACTCCATGCCATGGTCATTCTGCTGGTCTACCTGACCCAGATGTTCATGGTCCTGCACGAGGGCGGGACTGACCCAGGGCTCTTCACTGAGCTGCGCGCCGCCACTAACCTTGCTCTCCGAGTGACGAAAGTGGCCGTACGCTCCCTGGGTCAGGTGATGCTCACCATTCTGTGGCTGAACCTGTCTGATGTGCTGGATGTTGCGCAGACCCGTCTGTCCGACATTCCCATATCCCAGGTCGGCCTCTTCGGCGGTGCGGTTGAGGGCTTGCCCAACAGCTCTCAGCCGCCCATGAGCAGACTGACGTTGATTATGTCCCGACGGCCCCGCCGTCCGCTCAGATCCCTCGGTCTGCCCACCGCCGAAGGCGCCCTCCCGCGGCTCCCACCCCGCCCGTTCACCCGGGCCGGCTCTGGGGGCCGCGGGCGGACGCCACAGCCCTCTCCAGCCCCGCCCCCCGCTACACGCCGGGTTAAGCGGCGCTCCTGAGACGGGCTCCTCGGGGATGGAGCAGGCTGAGGTTGACTCTGTCCCGACGGCCCCGCCATCCGCTCAGGTCCTTCGGTCTGCCCACCGCCGAGGGCGCCCCCCCGCGGCTCCCACCCCGCCCGTTCACCCGGGCCGGCTCTGGAGGCCGCGGTCGGATGCCACAGCCCTCTCCAGCCCCGCCCCCCGCTACACGCCGGGTTAGGCGGCGCTCCTGGGAGGGGCTCCCCAGAGATGGGACTCAGTTCTTTCCAGGAGTTGGTAGCAGGACCACTCCTTTCCCCGGTGAGGGCCGGGGAGGAATCCTTATTCTCCAAAGAACTGACTCTCCCGTCTCTGAGCACACAGAGTTCTCGGACGACACAGAGTGCCGCCCACTAGCCGTGCTCTCCTCGTCCCCCTCTGTCCCAGAGGTGGTTGACACGGTGTGCCGTCCACGGACCGCTTCGCCCCTGTCCCCCTCTGTCGCCAGACCCCTGGCAGAGCAGGCCAGTTCCTGGGTTGGTTCAGTTCCTGGGAGCCTGGCTAGAGCTTCCCCGTCTGTCCCGCTGGATCGCGCGTACCGTCAGGCTCGGCTATGCGATTCAGTTCGCACGGTCTCCTCCCCGCTTCAGGGGAGTCTGCTCCACTTTGGTCCGTGGCAGTGCCCCCATCATGAGAGCAGAGATTGCCACCCTGCTGGCGAAGGGTGCAATCGAGACTGTCCCTCCAGCCGAGATGAGGTCCGGCTTCTACAGCCCTTACTTCATTGTCCCCAAGAAAACCGGTGGGTTACGGCCAATCCTGGACTTGCGCGTGCTGAACCGCTCCCTTCACAGGCTGCCGTTCAAGATGCTCACCGCCAAACGCGTTTTCGAATGCATTCGGCCCCAGGATTGGTTTGCAGCGATCGACCTGAAGGACGCCTACTTTCATGTCTCCATTCTTCCTCGACACAGACCGTTCCTTCAGTTTGCTTTCGAGGGGCAGGCATACCAGTACGCGGTCCTCGCTTTCGGGCTGGCCCTGTCTCCTCGCATCTTCACGAAGGTCGTCGAGGCTGCCCTTGTTCCCCTTCTGGAGCACGGGGTTCGCATCCTGAGTTATATCGACGACTGGCTGATCTTAGCTCACTCTCGAGTTCAGGTTTGCGAACACAGGGACCTAGTGCTCCAGCACCTATCTCGTCTGGGCTTTCGGGTCAACTTGGAGAAGAGCAAACTTTGCCCCGTGCAGAGGATCTCTTTTCTCGGTATGGACATCGACTCGGTCGCCATGTCCGCGCAGCTTACGAGCGAGCGCGCGCAGTCACTGCTGACTTGCCTGAGACAACTCGAGGGCAAGAGTGCGGTTCCACTGAAACACTTTCAGAGGCTCCTGGGGCATATGGCATCTGCAGCCGCGGTCACGCCGCTCGGATTGCTTCATATGAGACCGCTTCAGCTTTGGCTTCGCGACCGAGTCCCGAGGTGGGCATGGCAACAAGGCACGCTCCGAGTACCAGTTACTCCGACCTGCCGTCAGTTCCTCAGTCTGTGGTCGAACCTCAGTTTTCTCAGGGCGGGTGTCCCCCTGGAACGAGCTTCCCGGCATGTTGTTGTCTCAACAGATGCCTCCACCACGGGCTGGGGCACCATGTGCAATGGACATGCTGCTGCGGGCTCCTGGACAGGACCCCAGCGGCTATGGCATGTCAATTGCCTCGAGTTGTTGGCAGTACGTCTTGCCCCGCACCGCTTCCGGGCGTTGCTCCGGGGTCAACACGTACTAGTCCGTTCAGACAATACCGCGACTGTAGCGTACATCAACCATCAAGGTGGTCTACTCTCCCGCCGTATGTCACAACTCGCCCGCCACCTCCTCCTATGGAGTCAGAAGCATCTGAGGTCGCTTCGAGCCATTTTCATTCCCGGAGCGCTGAACTGTGCAGCCGACGAGTTCTCACGGCTTCAGCCCCTCCCTGGAGAATGGCGACTCCATCCCCAGTCGGTTCAGCTGATTTGGGACCAGTTCGGGGACGCACAGATAGATCTGTTTGCCTCTCACGACTCGACCCATTGCGCTCTGTATTTTTCCCTGACCGAGGGCATCCTCGGCACGGATGCACTGGCGCACAGCTGGCCGCCGGGCCGCAAATATGCGTTTCCCCCAGTGAGCCTTCTTGCGCAGACCTTGCGCAGGTCAGGGAGGACGAGGAGCAGGTCATTCTGGTCGCGCCGTATTGGCCCAGCCGGACCTGGTTCCCCGAACTTGTACTCCTCGCGACAGCACCTCCTTGGCCCATTCCTCTGAGGAAGGACATTCTTTCTCAGGGACGGGGCACCCTGTGGCACCCTCGCCCCGATCTCTGGAGCCTCCACGTGTGGCTCCTGGACGGCTCAAGGTAGGTTTGAGTACCCTTCCACCAGCGGTGGCGGCTACCATCACTTCCACTAGAGCGTCGTCCACGAGACACGTCTATAAGTTGAAGTGGAACCTCTTCGTCGACTGTTGCTCTTCTCACCGAGAAGACCCCGGAGATGCTCGATCAGCTTTGTGCTTTCCTTCCTTCAGCAGGGGTTGGAGCGAAGGCTGTCTCCCTCCACCCTTAAGGTCTATGATGCCGCCATTGCCGCACACCATGACCTGGTCGAAGGTAAGTCGGTAGGGAAGCACGACCTGGTCATCAGGTTCCTGAGAGGAGCGAGGAGACTAAATCCTCCTCGCCCTCCTCTCGTTCCCTCTTGGGACCTCTCAGTGGTTCTAACTGCCCTGAGGAGTGCTCCCTTTGAGCCCCTGCAATCAGTCGAGCTTAAGTTCCTGTCAATAAAGACAGTGCTCCTGGTTGCACTGGCCTCCATCAAGAGGGTAGAGGACCTGCACGCATTCTCCGTCGGCGAAGCGTGCCTGGAATTCGGGCCGGCCTTCTCTCATGTGATCCTGAGACCCCGGCCCGGATATGTGCCCAAGGTTCCTACCACTCCCTTTCGGGACCAGGTGGTGAACCTTCAAGCGCTGCCCCCGGAGGAGGCAGACCCAGCCTTGGCACTGCTCTGTCCAGTATGCGCTCTTCGCGCCTATGTAGACAGGACGCAGTGTTTCAGGACCTCAGACCAGCTCTTTGTCTGTTATGGTGGGAAGCTGAAGGGAAAGGCTCTCTCCAAGCAAAGGTTGTCTCACTGGATAGTGGACACCATTGCCTTGGCATACCAGCATTAAGGTCGACCGTGCCCCCTTGGTGTGACGGCCCACTCCACTCGGAGTGTGGCATCCTCTTGGGCTCTAGCGCATGGCGCCTCGCTAACAGACATCTGCAGAGCTGCAGGCTGGGCGACACCTAACACATTCGCCAGATTCTATAATCTCCGAGTGGAGCCAGTGTCCTCTCATGTACTCGCTTCAACTAGCTAGTACCGGACCCGCTCAGGTGTCTTCGCTTCCTCGCCATTCCACTCCACGGACTGGATACGTGCGATATTCTCCTCAGGTGAGCTTCCCCGAAAGCCCTGAGCTCCTCCAGCACTCCTGACGTCGGCGCCAGTGTCTCTTGCCTGCGCGTGGGCTAGGTGCCTCCCGTGTGCATGGTCCCTCCCCTGAGCGACCCCCACATGTGTATTTCCACTGAAAGCCTCTCTGAGCATGTGTCTTTCCCTTGGCAAGCCACCTTGCCACCCATGGGGTTGAAATATTCCACCTGCGGCTGGACACCCCAGTGTTCTCCATATGCTTCCTTCGGGTCATATGTGTATTCTCTAAGTCCCCCCCCTCTGGGTTGGCATTAATTGCATACTTCCCCTAGCTTGGGATATGCTTCCCAGTGTACCTTGGTATTCCTGTGTTAAATGGAGTCCTTCGTCCAGTCTTGACAGGGATCTCGATTTACGCAGGGCACTGGAAGACAGCTGAGAAGGTGGCGTGATTAGACTGGGAACCCCATTCGTCGTCATCCGACGTAACTCGGAGTGACAACGAAAGGGAACGTCTACGGTTACGTATGTAACCCTCGTTCCCTGAGTAGGGAACGGAGACGTTACGTCTGCCTGCCACTTTCCGCTGTACCGTGGGGATCGCCTGAGCTCAGTCTTGGCTCCTCAGCGAAGAAACATAAACTGCTGTTGCTGACTTCCTCCTTTTATACCCACGAGGTGGGGCGGAGTTACGTCATGCAAATTCCGCAGACCCATGGCATTTCTTTGTTTTGTAATACTCGAAGTTGATAGGCTTTCTAAGCGAAACCCCATTCGTCGTCATCCGACGTAACGTCTCCGTTCCCTACTCAGGGAACGAGGGTTACATACGTAACCGTAGACGTTCTTTGGCCCTGAAAGAAACCCTCAGGAACCTCCTGTGCTGAGGGAGGAAGGAGATATGGAAGTATGCGTCTTTCAGATCTATCGTGACAAACCAGTCCTCGGATCTGATTTGAGTCACGATCTGTTTGAGTGTCAGCATCTTGGACTTGAGTTCCAGCACCGAACACTTCAACAGACGAAGATCTAGTATGTGATGCAGTTCTCCATCCTTTTTTGGAACAATGAGATAACGACTGTAAAGACCGACGCAATGTCGGGTGAGTACACCTGCTCTATAGCTTTGTTTGCTATAGATGTTTGCCTTTACCTCTTGCTCCATTACCAGAACCTGCTCGGGATGCACTAACGTGAGCAACACCCCGTTGTAACCTGGAGGACGAGAACCAAATCTGCCTCTTACTACTAACTGCAGGGCCCATAGAGATATATTCGGCAGTAGCTTCCGCGCTGCCAGAAAATCTACCTAAGGGAACCAGCCCCTTGAGGTTGGCCTCTGGTGTAATTGAGACAGTCAAATTAGGGGGCCTGAAGCATACTGGCAGGAACCACCCGAACTGACTGTTTTCGAACCCCCCTTAGAGGGCGCGAGTCCGACGCAATGTCGTGTTGACACTGCGCCGGAAGCTTGCTGGAGACTGCTGCGCCCTAAAGCACCAAGGGTGGTGGGGTTGGCAGAACGGTCCCCTGAGGGCACCGAGATGGAAAGGGCACCGTATAATGAGGTGTACACCGTTCCACCCTGGTTGGGGCTGCCCTCACCGGTCTGACGCCAGTGGCGCCAAGACCTTTTCTTTTGAGCCGAAGCCTTCTCAGCGTGAAGAACGGTCCTCGGATCCGGCTTCTGCTTTGAAGGCTTTGGCTGCTGTGTTGCGTATGAGAAACAAGACGGCTGGAGCTGCTCACGCCCAGCAGCCCCAGGGGGTTGGACATAGCGAGAGAGAGATTCTCTTGTATCTTTCTCCATGATTTCCATCAAATTGAGCCAGAGGTGTCTCACAGTGACCACAAGGGCTGCTATAGACCACCCAAAAGTTCAGGCGGTCTCCTTATGTCACGAATAAAGTAGGAAGCAATAGCGAGTAAATCAGTTTATTAAAGTGGTTGACAAAGTAAATAAGTCCACAGGCGGCAGGCTGGCGGCGCAGGGACTCCGATGGTCAGATGTAATCCAAGGTGCAAGAAGTGGTGAGAGTGACGAAGAACACAACGAATCCAGGACATCCACGGGAACACGACAGGAACAATGAAGGACTGAGACTGGAAACGTAGAGGGATCAACACCAAACACCAACAAACAACGATCTGACAACGGAGATGAGAAGTTGATGAGAATATATACACAGGAATAGATAGACTGCAGCTGGTGATGAGATGATGGGTGATTACTGAACGAGCGCTGATGAGCGGCCACGCCCCTCTGATTAGTGCACACACATACAACAACAGAGACACGACTAGAAGAAGACATAGGATGTGACACCTTATTATCCCTGAGAGATAAATCTCTGGCCCGACGAAGTTCTCAAACCCCATCGGGCCAAACTCCCTCACTTCTGTCCAAATACCCCAGCAGGTCAGCCTGATATGCTTGTAGCACTACTATAGTGTGCAAGCAGCCTCCTGCTAGACCCACTGCCGTAAATGCTTTTCCCACTAGATTAAAAATATATATATATATTTTTTAATGGTTTAGTGAGAGAAGCCGACGCCTTCAGGGACGATACTAAACCGGGAGACAGATAGCTAGCAAGCGTCTGTTCTTCCTGGGGTATTACCCCATAGCAATACTCTCTTAACCCCCTAATATCTGAATATACATGGACTTGGGGGCAAAAGACAAGAAGAGTAAGGCTTTTTCCCTGATCTAGACAGCTCGCTGTGCAGATCGGGAAAAAATGGAAGGCCCCGTGATGGAGGTGAAAAAATAGAGGGAAGGAAAATCGTTCTTTATTTTTAGGACGAGCTCCCCCTTATTTCTGCTGGCCATTAAATATTTAATTTATCTACAGTCTTGGTTAACACCTCCACCAGCTTTATTTTATATATACATTTATTTTATATATATAAACTATTATACATGTGTATATATATATATTTCTCATACGCTGGGGAAAGAGATGGCAAATCCACTTCACATGATTGTGCTTTATTTACTTTCAATGCCAAACACATCTACCTCCTCGGGGGTAGAGCACTGAAGCATTGAACTCTCTCCCCGGGCGGAAGAGACCGCAGCGCGGGCTTCCGAGACCGGAGAGAGAGCATGGATCCCTCGTGGAAAGGGAGGAGATAAGATCCGCGGACCGTCTCCAACCCCGTAAAGAGATCCTATTTGCGATCCACAGGAATGCATTCTCCGCGTTGCCTCGGCAGACGCGTGTCCTGCACCCTGAGAATCGCGAGCCTGGCCACTTCCCTCGAAAAGTGACAGGCGGGAGCGAAGCGAAAGCTTCTCACAATGTTGGCAATCAGCCAAGGCTGATACCGCATGCTCCACTCCCAACACATCACACAAAGCTCGTGTGTGTCCCTACTCGTTAAATAACGCGAGCAGGAAGAACACAGAGTTTGTGCAATTGTTTCCATAGTGTGTATATATATATATCAGACAGACAACAATAAATATTCACAGACAGTTTTGACACAGAGCGCTTTGCTGAGGCACAAAAGCTAACGCGAGTAACGCACCGGATGTGCTTATATCCTTTCCTGGTCATGACGTCACCCGCCCGTGGCGTTCATTCATTCATTCCATTGGACTAGTTGACATACGTGCTTCAGAGGTAATCACGCAAAGGCATTCCCAAAGCATCATCGACGCATCGCGAGTTCCCTCGAAAGGGAACAAATAGCATGTTCCATTGCTTAGCGATGTTTCTGAAGTGGAAGAAAGCTATTTTTCTAACATATATAATCTGATTTTTGAAAGACAAATTGCTGTCTAATATAACACCCAGGTCTTTAACTGTAGAGGATGAAGTTACATTACATTCTTCTACATGCAAATTGTATTCTAAGAGATTCTGTGTACAGGTTTTTGGTCCAATAAGTAATACCTCAATTTTATCTGAATTTAATAGAAGAAAATTACAGGTCATCCGATATTTTATATCTTTAACACACTCTGTCAACTTGGATAATTTAGAGATTTCAGGTCTGAAATAATATAACTGAGTTTCCCTTTCGTTCAGTCACTTGACGAATGGGGTTTCGCTTAGAAAGCTTATCACCTTCGAGTATTACAAAATGAGCCAATGGCAAGGAAATGCCACGGGTCTGCGGAATCTGCATAGCGTAACTCCGCCCTACCTCGTGGGTATATAAGGGAGTATGCTGGCAATATGCAGTTATGTTTCTGCTTTGGAGCCAAGAGGTCCTCTTCATTCCTGCAAGCCTGGTTCTCTGAGTGTCTACTTCGAGTTTCGACGAGATGAGTAGCTCTCCAGTCTGTGTTGGTGTGACTGTATTTTCCAGCGAGTTTCACATTCCTGCCTGCTGATCTGTGCAGTGGTCTGCAACAGCGTGTGTGTTTCTCCCTGGGCGCTTCAGCACAGCTGCTGAGTTTCCTCTCACAAAAGAGCTTTGCATGTGGCACGTCTTTTTAAAGATGTTTCGCCCGTGCACTTCTGGGTGCGTTCTGTCTTGTTATCTGATAGGCACGAGCGCTGTCTTGCATGTCTGAGCTTAGAGCACGCTAAGGCAGCGTTCGTGGATGATTCATGTTCTCATTGCGGGAACATGACCATCGCGGTGCTGGAGTCAAGACTCTGTGACCTCACTAGAGTTAGAGTCCCCTCTGCCACACCCCAATCTATCCCCTCCACGGGAGGTGATACTTTGGCTGGTGGCCAGGGTGACCTGAGGGTTACGGTGTGGGCTAATACCCCGACAATGCTTCCTCAGGCCACACCCCCCTCTTGCGCACCGCAACTCGTGAGTCTTCCGAGTGTGATCGCGGCGCCGTCTACGGACGGTCCCCGTGTCTCATTCGGGGCTCCAGATGATGAGACGATGTCGATTTCCGCATCACAAGGTGGGCTGGAGTCTTCCGAGCATGAAGATTCAACTGTGCTGCCACCTTCGGGTGTGCCAGCATTGTCCGAGCCCTCCGCCCTGTCCTGAGCGCTCGCGGTTGGATGATTGGTTCTTGGGGGCTGCATGCGCTGACACCTGTCAGTGCACCCCCCCAGTTCCTTTGCATGAGGAGGAGCATGAGGAGGTCACAAGATATTTTGTTCAGAGGGTACGTCTGTGGTTCGCATGACCCAGCTGGTTCAGTGCTTAGGAGCCTGGATAGAGCTTCACAACCTGTTCCGCTGGCTCGCGAGAACCATCAGGCTCGGCTATGCGATTCAGTTCGCACAATCTCCTCCCCGCTTTCCGGGAGTCCGCTACACTATGGTCGATGGCAATGCCCCTGTCATGCGTGCGGAGGTCGCTGCCTTACTGGCAAAAGGTGCGGTCGAGATTGTCCCTCCAGCCGAAATGAAGTTACCTACTTCATTGTACTGAAGAAATCCGGTGGGTTACGGCCAATCCTGGACCTGCGCGTCTTGAAGCGATCCCTTCACAGGCTTTCATGTCTCCATTCTTCCTCAAAACAGACCATTCCTACGGTTTGCTTTCAAGGGGCAGTACACGGTTTTCCCATTCGGGTTAGCCCTGTCTCCTCGAGGCTTCACGAAAGTCGTCGAGGCAGCCCTTGTGCCACTACAGCAACATGGGGTAATCATCCTGAACTATCTCGACGACTGGCTGATTCTAGCTCAGCCTCAAGACCAGGTTTGCGAACACAGGGACCTAGTGCGCCGGCACCTAGCCCGCTTGGGCCTTTGGGTCAACTGGGAAAAGAGCAAACTCTCCCCCGTGCAGAGGATCTCTTTTCTCGGTATGGAAATCGACTCGGTCGCCATGTGCGTGCAGCTTACGAGCGAGCGTGTGCTGTTACTGCTGACTTGCCTGAGACAATTCGAGGGCAAAAGTGCGGTTCCACTGAAGTTATTTCAGAGGCTCCTGAGGCATATGGCATCCGCATTGGCAGCCACACCGCTCAAACTGCTTCATATGAGACCGCTTCACCGATTGAGTCCCGAGGTGGGCATGGCAACCAGGCACGCTCTGAGTACCAGTTACTCCAGCCTGCCGTCAGACCTTCACCCCATGGACGAACTTCAGCTTTCTACGGGTCAGAGTGCCCTTAGAACGAGTTTCCAGGCATGTTATTGTGTCAACAGATGCTTCCACCACGGGCTGGGGTGCCATGTGTAATGAACATGCTGCCGTGGGCTCCTGGACACGACCCCAGCGCCTTTGGCATGTCAATTGCCTCGAGTTGCTGGCAGTACGTTTGGCTCTGCACCGCTTTCAAGTGTTGCTCAAGGTCCAACACGCACTATTCTGTTCAGACAACACGGCGACAGTAGCGTACATCAACCGACAAGGTGGTCTACGTTCCCGCCGTATGTCGCAACTCGCCCGCCACCTCCTCCTATGGAGTCAGAAGCATCTGAGGTCGCTTCGAGTCATTCACATCCCGGGAGAGTTGAACTGTGCAGCTGACAAGCTCTCACGGTTTCAGCCACTTCCTGGGGAATGGAGAATCTATCCCCAGATGGTTCAGCTGATTTGGGAACAGTTCGGCGATGCACAAGTAGATTTGTTTGCCCCCCCCCCCGACTCTTCCCATTGCAGCCCGTTTTATTCCCTGACCGAGGGCACGCTCGGCACAACATGCACTGGCACATAGCTGGCCGCGGGGCCTCCGCAAGTATGCTTTTCCCCTAGTAAGCCTTCTTGCACAGACACTGGATGAAGGGAAGGGAGGATAAAGATCAGGTCATTTTGGTTCAGCTAGAGCCTTGTCCACGAGTTGCCTATGCTTTGAAGTGGAACCTCTTCGTCACCTGGTGCTCTTCTTGCCGAGAAGACCCCAGAAAATGCCCGATCAGTTTCATATTTTCCATCCTGCAAGATGGGTTGGAGCGAAGGCTCTCTCCCTCCACCTTCAAGGTGTATGTTGCCACTATCGCCGCACATCACAATGCAGTCAAAGGTAAGTCTTTGGGGAAGCATGACCTGGTCTTCAGGTTCCTTAGAGGAGACTAAATCCTCCTCGCTCTCCTCTTGTACCCTCTTGGGACCTCGCAGTGGTGTTATCTGCCCTGCAGAGAGCTCCCTCTGAGTCATTGCGATCAGTGGAGCTTAAGCTCCTGTCTATGAAGACAGCGCTCCTGGTTGCTTTGGCCTCCATCAAGAGGGTAGGGGACCTGCAGGCATTTTCGGCTGACGAAGCGTGCCTGGAATTCGGGCTGGCTAACTATCACATGATCCTGAGACCCCGGCCTGGATACGTGCCCAAGGTTCCCACCACTCCATTCAGAGATCAGGTGGTGAAGCTGCAAGCGCTGCCCTTGGAGGAGGCAGACCCAGCCTTGGCACTGCTCTGTCCAGTAAGCGCCCTCTGTGCTCACGTAGACAGAACGCAGTGTTTCAGGACCTCAGACCAACTCTTTGTCTGTTTTGGTGGGAGGCTGAAAGGAAAGGCACTCTCCAAGCAAAGGTTGTCTCACTGGATAGTGGACGCCATTGCTTTGGCATACCAGCAGCAAGGTCGACCATGCCCCCTTGGTGTGAAAGCACAATCCACCAGGAGTGTAGCTTCCTCCTGGGCTCTAGTGCATGACGCCTCACTAACAGACATCTGCAGAGATGCAGGCTGGGCGACACACAACACATTTGCGAGATTCTACAATCTCCGAGTGGAGCCAGTGTCCTCTCATGTACTCGCCCCCAGTGGCCGGTAATAGGACCCGCTCGGTGTCATCGCTTGCTCGCCATTCACATCCCGGGAAAGTTGAACTGTGCAGCCGACGACCTCTCAAGGTTTCAGCCACTTCATGGGGAATGGAGAATCCATCCCCAGACGGTTCAGCTGATTTGGGAACAGTTCGGCGACGCACAAGTAGATCTGTTTGCTTTCCCTGACTCATCCCATTGCAGCCCGTTTTATTCCCTGACCGAGGGCACGCTCGGCACAACATGCACTGGCACAAGTAGTACGTGCGATATTCTCCTCAGGTGAGCTTCTCCGAGAAGCCCTGAGTTCCTCCAGCACTGTTGACGTCAACGCCAGAGTTATGCCTGCGGCAGCTTTCGTGTTGGCCAGGTGCCTCCATGTGCATGGTTCCCCTATTGGGCGTCCCCCACGTGTGTATTTTCACTGTAAGCCTCTCCGAGCGTGTGTCTTTCCTTGGCAAGCCACCTTGCCACCCCTGGGGTTGAAAGATTCCACCCTGCGGGCTGGATACCCCAGTGTTCTCCATATGTTACCCGCTCACGGGTCATATGTCAAGTCAAGTCACCTTTATTTATATAGCGCTTTTTACAATACAGATTGTTTCAAAGCAGCTTTACAGAGAAAACAGGAAAATAATGTTGTAATAATTTTGTTAAATATAAAATTAAATGCCCCCAACTAAGCAAGCCAAAAGCCAATGGCGACAAAGGTGAAGAAAGGCGAAAAAGGCGACAGTGGCAAGGAACCAAAACTCCATCAGGTGACAGAATGGAGAAAAAAACCTTGGGAGAACCCAGGCTCAGTTGGGGGGCCAGTTCTCCTTTGGCCAACAAACGAACAGTGTATGATTATGATTCAGGCAGCATTATAGGTCAGAAGTCAGATTGGATCAGAACTTTCACAATATTTATCCAGTTCCATCTGGTTGGGGGTAGGAGTCATCACGCCGGTACGGACACGAGTTTGTTGAGGTGTCCATGAGGCCTTCTCAGGGCTGATGAGGCTGGCACTTCAGGGATGCATTGTCGTCGTGTCCATGCGATGGTCCTCCATCAGATCTGGATATGGCCTAGAAGTCTATAATGTGCTATGTGTATGTTAAGCCAAAGAGATGTGTTTTTAGTCTAGATTTGAACTGATAGACTGTGTCTGCTTCCCGGACAATGTTAGGAAGATTGTTCCAAAGTTTTGGTGCTAAATAGAAAAAGGATCTACCGCCAGCAGTCGATTTCGATATTCTAGGTATTATCAACTCGCCAGAGTTTTGAGATTGCAATAGACGTGAAGGACTATATTGCGTTAAGAGCTCACTCAAGTACTGGGGAGCTAAACCATTTAGTGCTTTGTAAGTAATCAGCAATATTTTAAAATGTATACGATGTTTAATAGGTAGCCAATGCATTGTTCACAGAACCGGGCTAGTATGGTCATACTTCCTGGTTCTGGTAAGAACTATAACGGCTGCATTTTGGACCAGCTGTAGTTTATTTATTAAACGTGCAGGGCAACCACCCAGTAGAGCATTACAATACTCTAGCCTTGATGTCATGAATGCATGAACTAATTGTTCTGCATTTTTAATTGAGAGCATATGATGTAATTTAGATATATTTTTAAGATGGAAAAATGCGGTTTTACAGAAACTAGACACGTGACTTTCAAATGAAAGATTGGTATCAAAGAGCACTACCGGGTTCCTAAACGACGACGAGAACTTGACAAAGCAGCCATCAAGTATTAGACAGTATTCTAGGTTATTACGTGAGGAAGTTTTTTGTCCAATAATTAGAATCTCTGTTTTTTCAGAATTAAGTAGTAGGAAATTACAAGTCATCCAGTTTTTTATATCAGCTATGCATTCCGTTAATTTTGTGGATTAGTAAATTTCGTCAGGGCGTGAAGAAATATAGAGCTGAGTATCATCAGCATTACAGTTCTATCAAAAAGACTCGGGAGGATTCTCGTATGAAATGGATTTATTTTATAAAATGATTTTACAGACAAAAATAAAAGTAAACCCTCAACGAGCTCCGTCTCAAAGTTCTTTTGGCGTAGGCCCCGTCCTCCGTCCAGGTTTGGAAGTTAACTGGTAGGTCCTGCCTGATGATAGAGGCAGGGGTGGAACCTACCCCCGAACGAGTGGATGGGAGCCATCCCGGTGGTGGTGGGGAGGATGGAGGGGAACTTCGCTACGACACCTACAGGCAACAAAATAGGAGGGATCAAAAAAGATCAGTCTTTTTATATTTGATGTCAAGCTGTGATTGGCTGCGCGAAATTTTGAATTAATGACGTGGCAGTGGAGTCTTTCTGATAGAACTTACGCTTACGCTTTCATTGAAAACTAATGCCAGGCTTCATAATGATACCTCCTAAGGGTAGCATGTACAGAGTGAACAGCAACGGTCCTAGTACTGAGCCTTGTGGTACACCATACTGAAATTTTGACTGATAAGACATCTCTTCATTTACTGCTAAAAACTGATAACGGTCAGATAAGTATGATTTAAACCATGCTAGTGCAATTCCACTAATGCCAACATCATTTTCAAGTCTATTTAAAAGAATGTTGTGGTCGATAGTGTCAAATTCAGCACTAAGATTGAGTAACACTAATAGAGAGATACAACCACGATCGGATGAAAAGAGCAAATAATTTGTGACTCTAATGAGAGCTGTCTCAGTACTATGATACGGTCTGAATCCTGATCGAAAATCCTCGCAGATACCATTTCTTTGTAAAAAACGAACATAGTTGTGAAGATACTGCCTTTTCTAGTATCTTTGACAGGAAAGGTAGATTCGAGATCGGCCTGTAATTGACTAATTCTGTAGGATCAAGTTGCATTTTTTTAACAAGCGGTTTAATCATAGCCAGCTTAAATTTTTTTGGTACGTATCCTAATAACAAAGATGAATTAATGATATTAAGAAGAGGATCTATGACCTCTGAAAGCATCTCTTTCAGTAGTTTAGTCGGTATAGGGTCTAACATACATGTTGTCAATTTAGATGATTTAACGAGTTTATAAAATTCACCCTCTCCAATAGCAATGAATGTATCAAATTTTTCGTCAGGGAGACTACAATGCACTGTCTGATGCGATACTGTAGTAGACGGTTGCATTGTTATAATTTTCTCCCTGATATTATCAATCTTGTAAGTAAAAAAGTTCATAAAGTCAACTGCATCATATGGGAACCTAGGTTTATATACCTGGTAGACATGCGGATGATCCTGACCCATACCACTGGCATTGCGCGGCTCTAAGACGACTGGCTTATTCCTGAGCGGTCTGCCAGTTCCCTTTGGAAAGAACCAGTTGCCAGGAAACCAAGTGTTGTCAGCACCTGCAAGGGAACGTGTATTGCGTGGCTCCTCACTGTCTCTCTCTCTAGATTCAGACCCAACTAAGCACAGAGCTCCAAGAAGATAGCCCTTAGAAATCTGAAACGGCTGATAAGCCAGTCATCATCCTGGGCCAGAAAATCATTGTGGTCCCTAAAAACTCATTCTCTTCGTATTCTGCCATTAGCAATGTCCTCTAATAAGGCCAAAGCTGCCATTGCCATAGACTAAGGGTTGTATCAATTTGCATATGCTTTTATATGTTCTTACTTAGTTGCATAATTGATAGAACAGTGGTTCTCAACTCCAGTCCTCGGGACCCGCTGCTCTGCACATTTTGTATGGCTCTCTTATCTGACACACTCAGTTCAGATCATAGAGTCTCTCCTAACGAGCTGATGATCTGAATCAGGTGTGTTAAATAAGGAGACATACAAAATGTGCAGAGCAGTGGGTCCCGAGGACTGGAGTTGAGAACCACTGTGATAGAATATTCCCATAAAGCTCGTGTGAGAATATATGTAAATTATTTTATAAATTGCAAATTAATAGCAATGCTTCCCACAGGTGGTAGTGCGATAGACTTGTAGAACAATTCATTGTGTAATGTTTGCAACTTAACTTCATTGCCTGTAAGAGTCGCCAACGGACAAAAACTATGAGAAATGTACGTACGCCAGATATGAAATTGGCGTGGAGGAATTTCACTGTTAGTACATCCGACCGTGAGCGTGAAAGCTGGCGTACGCAAAGTTTTTGTGCGTACGCAAGATTGATACATGAGGCCCCAGGTCTTGAAGCTTTATTTTTCGCTAGTTTAGCCACTGTTTCAAATAAATACCTAGGGTTTTGTTTATTTTCTTCTAATAGGGTTGAAAAATAAGCAGATCTAGCAGTTTTTAAGGCCTCTCTGTATGCAATAGTGCTCTCTTTCCATGAAATACGAAATACCTCTAGTTTTGTTTTCTTCCAGTTGCGCTCCATTTTTCTGGCTGCTCTCTTAAGGGCCTGAGTGTGCTCATTGTACCATGGCGTTGGACTATTTTCTTTAATCTTCTTTAAGTGCAGAGGAGCAACTGTGTCTAAAGTGCTGGAAAAGAGAGAGTTAAAAGTTTTATGTCGCAATATTGAGTTATTCTAAGCTATCTGGGATGCTGAGATAATGAAAATGATCAGGAAGATTATTTATAAAGCAATCTTTAGTGGCAGAAGTGATAAGTCTAACATATTTGTAACACGGAGTCGGCTTTGCAGCCTTGGCTAAATTAAGTTTACACAAGACTAGATAATGATCTGAGATGTCATCTCTCTGCTGCAGAATTTCAATGGTATCAACATTGATTCCATGTGATAATGTTAGATCTAGAGTATGATTACGACAAAGAGTAGGTCCTGACACGTGTTGTCTAAGTCCAATAGAGTTAAGAATGTCTTTAAATGCCAATCCTAATGCATCTTTTTCGTTATCTATATGTATATTAAAATCACCAACAATTAGGACTTTATCTGCAGCCAGTACTAACTCTGATAGAAAGTCAGCAAATTCTTTGATAAAGTCTGTATGGTGCCCTGGTGGCCTGTATACAGTAGCCAGAACAAATCTCAATTGTGATTTATCATTTACACTAGATATTGTTACATTAAGCACAAACACTTCAAAAGAATTATATTTGAAACTAGACTTATTAGTAATTCTTAGTATTACCCTTTGCCTTTCATACGAAGTTCTTGTTTATAACCATAATATTGGGGGGTGGACTCATTTAAAGTAATGTGATTTTTTGGTTTTAGCCAGGTTTCTGTCAAACACAGCACATCTAGGTTATAGTCTGTAATCAGATCAGTAACAATAAGTGCTTTTGAAGTAAGGGATTGAATATTCAGCAACCCAAGCTTTATCATTTGTTCATTTGTATGATATCTATTTTTTTATTTGTTGAACATCAATTCAATTTTTACCCTTAGATGGGTTCGGAAATTTTTTGTATTTCCTAATTCGGGGAACAGACACAGTCTCTATATGATGATATCTAGGTGAAAGAGTCTCTATGTGATGGGATTTATCTGACCTCAGTGACGTGAGACAGCTGGCAGACGGTCGGTTTAGCCAGTTTGTCTGCTTCCTGACCTGAGCCCCATTTTGTCATGTTTGAGCTCTAAGACTATGTGCCATATTACTAGAGAGAAGAGCAGCACCATCCCAGGAGGGATGAATACCATCTATTTCACTATTTATATAAACTGTCAGGGGGAAAATGTCCAACATGCATTTTTCCATTTTTATGCAGATGATACGGTTATTTTTGTGCAGCTTCCATTAGGAAGGCGTTTGAATGCTTGCAAACTGCTTTCAATATAGTGCAAGCACACCTTTATCAATTAAAGCTTGTGCTTAATGCAGAGAAGACCAAAGTAATGTTTTTTTTCAAACTCAAGGAAAAATGAGTTAGACCTGAATATTGTTACTGCTTAGGGTAAAACAATTGAGGTAGTTTCATCTTATAAATATTTAAGATGTTTAGTTGACGATTGACCTTTAATTTAATTGACCTTTCTTTTAAGCTTCATATACAGAATATGAAGCTCTAGCATACGTTCTGCCGGGAAGACTCAATTGTTACATCACTCATTACCTTCTCATCTATTCAATCGTGTTCTTATACTTAAGATAGGTGGTATATAAGATAGGTACTTACACATGTCTGAGTTCGCAGATGCTGACGCTTCAATTTACCTCCATCTTACCCACCACCACCGAGATGGTTCCTTCCCCTCCATACCAGGATAGTCCCTTCCCGTACCTCACAGGTACTGCCTTCGTCTTCAGACAGGAAATGCAGAGTCTGTACTCTCAGATTGCGAGCTACGGACGGGGCCTACGTCAAAGAACTTTATCATATATTGCTTGCTGGGCTGTTAATAATTGGTTAATTGTTACAGTATTATTCTCAGTCTTTCTGGTAGAACTAGTAAAAAGGTTGAAATTGAAGCTAGGTCTCTATAGAAATCTGGCACCCTATTCAACAAAGTTAAACTGAGAGTGATGCCGTTCACAGACACCAGAATGAACGAGTTCACAGTAACGTTCATCAGGCAGTAATACAGTAGGTTCAGTTCACGTTCGCCATGAACTATCGTTCAATGAACGCGTTCAGGCACAACACTGTATAAGGGCATTATAGGCAGGCTCCCATGTTACATATCTGAATTTCTTTCTTTTACACAAAGTACTTATGGTTTACGGTCCCAGAAAACTATTTTATTGAATGTACCTCAAGCCTGGACAGAGTTGTTCAAAAAGGCTTCCATGTTTGTTGCACCTTCTACTTGGAATGACCTACAGAAAACACTTAAACTACAGTGTTTCATTTCCTTACATGATTTTAAAGGTTATGTTAAAACTATAGAACATGAGTCCATCCACACGTGCACATTTTTTAATTAATGGCACTTTTATTTAATTGAAATGTCTTTGCCTCTTTTGTGTTTGTTTTGTGATTGTGTGATCTAATTTGTTCTGCTATCTTGGCCAGGTCTCTCTTGAAAAAGAGATTTTATATCTCAATGAGACAAACCTGGTTAAATAAAGGTTAAATAAAATAAAATAAAAATCTCTTTTCAACAGGTCAGGTCTGCCCCAAAAACCTTTCCAATTGTCAATGAATTCTATATTATTTTGCGGACACCACTTAGACAGCCAGCCATTGAATGAGGACAGTCTACTTACTATCTCATCACTCCTTCGAACAGGAAAGGGGTCAGAGCAAATTACAGTGCCTGACATCGTACTTGCGAGTTCACACACCTCTTTAACGTTAATTTTAGTGATCTCCGACAAGCGAAGTCGAACATCATTAGTGCTGACATGAATAATAATCTTACAGAATTTACGATTAGCATTAGCCAGCACTTTTAAACTTGCTTTGATGTCAGGCGCGCTGGCTCCCGGCAAACATGTGACTATGGTGGCTGGTGTCTCTATTTTCACGTTCCGTGTAATACAATCGGCAATAACTAGGGCAATTTCAACAGGATTCTCAGTGGGTGTTTCACTGAGTGGGGAGAATCTATTTGATGTTGTAATCGGAACGCAAGAGCGGTGTTTTGTCCCGCGACTACAGCGTCTCACCGTCACCCAATTGCCCTGCTTCAAGGGCTCTACTACAGCCGGAACCGAACAATGTACAGTGTTCTCTAAGCTAATCGCATCGGCAGAGAGGCGCAATCGAGCAATCCGAGCTTCATATGTGTATTCTGTAAGTCCTCCTTTCGGGCAGGCATTGTCTTGCATATTTCCACTGAGATATGCTTCCCAGTGTACCTTGTGTTAAGCAGTGTTGGGCAAGTTACTTTTAAAAAGTAATTAGTTACAGTTACTAGTTACTTCTTCCAAAAAGTAACTAAATTAGTAACTCAGTTACAGATTTTAAAAGTAACTAGTTACTTATGAAAGTAACTATTGCGTTACTTTCAAGTAAAATTAAATTTTAAATGCTCAAATGTGACCCCACCTCTACCCCTCTTTAACGGAACTTAAAATACATGTGCATGTTCAATTATTTATGATAAATTTGAATATTATAATGAAATGGACACTTAATACAATACATTATTAACAGAAACATGAAACATTGTACACGCATCTAAAAAAAAAAATGTTGCTGTGGGACAAAGTGAGACTAGCCTCCAATCAAACGCCATGTATGTAGATATTATGTTTATATAGTGGATCAATGCAAATAACACAATAGATGTTTTGGAAATTTTGATATTTATTGCCCCTCAACAGGCCACAACTGGGCAAAATTAAATTAAGCTTGTTAAGCTCGTCGCCATACCTGTCTCTCGTTGACTGACTGGCTTGTGTTGTTCCTTGTGTGTCCTGTCCTGCCCGACTATGCGTTATGATGGGTCGTTCGCAATTCATGAGCGTTAGCCGTTAGTGATGATGGGTCGTTCGCGAATGAGCGTTAGTGATGATGGATCGACTCGTTCGCGAATGAGCTTTTGATGGGTCGTTCGCGATTCGCGAATGAGCCGACTCTAAGAGCCGGCTCTTTTAGGTGAACGTTGGGAGCTGGCTCGCATATCTGAAGAGCCGACTCTATTTTTACAAATTTAGCCTGTAGAAATTAAATAATTATGTAATACAAATTGAAATATTATAGTCAAAGTCATTTAAAGAGCCGTTTGTGAGCCAAAAGAGCCGGCTCTTTTCAGTGAGCTGAGTCAAAAGAGCCGAATGCCCATCACTACTATGCGTGCTTTCGAACACCCGCCCAACTCTACCTCTGATTGGCTTACAATGACATTTTACTCTACCTTATAGCCAATCGTCAGCATTTATGCGCTTGTCTCGTGCTCTGCCCACTAACCAAGGAAGAACAGTAAAAAAAGTATTTGCCTCTCGCTCAGAGATCTAGTTGGTCTGATGAAAAAAAAAACAGCTTCATCAGTTATAGTAACGCGCCGCATTTTTTGGCAGTAACGGTAACGGCGTTATTAAGATGAGAAGAGTAATCAATTAGATTACTCGTTACTGGAAAAAGTAATGCCGTTAGTAACGGCGTTATTTATAACGCCGTTATTCCCATCACTGGTGTTAAGTAGGAGTCCTTCCTCCGTGCTAGTCTCACGACAGGGAGCTCAGACTTACGCAGGGCACTGGAAGACAGCCGAGGTGACGTGATTAGACTGGGAACCCCATTCGTCAGTCACTGACGTAACTCGAAGTGACTGAACGAAAGGGAACGTCTCCGTTACGTATGTAACCCTTGTTCCCTGAGGAGGGAACGGAGACGTTACGTCTCCCTGCCACTTCCGCTGTACCTCTGGAACCGCCTGAGTTCAGTCTAGGCTCCTCAGCAGGTAACATAACTGCATATTGCCAGCACACTTCCCTATATACCCACGAAGTAGGGCGGAGTTACGCTATGCAAATTCCGCAGACCCATGGCATTTCCTTGCCATTGGCTCGTTTTGTAATACTCGAAGGTGATAGGCTTTCTAAGCGAAACCCCATTCGTCAGTCACTGATGTAACGTCTCCATTCCCTCCTCAGGGATCGAGGGTTACATACGTATCCGAGACGATCATCGGCATAATCGTGGAAATTAATTCCAAGTTTTCTTATAATATTACCAAGTGGCAGCATATACAGTATATTAAAAATAGCAGTGGGCCTAACACAGATCCTTGCAGCCTTTCGTAATTTTCTGACGTTATCTTCCCCATTTAAAAAGACAAAATGGTAACGGTCTGATAGGTACGATCTAAACCACCTTAATGCCTGTCCCTGAATACCAGTGTAATTTTGAAGTCGATCTAAGAGTATTTTATGATCTATAGCAGGGGTCGGCAACCTATTTGTCATAAAGTGCCATTTTTAAGTTTCGGAGTTCATCACTGTGCCATAAACCCCAATGTATAAATAAACATAAACATATTTTAAGTATTCATAATGGCTAACACAGAAATAGTGCCGAAATTAAAATGTTTCTCATGAAATTTGTTTTAGATTTGTCATCTTTGTTTTCAGGCCTAAATTAGACTTTGAAGAACAGATTGGACCTGGTCATTCGTGTTTTTACTGACTTCTTTCAGTTTTGTTAAAAGTGTTACACTTCCACTTGGCAACATAACTGCATCTCACTACTTTTAATGAAGACAACTGTGTGTTGAGCTTCAGAATGTAAGCTAAACTTTCAGTCAGTGGTGGACAGTAACGAAGTAAATGTAATTCGTTACTGTACTTAAGTAGCTTTTTTTGCGTATCTGTACTTTACTGAAGTATTTCAATTTGGGGAGACTTTTACTTTTACTCCACTACATTTCAAAGTCAAATATCTTACTTTTTACTCAACTACATTTTCAAAATCAGTCGTTCCTTTTTATTTATTAGTGGATAAAAACGTAACTGGTCAAACGAGACACCAATCACAGTACAGCGCGCGCGCTTTGTTTTGAACTTGAATTGGCGGTATCTAGTAAGTGCGAACCAGAGCAGTTATGAGAGTTGCGAACATAGACGGTTGCGACACAGTAGCTGTGTGCGAAACCGCTCACTCGTTCACTCATTCACTAATCCCTATATAGTGTATGGCATTTGAGTGCACTATATCTGCAAGGAGTGAACAAAATGAAGTGAGTGAATTCGGTTAGGTGTGTGTGTGTTTGTGTGTGTACACAGGCGTAATTTCCTAGTATGGGGACAGGGGAGGACATGTCCCACTTTTCAAAATCCCTTTTGTGTCCCCCACTTTCATGTTCGTTGTTTATGATTTATTTATCCGCACGCCGTCATCGCCACAGAGGAGCAGGAGATAGCCTGTGCCAATGCGCGCGTACGCGTCCAGGTCTGTCTGTCACGGTTGGTAAATCCTATGTCTCCTTCTTGTCTCGTGTTTCTGTTGTTGTATGTGTGTGCGCTGATCAGAGGGGTGTGGCCGCTCATCAGCGCTCGTTCAGCAATCACTCATTACCTCATCACCAGCTGCAGTCTATCCATTCCTGTGTATATAATCTCATCAACTTCTCATCTCCATTGTCAGATCGTTGTTTGTTGGTGTCCGGTGTCTGATCCCCTCTACGTTCCAGTTATCCTTCCTTGTTCCTGTCTGTTTCCCGTGGATGTTCTGGATTCGTCTCGTTGATCGTCACTTCTCATCACTTCCACTTCTGTTACATCTGACCATCGAGTCCCTGCGCCGCTAGCCTGTTGCCCTTGGACTGTGTCTGTACTCTTCCTAATAAACTGCTTAACTTGCACTTGCTTCCGAAGTTTATTCCGTAACAGAACGATCTGACCCAAAGATGGAAGCAGCGAGTGGCACTTCAGAAAGCTTGGAGGATTTTGTCAACCACAGCAGACAGCGTATGGAAAATCAAGAGAGAAACATCAATGACACAGCTCGCGCTGTTCAGGCGTTAGTGGCGCAGGTGTCCGGGCTCACCCAGCAAGTCCAACAGCTGCGCGTTCCCACTGCGCCGGTCCCACCGCCGTTTCCCCAAATACCACCAGTGGACCCCTCCCAGTCGGAGCCCCGCTTACCAGCCCCGGAGACATTCTCAGGTGAACCCAATTTTTGTCGAGCTTTTCTAACTAGATGCTCCATGCACTTCTCTCTACAAACTAGAACCTTCCGTGAGGAAAAGACCAAGGTGGCCTTTGTATTGACGCTGCTGACTGGGAGAGCGGCGCTATGGGGAACGGCGGTGTGGGAGAACCAGGACGACTGCTGCACCTCGTTCCAAGCGCTCTCCGACGAAATGAAACGTGTCTTCGACCGGGCATTGGTGGGGAGAGAAGCAGCCAGAATGCTGGCCGATTTGCGGCAAGGACAACGATCCGTATCGGACTTCTCTATTGAGTTTCGTACTCTAGCGGCGGAGAGCCAATGGAACGAGGAGGCGCAGTGGGACATGTTCCTGCATGGGCTGGCTGACCGCGTCCAAAGAGAGATATATGCTTTGGACTTACCCCCCAAACTCAACGATTTAATCGCTCTAGCATTGAGAGTGGACGCCAGGCTGTCTCGAGTGGATCGGAGAGTAGCCAATTATCGTTCTTCGGTGGAATCCGAGGATCAACGCACTGGAGGTGGGGACGCGGTCAGCCCCGTTTACGATCCCGAGCCCATGCAGGTGGGTCGAGCCCGGCTTTCCCCGGGAGGAGAGGGAGAGGCGGAGATCCCAGGGCCTTTGCTTGTACTGTGGAGGAAAGGGACACTTCGCCTATAACTATCCGTTAAAAGGCCCAGCCCGATAGTAAGTATGAGGCTACTATCGGGTGGGATCTCCGCCGAGAAGACCTCATCGACATCGACTCTCCTTCCGGTTAGACTCCGATGGTCCAACCACCGTCACGACTGTCACGCACTTCTGGACTCGGGCGCCGAAGGTAACTTCATGGATCACACCTTTGCACTCAACCACCAAGTCCCCCTCAAACCCCTCTACCATCAGATTGCAGTACACGCCCTCAACGGCCAAGAACTCCCCACTATATCTCTGGTCACTGAAGATATCACCCTCATCACGTCAGGCAACCACTCAGAAACTATCTCCTTTTATATCCTGGACACTCCACTTGCACCCATTGTTCTTGGTCACCCATGGCTCACTCGTCACAACCCCAAAATAGACTGGCAGCTCAAATCAGTAGCGGCGTGGAGCAGTTTTTGTCATAAATCCTGTCTCGTATCTGCCTGTCCGTCTGTTTCTGTTCATGTGTTACAGGAGGAGACCGTGGATTTATCTAGCGTGCCCACGGAGTATCGGGACCTGAAGGAGGTGTTCAGTAAGTCTCGGGCTGATTCTCTTCCTCCACATCGTCCCTATGACTGTGCTATAGAGTTACTGCCAGGTACGTCTCCGCCTAAGGGCAAGTTATATTCACTCTCTGTCCCAGAGAGAGAGGTCATGGAGAAATACATTTCTGATTCTCTAGCAACGGGATTCATCCGCCCTTCCTCTTCTCCAGCGGGGGCGGGGTTCTTTTTTGTGGGGAAGAAAGATGGATCGTTGCGACCTTGTATTGATTACCGGGGGTTGAACAACATCACGGTAAAGAATACTTATCCTTTGCCTTTGATGTCTTCAGCCTTCGAGAGGTTGCAAGGAGCATCTATCTTCACGAAATTGGATTTAAGAAATGCTTATCATTTGATCCGCATCAGGGAGGGGGATGAGTGGAAGACCGCTTTTAACACCCCTAGAGGGCACTTTGAATATTTGGTTATGCCGTTCGGCCTTTCCAACTCCCCAGCGGTCTTCCAAGCACTTATCAATGACGTTTTGCGAGACATGGTCGATCAATTCATATATGTCTACCTGGATGATATATTGATTTTTTCATCGTCTCTCCAGGAACACGTGCAACACGTCCGACAAGTGCTTCAGAGGTTGCTAGAGAATGGGCTTTTTGTCAAGGCGGAGAAATGCGTGTTTCATGCACAGTCTGTTCCTTTTCTAGGTCACATCATCTCGGTTGAGGGAATGCGCATGGATCCTGACAAGGTTAAGGCTGTGGTAAATTGGCCAAGTCCAGATTCCCGTAAGGTCCTACTGAGGTTTCTGGGGTTTGCCAATTTTTACCGGCGTTTTATTCGCAATTTCAGCCGACTAGCCGCGCCTCTGACCGCCTTGACCTCCCCCAGAACGACGTTCAGGTGGTCAGACGCAGCAGAAGCTGCGTTTGCCAAACTGAAGGGTTGCTTTGTTTCAGCCCCCATCCTGATAACCCCTGATCCTTCACGTCAGTTCGTGGTGGAGGTCGATGCGTCAGAGGTGGGGGTAGGTGCAGTGTTATCCCAGCGCTCTCCTTCAGACGACAAGATGCACCCTTGCGCGTTTTTTTCGCATCGTCTATCCCCTGCCGAAAGCAATTATGACATTGGCAACAGAGAGTTGTTGGCGGTCAAGCTAGCATTGGAGGAGTGGCGCCACTGGTTAGAAGGGTCGGGGGTACCTTTTATCGTCTGGACCGATCACAAAAATTTGGAATACATTCGTACGGCTAAAAGACTTAATTCCAGGCAGGCTCGGTGGGCTCTTTTTTCGGACGTTTTGACTTTACTCTCTCGTACCGCCCGGGTTCTAAAAACATCAAACCCGATTCCTTATCGCGCATTTTTGACCGTTCCGATCGCCCGTCTACTCCCGAGTGCATTTTACCAGAGACCCTATTTATCTCAACACTCACATGGGAGGTCGAATCGAAGGTCAAGAAGGCCTTAGAAGGGGTAACGCCTCCGACTCGTTGCCCACCGAATCGTTTGTTTGTGCCGGAGAGTTTACGGTCCAGCGTTATTCAGTGGGGACACTGTTCCAATGTGGCTTGTCATCCGGGAGTTAATCGTACTATGTTTTTAGTCAAGCAACGATTCTGGTGGCCTCTCATGGCTCGTGATGTTCACAGTTTTGTATTGGCCTGCTCAGTTTGTGCCACGGGTAAAACTTCCAATCGACCTCCAGATGGGTTACTCCAACCGCTGCCGGTACCTTCGAGACCCTGGTCCCATATCGCACTAGATTTTATCACCGCCCTCCCAACCTCCCAGGGTCACACGGTAGTTTTGACCGTGGTGGACCGGTTCTCGAAGGCTGCCCATTTCATTCCCTTGCCCAAATTACCTTCAGCCAAGGAGACAGCGTTGATTGTCGTTGATCACGTCTTTCGGATTCATGGCCTCCCGACAGACATGGTTTCTGACAGGGGACCCCAATTTGTGTCCAAATTTTGGCGAGAGTTTTGTAAACTTCTGGGGGCGACTGTCAGTCTGTCCTCTGGGTTCCACCCCAGAGCAATGATCAAACTGAGCGAGCCAACCAGGATTTGGAGCGAACGTTGCGATGTTTAGTGTCCAAGAATCCTTCCTCTTGGAGTCAGCAACTGTCTATGGTGGAGTACGCCCACAACACGTTGCCGGTGTCATCCACGGGCCTATCTCCATTTGAGTGTAGCGTAGGTTACCAGCCACCTATTTTTCCTAGTCTGGAATCCGAAGTCGCGGTCCCCTCTGCCCACGCCTTCGTCCAGAGGTGTCACCGCACTTGGACTAGAGCCCGTGAGACTCTACTCCAAGTGGGGGCGCGCACCAAGACCAAAGCCGATCGCCACCGGCGGAGGCCTCCCGTATACGTCGTCGGTTCTAAAGTGTGGCTTTCTACCAAGGACATTCCTCTCCGCTCCGTTTCGAATAAGCTCGCACCTAAATTCATTGGCCCGTTTTCTGTCACCAAAATTATTAGTCCGGTGACAGTCCGCCTGAATCTTCCTCCAGTGTACAGGAGGATTCATCCCGTCTTTCATGTATCTAAAATTAAGCCCGTTTTTTTTTGCTCGCATTAATCCGCCAGCCCCGGTTCCCCCCCCGCTGCGTCTCGTAGACGGGGAACCCACTTATTCGGTCAATCGTGTTCTGGACTCGAGACGGAGGGGACGCGGATTCCAGTACTTGGTGGACTGGGAAGGTTACGGTCCGGAGGAGAGAAGTTGGGTACCTGCTAGAGACATCCTGGATCACTCCCTTATCGATGATTACAATCGGCAGGTAAGGGAGTCTGGGAACGCCAGGAGGCGTTCCTAGGGAAGGGGGTACTGTCACGGTTGGTAAATCCTATGTCTCCTTCTTGTCTCGTGTTTCTGTTGTTGTATGTGTGTGCGCTGATCAGAGGGGCGTGGCCGCTCATCAGCGCTCATTCAGCAATCACTCATTACCTCATCACCAGCTGCAGTCTATCCATTCCTGTGTATATAATCTCATCAACTTCTCATCTCCATTGTCAGATCGTTGTTTGTTGGTGTCCGGTGTCTGATCCCCTGTACGTTCCAGTTATCCTTCCTTGTTCCTGTCTGTTTCCCGTGGATGTTCTGGATTCGTCTCGTTGATCGTCACTTCTCATCACTTCCACTTCTGTTACATCTGACCATCGAGTCCCTGCGCCGCTAGCCTGTTGCCCTTGGACTGTGTCTGTACTCTTCCTAATAAACTGCTTAACTTGCACTTGCTTCCGAAGTTTATTCCGTAACACTGTCGCGTCCACACCATACTTTAAACGTCCACGTCCACAATCTAAAAATACCTCACTGAAAGTTTTAATGAGCAGGTATCGCGCTGGTATTCAAGGTATCGGTATTCAAGCGCTAAAGAGAACTGGATTCTGGCGCGCTGTCTGTGTGTCGTGTGCGTGTGCGTCAGGACAATCCAGTTCTCTCAATCCAGTTCTCTTTCGCGCTTGAATAATAACACACGCATTTATGCCAAAATGTCAGTTTTGTCAATTGTATCCTCACAAGAACAGTCTTAAATGAGTTAAATAAAAATCTTAAATGAAAGTCAAGAGTAAATGAGAAAATTAATGCGTAAGATCCTGTCATCAGCGACAGATCTTAAAGGGACAGCAGCCAATTCTGTCTATCAGTAAAGTTAAGCAAAGAACAAAGGGGAACAGAGCAAATTACTCACTGATCTCGTCTAAAGAACGTTTGTAGCTTTAATAAGGATTATAATTTATGCAGGGCAGACTATTTGATAACCTTATTCAATTTCTGTATATTTCATACCTGTTAGACAGGAAGTGCACAGGTAAATATGACATTTATTATGGGTTTATGTGAGGATTGTTTAAAGTTCACTTAAATTAAAAGTTTTATTTTTGAAGCCTAATAAATGTTTCAAATTTGGGGGGGGGGGCCCTTTTCATGGGAACATCAGTAGCTATATTAATATCAGTGATACTGGCCTTCATTCATAAAAATATGCTATTAAGCAATTATTTAAAATATACTGTCTTTATGTTGTTTTTACATTACAGTGTAAATTGGGTCTCACATAATTTCATTCATTTTAACATTTTTGATTTATAAAATGATTATCTCAAGCCTTGGCAATCGGCCCCTATTAAACAATAAAAAAGTGAGACATCTTTTTGTTATACATAGTTTAGTAGCCTTCTTTTATTTTTGGCAGAATTTATCATTATAATCAACTTTTTGATTGGATTTTGATAATCAATTTATTTCCTGGATTTTGTATCACCATAGTCCCTAAATGTATGTAAATGCAGGAAATGGGAATCAAAACGAAAAAAAAAGTTTCCCCATTTTGTGTCTCCCCCACTTCCCAAACCAAAGTTACACCCTTGTATATGTATATATATATTTAATGGCGTTGTGCAGGTTTATGTGAATGTATCATAACTTTAGGATGTTAATAATTATGACCATATACGCTAGAGAAAAATATATACAGTAAATACTGTAAATGTATTATACCTTATGGGAACAGTCTCCTTCCCTCCAAAATTAAACACACAAAAATGTATTCAATTCATATATATATATATATATATATATATATATATATATATATATATATATATATATATATATATATATATATATATATATATATATGACTAATTAATGTCATTTTGTTTATAGATTGGTGTGCCAAGAGTGACATTAGTCTTCACGTAGACTGAGTTAAGCAAGAGTCTTGTGACAAATTATAATAGGACATTATAGCCATAAAAAAAATCATAGTAGCTACTTGGATACTTAAGTATATTTGAAGGCAAATACTTTTGTACTTTTACTCAAGTGAATGTTTAAAGGCAGCACTTCTACTTTTACTTGAGTAATATTTTACCTTAAGTATCTGTACTTTAACTCAAGTACATGGTATGTGTACTTCGTCCACCACTGCTTTTAGTTTCATTTGCGCCAGTTTGCACGTCGGCTTGCTGAAGAGATGCGTGTTGCAGTAGCGCTGTCAAATCTATAAACCGGGAGCCGTTATAACACTCGCATGTTTTTTTATTTTATTTTTTTACCAATTTGGGAGGAGTAAAATTTACATTTGTGACTTCAACAAGCATATATAATGCATATATGCATTTTGTTCATTTTCATCTGGAATATGTAAAAGTGTGCTATGAACGCATGAACGGAGTTTCCACATGCATCGCAGTCATTTTAATATGTATGGAATGTTTAATAAGGACTCTATACACTTGGTTGAAATTTATAGCATTAACTATTTACAGCAGAACGAGCTTTAAGGTGTCAGTTGGATAACTTGTTTGCGCTGATGCGCAGTGGTCAGCGCGACCACTCTGACCAATGGTTTGTTAGAGCTGCACGCTTTCATTGACTTGTGCAGTTTAATACTCACACTTTAATACTATTAATAACTCCTAACTTAATAAAACAAGCTGTTACTACAAGGAATTATTACAATATGTAGATCTGTATATAGGTGGGAGGTAGGCTACTTTATCTGAATGAAATACATACACACCCCTCTCGCGCTTGCTTGCGTGCCAGCGATTAACCCTCTGCGTGCCAGTGTTGGCACGCGTGCCTTAGGTTGCCGTGTCGAACGCAGCAATAAGATCAAGTAAAACTAGTATTGAGATGCAGCCTTGGTCAGAAGCTAAAAGTGAGTCATTAAAAATTTTAATGAGTACAGTTTCTGTGCTATGATGGGGCCTGACTGAGATTTTTCATATATATATATATATATATATATATATATATATTTTTTTTTTTTTTTTTTTTTTTTCAAGAAGGAGCACAATTGAGCGGACACAATTTTTTTCTAGTATTTTAGACATAAAAGGAAGATTTGAAATGGGTCTGGAATTTGCTAATTCATTTGCATCTAACTGTGGTTTCTAAATGAGACGCTTAATAACTGCCAACTTAAACGGTCTTGGGACATGACCTAGAGATAAAGACGAGTTAATAATATTAAGAGGCTCTTCTGCTACAGTCTTTAGCCTCCTTGTTAGAGCACCCGCCTCCCATGTGGACGGGCCCAGGTTCGACTCCGCTTAGAGCAGGTGGTTTTAACTGGAGGGGCTACAGTTGCACCCAAAATTTCATCCAGGTTGTTGTAGAAGGGACAGGAATCCATAATTTCAGTGGACTCCCCACTTTTGTCATGGGTGCTCATGTCCTTCTGTCATAGTATTTTTTTTATTTTTTTTTACTTTTATATGGCTGTGTAGTGCTGTTCTGTTATAGCCTCTTTTAGGGTTGAGTGATATGGCAAAAATATCATATAACAATTTTTTTCAGGAAAATCATGATTCATGATTTCATCACAATTCTTTTCATGTTTATGTTACTATTTTGCAAGTGACTGAGCAATACAGCCAAACTAATTTCCCTATTTTAAAAAACGTAGCCTTACAAAGTAACAAAATATAACAGAAAAAAGAAAGACAAACCATGTAGGCAATATAGTGGGCGAAAATAAAAAACGTCTCAGGTTTCGACTGTAACCTATGTTCCCTGAGAACAGGGAACGAGACAATACGTCATCGACGTTATTGGGAACGCCTCAGGTGTGACAGGTGTCTGAAATCAAGTATCAACTCACAGCAATCATGTTGACCGGCGACAACCCGTGCATCATCAGCTCGAATGATGAGCGCGTCAATCTGGATGTATAAAAAGTGCGCCTTGAAACCGTGACAACATCCTATCGTCTGAAGGGACTGTTGCAGGCAGGCCCCGAGGTATCGCAGGGAGACGTATTGTCTCGTTCCCTGTTCTCAGGGAACAGGGGTTAAAGTCGTAACCTGAGACGTTCCCTTTCGAATGGAACTCAACAATACGTCATCGACGTTATGGGGAACGAAATACCCACGCCGCCATACTGAGGGGAGTGCATGCCCAATGGCAGTGACAACTGTCATCACCAGTAATACAAAGGACACTAAAAACCACTCACCCTAGGTCACGTTGGGCTGTCAGTGACAGCACTCCCTACCGGTCATAGCCCAAGCTAATGAACCGAGAAAACTGCCAGAACATAGTTCATGGGAGGTATATCTGGGCCAGCTCAAAGGCTTAGGACCAACTTCCAAATAGAAGGGGTCCCTTCCAGGGAGTGTGGCTAGGGGACTCAAGGGACTCCCAGCCAGTCACTATACAGGAAAACATGCCTCCTGACATGCCACCAGGCATGCTCTATACTAAGACGCACAGTCTGGCCATTGCCTGTCTGTCTGAGACAGAGCCTCTGGAAACTCCCTTGGAAAAGGCGTTCAAAACTGAAGGCCTTCAAAGCTGGCAGAAACCATTCAGTTCCGGATCACAGAGACGGGACCACCTGGAGAGTGTAACTCAACCTCAAGAAATGACGGAAGTCGTCCACTCAATCCATGGGCCTACCCAGTGCTCGTCCTGAACACTGAGGAAGTAAGAGAGGGATCAAAACCAGGAAGGTCTGCTGGGGCCAAAGACCTGATTACCCCCTATGTGGGGAGCTCCAGTACCTGAGAGCTCACATCAGGAAAGGCCGGTGAGGCCTGTAACCTGGCGACCACCGCATGTGGGAGCTCATAACCAGGAAGGCCGGGTGAGGCCTGTAACCTGGCGACCACAGCATGTGGGAGCTCATAACCAGGAACGCCGGGTGAGGCCTGTAACCTGGCGACCACCGCATGTGGGAGCTCATAACCAGGAAGGCCGGGTGAGGCCTGTAACCTGGCGACCACAGCATATGGGAGCTCATAACCAGGAAGGCCGGGTGAGGCCTGTAACCTGGCGACCACAGTGTGTGGGAGCTCATAACCAGGAAGGCCGGGTGAGGCCTGTAACCTGGCGACCACAGCATGTGGGAGCTCATAACCAGGAAGGCCGGGTGAGGCCTGTAACCTGGCGACCACAGCATGTGGGAGCTCATAACCAGGAAGGCCGGGTGAGGCCTGTAACCTGGCGACCACCGCATGTGGGAGCTCATAACCAGGAAGGCCGGGTGAGGCCTGTAACCTGGCGACCACAGCATGTGGGAGCTCATAACCAGGAAGGCCGGGTGAGGCCTGTAACCTGGCGACCACAGTGTGTGGGAGCTCATATCAGGAGGCCGGTGAGGCCTGTAACCTGAGACCCAGAATATGGGAGCTCATAACCAGGAAGGCCTGATAAGGCCTGCAACCTGACAACCATACCACGTGGGGGCTACATTAGAAAGTACATGAAACAAAAGTGCATGTACTTAGTCATTCTGAGTCCAGAAAAGGCCTGGATCAGAATGAAGAAGTTAGCCAGAAAGGCGTCTGTCGTAGCATATTTTGACGAGATCTAGAGTGGGACCCGAGGTGAAAGACTTGGGTCTGGACCACATAGAAAGGGACTGAAGCGTACAGCGCATGACCCTTACCATAAAAATGGATTTTAGAAAGTACACAAGATGTTCCATCATGTGACTTACCATAAGTATGGTTTTGACATAACCAGGAAGGCCGAGGGGGCCTGAAGCCTGGTGACCACTGAATGTGGGAGCTCAAAACCAGGAAGGCCGGCGAGGCCTGTAACCTGACAACCACAGTAGGAGGGAGCTCATATCAGGAAGGCCTGACAAGGCCTGTAACCTGACAACCACACCATGTGGGGCTACTTCCAGATAGGCCATAAATATGGATTTTAGAAAGTACATGAAACAAAGTGCATGTACTTAGTAATTCCGAATCCAGGAAGGCCTGGATCAGAAAAAGGCGTCTGTCGTAGCTAACCTTGACGACAGGACGCATCTAGAGTGGGACCCGTGGTGAAAGACCTGGGTCTGGGCCACATAGGAAGGGACCGAAGCATACAGCGCATGACCCTTACCATGAAAATGGATTTTAGAAAGTACACAAGATGTTCCGTCGTGTGACTTACCATAAGTATGGTTTTAACATAATCAGGAAGACCAGATGAGGCCTGTAACCTGATAGTCAAAATGTTTGGGAGCTCACATTCAGGAAGGCCTAATGAGGCCTACAACCTGGAAGGTGAAAGCTCACAACCACACCCTAGTGACCACAGTGAGTGGGAGTTCACATTCAGGAAGGCCTGGTGAGGCCTGAAGCCTGGTGATCACTGAATGTGGGAGCTCATAACCAGGAAGGCCGGTGAGGCCTGTAACCTGACGACCACAGTAGGTGGGAGCTCATATCAGGAAGGCTGGTAAGGCCTGTAACCTGATACCCAGTATTTGGGAGCTCATAACCAGGAAGGCCGGTGAGGCCTGTAACCTGGCGAGCACAGTAAGTGGGAGCTCATATCAGGAAGGCCGGTGAAGCCTGAAACCTGACAACCACAGCATGTGGAAGCTCATACTCAGGAAGGCCGGGTGAGGCCTGTAACTTGGCGACCACAGTATGTGGGAGCTCATATCAGGAAGGCCGATGAGGCCTGTAAACTGGCGACCACAGCATGTGGGAGCTCATAACCAGGAAGGCCTGGCAAGGCCTGTAACCTGGCGACCACAGCATGTGGGAGCTCAAAACCAGGAAGGCCGGGTGAGGCCTGTAACCTGGCGAGCACGGAAGGTGAGAGCTCATATCAGGAAGGCCTGTGAGGCCTGTAACCTGGCGAGCACAGAAGGTGGGAGCTCATATCATGAAGGCCGGTGCGGCCTGTAACCTGGCTACCATAGTATGTGGGAGCTCTTATCAGGAAGGCCGGGTGAGGCCTGTAACCTGGCTACCACAGTATGTGGGAGCTCTTATCAGGAAGGCCGGGTGAGGCCTGTAACTTGGCGACCACCGTGTGTGGGAGCTCATATCAGGAAGGCTGGTAAAGGCCTAAAACCTGATACCCAGTATTTGGGAGCTCATAACCAGGAAGGCCGGTGAGGCCTGTAACCTGGCTACCACAGTATGTGGGAGCTCTTATCAGGAAGGCCTGGCGAGGCCTGTAACCTGGCGACTACCGTGTATGGGAGCTCATATTCAGGAAGGCCTAGTAAGGCCTGTAACCTGAAACCCAGTATGTGGGAGCTCATAACCAGGAAGGTCGGTGAGGCCTGTAACCTGTCGACCACAGTATGTGGGAGCTCATATCAGGAAGGCCGGTGAGGCCTGTAACCTGGCGACCACAGCATGTGGGAGCTCATAACCAGGAAGACCTGGCGAGGCCTGTAACCTGGCGACCACCGTGTGTGGGAGCTCATATTCAGGAAGGCCTAGTAAGGCCTGTAACCTGAAACCCAGTATGTGGGAGCTATTAACCAGGAAGGCCGGTGAGGCCTGTAACCTGGCGACCACAGTATGTGGGAGCTCATATCAGGAAGGCCGGTTGGGGCCTGTAACCTGATAACCACAGTATGTGGGAGCTCATATTCAGGAAGGCTGGATAAGGCCTGTGACCTGACATATGGAAGCTCATAGCCTGGAAGGCCTGGTGAGGCCTGTAACCTGGCGACCACATGTGGGAGCTCAGCTCACCTTACAATTCTACATTACCTTTGCTTGCCAAACATGTCCCCGGCTCTGTACAGGAGACGAGTTCTGAAAAAGAAGAGAAAAATGTTATTTGCGCAGAAAAAAAACATTTTCACTCAACATAAAACCTGCAGCGTGCGAAATGAAGCACACCAGGACTCAAGAACTCAGAAACCTGAGTTCTACTGCTTCACAATGGTTAAGAGACAAGATCCAGGGAGGTGATGTCTAACGTTCAGTCCGAGAACGTTTACTCTGGATCACCTCCCTGAGATCCTGCCTCCCGCGGGAGTTATGCCTCCTGCGCGCCCTGCTCCCCCTGCTAGGAGAAGGGGATGCACAGGAAGCGACACTGGCCTTCTGAGTCTGTCTGTGATCCTCAGACCACAACGGACCATGCCCTCCCGGCTGCCTGGGCTGGGCCGAGGACCTCCGCGGCATGCAGCTCTTAAATGCCGCAGAGCGCGCCCACGCCTCCCTGAACTTATCGACCACAGTCTCAACGGAAGGTCCGAAAAGCTCAGAAGGCGAAACCGGCGAATCGAGGAGAAAGGCTTTTTCTTTCTCCCCGATGTCAGCCTGGTTGAGCCACAGAAGCCTCTCCGTGGCCACCATAGCCGCCCGATGTAATCTTAAGCGGCTTGGATGGCAGGGTCGGGGCTCCCAGTGACGAAGACCGATCAGAGGCGAGATAGTTAGCCAACGTCTCGACCGGCAGCATCGACACATTCCCGTGCTCCGCGGCCCCATCCACAGCAGCGAAACTAGCCTGCTGATGTAGATGAAGACGCGCGGAGAACGGGTTCTTCCATGCCCTCTCGATCTCAAAATGGAGATTGGGAAGGAATGGAAGGCTCGTCCGAGCTGGTGGCTTATGGGTAGGAAGGAACCGATCGTCCAAAACACCACGAACAGGTTCCTCCCGGACGCGCCTCCACTGCAACTGCAATCTGTTGGTGGCGCGCCCCATAACATCCACCAAATCAGCGTACACTGGGCAGGACGGCTGAGATGGTTAAGTCCTAACCAGACTGATATCATCAGAAGCCGACTCATGCCCGGCCCAAAGAGAATCAGTCACAGATCCATCAGAAAGAGAAAGAACCTCCTCTACAACGGCCCGTAACTCATCCTCGTCAGCTGGCAGATCATCCGCGAGGGTAACGCCCCTCTCCAGCTGATCTGCCAGCTCCATCTGAGAGCCCCACGAGCTCACGCGCCGTTGAGCCTCAGCCCGAGCGGGACCAACACCGCGGGGTTCAGATGCCGCGCCCACTTCCCTCGAGAAGTGGGACAGACGAGAACGGAGCGTTTTCAGAGAAAAACGCTCACAGTTTGCGCAGGAAGTTCCCTCGAGAACTCCCCGCGCGTGCTCTTCTCCCAGGCAGAAAACGCACAGATCGTGTGAATCCTCCGGTGTCAAATATCTGGGACACGGGTCGGCACACTTGCGGAAAGTATTTTCCCCTTCTCTGCACGCTTCATTGTTGATTACTCAAAACAGACAAACAGTCCCTGAAGACGAAAAGATGTTGTCACGGTTTCAAGGCGCACTTTTTATACATCCAGATTGACGCGCTCATCATTCAAGCTGATGATGCACGGGCTGTCGCCGGTCAACATGATTGCTGTGAGTTGATACTTGATTTCAGACACCTGTCACGCCTGAGGCATTCCCCATAACGTCGATGACGTATTGTTGAGTTCCCTTCGAAAGGGAATCTTTATTTCATTATTTTATCTTTGTTATTAAAAATAAGATGAACATTACAAATACACAACATAATTTACAAATTAAATAAACAATGCTTTATTTTTTCAGCCACAGTAGGTGTAAAAACAGCACTGTTCAAATAAGAAATTAAATAAAAAAATGTAAAATAAAAACACTACATAGACTTCACTGCATAAATTATACATTGATTCTTATTTAAGCTACTGTAATTCTTCAGTGAAGAGCAGTGAGTGATTTGCTCTTTTGTTGTTGTATTAACATTAAGGACTAGCGGCAGCATGTTTATTATTATGTTGCTGTCACTTTAAGAGCTCATGCAGCACAGATACAGACACGCATCTGATTTTCTCTCAATTGTCTACTTTAACTTTAGACATAACCGACCGTGTTTATGTCAACTTTGTGTGTATTTGCCAGTTTAAACCCAATAAGACGCAAAAGATAACTTAGTTCAGTACTCAAGCGCTGCAGGCTTTTGTTGTACACACGCTTCACGTGATCAGAGCAGCATGCAAATTAAATCTTATGCTATGTTATGTTATGCATTTACCTATGCAAATAATATTTTTTTTTTCGCCGTGTTACTCGATCGCTGCGTTTACATGTGAAGTGAATGAATGTCGTGTTGTACAGTATGTTGGGATGCAGCAGAACTGCAAAAGAATGTACTATAGCACGATAGTATGGTATCAAATTACAAACAGAATCACAAACAAACCGTTTAGCAAATCTATAAACGCAGCCCCTAACGCATTCTTTGTATTATCTACCTGAATGTTAAAATCTCCAACAATCAATGCTTTATCGACGTTGACCAATAGGTCTGAGAGAAAATCGGAAAAATCTTTTAGGAATTTAACAAAGGGTCCTAGAGGTCTATATATGGTAGCCAAAGCAAGGCCTTATCTGAGGCCTAGTCCACAAGGACACGGGTATTTTTATAACCGGAGTTTTTCCTCCTGCGTTTTAAAAAAAAATCCAGTCCACACATGCTCGGTTTTAAAAAAATCACCGTCTACATGAAAACGCAAAAACACGCTATCAAGCGCTATCAAGATGTGTCAAGATATGTCAAGATGTGTCAAGAGATGTCAGCGGCAGACAATCTGACGTCAAACACAGCGGATAACGGCACACACTCTGACTTCGCAAGGAAAAAACCCCGGTTTTACTGTCTACACAACAACACTGCAACCGGCTTTTCTGAAAATCCTCACCCTGGCAGGGGTTTTCAAAAGTGTTCAGTTTCAGTGACCTGATACTGCGTTTCCGTGTGGACGAACGGCCGAACCGCGTAAAAAAAGCCACGGTTATAAAAATACCTGTGTCCGTGTGGACATTTTTTATTTATTTATTTAAACCTTTATTTAACCAGGAAAAGACTCATTGAGATTAAAAATCTCTTTTTCAAGAGTGTCCTGGCCAAGACAGGCATCAGTACTAAACCACATATACAGTACATACAAACATAAAATATACAAAAACACTAGAAACATAAAACAACTGACACAGCAAATCTTTCATAGTCAACCAGAATCATAAAAACACGTTAGGTAAAACATCTGCAGCCAGATGTGGCTGCCTCCATGTCAATCAACAACCTCTTAAAAGCAGCCAATGAGACGAGCTCAGTAAGTTTCAAGGATTTCTGTAAATTGTTCCAAGCAGAGGTAGCCGCAAACTTAAAAGCCTTTTTTCCTAGCTCAGTTCTGACCTTTGGGACAGATAGCAGGAAAAGATTCTGGGAACGAAGATTATAAGTCCCGGTACAATTTATACTGATATAGGTCAAAAGGTAGGATGGAAGGAGACCTAAAATACCCTTGTAGATGAAGATAAGCCAGTGTTGAAGTCTCCATGTTGATAGTGAGGACCATCCAACACGTTCATACAGTTCACAATGGTGAGTGAGGGCTTTCCTACCAGTGATGAACCTCAGAGATCCATGGTATACAGTATCCAGTGCATGTAAACTTTGAGATGACGCATATATAAAACATCACCATAGTCAAGTACAGACATAAACGTGGCAGCGACCAGCCTCTTTCTAGATTTAAACGAAAGGCAGGATTTGATTCTGAAGTAAAATCCTAATTTAAGTTTTAATCTTTTTGCTAGCTGCTGAATATGAAGACTAAAAGAAAGAGATTCATCAATTAAAATACCAAGATACCTGTAGTTAGAAACACATTCAATTTTCATACCCTGGGAAGTAAGGATTGACGGGAGATTTGACTTCGATTTTGAATTTGAAAAAAGCATGACTTTAGTTTTATCTGTGTTTAAAACAAGTTATAATCATAAAGATTCTGTTGAAGCATGTTATAAGCAAGTTGTAACTGGGAGAGGGCCCGGTCTGCGGTGGGTGCAGAGCAATACAATATAGTGTCATCAGCATAAAAATGAAATTTTACATCAGACATGTTTCGATCAATGTTATTTATATAAAGAACGAATAGTAGTGGCCCCAAGACTGACCCCTGGGGCACGCCTTTTGTTATTTGGAGATAGCGAGAAGTACAACCCTCTGCCTGCGCACACTGAGTTCTGTCTGTAAGGTAATTAACAAACCAGCCAACAGTTTTCTCACAAAGCCCAGCCCTATACAGTCTCTGTTTAAGCACTATGTGGTCCACTGTATCAAATGCCTTTGAAAGGTCAATAAAAAGGGCTGCACAATGCTGCTTATTATCCATGGATTCAACAAAGTCATTTAGCGAAACCCCATTCATGGCCTGAGTGTAATAATTAGAACAAGCCCTCCCTTTAAACCTGTGTCCTGTTTTCTGAGTAACATTAAGAATATCTCTATAGATAGATGCAACACCGCCGCCACGACCACTCAGAGGGGGCTCATGTTTATAACATCAAAACTATTATCTGTGATCATTTAATTTACAATGACCGCCTGACACGGGCCTGACAACCAAAGGTGAAGGCTGACCAGCCGCTTCATAAGCAAGTGAGATTGCCTCGACTATCCACTTGCTCATTCAATTCAATTCAATTCAAATTTATTTGTATAGCGCTTTTCACAATACATATTGTTTCAAAGTAGCTTTACAGAAAGTGCATTTCAGAAATGTACATAGAAAAATACAGTTAGTTAATCATGTATTAATTTAGGGCATAACATATCGCCGGCGTTGAGTCGTCTCTTCACAGGCGTTTAGTCATCTCATCGCAGGTGTTGGGGCATCTGAAGTCTCCGTGAGAGGCTGGATACAAACTGGAGCTGACGAACGCTATTTACCTCAGGACTAGCGTCCCGAGATAACAGCAGAAAAGCAGATGGGAAATAATTAGCATAGCTGCTGTTCATAATATTAATGCATTCGATCTGATTCAACAGTAGTATAAAAGGTAAGCATTATGTGAATGCTTGGCTAAAGAGATGCATCTTTAATGTAGTTTTAAACTGGGACAGCAAGTCTGAGCCTCGAACAATATCAGGAAGGCTATTCTAGAGTTTAGGAGCTAAATGTGAGAACGCCCTCCCTCCTTTAGTGGACTTAGATATCCTAGGAATGACCAGAAGCCTCGAATTTAGTGATCTTAAAGAACGCGATGGATTGTAGGGCGATAGAAGGTCCATTAAATACACAGGAGCTAAACCATTTAAAGCTTTATAGGTCAGTAGTAATACTTTGTAATTGATACGGAACTTAATAGGTAACCAGTGTAGAGATGATAAAATTGGTGTTATGTGATCATATTTTCTTGACCTAGTAAGAACTCTAGCAGCTGCATTTTGCACTAACTGTAGCTTGTTTATTGAGGATGCAGGACAGCCAGCTAATAAAGCATTACGTAATCTAGTCTCAAGGTCATGAATGCATGAACTAACTTTTCTGCATCAGAAACAGATCTGGGGACACGCTCAACAGCGCGCTCAACAGCAGCCTTCAAGGGATAAGACGGATCTGAGGACCGTCATTATTTCCAAGAAAGCTGCAAAGAAAAGGCCTGACGTCCGAGGGTGCAGGCCATCAAGGGCAGTTCCCCACCGAAGCAGAGCGGTTAACACCTCTTTTTACGGTGCCCATCTCCCTTCGGTGCCCTCGGGGGACCGTTATGCTAACCCTGCCACCTCGTGTGTTACAGGGCGCAGCGGTCTCCGGCGAGCACATATCTCAGGTGCCACCCGGAAACGTAGTGACCCTGGGATGCCCGCCCCCTCCGAGGAGGGCCCTAGAGCAGTCAGTTCAGTCGTTCCCTGCCGGTTCGCCGTTACAGGGCGACGGGCTGATTGCCCAGCAAATGCTAAATCCAGGAACCAGTCTCGAGAGGCTGGTACCTCTAGTAGAATTCTTGGCAGCGCGAAGCTACTGCCAACTATTTCTTGTTGGGTCCTGCAGACCAAAAGGGGCTTTCATCCCACCGTGGTGAGCCCCGAGCAGGTTCTGTTAATGGAACAAGAGGTGAAAATCCTGTTGGACATAGGGGCCATAGAATATGTACCTCCCTCCAGCAGGGACACCGGGTTTTGCAGCCGGTATTTCATCGTTCCAGAGAAGGATGGGGGGTTGCGTCCCATTTTGATTTTATTAGTTCTGTACGTTTCCGTCATGTAACTAAAGTTAAAAATGTTGAGACAAATCGTGCCACAGATCAGATCCGAGGACTGGTCTGTCATGAAAGATCTCAAGGACGCTTACTTCCATGTGTCTATCCTTCCACAACACAGGAAGTTCCTGAGGTGCGCTTTCGGGGGCGAAGCGTACCAATATCGGGTACTTCCGTTCGGCCTAGCTCTCTCTCCCCGAACATTTACGAAATGTATGGATGCAGCTCTGGCTCCGGACTCCAGGGCCATCCGCATTTTGAATTATATCGACGATTGGTTGATTTTAGCTCAGTCGGAGCATCTGGCGGCTCGGCATCGAGATGTCGTTCTCGCTCACATCAAGAAACTGGGGTTGAGGCTCAATGCCAAGAAAAGTGTGCTATCTCCGCTACAGAGGACCACTTTTCTGGGTGTAATCTGGGATTCGACGACGATGCAGGCACGCCTGTCTCCTGCTCGTATCGCTTCGATCCTCACGGCCGTCAAACAAGCAAAGCTAGGCCAGTCACTCACTGTAAAACAGTTTCAGAGACTGTTAGGTCTGATGGCAGCAGCGTCCAACGCTATACCTTGCGGCCTGCTGTACATAAGACCGTTACAGTGGTGGCTCAGGGCCAAGGGGTTCTCCCCGAGGGGAAACCCGGTCTGCATGATCAGGGTCACGCGACGTTGTCTTCGCGCCCTGGCCATGTGGAAAGAACCTTGGTTCCTATCCCATGGGCCCGTGCTGGTAGCTCCCTGTCGTCAAGTAACGCTAACGACGGATGCCTCCCTCACGGGCAGGGGGGGCGATCATGAGTGGTCGCCCTGCTCAGGGTCTGTGGTGGGACCATCATCTCTCGTGGCACATAAATTGTCTAGAAATGTTGGCAGTGTTTCAGGCTCTGAAACACTTCCTCCCAGACCTGAGAGGCCATCATGTTCTTGTCCGGTCAGACAACACATCGGTGGTCTCCTAAATAAATCACCAGACAGGTCTGCGTTCGCGCCCGTTATACAAGCTGGCTCGCCAGATCCTTCTATGGTCCCAGAGGAAGCTTCTTTTATGGAGGGCGATTTATATCCCAGGGTATCTAAATCAGGGGGCAGACATCCTGTCGAGGCAGGGGCCGAGGCCCGTTGAATGGAGACTCCACCCCGAGGTGGTGGAGCTCCTATGGAAACGTTTCGGTCATGCCGAGGTAGACCTGTTTGCTTCCAGAGAGACATCACACTGTCCACTGTGGTTCTCTCTAAGCCATCCAGCCCCTCTGGGGTTGGACGCTGTGGTACAGGAGTGGCCGAGGTCACGTCTGTACGTATTTCCCCCGATTGCTCTGCTCCCAGGAGTTCTGGAAAGGGTTCGCTGGTACGGGGTCTATCTACTGGTGGTAGCCCCGTACTGGCCGGCCCGAGTATGGTCTGCGGACCTGGTGTCTTTCCTCGTCGGCTCTCCTCTGGAGATTCCGATCAGGAGGGACCCTCTCTCTCAGGCGAGTGGGTCGATCCTTCGCCCCCGCCCAGAACTGTGGAAACTTTGGGCTTTGCCTCTGAGGGGGCCCAGCTCTTAAGTTCAGGTCTCTCAACCGAGGTTGTTGAGACCATCCTCCACTCCAGAGCTCCTTCCACGAGGAAGTTATATGCCTTGAAGTGGAGATTTTTCACTTCTTCGTGTGGAGAACACCAGCTGGACCCAGTTAACCCTCTGGGGTCTGAGGTGTTTTCTGGGTCAATGGAGGTGTTCTGACATGCTCTGACATTTGTGCTTATTTCTGTTACTTGTGACATTTTCATGGCTAAAGTCTTATTACACTGTATTCAGCAAAAACTCTGCTACAATAATATGTCAGCAGCATGTATGTAAAAGTTTGTAGTTTTGAGATAGTGACGTTTATGCATGGTTTGTGAAAAAGCAAAAAAAAAATTCACTGAAATAAGGTCATAAAACCCATACTTATTATTACTTCACAAGACTTTTGAAAATTGTATCACATAGCCTAGAAAATTTGCTCCAAAACTATGTGAAAATCATCCTGACTACTCATTCAGATAAGACAATAAAGTCATTTAAAATTTGTATGACGTGTTTTGTGTAAGAAAGCTTTATGCGAAGGGGCGTGATCTCTCATTAATATGAATGCATTTTACACCTGAGAAAGACAAAGACCCTCCCCCAATGGCCCTATTAGGTGCTATCAGGCCCTATCATCACGAGGAGCCTTGCACAAAAAATGAGATTTTAAAAAGAATGGATTTTTGATTGTTTGGATTTATTTACAACACAACATAATCCAAAGATACATAGCAAAGGACAAAAAAGCACATTATTGAACACATTAACCTAAAGACAGAGACTTGAACAGTCACATAACTTTGTGCCATTCCTGAAACAGTAGCCTACATACCTGTCATTTCCAAGGTGTTTGATTTTTCATTTTACCATGTTCATGTACAGACTCATGTGAATGTTGAAGTCAGCAGGACTCATCCAGTGGCATCTGGTCCCTGTACAAAAAAAAAGAACCAAACTGTGAACATGCTGATATCAAGATAAACTATAGGCTGCACGATTTTGGGAATACATTTTAGATTTTTCTGGTTAAAATTGCGATTTAGAATGTACAAAATACACACACACACAAACATTATATAAAATGAACACCAGGTTGGTTGTGCATTGTAGGCATATACGTGTACTGTAGGCTACACATATGCCTATAAGGCACAACCAACCTGGTGTTCATTTTATGTGTAGGGCTGCATAAAATAGCAATAACAATAGCCTATACCAGGCGGCCTATAAATCGTTAAAAATGAACACTTCACAAACACTAAACTAGAGAAAAATATATGGATCATATGTTACTTCAAATGTTTCCATTCATTATGACGTTATGAAATGAGATTGCCTATTGTTTGGCGTGTTTTGCTTTACAAACGCACAGCGCGACTGACTGAAACTCACAGCATGTGTAGAGAACATTTACTGAAGCAATCGAGCCGCTGCAAACTATGAAACATTATTGTTACCACATATACATATCTAAGTTTGAGCAGATATCCACAAACACAGTATTTAACAGTAAACACTTTTCTAAACATCTTAATATTCACCATATTAGAGTAAACACTCATATAAGATACTTTTATATCATGCTGTGTTTTATTATTCTCGTGTCGTGTACATGTATATAAATTTAAATTAGGCTTCATGTTTTTACTCCAATCTCATTTCACAATGTACGTTTTAGTCTGGCACCAGTTTGACTAGTTGCGCAATGTAAAATGTATATAACAATAACATTATGAGTGGATGTCTTACCTTAAAAATCTTTCTCATCTTCAAATTGCGAAAAATAATTCTTCTATTTCCTCTGAGGTAAATCCAAGGTGCTCAGCACAACACAGCACAAACACAGATTCCAAACTCGATGTAAAGCAGAGGAGTAGGCAACTGAAGTCACTGATTCTTTGTTTTGAGGTGACGAGGGCGTTTTCAGGTCTGCTCCTTCACGTGGATCATTTGAATGTCAATCGCTCTTGCGCGCGTGGGTGTGGTCACATTAGAGTTAATTAGGACGCGTGTGAGAAACTATACATGTCGTTGCTTTCATACTGATTACTTAAACAGAGAATATTTGCTTTTGATATAATTTACATTTAAAAATAGAGATTCCAAGCTTTGTAAAGACATACATTTGAAGTCTGTCTGACAAACATAAGCTGAGTTGCAGATCATTTTCTGTCGTGTTTCAGAATGAACTTCACATTGGGAGAGACGGCAGAATGCGCATAAATGTTAATAAATGTTTATTTTCTTTATTTTACGAAGAACACAACATTTTGTTTTTATCATGAGTGTACACAAATAAAAGAAGACATTTGACAGTTTTGAATTATATATAACACTTATATGTAAAGATCAAAATCAACAGAGTATTTTGAGTCTCTTTTGCACTGATGAGAAAAAAAGTGAGCTGGTATCGCCCGCGATACCGCCGACCCCAGAGGGTTAACTGCCCAGTGGGTGCAGTGCTGGAGTTCCTGCAGGAGCGTTTCTCCTCAGGGCTATCCCCCTCCACACTAAAGGTGTACGTGGCGGCACTAGCTGCTTACCATGTCCCTTTCAGTGGAGTCTCTTTGGGGAGACACCCGCTTATAACACTCCCTAGCTCCGTTCGAGCCCATTGAAGAGGTTCCTGAGAAATTCGTCTCTCTAAAGACTATCTTTCTTCTCGCTATTTCGTCTCTAAAGAGAATTGGAGACGTTCAAGCACTCTCGGTCCCCCCCTCGTGCCTGGAATTCTCGCCTGGTATGGTGAAGGCCTTCCTCCTTCCTAGGCCGGGCTATGTTCCTTGGGTCCCTTCTAATGTTGCTAGACCTATAGTTCTGCAGGCTTTCTGTCCTCCTCCCTTTATGTCGTCAGACCAGGAGAAACTTAATTTACTCTGCCCAGTTAGGGCTTTAGATGCTTATGTCCACAGAGCTGCCCTGTGGAGGAAGTCTGAACAGTTGTTCGTTTGCTTTGGGCCACCCAGGAAGCGGTGTCCTGCATCTAAACAGAGTATGAGCAAGTGGGTGGTTGAGGCCATTTCACTTGCTTATGATTCGGCTGGTCAGCCTTCACCCTTGGCTGTACGAGCTCACTCGACTAGGAGTATGGCTGCTTCCAAAGCCTTATTGTCAGGAGTTTCTCTCCATGTTGTCTGTGATGCGGCAGGCTGGTCCTCACTGCACACATTTGTTAGGTTTTATGACCTTGACCTCAGCTACACTCCAGGGGCGCAGGTGCTCTCGTCCTCTGTGCGCTCTGATTTCACATGACGGGCACTTGCTCTTATGGCGATGTGGGTATTAGCGTTCCCACAGCGTTTGACGCAGCTCGAGTTCCCTTGAAAGGGAACGTCTCGGTTACGTATGTAACCCTAGTTCCCTGAATAGGGAACGAGATGCTGCGTCGTTCTGCCATTCTCCCTGCATGCCCGTGATCAACTTGCTTCAGGCCTATCAGAAGCTGTCACGGTTGTGATTTAGGGGTGCTTTATAGTTTCCTGGTCGATGACATCACCCGCCTATGACGTTCCGTCTCTCCACTTGACTGATTTCATACGTGCTTCAGGACGCACACACGCAGGGGCGTTCCCACAGCGTTTGACGCAGCGTCTCGTTCCCTATTCAGGGAACTAGGGTTACATACGTAACCGAGACGTTTCTTAATGAGAGGTTTTATTACTGCCAGCTTGAATTTTCTTGGAACATGACCTAAAAATAAAGACGAGTTAATAATATTGAGAAGAGGCTCTTCCACTACAGGTAACACTTCTTTCAGTAGATTAGTGGGTATTGGATCTAATAAACATGTTGTTGGTTTAGATGCAATGATAAGTTTATTTAGCTCTTCCTGTCCTATAGTTGTAAAGCGGTGTAGTTGTTCTTGAGGGGCGATAATTGAGGCTGAATCATAAGACACCATAAAAGTTTGTACATTTACAATTGTGTTTCTGATGCTTTCTATTTTCTCAGTGAAGAAATTCATAAAATCATTACTACTATACTGTAATGGAATATTTTACTCTGGTGATGTCTGTTTATTTGTTAGTCTAGCCACGGGGTTAAATAAAAACCTTGGATTATTTTGGTTATTTTCTATTAGTTCGCGGAGATGCTCAGCCCTGGCTGCTTTTAGAGCCTTTTTGTAACGTGACATACTGTCTTTCCACGCGATTCTAAAGACCTCTAAATTAGTTTGTTTCCATTTACGCTCTAAGTTACGGGTTTCTCTCTTGATAACATGCGTAGCACTGTTGTACCATGGTGCCTTAGTTTGCTCTCTAACCTTTTTTAATCTAATTGGTGCAACAATTTCTAATGTACTAGAGAAAATGGTGCTCAAACTGCTAGTCATTGCCTCTAGTTCATCTGTTTGTTTGGGTTCACTGAGCAGCTGAGATAGATCAGGTAAGCTATTTGAGAATCTATCTATAGTGGTTGAAAGGATTGTTCTGCCTGGTCGATAACGTGGCGCAACATGACAAATTTCAGCAGTACGTAGTATGCAAGTTACCATGTAATGATCAGTGACATCATCACTTTGCGGTATAATATCTATATCGATTGGATTGGTTCCATATGATATAATTAAATCTAGTGTATGATTTAGACGATGAGTGGGACCACTGACGTTTTGCTTGACCCCAAAGGAGTTTAATAAATCTGTAAACGCAGCCCCTAACGCATCATTTGTGTTATCTACCTGTATGTTAAAATCTCCAACAATTATTGCTTTATCGACATTGACCAATAGATCTGAGAGAAAGTCTGCAAACTCTTTTAGGAAATCAGCATAGGGCCCTGGAGGTCTATATACAGTAGCCAAGGCTAGAGAAAATAGGTATTTCTTTCTTACATCTAAGAGCATAACATTTAGCACAAGTACTTCAAACGAATTAAACCTTTGACCTGTTTTATGAGTAACATTTAGAATATCTCTATAGATTGTTGCAACACCGCCACCACGACCGATCAGACGGGGCTCATGCTTATAACAGTATCCTGGTGGAGTGGACTCATTTAGACCGAAATAATCATTTGGTTTAAGCCAGGTTTCAGTAAGGCAAAGTACATCGAAACTATTATCTGTGACCATTTCATTTACAATAACCGCCTTAGGTGTGAGCGATCTAATGTTTAGAAGACCTAGCTTTAGAAATTGTTTTTGTTCACTGATATTGAGATTTTCTGGTTTAACTACAATTAGATTTTTCCTAGATCCTACAGTAGATTTATTGTTTGGCCTCACTAAACGAGGAATAGACACAGTTTCTATATAATGTTCTACACTACTTATGATATCAATTAGGCTGGGACAGCAAAGACTGTGATTTGGACTTTGACTTACTAGTCATATGGTGTGTAACGTCTTGGAGATGTTGTCCGACAGAATAGCAGCTCCGATTCTGCTGGGGTGCAGGCCATCAGCACGGTAGAGCCTAGGTCGCTCCCAGAACAGATTCCAATTATTTCCAAAGAGCAGTTTCTGTTCATTACACCATGACATTAACCATTCATTTAATGCAAATAATCTACTGAACCTTTCATGTCCTTGTCGGTACGTGGGAAGCGGTCCAGACACGATGATCGTTGCTTCAGGCGATGTGCTGCATACCGTCTCGATCAGGCTCCTGTAGTCCTTCTTCAGAACCTCCGTCTGCCGCAGCCTGATGTCGTTCACTCCAGCATGCAGCACAACAGCTCCGACGCGCTCGTCACCGTTCAGGATCTCGGGAACCTGTGCAGCGACATCTAGAACACGAGCACCAGGAAAGCAGTGAGTGCGCACCTTACTCATCCTCTGCTTAGATGCACGGTAACCTTTTCTAGGTGACCCGAAACAGACAAATAGTTAATCTGATTTACGCCACAGGGCAGCTCTGTGTACGTAAGCATCCAAAGCCCGAACAGGGCACAGCAGATTAAGTTTTTCCTGATCTGGTGTATTAAAAGGTGGAGGACAAAAGGCCTGCAGCACAATTGGGCCCGTAACATTAGTAGAGACCTTAGGAATATAGCCCGGCCTAGTATGGAGAAAAGCTTTCACCATACCAGGTGCAAATTCTAGGCACGAAGGAGCAACCGACAAGGCTTGCAAATCACCAATTCTCTTGATAGAAGAAATAGCAATGAGAAATAAAGTTTTTAGAGTAAGGTACTTTTCTGAAACCTCTTCAATGGGCTCGAAGGGAGCCAAAAAGCCAGTCCTTCCAGTACAACGGCCAAATCCCAAGCCGGTGCTCTAGTGCGCAGTGCAGGCCTCAGCCTCAGTGTGCCACGAAGAAAACAAATAATGAAAGGATCTCTTCCTAATGATGCACCACCCAGAGGGGTGTGGTAAGCAGATATAGCCGCCACATACACCTTCAAGGTGGAAGGAAATAATCCAGCAGAGAAACGCTCTTGAAAATAATCAAGTACTGTACTAACAGGGCAGTTAACAGGATTCAGTTGGCGTTCTAAACACCAGGCAGAGAACAGTTTCCATTTCAGTGCATAAAGTCTTCTCGTCGAAGAAGCTCTAGATTGGAGTATGGTCTCCACGACCTTGGTCGAGAGACCAGATTCTATGAGCTGGGCCCCCTCAGGGGCCAAGCCCACAGTTTTTTGCACAACTTCAGGTGAGGGTGAAATATAGTGCCCCCTGCTTGGGACAGTAGGTCCCTACTGATCGGAATCTGAGCCGTCCAGAAGGGACACCAGGTCCGAGAACCAAACTCGGGCCGGCCAGCATGGGGCTACTAATAACAGACGGGCCCCTTCCCGGCGAACCCTCTCCAGAACTCCCGGGAGCATAGATACCGGGGGAAAGCGTACAGATATAGCCTCGGCCACACCTGAACCATCGCATCCAACCCGAGAGGAGCTGGGTGAGTGAGAACGATGCGAAAAGGTCGACTTGAGCTTGACCGAAGTTCTCCCAGAGGAGCTTCACCACCTCGGGGTGAAGTCTCCATTCCCCGGACCTCAGCCCCTGCCTTAACAGGACATCCGCTCCCTGGTTTAGATGCCCTAAACTTGATCATGCGAAACGGATTTCCCCTCAGAGATAACCCCTTGGTTCTGAGCCACCACTGCCGGGGTCTCATGTACAGAAGGCCCAACAGTCTCTGAAACTGTTTTACAAGTTGGAAGCATCTTGAACTTGTGTTACTGAACCCTGCGGTTTAGTTGGCGCAGATCTAGAACAGGACGCAACCCCCCATCCTTTTTTGAAACAATGAAGTAACGGCTGTAAAACACTAACTCCCTGCTGGGAGCAGGAATCCTTTCTATAGCCCCCTTTCGTAGAAGAGTATGTACTTCCTGCTCCATAACCAAAGCCTGCTCGGGGTCCACCACAGTGGGGAGGACCACTAGAAATCTGGGCGGACGAGAACCGAACTGAATTCTGTAACCCTTTTCTATTGTATGCAGGACCCAATGAGATATATTTGGCAGTAGTTTCCACACTCCCAGGAATTCTACTAAGGGAACCAGTCTCTCGAGACTGGCCTCTGGATTTGGTCGAACAGCCACTTCGGTGCCCTGTAATGGCGAACCGGCAGAGAACAACCGAACTGATTGTTCTATGACCCTCCTCAGAGGATCGTTGAGATGTGCAGACACCTCGGCACCCTGAAGCGGCGAACCGGCAAGGAACAACTGAACTGACTGCTTTACGACCCTCCTCGGAGGATCGTTTTGGGACACTGACACCCAGGTGCCCTGAAACGGCGAAGCGTTAGGGAACAACCGAAGTGGCAGCGCTGTGACCCTCCTCAGAGAGTCGCCCCCCAGAGGGCACAGAGGAGACACGGATTCTCGAACCCGTCTCTCCCCGGAGGGGACCACCCTCAGAAGTCTGATAGCCTCTGCCTTTTTAGAGATAATGACAGTCCTCAGATCTTGTCTACCTCTAACAGGCTTCGACTGCGACCGCCACCCAGGCCACCAAGAACTCCCTGCGCATCCATGCAGCCTAGCGTGGATAAGAGCCGGGAGAGCAGCAATAATAATTCGAGAATTTATTCTGATTCAAGGGGAATCAGAATGCCATACTGACTGACGAGAGGAGGAGCTTTGGATGGAGGAGGGTAATTAGCTCCTGAGAAACGTGATAAAGCTGCTGATAATACTGAAGGAGGTTGTATATCTATACAGTGATAGGCGTCGTATTCTCATAGGTAGACGTGTATCAGCTGAGAGTCAACTTGGCTAACATGACTTGCCAGAACTGACGCTACGCTTAATTATTTATTCTTGAGATTTACCTTTTTATTTTAGGATAAGCCTATTTTAGGTCATTCATATTCATCTGATGAGTGACAGCTCAACATCAGGATCAACATGTGAGGAATATACTTTAACAGAACCCATGACTGTTTTCATAAATGGGAACAAAAGGCACATTGAGAAAGCAGTATCAGGACGATCCCTGTTACCACTGCCTGAACAAATAAAAAAAAAACATATAACTGTAGGAGACAATTACTGATGGCAGAAGCTGAAACAATAGTTGTCTCTAGGGATGTTTGATTATAAACTCTTATATGCATAGCACTAAATGTAAATTGTGATTATGGTCCTCAACAGGGTGTCAGCTAACGAGAAACTTGTGATGGCAGTCACAAGTTTGTTCTTTTTTAAGATTTAGAGCACCATGGGTGCATAAATAACTCCTCTTAAGAGTTGTTATTCCTTTGGGGGTGGGGGGAAATCCCCCATATGAGAACTGTGCCTGTAACGTAATTGCAAACATGAAACTTGTTTGGAATTTTAAGGAACAAATGTTTATGTATCACCTAATATGAACATAAGATTGCATTAAACAGGTTTCTCTGTGGCATATGGGTTTTTGGACCCTACACCCTTGAGGAAGTACTGTACAAAATCAAAGTGGGAAGTGTGTTAAAATACAATAACGGCTTGCAAATTCAAGGCTAAAATACAAAAACAGTGAATTGAAAAAAACTGTGTTCTTAGCAAAGAGTGTATTGCACTCTTTGTCTGTTTCTGTGTGGAGACCTCAGAAAGCTCTTTAATGTTGTGTCATGGTCTTTTGTTTGCCATAAGATTTTTTCCAGCCTAATGACTTAATATTGCCATATGCTGCTACATAGAACATCTTCCCTTCAGAGATGGCCTGCTAAAGTGTATTTTTATTATATATCTGATAAGAAAGAGGCAAAGTTTATGACAATATCATTGTTAAAATCTCTCTCGATATTCTCTGAGGCACTTAGGAAGTTATTTTTAGTGTTCCCTCGGGCGGACAGACAATTTCTTCCATCAATAACTTCCATTTCCTTTGTATTTGATTAATCCCTTCATCTCTAAGACAGGGAACACAACATTATACACAACTAAACTACTGCATATGGGCTTAATAGAGTAGAGATTACATAACAAATTAATGTATGATTTAATACAAAATATCAGTTCTGTTTTGTGATAAAATCACTGCCAATTAAATTAACTTACACTGAAAAAAAATGATAATTTTGGAACAAATTTTGAAAACTTCTGTAATTCGTTATAGACAAATTTATTTGTTGATCTTAAATTATATTTATGCCATACCATACTTAATCAATATATTTTATTTAGACATAAGCCAAGTTCATGACCAAGTTCAAGATCGTTCATGACGATCATTTGTTCTCAGTTGTCGCTATAGTTACAGCCCTGACGCTTCTCTTCTGCCGTGCTGCAAGAACGCAGTTCCCTTTCGAGAGTGGTAACTTTACATTGCGTAGCTACGCTGCGGGAACTCCTCCCTTCTCCACTTTTGTTGAAATCTTATGGGCTAACGCCAGATTGGAACAGCTGGCAATTGTTGCGAAGTTTGCAAATACAGACAGGCTCTCGGGCAGAATAAAATGCATGGGCGCAACAATTGCGTCAGAAGGCAGGGTTGCGTCAGATGGCAGGGTTTACGCAGTCATTGCCACTTCGGCTGCTGACGCTGTGCTTATGTACATACTAATATGTGTTTATGCCTTTATGTTGCCCTGTATCCTTCAGTGCAACTGGCTATTCTAACTGGCATGCTTCGCGACAATTGGCCAGCTGTTCCAAGCTGGCGTTAGCCCATAAGATTTCAACAAAAGTGGAGAAGGGAGGAGTTCCCACAGTGTAGCTACGCAATGTCTCGTTCCAGCCTCTCAGGGAACAGAAGTTACGATAGTAACCGGAGACTTTATCTCTCAACTAAAAGGGGATTGTTGTGGTGCCTGGTTTCAAGTGTCTGGTCCATTTGTCTGTTTCATTTGCTTATTTTCTATTATTATTTCGAGGCTCGCTCGTGATAACTGGTGCTGGAGCACAAACTACAGGGTGGCTTCATGCGAGGCCTTTCTCGTTTGGTGTTTGAATTGTTTTTTTGTTTTTTTTGTTTTGTTTTTTCCTACTGTTTTGAATATTAGTATTGTTTATTGTGATTTATTTTTATGATTTACCCATCACTGGTTTCTGTCTAGTGACTAAATTGTGATGCTTTAATTTAATTTGTTTTATTTATCTATCTTTTATTTTCTTTCAGGAGCTGAGGTCCCACTGGGGTAGGGTCTTTTGTGGTGGTGGTGATTCTTCAACGTTTGCTGTGTGACACTTTTTGAAGTGTTTGGTTGTGATCTGATTGCACGGTGGTGTGTTTGGAAGTGTGCTTTTGGATAACTAGCTCTGGTGATCACTCCTGTGGGGAACCTCAGCACTGTTGGTTGGTGTAGTTTGTTTTGATGTTTTTCTTTTTGTGAGTGTGTGCATTTTAGTCTCTATGTAAAGTGTATGTATTTGTTTCTTTATTATTTGATTATCTGAAACAGTTTCAGCCACAAACCTTTAACATTGAGTGTATTTTGTTTCTGTGAACTGTACAATTTAGTCTTTATGTAAAGTAAAAAACATCATAATTTTTTTACACATCATATAAAAACATATTTTTTAGTTTTTTCGATTTCTTTTACATGTATTCCAAAATAGTAACTAAAGGCAGTAACAATTTAAACAATATTATTTGTGAAATAATGTTCAGCTTTTGTTTTCTTAATAGTCAGTGTGTCTTGTACACACTGGTCATAGACACAGACACAAAAATTTACCTTAAATGTCCCCAAGCTGATTGCTCACTAAAAACCATGTCATCATGTTTTCAGGCCATTTCAAGTTTGATTTTGATGTGATATAAAGTCGTGATATCTTAGTGGCTTATGCCTAAGTATCTAAGAGTTGTTTATTTACTTTTTAATTAGTCGTCCCATTAACGCCATCATTGTGTTCATTCATTCATTTTATCATCTAGTTTTTTTTTAAGAGACACTGCCTCCCTTGCCTCCTCGAAGAAAATGCCCCTGGAATGAGGGTACATGGAGGGTGGCCATCCTCAGATGTCTGGAGAGTGTATACCCCCAGAAAACACCATCCTCCACGTCACAGAGGCCAGAGCCCAGCGCAGACATGGAGCTCAAGTCTGCCACAATGATCAAGCCAGTACCAGAGCCCTGAACAACACAGTGAGTCTGACCAGGTGTGTGAGCTGGTTACAACATCCGTGCCAGAGGGGGTATTAGTGAACTTGGATACAGAGTAATGGCTGATTGACTGAGAAGTAGTGCTTCCAACCCTGCCCAACCCACAAACCTTCTCTACCACTGGTCCCTTCCTGCACTAATGTATGTTTTATTTGCCGCTGGTCCTGCTCAGCTCTGAATCTTTTGTGTCTTCATCGTTGTCACTGGTCCCGTCCAGCTCTGAATCTTCTGTCTTCATCGCTGCTGGTTCTGCCAAGAACAAAGCCTGTTTCGTCGCTCTGTACAAAGTCTATGTCTTCATCAATGATCCCACCCAGCTTCCCTCTCTCTCCTTCACTTCATAATTTAGTCAGTCCGTCAGCCCCTCAACTCAGATGACAACTTCAAAACTCCCAAAGTGTTTCCCATTTTGTGTGCCAATATGCATCAGACATTCGGCTGTGATGGGCATAAGAATAACATGAAAGGAGGTTAAGCAAAAAGTCCTTTACTGGAGATCCCAAGTTAAGTAAAGTTAAGTAAAACTAAATGGAAACTGAGCTTCCACAGAAAACTACAAGAAACAAAAGCTGGCCAAAGACTTAACTTCCTTGGTGAAGATAATACACAATACATAAAGACTGAACACAGCTGAATGAAAGAGGCATGCTTAAATAGGCCAAAACAGAGGTGGTGCTAATAAACTACTGAGCAGCAACACATTGAATTCTATAGCATCTGGGGCCACCTAATGGCTGGAGAAAGACATTAAAAGGCAGAAGTGTCACCACCAGCTAGTGGCTGGGAGAGACATTAAGAAGCAGAAAAGTCAATGCCAGCTAGTTGCTGGAATAGTCATTACAAGCTGGAGTCTTGCAGGAGCCCCTCCTCCAGGAATGACTCCCAACATAGCCCTAGCTGCATATGGTCCATGTCAGTGGAACTCCCTGATGAGATTTGGGTGTAGAATATCTCGAGCTGGCATCAAAGACTACTCCTCCAGGCCATAACTTTCCCAATCCACAAGATACTGGATTTCCCCACTGACCTGGCGAGAGTCCAGCAGTCGGCGCAAAGTGTAGACTGGCTAACCACCAATGATGCAAGGTAATTGAGGGGGTTTCCTGACTGGGGACAAAGGAGAATAGAAAACAGGCTTCAAACGAGAGATGTGAAAGGTGGGATGAAAATGCTAGGAATTGTGTAGGAGGAGACGGAAGGACACTGCAAATTCAACCCAGATCAAATGGGAGTTCCAATCAGTCTGGCTGTTAGAGACCAGTGCCCGGTTGCATAAAGCACCTTAAGTTTTTCCCTTAAGTATGATACTTAAGGGGCGATTTCCCCTTACCTAAGAGAATAACTTAAGGGTGTTGCATATAATCTCTTAAACGGTTCTCTTAGGTAAGGGAAACATTTAAGTATTTCACGACAGCGATCCTGGATTGACGTTATAAACGTCTGTTGTTGCCAGAGATACGCAAAACACTAACACTAGCAATTTCACATTTTAATCAAATAAAGTAGGCTAGGATATCGGAATGAATAAAGAAAACAAAAAAAGAAAGCCTAATTGGACAGAGGAGGAGAAATGCATTCTTATTGATGAATATGATAAAAGAAAAACAATTTTGAAAAGCAAACTAAATCCCAATGTAACTGCAGCAAAAAAACAAAAAAAAAAAGAAACAGTGGGAAGAAATAATAATGGAAAAAATCAATGCAATGAATCTTGACGGGAGGAGGACGGTTCAGGAAGTCCTTAAAAAATACGAAAACATTTGGTCGCAAAAAAAAGAGCTGAGCGCTTATAAGAAAGAAGCCCACAAAACAGGTAAGATTAAGCAAGACTACGCTTTTAAGATTGTATGCACCGCACCGTGGTGAAGAGTTCGCTTTATTGCTGTACAGTGTTAAGACCTAATGATTACAAAACTGACCAACAGCTTGACCGTTGCGTTTAAATGACGGGAAAGAGCCCCCGCAACCCGGTGAACCACTCTGCTGACAGACGAAAATTACATAAATTCAGCCATGTCGTCTTATTTTTGTCCGCGTTACTCTTAAGGTTACGATTTCCAAACCTTAAGTTATACTTAGGGAAATGACCGTTAAGGGGTTTTATGCAACACTTAATGCTTCATAAGGGATTACTTAAGTGAAAAAACAGCATTTAAGGGAAATTCTAAGTGACGTTATGACGTTTCACTTAAAGAAACCCTTAAGTAACACTTAAGGTTTTTTTTCTGCAACACCCTTAGGTTTAAGGGAAACATAAGGGCGAACTTAAGGGAAAATTACACTTAAGGTGCTTTATGCAACCGGACACAAGCATCTGTAAGTCTTTTTAGTCTCCTGGTTGACCCTTTCTGTCTGGCCATTCGATTTGGGTTGGAACCCAGAGGACAGTCTGATGGATACCCAAATTAAGTGGCTAAAAGACTTCCAGAACCGGTAAGTGAACTGTGGTCCCCGGTCGGAGACCATATCTTGGGGTAAGTCATGGATTCTGAAGACATGTTGCATCAGTAAGTCAGCTGTCTAACCTGCTGGTAATCTTAGGTAATTGTATGAGATGAAAATTAGAAAATTAGAAAAAATCTGTTAGAAAATCTGTTCACCACCACAGGATTACTGTTACCTTAAGATCTTGGTAGACCCATAACAAAGTCCAATGATGTGAGAGACCAGGGGTGTGTAGGGATGAGTAGTGAGTGCAGTAGGCCTTGAGGGTGAGTTATGGCTTACTTCTGTGCAAACACAATGCAGGCAGCAACAAAATCCTGATTTTCTCTGGATGTTCTTGTGCTCCTGGGGTGGCCCAAGGGAAGGGAAGCATGGCCCCACTGCAACACATCAGAACACATGGGGTTAGGAACAAAAAGACGAACCATTACCCGGGTTGGAATGTTGCCTCTGGGTCCTCTTCACTGCCATTTTGATTCCCCACTGGACTGCTGCCACCACTCACGAGCTGGGTAAGATTGGTTCAGGTTTGCCCTCCACTTCTGGTGGATTAAACTTGTCTTGAGAGGGCATCAGGCTTTGGGTTCCAGGAACCTGGATGGTATGAGAGAGTAAAGTCAAAGCGGTTAAAGAAGAGGGTCCAACGAGCCTGGCGTGAGTTCAATCTCTTGGCCTCTTGGATGTGGGTGAGGTGCCTGTGGTCTGTCCAAATGAGGAATGGATGCTTGGCACCCTCCAGCCAATGTCTCCACTCCACAAGTACCAACTTTACCTCCAACAGCTCCCAGTTACCAATGTCATAATTCCTCTCAGCTGGGGAAAGTTGACGTGAAAAGTAAACACAAAGGATGAAGCTTGCTGTCGCTCCTCACTCTCAGGCAAGACTGATCCTACCCCGACATCCAAAGCATCCACCTCGACTACAAAGGACAGAGAGTCAGAATGGGTGCGTTAATGAAGATCTGCGTGAGTCGTTCGAATGCTTGGTTAGCTTCTAAGTCCACTTAAATTGCATTGATCCCTTCTTGGTGACAGCGGTTAAGGATTCTGCAGTAGAATTGAAGTTCCTAATGAACATCATGTAAAAACTGTAAAATCCCAGAAACCATTGAACCTGTTTGATGATGCATGGTTGGGGCCAGTTCAGAACTACCTCAATCTTGCCAGGATCCATCTGGACGCTGCAACTTGAGACAATGAATCTAAGAAAGGAGACAGTGGGGACATGCAAATCACTCTTCTCTAGTTTGACAAAGAGTCCATTCTTTAGCAGTTGAGACAGGACGAGTCAGGCATGTTGGAAATGCTCTTGATAGCAACGAGAGAAGATGAGGATATCATCAAAATAAACAAATACAAACTTTTTTAGCATATCTCATAGCATTATTAATAAGTGCCTGAAAAATGGCTAGATCATTGACTAGCCCAAAGGGCATTACCTGATACTCATAATGATCATTATGAGTGTTAACCCTTTCGCACGTACGATCACACCGGTGTGATCAGTCTTGGCTGATCTCTGGAGCGTACGATCAAACTGGTGTGATTAGAACGGTCAGTGCATCACGTGATCAGCTGCTAAATTCAAACGTGTTTTCGTGCAGAGACGGACGTGCTCAGTGCTCTCATATGTCACAACTATTGAGTGTTTTCAACAAACTAACATGGCCATCGCGCATACAGCTCAAAAAACGCGATCGTTACAAAGGTGTTTAAACAACAAAACACATTCACTTGCACATATTTGACAATCGGAATATCAGTGTTTCAAGCAATAGCTAATACATTTGTGAATATTTTGAATAAAAAAGGAAAAATGACATAAAAGCAGATCATCATTCATTCAGCGCTGTGTTGTGATTGCGCTCTGTCACGTGACAAGCAATGATGCGTCACCACGGAAACATTAAAATGACATATTAGGTTCTAAATAATGGTCGCCTTGAAAAACTCAAAGGTCAAAGGTTTCTAATTACAACTTCTAATTCTTTGGTAAATCAGTCCCATTTTGGCGCAGGGTTTGCAAAGAGACTTTTACTGCAAAATATGGACTCGGCAGTAATGCCACAACATGTAAGTAACCGTGTTAAATTCTAATGCCTAATCTGTGATCATTGATTTCACTGATAATGATTAATGTACAATCAGATGTTCTTTGTCTCAAAATCATTTAGTGCTGTTTAGGCGTCAGTAAATCCAAGTCAGTGACTAAACGAACAACTTCACATTGTTTCTCTTAGTAAGCATGAACATAAACTGTTATTTAAATTGTGATTAAATTATTTATAGAAAGCGATTGAAGAATGCTCCCGTTATAATCGCTGGAGCAGTAAAATTGGACTCTGGACTCTCGCCAAAACTCCTGTTATAATTAATGACCAGAGGTGTAAAGTCCAGGTTCAGAAAGTAACAGCATTTTGTTCCAATCACCTGGATTTGCTAATTAGGACAGTTTTTCAACCAGGAGAATCAGCTGGCTGAGTTCATGGGTGGAATAAACATACGGCAAGACTTTTATTTTCTGACCCCTGGACTTTACACCTCTGTTAATGACACGGTTTACACTGCTCAATGAATCTCTTATTTACATTGTGTTTGAACTGTTAGTTATGATGAAAGCATTCGTGAGAGTGCAGAGTTGCATTGACTAGATCACTTCATTCATGCACTCAACAGGCATATCTCTCATCGGCTACAATACTCATCACTGCAACATTTCATGAAATGGGAGTGGATCTAAATATAATGCTATAATCAATACTTTTCACGATTAGGTAATCTCGAAAGCTGTAATAATAAAAACATAGTAAAAGATTTGGAGAGAGTTCCACATGTAATACGTATTTCATATGCAAAGATCAATCATAGCAGTATGCATTTACATTCAAGTCTCACAGCACCCTGCCAACAGAGCTTTCAAAACAGAGGGCTAAAATTAGGGTAGAAAATGGCATTTTATTTCTAAATTATGACAATGTTTTATGTAGTTCATGACCCCTTTAAGCTTTGGAATAGTTTGCACCTCTGTGGATTGGTCTGGTGGCTTGAGAGGAATGGGCAACAGCTCAGAGGTGGTTGGTCAAAACTAGGAAAAATAACAGAGAGACAGACCTGAAATACCACAATTAGTTTCACAACGAGTGGTCTATATGTGAATTGTGGAGGGATAACAATGGGAAGCCAAGAATTAAATGGAACTCTTGTGAATGGATCAAGAAAAACTGTATCTTCTCCTTATGACAACCAATTTGGAGATGGAGGTGTCACGGTATAGAGAGAAGCAGACAGGTAAGTAGTTCAAAAGTAGAGTTTATTTGAACAGAGGCACGGAGTGGAACAGCAGAGTTGATAGGTGAGTGTATATTGAAGAATCTGAACTGGATGAACTTAGCTGGATTATAATCTTTATCTCTTGTTTGTAGATGAGGGCTGTGGATACAGCGGGCAGATGATTGAAGACGGATGACGGATGACAGGAAGCAGATGATCGGATATGAGGAATCTTCAAGGTAAGTAGTAACAGGTAAGGTTTAGTTGGAGTCTTATGTGATCACATAAGGAGGAGACCAGACCAGGAAGTGAAGGGGAAGTGCCTCTTTAAAGTGACTAGATAATGATGTGCAGGTGCTGATGTAATTAGGTGATCAGGTGATGGTGCGCAGGTGAGAAGCAAGAGGGATGCTGGGAAGTGTAGTATAGTTGAGGTGTGTGACAGGAGGAGTGAAGTGCACTGGCTTACCAGACCAGAGCCCAGGGGTCTCCCATCCAATGCGGTTATGGTCAGGGGTCCTTGGAGAGTGATGGGCTGAACTATCAGTTGTCTAGCCAATTCAAGGTCCATAAAATTCCTGGCAGCCTCCAAAACCAAAAGCTTGTGATGTTGATTGCCTCAATCCAGTGAAACCCCAGAAGCTGCTGGTTGGGGAAAGATTACTTTCGCCCCAGCCTCCCTTCTTCTTGGATAAATCAATGGCACTGTTAGAAGCATGGGGCTCAGGCAGCCCAACCTCCCTGCAGTGTTCCTGTCTGCAGTGTCGAATGCAGTTTTCCACCTTAATGGCAATATTAATAAGGTACTCTAGGGAGGAGCCAGGTCTCGAAAGGTCAGTTCATCTGTCAGTTCAGGGGATAGGGCACTATAAGTGGGGAATGTTGTTGCCACTGGGCCGTAGCTCAGCATCTTCCTGGTGAGGAGAGTGATGATATATGCTACTTTGCTCAAATCCCCCACCTCCTACAGTTTGGGGAGCTCATGCCCTCCCATGTATCACCAGCGCCCTCATAAGCCCGTTGACCTGAAGCAGTCAGATAAAACCGCTGCCTCAGCGTCACTCTTGATCTTTGGGTCAGGAAATGGAGATCCTCCCCCATCTCAGGAGTGAGGATTGGACCGCTAAAGCGTATCTGCTCCCCCTTGAGATGCTCTTCGAGTCTAAATCTGTTATACCCACTGCCATGATCATTTCGGGATACAGAGATAAACTACCAACACCATCTTCCTGTATTGAAGGTTGGAGATGCTTCAGGCTATCTCTCCTCAATACCTCTTCTCGCTCAAGCTGCTTCACTCGCGACGGGAGATGCATTAGGCTTTCTCCCGGCTTCGGATGCTCCAAAAAGAGAAAAACCTCTTCATCAGCCCTCATGGGTCAGTCTTCATTGCCAAAGGATGCCTCAGGCCTTCCTCCAGTAATTTTAGCTTTGTGCCCACCACCTCTCTCTGGCAGCCACATAGAAATTCTGGCATCCTAACCCTCACCACAGCACATCCTTATGCTACCACGCTCTTAAGTGGTCGTGCTTCATTATTTCTGTTCTCCTCCCTTTGCCTCCACGGAGGAGGAGAGGCTTAATTTGCTTTGCCCTGTCCTGGCTTTAAAGGTCTATGTGGACCTCTCTGGCCAGTGGAGCAAAATTTATTTGTGTGTTTTGGGGCCAGCCACAGAGGGCTTGGTGTCTGCTTTTTTGGGACAGGGTCCTGGCTTTAAAGGTCTATGTGGACCTCTCTGGCCAGTGGAGCAAAATTTATTTGTGTGTTTTGGGGCCAGCCACAGAGGGCTTGGTGTCTTGGTGGATTATGAAATGAGAAAGCTCCCTTCACCTCTGGGTATTTGTGTTGTGGCAGAGTCCTTCCCACACACTTTTATCAAGTTTTATTACCTGGATTTGGATGCGGCCCCTGGTTCCGAGGTCTTTCAGCATGAACCGGTTGCCATTGTTCTGGTTGGGTTTGGTTTGGTTTCAAAATTAAAAAAGTTATTTGAGCCAGATCTGGCAGTGCTTAGCGTGGCGTGTGTGGGTATATCGTTCCCACTGAGTCATGAGTGAACCTATGAAATATAACGTCTCGGGTTACTTACAGGAAACCGGAAACTTTTTTCAAATTTTGTCAAAATATTTCTTATTTTCTTTAAATATATATATATTTTTTCATTTAGTTTCTCGGGACCTGGAGGATTTTTTTGAAGAACATTTGGCAGTTTTAATGCTTAGGACAAACAAGGGACTCAAGAACAACCATAAAAAAACAAAAACAGTTGTGGATCCTCCAGGTATCGACACAGTATTATGAATCAACTGTACATAAACATTTGAATGGGGTCATTTTTATCAATTCAGCAATTTATTGTCTTGTGGACTAGATGTAAACATCTTTTATGTAAAATATCTTATTTAGGAAAATACAAAATAAAAAATAACATGCATTTTGTATGATCCCTCTTATTTTGTTACTCAAGCTATCTGCAAGGGGTTCACAAACTTTCAAGCACCACTGTAAGTGTGTGTGTGTGTGTGTGTGTGTGTGTGTGTGTGTGTGTGTGTGTGTGTGTGTGTGTGTGTGTGTGTGTGCAGGGTTTCTGCAGGTTTCAGTAAGTCAAATTTAAGACCTTTTTAAGACATTTTAAGACCATTAAGATTGAAATTTAAGACCTAGACGACGCATTATTCAAGTTAGATAGTTACCTCGGGATCATTAGAGTGTCTATCTATCTATCTATCTATCTATCTATCTATCTATCTATCTATCTATCTATCTATCTATCTATCTATCTATGTGTGTGTGTGTGAGAGAAGGAGAGGTAGATATTTTTTTTAATATAAAATTGTACTTTTGCATATTATACTGTAAAAACACATTTCTTGTTGATTTTAGTTGATCATAGTTGATCATAACTAGAGAGGAAATGATGAGATGATTAAAGTGACCAAAATTATCAAGGTTATCACAGAATCCTGTTCAAAAAGTACTAATACTACAGAATGAAGTGAATTCAACTAGTTTTATGTCGAAAAACAGCAAATAAATTGATTAGCATCAATATGCACTTTTTGTTTACATAAACATTAAAATACCATTAAAAATGATGGCTAGATTTTAAAAGAGTGTCTTGCAACATGTCATCTACTAACATGTACAAGTTCAAATAAAGTTTTGACAAAAAAAGGTTTTATACAAAGATAAACCTCATATTTCAGCCTTTAAATATTTTTTTATAAAAAGAATGAGTCAAAAAGATAAATTACTGACATTTACACATTAGCTTATATTTATTAGTAGTGTTTGGGTGAACACCCCATCCTTCATGTTGACGGAGCTTTCAATGTTGTTATGGAAAGGGGTGATTGGTTGGTTCCTGTCACATGACCTGCGGTGCGTGCATTTGCGGCATTCTGAAAAATTTAGATTTTTTCCATCTCGTTGCGCCTGGTAAAAAAATTAACGCGTCGCTTCAATTATGCTTGCCGCGCGCCTACACTTGAACAAACTTGAGCGCGGAAAAGACGCGATATGTGAACGGCCTCTGGCGAGCTAGCTCATATCAAGCCACGAGCTACTGGAGCACGCGAGCGACGTGTTGGAGACCCCTGCTCTAGAGCTCCGCTTTGTAGGCTACAACTCGATACTTTTTTGCTACTTTGTAATAACTTTCTGCGGCCAGCGTTTCTGGAAATGAACGAGGGTAAACACTTTTTTAGACCTGACTAAATTAAATTTAAGACCTAGGATGAAAATCTGGCCGTTTTTAAGACTTTTTAAGGCCTTAAATTTAAAGTCCAGAATTTTAGACTTTTTAAGACCCCGCGGAAACCCTGGTGTGTCTCTCTGTGTGTCTGTGTGTGTCTCTCTGTGTGTGTCTGTGTGTATATCTCTGTGTGTGTGTGTGTGTGTGTGTGTGTGTGTGTGTGTGTGTGTGTGTGTGTGTGTGTGTGTGTGTGTGTGTGTGTGTGTGTGTGTGTGTGTGGTTTTAACGTATAAATATATATACTGTTTACTGTTTGTTCACACCTAAAAACTTGAAAGATGACAAGAGTTATAACAACAACATGAACAACAAAATCAACAACAGTGTAAATTAAACTAGTGAATCATAACCATGTATAACCATACATCTAACCATATTAATTATTCATGTTGTAGTCAAGTGCATGCTGGGAATAGTGTGAATTGTACGCATTTAAACAGGAAAGGCTTATTCATATGTTTGATAGCCGAAATAATCTCTAAAAAATGTGTAGTTTTATTCAAAGCATTTTTAAATGTTGGTTACTCTTAGAAGCAAACATTTTTTTTAGGAATATTGTTATTTAACATGTTTTTTTATTATTCACACATTTATTTATTTATTTTTTCTTCTGTAGCTTAAAAGCTCCTGTATGCTGGAGAAAATCTAAAAGCTTTTGTTCCAGTGGCTACCAGTGATAGGAATAACGGCGTTATAAATAAACGGCGTTATCTTTTTTAGTAACGAGTAATCAAACGAATTACTATTTCACCCGTTACAACGCAGTTACCGTTACTGACAAAAAAAAAATGTGGCGTTACTATAATTGAACTCACTGAAGCGTTTTCATCCGAGTATGCTCTCTCTCCGCCATAGGACCTGCAACGTTTTTTCTCTGGTGTGTGTGTGTGTGTGTGTTTATGAGGCGCCGGAGTGGACAAAAGCGAAGCGAACGCGGTGAGGTCTCTCTTGCACAACTGTTGAGCGCGCTCTCGGACACACTCGGTCTCTCTCGCGCATTGTTGAGCGCGCTCAACAGTTGCGCAAGAGAGACCGAGGGTGTCCGAGCATTAGAATAATCTCTATAGCCTATTGGTATCATCTACAACGTTTTAATTAATTTACATGGTTATACAAATAAAATCTAAAAAATAACCTGCAGGGAACGTTCTGGGAAGGTTCTGTTTAGGTTATAAAAATAAAACCTAAAAATAACAGGGAACGTTCATGGGAAAGTTCTCTTTTAGGTTATTTAAAAAAAAACAAAAATAACATTCCCAGAAAACATCTTTGTTTGACCGGTTGTAAACATGTGTGGCAAACAGAATTTGGCTTAAATAACCTCTGATGATGACCTCTGTAGGTTATAAAAATATATTATACTTTATTATTTTTTTATTTATTTTTTTGGTAAATTGTTCAGTATTATATTGAGAGAGCATGTTAAACTGTTTACATTTGTGAGGAAGAAAATACTTAGGCTACAGTATGTCTTAGTTGTGAAGTTGTGTAACAGTTTTATCGTTTTAATATGCACTACAAAGAGTATGTATATTTTTTTATTAATATTTATTAATTTTGGGTACATTTCTTAAGAAGCATAATTTATTTTTAAACTTATTTGTTGGCCAGTTGTGGTCTGTGCGATATTAAGTATAAACCATCTATTATGTTTTATTGTTCCACTATAGTAATGATAATATTTAGAATAATATATTGAATTTAATAGGTGTCTCTCACATTGTCCCTCTGCAACATTAAAATAGTGTAGATTAGTGTTCAATGTTTTATAATAATAATTTATTCTATTAAGTGTCCATTTCATTCATTTAACATATTTAATACTGGGGGCATCCAAGTTATTTGACATAGGCCTATTTGAACATTCTTTTAAAAAGTAACGCAATAGTTACTTTCTCTGGTAATTAGTTACTTTTATAATGATGTAACTCAGTTACTAACTCAGTTACTATTTGTGAGAAGTAACTAGTAACTATAACTAATTACTTTTTTTAAGTAACATGCCCAACACTGGTGGCTAGGCTACTGCTTGTATATGACCTTTTCATTGTGCATGTCTCTGATCATCAGTACAATGACAAAGGAACTACACTCAAAGGAATCCTTATAAATACAAACACAGGTGTAAAGTTGAGGAGAACACATTGATTGTAGAAAGGAAGAGTTTTATATGTAAAGTTGTTAATGTTGCTACATGACAAGAAAGAAAAAGCGATAGAATTAAGACAGTGGTGGAAGCTGCAGAAGAAGAACTAGGCATCAAAGATGTAAAAGCTGAAGATATACATAGTATGTTGAGTGCTAACAATGATGGGGGGTCTCAGAGTGTTATTTAATATTATGGTATTCCATCTCTTACAATGGAATGCTAGAAGCTTGATTTCAAATGGGCAAGAATTTAAAAAAATTGTTGCAGACTCTGAGATCAAAACTGATATTGTTTGTGTTGAGGAAACTTGGCTTCAGCCTCACCTTTATTTTATTTTACATGGGTATGAGTCTGTCAGGTTTGATAGAGTTGGAAACCAGGGAGGAGGATGTGCAACATTTGTAAGGGATGGGATATCATTCAGAAGAATAATGAATTCTTCTGAATGATGAAAAATGAAAGTGTGATTATTGAAGTATATAAATTAGATGGGAACTCGGTAATAATCAACCTTTATAATCCGTGTAAAACATTAAGCCTAGAAATCTCAGAGAAAATAATTTGGAGACAAAGAAAAAGAAAATAAATTTGGTGCAGAGACTTCAAAGCACATAATAGTCTTTGGTGAAGTAAGCGCACTTATAATAATAATGGAGAAGTAATCAAAGATTTGATTGATGTTAGGCAGCTTGTTTGTCTAAATAACGGAAACGGTACAAGAATTGACATACGCTCCAACACAATGTCTTGTACTGACATTACTCTAGTTCCCTTTCGTGGTCACTACGAGTTACGTTGTGACGACGAATGGGGTTTCGCTTAGAAAGCCTATCAACTTTGAGTATTACAAAACGAGCCAATGGCAAGGAAATGCCATGGGTCTGCGGAATTTGCATAGCGTATTTCTGCCTCACCTCGTGGGTATATAAGGAAGTACGCTGGCAACACACAGTTTCTGCTTCGGAGCCAAGAGTTCCTCTTCACTGCTGTAGCTTATTCTCTGATTATCTTCGAGAATCTTCGAGACGAGCAGCTTCCAGTCAGTGTTGGTGTGACGACGTGTTCCAGCGAGTTTCACATTCCTGCCTGCTGATCTGTGCAGTGGTCTGCAACAGCGTGTGTGTTTCTCCTTGGGCGCTTCAGCACTGCTGCGAGCTTTCCTCTCACAAAAAGAGCTTGCACGTAGCACGTCTTTTTAAAGATGTTTAGCCCGTGTATTTCTGGGTGTGGTAGTCATATAGATTCTGCTGATGGGCATGAACGTGCCTGGCGTGTTTGGGCTTAGATCACGCCCAGGCATCGTTCGTGGATGCGTCATGTTCTCATTGCGGGAACATGACCATCGCAATGTTGCGGTCGAGACTCAATGACCTCATTAGAGCGAGAGTCCTCTGGAGATGAGGGTTCGGTTGTGCTGCCGCCTTCGGGTGTGCCAGCATTGCCCGAGTCTGATCCAGAGTTGACAGCCATGCTTTCCCGGGTCGCTGCGAGCATCGGGCTTGTCTGGAACCTTCCGCCATGTCCCGCGCGCTCAAGGTGTGATGATTGATTTTTGGGGGTGGTCAGCACCCGCCCTTAATTCCTTTCTTCCCGGACGTGCAAGAAGAGGTCATGAGATCGTGGGAGTCTCCTTTGACTTTTCGCGAATGCTCAGCGGCCTCTTCCGCCTTCTCTGCGAGGGAGAGAGAAGAGGCCCTCGCAGAGGCCGCGGCCAAAGGGTACACTGGGGTTCCCCCCGTGCAGGCCCGCACACAGAAATGACTGGGCCCCTGAAAAGGTCCAGTGAATGGGCCCTCCCCAAATCTGTGCTCTCTCTCTCTCCTACATTAACACATAGGCCTACATTTAACTGAGAGAGACTTACTCAGTGATTGGGTCTACATAGGTACACTACACACACATACACACACCCATGGCTGTCAAGTGTCACGCATTGAGCGTGACAGTCACTCATTTGGGTCTTTTGTCATGCACTCCCGCCACACATTGTATTTCTCACGCAGAAAAACGATTTATAATATATTTAATATGATGCAGCGCCCAAAATTTCTCTGGCCGCGCCGCTCTCACTGTGGACCCGTCAGGAATCAAGCGCGTCTCCCTTGTTGTTAGTCGAGCTACAAAAAAGCCAATCAGAAAATAGCAATGAACAACCAATGAAAAAAAAAAAAGAAAATTGTCATGAAACAACCCCATTCCCGCGACCTGCCTAACATGCCACTCTGCAGAAGCAAATTCCTATCTTCGATATGTTGTAGTATTTTTAGCCAGACAGTGCACATCATGACAACTGCTGTAAATGACATGAAATATTCTCTCAGTCCTTGCGCATCTGATAAGGCCTCATTAGATAATTTACAGGACGATATTAGGCAATGGATTGCTTCAGTCACACTGGGGAGGGGGTGAGCAATAGGTCTTACCGCGTCAATTCGTGCACTCCATCGTGTGTCACTCACTTGTGCTGCTGACCGCGAACTGGCACGAAGCGCGTTTTGACGTTGCGATATGTACAACAAAAAATAGCCTACTCAGACCATTTTCAGGAGAGGGGTGTTTCATTATGACACAGGCTACATTTTACTCAATCAACATTAAATAAAATGCATTTTTATTAATGCTGCTATTTTGGTTCAAAATAAAATATGGCAACCTTTGCTTATTTAGGATGAACATAATTATTGCTGGACTGCATGGGCCCCCCCTAGCGGCTGGGCCCCAGAAAACGTTCCCCTTTATCCCCCCTTATGGACGGCCCTGCCCCCGTGGAGTGTTCTGTGGCAACACATCTGTGTCCCCACAGCGCCTCCACCTGGCGTGGCGACCCTAAGCACCCCTCCAATGCCTGTAGGTCTTTGTCTTCTCTTGTGGCAAGGACCTATAGAGCTGCAGGGCAGGCTGCCGCCTCTCTGCATGTTATGGCCATCCTTCAGGTCTACCAGGCCAGAGTGCTCACTGACATGCAGAAGGGTAGGGCTGATTCAGGGCTCATGAAAGAGCTGCGGGCCGTGACCGACCTCCCCCTACAAGCGACAAAGGTGACCGCACGCTCCCTGGGTCAGGTGATGTCCACATGCGTGGTCCAGAAAGGACATCTCTGCCTTAACCTGGTTGATATGCGCGAGGCTGAGCGAACCCACTTCCTCAGCTCCCCCATATCCCAGGCTGGCCTCTTCAGCGGCGCAGTCGAGGACACTGCCCAACAGTTCTCGGCCGCCCAGATGCAGACTGAGGCGATCAAACATGTTTTGACCCCGCGGGCAGCTGCTTCCCCGCCGGCTCAGACGACTCAGTCCTCCTGCGACTTCCGCCCCTCAAGCCCTTCCCCAGCAGCAGCCTTTACCCGGGCCGTGCCGTGGAGGTAGTCGCAGGAAGGCGCCCCAGCCCGTACTAGCCCCGCAACCTGCCGAACGGCAGGTGATGCGGCGCTCCCGTTGCGGGCAGCTCAAAGATGGGTTGCAGTTCTTTCCAGGAAGTGGTTCCAGGGCCACTCATTCCCCCGAGAACCTCTTCTTCCAAGTAACTGACATTCCCATCTCTGAGCCCCGAGAGGACACGGATGGCAGTGCACGCCGCTTACGAGCCTCGCTACTCTCGTTCCCCTCTGTCGTTAGAACCCTGACAGAGCAGGCCCCCGTGGAACGCTTGTCCTTCCCTGGCCTCCTCTGTCAGGATGCGGCATATGACCTTGCCCCCACACCGGGACGCTCCACCTCCCATGTCTGAGCCGGTTATTCCGCCTCGCAGGTACGTCTGTGGTTCACGTGAACCCGCTGGTTAAGTTTTTGGAGCTTTCCAATCTGTCCCGCTGGCTCACAAGAACCATCAGGCTCGGCTATGTGATTCAGTTCGCACGGTCTCTTCCCCGGGGGGAATCCGCTATACCGTGGTGGATGGCTATGCCCCTATCATGTGTGCAGAGGTCGTTACCCTAATGGCGAAGGGTACGATCGAGACCGCCCCTCCAGCCGAAATGAAGTCAGGCTTCTTCAGCCCCTACTTCATTGTACCCCAGAGGAGCGATGGGACACGGCCAATCCTGGACCTGCGTGTCTTGTACCGAACCCTTTGCAGGCTTCCGTTCAAGATGTTGACAGCCGGCCGCATTCTCGAATGTGTTCGTCTATTGGATTGGTTTGCAGCGATCGACCTGAAGGACGCATACTCTCATGTCTCCATTCTTTCTCGACACAGACCGTTTCTTCGGTTTGCTTTCGAAGCGCAGACATACCAGTACACTGTTCTCCCATTCGGGTTAGCCCTGTCTCCTCGTGTTTTCACGAAGGCCGTCGAGGCAGCCCTTGTGCCGCTACGGCAAAACGGGGTTCACATCCTGAACTAACTTAACGACTAGGCTGATCCTAGCTCACTCTCGAGACCAGGTTTGCGAACACAGGGATCTGGTGTTGTTATGTTATGTTAGCGTCCTGTTCACCCTAGCTGGGTATGGACGACATCCTCTGTGATGCATTTCCATTGTACTCGGTCTATTGCCAAGGTTTGAATATGTTCTTGCCATTTTCGACAATTTAGCTTCAGACCAACAGAGGCGGCCATTCGGGTAATATGATCAATCATTATTTGCATGGAGTCCATCGATACTGCAAGGACTGCTATATCATCTGCAAATGTAAGATCAGTGATCTGTCGTTCTGAGGGGTAGATGGTTATTCCAAGTGGGTTGTCATCTAATGCTTTTTTGAGTACATGGTCAATAGCAATGTTGAAGAGGCAAGGTGATAGTATGCCCCCTTGTCGCACCTCTGTTTTGGTGGCAAAGGCATGGCCATCTTCGCCATAGGCTCTGACTCTGCAGTTTGTGGTTGCATACATTGATGCACACAGGTTAACCAGCTTTTGGGGATTCCTTTCATTTTTAGTAGAGACCAGATGGTTCCTCTGTCGACACTATCAAAGGCTGCTGTAAAGTCCAAGAATGCGACTACTGTAGGTTGTCTAAATTCATGTCGCAATTCTATTATTTGCTGAAGAGAAAAGATTTGGTCGGTGCAGCTACGACCTGGTCAGAAGCCAGCTTGGTTTTCTCTTGTAGACATTTCACAAATGGGTAGGATCCGATTTAGGAGAATTTGCTCCATGAGTTTGTAGGCATTGGCTAAAAGGGAAATACCGCGATAGTTCTTGCAGTTTTTCTTTTCACCTTTTTTGAAGATCGGTATTATGATGGCAGTTTGCCAATCCATAGGGATGTTTTCATCCGCCCATATTTTGGTATAAAGGTGGTATAGGTCCTGTATTAGGCTAGGGTTGTCAGTTTTAAAGAGGTCAGGAGGTAGACCATCTACTCCAGGGGCACGGCCACTCTTAAGGCATTTAATGGCTTTTTGGATTTCGTCCAAAGATGGTGGCTCTTCACTTATGTTGTGATTTAATAGAGATTTGCATTGGTTTATGGCTTGGGTTGTCTGTGGAGGATCTCGATTTAACAGTTCGGAAAAATACTCACACCATCTGTCATGTAGTTGTTCCTTGCTTTTGATGACCTGGTCATGCTTGTCTAATATGGTTCTGCTGATAGGTTTCGAATATTTCCTTGCCAGATTGTTGACCAATCGGAATAGTTTCTTACAATCCCCTCGATTTTGGGCATTTTCCAATTCTATAGCTTAGTTTGTCCAAAAGATTTCCCGGTCCTGCTTGGCAGAACGTTTTATCTGCCTGGCTAATTCAGAAGCAAGCATATGATTGTTATTGTTTCAGGCAATCTTCCTTTGATTGGATAGGGAAATGGTGTTTGTGCTAATCCAGTCATCATTCTTCTTTTTTGTATGTCCTCACACAGCTTTTGCCGAAATGGAGAGGCTTTGCTTGATTTGTGTTCATATCCCATCAACTGAGTAGGATAGGAGCTGCGGTTTAGAACTTCTATACTTTGAGACAAACTCAGTTTTCTTGTCTGGGATTTTTAGTTGTGTGACATCAAACTTTTGAAGTGGCTTTCTTCGTTTTTCACATATGGGGCGCACCTTTATCTTGGCCAATACTAGGGCATGGTCTGTGACAATGTTTATACCCCAGTGGGAGCGGGCATCCAGTAGTGTGTGGCGCCAGTGTTTGCGGATTAGAATAAAGTCAGTCTGATTACGGGTTTTTCCATCTGGACTAGTCCAGGTTTGAAGATGTCGACGTTTATGGCTGAATATAGTATTAGCCACTAGGAGATTGTGGTTAGATGCTATGAATAGGAGGCGTTCTCCATTGTCGGTCAATGTTCCAAGGGAGTTATGACCGGTCTCTTTGCGGCCTTGAACTGAGGGTCCAAACTGAGCATTAAAATCCCCTGCTAGCACAAGATAATCATTCTTTGGGGTATCTTCTATAGCAATGTCAAGTGCCTCATAGAAGGTTTCCTTGATATCGTCTGTGGCTGTATTTGTTGGCGCATATGCTGCAATGATTGTAACATTAGCAGGTTTAGCCTTTAGGCGAAGTTTAGCAATATGATCATTAATAGGATTCCACTCCATTAGGGCATTGTTGATGGTTTTGGAAATTGCAATACCCACGCCATTGAGACCCTGTCGTTGAGCCTCTTCTCCGCTATAATACAGGGTGAAATAGTCAGTTTTGCCAGGAGTTTTTATTCTACAAGTGCCGGATTTAGGCATGCGAAGTTCGAATAAGCAACAAATATCAATGTTCAGGTTGCTTAGAGTAGTTGTTAATAAAGCTTGTTGACCAGCTTGTAACAGGGTTCGTACATTTAAAGCGCTAATATTCAATGGTACTTCTTTGAATAGATTTATACGAGCATTTGTGTCGCCTCCCGGGTACGCCGTAGCATTATGACTAGATACATTATTGTTGTGCATTTCATAGGATTTAGTTGGCTAGATACCGCGAGGGGGCGCCAACCCCAGGGGAAGAAGTTTCTCCTCTTCGCCAGTCTGCATGTGTGGCACTTCAGTCTTGCCGTCGAGGTGTAGGTACAGGGAGGCAACAGATACTGCACAGACCCTTCTGTATCCCTTCCAGCATGACCAGGTCTTTGACAATCCATGATCCCAAAGTTGCCCATGTAGGATTGGTGGGTTATTATACAGCGCCCATAATCGCTGTCACCAGAGCCTCTTAGTCAAAGCAGCAGCACCACGTGCAGGTGAGGTTGACATTTGGTTTTGAGAGGCTGTATCTTGCGCATCAAAACCCTTGCTGCCCAGGGGATCTGGTGCTCCAGTACCTCGCCCGTTTGGGCCTTCGGGTCAACTGTGAAAAGAGCAAACTCTCCCCCGTGCAGAGGATCTCTTTTCTCGGTATGGTCGACTCTGTCGCCTTGTGCGCGCAGCTTACGAGCGAGCACGCGCAGTCACTGCTGACTTGCTTGAGTTAATTCCAGAGCAAGAGTGCAATTCCAATTAAGTTTTTTTTTCAGAGGCTCCTGAGGCATATGACGTCCGTAGCGGCAACCCCACTTGGACTGCGTCATGTGAGACCAATTCAGCGCTGGCTTCGCGATCGACTCCCAAAATGGGCATGGCAACCAGGCACGCTCCAAGTACCAGTTACTCGGACCTGCCATCAGACCTTCACCCCGTAGTCGAACCTCTCCTTTCTATGGGCCCAAATACCCTTAGAACGAGTTTCCAGGCATGTTGTTGTCTCAACAGATGCCTTCACCACGGGCTGGGGTGCCATGTACAAGCGACATGCTGCCGCGGGCTCCTGGACAGGACCCCAGCCCCCTTAGCATGTCAATTGCCTTGAGTTGCTGGCAGTACAGTTCGCTCTGTACCGCTTCCGGGCATTGCTCAACACGTACTAGTCCGGACAGACAACATGGCCACAGTAGCGTACATCAATCGACAAGGTGGTCTACGCTCCCGCCGTTTGTCATTACTCGCCCGCCATCTCCTCATATGGAGTCAGAAGCATCTGAGGTCACTTCGAGCCATTTATATTCCGGGAGACCTGAATCGTGCAGCCGACGAGCTCTCACGGTTTCAGCCTCTTCCTGGAGAATGGAGACTCCATCCCCAGTCGGTTCAGCTGATTTGGGAACAGTTCGGCGACGCACAGGTAGATCTGTTTGCCTCCCACGACTCTTCCCATTGCGGCCTGATTTATTCCCTGTCCGACGGCACACTCGGCACGGATGCACTGACGCACAGCTGGCCGCGGGGCCTCCACAAGTATGCGTTTCCCCCAGTGAGCCTTCTTGCACAGACCCTGTGCAAGATCAGGGAGGACGAGGAGCAGGTCACCTTGGTTGCGCCTCATTGGCCCACCCGGACCTGGTTCTCCGAACTAGTACTCCTCGCGACAGCACCTCCCTGGCCAATTCCTCTGAGGAAGAAGCTCCTTTCTCAGAGACAGGGCACCCTCTGGCACCCTCGTTCCGATCTATGGAACCTCCACGTGTGGTCCCTGGACGGGACGAGGTAGGTTTGAGTATCCTACCACCTCCGGTGGTTGCTACCATCACTTCTGCTAGAGCACTGTCCACTCGACATGCCTATGCTCCCTCTGAGTCTTTGCAATTAGCCGAGCTGAAGATCCTGTCTGTGAAGACATTGCTCCTGGTTGCATTGGCCTCCATTAAGAGGGTAGGGGACCTGCAGGCATTTTCGGTTGACTTGACTTTATTGTCATTCTCACAACACTGATGAGGGGAACGAAATAAAAACTCAGGTATCAGTGTTGACCAACTACTTCAGTAATTAATAAAAAATACTTTAAAAACCTCCTTAAAACATTTTAAAAAATAGGTATGGCAGTGTGGAGGAGTTCATTAGTCTGACTGCATCCGGGTAGAAGCTGTTCTTCAGCCTGGTGGTCCTTGCCTGGATGCTATGCAGCCTTCTGCCTGAGGGGAGATGGAAAAACAGTCCGTTTGCAGGGTGAGTAACGAAGCGTGCCTGGAATTCGGGCCCGCTAACTCTCATGTGATCCTGAGACCCCGGCCTGGATTCGTGCCCAGGTTCCCACCACTCCCTTTCGAGACCAGGTGGTGAACCTACAAGCGCTGCCCCTGGAGGAGGCAGAACCAGTCTTGGCACTGCTCTGTCCAGTACGCGCCCTCCGTGCTTACGTAGACAACGAAAGAAAGAAAAGACAAATGTGTTAGGAAAGAAGTTTGCTAGTGTGCATAGTGGTGATTATTTAGGTGATTTCCACAGACAAAATAAAGAAAAAACTCTAAAAGAAAATAGGGATGTGTTTATTAAAAAGGATAACATGAAAAACACCATAGATGTAGAAATTAATATGAATGAACTAGTGATAGTACTAAATGGAATCAGAAATACTGCTACAGGAGAAGATCAATTGAGTTATGTCATGTTTTTAGAAACTACCTGAGAACATTTTTTAGATAATATTGTGTTTATTTAATAAGATATGGGAAGAAGGTAAAATGCCAAAATGTTGGAAGAGTGCGATAATACTGCCATTTAAAAAACCTGGAAAGGATTCTAATAATGCTGGTAACTATAGACCTATTGCCCTAACATCCCACCTATGCAAGTGGATGGAGAAGATATTAGTGAGAAGACTTAATTACTTCCTTGAACACAGAGGCTTATTAGCACCATACCAAAGTTGTTTCAGAAAAGGACATTCTACAAAGGATGCTGTTGTGAAAGTAAGCAATGAGATGGAGAAAACATTTAAAATGAAACAAATAATAAATGTTGTATATTCTTTTATATTGAAAAGGCCTATGACTCCATGTGAAGGGAAGGGTTATTAATTAAATTAAATAGGAATTAGAGGTAGATTTTATAACTGGGTCCTATATTTTTTATCAGAAAAATGATTGAAAGTTAAAGTGGGATCAGAAGTATTTGAGGAATTTGAAATCATTAATGGAATTCCACAAGGAAGCGTTATAAGTCCAGTTTTATTAAATGTTATGATTAATGATATTTTCTGTATTATCTGTATGCAGATGATGGGGATATCTGGGCAAGAGGATAAGAACCTACAAGTGTGAGAAGTAAAATCAAGGAAGCAATTAAAAATGTAGAACAATGGTCGTATATTTAAGATTTCTTAAAGTAAATCTTGTAATATGTTATTTACCAGGAAGAAAGGGATAGACAAACAAAACTTGAAGATATATGGTCACAATTTGGAAACAATAGATCATTTTAAATATCTGGGTATGTGGTTAGATCAAAAGGGTACATGGAAAATACATATTGAAAAGGTGGAATCAAAATGTAAGAAAGTTTTACATTTAATGAGAGCATTAGCTGGGAAAGATTGGGGTGCAGATAAACAATCACTAATGTATATTTATAGGGCTCTGATGAGGTCAACAATAGATTATGGATGCTTTGTGTATGGACCAGCAGCTAAAACACATTTAATGAAATTGGATAGAGTTACTTATTGTAACGTAGCAGCAGGGATGAAGCGGAGAGTGAATCCAATTGCAAAGCACTTTAATAACAGAATATCCAGGGATAACACGGAATAAGAAACAAGGCAAAAACACGGGATAAGGTACAAGGCACACGGAACAAGGAACTGGGAAAACTAACATCAAGCAACGACCCACAAACACCAACTGAAGAACAAGGGGTATAAATACACAGACAAACAAGCTTAACAAGATGACAAGGGGGCGTGGCTAATCAGAAACACCTGGGGAGACTAATCAACAGAACGGGGAACAGCAAAACATGTAAAGACAGAGAAATACATGACAGACAAGAACAAGGAACAAAACAAAACACCCACATCGTGACATAGCCCCCCTCCTATGGGCGGCTCCCGACGCCCCTTAAGACAAAAAACAAAACAAAACAAAAAAACACTAAAGTTCAGGAGGGTGGTGAAGTGGAGGCGGGGGAGGGACGGAGGGTCAGGTTCGTGCAGGCGGCCAGGAAGGAGCAGGCGACCAGAACGGAGACGACCACACGGGCGACCAGGGCGGAGACGATCCCTCGGGCGGCCAGGGCGGAGACGGCCCCTCGGGACCCCTCGGAGACGACCCCGGCTCAGGAACTGCAGACACCGGCTCGGGAACAGCAGGCACACACACTGGCTCGGGAACAGCAGACACGCACACTGGCTCGGGAACAGACAACACAGACTCTGGCTCGGGAACAGACAACACAGACACTGGCTCGGGAACAGCAGACACACACACTGGCTCGGGAACAGCAGACACACACACTGGCTCGGGAACAGCAGACACACACACTGGCTCGGGAACAGCAGACACACACACTGGCTCGGGAACAGACAACACAGACACTGGCTCGGGAACAGCAGACACACACACTGGCTCTGGCTTGAGAACAGCAGGCACACACACTGGCTCGGGAACAGCAGACACACACACTGGCTCGGGAACAGACAACACAGACTCCGGCTCGGGAACAGACAAGACACTCACTGGTTGGGGAACAGGCGACACACACACTGGCTCTGGCTTGAGAACAGCAGGCACACACACTGGCTCGGGAACAGCAGACACACACACTGGCTCGGGAACAGACAACACAGACTCCGGCTCGGGAACAGACAAGACACTCACTGGTTGGGGAACAGGCGACACACTCACTGGCTCGGGAACAGGCAACACACACACTGGCTCCGGCTCGGGGACAGACCACACAGACTCAGGCTCGGGGACAGACAACACACTCACTGGTTGGGGAACAGACATCACACACACTGGCTCGGGAACAGACATCACACACACTGGCTCGGGAACAAGCAACACACACACTGGCTCCGGCACAGACAACACACTCACTGGTTGGGGAACAGGCGACACACTCACTGGCTCGGGAACAGGCAACACACACACTGGCTCGGGAACAGGAACAGACTCCGGGCCGGCCATCTTGTCCGTAGACACTGGCTCGGAGGCGGCCATCTTGTCCGTAGACACTGGCTCGGAGGCGGCCATCTTGTCCGTAGACACTGGCTCGGAGGCGGCCATCTTGTCCGTAGACACTGGCTCGGAGGCGGCCATCTTGTCCGTAGACACTGGCTCGGAGGCGGCCATCTTGTCCGTAGACACTGGCTCGGAGGCGGCCATCTTGTCCGTAGACACTGGCTCGGAGGCGGCCATCTTGTCCGTAGACACTGGCTCGGAGGCGGCCATCTTGTCCATAGACACTGGCTCGGAGGCGGCCATCTTGTCCATAGACACTGGCTCGGAGGAAGTGACGTGAACAGTCTCTGGATCAGCAGAAGTGACGTGAACAGTCTCTGGTTCGGCCATCTTGTCCGTAGACACTGGCTCGGAGGAAACGACGTGAACAGGTTTTGACTGGGCAGACGTGACGTGAACAATCTCTCGCTGGGCAGACGTGACGTGAACGGTTTCTGGATCGGCAGACGTGACTTGAACAGACTCTGGATCGGCAGACGTGACTTGAACGGACTCTGGATCGGCAGACGTGACTTGAACAGACTCTGGATCGGCAGACGTGACTTGAACAGACTCTGGATCGGCAGACGTGACTTGAACAGACTCTGGATCGGCCGGGACCAGCGGCGGGTACTCTGGGCTGACGGGAAGTACAGGGAGGACTTCCAGGTATTGCAGGACGCGAGAAGTCCTCTTCCTCCTCCGTCTCCGAGAGCGAGAGGGCGCTGTGCTGGACGGGACCAGCGGTGAGGGCGCTGTGCTGGACGGGACCAGCGGTGAGGGCGCTGTGCTGGACGGGACCAGCAGGTGAGGGCGCTGTGCTGGACGGGACCAGCGGTGAGGGCGCTGTGCTGGACGGGACCAGCGGTGAGGGCGCTGTGCTGGACGGGACCAGCGGTGAGGGCGCTGTGCTGGACGGGACCAGCGGTGAGGGCGCTGTGCTGGACGGGACCAGCGGTGAGGGCGCTGTGCTGGACGGGACCAGCGGTGAGGGCGCTGTGCTGGACGGGATCAGCGGTGAGGGCGCTGTGCTGGACGGGACCAGCGGTGAGGGCTCTGGAAGCTCGGCTGAGACATGGTGATGCTCTGGAAGCTCTGGCTGGACATGGCTGACGAAGCTCTGGCTGGACGTGGCTGACGTGAAGCTCTGGCTGGACGTGGCTGACGTGAAGCTCTGGCTGGACGTGGCTGACGTGAAGCTCTGGCTGGACGTGGCTGACGTGAAGCTCTGGCTGGACGTGGCTGACGTGAAGCTCTGGCTGGACGTGGCTGACGTGAAGCTCTGGCTGGACGTGGCTGACGTGAAGCTCTGGCTGGACGTGGCTGACGTGAAGCTCTGGCTGGACGTGGCTGACGTGAAGCTCTGGCTGGACGTGGCTGACGTGAAGCTCTGGCTGGACGTGGCTGACGTGAAGCTCTGGCTGGACGTGGCTGACGTGAAGCTCTGGCTGGACGTGGCTGACGTGAAGCTCTGGCTGGACGTGGCTGACGTGAAGCTCTGGCTGGACGTGGCTGACGTGAAGCTCTGGCTGGACGTGGCTGACGTGAAGCTCTGGCTGGACGTGGCTGACGTGAAGCTCTGGCTGGATGGGTACTGTGGGGTTGCAGGGCTCCGTGTCTGCCAAACCCACAGTAAAGGTAGAGCCACACAGTAATAAGGCCAGATCAATATAAAACTCCAAGGTCCATTGAGGATCGTGCATTGGCATAACTGACCTGAATGGCTCAGATAGTCCACCTCTGAAGAATATCATAAGGCACACAGGGTCCATGGAAGTTTCATTAGCCAGCTCAATAAAGTCACTTACATACGCCTCTATTGGCCGGTCTCCTTGACGAAGACACATGATCAGTGCTGCTGGATTCATCGTTTTGGGTTGGGTCGTTCTGTAACGTAGCAGCAGGGATGAAGCAGAGAGTGAATCCAATTGCAAAGCACTTTAATAACAGAATATCCAGGGATAACACGGAATAAGAAACAAGGCAAAAACACGGGATAAGGTACAAGGCACACGGACCAAGGAACTGGGAAAACTAACATCAAGCAACGACCCACAAACACCAACTGAAGAACAAGGGGTATAAATACACAGACAAACAAGCTTAACAAGATGACAAGGGGGCGTGGCTAATCAGAAACACCTGGGGAGACTAATCAACAGAACGGGGAACAGCAAAACATGTAAAGACAGAGAAACACATGACAGACAAGAACAAGGAACAAAACAAAACACCCACATCGTGACACTTATAAAGCTTTGAGGATTTGTACTGGTGCGATGAGATCAACACCAATTAAGGCAATCCAGGTAGAGTTAGGAGAAATCCCCTCACATCAACTTATGCTTACGTACTGGTGTCGTCTATGTGGATGTGGTAATGAAAATCCTACAAATAGTGTTATTAAAGAATGTTGGGAATATAATTATTTTCAAGGTAATGGATTTGGATGGGTAATAAAGGCTAAAGCAGAGGAATTAAGATTAGAGAATTTCTCTTTTAACTCCCCTACCCCATTAGTATCCCTATATGGATGTTTCCAAAAACTGAGGTAGATTTAAACATAATGAAATTAAAGAAAGAATCGGAAGAGTGTGATAAAGGACACATGGCAAGTCAGTACATAAGAAGTGAATATTTTAATTATTTAGATATTTATACAGATGGATCCAAAAACGAAGAAGATATGGTAGGCATATGGTAGGCATAGGCATATACCAACCTAAATGTAAGTATTGGGAAAAGATTATCTGATCAGTTGTCAGTTTACACGTCAGAGATGATGGCGATTATTGTAGAGTTACAGTGGGTGGAGGAAGCAAAACCAGATAGAGTGGTTTGTTGTGTTGACTCATATAGCAGCCCTAAACAGTATTCAAAATATGAAATCTAACAGAGAAGATATAATGTTAAAAATTCATCAAAGTTTATTTAGATTGCGAAAGCTGCGGATAGATGTGAGATTCTGCTGGGTACCTGCTCATGTAAACATAAAAGGGAATGAGAGAGCAGATAAAATAGCAAAAAAATCAATAAGAACGAGCAAAGTTATAAACGTTACATATGGCAAAGGAGAAGCTATGGCAATAATCAAAAAAGAAATGATGAAGAAATAGCAGAATAGGCGGGACATGGATAATAGTGGAAGGAAATATTATAGTATAGAGAAATCTATCAATACACAGGGTGTGATCAGAAGGAACAGAAGGGAGGAGATAGTTTTAACCAGGCTGAGGTTCTCTATCCCTGAGGAACTTGGTAATGGGACTCCTGCTGGTCAACAGGGAGTACCGATAAGGAAGCCCATAACGATACCTCAGTTTTTTCCATTTTCAGTTGAGTCATCTCCTGGCTCTAAGCAGGATAGCCGGTTAAAAGTTTCTATGTTGCGGCTTTGGATAGAGAAGGAAGAGAGAGAGAGAGATTTCCAACTCCGTCGAGAGCTGGAACTGAAGAGGCTAACAGCGGAGACTGAAACTAGCAGGGAACTGGAACTTAAGAAACTAGAAGCAGATACAACATTTAAAATGTGACAACTGGAATTACAAACCAATGTTGACGCTGCTTGCCCCGTTACTCCTGCTAGTGTATTATCTCCACAGTCTGCCAGTGAGTATGATGTGAGCAAATATATTTCTCTGGTGCCTGTTTTTCGCGAGGCCGAAGTGGAAGCCTATTTTGGTGCATTTGAACGTGTTGCTGGAGCGCTACGCTGGCCTAAAGAGGTGTGGGCCATCTTACTCCAGTGTAAATTGACTGGTAAGGCCCAGGAAGCTTGTGCAGCATTGTCTGTGGAGGACGGGTTAAATTATGATTGTGTTAAGAATGCTATTTTGAGAGCTTATGAGGTAGTGCCGGAAGCATACCGACAGCGTTTTCGCGGCCTACGGAAAGCTCACGATCAGACCTTTACAGATTTTGCTCGTGAAAAGGGGGTCCTCTTTGATCGATGGTGCGCAGCATGTAAAGCAGATGATGTGGCTTCTATACGCGAGCTGATCTTGCTCGAGGATTTTAAGAACTGTTTGCCTGAACGTACTGCTGTATATTTGGGTGTACAAAAGATTGCTTCCCTACAGCAGGCAGCCATATTCGCAGACGAGTTTGCGCTTTTGCATAAGACCACCTTTACTAAGCGCAAGGTTTCTTCACGAGTGGGGTTTCAAAGAACTGAGCAGCCGGTGTGTAATCCCCTTGATAGTCGTCCCAAGGGGTCTTCCATTCAAAAGGGGGACAGAGTCTGTTTCTTTTGTCGCAAGGCTGGACATATAATTGCTGAGTGCAGAGCTTGGAAGGGTGTGGGGTTGATTAAACGTCTCCCCGACCCGACGGGCTAAAGCCTGAGATGCGTAAGGCAGCTGATGACTGTTTTAAACCTTTTATCTTTGAAGGTTTTGTTTCTTTGACAGGGAAAGCAGAAGACCAGCGACGAGTGAGAATACTGCGGGACACAGCCTGTTCGCAGTCACTAATGCCTGTCTGGCACTCTTCCCATGTGTGACAGTTCTGATGTAAGTGCAGTCGTGAGGGGTATTGAGATGGGTTTTGTACCAGCGCCACTACACCAGATTTTTGTCCATTCTGACTTAGTGACGGGATTTTACACGGTGGGTGTATGTGCAGGGTTTCCGATAGAGGGCATTGAGGTAATAATGGGGAATGATATTGCTGGGGGGAAGGTGTTTCCTATTCCTAAGGTACTCAGCAATCCTATTCCTGTGTCTGAACAGGATGAGTTGGGGAAAAATCATCCTCATATTTTTGTAGCCAGCGTAACTACGAGAGTGCAGTCTCGTAAACAGACCCAGGAAGTTAATCTATCTGACTCACTACTTGCCTCCATTTTCTCCGAGGAAGGTGTGACGCATACCTTGGTAAACAGGTTGGTCAGGGGCAGGTCCGGCCTCTAGATGCCAAAGTAACCGCTATCTTATCACTGCCAACTCCCACCACTAGACGAGAGCTTAGGAGATTTCTCGGTATGGCTGGATATTATAGATGTTTCTGATTATAGATGTTTCTGCCAAAACTTTTCGGTGGTAGTTGCCCCACTCACCAGACTGCGTAGTCCTTTGGTACCCTTTGTGTGGGATGATGTATGTGATCGGGCCTTTGAAGCTGCCAAGTCTCTTCTTTGCAGTGCTCCTGTGCTGGTAGCACCCAATTTTTCCCAACCTTTTCATCTGGAAGTTGATGCTAGTGCCACTGGGGCTGGGGTGGTGCTGATGCAGAGAGGGGATAGAGACATGTGTAAACCTGTGTGTTATTTCTCAACTAAGTTCAAGAAACACCAGCTAAATTATTCCACCATAGAGAAGGAGACATTGGCCATGCTCCTGGCTCTACAACACTTTGAAGTGTATGTGGGCTCAAGTTTCTTGCCGGTCACTGATACACAGATCATAACCCCCTTGTTTTTCTAGCCTGCATGTACAACAGTAACCAGCGTTTGATGCGTTGGGCCCTCCTGGTCCAAGGCTACAACCTCAAGATCAAACATAAGAGGGGAGTGGACAACATCCTGGCTGATACCTTGTTCCGTGGGTAAGGCTGTTTTTTGTTTTTGTTATTATTAATGGTTAAACTGTGATGGTAACAAATGTTAAACTCTTACAGTGGTATCCAAACTATAGGATAGGTTTGTTCTTATGGGTGGGGGTGTTACGACCCGTGAGGTCTGTGTGTTGTGCTTGCGTTGCTGTGGGTGTGTTCTGTCTCTCGCTTGCAGGGGTGTATCCGTGTCTTAAGCCTGACACTGCGTGAAATCCTGCAGCTGGAGCTGATCAGCGGCAATTAGTGAGGCGTATAAGTTGAGCCAGTGAAGTGCTCTCGGTCTCTCACGTTGTTCCTTGATGGCTCGCGTCAGACTGTGTGGACTACTGTGTGATTTATGGTGTGGATCGCGGCGGGACGTGATCTGCTCGGTGTCGATCTTGACTTCTCCCCGCGCCGTGCGTCTGGTGACTTTGTGAAGGCAGCCGTCGGACCTGTGTGTGTGCCCGACCAGCTGGAAGTTGGCGTGGTGAGCGGCGGGAAAACCTCCGTGTGTGCTTCACTAATGCGGTGGGAGCCGTGGAGATTGTCTATTGTCACATTTTCTGCTGAATGTTTGGTGTTAATTAATTTACTTTACATAATCTACCTCATATCATCTTTGATGGGAAAAAAAGAGATTTCTTAAAATAAATACATTAACTTGATACGTGTTTTGAGTCATCCTTGGTTTTTTTTTTCTTGGTATATTTATTTTGTTAGTCCCTCACTCCTAGACATATCAGGGACGTAACACAGGGTTAAATAAAACATTGGCTATATAGGTAAAAGTCAATCAGATGAATGTTTGGAGTGCAAAATTACAGAAAATGCAGAGAATATACTGTTACATTGTAAGAAATATAGAGAAGAGATGATTACATTAAAACAAAAGATAAGTCAGGCAGGAAGAAAGAAAATGGAACCTTGAGGGTGTATTGGGAACAACAGGAGAAGGAGTAGAGGATACACAGAATGATGTTGTGGAATATCACTATAAGAGTATCACAATATAAGAGTATAGGGGTATATTATAAGATCTAGGGATATAAATATATATGTAATATTAAAATACTTATAGGAAAGTTTTTTTTTTTTAAGTAGATCATTGAATCTTTACCCATATTGCATACTCCGGTACAGTAGGTGACGGTATGCACCTGATAAGTCATGGATGCAATCCGCCATAAAACTAAAAGAAGAAGAGTGTTTGCCGGGTCTCGTCTCAGTGTAGTTGTGTTTTGGATGTACCTTGTTGAATTTACTTTGTTGGAATTAAAGTCTGTATACCTCTCCCACACAACCCGTGACAGCTGTCTGAACCAAAATATCATGAATAATGCTTATTAATGCTTAATGGCACACAGAGCTTAGATGTGTGATATGTTGTGATGTGTTCTTAATTAAAAACAACAGCTCTAATGAAGTACTTAGGGTGTATGCAAAACAGGTTGTTAGATTTAATTTGCCAGACACACTAGCAGTGTCTTTTGGTTCATAAAGCTGTTACCTGCAAATTCTGACATAAGGAAAATGCATGAAGAGTACAACAACTAAGAGTTATTTACCTGCCCTACCAATATTTCTACTATCCCCCCAAAAAAAAAAAAAAATGTAAACCATTTTTGCTAGACATATTCATATATTTGTCAAAAAAAAAAAATTATTATACTTTTTAATAAAGACACCTGGAAATGTACAGCTATAATGTAACTACATTACTTCACAAAAACACTTTTGCTGGGTAATGATGGAATACGATACAAAAGTTTACTGATTGGTTTGCATTTTGTTTTAATTTAGCAGTTTTTTTTATTTAAATTATAGAAATAATACATTTAAAATGAATATACATAAGTATGAACTGAATGTAATATTTTCAGTCACTTAATAACATGTTAATTGTTATTAAATGGAAATGTATTATGGTTAGCTAACTATAGTAGGATCTTTATATGTAATTTCAATATAACTGTTATTGTCGTTGAAATATGGTTAAAGTGTACTGCTGAATATACTGTCAAGCATTTATGGTAAATTTAAATATACTTTAATGTAAATTCTACTGAAACTTGTATGTCTTGTAATTACACATTTGTAGGGATGAAGCTGAAATTTAGTATATTTAAAACGTTACATTTATAGGCTATGTAATATAATAATAAAAGTATAATACATGAAAATAAGTGTAGTTGTGCAAAAATTTACATATTCTTTACATACATAGATACATACATACAAAAGTGTGCACAAGGGCACAGAAAAACAGTTCTTCTTGTTGTTTTTCTTCAAAACGAATGTACAAAAATATTGAATGAAAATGTTCAGTGCACTGCAGCATTGGACCAAAAAGCAAGTGACAGGTCTGTTAACTGCCCAAAACTCTCTCACACTGGCCCCAGGCCAGCAGATCATCCTTATCACTGAGCCCTGCCACCTAGCAATGCCCTAGTAACCACCCAGTACACTCTGGCAACTATATAAATTGATAAATTGTCATTATATATGTTTTGATATACACATGGATCAAAAGAAATCTGTTATGTTTTATTTAATATTTATGATTAAATAAAATGAATTCAATATTTCCACACTACTGATGTACTTTGCAATCCTTGCAAAATGACCATGGTACTGAGCCAACGTTTAGAACACTTTCCCAGCTAACAGGGAACGTTCCCCCATAACTTCCCCTAACATTCTTTAAAAGTCATGTAAATGTTGACAAATTGTTCTTAAAATGATGTTTATTGAAAGTTCTTACAATGTTATTAATAGTTAGTATACATTCTCGTCATTTTGAAAGAAAACGTTTGCGTGAAACTTTGTGAGAACAATTTTAATGAAACAAGAGAGACAAACAAAAGATAACAAAAGCAAAATAAAACTGACAACTATGACAAGAGAAAGCAAAATAATAATAAAAACTAAATTATAACTGGAGTTAAACAAAATAAATAATAATTCTAGAAATAAATAACTGGAACTTGAAAACAAAAAGAAATAAAACAAGACTGTAACATTGCAGGGAACTAGAGAGAAAATAAAAAATAAATTCAAATTCAGAGAGAAACCAAAAATAAGGCTTGAGAGAAATAGAGAAAAATAAAGACTTGAACTTGATAAGAATAAAAAAAAAACAGGAACAAATAAAAACCAGAAAAATCCACACAAAAAAAAAAAAAAAAAAAAAAGCTAGAACTGACAGAGAAAACGAAATGCAAGAAACACTTTTTGTATTGCGTTGTTTTCCACGTCTTGTTAGATTTGACTTGTGTGCTGTCTAGGTGTATGTTTGAGTTTGTGTTCTTTTTTCGCTGGTTTAACTTGTTGAGATTATGTTTTTAGTTTAGAAAATGTAAACTTTGCTCATATGATTCCATGTTTTGGACTGTGTAAAATGTGAATCTTAAAGTAAAGTCTTATGTTATTCTTGTCATTCAAATATTTAATGCACTTAGAAACTTTTTGTAAAATGTAAACACTCTGGAAAAATGTGTCTTGTGTTTTTGGAAATGGAAGCTTTAGCTTAAGTTCTGTCAGGATGGTCTTCCTCAGCTTTTGAATCCTACATAAGAACTGATTCAAAAATTATCATTGAAGCCCAGCAAGCTCTCCATTAATAATCCAGGTAAATCCTCTCGCAACTACTGGTGGAGGTGGTACTACGTTATCCACTTGAGCGCAGTTCAATTTGCACTATCTGATAAAGCCCCTCTGTACTCGTCTCTGTGTTTGTGTTTTGTCCCGCTGTGTCTCCGCTCGTCTTCTGTCTTTATGTGATCCTCCTCGGCCACTAGTTTAGCCGTGGTCTGTGCAGGCTATCATAGCTTTGTTCTTACGGTCCATCGCGGCCTGGTCCGTCTGGTCTAGTGGCCTTGTTTCGTGAATATTGTCTTTCATGTGGCATTAGCGGTCGGTGTGGCTCCTAAGCGGTCTCGTCTCTGTGGTCTCCCATGGCCGTGTGGCCTATCGTGGCCTTGTCCTCTAAGGTCCATCGTGGCCTAGTGACCTCTAGGGGTCTTGGTTTTATGTGGCTCTATGGCCGTGTCTATGATAAGCTCGTTACGTGTGGCATATTGAAGCCTGTCCTACATGTGGCCGTCCGTGGTCTGTGGTCTATCGCGACCTTCTGTGTGGCTTAGCAGCTCTGTCTTATAGGTTTGTCTTCATGTGGCATTAGCGGCCGGTGTGGCTCCTAAGCGGTCTCGTCCCTGTGGTCTCCCATGGCCGTGTGGCCTACCATGGCCTTTTTCTATATGTGGCTATCAGGGCCTGCGGTCAAGCTGACCTTGTGTTTATGTGGTCTATCATGGCCTGCGGTCAAGCTGACCTTGTGTTTATGTGGTCTATCATGGCCTGTGGTCAAGCTGACCTTGTGTTTATGTGGTCTATCATGGCCTGTAGTCAAGCTGACCTTGTGTTTATGTGGTCTATCATGGCCTGCGGTCAAGCTGACCTTGCGTTTATGTGGTCTATCATGGCCTGCGGTCAAGCTGACCCTGCGTTTATGTGGTCTATCATGGCCTGCGGTCAAGCTGACCTCGTGTTATGTGGTCTATCATGGCCTGTGGTCAAGCTGACCTTGTGTTTATGTGGTCTATCATGGCCTGTAGTCAAGCTGACCTTGTGTTTATGTGGTCTATCATGGCCTGCGGTCAAGCTGACCCTGCGTTTATATGGTCTATCATGGCCTGTGGTCAAGCTGACCTTGTGTTTATGTGGTCTATCATGGCCTGCGGTCAAGCTGACCTCGTGTTATGTGGTCTATCATGGCCTGTGGTCAAGCTGACCTTGTGTTTATGCGGTCTATCATGGCCTGCGGTCAAGCTGACCTCGTGTTATGTGGTCTATCATGGCCTGTGGTCAAGCTGACCTTGTGTTTACGTGGTCTATCATGGCCTGAGGTCAAGCTGACCTCATGTTTATGTGGTCTAGCATGATGGTCCATTGGGCCCGGTTCTATATAAATAAATGTATAAATAAATAATTTCGTAAATAAATATTTATCATCTTATCTGTATTCTTCTTTCTCGTTTCAGGTACCGCAGGACCCACAACTGGTGGGTATATTTATTTACAGTTCTTTGGAGGTGGGCTCCGTCCTTGTGGAATTATTCTTCCACTTCTCTTTGGGGGTCGGCTGCGCCCCCGCCTTCATCTCAGGCGGGACATGCAGATTCGGCTAACCTCGCTTTGTTCGCTAAGGACGGGGCCTACGCCAAAGAACTCATAAATTTATGCTTGCTGAGCTGTCAATAAATGTATACAGCCTTTCAATTTATCTCCCGAGTCTTTCTGGTAGAAATGGAAGCTTTAGCTTAAGTTCTGTCTGGAAGACTCAATCAGCGCGTCATGTATTACCTCATCCCTATCCAATCAGGTGTTAACAGCCACAGTATAAAAGATTGGTACTTACACTTGTCTGAGTTCGCAGATGCTGACGCTGCCATTCACCTCCATCCTTCCCAACCACCACCAAGATGGTACCTTCCCCTCCATCCTCCCCATCACCACCACCAGGATGGTCCCTTCCTTACCTCCAGGGGGTCGGCTGCGCCCCCGCCTTCATCTCAGGCGGGACATGCAGATTCGGCTAACCTCGCTTTGTTCGCTAAGGACGGGGCCTACACCAAAGAACTCATAAATTTATGCTTGCTGAGCTGTCAATAAATGTATACAGCCTTTCAATTTATCTCCCGAGTCTTTCTGGTAGAACTTAAAATTCAGTTAATTTGAAATCCATGCCTGCAGCTGTAAGAAATCAATTGCTTACAATTTATCAATTTATTACTTGAATTTATATAAACCTAGTGTGTACAGACAAGACAAGTGTCTGTACACACTAGCACTGTCCCCTCACACCAAGAAGGCGCCGGTTTGAGTCCCGGCTGAACCAAGAGTTAGCAGGTTCTCTGTGTGTCAGTGTGGTACTCCAGGTACTCAGTTTCTTAAACACTGCTGTAATGATAAAGTCCGGCAGTAAAAGGGCATTGCGCCAATTATGGAGAAAATGCGGCAAAGGTTTTTTCAGTGGCATGGGCACGTCCTATGAGCAGGCGCTGCCGTGCCTACCACATCATGGTGGATGGGAAACGGCCACATGGAAGACCAAAGCAAAGATGGCAGGATATAATTGAAGCAGATATGATGACCACCAAATTACAACGAACGGGACACTCGACCGTACAAAATGGCATGCCAAGATCCTAAGACTACACATTTGTAAAAAAAAACACATTAGGATGAAGAAGACTCCAGTTTCCATCACAGTTCAAAGACATTTTGAACGTTTAAAAAACATTCAGAAATAACTTAATGTGAATGTTAGCAAAACATTCTAAGAACAAATTGCACAATAGTTTTGTTAGCTGGGTTCACACAACACTTTAGAATTATATTGAACAGAAACATATTCTGTTATTGTTTCTAATTTAACCACTTTCCTTTTTTCTCTCTCTCCATTAAATGTTTACTGTTTTCCCAGTGCCATATGCCCTTAAACACATAAGTCAATTGCACATTACAATTTTTAACTAACTTTAGATGTTTTACCCTGAGTGGGTGTTTAAAAGATAATGACCCTCACTAAATGTAAGTATTTAGTTCATATCCTACATGAATTACATTTAATGATGACAGAAGATAATGTAGTGACTGTGATCCATGTGCAGAATCATTTGTTTGAAAAGTAGTGCACAATATGAGTAATTGGCTTCACACGGAAAGGATCCCAAAGGAAGTTGATTGAATCACTTCATCATATTACAAGAGCGTTAGCACTGCAGAAAATTATCAGTATAATTAATTAGTTGGCTTGCTGACCGCTTATTAGAAGCTTGACAGGAATGCTTGAATGCTGACGAAGGATTATAATAATTGCTGCTTTTATAAGAGCTCTTTTATTTATATCTGCAGGAGAGAATGCTATTTCCCTTTCTTCTGTTTTCTGAAGTCAATTTTCTGTGAAGTTTTTTTTTAAAGAGACAACAAGTGGTACCTTTGAAGCCATTCACAAAGCCGAATGTCTGGATGCATGTGTAATAAGCAGAAAATCCTTCCATAACATTTAATTAAATGGGCTGTACTGCTTGGTACTTCATATTATTTTCATCATATGACAACCATGAGAAGAGTTGTTTCTTGTAGAATAACATGCATCATGCTATGAAAGATGCTGTCAAAAAACACTTTCTTAAGTGTTAAATTTTAATTAAACTTCCGTCAAAATGTATGCACTCTAATCTCATTTAAAAACTGTATGACTTTCTTCTGTGGAAGACAAAAGATGATACTTTTAAGAATTATGGACTTCCATAAACAGACTTCCATTTTATGAACATAAAAACAAACTGAGACATTTCTCAAAATATCTTCTTTTATTTAAGTGTGACAAAACAACTTCATAGTTATAGATATTCAGAGTATGCATATAGTTTAGATATGCAGGATCTGATAATCATATTCTGAAGCGTAATAAATGGAAGGGAACTGGGTGAAATTGTTCCCTGTGATCGATTTCACTGTAATTTGCTTGTGGCCGTTTTCTCAGGACTTAAGCTTTCATGTGTTCCCAAGGTCTCCAGTGACCTCATCAAACCCCCATGAGAGAGTATCTCAGCCTTCCACCGCGTAACACTCATTGATAAAGCCTGCAGGCAAAATCCAGACTGTGAAGGTGACTCATAACTGAGCCAGTGTAACTCCTGTCAGCTGACTGAAAATGAGGAGGAGGAGGAGAGGAAATGGAGTGCTTATTTTCTTTGTTGTGAAAAATGATTGAGGATTATCTGCTGTATATGCGGATCTCCAAGGAATTCATGTTAGTCCTCTGTAGAGGACATGAGTTTGTGGAGTCCATACAAACAGATTCCTGGACTACCGGGCTCATGGTCAAAGATACCAATGTTTTGGTACTGTATATTAGATACCAATAGTTTGGAAGTGAGAACTTCCCGTCCTTGTTTTTAAAAACGGCTGACATCACAATTAAGCAAATGGTATTGAAAGAACAATAGTTCTGTTGTTGTGCAATTGTCACTTGTACTTGCACTTTTTTCAGTTATTCAGAAAATGCTTAGCCTAAAGCATTGACATTTTGCCTCAAAAACCTTTGACGTCAGCAGCCATTGCCCATGTAATTAAAATGCATTCATTCAGATTATAATAGATTCAATAAAAAATAGAAGATTATGAAAGCCTATGTTACTTTCATAACACCCAGACCTAGTCATTTTATGGAAGGGATGTTATAATTATCAAGCATCTCGTTAGTTCAGGCAGGCCACGTCAGCCAAGTTCGCATCAGCTGATAGCAGCTGTTCATGACGTGTTCCAATCAGTGTCGACATCTATCACAGCGGCACATATAAACTCCCATTCCTTCAGCATTTCCTCCATAGCATTGCTGCTCGCATTAAACTTTGCATTGTTTTGTTTTAGCTCCCTTGTTTGTTACCATAGCAACCCTGATTAGGTCTTAATAGTCCCTCAGGTGTTTCTTGTTTCCTTGTCATCTTGTTAGTTTCCTCTGTGTGTGTATATTTAGCCCTGTCTATTTAGTCAATCTTTGGGAGTCGTTGCCTGCGTTTTGTATTCTTGTAGTCAGTATTATGTTCCCACACCTTGGATTATCTTTATGTTTTTTCTTTAATCAATTTTTGCTGCACGTAGATCTTTGCCTCACCTCGTCTTTGCCAACATTGTTACACCATTGCTTCTAGACTCACTTCTTGTGTTTGGTTTCCTTTTTTCTGTGTTGTTTTTGTGTTCCCATAGTTACCCATAGTTATCCCATAGTTAGTCAATTAACACACCTGCAGTTAATTGTCCCTTATTTCTCTGTGTATTTAAGCTGTGGCTTTTCAGTTGTTCTTTGCTAGTTATTGTTTTGTGGTGAATCATTCCTAGATGTTCCTGTCTTCAACTTCTTTCAAGTCATGTGGATTCTTGTAATTAAAAGCGTGCATGCAAGGGGATTCTCTCTCTGCCTCATCTATCCATGACACGTCAATGATTTGCTATAATTTTGCTACAAAGCAGGTATGTCCCATTGGAAAGAGAGATAACTGTTTGCTCATGACTTGATTTAACAAACCTTAAACTAAACAGATCGGACATGTCTATGATGACATCATTGTGCATTAAGGTGATCCATTTATTGACCGTTATCTATGTTTTCTCCCGTAGAGTATCAAATTATAAATTTCTATATTTTTGTTACTGAGGAACCTAAATATTCTGGAACCTAAAAGTTTATTTGGTGAACAAAAAACATCATTTTTGCCTGCAGTTTCTTACCTTGAATTTCTTACAGAGAAAGCAATTGCCATATTGGGAGTGAGCAAGCAGAGGTGAGGATCTAAGTGTGTCGAGTATGTTTAATAAACAAACAGATGTACATTCATAAACAGAGAAACACCAAAAAACAACTGACAAAGCACAAGAGAAATACAAGGGCTATATATAAACATGACATGGGGAAACAAGCTTAACAAGATAACGAGGTAAACTTCGTTAAATGATGGGAAACTAATTAAAGGGAAAAACTACAAAGAACTGCAACATGGCACCAAAGACAGGAAGAAACAAAAAAGTCCACAAACACACACTGGGAATATACACACACCTAAAGGATTATTAGGAACACCTGTTCAATTTCTCATTAATGCAATTATCTAATCAACATCACATGGCAGTTGCTTCAATGCATTTAGGGGTGTGGTCCTGGTCAAGACAATCTCCTGAACTCCAAACTGAATGTCAGAATGGGAAAGAAAGGTGATTTAAGCAATTTTGAGCGTGGCATGGTTGTTGGTGCCAGACGGGCCGGTCTGAGTATTTCACAATCTGCTCAGTTACTGGGATTTTCACGCACAACCATTTCTAGGGTTTTCAAAGAATGGTGTGAAAAGGGAAAAACATCCAGTATGCGGCAGTCCTGTGGGCGAAAATGCCTTGTTGATGCTGATCAAATGTTGGTCGCTGCATCAGAGGGTGAGCTAATGTCCTCTGGGGATGAAGACTTGGCTGTGCTGCCTCCTTCAGGTGCACCAGCGTTGTCCGAGTCAGACCCAGAGCTCACAGCTATGCTTTCCCGGGCCGCCGCAAGTGTCCGGCTTGAGTGGAACCCTCCACCGTGACCGTGGAGCGGTCTGTGGCGATGCAGCTGTGTCCCAAGACCGCTACCTCCTGGCAGGGAAATCCGCGCCTCCCCTCCCGGGCGTGTAAGTTCTTGTCCGCTCTTGCGGACAGCAGCAGCCTCCACCCAGGCAGCAGGTGGCCGGCCGCAAGAGGAGCACCCAGCCTGTCCAGGCCCCCGCTAAATCAGGCGGCAAGCGTAAGGGCAAGCGGCCCTGAGACGGGCGATCCAGCGATGGAGGAAGTTGCTCTCCGGGAGATAGTGTCCGCACCTCTCCCTCCCCCGGAGGAGGATCGGGTGGAGAATCATTTGTTTCATTTTGTTTCTGTTCCGCCGTTGGCTCCCCGGAGTCCAGCAGTACCCACATTTTCAATAAGAGCAATTTCTTCCATCTCTGGGTCACAAGAGGGAGCGGATTGCAGTGAGTGACGCTCCCATGCCTTGCCACTCCTTTCCCCCTCTTCCTTTGCCAGCGGGCAGCAGTGTGCGGCTCGGGGACGCCACCAAGCCTTCCCACGCACCCTCTACCCCACCCTGGAACCAGGTAAGTGTGGCACAACACACACAGACTCCACTTCGGTCCGCCTCAGTGCCTCCTGATCCAAGTCCATGTGTTCCACCTCGCTGCCCCACCTCGGGTACGTCTGTGGTCCCGTTGGTCCCGCTTGTACGGTGTCTGGGAGCCTGGCTAGTGCTTCCCAGCCATCTCGCTGGCTCATCTGTACCATCAGACTCGGGTATGCGATTCAGTTCTGAACTGAATCGCATAGCCGATTGAGACACTGTGCAAAGTCAGGGAGGACGAGGACCAGGTCTTGTTAGTTGCGCCATATTGGCCCAACCAATACACTCCTCGTGACAGCACCTCCTTGGCCCATTCCTCTGAGGAAGGACCTGCTTTCTCAGAGACGGGGCACTCTATAGCACCCGCGTCCAGACCTCCATGTCTCCATGGAAACTCCATGTCTGGTCACTGGACGGGACGCGGAGGTTCTAGGTGACCTACCCCAGGCGGTGATAGACACCATCACTTCTGCTAGAGCCCCCTCAACGATGCGCCTCAATGCTCTGAAGTGGAACCTGTTCGTTGAATGGTGTTCTTCCCACCAGGAAGACCCCCGAAGATGTACGATCAGAGTCGTGCTTTCTTTCCTGCAAGATGGGTTGGAGCGAAGGCTGTCTCCCTCCACCCTCAAAGTGTATTTTGCCGCTATTGCCGCACATCACGATGCAGTTGAATGTAAATCATTAGGAAAGCATGACCTGATCGTCAGGTTCCTGAGGGGAGCAAGGAGACTAAATCCGCCTCGCCCCCCCCCTTTATACCCTCTTGGGACCTGTCTCTGGTGCTCAGCGCACTGCAAAGACCTCCCTTTGAACTATTACAGTCAGCTGAGTTAAAGATCCTGTCACTAAAAACAGTGCTCCTGACTGCTCTGGCTTCCATCAAGAGGGTAGTGGACCTGCAAGCATTTTCATTTGACGAAAACTCGTGCCTTGAATTCGGGCCGGCCAACTCTCACGTTGTCCTGAGACCCCGGCTTGGATATGTGCCCAAGGTTACTACCACTCCCTTCAGGGACTAGGTAGTGAACCTGCAAGTGCTGCCTTCGGAGGAGGCAGACCCAGCCCTCGCTTTTCTCTGTCCCGTCCGCTCCTTGCGGTTTTATGTGGACAGAACGCAAAGCTTTAGGACCTCAGATCAGCTATTCGTCTGTTATGGAGGCCAGCAGAAGGGAAAGGCTGTCTCCAAGCAGAGGATGGCCCACTGAATAGTGAATGCCATCTCTTTGGCTTATGAAGCCTAAGGCGTGCCTTGCCCGTTCGGGTTACGAGCACAGAAGTGTTGCTTCCTCCTGGGCGCTGGCTCAAAGCGCCTCGCTGACAGATATATGTAGAGCTGCGGGCTGGGAGACACCTAACACATTCGCTATATTCTATCTCCAGTATCTTCCCGTGTACTCGCCCCCATTGACCAGTAGCACGAATGACCCGTTCTTAGTGTCGGCTTGCAACGCCACTCTGCCAACGGCAGAAATGGCTAACCCTGTGAGTTCCTCCGTCACCCCTGCGGCAGTCAGACGTTGCGGAGCGTCTGACGCCAGGCTACACTCGTAGGCGTTCTAGAACCTGCGGCGACCCCATATGTGTATTCCTCCACGATCAGCTCTTCTGCGAACGAGCCTGTGTCTTTCCCTCGACAGAGCCCATTCTGTTGTCTCTGCTGGTGTTCTCTTCCCCCTATAACTAGGCTGGAACCACCCCAGAGACTGCCATATGTTGTACTACCCTGCTTGGCTAGTCCATATGTGTATCCTTCACAGTGCCTCCCTCTGGGGTAGGATGTGGCTTCCGCAGCGTTCCGTTCCCCAAGGGCACGCTTTCCTAGCGTTATCCAATAAGTCACACTGAGTGGGTCTTACGGAACAGCAGTGACTGACCTTCTCTGCTTAGAGCTTCTCCTTCTGCCCAACACTGCGGCCAGGTGGCTCAAGCGGAGCGATGGAAGGGCCAGCAGTCGTGGCGTTTTGGTAGATATCCCCATTCGTCAGTCTAGACTTACTTGTAGTGACTGACGAAGGGGAAACATCTCGGTTACGTATGGTAACCCTCGTTCCCTGAGGAGGGAACGGAGACGTAAGTCCCCTCGCCACAGTTGCTGAGCTTCCGCTGTTCAGCCGAGTCACAGGTCCGGCTCCTCAGTGGAAAAACAAGGATGCGAGCAGCTGGTGCAATTATCGCATGCCAATCTGCATTGGCTCGTTTAAGTTTCACTCAAAGTAGATAGGCTCTTGCAAGTGATCCCCATTCGTCAGTCTAGACCAGGGGTCGGGAACCTACGGCTCGCGAGCCATATATGGCTCTTTTCAGGATTTTATATGGCTCTCCAATTTTCAAATGTTGACTGAAAATACACCCTCGAACATGATGATACAATTATTTTTAAACTATTATCATATTTGGTTAATGTATAATTATGAATGTGTAAAATTAAATTAAATATGTTCAAAATATTTAGGTAAGAGACTCGCAGCTTAATTTGATTGACAGCGGCGTTTGGCCTGTAGCTTGCCTACCTTTCAGAGAGCTGAATTTTAATTGGCCGACGTGGTTAGGCCTGCGTCAAGTCAAGATCAAGTTAAACAACTAAGTTACCTAGCTGGCTAAATTAAAAATCATCAACGAGAGGAAAATGGCTAAAAGAAAAAAAGACGACCATTACCGTTCATTTCAGCCCGAATGGACGGATCAGTTTGCATTTGTGGAGAAGTTGGGGTCTGCAGTGTGTCTCATTTGCAATGAACGTATTGCGTCACTCAAAAAGTCAAATATTAAGAGACATTTTGAGACGAACCATGCAGCATTCGCCGCAAAATATCCCGATGGGGAATGCAGGAGAAAAGCTTGCGCTGAGCTTCAGCGGAGATTGGAAACCGGACAGCAGCAGCTGCTAGCATGGACTAATAAAGGCGGGAATCTGAATTCTGCTAGCTTTGCTGGCGCTCTGGAGATTGTGCGGAGTGGGAAACCATTTACAGATGGAGACTACATTAAGGGTTGCATGCTCAGTGTGGAAAAAGAACTGTTTAACGACCTCCCAAACAAGGATAAAATTATCCCAAAAATCGAAGACATGCCTTTGTCTGCAAGAACTGTTCATGATCGTGCACTCGTGATGGCACGCCAGATAGAGGAGATGCAAATCAACGACATCAGTTCAGGTATTTACTTTTCTCTTTCCTTGGATGAGTCTACCGATGTGAGCAATATAGCACAGCTAAGCATAATCGGGCGGTACGTGACGGGTGATACAGTGCGTGAAGAGAGTCTCGTTGTTTTGCTGATGAAAGATACAACAAGAATCTCTAATGGACTTTGCTGCAGAGAAAAAGCTACCACTGAATAAGCTTATATCTGTGTGTACTGATGGAGCACCCAGTATGTTAGGGAAACATAAAGGATCCGTTGCCCTTCTGTGTGAGCAAGAGAAGTGGCCCATCTTAAAATTTCATTGCATTGTGCATCAAGAGGCACTGTGTGCTCAGTCGTGTGGAGAGGAACTTCGCGAAGTGATGTCATTGGTCGTTTGCATTGTGAACTTCATTGTGGCCCAAGCTTTAAATGATCGCCAGTTTAAGGCCCTGTTGGATGAAGTGGGGAGTAATTATCCAGGGCTGCTACTGCACAGCAATGTGCGTTGGTTATCCAGGGGAAAAGCGCTCGCCCGCTTTGCTGCCTGTTTAAATGAAGTGCGGGCATTTCTGGAAATGAAAGGAACTGTTCATCCCGAGGTCACTGACATTGAGTGGCTCCTGAAGTTTCACTACCTGGTGGATATTACATGTCATATGAACCACCTCAATGTGAAAATGCAAGGCATTGGAAACACAATCTTGTCCCTGCAACAGGCAGTGTTTGCATTTGAAACAAAGCTGGTGCTATTTATCAGGGACATTGAAAGTGGCCGTCTGCTGCACTTCGAAACATTGCGGGCATACAGAGAGGAATGCTTATCGAGGGATGCCGCTCATCATTTTGACCTCCGTAAGCTCGCAGTTGTTTTACTAATGTCATTCAAATCACGCTTTGTGGACTTCCGCAGACATGCCGATTTGTTCAAAGTGATAACTCATCCACATGTGTGCACCGTGGACGCACAAAACCTGAGTGTCTTCCCTGGCATCTCCATCGGAGATTTTGAGCTGGAAGCTGCTGAACTGAAGGTGTCGGATATGTGGGTTTCAAAATTTTTAACTTTGAATTCCGAACTGGAAAGCCTTGCTTGTTAGCGGGCAGAACTGGCAAAGCAACATAAGTGGGCAGATATGAGAAAACTCCAACGCGAAGACAATCTCATCCTGAAAACCTGGAATGAACTTCCAGCCACTTTCAGCACCATGCGTCACGTCAGTGTTGCTGTCCTGACAATGTTTGGCTCAACATACACATGTGAGCAGTCCTTCTCACATCTGAACAACATCAAAACCAACCTGCGCTCACGGTTAACAGATGAAAGCCTGAATGCCTGCATGAAGCTGAATCTCACTAGTTACGACCCCAACTACAAAGCACTCGGCAAAATGATGCAGCAACAGAAATCTCATTAATGTAAGTAGGGTGCAATGCACTTGTTAATCACTTGTTTATGATGCCCGTTTCTCAATTTTTGTGGTGTCTTAGGAGTGCTAGATACCAGCACTATGTCAGTGAACAAAATATAGTATGAAGTAGCCTTAGCTTGGGTGTCAATTGCCACCTACTCGTGTTGTATACAGGTCCTTCTAAAAAAATTATCGTATTGTGATAAAGTTCTTTATTTTCCATAATGTAATGATACAAATTAAACTTTCATATATTTTAGATTCATTGCACACCAGCTGAAATATTTCAGGTCTTTTATTGTTTTAATACTGATGATTTTGGCATACAGCTCATGAAAACCCAAAATTCCTATCTCAAAAAATTAGCATATTATGAAAAGGTTCTCTAAATGAGCTATTAACCTAATCATCTGAATCAACTAATTAACTCTAAACACCTGCAAAAGATTCCTGAGGCTTTTAAAAACTCCTAGCCTGTTTCATTACTCAAAACCGCAATCATGGGTAAGACTGCCTACCTGACTGCTGTCCAGAAGGCCATCATTGACACCCTCAAGCAAGAGGGTAAGAAACAGAAAGAAATTTCTGAACAAATAGGCTGTTCCCAGAGTGCTGTATCAAGGCACCTCAGTGGGAAGTCTGTGGAAAGGAAAAAGTGTGGCAAAAAACGCTGCACAACGAGAAGAGGTGACCGGACCCTGAGGAAGATTGTGGAGAAGGACCGATTCCAGACCTTGGGGGACCTGCGGAAGCAGTGGACTGAGTCTGGAGTAGAAACATCCAGAGCCACCGTGCACAGGCGTGTGCAGGAAATGGGCTACAGGTGCCGCATTCCCCAGGTCAAGCCACTTTTGAACCAGAAACAGCGGCAGAAGCGCCTGACCTGGGCTACAGAGAAGCAGCACTGGACTGTTGCTCAGTGGTCCAAAGTACTTTTTTCGGATGAAAGCAAATTTTGCATGTCATTCGGAAATCAAGGTGCCAGAGTCTGGAGGTAGACTCGGGAGAAGGAAATGCCAAAATGCCTGAAGTCCAGTGTCAAGTACCCACAGTTAGTGATAGTCTGGGGTGCCATGTCAGCTGCTGGTGTTGGTCCACTGTGTTTTATCAAGGGCAGGGTCAATGCAGCTAGCTATCAGGAGATTTTGGAGCACTTCATGCTTCCATCTGATTTCATTTTTCAGCACGACCTGGCACCTGCTCACAGTGCCAAAACCACTGGTAAATGGTTTACTGACCATGGTATTACTGTGCTCAATTGGCCTGCCAACTCTCCTGACCTGAACCCCATAGAGAATCTGTGGGATATTGTGAAGAGAAAGTTGAGAGACGCGAGACCCAACACTCTGGATGAGCTTAAGGCCGCTATCGAAGCATCCTGGGCCTCCATAACACCTCAGCAGTGCCACAGGCTGATTGCCTCCATGCCACGGCGCATTGAAGCAGTCATTTCTGCAAAAGGAAAAGGAGGATTCCCGACCAAGTCTTGAGTGCATAACTGAACATAATTATTTGAAGGTTGACTTTTTTTTGTATTAAAAACACTTATTTTATTGGTCGGATGAAATATGCAAATTTTTTGAGATTTGGAATTTTGGGTTTTCATGAGCTGTATGCCAAAATCATCAGTTTTAAAACAATAAAAGACCTGAAATATTTCAGTTGGTGTGCAATGAGTCTAAAATATATGAAAGTTTAATTTTTATCATTACATTATGGAAAATAATGAACTTTATCACAATATGCTAATTTTTTGAGAAGGACCTGTATAACATAACACAAGTATTAAAAATAAATAAGATACAATACATAAAATAAAAGCATCGCGGCACATGAGTTTAAATATGTTTACATGGAAACAGTATGCAAAAGAGAGAGCAACAGTTGATTGTCCCAATCTGTGGTGCCAAAGCAGTCCTGAAGTGCTGAGGAGGCACTTTCTGGCCACACACGTACCTGTCTTTGAACTGGTTTGGTGACTTTCACCCTTTGTCTGTATGCTTTAATTTGCATAACAGTGGTGTGGTTAAAGCTTTGTATGCCCCTCTGTGGGTTGTGTAAACCAGGTCCAAGATATTTTCCCCCTGTGTTGGAAAGTCAATACGTATGTTTTTTTGGAAACAGACCTAGGGTCTGCATGGTTGAAATATCCAGCTAGGAGGAGAAATCCGTCTGGGTGTGCTGTCTGTTGGTTGCTGATGGCATGGTATAGTTCACTGAGTGCCTCGTTCCTATCTTTGTTGTTAGGGCTGGGTAGAATGTAAACAGCTACAACCAGGGTCACTGTGAATTCCCTCGGAATGTAGAAAGGTCGGTACTTGACGATTATGAACTCCACTAGGAGTGAATCGTGTCTGCAGACTACCACAGTATCATGGCACCAAGCATCATTGATGTAATCACAGACCCTGCCACTGCAGGTCTTACCACCCTCAAACAAGACTCGAAGTCCGCTCGGTGGCATGTTAGCTGATCAAGCTGAATTTAGCAAGTTTATTTATATAGCACATTTCATACACTATGGCAATTCAAAGTGCTTTAGAGAAAGGAATTAAAATAATCACAAAATAAAAGCAAGGAAAATTAAAACAGTTATAAAAGAAATTAAAAGAGATATATGATACAGTTATAAAATGAACTAGAAGAGTAAAAAGATGATACATGACACTTCATAGACACAATTCTAATCTGGCAAAACACAGGTGTATCATATTTTTCACAACTCCCAGTTATACTCTGAGATTTTCCCATGGTGATTACACTGTGTCTAGCTGAGTCTGAATAGCAGAGTCTGGAATGTTGTCTTTGAGCCACGTCTCCGAAAATATAAAAACACAGCATTCTTTGACAGTCCGCTGGGCAGATCTCAGTAGCTGTATGTGGTCCATTTTATTGGCCAAAGAGTGTACATTGGCAAGCAAGATATCTCCTGGGATAGCTCAGCTGGATTGTGTGGGCTGGCCGCTAGCCTAGCCCCGATACCTCCGTGCTTTCTCCTCTTCTGCCTCCTCTCATGCCACTTGCGGTGCTTCCTCAGCAGTTGGAGTGCAGCATTCGAGGTTGATGATGTGATAAGCCAGAGGAGTAATCCCAAGCCCCGAAGCTCATCAGCGTACGCAAAGTTTAACTCGTAAATAGAAGTTCTGTTTGTCTCTAGCAGAAACGTCCGATTGCATATGTGCCTAGAGATGGACAAACGTGACGAACACTCACTCACACTTAAACACAACAGCTTACACGAAGGTAAACATGTAAACATCATACTTTCGGGAGTGAGAGGAGCAGCTGCGTCTTCACGCGCCACCGCAGCTCAGTTATTATACAGAAATCCACTTATTAGCCCACAATGGACACGCACTACGAGCAATCATAATGTTCCATGATTTGGAAGTAGAGGACTCTACCATCACAGTACTCCCAACAGACAAAATAACTTCTTCTTTCAACCTTCCCCAGACTAGATGTTTGTGTTGCGGCTTAATAACACAGTACAAACTCATTTTGCAATCCTATCTCCATGCTGACGGTCAACATTGGAGAGTAGACTGAGGAGAGGGTCATTACTGTTTTCCTTAACAGGCTGTAAGACTTTCTCACAGTATTACTTTGTATTCTCGATCTGCTGAGTCACATTCCTTAAAACATTTGAGCCTACTATCAAGTAATCATCTTAACCTTGAATAACTAAAATGTTCACCATTATTTTTCAGGTAACAGATTACAGATCAACTGTCTAGAAGGGCTAAGAGTTCTACTTTTCCTTCAACTTATACTGGAGCATGGAAAAGATCATCCTCATCATTCCCTTTTGTATAGATCGGTTTTTGAAGGAAGTGTGACCAACTATTCTCAAAGGTACTTGCTTCATTCTCATTGCATGCCTTTTGAGTCAGACTGTCAACAATTTTGGTATGAACATTAACAAAATTCTCTGGGGATTTTAGTTGGCTGGTACCCGCACTGGTCTCCTCGCAGTGCAGGCTTTCTAGTTTAAAGGCCGCTCAGGATCAGAAGACCCTCTGGATGGTTCTTGTTTTATTGGTTCACTTTTGGGGCATTTAAAGCCTCTGTGTCCAGTCTTGTAGCACCTGAAACACAGTCCTTCTTTAAAGCAGTGTGTCTTTGTTGTGTGATCAAGGGCCTTACAAACTCTACAGGAACCTGAATATACACTCGACTCTCCAGACAAGGCTTTGACTTGCTCTGCTTTTGGCACTTGTTCCTTCTGTGAGATTAGGATCTGTTCTAGGAAGGACACTGCTCTACCAAGAGGAGCTGGATCAAGACCACTGGACTGACTACTGCCAGAAGCTTGCTGCTGTCATACAACAGGCACCAGAGGGCTTTTCTTCAACTTGTTATGCTCTTTCCACACTGGCAGACTGCTTACCTCTATGATATCAGTGCTTGAACATTCCTAGCTGTACAACTCTCCAGTTGTTTACTCCACAGGGCCACATACAAGGTAGGTTCCAGACAGTACCTAACAAACAACATTGTTACTTCATAACTAGGGTATTCAACTCTTTTTCCCTGTCTCTGTAGGCACTCATCAGCAAGGTCAACAGTGTTATTAAGTCTGATCTAACAATCTGATTCACTTTATGATTGCCTGGGCAAGGTCTCATAAAAGTCTCTCAAAGGGGAAGTGGAGGAAATTGCATATCCAACATGCTGTCTTAAAATAGAGAAATGGGTCTCACATTAATCAGGGGGTTATTGTGAATGCAGGCCCTTACAAACATTTTTAGCATGGCCCATCAGCCTATAAAGAATCTCCTGGCCTTGTTCTAACACACTGAATCCCTTCCTGTTCAGATATATTTGTATTAACTTCTCCCATTAACCAATGGTGCATCTGTCTGTTTTGTCACCTCTGATTTTTGGAGGTTCTTTGATATCCTAATGTCTGATAACTAGGTCGAGATTTTACCAGTCAGGTGGATGAACTGAGGACTGTTGGACATTTAGATTATCTCTCTGGGCATTTTGCTCTGCTGATGACAAGCTGGCATCACTCTGGTTACCTATTTCACTACCTAACTGCTTCATTAGGTCTGCCATGGTTTGCCAATGGTTTGCTTGGTCACCTCCTACAGAGTCATGTCTTTCATTATGAAAGGCTGGTGAGTCACATCTTACACCTGTGTAATGACTGAGACAAATCAGACACAATTATTTGTTATAGTTAACAAATAATATTTAAAGCTCACTCTGGGATCTGTGGTCCCATCCCCCCAACAAGGGCAATAATGTTTTTTGGTTACCATGACTACGATCAGATCAGTTGGTTTCATTGCTGTTAAAAATGTGGTCAAGTGGTCAAGACAAAGAAGACAGAAACAGACTTTAAAACAGACTTTGCTGCATTAATCATAGAATAACTGATCTATAAATGAACATGCATCTCAGGACATTGTGTGTGATAATTTATTGTCTTGTGTAGTGTCTTTTAATACTATTATGATTTTTCTTTATATATACTGTGTATTTTATAATAGAACCAGCGCCAATGTAACCTCAACTATACCATGTTTGGTCTTTATAAACTGGTCCTTTGAAGATTGAAATGATCGTGTATATGATATGTTGATAGCTGCGCAACATATTAGTATTACAAGAATCTTTCAGAGTTTCTTCATCAGCAACTAATCCAGCTGCACATGCAAATGAGCACGCTTGAAACAAAGATCCATAAATCAAATTCTCCCCCTTGGAAATTCCACCTTTCGTATTGGTCGAGCCAACCCTGAGAGGTGGGACCTTTCTCAGGCTTTCTCGGTATGTTTGGGGTGCTGTGCTTTCCTGCGTGGCCTCAGCAGGCCTTGACTCACAACCAGCCATGTGCTCATTCAGGAGAGAGAGAACTCTCTCAACCACAACAGAATCAAGGACAAACTCAGGAGTTTGGCACAACGTCTTCATTCAACGCAGAAGAAGTCCATCGCAACTCCCACCATTTGCTCTGCGTGTCCTCTCAGGCCCAGGGCCTGCAGGCCACAATCTGCACTCCAGCCATGAGAACAGAGTCGAACTAACCATGCAAGTTCATCATATCTTCTTCATCCAACGGAGAACAAAACGATTTGACACTCACGGAACCATCAACAACTTCAATTTTCAACAACTTCAAGAATTGTGTCCAGGGCCGCATTAACATAAGGGCTAGGTGGGGCTGAAGCCCCAGGGCCCGTGGGATTAGGGGGCCCGTGATTGGCTGGAGGAAATGAGATTGTCAAATCATAGGTGGTTGATTTGTGCATAATAAAATAACAAGAAGTTATTGGAAAATGTGCCTGACTGATATAATTCACCGCCCAATCAAATTAACTCTACAATTTGCGCCATGATGTTGGGAAACGCCTCTTTTCGTTATGCTTTCATGTAGATAGAACATGGGTATAAATCGCTCACTAGAGTGCAAAAACGATGAAAAAAAAGTGATAGTGGTGCACAAAAAAGGAAAAACAAACTCGAAAGACAGAAAAGGGATGCAAAAATTCCTAAACTAACTAAATACTTTGGTTCACTTTCATCCGTGCGCGTGGAAGACCCCGAGTGCAGGGCAGCAGCCCACAGTTAGCTTCACCCTCCTGCGTCGTCACCGATCTGCGTGTTTTATACGTCGAAGAAGGTAAGCAAGCAGCTGAAGTAAGTTAATGAGTTAAGCACTTTTTGGATGGTAATTGTTTCTCGTGGAGTCGTAAGGTATTTTCAATATTTATAGGGGCTAGTCGGTGATTTTATTGCAGTCTGAATCCAGAATGTCAGTGTTTTTTCTCCCACCACTCACCCGTGTAAAAATCCCCGGCCGAATTACTGTTTTTTTGACGAACATCAAGGTCCAATATCCAAGGTCTACATGGGCATTTTTGCCCCGATGAGTTTTTGTCTTATTGTAATATTACATAATATAAAATAAATATATCACAAGTAAAAGCGTAGTTTTCCCCAAATATCAGCACAATTGCTAATGTGATATATATGTTATGCAACAATAAATAAGTTGACCAATAAGTTAACACTGAGAGTTAGTTTTGGTTTATCGTCACTTCGCTGATGAAAAATGAAACCACAGCAGAAACAATATCTGAAACCGATAGTGGTGATTCGTTACTGAATAATCCGTGTTTTGAACGAATGGGTTCATTTAATGATTAAATGACTCCTCGTTTGCTTCGTCGTTGAATCAAACAGCTGTTTGAACAAATCGGTTGATTGAATGACTCGCTTATTAAGACAGTGACTGGATTTTAATGATATCATAAAGGATTTCTGCTCTGATAAAGCTAGAAAAAAGACTATTTAACTGTAAGACCCTATATAAAAGGAAAGTTCACCCAAAAATAAAAATTCTGTCATCATTTACTCACCCTCATGTTGTTCAAACTGAAAGAATTTCTTTCTTATGCTGAACACAAAAGAAGATATTTTATATAGTGCCAGTAACCAGACAGTTTACGGTAGTCATTGACTTAATATATATTTTTCCTACTATGGAAGTCAATGGCTGCCGTCAACTGTCTAGTTACCAACATTCTTTAAAATATCTTCTTTTATGTTCAGCAGAAGAAATAAATTCATACAGGTTTTGAACAACATGAGGGTGATGTTGTTGAACTATCCCTTTAAATTATTCATGGTTAAGTACTTATTGAGGAAGTATGACTGAAGTATGAGTAATGTTTTTGCTGATTTTGGCAACCTTTATGTTTTTGAGTTCATATCTGGAGTAAATGCACTTATGGAAGGGGAGGGGGTAAGAATGTTTTATCAATAAAATGTTCCCAAAATGAACCAAGAAATTATGTGGAGTAATTTTTATCATGATATTCCATATCAAAATTTTCCTGTCGTAAGATGTTTATATTATGTTATATTATAACACGTTTATGCATAACAGGGTTTCTGTTCATACACCGTTTATTTCATAGCACTATGATTGTTATTTGTTTATACAAAATAAGATTTACTGCAATGTTTTTTTTTTCCCCTTAGTTGATCAGAACAAAAGTGGATGTTACTTACTTGTTCAGACGTTATGTTCCGTTGAAAATTCTAATATTGGTCATACTTCCAAAAAGTATAATGTGTGAATCTGAATGCCTGTATCCACACCGGCACGGTGATTGAAGTTGTAAAGTTGACAATTCCGCAAATAACTGCAATTGCAGTTTTCGAACAGAGATGGCGACAAAGAGGAAAAGCTACGGACTGCAGCTTTAATAACAATAAAAAAATATTTATTGCGGTAGAAGACTGTGGCGTGGCAATCAGATGAAAGGGGGCTCTTGGTGTTGCTATAGCCCCAGGGCCCAAAGTCCTCTTAATCCGGGCCTGATTGTGTCCACTGCACAGGCCATGCAAGTATACATTTATTAAAGGGGCTTTGAAAATGATAAGCTGATAGTTCTTTTCATGTTCAATGAATCTTTTCCATAGCTTCATTCCATTTCCGGTTTCATTCTGTCACTTTAACCATCTACTTATGCATGTGTGTAATTGTTTAGATTAGTAATTTTTTTTAATTTAGTTAATAAAACTTGTGCACAATACGTATTTGGTTCTGATTCTCTGCTTGCAACAAAGTTTACTTTACGATTTAGTTTTTGACTACAGGCTCTTAGTAGTACTGTACAGTAAGAAAGACATTTCTACGGTGGCCGAGAGAGCTCAACGTGCTGCAACCTAAAGAAGACGCATGCAAATAGAAAAAAACGCATGCAAATAGAAAAAACGCATGCAAATAGAAAAAAACGTATGCAAATAAAAAAAACACCCGCAAATTAAGAAAACATCATCAGTTTCACAACACACGTGCTCCAACTACTCACAACACAACCAAATACAGAAACGCGGTGCAAAAGCTCACAACACAACCAAATACAGAAACGCGCTGCAAAAGCTCACAACACAACCGCACTGCAAGTAACACAGACCACAACGGAAATGTTTCCGGGGAACCAAATAAGTGACGAACCCGGCTGGGACGTGCTTATTGCTCGTGAGCATCCCTATGCCCTACTCCCTTCGAAGGGCAGACGGCAGAGCTCTTCAAGTGGGACTTTGAAGTGAGCTTGGCACTAGTGTGCCATTATGTAGCCGTTTGGAACGCACTTGATGAAGGGAGCAACGAAAGACAACGTAATTTCCAACGTAAATATTTTCACCTGGGATGTTCCCATGACAACGCAGCACGTTTTCCATCAGCTGAATAGCTGTTCTGACGACAGAAATATAATGCTGTTAACATAACGGTTGCAAATAAATTAATTTTTTTATTTTTACTTTACAAAAAAACTGTTAAAATATGCGTTTTTATATCCGTTATATCTGTGTGTCAGTGTCTCAACTTTAAACCTTTGGACCCTACATTACCTAACATTTCTTATGAAACGTTTCTTTATGAAAATTTAAACATAACATGAAACAATTTGTACAGAGTAACTGATGTATAGATTAATATCTTGCCTTCATGTTCTTCTTTATCTTTTTTATTTATTTATTTATTTTAGTTTTCAGCTCATTGCTCTTTTCTCATTTGTATTCTGATGACATTGAACATTTTGTTAATACATTTTGTATATTGTATACAAGTTGTATGTCATAAAAAATTTAATCTATGTTTTGCGAAAAAAAAAAGTTAAAAGAAATAAAATAAAGTAGAATTTTGAGCTGTAAGCAAAGAGTATAGAAGAACTATAAAAAGTATAATATTATAATATTATTTATATATACAATATATTACAATATTATTTTAATATTATAGTTTATTTATAAAAAAATATAGGCTTTCACTTCTTGTCAATAAACGTTCTTTGCTGTAAGCACGTCTATGGAGATGGTCCTCACTGCGGAACATGAAATCCACGGGGAGGAGTCGGATCCAGATCCGACTCCTCCCACCTTACATACACCTAAACCTACCCAACTCCGCCCCCTGATCCCTAAACCCACCCCTAATCCCTAAACCCAACCCTAATCCTACCCATCTCCACCCCTTGGATCTTGATCCGACTCCTCCCCGTGGATCTCATGTACTGCATTGAGGTGCTACTGGGTCTATGAGCACGTCCCAGCCGGGTCCGTCACTTATTTGGTTCCCCGGAAACATTTCCGTTGTGGTCTGTGTTACTTGCAGCGCCTTTCAGTATTTGGTTGTGTTGTGAACTTTTGCAGCGCGTTTCTGTATTTGGTTGTGTTGTGAGCTTTTGCAGCGCGTTTCTGTATTTGGTTGTGTTGTGAGTATTTGGAGACCGTGTGTTGTGAAACTGATGAAGATGTTTTTTTTTTTTTATTTGGTGGTGTTTTTTTCTATTTGCATGCGTTTTTTTCTATTTGCATGCGTCTTCTTTAGGTTGCCGCACGTTGAGCTCTCTCGGCCACCGTACATTTCCCTTCCCCGGGAATGAATATTTCTTAGAATTAATAAACAATTAATGCTGAGTGTTCACGGGACAAACAGGTGGGTTGATTGTGATATAAATTTTACAACATTAAGTTAATTATATTAACTGATCCAAATATTCATAATCAATTATAACCAGTTATTATTGATTATTAATATTTCATAGAGCTTATTTGCTACACCTGACTGACTTGAGTTCTTGATGGTGGAGAGTCTACTGGGGTAGCAATCATGTCATGCTCTAGCATACTATTCAACAAAGCCGCCTGCCCTAACCCGGTTGAACCCTTGATAAACTTCGAACAACATTCAAGGCCAAGCCACAGGCGCCATTTTCATTGATCTTTCAATTTTGGCTTTTGATATGGTCAATCATTATCTTCTTCTTGATAAATTGTATTCTATTGGTTTAACTAGAAATGCTCTTCTTTGGTTCAGTGCTTATCTTCATAACATACGTCAATGTGTTGTTTTCCAAGGTTTTCAGACAGATTATGTAAAAATGAAAAAGTTGTTCCACAAGGTTCTACTCTTGGACCATTGCTTTTCTCTATTTTCATTAATGATTTACCTCAGATATGCTCAAATTGTTTGATACATCTTTATGCAGATGACACTGTTATTTACACCACTAATTCTGATTTGTTACAAATTCAGAATTCTTTACAATCTGATTTTAATTTGGTTCAAAAAATGGTTTCATAACAATATGCTTATATTGAATAAGAGGAAATCTTGATGTATGATGTTTGGGACGCGTCGTTGTCATTCCTATCCTTCTGATTTGAATATTATTTTTGATGATGGCTTATCTTATGATAATGTTGATTCATTTAAATATATTGGCCTTTGGATTGATCCTGAACTTACTTTTAAGCCCCATATTGATTATATTGTTAATGGAACATATTATTGTTTGCGTTTACTTTATCGCTCAATCAATTGTTTTACATTTCAAGTCAGGAAAATAATTGTTTCTCAGTTAATATTATCTCTTATTGATTATGCCGATATTGTTTATCAAATTACCCACTATATTTATCTTAAGCCTCTTAATGTTGTTTACAATTCTTTGTGCAGATTTTTGTTAAGGTCTCCATATCGTACTCATCATTGTCATATGTATGAATTGCTTAATTGGTTGCTTCCTAAATCTAGAAGACAATTCCATTGGCTTCTGTTTATTTTTAAATGTGTTTATTTTGTTTGTCCTTTTTATTTGAAACAATTTTTGATTCCATATAGTTCTTCTTATTCACTTACACATGCAATATCCTTTTTTTCTTGTTCCTTAAATTTTCAGTGAAGTTGGACGTAGGTCATTTCAGTATAAAGCTCCTTTTGACTGGAATAATCTTAGTATTTCTCTGAGATCTACTACCTCCCTTAATCTTTTTTTTTTTCTTATCTTAAAATAGCTTGTTCATGTTTTTGATTTGTCTTATTTTTATTTTTTATTTTTTTGAGAATTCGAGGAATTCAGTTATTAACTGGTCTTATGTTGATGTTACTGATGTATGATGTTGAGTTTTTGTATTTCAACTGTGGTTTGTGGGTGTGGGGGACAGGTTGAGCATTTCTTTTGTTTTGTATATTTGAAGTGTGTGTTTGTTTTGTAAGATTGTTGTGTTTTGTGTTATATTATTCTGTTTGTGTTTTTAGGACCCCCTTGAAAATGAAATGTTACATCTCAAGGAGCTATCCTTTCAATAAATTCAAATTCATTCAGAGGGGTAACATTCACATGATCAACATTTACATCTCTCAATTCTTCGTGTGATCTGGTGTGTGTTTAACTGTAATGGTCCATGTAGCCATTTTAATGCAATTATATATTATATATTTGTCCATTGGGTGGCTCTCACTCTGACAATGGTATATTAGGAGCACATGGGTAATTAGACAACAGGTTTGTATTGGTAGTGGGGAAGTTTTAGTTTTTGACGTGCTACTACATGCAATACCGTGCAAGAACATGCTGACTGTGCTTAATGGATTGTAATGTGTTGGACTGAGCTTAATGGTGCTTAACCATGCTTCACTGGTAAAGACTAACGTTCAAAGAACAATATGGACTATGGACAATGTGTGCGCTATTTCTGCAAGATATGGACTTCATATTTGTATGCTGTGAACTTGAAAGAGTGAGACAACACAGGAAGCTAATTGGAAGCAATGTTTATTAATTTGTGCACAATAAAGAAAGACACTGTTTTGCATCTTACATCTGTGTTCATGGAGTTTGTACGCGTTAGTCAATTGCTCACTCCAGTTACCAATACCAGTGGCTTAATGGAAAGCCGTTACAGTCCATGTTTAAATTTGACTGCTTATCTGCTCCCCAAAGTTCTCCTTGAAGGTGATATCAGCAAAGGTTTCTTCCTGTGATCGGCTGATCTTTTGAGATCCGGGTCACGGCACCAAATTTGTAGCAGATTTCACCCAGCACAACAAATTAACCACTGACACCAGGCTTTTCGGGGGACTACGTCTGCAGTTGACTTAAAGTTTGCTGGAATGGTCACAAAACTCAAAACACTACAAGAGGATAAGATGAATAATGGTCAGAAAGAAGGTGACTGTTGATAATAATAGCCAAAACACAGTTAGTAGTGACAAATAACACAAAATATGCTTTGTACTGCATTATTGTAGTTGTTAAACAATAAAAATGCATGCATTTTAATAACATTAACCATGTGACTTGACTTTATTAACATTGTGTAAATATAAACATACAAAAATATTTTAGAATGGGTTAAAGTACAATATTGTTCAAAACCTTGGTGTCAGTAAAAGTTTCTGGTCTAAGAAATTAATACTTTTATTCAGCAAGGACACAATAAATTGATCAAAAATGACAGCAAATATGTTTATAATCTTACAAAAGTTTTCTGTTCTAAATAAATGCTGTTCTTTTGAACTTTCTACTCATCAAATAATCCTATAAAAACATGTTACATTTGTATCATATGTATAATAGAAAACAGTTATTTTAAATTGTAATAATAATAATGTAAGCCCGGCACAATCGGCCCAATGGAGGTTTTCCGATCAGCGGGTGAAGGTCTTTGCGCATTACTGTCTTTCCGGGTGCCAAAATAATTAGATTAAATGAAATACATTTTCTCATATGTATTAACTCATTATTTCATCTGACTCCATAAATGAAAAAGGTTTTAATGATATCTGTGCTTCTTTAAATATGAGCGAATGTTTGACTATTCTTTCTAACTCTTTACTGAAAATAGTAAAATAGTCAGTTAGAATAAAATCAAATGTTTACAATTTATTATGTCAGGTAAATGTATTATGCCAATTGTGTAATCAGTTCAAAGATAATAGATACAAACATCAAATGCTCAGGAATAAAGAGAGAAGATGCAATACCATGACATTATAAAATACTTTTTGCTTACACTTCACACCATGGGTTGGTCTGGGTTACAGAATCGCCCCGAGCCTCCTGGTGCATTTTATTATATAGACAGACCAAGGCAGAAACCTCTTTTCAAATGTAAACATGAGTTCCCTTTCGTTGTCACTCCGAGTTACGTCGGATGACGACGAAATGGGGTTTCGCTTAGAAAGCCTATCAACTTCGAGTATTACAAAACGAGCCAATGGCAAAGAAATGCCATGGGTCTGCGGAATTTGCATGACGTAACTCCGCCCCACCTCGTGGGTATAAAAGGAGGAAGTCCGCAACAGCAGTTTATGTTTTCGCTTCGGAGCCAAGTGTATTCTTCTCTCCACAAGCCATCTCTGAATTGTCAGCTTTACAAACGAGTACCTCGAGTGTTGGTGTGACGGCGATCTACGGCGAGCGCGTGCTTCCTGCTGATCTGTTGCAGTGGTCTGCCAGTCGGTGCGTGTCTCCCCGGGTGCTTCAACACTTGAGTTTTCTCTCACTAAAAGAGCTTGCACGCGGCACGTCTTTTTAAAGACGGCTCGCCCGTGCATTTCAAAAAAAAAAAAAAAAAATGAATGGTGCGGCAACTTGGTATCGGACTCTGATGGGCACGAGCGTTGTCTAGTATGTTTGGGCTTGATCATGCTAGAGCAGCGCTCGTGGATGACTCATGTTTTCTCCATGGAAACATGATCATCGCGTCATTAAGGTCGAGACTCGGTGAACTCACATGAGTGAGAGTCCCCTCATCCACCCCCCGATCTTCGGCTGGTGGCCAGGGTGACCTGAGGGTTTCGGTCTGGAACAAGGCGCCGACTATGTGTCCGCGACCCCAGCCCCCCTCTTTAATGACGGTGCCCGCTAGTGAACAGGTGATTCCCACGGGTCTACCCTCTGGTGGCCCGTGTGTTTCATTTGAAGCTACAGAGGATGATATTATGTTTGTAGCAGCTTCACTAGGTGGGTTTGATTTTCCTGGAAGTGACGACTCGTCGAGTCTGATCCGGAGATGACGGCCATGCTTTCCCGGGACGATTGGTTTTTGGGTGAGGCCGCCGACCCTCGTCCACGGCAAACCCCAATACCGTTCTTCCCGGACGTGCATGATGAGATCAGGGGCCATTCGCTGATCTCATCCGCCTTTCCTCCCCTCGATGGGGCCGCTGCCCGTGGGTACACTGGGGTTCCCCCGGCTGAACGCTCTGTTGCGATGCTATGTGTCCTCAGAGTGCTTCTTCTCGGCGCAATCCTAAGCACCCGTCCGTGGCCTGTAGTTTTTCGTCTACGCTTGTGGCGAGATCCTATAGCGCCACGGGACTGGCGGCCGCCTCACTGCGTGCCATGGTCATTCTGCTGGTCTACCTGACCCAGATGCTCATGGACCTGCACGAGGGCGGGACTGACCCAGGGCTCTTCACTGAGCTGCGCGCCGCCACTAACCTTGCTCTCTGAGCGACGAAAGTGGTCGTACGCTCCCTGGGTCGGGTGATGCTCACCATTCGGTGGCCGTACCTGTTTGATGTGCTGGATGTCGCGCGGACCCGTCTGTCCGACATTCCCACATCCCAGGTCGGCCTCTTCGGCGGTGCGGTTGAGGGCTGGCCCAACAGCTCTCAGCCGTCCATGAGCAGACTGACGTTGATTCTGTCCCGACAGCCCCGCCGTCCGCTCAGATCCCTCGGTCTGCCCACCGCCAGGGGCGCCCTCCCGCGGCTCCCACCCTGCCCGTTCACCCGGGCCGGCTCTGGGGGCCGCGGGCGGACGCCACAGCCCTCTCTAGCCCCGCCCCCCGCTACACGCCGGGTTAAGCGGCGCTCCTGAGACGGGCTCCTCGGGGATGGAGCAGGTTGAGGTCGACTCTGTCCCGACGGCCCCGCCGTCCGCTCAGGTCCCTCGGTCTGCCCACCGCCGAGGGCGCCCCCCCACGGCTCCCACCCCGCCCGTTCACCCGGGCCGGCTCTGGAGGCCGCGGCCGGACGCCACAGCCCTCTCCAGCCCCGCCCCCCGCTACGCGCCGGGTTAGGTGGCGCTCTTGAGAGGGGCTCCTCAGAGATGGGACTCAGTTCTTTCCAGGAGTTGGGAGCAGGACCACTCCTTTCCCCGGTGGAGGGCCGGGGAAGAATTCTTATTCGCAAAGAACTGACTCTCCCGTCTCTGAGCACACAGAGTTCTCGGACGACACAGAGCGCCGCCCTCTAGCCGTGCTCTCCTCGTCCCCCTCTGTCCCAGAGGTCGTTGACACGGCGTGCCGTCCACGGACCGCTTCGCCCCTGTCCCCCTCTGTCGCCAGACCCCTGGCAGAGCAGGCCCCCGCGGGACGACCAGCCTGGTCCTCCCCTGGCCCCCTCTGCCAGGGCGCGGTTGCTAACTGTGCCCCCACACCGGGCCGCTATGCCGTCCACGTCTGGGCCAGTTACTCCGCTTCGCTGCCCCTCCGGGGGGACGCCTGTCGTCGCGTGATCCCGCCGGTTCAGTTCCTGGGAGCCTGGCTAGAGCTTCCCCGTCTGTCCCGCTGGATCGCCCGCTCCTTCAGGCTCGGCTTGCGATTCAGTTCGCACGGTCTCCTCCCCGCTTCAGGGGAGTCCGCTCCACTTTGGTCGGTGGCAATGCCCCCATCATGAGAGCAGAGATTGCCACCCTGCTGGCGAAGGGTGCAATCGAGACTGTCCCTCCAGCCGAGATGAGGTCCGGGTTCTACAACCCCTACTTCATTGTCCCCAAGAAAACCGGTGGGTTACGGCCAATCCTGGACTTGCGCGTGCTGAACCGCTCCCTTCACAGGCTGCCGTTCAAGATGCTCTCCGCCAAACGCGTTCTCGAATGCGTGCGGCCCCAGGATTGGTTTGCAGCGATCGACCTGAAGGACGCCTACTTTCATGTCTCCATTCTTCCTCGACACAGACCGTTCCTACGGTTTGCTTTCGAGGGGCAGGCATACCAGTACGCGGTTCTCCCTTTCGGGCTAGCCCTGTCTCCTCGCACCTTCACGAAGGTTGTCGAGGCTGCCCTTGTTCCCCTTCAAAAAACAAGGGAACACGGGGTTCGCATCCTGAGTTATATCGACGACTGGCTGATCCTAGCTCACTCTCGAGACCAGGTTTGCGAACACAGGGACCTAGTGCTCCGGCACCTAGCTCGTCTGGGCCTTCGGGTCAACTGGGAGAAGAGCAAACTTTGCCCCGTGCAGAGGATCTCTTTTCTCGGTATGGACATCGACTCGGTCGCCATGTCCGCGCAGCTTACGAGCGAGCGCGCGCAGTCACTGCTGACTTGCCTGAGACATCTCAGGAGCAAGAGTGCGGTTCCACTGAAACATTTTCAGAGGCTCCTGGGGCATATGGCATCTGCAGCCGCGGTCACGCCGCTCGGATTGCTTCATATGAGACCGCTTCAGCTTTGGCTTCGCGACCGAGTCCCGAGGTGGGCATGGCATCAAGGCACGCTCCGGGTACCAGTTACTCCGACCTGCCGTCAGTTCCTCACCCCGTGGTCGAACCTCAGTTTTCTCAGGGCGGGTGTCCCCCTGGAACGAGTTTCCCGGCATGTTGTGGTCTCCACGGATGCCTCCACCACGGGCTGGGGCGCCATGTGCAATGGACATGCTGCTGCGGGCTCCTGGACAGGACCCCAGCGGCTATGGCATGTCAATTGCCTCGAGTTGTTGGCAGTACGCCTTGCCCTGCACCGCTTCCGGGCGTTGCTCAGGGGTCAACACGTACTAGTCCGCTCAGACAATACCGCTACTGTAGCGTACATCAACCATCAAGGTGGTCTACGCTCCCGCCGTATGTCACAACTCGCCCGCCACCTCCTTTTATGGAGTCAGAAGCATCTGAGGTCGCTTCGAGCCATCTTCATTCCCGGAGCCCTGAACTGTGCAGCCGACGAGCTCTCACGGCTTCAGCCCCTCCCTGGAGAATGGCGACTCCATCCCCAGTCGGTTCAGCTGATTTGGGACCAGTTCGGGGACGCACAGATAGATCTGTTTGCCTCTCACGACTCGACCCATTGCGCCCTGTATTTTTCCCTGACCGAGAGCACGCTCGGCACGGATGCACTGGCGCACAGCTGGCCGCCGGGCCACAAATATGCATTTCCCCCAGTGAGCCTTCTTGCGCAGACCTTGCGCAAGGTCAGGGAGGACGAGGAGCAGGTCATTTTGGTCGCGCCGTATTGGCCCGGCCGGACCTGGTTCCCCGAACTTGCACTCCTCGCGACAGCACCTCCCTGGCCCATTCCTCTGAGGAAGGACCTTCTTTCTCAGGGACGGGGCACCCTGTGGCACCCTCGCCCCGATCTCTGGAGCCTCCACGTGTGGCTCCTGGACGGCTCGAGGTAGGTTTGAGTACCCTTCCACCTACGGTGGCGGCTACCATCACTTCCGCTAGAGCGTCGTCCACGAGACACGTCTACGCGTTGAAGTGGAACCTCTTCGTCGACTGGTGCTCTTCTCACCGAGAAGACCCCCGGAGATGCTCGATCAGCGTTGTGCTTTCCTTCCTTCAGCAAGGGTTGGAGCGAAGGCTGTCTCCCTCCACCCTTAAGGTCTATGTTGCCGCCATTGCCGCACACCATGACCTTGTCGAAGGTAAGTCGGTAGGGAAGCACGACCTGGTCATCAGGTTCCTGAGAGGAGCGAGGAGACTAAATCCTCCTCGTCCTCCTCTCGTTCCCTCTTGGGACCTCTCAGTGGTTCTAACTGCCCTGAAGAGTGCTCCCTTTGAGCCCCTGCAATCAGTTGAGCTTAAGTTCCTGTCAATGAAGACAGCGTTCCTGGTTGCACTGGCCTCCATCAAGAGGGTAGGGGACCTGCACGCATTCTCCGTCGACGAAGCGTGCCTGGAATTCGGTCCGGCTTTCTCTCACGTGATCCTGAGACCCCGGCCCGGATATGTGCCCAAGGTTCCTACCACTCCCTTTCGGGACCAGGTGGTGAACCTGCAAGCGCTGCCCCCGGAGGAGGCAGACCCAGCCTTGGCACTGCTCTGTCCAGTACGCGCTCTTCGCGCCTATGTAGACAGGACGTGGTGTTTCAGGACCTCAGACCAGCTCTTTGTCTGTTATGGTGGGAAGCTGAAGGGAAAGGCTCTCTCCAAGCAAAGGTTGTCTCACTGGATAGTGGACGCCATTGCCTTGGCTTACCAGCAGCAAGGTCGACCGTGCCCCCTTGGTGTGACGGCCCACTCCACCCGGAGTGTGGCATCCTCTTGGGCTCTAGCGCATGGCGCCTCGCTAACAGACATCTGCAGAGCTGCAGGCTGGGCGACACCTAACACATTCGCCAGATTCTATAATCTCCGAGTGGAGCCAGTGTCCTCTCATGTACTCGCTTCAACTAGCTAGTACCGGACCCGCTCAGGTGTCTTCGCTTGCTCGCCATTCCACTCCACGGACTGGATACGTGCGATATTCTCCTCAGGTGAGCTTCCCCGAAAGCCCTGAGTTCCTCCAGCACTCCTGACATCGGCGCCAGTGTCTATTGCCTGCGCGTCGGCTAGGTGCCTCCCGTGTGCATGGTCCCTCCCCTGAGCGACCCCCACATGTGTATTTCCACTGTAAGCCTCTCTGAGCATGTGTCTTTCCCTTGGCAAGCCACCTTGCCACCCCTGGGGTTGAAATATTCCACCTGCGGCTGGACACCCCAGTGTTCTCCATATGTTTCCTTCGGGTCATATGTGTATTCTCTAAGTCCCCCCCCTCCGGGTTGGCATTAATTGCATACTTCCCCTAGCTTGGGATATGCTTCCCAGTGTACCTTGGTATTCCTGTGTTAAATGGAGTCCTTCGTCCAGTCTATGACAGGGATCTTGATTTACGCAGGGCACTGGAAGACAGCTGAGAAGGTGGCGTGATTAGACTAGTAACCCCATTTCGTCGTCATCCGACGTAACTCGGAGTGACAACGAAAGGGAACGTCTACGGTTACGTATGTAACCCTCGTTCCCTGAGTAGGGAACGGAGACGTTACGTCTGCCTGCCACTTTCCGCTGTACCGCGGGGATCGCCTGAGCTCAGTCTTGGCTCCTCAGCGAAGAAACATAAACTGCTGTTGCGGACTTCCTCCTTTTATACCCACGAGGTGGGGCGGAGTTACGTCATGCAAATTCCGCAGACCCATGGCATTTCTTTGCCATTGGCTCGTTTTGTAATACTCGAAGTTGATAGGCTTTCTAAGCGAAACCCCATTTCGTCGTCATCCGACGTAACGTCTCCGTTCCCTACTCAGGGAACGAGGGTTACATACGTAACCGTAGACGTTCACTGTGGGAATTTACATTAATCCCCGTCTCAGACTTACTGGGGGCAGAAACATCTGTTAACAATGGGAATTTGATTGAGTTTATACCTTCTGAGAGCAGGAGACCATTTGCCTGGAAAAACACACTTTGTGTACGAATTATCTCTAAACTCTTAAATACCTTATTACCTTTTGGTTTACTTCTTTGGGAATGAGACCTTTGTACCAATCGCACTGAGATATTTCAAATGATATCAAACATGTGTAATACTGTATGATAATTATTCACATTAACCCATATAGATTTTTGGGTGAATTTCAGGTGATCTCAGCATGATAGAAAGAGCGAACAGGGGAATGGGGGTCAAGGGAAAAAAGATATAGATTAGGATTGCTTAGGTGAGACTTGTGTCTCGAATGATGGCGCCAGTTTCACAATAGAGAGTTCAAATGTTTATTTCTAGAAAGGTCCTTTGTCTCATCAGGGAGTGGTCGTTCAAGTAAACTGCCTGGCATTTTCTAATTTCTCAAGTCTTACAATAATATGAATGTTTTTACTGTATTTTTGATCACATAAATCCAGCATTAGTTGAGCATGAGAGACTTCACAAACTGTGAAAATCTTTCACAAACTGTGTTTCCTTAAACCAGAAATTGTGTAAACATCAATATTACATAATCTTACACCGAAAAAAAGTCTTTCTTAAGATGTTCTGGTGTTTGCTCACTGGCCCAATTAGAGTCCACCTCCAAGTCTCTATGATATTTTGATCTTATGATATGGTTTAGTCTGTGTATGTAAGTCTAATATTTTTCACCAAATTTATTGTCTGCCAAATTAAAATCTTAAGTCCAATTGCTTAGAAATGTAATAGCACACCTCTCTTCAACCAGCTGAATGACTGAATGAAAGAGTGTGGGACGAGTAAAACTCATCCGCTTTAGCTTACTGGCTTTATAAGAGCTTCATTCTTAATGGCTTTGAGAGTGGAAATGAGGTTATGTGTCTGTCTCCTCCAGCAGAGCTTCAGTTCAGAGGAGCCCGTTAGTTTTCCCCCCAGAGACCTTCAGATAATGACATCCCTCAGTCTTGCGCCTCATTTGTCACTCCCCTCTTGCTGAAATGTTACATAACATAACACGTTACTCTCAGAGCCGGATTAACGCAAAGGCAAACTAGGCACGTGCCTAGGGCCCGATTGGCGGGATGGGGCCCAGACAGAGGGACAAAAATATTTAAATATTTATTAATTAACTAAAAATAGTGACGATGTTTATCTTAACCATAGACTGCTACATTACGTCACATTAACGCCAGCCCATCAGGTGCTGCGTAGCAAAAGCCTAAATAGGCACGCAAAGAAGCACAGCTCGTAATGCAGGTGTGTGCGTTGTCGTCATCTATTTTGGAGTGATTGCAATGTATTCTAAATATAAACTTGTACTGTAGATCAGCGTAATTTCTGGAAAAATCATTCACCGCTTTATTACGAGTTTAAGAGAGCGCGAGCGTCATTAACGTGCCCAGACGCGACGCTTTGAATTTGCGCGTACAATGAATAACATCGCGTCGGGAGCTGACTAAAAACGCTACAAAAGTAAAAGTCAAGACGTTTGTATTCAAAGTTAAAAAAGCCAACACACTACAACATTTTTAAATGTTTCAAGTAAAGGATCTCATTGGTCTATCTTCTAAATTCTCCTGATGATTAGATTATACCCTGTCTGACATCAGCCTACTTACGCCAATAATATCGCCAATAATATCAGTTTAGATTTTTTTTTTCTAATCAGTAGCGATCGTGTCTTTCTCGTCCACTTGATTTGTGTATAGCATATTTAAGGTAGCAATGCAATGCATAATATCATATTACTTATATTAATAATATTACAATATCTGCAGTCAATATTGATTAAATGGGAGGGAAAAATCCTGCCCATACCAGCTATGAAAAAAAATGATAAAAGCATATATCACTGAAGTGGTATTCTGGAACTGTGAATAAATTGAATAAAACCGCAAAATAACAATAACAATTACATCTTCATTAAACAAAAAAGAGATTACCTTAGATGAAGTTTGATTAATATGCACATACAGTAGCCTACTGGTAAAAAGTCTGGACCAATTAGTAGTTTTAATGTTTTTGAAATAAGTTTTTTATTATGCTCTACAAGCCTGCATTTATTTGATCAAAAATACAAAAAAAAAAAAAAAACAGGAATATTCAGCAAGGATGTGTTAAATATATAAAAAGTGATAGTGAAGACTTTTTTAAAACAACTTTTTAATAATCAAAAAAAAAATCCTGAAAAAAAGTATCACAGGTTATAAAATAAATATTAAGCACCATTTCTAACATTTGATAATAAATCAGAATATTATAAAGTTTTCTGAAGGATCACATGACACTAAATTCTGCTTTGCATCACAGAAATATATTTTAAAGTATAGTAAAATAGGAAAACCATTATTTAAAATTTTTATAATATATTATTTTTCTGTATTTTTGATCAAATAAATCCAGGCTTGATGAGCATAAGAGACTTCTTTCAAAAACATTAAAAAATAGTAATGTGTCCAAACTTATGTACTGTGTAAGTAAAAACATTTAAAATTAAATGTTGTATAAATTAAAAGGTTAGGAATCATATTTGTTTCAAGAGTTTTTTATTGGGGGTGGGGGGCCTCCAACATTAATATTGCCTAGGGCCTCCATATGTCTAGAACCGGCCCTGGTTACTCTGTCTCAAACCAGCATTCTGCTTGAAGCTCCCAGTGGCGGCTTTCGTCATGATATCAGTGCAACCTATTATATAATACTATAGCATTCCTAATCTGTTATCTTGTTATTTTGAGAGGCTGATGACTCTGACCCTCATTAGCATACAGGCTTCTTATATTAGGCCTGTGCACATGTACAGCACGCCTGCTTCAGCACATGACTGTCAGAGGACAGCTCAGTCACAGCAGCCAACAAATACAGTGCTGCAATTGTCATTTTCATCAATGTAAACAACTCAGTTTATCACGAGGATGATAAATTACCAAACTTCAACACAGTATGTCAAGCCATCAAGCTCCCATCAAGTTAAATAAATAAATACCGGTAAATAAATACTTAGAGTCATGGTTCGACAGAAGTTTGTTTGTTTTGTATTAGTAGGTTATAGAGACTTGTGTTTTAAAATCGATTTGTGTTCAAATTTAAAGACAGCACAGTAATGTGATCCTAACTAAAGTTATAGCCTACCAGCTATGCTAAACAACAATCAATGGAACAGAGCATTTCCGCCACACTGTAAAAAAAATATGGAGTAGGCAAATTTCTAAATTTTACGTTTAAAGTCTGCAAGAAATGGAAGTTCCCTTTCGTAGTCACTACGAGTTCCGTCGTGACGACGAATGGGGTTTCGCTTAGAAAGCCTATTGACTTTGAGTATTACAAAACTAGCCAATGGCAAAGAAATGCCATGTGTCTGCGGAATTTGCATGGCGCAACTCCGCCCCACCTCGTGGGTATAAAAGGAGGACGCCGGCAACATGCAGATATGTTTTCGCTTCGGAGCCAAGAGTATCTCTTCACTCCACAGCCATTTCTGACTTCACTCTACGAGACGAGCGACTCTCTGGTGTTTGTGTGACGGCGATCTCCAGCGAGTTCACACTGCCTGCTGATCTGTGCAGTATCTGCCAGTGAGTGTGTTTCTCCCTGCTCGCTTCAACATTCGCAGAGTTTTTAAAAGAGCTGGCATGCGGCACGTCTTTTTAAAGATGCCTCGCCCGTGCACTTCTGGTTGCGGTTGACTCATTTCCGACTCTGATGGGCACAATCTCTGCTCTGGGTGTTTGGGCACTGATCACGCTACAGCAGCATTTGTGGATGACTTATGTTCTCTCTGCGGGAACATGACCATCGCGTCATTACGGTCAAGACTCAATGATCGCGTTAGAGAGAGAGTCCCCTCATCCACACCCCGATCTACACCCTCCACGAGAGGTGGTACTTCGGTTGGTTGCCAGGGTGACCTGAGGGTGATGGTGTGGAACAAAACGCAGAAGATTCGTCCTCGGCCCACGCCCCCTTCTTCATTGACGCAACCCGTGAGCAATCACGGGACGCCCGCGGGCCCGTCTTCGGACCCCCCGCGGGTTTCCTTTGACACTCCAGAATCGGATCTGATATCCATCGCAGCATCACAGGGCGGGCAAGAATCTTCAGGAAGTGAAGATTCGGCAGTGCTGCCACCTTCGGGTGCGCATACGGCATTTGTCGAGTCAGATTCTGAGATGACGGCCATGCTTTCCCGGGCCGCCGCGGGCCTGACCGCTTGCTGCTGGATGATTGGTTTTTGGGTGCGGCCGCTGACACCTGTCGGCGTCCAACCCCAATACCTTTCTTCCCGGATGTGCATGAGGAGATTTCAAAATCCTGGAAGACCCCCATGTCTTCCTGCGATCCCTCGTTGATCTCCTCCGCCTTTCCTCCCCTTGACGGGGCCGCTGCCCATGGGTACACTGGGGTTCCCCCGGTTGAACCAAACAGTTCTTGCCAAACACTTTGCCAAACAGTTCTCAACCGCCCAGGAGCAGACTGAGGCTATCCATTATATTCTGCCCCGACGGCCCGCTGCTGCCCCACCATCGGCTCAGATCCCTCAGTCTGCCCACCGCCGAGGGCGCCCTCTCGCGGCTCCCTCCCCTCCCGTTCACCCGGGCTGGCTCGTAGAGGAAGCCGCAGGAGGGCGACACAGCCCTCTCCAGCCCCACTCCCCGCTAAACGCCGGGCACACAGAGTTCTCGGGTGTTTTCGGGCCTCGCCACTCTCATCCCCCTCTTTCACAGAGTTCTCGGATGACAGTGTGTGCCGCCCCCGGGCCACACCACTCTCATCCTCCTCTGTCTCCAGACCTCTGGCAGACCAGGACCCCGCGGAACGCTAGTCCTTCCCTGGCCTCTTCTGTTAGGTTGCGGTTAATGACCGTGCCCCCACACCGGGCCGCTATGCCGTCCACGTTCGGGCCGGTCATTCCGCTTCGCTGCCCCACCGAGGGGACGTCTGTGGTTCACATGAACCCGCTGGCACAGTTCTTGGGAGCCTGGCTTGAGCTTCCCAATCTGTCCCGCACGAACCATCAGGCTCGGCTATGCGATTCAGTTCGCACGGTCTCCTCCCCGCTTCAGGGGAGTCCGCTCCACTATGGTTGGTGGCAATGCCCCTATCATGAGAGCGGAGGTTGCTACCCTACCGGCGAAGGGTGTGATCGAGACTTTCCCTCCAGCCGAAATGAGGTCCGGGTTCTACAGCCCCTACTTCATTGTCCCTTGAAGTGCTCCCTTCACAGGCTGCCGTTCAGGATGGTCACGGCCAAACGCATCTTCGAGTGTGTGCGGCCGCAGGATTGGTTTGCAGCGATTGACCTGAAGGACACCTACTTCCATGTCTCCATTCTCCCTCGACACAGACCGTTCCTGCGGTTTGCTTTCGAGGGGCAGGCATACCAGTACACGGTTCTCCTATTCGGGCTAGCCCTGTCTACTCGCATCTTCACAAAGGTCGTCGTGGCAGCCCTTGTTCCTCTACGGGAACACGGGGTTCTCATCCTGAATCTCGACGACTGGCTGATACTAGCTCACTCTCGAGACCAGGTTTACGAACACAGGGACCTAGTGCTCCGGCACCTAGCTCGAGCAAACTCTGCCCCGTGCAGAGGATCTCTTTTCTCGGTATGGAAATCGACTCGGTCGCCATGTCTGTGCAGCTTACGAGCGAGCGCACGCAGTCACTGCTAACTTGGCTGAGACACTTCGAGGGCAAGAGTGCGGTTCCACTGAAGTTATTTCAGAGGCTCCTGGGGCATATGGCATCTGCAGCCGCGGCAACGCCGCTCGGATTGCTTCATATGTAACCACTTCTGCTCTAGCTTCGCGACCGAGTCCCGAGGTGGGCATGGCAACTCGGGACGCTGCGAGTACCAGTTACTCCGACCTGCCGTCAGTCCTTCACCCTGTGGTCGAACCTCAGCTTTCTACGGGCCGGAATGCCCTTGGAACAAGTTTCCAAGCATGTTGTTGTCTCAACAGATGCCTCCACCACGGGCTGGGGCGCCATGTGCAATGGACATGCTGCCGCGGGCTCCTGGACAGGACCCCAGCGCCTTTGGCATGTCAATTGCCTTGAGTTGCTGGCAGTACGCCTTGCTCTGCACCGCTTTCTTGCGCTGCTCAAGGGCCAACACGTACTAGTCCGATCAGACAATACCGCCACAGTAGTGTACATCAACCGTCAAGGTGGTCTACGCTCCCGCCGTATGTCGCAACTCACCCGCCACCTTTTCCTATGGAGTCAGAAGCATCCGATTCGAGCCATTTATATCCCCGGAGCCATGAACTGTGCAGCCGACGAGCTCTCACGGCTTCAGCCCCTCCCTGGAGAATGGCGACTCCCTCCCCAGTCGGTTCAGCTGATTTGGGACCAGTTCAGGGACGCACAGGTAGCCCTGTCTGCCTCCCACGACTCAACCCATTGCGCCCTGTTTTATTCCCTGACCGAGGGCACGCTCGCCATGGACGCATTGGCGCACAGCTGGCCGCGGCGCCTCCGCAAATATGCGTCTCCCCCAGTGAGCCTTTTTGCACAGACCCTGTGCAAGATGAGGGAGGATGAGGATAAGGATGAATATTCACACCCTCGTCCCGATCTTTGGAACCTCCACGTGTGGCTCCTGGACGCAACGAGGCAGTCTTGAGTACCCTACCACCAACAGTGGTGGCTACCATCACTTCCGCTAGAGCATCATCCACGAGACATGCCTACGCGTTGAAGTGGAACCTCTTCGTCAACTGGTGCTCTTCTCAGGTTCCTGAGAGGAGCGAGGAGACTGAATCCTCCTCGCCCTCCTCTAGTTCCTTCTTGGGAACTCTCAGTGGTTCTAACTGCCCTGCATAGTGCTCCCTTTGAGCCTCTGCAATCAGTGGAGCTTAAGTTCCTGTCAATGAAGACAGCGCTCCTGGTTGCATTGGCCTCCATCAAGAGGGTAGGGGACCTGCATGCATTTTCCGTTGACGAAGTGTGCCTGGAATTCGGGCCGGCCTACTCTCACATGATCCTGAGACCCCGGCCTGGATATGTGCCCAAGGTTCCCACCACTCCCTTTCGAGATCAGGTGGTGAACCTGCAAGCGCTGCCCCTAGAGGAGGCAGACCCAGCCTTGGCACTGCTCTGTCCAGTGCGCGCTCTCCGCGCCTATGTAGACAGAAAGCAGTGTTTCAGGACCTCAGACCAGCTCTTTAACTGTTATGGTGGGAAGCTGAAGGTAAAGGCTCTCTCCAAGCAAAGGTTGTCTCACTGGATAGTGGACGCCATTGCTTTGGCATACCAGCAGCAAGGTCGACCATGTCCCCTTGGTGTGACAGCCCACTCCACCCGGAGTGTGGCTTCCTCTTGGGCTCTAGCGCATGGTGCCTCGCTAACAGACATCTGCAACAGACACCCAACACATTCGCCAGATTCTACAATCTCCGAGTGGAGCCTGTGTCCTCTCGTGTACTCGCTTCAACCAGCCAGTACTAGGACCCGCTCAGGTGTCTTCGCTTGCTCGCCATTCCACTCCACAGACTGGATACGTGTGATATTTGCTCAGGTGAGCTTCCCCGACAAGCCCTGAGTTCCTCCAGCACTGCCGACGTCGACGCCAGTGTCTATTGCCTGTGCTTTGGCTAGGTGCCTCCGTGTGCATGGTCCCCCCTCTGGGGGACCCCCACATGTGTATTTCCACTGTAAGCCTCTCTGAGCATGTGTCTTTCCCTTGGCAAGCCACCTTGCCACCCCTGGGGTTGAAATATTCCACTCTACAGGCTGGACACCCCAGTGTTCTCCATATGCACCCCTCTCCGGTCATATGTGTATTCTGTAAGTCCCCATCCCCCCCCTTCGGGCAGGAACTGATTGCATATTCCCCTGTGATATGCTTCCCAGTGTACCTTCGTATTCCTGTGTTAAGTAGGAGTCCTTCATCCGTGCCAGTTTCAAGACAGGGAGCTCTGACTTACGCAGGGCACTGGAAGACAGCTGTGAAGGTGGTGCGATTAGACTGGAACCCCATTCGTCGTCACGACGGAACTCGTAGTGACTACTCAGGGAACGTCTCGGTTACGGATGTAACCCTCGTTCCCTGAGTAGGGAACGGAGACGTTCCGTCTTCCTGCCACTGCCGCTGTACCGTGAGGATCGCCTGAGTTTAGTCTTGGCTCCTCAGTGAAGAAACATATCTGCATGTTGCCGGCATCCTCCTTTTATACCCACGAGGTGGGGCGGAGTTACGCCATGCAAATTCCGCAGACCCATGGCATTTCTTTGCCATTGGCTCGTTTTGTAATACTCGAAGTCGACAGGCTTTCTAAGCGAAACCCCATTCGTCGTCACGACGGAACGTCTCCGTTCCCTACTCAGGAAACGAGGGTTACATACGTAACCGAGACATTTTTCTTCCCTACAGTGATGTATATCTAAGTTTCTCATCAAGAAAAAAAATGTAGGATGAGACTTGATTTTGTCCATCGGGACTTGATTGGATCGTTGTGGCTTGCTATTGACAGGTTGCAAATATTTAACTTTTGTTGCATTGGCAAACGTAGTTTCAACCTTAGCAAGAACCCTGCTGAGGTAAACAGGACATTCTGTGAGAAATTGGACTTGAATTTATCCATCAGGATTTGAGGACTACATAACCAGAATGGAGCCAGAACTGAATGCAAGTTTGCTAAAACAATATATAAATAGCTATTTGACTATTTGACATGCATCAACAAATTGTTCACATTAAGACCAGGGCTGCGTTTCCCAAAAGCATCGTAAGCATAAGATCGTAAAAACGATTGCATGAATCTTCATTGATTTACGGGCCGTTTTCCAAAACCATTGTAACTTAAGAAGTAGCTACTTGAAAATCTTCATAGAACTACGAGTACTCTGAAGTCATCGTAAATCCTTAAGTCCACCTTAAGTGTCACCTGCAGGACAACCAGCAAATTGCACCTAAACTTTATTCCTGTCCAATGTGACTTTAATATTGTTTTTATGTATTTCTTTTAGATTTTTTACTTGTTTTTTTGTTTGCTTAAATTAATTGAACATAATTCAATAAAGAAATAATGAATAAATAAATAAATAAAATAAAAAATTACATGACTGAACACAAATAAATTAAAGGTTGGGTAAGCTATATTTCAAAAACGCTGTTGGACATTATTGATATTTGTAATCAACCCAAACAAACACACTCTCTCTAGCTGGCCTCCATTACGCACGCAATCCAAGAGTTGATGTCTGTTTATCATAGTAGAAGTGCAACAAAATAATGCTTCACAAAAAATAAAGTGCAGATGGTGAATGAATGACAAGAAAGCACAAAAAAATTAACGTACAGTGTACAATAGTAATTACAAACAAGAATTTGTTGTTAGTTGCAAACAGCACAGCAGATCCAGACAAACAATGTCACTCAAACCCAGTGTTACTCACATGTAGAGCGGAATCAAAGCAACCTCTTTGTCTGTTTTCAGGCCTTCCCTCTTAGCTCTCTTCAGCGCTGGAAAGCTTTTTTAATATTAACATGGGTCTTAAAGCTCTTTTTCTGATCATAATCCTTCATTTTCCAGTGATATTCCTATGAGCTTTTCTCTTTTGTATTGTGTCTCATCCCTATTTCTGCAGTATTTCTTCAAATCTCCCTCTTGCTCGTTCTCTCTCCTCCACCGTCATCCGCCCCCTAATGCTGATTGGCTACACACGTTTGTTGTTGTTGATCGTGTGTCGGTCCGACTAATTTCCAAACAGCGTTTTTTATGGAGATGGTAGGTGTCTACCAATGGGAGGTGAACCTGATTGCTCTTGTGAGCATGATGGACCTGACTAAGGTTCAGGTTGAGGCATCCCTATTCCTCCATGGAGGTCAATACCACCACAAATCCCATCTGAGGCTGAGTATTGACAGTGCCTTTCCGGTGTAAGAAGGGGGGAGTCATTGGGCCCACCATCTGTTTTATTAATTGTTGACATCTGCAGTGCCCTTAAAGCTTGTCCTCCCTAAGTCCTCCCACTTCTTCCTGACCTCCTTACCTGATCTTTTAATGCCCCTGGTTGCAGTTAGTTTTGTAGCAATATCCTCCTAGATTTTTTGTTTTTGTTTATTTGTATGACTGCCCTTAAACCTGCTGAAAATTTGTTTAGCTCGACTTCCTATAAAATTACATTAATTTCCTCTTTTTGAAAAATGTATTTTCATTGTTTTTTTGGTTCAGCCATTTTTGCTGGTATCTCCAGTGCTTCCCAACAAAAATGTAATATATGGCCATATATGTACTTATATTTTAAATAGCATGACATATATCTATACATATATTTGACTTGTCTGAGAACACAATATATGCCTGCAACATATATTAACATTTATGTGTCCAAACATGTGAAGAAAATATTTGAGTTCATCCATATATGATACCATATATCTGCATATATTACAGTATAGTATTGGTTTCTCGCATATATGGACAACATTAAGTATAAATATGTGACATACATATTTGTTTCCCACATATTTAATAAATGTATGTAAACATACATGCATGTGATACTGATGCATTGAAATAAGTACATATATGCATGTATACATATATGCGTCTTACATATATTTAACATGTATGTGCATATACGGGAAAATATATGGCACTTACATGAAAACGGCCATTTTTGCTATATTTTGAAATATATGTTTCACATATGTCTATGTGTTTTATATATATATGAATTTTGCATATATTCTCATATAGGCAGCAGACATACATGGGCACTGACATTATATATGTAATTTACATATATTGACATATATTACATTTCTGTATGGGTTATATAGATTTTTGGCATCATAGCAAATGATAATTAGGCTAAACATTTAAAAATACAAGTGTGTGCTACAATTACGAGCTGTTCCATAAGGTGACATTTCAGCACTTATAGCACCGCTGCATGCGATCGTGTTAAGTGCATTTTTGTGAAACACACGTGAAATTAACATGAAGGTGCTAAGAATTGCTCATAGAAAACGCTCTTAAGTGCAAAGATCCAATGTTATCTGGAAACGCAGCCCATGAATGTTCACTAAGAAAAAAGGTTATTAAGGACCATGTTGATTTCATGTTGACTCTAATGAATCTGTAGGTAAACACAGAAAACATATACAACAGTATTAAGTACATACAGCCATGCTGTGGAGCTCTGGTGTGGACTATATATTGATCTCCAAGCCAAGAATGAACACCTGCTCAGGGTATAGAGTTAGATGCTAATTACTTACATTAGCATTCAAGAGGAAGAATCAACATGAATAATCATTGATATACCAGAAGTAGAACTCAAAATAAACCTCCAATCTAAATACAAAATCTGAGCACAAGCAAGTCTAATATTTAGACAATGTGCTCAAGAATCAAACCAGACCCGTCAAGGAGGCACATCTCCAACGACAGCTTGCAAAGATTGATTGAGAAGGGAAAAAAGTGTCATTATTTTGGAATCAATGTTTCTCCAGGGTGGAGACATAAAATAATTGAGATGTCACCAACGTTTCCTCTGAAACCCTACAAGCAAAGACAGGTCAGGTAAAATGTCACAGCACCCGTAATGCGATTGTGGGATCATTGGGGTTCAAGACTTTCCAATTCCGGCAACCACCTGCAAGTCTGAAAAACAAAGAGTGCATAAATCACACACTATACAACAAAGCTTTTCTTGGCTGCAGTTTTTTAAATTTCCGTCCTAACAAGCTCCATAATGGACCCTTTTCACAGACTGTGATGGCACATTTCTACAGTTATTAACATCGCAAATCTAGTAAAGGTTTATATATATTCTTTTTTTATTATTAATATACATTTATAACGCTAGTTAATTACAAAATTTGAAAAATGTGAAAAGGATCCATTATGGTACATGAGGGGTAAAGACTATAGATGGTACAAAATCTCAGTTCAAAACATTTGATGAATGGTTATGCTCTTCTTAATTTTGTCATTTTATCAGAGTATAAACATTAATAAGATTTAGTCAGGCAAAACAGTTTTGAGGTTAATATATCTAATTTTGTGTCACTAGAAAATGGTGACAGTATTGTGTTGAATATTAAGGTGCTTGTGTCTATTTGTTAATGATTTGTGAACGCATTCATGTTTTGTGATTTGTGGAGTAATATTTGGTTTTATTTTGAAAAATCCCTAACACAAATACATTTTTAAATAAATGTATATACATTTTTTTTTTACTGATCAATAATAATGTACAATAAAAGCCATACAAGCATTCGAAGTTTTCATAACAAGAAATAGACAAGCAAACAATTCAGTCAAAACTACAAAGGCAGCGCTCAAGTATATCATTAAAGTCAAATAAATATATAAAAAGTATATTTATTTTGTAATTTTCTTATTCATAGGCTGAATCCGAAATCACCCCCTATACCCTTAACAGTATACCCTTATTTGAGGGGAGATTCAGTTGTAGTGGTGTCCGAAACCATAGTGGACGTTATCGAGTGCACTCATTCTATCCCACATTGCACAGCAATAATGAGTGTACAGCCGATGTATGCTCAACGGCTTTCCGAATTCACTCACTCGTTTTCATTCACTCCTTCAAGTGAACAAGTGGACTAACGTAGGGATGAGGGTTTAGGGGACGATTTCAGATTCATTCACATTGTTTTGATTGCTTTCAGGTGTGTCTTGTTTAGTCATTAGTCCTTGTGTATTTAAGCCCTCTGTTTTGCCTATACCTTGTCTTGTGTTGTTTGTGTCCATGTCCAGTTTTTGTTTTGCTCACTTTGGATTATTTTCAATAAACTGCCCATTGGTTCAAGTTCATCTCACCTTCAGTGGACTGCTGTGACAGCCCTCAGCCAAAACGATTTGCCTGGAAATAAATAATATTCACAAGACCAAAAATTGGCCGTCATAGCCAAAACTAATTATATCATGTTTAACCACTATAGAGACATTAAAGCCAGCGGCAAATGAAGGGCTAGCCGAGACATGGCTGTTCTCTGCGGGGTACATCGTCCGGACCTCACAACACTGAATATGTCTGAGAAATTTTCAAATAGGTGCTATCGATATAAATAAACTGCAGATTTTAGGTTTAAACTACTATATTCTTGCCTGAATATTTTTTTTTAAACTATATTTCGTGATACAGCAAAAGAAAATTAGATGAACAGTTCCAGTTCTGATACTGGTGAAATCAGCACTCCTCGAAAGCTTCTCAGCCAATCAGATTTGAGGACCTGAACTAATTGTTGTATAATATTCAATAATTCCATGAGTTGAACCTACATTTCAGGCATCTTTGCTATTCATTAAAACATACAGTAAGTGATGTCAGGAGGGGATATTTGTTTTAATGACTGTACAATTTAATTAAACCATTGAAATATGAGGAAAATCTTTGATATTTTTTATATATTTTAAATATGAGAATAGAACAAAACACTTAACTTTTGTTAAGGTAATTATATGACAAAAAAGGCAAACTAAAGCAACAGGTTTTATTTTACTATAAAAAAAATCGAAAAAAACAAAAAGATCACAAGAAAAAGCATACACTGACTACATCATAATCAGTCATTATTTGATCAATAAAATAATAAAGGGAAATAATTTTTAAGTAAGTTAAGATGACCCTGTAACATTGCCATTTTGTCTCAGTCTGCCTAATGGCACAGACAAGTACACTCCATCTTACTCATTGATTTATTGTAGGTTATTTCAGTCTGGAAGTGACAAGAATCGATTTTACTTTGGTTGAGGACACTATGTGTGAACTGTCAATAACCACGGCTAACTAATCACTTTGCACCCTCACTGTTTCCCAAACAAATCGACTGAACCTAAACAGCTTAAAGGACACAAACTAGCAGTTTTCCCCCATTCACCTTCTCAACAAACAATTAGAGTCAGGATGAGGACATCGATTTACAGCGGCAAAAGACGCTCCTGTGGAGCAGTGAGTCAGCCTCAAGATTGTCTGATGTGTGCGTTTCACATAATTACAGCGTCCTAAATGCTGCATTCTCTGATTATATCTGGAGGTAGGAAGGCATCAAAGAACATCCAAATCTAATATTTGTGTAATATCCTGTCTTCTACAATGACTGGTTGATTTTTAAAGGCTGCATTGATATGATAACCTATAACATCCTGTTCATAGATTTTGGTTAAATGTGTTGGCTATGTTGGTTAAAGAAGAAAAATGCAGTGTGATGGAGCATTTAGTTTATAAATGTCCATTTATTTAATATATTTTACATATTTCTACAGAGAAATACGGATTGTAGTCATTTAAAGCTGATTTGTTCAAGGTCATAAGACATGATGTTTTTGGTGCCTTGGAAGCTGGTCTGAATATTTTTTTAAGGTATGTCCATAGAAAACCAGTGTTGTCAGGTAAGTGAATTTTTTTGAGAACGTTCTGAGAACTTTTTTGGAACCAAAAACTAGCATTCTCAGAACGTTCTCAAAAAATGCATGTTTAGGGTTTGTTTTTGGTTAGCCAGGAACATTTTCTTTAAAGAAATAGAACAATTTTTAGGTGTGGTTTTACATTCTGATAACATTAAAAGAATGCTCCCCTAACCTTCTAACTCCCCCCGTACGAAAGTTAACCATGGTTTTATTATAGTAAAAGTGTAGTAGTGTTGTACCATCCATGTGTTTTTTTTGGGGGGGGGGGGATTATCATTTGCATAACCACAGTTTTACCACAAATATCATGGTTAAACTATGGTTAGTGTATGGTTAGTGTTACTTTGTGGTAACCACCGTTTAACTATAATAAATGTTTTTTTTGGTTGTATTTGTAAAAACCATTGTAATTTTTCGTAAGGGCAATATCATGTAACCTGCTGTACGGCGGTAATCGTGCACTCCCGCGAGCTATATTAAAAGCTCTATGGTAGATGGACGGATGTCAGTAATCAGTACTATACAAACCATGTCGTGTTTTGATCTGTTCAATTAATAAAAAGTAATCTGAGCACATCAACCATCTGTTTGTTTTACTGAAGGAGAAATCACTTCATGATTCACAGAGAGAGCAGTAAGAATGATTGCAAATCAATCAGATTTGCATATTTCTGTCGACTCAACCAGTGATGCCAATGGTTTGTTAATTAAACATTCTTTTGAGTCGACAGAAATATGGGACACATAACAAATGCTGAAATATTTGCACGGAAAACTTTTCTCAGGTCAGTTGGATGTCCAGCTGCAGGCACCAATGGCTTTTGGTTTTGGCTCTCTGGGTTGGGCACCCCTTCAGATGTGGGTCTCTGCAGGTCAGAGTGCCGAAAGGTAAGGGCCGTGTCGAAAGGTCTTTACTATTGGTCATGAAAGCTGCCTGTTCGGTTAGGGGTTAATCTTTGTTGTAGCATTATGGGGCTGCGTCTGAAATCTTAAAAACACTGCCTTCAGAGGATGCATTGCAAGGTAGGAAGGCATCAAGGCATGTACAAAACCAATGTTAGCTAGCTTCACTTCCTTTTTCCTGAGATACCATCATCTGATTGATTTTTGAAGGCAGCATAGATGTATCCTTCACTACCTTTGAAATCCAACAATCCGGTGCATTCCATTCCGTGACAGTTAAGCTAAAACAGAATGATTGCGTCTGAAAGTTATAGTTGGTGGTCAGTTTGTGTGTAAATGTTTTTGACCAACATTTAACACTTTTGATGTCATAGCGAGAGATGATTATTTGATGATCATATGATCAATTCTAATCACTATTGTGGTAAATAAATATTCAAACTCAGCCATCTTGAAGGACATCTCAATGCTCGAATTGCACCGCAAGGAGGCAAGGAACTAGGAAGCTTCCTGAGGAGTCATGAGCAAGGAAACACCCTCTCATCCTAAGGGGGTGGAGCTGAGATGCTAGGAAAGGAAGGAAACCCTGGGTGCTTCTCATTTCTAATTTGTGCATCCTTGTTTCCTTTCCTTGTGTCTCAGCTCCACAGCATCACTACTCAGGTAGAATATGGGGAGACTTGTCATTAAGACAACAAATTGTACCAGAATACATATTACAACACAATTTCAAGTTACATGATTACAATTACAAGATTATTTCAACATAAGATGAAAGGATGATTTGTACAAATTTATAACTCACATTTTCATATTGTAATAAAAAAATACTCTAGTAAGAATACAAGATTCACATTATGCTTGTAAATCAAGTGTATTCATGTCAACATTTGTTGCAGATGTAGATCTTAATTTGTATTTAATCTGGAAAATTCCCTTAAAGTCGACATGAAATGGAAGTTGCGACAATCCTGTCTTCCCTATTGTGATGTATATCCATGTAATGGCTTCTTGAACAAGAAAAAAATGTAGGGTGGGACTTGATTTTGTCCAAAGGGAATTGTTTGTATCATTGTGGTTTGCTATTGCTATGATCTCATGTGAGTGACACGTCATCAGAGAAGAGATGTTGCTTCAAGAGAGAGGGGAAGTTATTTAGATTAAATATTACGAGGGCACATGAAAAAAAAATCAATTATAGGACCGCAATATTCCCCCCCCCCCCCCCCTCCCCCTCCCTCTCCCTTTAAATGTTCATTTTGATTTCATGGTCTTTAAAGTCAGTTGGTATTAAGAGGCCTAATGTTCCAGAACAAATACTCCTCACACCACTACACCACCACCAGTCTGAACTGTTGACTCGAGAAGGATGGATCCATTGATCTTGTTTACACATTTTGACCCTGCCATCTGCATGTCACCACAGAAAGATGCGTCAGACCAGGCATAATTTTTCCAATATTCTGCTGTCTATTTTTGGTGGACTTGTCTAGTTTGGCCTCAGTTTCCTTCTCTAACCTAACAGGAGCAGAACCTGACAAACTTAGCAATTGTATGATTATTTTAGCTACTGTCGTCAGCTTCAACCATTCTGACTTCTCATTAAAAAAAGCAATTTAGTCCACAGAATTGCCACTCACTAGTTGGTTTTCACACAATTCTCTGTAATAAGATGCTTGCACGATATACACTACCAGTCAAAATTTTGGGATAATTAAAATGTTTCTGAAAGTCGTTGTTTATGCTCAGCAAGGCTTAATTTATTTGGTCAAAAAATAAAGATGGCAATACTGTGAAATATTACAATTTAAAATAAAAAATAGAATGACCCATCAGAAATCATTCTAATATGCTAATTTGGTGCTCAAGAAACATTTATTAATAATGTTGAAAACAGTTGTGCTGTGTTATTTTTGTGGAATCTGTATTTTTTTTCTGTATGTTAAGACATCTGTAAATGTTTTTACGGTCAATGTCACTTTTGATCAATTTACTGCATCCCTGCTCAGTAAAATTATTTATTTTCTCTTATTTTTTCGTAGTGTATCACAATTTCCACAAAAATATGAAGCAGCACAACTTTTTTTCAACATCGATAACAAGAAATGTTTCTTGAGCACCAAATCAGCCTATTAGAATGAAGGATCATGTGACACTGAAGACTAAAGTAATGGCTGCTGAATATTCAGCTTTGCCATCATAGAATACATTATTTTAAAGTGTATACAAATTATAGTATTCTAATATTTTATAATATATTTTAAAATTTCAAAAAACTTTTAAATTAAAGCTCTAATAATATTGTTTAATGATAATGTAATTTCCATTGCAATGACCATTACATTTTTGTAATGTAAGAGTGTATACAGCAAGTGTATTGCACCTAGAAAATAATCTTAATAGACACAGGGATACAATTTATGTAATTCAAGGTTTAATATTCCTAAACCAGGTTCATATTCCCTGACAAACTGCAGGACTAACAACACTCTACATACTGAAATCAGAAGGGTAAAGACAGAAATAAACTTATTTTCTGGTATTCAAATACATTTGGAGAGAAAAACACTGCGGCCATCATTACTAAATAAATGACAAGTAAAAAGATCCAGATTTTATGGATTAAAGTTGAAGTTCTGTCTTAAATTAGACACACCCCTCCCTCAGAAAACAGCCCAATCATACATTAAACATGATATCAATTAAAACTTTACAGTTTTAACTTCACATAATATTCTTGACAAATGGAAAGAGCTTTGTTTTGTTTGGTAAAAAAAAACAAAAAAAAAACACCTACTCAAGACAGAGCTGTCAAGCTCGAAGGGAAGGGTAGATCACAATCAAAGTAAAACCCAAAGGGATTGCATAACTATAAGATCTACAGGGTTAGTACATTGCTGACTTGACTTAAAGAGAAAGGGTAGCGAGTGAAAAGGTCACAGACAAACAGAAATACAATAAGACAGAATATTGATCATTTGCATTGTATTCACTTCCTTACACAAGCTCAAAACACACTTGAACACTCACGAAAGAAAAGCTCCGTTTGTATAAAAATATTTGATGGTTTGCAGAATGGAAACGCTCAGCAGGCTTTTGGAAACTGAATGAATGACAATGAGATTCCACAACTGTGAATTCCTCAGACTCATGACATTTTCTCAAACACATACACCAGGTATATGCCTAAAAAAAAAGAAAGAGGAAGGAGAGTTGTTGGTTCAGGTTAAGGACAAAACATCATGGTAATCACATGCAAAATGTACTAAAATAAACTATGCAAAAATAGCACTTATTTTGAAATAAATTAAGACTAGAAATATACTCTATGGAAGTACACAAATGTGAAAGTGAATGCTGATGATACTTCATTGTGGACTAATCATAAAACAATGCACACATCCCACCTCTCCTGAAAGGCCCGGGAGCCTCCAGCATATTGATAGCGGCTCCCTGATGCCCACAAATTCTATACAATTTCCCGGAAATCAAGCGAGCAAGAAAGCCTGGTTCCACCTGGTATTAAGATACGTTTCACATTCCAGCACTATATCGCTTGTCTAAAAAATCTGTTTAAAATTTTTAATAAAATAAATCAAACTTTTCAAAGCTACACTACCATTCAAAAGCTGTACCATTCATATATTTTTAATGCTTTTAAAAGAAGTCTCTTCTGCTCACAAAGGCTGCATTTATTTGATATAAAAAACACAGTAAAAACAGTAATATTGTGAAATATTATTCAAATTGTAAATGACTGTTTTCTATGTTAATATATTTTAAAATGTAATTTCTTCCTCTGATTTTTTTCATCATCATTCATCCAGTTTTCAGTGTCACTTGATCCTTCAGAAATCATTCTAATATGCTGATTTGCTGCTCAAGAAACGTTTCTAATAGGACTGGATGATTAATCGAAAAATAATCGAAACCAAAATTCAGAGCCTATAACCGACGTAATTTTACCATGTCGGTTATTTCGGTTTTTTAATCCTATTAATATTTCCGCCCACTGTGTGTTAATGTACTTTCCCCTTAAAACATATTACCGCGTGTGTAGTCACGTAACTCCGCCCCGTCCAGTCTGCAACATTGAAGCAACATGAGCCCCTTTCACACAGCGCGTTGATCCCGGGAAATTGCCAGAACAAACACCTTCTGTGTGAACGCAAACACGACCCGGGATTGATGCCAGGTTGGGGACATAGTAACATTGCCGTGTTCAGTCCCGGAACGCGCGCTGTGTGAACAAAAGCCGTAATCAATGCCGTGTCGTAATGTTGGCGCTAAGCCGGGATCGTTCGCCAGCGTGAAACGGTTCGTAATGCGCTAGTTTATGATCGAATCAGAGAAAAAAAATGCACAAGCGTGGTTTCTCGAGAGAGAAATCGCAGCTCATAAGCAAACTAAAGACGCCGCTGGGACATGTCACATGTCTTTGCGGGTTGTGTGTGTCTGTGTGAACGCACTCTCTTGATTCCGGAAAATCACTGGCAGTATGAATGAACCAAAGTCAAACAAACCCGGGTCAAATCCCGGGCCACTTTATCCGTGTATTTTCCGGAATCTCTGTGTGAAAGGGAACTCAAACACTGAGTCAACTCAGCAACAGGAGCCGCTTGTACCAAAGAAAAACGCGAAAAAAGAGAGAGACTGACAAACGCCCAGCAACAAGTGCCTCCACTCCACAAAGCAGGTTTCGATAACACAAGCATTTACAAATGCTACACAATATGAAAAGGATTAGTTTTTTTTAGTTTTATACAAGTTATATTTTACTTTTAAGATGTCAATATTTACAATAATTTATTTTGTTTACAAAAAGAACTATTTTCTACATTTTTAGGAAACTTTCTTTTTACATTAAAACTTAATTACTTTTTTATAAGACGTTTTTATTTCAAGCATTGTATGCTTTGTTTGATACAATTGTTTGAAATATTTAATAAGCAAGCATTAAAAGCTATCTGTGTGTTTCCTTATTTTAGAATCACAAAGATAGGATTATGCATTCTTTCATTAAAAAAAATAACCGTGAACATTTACAGTATAAGCCTTGCCAGTGACACATGAGAAAGATTTTTTTTTAAATAATCGTTCAATAATCGTAATCGAGGTAACTTGTTCGATTAATCGCGATTATGATTTTAGCCAAAATCGTCCAGCCCTAGAATGATCAATATTATTAATTATCAATACAGTTGTGCTGCTTCATTTTTTTTTTAGAAACTGTGATAAAAAAATTCAGGACTAGTTGATGAACAAAATATTTTGTATAAATGTAAATGTATTAATTGCAACTTTTCATTAATTCCTTGCTTATAAAAAAAGTATCCAGTTTTTTCAAACTTTTGAATGTTAGTGTACATGGAAACAGAGAGAGAGGACCCTTAGGAGAGTGTGTCTGTCATGAAAAATAAATATAAATTTATTTTGATACATAGTACTGAATACAAACCACATTCATATCCATCTTATATGTGGTGCTTCGAGGAAGATAACAGCATGACATTACTTTGTTGTTAGTGAAGATGCAAGTAATAATTTTTTTAGGGCTGTGAAAAGATTAATCGTACGGAGCCCCCCTAGTCCCACTTTGTCAAAAAAAATTATTATAACTATCTCGTGGCCTCAAGATAAGTAACTCGTGGCCTCAAGATAGTAACTCGTGGCCTCAAGATAGTATCTCGTGGCTTCAAGATAGTATCTCGTGGCCTCAAGATAGTATCTCGTGGCCTCGAGATAGTATCTCGTGGCCTCAAGATAGTATCTCGTGGCCTCAAGATAGTATCTCGTGGCCTCAAGATAGTATCTCGTGGCCTCAAGATAGTATCTCGTGGCCTCAAGATAGTATCTCGTGGCCTCAAGATAGTATCTCGTGGCTTCAAGATAGTATCTCGTGGCCTCAAGATAGTATCTCGTGGCCTCAAGATAGTATCTCGTGGCCTCAAGATAGTATCTCGTGGCCTCAAGATAGTATCTCGTGGCCTCAAGATAGTAAAGTGTCTGACACATGGACCCTTTGTTATTAAACTGGACCCTGTAGTGCAATACTTCACATTCTGTGCAATATTCTCTGTTTTAATATTCAGTGTGCAATATAGTTTGCTGCAGTTCTGCTTCTATTTATTTACTAGTACTGTTCATCACAATTCTGTTAATACATAATATAAATCTTGTAGGCTGCATATCCAGTCCTTTATAATTCTTCTTCATATTTTATAGCCTATATTTATACTTTTTACATGTATATACTTGTTTATTTAACAACTTATATTATTATTTATAATCCTTTAAATGTCTTGATGTGCACATCAACTGTGACAAGAATTGTCCCCCGGGTTATCAATAAAGATCAATAAAGTATTTCTGATTCCGATTTTAAGTTAGCCTATAGTGGAGTGTGCAGACTGGTTCATTAATTGTTTAAGTGTTTCACGTTTTGGTAGTTTTGAATGTAAGAAAATCATGTGTCCGTGTAGCCTACGAAAAAACGTCAGCAGAGGGCGTTCTAGGCTTAGGTCACGGTACCTCCGTCTGGCTGTATTTCCATATGTGTATTTTATTTCCCGGTATTTCCCAGTTGACGGCAAGGAGCTGTAGAAGAACAGCAGATGATCATATGAATCATTGTGACGGCTTTACAGAGGTAAAAGTGTTTTAATTAGCATGGTGAACATTAAGTTAGATGGCAAATTACTGAGTTAAGATAACTGCAAGACTAGCTAGGTGTTCGAGCTGGAAGCATTAGCGATTAGCATATAAGTTAAGCAGGCTAATTCAACGTTAACGGCTATCATTAGGCTAACGGCCTCGTAAAGTCCGGTACAATTTGTAACGTAAATAATTAAACAAATTACATAAATAAAAAAATCAATTATTGAAAAGAATAGTAAATAAAATCAATTATAATATTAATATAGACTGACATTCTGACATTAGCATTAAGATATAATGATAATATGACGATATTAAAAAAATATTATAAAATAATAAAGTAAATAAATTGTAATATATATTAAATAATACACAATGCATCCAGAGCACAACCTTTTGTAACACCCACATCCAGACTAATTAAAACACTCTTACCTCTGTAAAGCCGTCAAAATTATTCATATGATCATCTGCTGTTCTTCTACAGCTCCTTGCCGTCAACTGGGAAATACCGGGAAATACACATATGGAAATACAGCCAGACGGAGCTACACGGACACATGCCTTTCTTACATTCAAAACTACCAAAACGTGAAAAACTTACAATTAATGAACCAGTCTGCACACTTCACTATAGGCTAACTTAAAATCGGAATCAGAAATACTTTATTGATCTTTATTTATAACCCGGGGGACAATTCTTGTGTCACAGTTGATGTGCACATCAAGACATTTAAAGGATTATAAATAATAATAGAAGTTGGTAAATAAACAAGTATATACATGTAAAAAGTATAAATATAGGCTATAAAATATGAAGAATTATAAAGGACTGGATATGCAGCCTACAAGATTTATATTAATGTATTAACAGAATTGTGATGAACAGTACTAGTAAATAAATAGAAGCAGAACTGCAGCAAACTATATTGCACACTGAATATTAAAACAGAGAATATTTCACAGAATGTGAAGTATTGCACTACAGGGTCCAGTTTAATAACAAAGGGTCCATGTGTCAGACACTTTACTATCTTGAGGCCACGAGATACTATCTTGAGGCCACGAGATACTATCTTGAGGCCACGAGATACTATCTTGAGGCCACGAGATAGTATCTTGAGGCCACGAGTTACTATCTTGAGGCCATGAGATACTATCTTGAGGCCATGAGATAGTTATAATAATTTTTTTTTGACAAAGTGGGACTAGGGGGGCTCTGTATAATCGTGATTAATCGCATCCAAAATAAAAGTTTGTGTTTACATAATATATGTGTGTGCACTGTGTATCATTATTTTGTATATATAAATACACACACATGCATGTATATATTTAAGAAATATTTGCATGTATATACTGTATATATTTATATATAATTTATATTATATATAAATATTTTATATATAAATAATTTTTTCTTAAATGTATACATGCATGTGTATGTATTTATATATATATATACACAAAATAATGATACACAGTGCACACACATATATTATGTAAACACAAACTTTTATTTTGGATGCGATTAATCACGATTAATCTTTTCACAGCCCTACTTTCTTTGATGGCCAAACCATATGCTGTACTTCAGTAGGAGGAAAATATTAACTGCTTTATCTTTAGAAGAAAAGAGTTTTCACACCTGGGGTCTTTCATTTCTTGGCTTGTATGCAGGCAGGGCTTTCAATACAAATGAGACTTCATGCATGTCATATTCCCTTTATGAATACGAAGATCAAACAAGCCAATCATGACTTCTGTATTAATATCTTACATCTTTTTGTCATGTTTTGTGAAATCATAAAAACCTTAGAGACAACATCTGAGATGTTTCAGAAAGTTAAAGCATCTTTCTATATCAAAAGATACCAGTGTTTAACAGGAAGAACATCACCACATACTTGTAGCCTCCCACTCAGACTTGCTCAAGGTTCCCTGTGGAGAAAGAGCAAACTATTAGAATACAATTAACAAATAATTTTTTTCTTTGTGTTCTTAAAGAAAAGAAAAAAACACATTAAGGCTCACCAGTGGATGTCTAACAGCAGGATTCGCAGCGATTCTCTTGGCATGGTCGTATTCCCCTGGACTGTCGGACGCCAGTCGGCCCCTCTCATCCGGAGGGTATTGCTATGACAACAAGATGAAACAAAACCGTTTGAAAGATAAGGTGATATGGTTATATAGGCATCATTATCTACAGATAACACCATATAAAACTATTTACTAGGCAGGTTCTACTGTTCTGGGTGACTGCAGAGAGGCAACTCCAAAGTCTGCATGATGTTCTGGTACATAGATATGGCTTGTTCGTGCTGCTATACATTTGCTAGGGTGCTGTACATTTTTGCTATGGTGTCTGTAAACCTTTACCAAGGTGATATTTTCAGTCGTCTGTCTATATCAAAAGAGACAACTTCTAGGTCTCAATGATCTTGTAGAGCTGAGATTTGACGTATTCACGTTGGTGTACAGTTGCTAGGAAACACTATGGTTGCTAGGGCGTGGCTATACAGTTCAAAGAGTGATATGTAAAGCTGCTTGCCTGTCAAGTCAAAACAGCCCACCCCAATATATCCCTAATTAATGTTATGGTGCTGACTATACCGTTGCTAGGGCACGGCTAAGAAATTTCTGCGGAAATCACTACTTATTGGCTGGTTGCTAGTCAGAGTCAAATGAGCCAAACCCCAATTTTCTACTAGATTCTATATTATTATACTATATTCTTTGTCGGTGTTAACTTCATAGGATTTCTCACCCAATTTATAGTCCACCAGGCAAAAATTGTATGTTTCATTGTTTAGAACAGTAATAGCAGGATTCAAGACAGACAATTTGATACCTTATACATTACCAAATGTGCGTGATATGCCATAATTTATACAGAAGGAAAAAAAAGAAAGAGGTCTGGCTGACAGTGAAAAGGGTAAAAATCAAACCAGTTTCATCAGTTTCTTTTTCTAAGCCAGTTGAAGGGCCTTGAAGGGTTTACTATAACTTGATTACTCCGTTATATGGATTTTACTGTTGACGATTTGACATGATCTAGGATTGTTAGGTTCTTTGAAGCTCATCCTGGAATTCCTGTCATAGCAAATCTGTAAGTCTGTAAGCTCAAACCTGCTCAGGATCAGACTTATCACACACAAATGAGATTTTACTGTTTTTAAAGTTAAAAGTCTGTCTCAGCCATTGCTACTTTCTTACAAGAAATATGTTGGTAACTTTACTTAAAGGCTTTATCTATAATGCATTATAAAGGTATTCATAATGTACATCATAATGCATTTTATCTTTGGATATAATATTCACAGATTCATTGTCACATCTGAAATTGGCTGTTTGCCACATTTTAATGCAATATACTTTTTAAAGATGTATTATTGTGTATTATAACTGTGGTTACAATTATTCATGAGACTATACACTGCATTATAAGATGCATTACAAGGCATACTTAATGCATTCAAATACTTTTATAACGCATTATACATAAAGCCTGTTTTATATTAATTTTAAATGCATCATAATATTTTTAAAAAAATTATGTTGTGTAGTCTAATTTATAACAGACAGACAATTTTACTCATTGAGAGATTTATTTGTGAGGTAATAATAATCTCATAATTTTATTGGAGCCTAACACACATTACATACAGTTAGTATGAACTGTGCATTAATTTGAACGGTGACAGCTATTATATGGGTGGCTTGATGCAGTGCACAAGCTGTCTGATGTGCCATTAGAAATGATATTGACCCTTATGAAGCACTTCACGAGTAAAATTAAATGAATTGCTAATTTAAAATAAGCTACTCTTGACACTGAAAAAAAAGTATAAAGCCTGTACATGTACTAGAAATGTGAATTTAAATAATCTGGAATCGTGTAACAAACATTTACACATTTCATTTATATATTAAAACTTACGTCATTTTTCCTGCTTGGCTGTTTTCTTTTTTAATTATTTGATGTCATGATGTTGATGTCTTGATACCAGCCAATCACTGCATTGCTGATCATGGCTTTGAGGATCGATATATCTGCCCTCTCAATGGACAAGAACACGCAGTAATATCAAACTTAATCCAGATATTTTAATCAAATCTGCAAATTTGTTTAAAGAACCAAATTAGCCAGAGATCAATAATCACAATTAGAAAACATGGAATCTGTTAAATTATCACAGATGTATTAAGCGAGGTACAAAGAACAGAACCATGGAGCAGATATATTCACATTGCCACTGGCATGCTAATGGGATTACAGCTGATTGTGAGAGGGATTTCTCACAGGGAAAAGAGGTTTGAAGTGTGTTAAATATGCTCAATTTGTTCTAATGTGCAGTTATGACAACTGCATTTGATTGAGGATGTGTGCTTGTGTGGATGCAGTCAAATTGACTGAAGGCATCAGTCATACACAGGAAAATGCATGGACACATAAAAAACGTATAAAACAAAAGTATGCCATAAAATAGTTATTTTATAAACAAATGAAATTACTTCGACATCACTTCAGAGTCATGAAAAAGTATCTTCATCAAGATCAGGAGACGTTAAATTAATACTAAACTTAAAATTGATAAATTGACACTAAATACAACTATCAAATGAAAAAAGAGAACACATTCCAAACTAACTAAGTTAAAAACAGCTGCATTTAACCCCTTAAGCCCTGAAGGCATTTTAGGGTGTATGTACACCAAAATTTTTTCCTGCGGCTATCTTTTTTTTTTTTTATTGTTTTCAATGGGAGAGCCATGTTTTTAAAGGGTAACTAAACCCTAAAACAACTGCTGCCCTCTTCAGGTTGAACGGTGGCTACAGCAGTTGAATTTTCCTATTGGATGTTGTGGTACTGCGTGACGCAAGCAGGCACCAGCTCACCACTCCCTTGCCTACAGAGACGCGGGTCTCAGGTGCACTTGTTCTTGTCAAGTCAAGTCAAGTCAAATATATTTATATAGCGCTTTTCACAATACAGATTGTATCAAAGCTGCTTCACAGTATCAATCAAAACAACTTAACAATGTTTGTTTATTACTGGAAAAAAGACATCCAAGTTTGGTAGAGCTGATCAATGGTATGATTGGTTAATTAATTTGAATATCCCCAACTGAGCAAGCCAAAGGCAACAGTGGCAAGGAACCGAAAAACTCCATCCAGTGACCTAATGGTGTCCTAACACCCCATCAGATGACCCAATGGAGAAAAAAAAAAACCTTGGGAGAACCCAGGCTCAGTCGGGGGCCAGTTCTCCGAAGTTACAGTAATTGTAAGATAACATTTTTTTATGAATGCCTGGCTAAATAGATGCGTCTTCAGTCTAGTTTTAAACTGGGAGAGCGAGTCTGAGCTACGAACAATATCAGGAAGGCTATTCCAGAGCTTCGGAGCTAAATGTGAAAATGCTCTGCCTCCTTTGGTGGATCTGGATATCCTAGGAATGACCAGAAGCCTCGAATTTAGTGATCTTAAAGAGCGCGATGGATTGTAAGGCGATAGAAGATCCGTTAAATAGACTGGAGCTAAACCATTTAGAGCTTTATAAGTCAAAAGCAATACCTTGTATTTAATACGGAACTTTATAGGTAACCAATGAAGTGATGATAAAATCGGTGTTATATGATCATATTTTCTTGATCTAGTAAGAACTCTAGCGGCTGCATTTTGGACTAACTGTAGCTTGTTTATTGAAGATGCAGGACAACCAGCTAATAAAGCATTACAGTAATCAAATCTCGAGGTCATGAATGCATGAACTAACTTGTCTGCATCAGAGACTGATAGCACGTAGCTTAGCAATGTTTCTAAGGTGGAAAAAGGCAGTTTTTGTAACATGAAATATGCTTTTCAAAAGACAGGTTGCAGTCTAATGTAACACCCAGATCTTTTACTGTAGCGGATAAAGTAACAGGGCATCCTACTATGTTAAAGTCATGCTGTGAAAGGTTTTGTGGACGGTTTTTAGAACCGATAAGTATTACCTCTGTCTTGTCTGGATTTAATAAAAGAAAATTACGCATCATCCAATCTTTTATATCTTTAACACAATCTGTCAATTTGGATAATTTAGCGTATTCATCTGGCCGTGATGAAATATATATTTGAGTGTCATCAGCATAACAATGGAAACTAATTCCATGTTTCCTTAGAATATTACCAAGTGGCAGCATATATATTGAGAATAATAAAGTGCCTAACACAGATCCCTGCGGCACTCCATAGTTTGCCGAAGTTATAATCGATTTTTCTCCATTTAAGTAGCCGAAATTGTAGCGGTCAGATAAGTATGACCTGAACCAGCTTAATGCTTGTCCTTGAACACCAGTGTAATTTTGTAGTCGATCTAAGAGTATTGTGTGATCTTTAGTATCGAACGCAGCACTAAGATCAAGTAAAACTAGTACTGAGATACAGCCTTGGTCCGAAGCTAAAAGTAAATCATTTGTGATTCTAACAAGCGCAGTTTCAGTGCTATGATGTGGCCTGAATCCAGACTGACACTTTTCATAGATGTCGTTTTCTTGCAAGAAAGAGCCGAGTTGAGCGGACACAACTTTTTCTAATATTTTTTACATAAATGGAAGATTCGAAATGGGTCTGTAATTTGCTAGGTTATTTGGATCTAATTGTGGTTTCTTAATAAGAGGTTTTATAACTGCCAGCTTGAACGTTCTTGGAACATGATGAGTTAATAATATTGAGAAGAGGCTCTTCCACTATAGGTAACACTTCTTTCAGTAGTTCAGTTGGTATAGGATCTAATAAACATGTTGTTGTTTTAGATGAAGTGATGTTTATTTAACTCTTTTTGTTCTATGGTTGTAAAGCATTGTAATTGTTCTTACGGGGTGATAATTGCGTCCGAATTATAAGGCGCGAGCAAAGATCGAACGTTTACGATTTTGATTCTGATGCTTTCAATTTTCTCGGTGAAGAAGTTCATGAAATCATTACTACTAAACTGTAACGAGGTATTTTGTTCAGACGACGTCTGTTTATTTGTTAGTCTAGCCACGGTATTAAATAAAAACCTTGGATTATTTCGGTTGTTCTCTATTAATTTGCTGAGGTGCTCAGCCCTGGCCGTTTTAATTGCCTTTTTATAAAGTGACATACTGTCTTTCCACGCGATTCTAAAGACCTCTAAATTAGTTTTTTTCCATTTACGCTCTAAATTACGGGTTTCTCTCTTTAAAACATACGTAGTATTATTGTACCATGGTGCTATACTTTTTTCTCTGGCCTTTTTTAATCTAATGGGTGCAACAATATCCAATGTTCTAGAGAGAATGGTGCTCATAGTGCTAGTTAGTTCGTCTAATTCATCTGTTTGTTTGGGTTCAGGCAGCAGCTGAGACAGATCAGATAAGCTATTTGAGAAATGATCTATGGTGGATGGACGAATTGTTCTACCTGGTTTATAACGTGGCGCAGCATGACATATTACAGCAGTGCGTAATATGCAAGTTACCAAGTAGTTGTCAGTGACATCATCACTTTGTGGAATGATATCTATATCGGTTGGATCAGTTCCATATGATATGATTAAATTGAGTGTATGATTAAGACGATGAGTTGGTCCGGTGACGTTTTGCTTGACCCCGAAGGAGTTTAATAAATCTGTAAACGCAGCCCCTAACGCATCATTTAAATTATCTACGTGCATGTTAAAATCTCCAACAATTAATGCTTTATCGACGTTGACCAAAAGATCTGATAGAAAGTCAGCAAACTCTTTTAGGAAATTGGCGTAAGGCCCTGGAGGTCTATATACGGTAGCCAATGCTAGAGATAATAGGGATTTTTTTCTTACATCTAAGAGCGTAACATTTAGCACAAGCACTTCAAACGAATTAAACCTATGACGAGTTTTCTGAGTAACATTAAGGATATCTCTGTAGATTGTTGCAACACCGCCGCCACGACCGATCAGACGGGGCTCATGCGTATAACAGTATCCTGGCGGAGTAGACTCATTTAGACCGAAATATCATTTGGTTTAAGCCAGGTTTCAGTAAGGCACAGAACATCGAAATTATTATCTGTGACCATTTCATTTACAATAACCGCCTTAGGTGTGAGCGATCTAATGTTTAGAAGACCTAGCTTTAGAAATTGTTTTTGTTCACTAATAGCGAGATTTTTTGTTTTAATAACAATTCGATTTTTTCTAGATCCCGCAGTAGATTTATTATTTGATCTTAGTAAACGAGGAATAGACACAGTTTCTATGCAATGTTCTACACTAGTATTAATATCAATTAAATTGGTGCAGTAGAGACTGTGATTTGGATTTTTAGTTACTAGTCAAATGGTATTTAACATCTTGGAGATGTTATCCGACAGAAGATCTGCCCCGATTCTACTTGGGTGTAAGCCATCAGCGCGGAAGAGCCTTGGTCGCTCCCAAAACAGATTCCAATTACAAAAATCAGTTTCTGCTCATTGCACCATGACAATAACCATTCATTTAGCGCGAATAATCTACTGAACTTTTCATGCCCTCGTCGGTACGTAGGAAGCGGTCCAGACACAATAATCGATGTTTCAGGCGATGTGCTGCGTACCGTATTGATAAGGCTCCTGAAGTCTTTCTTCAGAACCTCCGTCTGTTGCAGCCTAATGTCGTTAGCTCCCGCGCGCAGCACAACAGCTCCGACGCGCTCGTCACCGTTCCAGATCTCAGTTACCCGCGCAGTGATATCGAGAACACGAGCACCAGGAAAGCAGTGACTGTGCACCTTACTTTTACCTAACGTAGCGTGGACGTGTCGGACGGTGGAATCGCCGATGATCACAGCATTGCGTTCCGTTTCGCGAAGAGGGGAGAAGCGGTTCTGAGTGGAGATCTCGAAAACCGGGAGGGGCGAAAAGATTCTTGTCCTGGCTCGCGGCTTCCGCGGAACCACCCAGGCTTCGTGGTGGTGTGTTGGAGCCGGAGTGAATGAAATTATGGCTGATCGTGACCTGGACGCTCGGGACCAATGCTGAGAAACGCACGGAGTAGACGAGGTCAGCGTCAGCGGGTTACTAACGTTAATCACTGATCCATGTGCATCAGCGCGTGATGTTTCAAGAGCTAAATGCTGGTCTCTCAGCTCAGCTTGTCTCTCTAGAAGGTCACGGATCTGCTTTTCTACAGCTTCTAATTCAGACTGCAACGCGAGCAATTCAGATTTGTTCTCATCTGCACCAAAAGGTAGATAACATACACCTGATATATTCGCCATTTTAACAGATGGACAGTAAGTTAGCAATGATGCAACCAGTGATGCTATTAATATTTATACTAATTTATGACTCAAGTCTTGGGTAAAAACCGTCTTTTTAGTGGTATGGGTGTAATGTAGACGCACGATAGACGGGAAAACAAACAAACTCACAGCAGGCAACTAGGCTGACAAAAGCAGTCGATCGCAGGGCGAACAGCAGTTAAGCGGTGTCTCGCTCTACGACCAACAACCAATGTTAAAACCGTATTTGCGCAAACAAACAAACGCAAACAAACTCACAGCGGGCAACGAGGCTGACAAAAGCAGTCGATCGCAGGGCGAACAGCAGTGAAGCGGTGTCTCGCTCTATGACCAACAACCAATGTTCAAACCGTATTTGCGCAAACAAACTTACAGCGGGCAACGAGGCTGACAAAAGCAGTCGATCGCAGGGCGAACAGCAGTGAAGCGGTGTCTCGCTCTACCTTGTGCACATCTCTACCATTAAGTCTTGTGCACATTTCATTAAGTTATGAGCGAAAGGCCACGTGGAATCTATGTTTTCAGTTAGCGCCTGTTAGGGGTTGAACCGACTCGACTAGTCGACCTTAATGCAATGCTGTGACGCTTTAAGCTTGACGTCAACTAGTCGGGTTGATCATGTGACACTATGATTGCGCTAATTTTGATACTAACATGGCCGCGTTGCAGACGACAACAGATGAAGAGCCCAGAGGGTCATTGCAGCAAGAAAGCAGCATTGGTACATCAAGTGTTTGGAAATACTAACTTAACACTAGATATTGTTGAAAACGAAAGGAAAAGCATGACGCACGCTCACTGTTTTACAGGGAAATGAGAGTTCAGTTTCTTTATTTAAATCATTAAAACATTATTTTTTTCATATATTTATTTAAACATATTAATGATGCATCTCTAATTCACCCGCAATTAATTGGAATATTATTTTGTATTACTTGGATATGGGCATCACTAATGCACAGATGTGAATTTATAGCTTTTTTTTTATTTTATTTTCATCCTAAATGATGATGTAAACAGCAGGCTGTTTACAACTGGCCACTTCATGCGTTTCTGTGATCTGATAGCCATCCGATCAGACCAGGTGTAAATGCCATCCGAAACGCATTCGAGACGGATTTAAATCCGATCACTCAAACCACTTCAGGAGGAGGTCTGGGCCGCATTCCAGACGAAACTGTACAAGTGTAAATGCATCTGGTTGTTGAAACCACATATGTAAATTGGACTCCTCCCAACAATGCTAAAAATAAACGTGTGAGAGCGTGTTAGCCTATATGTCATGTTATATTCATTATATGACGAAGCTATGGCAACACGCATCACCGCAGATGAGCAGCTGAGCATATATTCATCAAGACAACGCGCAAACTATCGCAAATCAAAGTGAAAGTAAGTCGCAGACGCTTAACACAATTATCTTCGTTAAAAGTAAAGAAACAAAATGATCTTACCAGGGCTGTTGCCACTCTCTCTTATTGCGGTCTTTGATTTTGAAATTAGCTGATGATCAATAAAATGCAGCTCATTACTGTTGCTTTCGGTGACCTGAACTCCGTTAAATCTGCATATAGCGCGTTGTTTGAAGATGGGATTTATATCCGTTTTGCGAAAACATATTTATGTGACCAGGTGTAAATGGAATCGTTTTGATAAATCAGATCAGTAAAAACGCATGAAGTAACCAGGTGTAAACGGCCCCATTATGAGCTGTCTGTCAGCTTCTGTAGAGATGCGCGGATGGGCTAATATTTCATCCGCATCACAAAACTCATCATCCGTCCGCCATCCATTCGCACCAACGTGTTTGACCAATTTTCCCGCCCGCCATCCGCTGATACAAGGCGCTGCTGATGACAGCAGCGAGACTAGAAACCCCCCGCCACCTGCCCGAATTTAATTAAAATATTTTTTTTCGTCACGTCATCCGCCCGATTCGCGGTTTATCCACGGAGTCCGCGGCTATAACCGCCAACCGCGCATCTCTAAGCATCTGTATAATTTTCTGCTAATAAATTGCAAATTGTGGCATGTTGCAAAGCAGTCCTACATCTCTTGTGTCTTTATGAATGACGTCAGCGACTAATCGACGTCGTCTCGACTTCGATGTCACAACAGTCGACTTCAAAAAATCTGAAGTTGTTCAACCCCTAGCGCCTGTGGAGTTTTATGTGTCGTAACTCCGTGAAGAATATCTTGTGATCAATGTAAAGGATTAGGTCAGGACTCATTTTAATTGTGAGAATCTGCTGTAAATAATGATGTGCCATTGTTTTCAACAATTGGAGCATGTTTCATTAAGTTAGGAGCGAAAACGTGACAAATATATTATTTACATATGGGCAGCAAATAACTCAGCACTACTTAGGAGTTAATCAAATTGGCTACGATATGTGATACAAAATTGGCCTACGATAAGAGATTTTAATTCTTTTGCACTATCGCGATAATGCATGTTGATGACGCAATATACCCGCAAAATTTAGAGCCACGAGCTGCAACGCATCATTGTATTCGTCATCTTGAGTAAACATGGCTGAATGCTTAACGGAGGAGCTGGTGAAAATGACCGGTGCAACATCCCATAGACATAATAAATACATAGACGCCCTATTGGCCGCTGGATCGTACGTCAACAGCGCCGCCATATTGAGGAGGGCAACTTTCCCATAACTCTGTGGTGAGCAGGACTAGGCCGAGGGACGTGAGAGAACGGCGTGATGATTGATAATGAGCGACATCTGCGCAACGCACCGGTTTCGTATCTCTCACGTCCCTCGGCCTCGTCCTGCTCACCACACTCTCATAACGGGAATTGAGAAAAATGCCTGCTTCGTGTGCTGCTTGGGGCTGTACAAATCGCCGCACAATTGAAAACAGGTCTCGGGGAATTACCTTTCACAAGCAAGACTGAACATTTGTTTCTGGTTGTATTTGGTCATTATATAATTAGTAATAGTAACGTTAGTTGGCCACCGGAGTCAGTCAGACTAAAATTAGACTTAGCTGTGAAAGTTGAGACATGAGTTGACATGATTTATATTATAGTTTTAGCATATATTATAAAGTAAATTTCCTGAAATCTAAATATTCATCTATATTTTCTTAAAACAGACTTTTATGACAGTACTCATTTCGGGTAGGTACTAGTCACTATTTAATTTACTATTTTAATTCTTGTCTATATTATTCTACAATATATATTACATTGTTTTTGCAATTATTATTATTATAATATTATACCACTTGCGATTATCAATCTATTAAAGTTATGCTGTTAAATTATTGTACCATTCACTAGTCAATATTTAACTTATCAATTACAGAATATAGACAAAAAAATAATATTTCATATTATATTGCTATTATTATAGTATTATACATAAACTATGCTATTATCAGTATATTATTATTATATTATTGTACTTATGATATTATATAATTATACCATTCATTACTATTTTATTTGCTGTATACTGTTTATTTGATTTACTATACACTAAACTATTTACTATTACTTCTCACTTTATCTTATATTTACTATTTGCATTGCACTGTAGTTGTACCATATATTTATTACCATAATGGATCCATCAGTTATCTTTGTTATTGTATATTTGGAGTATCTATCTGTAAATATCTATCCTTTTAGTGCTATAAAAAATACAAAAAGCAGCCTGCCGGTGTGATTTGTATTTGCCGATTTGTTTCATTTTCTCAATGGCGGTCAATTCTAAGCACAAATAAAGCTAAAATCGAGAAAAGTTCAGAATTAAAGACAGAAAATGCTTTTTCCACAATAAGAAAACTAATTTAATGTGAAAATTAAATTATATCTCAGTATGGGGGTCTTCAGAATTCTTATCCAAGAATAAAAAGCCAAAATACATGACAAGCCTGAGCTTTGACAATTCCTTATTAAAAAAATATTTTATAAGTCTAACTATCGAGATTTTAAATAACTAGAGATTACATTTTTTGTACACCACGTACAAACCACTGAAATTGGTTGATAAATGTAAACGTTATTTTTGTTTTTATCCCAGAAAACCCCCAGCTCACCCGTTTACTTGCATTTGTTTACAGCGCAGTCTTGCCCTCAGCAATATGGCGGACGAGTTGACGTATCGCAGCAACGTTACAAAGCGGCCAATAGGGCGTCTATGTATTTATTATGTCTATGCAACATCCATTATTTGGACTTGGTTCGGATTTAAGCCGTCCGACGAGCAGCAGCAAACTATACTCTGTAGAATGAGAGGTAACACGACTAATCTGTTCTACCACCTCAAAACGAAACGTGTCACTGACACAATCTCAGTGAGTGCCCGATTTTAAGATTCGTTGTCGTGTTGCATTTTAACTGAGAAGACAAGTTTTTCTGCTCTTTGCATCTTTTGTGTCCTTTAAAAAAATAACTAAAACTACATTTTGTGCCTTCTGCACTGTATTGCACTTTTTACTGTCTATGGGATGGCACTAATGTAAATAAACTTTTAAACTTGAAACATTTTCTTTAGGTGATGTATATGTGCCTTATACTGGAAGTATTTTCTTTATTCAAAAAAATTGTGCTTTAATTTTGCACTTTATTATGTTTTCATTTGAAGTATCTGTGCACTGCACTTGGAAGAATTTTCTTTAGGCCTATTTAAAATAGCCATGCCCAATACTGGAAGTATTTCCCTAATTCACAGTATCCGTTCCTTTATTAACCCTTTCACACGTGAGTTTAAAATATTCTGGCTGACCCCCCAGCGTGAGTTTTTCAAGGCGACCGTTATTTAGAATGTCACTTTATGGTTTCCATGGTGACGCGTCATTGCTTGTCACGTGACACACCGCAGCAACAACAGAGCTGAATGAATGATGATCTGCTTTTATGTCATATTTCCTTTTTTATTCAAAATATTCACAAATTTGTTTGATATGGCATGAAATATCTGATATTCCGGTTGTCAAATATATGCAAGTGGAAGTGTTTTGTTGTTTAAACACCTTTATAACGATCGCGTTAGTTGAGTTGTATGCGCGATGGGCGCCGCCATCTTAGTTTGTGCCGCAGATGCAGTTCAGAGAATCGGATCTGTTGGATTTACAAAACGTTAATTCATCCACTTCTCCCGAAATACATACAAGTAAGTGGCTGGTGAACTGGGAGAAGAATAGAGTAAACTTTAAAATTACTTACACAATGTGTATCTGATATGAATAAAACTAATTATAATGGAAAGGATTATTATTGCCTCTTCCTTTGACATCAGTGTGTAGTTTACGAACTCTAAATGTATTGTTTTTTTAGTACTTATATGTCTGGAACCTAAAATAAACATTATGTGGTTGAAAACACTGAAAAGTTGTGATATATGACAGCTCTGAGCGCGCCTGTCTCTGGCTCAGCGCCAGCCAACGCGCGAAAGCACATTTGAATTTAGCAGTTGATCATGTGATGCACTGACCGTTCTAATCACAACGGTGTGATCGTACGCTCCAGGGACCAGCCTAGACTGATCACACCGGTGTGATCGTACGTGCGAAAGGGTTAACAAGACACCAGTTTTCATTTCATTAAGAGAACAAAATGTTTAAAACCAAATGCGTTACATTAGGCTGCAGGTAAGAAACTTTGTTTGAAATATGTTTTTAATTAAAAATGTGTGCATTACACAAAATAATTTTCTTTGCCTAATACTTTAAGTATTTTCAGTACAGTGTCTGTTCCTTAACTAAAAAGACACCAGTTTTTCCTGTTCTCTGCATCTTGGGTGGCATTTAAGAACCAAGGACTTTAACTAAGTGTAGTGCCTGTTAGAATGGTTTGCAGTCCACTAAAGGAAAGAAACCCATTACCATAGGTTAAATTGGGATTTATTATGTGGCGGTGCTCTCCCTAGGGGGGTACGGGGGTATGCCCCCCCGGGAATAAAAAAAAATAAACCATTAAATGGCACTTTCTGGAGAGTTTTGTGCAAAGAAATGGAGAAATTGAGTATTACATGATATGTGAAAAACTGCAAGGTTAAGAGCATATACTTTGCATTGTTGTAGTATCAACAGGTATTAGGACATTTAGCATTTACATTACTGTTAATCAGTCATCACTTGATTACACATTGTATTACCTTTGGTAATAGTAACGGAAAATACCGTTTGGCTTTCCTTAGGGTCAATGTAACCTGTTCTGAAATGGTTCTATTATAATTTATATATCGTGATATATATCGTTATCGCAAGAGGCTGCAATGTATATCGCAACATGGATTTTAGGCCATTTCGCCCATCCCTACTACTTAGCACTTGTTAAGAGTTGAAAAATGTATGTGTATGTAGGCTTAAAGGGTTAAAAGATCAAGACTAGAAAGAGAAAGGCAATTATAGCACACATTAAATTATTGGTGAGCAGCATCTCGTATGTGTACTGTGACTGCTAAGGACAGATCATATTCTGAGAAACCTGATTTCAGTCCTAACTCATTGACTGACAAAATGTGCAGTAATTGTGTTTTTGACAATAATCAATAAAAAGATCAGAAACAGATAAAATTGTTAACACCTAAAGAATGAATAGATAAAATAATCTATCAACAGATTCAACAATTATGAAAAGCCAGTGACAGTCCGACACGCATACCTCCAGTGCCTGCATCCACTGCATCAGAACCTTGTTCTTCTCATCTTTAACTTTCTCCTCAAAGAATTCATTGAAAGTTTTCTTGTAAACCAGACGCATGTTGTACTTTTTTGCCATTCTGGACAGAAAAAAAAAGTAAATTAATAAAATAACAAAATTAAAAAAACTGGAAATTATTAAAAAGACTATCATCATTGATGATATTTCTTCCATAACACAAAACTTGCAGTTGAATAATATGTTTGTTTTTGAATTTTCTAGAAGCAGAAATACACTTAGAAATCAAGACTGTCTCTGACACAACAGCACATATTTATGAAGCGGTTGCACCCTCTGCTGGCACATCAGGAAAGTAACAATCATGATGACACAATTCGTTTTTTAGATGAGATGAGACACTTACTCCTCAAACAGGGGGAAATACACCAGAAACTCAGGGACATTGACAACCCCCTCCAGGTTGAAGTCATACTGACAGCCGAACAGAGGGTATTCCCCTTTCTTCTGGAAGGTCACATTGAACACTTCATTTCCAAAGCTGTTAGAGTCTGACTCCTCCAATCGCTTCCTATTTAAAAACAATCAGTTTGAAAGTTTTGGTTAACATGAATAAATTACTTTTTTTTTGTTCTGCTTTAGAGGTCTAATAATTGAATATATTGCAATATCAGTTATGTGGTTGGCGTTGTGAATTGTGAATCACACAATTTTAAATATTGCAATGATTTTGGCGTTTTTAATTTGACCATAATGACAGATATTTTGCACACATCTCTGATTTAAACATCAGTAGCGAAAATGCAGATTGTGTTGGAAAGTTCGGTTCATTTTTATGAATAAGTTCAAGCCGTCCATTTCAATGAATCAGTTTAAAACAGATTGAATGATTTCTTTGCATCAAAATGCTAAAAATAAAGTTCAGTAGGCTTTAAAACATTTGAGTAAAGAATATATGTATGTCAATAATACTAAGGATTGTCATGTTGATGAATAGAAATAAATGATTAAATGTGAATATGAAATATGAAACCCATAGAAATGCTATTCAAAAAATATATAAAAATACTTGATCAAAAACCTGTCATACCATCAATGTAATATTTTAGGAAAATACAATATGCTCAATTTTGACATTTTTATTCATTTTAAAAATACCTGTTTAATTTATAAAGTTTTGCATGGACTGGCACCACCTGCACTTTCTACATACATTAAACCAAGGTCTGACAGAGGTTGTTGTACCAGAGCTTCATTCAGAGGAGATGTAAAGATCCCGCATAGAAAAACTACCTTTGGAAAAACTGTTCTGTCTATCAGAGGAGGTCATTTTTGGAACAGCATCCCAACAAATATTAACAGATGTCCCACTTACTGCACATTTAAAAAGCACCTTAAACAGCTTCTAAAAGGTTCCCAGTTATGTCCTCATTTTGACTCATTTTATTGATACAATGTATACTGCCTGAATCTGTGCTAATGTGTTTCTGCTTGATATTGTATATTGTCATATTCTATTATGTTGCATTATTTTATATGTTGTTGTCTTCCTGCCTCGGGACTACAGGTGGAAATTAGCATGTATGCTATAACCTGGCTCATTTACAGTCTGTACAGAAATGTTAGATTGTTCATTAATGTGCACTGTCCCGGATAAAAAAATAAATGAATAATAAATTTTAAATATTTAATATAGTTTTTGCTAACTGTATTTCCTACTTCTAGTGTAGAATTACACTTACTGTTCAAAAGTTTGGGATCAGAAAGATAAAAAAAAAAAAAACGAAATACTTTTATTCAGCAAGGATGCATTAAATTGATGCAGTAAAGATCTTTATAAATCTTTATAATGTTAAAAGATTTCTTATCGTTTCTACAAAAACATTAAGCAGACACACAACCGTTTTCAACATTGCTAATAAGAAGAAATGTTTCTTGAGCAGCAAATTAGCATATTAAAATAATTTCTGATATTTACAGTAATGAAGCTGAAAATTCAGCTTTGGCATCAAAGGAATAAATTAAAATATATTAAAACCGCAAAGTTATTTTAAATTATAATAATTTTTCACAATTTTACAGTATTTTTGTTCAAATAAATGCAGCCATGACAATTTTATTTTCTTTTTAAAAAAAACTTACCAACCTAAAATGCTTCAGCAGTAGTGTAAATATTGAAGCAGATACTAGGGATGCACCAATAAGAAAATGTTGGTCGATACTAATTAAAGATTACTCTTTATATGTTAAATCTAAATCCAAATGTTTATATAATTTTTTGAGAGCTTGATTTAAAAAAAAAAGAATCATTAAAATCCATGTCCCAAGCACTTAAACATAAATCAAGCTTATGCAGTAGTAGCCTAGTTTGGACCAGTGCAAATTTAAAAATTAATTTTATACACTAAACATCTCAAATTAAAATTATTGTTTCAAATAACAGCACTGCTGTTTGAGCTGCACGCACTGAAGCTAAAGAGCTGAATGAACACACGTAAACTGAAGCGCTTTGTTAGCGGGCTAGTTAACTCAACGAAATACTGTACATCCTATATGAGATTGATCAGATATTTATACAACATAAACATTAGGGCTGCAACAACTAATCGATATAATCGATAATAATCGATTATGAAAATCGTTGTCAACGAATGTCATTATCGATTAGTTGCTCTGCTTACGTCACGGGGAGCGTTTACTGGTGATTGGTACCCTGTTCCGCTCTGTCGTGCACGCGCTACACAGTTTGGACTTTGGAGCACTCTCTTCTGTCTCGCATGCGCTCTCTTGCTTGCACGCTCTAGATTCCAGGAGTTTGAACTAATTTGCGGGCATCAGGGAGCCGCTATCAATATGCGGGAGACTCCCGGAACTTCCGGGAGACTTGGGATGTCTGTATTTTGTCTCGGGCATCAGGTTGTGCAATCATTTCGCTCGGAACATAAGTGATGGATTAAAATAGCGCTACGCAGAAATAGGCTAAATTAAAACGGTGTTTAGAAAGTGAAGCACTAAATATAAAGGCAGTTATTAACAGCAGCAGTAAAAGATTGTTTTTTAGTCACTGTAGTCAGTGGTTTTCAGCGAATGCTTGTGCACTAATGCATCATTTTCTTGTCCTTTTTATCAAGCCTGTTTGCTGCGTCTCCATTCCGTTCTCTTTTTATATCATTTGTCTTCTATTAAGTTTTAATTGTTTTACAAACGCGATCTACTGCGGCTCTACTACGTTCACACGCTTTTTTTCAGTCTTTCTATATTTATTTTAGCAATTTATCCTTATAATTAATTGAATCTTAAATAAAAATTAAATGAATTATGTACTTTACATGTTTTCGGTTTCTATCTTCACATCTGAACATGTCTGTGTAAATTAGTTTTTAACAAAAATTATGTTAAAACAATGTTGTATATAATTTAGATTTTTTTGTTTTTCATGGTTGTCAACTTGCAATCAGCAATTATCATTAAAAACAATGCAAATATTGATATTAGTAAAACTCAATGTGTGGCTTTTGTACACTTTTACACATAAATACCATGATTAAGGGTTTTATTTAGTTGTAATAAACAAAAAATCAAATTGAAATTTTATCCGATTAATCGAAAAAATAATCGTCCGATTAATCGATTATGAAAATAATCGTTAGTTGCAGCCCTAATAAACATATTACAACAACTTATTCCTGCACAAAATGACGGGAATGCACAAGTGAACTTGAATTAAGTCATGTGCTAGTCAGAATGTCCAACTCCTGTTGTGGATGCGCTCCTCCCGTAACAACGCTCAGCAACACAGCAACTTAACCCAAAGAATTCACAATGTTTAAATTCACAACTAAATATACACATTAGGGTTGCATGACTTGGGGAAAATATCATATTGCGATTATTGAGGTCAATATTGCGGTTGCGATATAATAAACAAATGGTTTCATGAGTCAACTTGCTTGGTTCTCAAGGAAAATGCACACACATTATCAAAAACTAGCAACAACAACTAAATGCAGTGTTTTCAAATTAAAATATATATATTTTTTAAATTAAATAATGACATCTTTGCATTACTGCATTACAATAGTACAATAGTATAAAATAAGTAGAACAATAAATAATAGCATTTGTATGCTCATGAAAATAAGATATTTTGAACACTGTCCAGACAAGCAGGGACATTTAAGCAGGATGTAACATATGCTTTGTCTAAACTCAGTCTGTGGATAATTTTTGGTGTAAGTGTATTGTGATTGTCAAAACATTTGGTAACTAAACAGAATTTTGTTAAGTTTAGTGACAACATGTTACAACATGGTACAATGACTTGTTGGCTACTGTTTTTATTATAGCTTGACACAAATTTCACGATTTCAATTCAAATCTTGTGATTTGATTCGATCTTGATTCAATATCGATTCATTTGGATAAATATTAGGTGGCCTAACAGTAGATGCATTGTAATTAAAAAAAAAAAAATATCTCGCCTAATGCTGAGCCCTGTACATACAGAGCCCTGTCAGCTGGTATTATTAAAGGTTAAAAATAACAACTCAAATTAAATATGTGGTTTTTACTAGGCTATAATAACAATGTTACAATATTTTAATGCTAAGTAAAAATATAATACATATTTATATAGCGCACATATTTAGCAAAATACTCCTCTCTCTATATATATAATTTGTCTAGTCAACTAACGTGCTATCAAATGGCTTTCCTGAGGTAAATGTAACATTGTGACATTGTTCTCCAGCTGTTTTATTGACCTCTTTCTGCGGTTGAAAAAAAAACCCCAGATTGATCGATATTATGTATGAGGCATAAACATTTTGGTAAGTTGTACTGTATCTTTCAACGCACCTATTGTTCATTCGTGTTTATTTACTATTAACTAGCAACCTAGTAAAGAGTAGCCTACGCTAAGAGATGTTCGGTTCACGATCACGTCACATTTACAAGCGCCAAAACACTATTGTTTTTTATTTTGTAGTAAAATTGACAGAATCTGAGAGCTGAGAATTAGTTTCAAATCATAAGTAACCTGCTCTGTCTAGTCTGTCGGTGTCAGTGTCCTCTTTACTTCACGATTTTTCTCTGCGTGAGAAAATTTGTTTCATAAATTCGTGGCATTTTGCGCCATATAATCGCATAGGCTTAACATCGCGATTGCGATATGACTAATCGTGCAGCACTAATACACATCCCAATTAGCCCAGCCCTACAACACATTGTGCATTTAAACCGTAATAGACATAAATATCATAGTAAGAGAGTGTGTGAGAGCTTACACTAGCTCATATGCATCTGGAGTGGTTCCGATGAAGAATCCTCCAGGCCGGAGTCTCTCACAGGCGTTTCTCAGCATGGTGTCAGCCTGCTGCTCGCTCTCAAAGGAATAATGATACACAAACTGACAGCTGCACAAGTCGAACTGCAGCTCAGGGTCTCGCAACTTCTCCGACAGCAGCTCCTGAGAAAGACAGAGAGTATGTGACCCTGTACCATTAGGTACTGAATGATGACTTTCATGTTTCTCCTTTTTGACAATGAACAGATTCCCTCTAACAAATGAGACATGGTGAACTGCTAAAAAAACACTGGCTCGTACCCTGCTGCAGTCTGCGGTTATGAACTCCGCAGAGTATGTGCGGTCGTTTGGGTGACCCCTCCGTCTGATGTCATTATAGCGCTGCTGACACTGCTCAATGGACACAGCAGCGATATCTGTGACGTGCAAACATAAATACAGAAGTGTGACTCCCAATATGAAGACATTTTTAAAAAAGGGTGCAGTTTATACATTTATGAGCAAGTTAGGCCCTGTTTACACCTGCTGTTAACATCAGTGTTGGATGGTCTGATCACAAGTGGATAGAGCTTAATAGTGTGAATGTTCTTGATTAGTGGTCGATCAATATATTGGCCGATATTTAGCTTTTTTTTAATTATCCACATTTAGAAAAATTGCAAGCTTCTCCAAATTTTGCGGAGTTTGCTTGATTTTGCATTAAATATTGCACAGAATCGTGGAATTCTGGAGGGACTGAAATGTCATTGCAACGTGTCATTTACTATTAGCAAACCACTAACATGCAATAATTGTGATAAAAGGCCTTTAAACTTTGTTGGTTAGGTATGGCTTTACCATTTCGAAAATAAAAAAAGTCCTAGTTTTTATTTTATGGCTCACTGAGAAATTTTAAAGGGGCACTCTACAACTCTAGCTATTTCTTCGCTGATTTTCACTTTTGTTGTCACATGTTTTGTCAGCGAGCTCCCGCCACAGCTGTGAGGCGTATATTTCACAACAATGTCGTAAAAGAAAACTCACTAGCGGCACCCTTCTCCCCCTTTCTACCGCTGCTCATGTGCATTTGTTATTATCGGAGCCGGCCAACTTTATCGCGTGGAGCTATGTCTACCGAGGTGGGCAATACATCATACACATTGAGGGCGGAGTGTGTGTTTATGTCGAATTGCCGTAAAGCAGTTCGTGTTTCTCGCTCGTTCTCGCTTCTCACGAGACTTCCTATTTCCAACTTACCGGGACGTTAGTCCCCATGTTGCAAGGTTGGTTTTCCGGCTAGGGACGTTGGGGGGAGCAGTCACCATTTTCACCGGAACAGGTTATTTAACCATCCAAATGATTTCTAAACGGTTTCATTAAGTTGAAATAGTTGCCGAATGCCCCTTTAATAATGGTGTAAACAGGACCATATAAATTTACAGACACTGGAAAGTATGAAGAAGATTGTGTAGTTACCTGCACAGACTAGTTTATCAATGCGTCCTTTTTTCCATTTGAGAAGATCCCCACCTTTGCCACAGCCCAGATCCAGCACGGTTATATCTCTCCGTCTTTGCCTCACCTTATCCAAGTACTCCCCTGAGGAGACCAACACACAGACCTCAGAACAGTTAATAATTTTCATCCCTGACTAACCCAACCACAAACAAACATGCCACTATATGGCACCAATACCGTGGCATGAAACATGCTTGTTTGAGAGGTAAAAGTAAGCCTGTGCTCTTCTCACCAATAAGAACGCTCTTCAACCAGTTGTTGAAGTTGCGCATGTGGACTATCCTGCTTTTATTACGCTCTGCCAGGCCACACTCCTGAAGTTTGTTGTAATGTGTGGCCACTTTTTGACTGTGTAATGATTCCTCTGTGACCTGCAAAACATAAAGCATGTATTGAACTGAGCAGGGGAGATCAGTTGGCACACTAAGACGTTATTATTACTAGCACTTTTTCTCAGTAACTAGATTCAGAGTTGAATGAACAGTTGCAAAAATGCTTGTTTTCTTTTCTTCATTTGAATACTTGGTTTTATTGTATTGAAATGTTTTATTATTTGTGGATAATTGGGAGTTTTATTTGTGATAATTTGCCATGTTTTCTAATTTTAGGCTGCCACTTTAAAATCTGGCAAGGGACAACAGATGAAAATGAGCCTGTTGGGTAAACTCTGGCTTATTTACAGTGTCTGACTGACTGTTGATTGATGAGCCCTGTCCCTATCAAATAAATGAATATTTTGTTCCATCAAACAATGGTTTGATATTTTGCATGTTACATTATCTATTGTTGATGTTTGTAACACTATACTTTATGTTATATTGCCTTGCCATTAAATTATAGAAAACTAGTGAACGCTGCTGTTTGAGCGTTTCTAATACAATGGCTGAGGGAGTGACGGCAAATGACACCTTCTGACTGATGTAATCAATTGCTCAATATTTTTTCCTCTTTTGTAAAATCATAAAAACGCTATTGTGGATTTTAGGGGCCAAGCCCTGAAAGGGCGTATGCCCCTATTGTATCCGTTAGTTTTCTTCTTATTATTTTTCCCAAATGGGAGTCAATGGCAGCCCTATGAACCGTAAGTAGGAAAATTATGAAATTTAGCTCACTTGTAGAGATGGTCATGAAAAATAATTGGACCAATTTTTTAGTCTCTACGACCAACTCTATAGCCCCACCACCAGTTCCAAATTTCAACATTGAAATGGTTATAACTTTTGAACCCTTTGATCTAGAAAAACAAAACTTAGTACACCTGATTCCACTGGTGATCACAATCACATTAAGACTCCGCCCATTACAGTAGTGGTCATTTTGAAAAGTACAGTATTCAGTTTTTTTTGCTACTCCTTCAAATTTTGTCCAATTTTGTCCAAACATTTGCTCAAATGATCTTTGGACTGAGCTGCACAGAAATGACTGAACAGAATTTCATGACAAACTGGTTAAAAAAAAAAGTTATGATGTTGCAATCTTAACAAGGTCGACCCAAAATTGGCTTAGAATCTGTAGGTCAGCCAAACTTTGATCAATCGAAATGAAAATTGGTACACTTCATTGGAGCCATGATCTGAGGTCCATGCCAAAGTTGAGAACAGCGCCACCTACAGGTCATGAGATATGAAAAATGGCTATTTTGGCCAATAACTTTTGAATAATTGGTCATAAACGTGGTATCTTTGGATTCCTTGTGTCATGCTGAATCCGTGGATACCGATTTTGCCAGGATTGGATGTACAAGGTGTCCATCACTTTGAATTTTGTCATAATTTGCAATATCTTTTAAACTATTTGACATATCTTCACAGAATTTAGTATGGATCATCAACACCACGTCCTGAAGGTACATGAGAAGTTTGAAAAGAGCGCCACCTACTAGTGTTCCAGAAATATAAGTTTTTTTGCAAAAACGCTTAGAACTTTTGAAAACATTGTTCAAATTTTGATTTCTTTATGTCCTTATATTCCTTGGCTTATGTCGATTCCGACGATATCTCATTTGTCATTTTCCAACAATGTGACTGTCCGCCATATTGGAACAAATTAAAAACAGTTTTTTCGATACTTCTCTTTCAGATTATGCTCAATTTAGCCCAAAATGTGATCAGATGATCTTTGGACCAAGCCGCATAGAAATGACTAAACAGATTTTTGATATTCGCTACCGTTCCCGAGATATTCGTCTTCAAATTCGATCTTGCCTGTATTTGTAGCCTTATGCTAGTTAGCTTAGCATGCTAATTGGTTAGCATGCTAACCAGATGCCATTCTATCTAATGTGGCTCTTCAGCTATCAAGCTAACCATAAACTACATTAGTATTAAGTTAGCTTAGCATGCTAATCTCATTAACATGCTTTCGTGTAACATGCTCTGAGTGGCGCAAGCTGCTAAACCACGTGTCCCGAACTGAACCAGTCGTGGGTTCGAATCCTGTGCGGCACATGCCCAGACCACAAGAGGTACTGTGGCCTTAAGTGGTGGAAAAGGTGCTTCTGTTCCAGACATGGTGTCTATAGCCACTTTCCGACCGGAGAGATTTTTGCAGTTCCTAGAACCTAACGTTCCTATAACCCTTTTTTTCTCGTGTTCCGGCCGGACTAAGCTGTGGATTTTTTAGTTCCTCAGACCATAGTTCCTATAACTCTTTCAGTACCTAGTCTAGAGCAAGGACTTTTTTAGTTCCCTTTGCCTAGGTCTAAGTTGATTGGTTCAACTTATAAGTCACGCCCACTGTCAACACGGAACTTGCAGCGCGCTGTCTTAAGTACTTAAGACAAACATAACGCATTCAACCAGCTAATTGCTAATGATAGCTAAACTTACCCGTCGTTTTGTTTGCCTCCTGCGCTCTGCTCTTCCATCTTCTTCCATCATATTACTTAAGATCATATTACGCTGGGGCCTTCGACTTCTGTTTCTCTCTGTACAGAACTCAAGCATAGTCTTTAAACAACGCCGTTTGTACTACGTTATTAAGGTCCCGGCAAGGCAGAACAGGAACATTCCGATAGCCTCCTCAATGCTGGTTTGTTGTTGTTGTATGTGGCCGCGCTACGGTGCTTGCGTCACTCCCTTACCCCTCCTACCAGTTCCTATAGCCACTTGGCCAGTGCGAACGCAAACAGCAAAACCGAGTTTGGGGGAGAGTAGTTCTTAGAACTGTTTAGAAGTGGACAGTTCCTATAACTAAGTACCTGTAACTACTTGGTCGGAAAGCGGCTTATGTGTGAAGGAACTCAAATACAACATGCAGCAAATTTATATAAAAAATCTTCATTTTGAGTTGCTTCTCACTTGAACTATGGACCTTCTGCATCTTGGTAAAATCACAACTTCCCAGTGGCGAGATGAGTGACAGGCATCTTACCCAAAAATAGTGGGTTCGAGCCCTGTATGGGACAACTTTAAAGTTGTCATTTCAATTCCTTTATTATCATCTGGGTAAGAGCTGTACTAATCTTTCTTACTCTGGGATTAGAAATAAGTGAGTTTTTTTTCTACATTCTGTGTTAGTTCTCATCAGAACTTCTGTTCATCTTGATTTCATCCTATCTGTAATTCGGAACCTATCTGTTCTTTATGTACATTCTATTTATGCTGTTTTTGCTCTTCTGGCTCTGCATTGCGCAACAACCCTTTCAGCGGCTTGGCCCCGTATTGCTGCTTGCAGCTATTTTTCTTTTGTTATTGGAGCAAACGGGAGTGCAAAAATGATAATTGTTGTAATTTACGTTCACAGCCATAAAAGTTTACCGAACTATGACTTCCGCTTCTGAGGACATTTGAAAAGAGTCCATTTAACATTTTATACATTTCATGCATTTTAAATACATATGTTGTGGAAATAATAATAATAATAGTAATCTTAGTCAGGGTGATCATATTGAATTTTATGAGGATTAAATTAGTCTGTGATTAACAGTACCTGTCAAGACTTTGGAAACGTTAAAAAAAAAGGTTTGTTTTTAAACAAAGCCTCTTAAATTTCAGAACTTACAACTGTTTTATGGAGTTCTTATCTTATAGTTTAGTTTTATTAGGAAACAACTGAAGGACTTGCAAGTTGTTAAACAACAGTAAAATCTATTGAAACATATTGTACTTCAGTCTCTGGCTTGTTTTTATTTCTGTCAAAAACAATATAGCCTGACTGAGGCACTACAGCTCAAATTTAATAAAGGGTAAATATCCAAAGTAAATTCCCTGGAGTAAACAACTAGCCCCCGTCTTTGGGTTTATAAAGAGTCAATGTACATTAAATTGAAATATACATGTCTATGGAACATTACATGTCAATTATGATGGTGCGAGCTTACCAGCTTCTTCCTGGCAGAGTGATCTTCATACCCCTCATCACCGTCCCTGTGTCTCTTCAGTGAGGATGATGATGATGAAGTCTGGGAACCATCTAAAGATCTTATGTTGTCCTGATCGTCCGTTGGATCAGCATATTTACTGTCCGCCTCAAACAATCCTGCGCATAGAAAAGCAGTGCAATAGTATTTATGTTATGAAACGTGCATTCGCCTTTTAAAAATAGTAATGGACCACAGGGGGAAAAACATAAGTCATGATTTCAATTATTTAAAATGAAAGATATGCGTATATATGAAGTTTACATAGATAGACTAATCTAAACGTAATGCGTCAGTGTTGCGTTCATTACAACAGCTCATGCCAAGCGTTCGTCTCGGCACGTGTTTCATCTGCAAAGACTGATTGAGTCTAGTTGAATTTAAAATGAGACAAACATTATAAATCATATTAAGAGTTTATGTGCTCAACGCCATGATTGTGTAACACACAGATCGCTGAAGACTGAAACAATGTTGCTGCACTCACTTGAGTTTTGCGCCATCATGTATCCAACAAACAGCGCACTTCCCGATTTCCACTGCAGTAATTTATGAGAAAACCAGCGCAGCGCCGCCTAAAGGATTGGCGTCTACTACAGCAGTCGAAATGCTTCAGCACTGCATACTGCCAACTTGGAATACTTTTTTAGTACTAGTTAATGGAAGTATGTTATTTTAAACATAACTTAAGTGTAACAGCATTATAAATAGATATAGACAGATAGAGTACATACATGGTATAAATTTAGGAGGAAGGAAATATTTTTTTTCTCTTTAAATAAATTACGAAAATGTCCGTATATACTTGTTCCCCACATACACATCACCGCATTTTAACGCATTTATTAAAACACGTCCGTAAGCACGTGTAACGACTAATCATTCGTGACGTTGCCGTGCATTCTGGGAAATGTAGTTCCAGAGAAAGACATTGCTCCAGTGAGAAAAGCTCCGCAGCACGACTGTACTACATTTCCCACAACACAGTGCGAGCACAGTCACCGTGTGTAATGTCGCTGCGTCTTGTGGGGAGTTGTGAATGACAGAAGGGACATGAAAGTGTTTGTGGTGGGAAGATCACATAATGCCGGATCTAGTCACTCATGTATGTACCTGTGCACATTTCTAGAGTATCGTTTCTGTATGTTTAGACAGGAGGACGAGTGAAACTTTGATTAGTTTAGTAGATTAGACAGTAGACATCCCTTAGCAATGCTAGCTGATTCACGTTTGGTGCCTATCGTACTTCACACATGTGAAGTTACACTAATATATCTGAGTTTTAAATACAATTTTTAGGAGGTTAGTCTGTGATTATTTCCAGAGTTTCTTTCTGAATGTGATTGAGCATGTGCAGATTATGTTTCCTTAATGTTTTCAGCAGTTCCAGCACCAGTGACGTCATTCTCGATGGGATATTGAAGGTAGAGAAAGTAATCCACGTCAAACTAATATGATACCCGATATTTTTCATTAATGCACAGGGTTTGCCTGTTTTCATCCAAAAAATAAGTGAAATCCCACGCTTCCATTGAATTCAGGCGTCAACACATTGTAATGTACAGTAGAAAATATGGACAAATGTTTATTAGTATTAATACACATTATGCATGTAAATATATGTGCTTACAATGTCAGTGTAACACCAAAATAAATAAATAAAGGTAAATTATGGTAGATACTGAGATGCTCACAGATGCGGTGGCGTCCGAAAGTCTGAAAAAAAATATTTAAAACACCCCTATTTTAAATTACATAGATGATTAATGTCACAGATTTCTTTAATTATATATATTTATAAATAATTTTAGTACAAATGTATAATTTATTTCATGTTTCTTTTTTTAATCCTTAAAACATATTTCAGGATTTACATAAAATAATTATAAATTCAATGTGGTCTCAAGCTTTGCACCCTACTGTATATTGTACATCTTTAGTACTACTGGCCATGTATTCATATTATAAACGATCCTTTGTCAATCTGTTTTATCTGTCTAGAATTCTTTTTGGATTTTTTATGAGATGTATTTATCCATTGTCTTGCACACACAGTCAAGCCCCTGTCAGACTGTCTACTTGTTTTTATGCTTGACAGACCCTTGGGAGAAGAAGCTTGTTTTGCGATGCAGCGGTTTGTGTGTGCTAGTGTCTTCAGGCAGACTGCTGTCCTGCTACAGATCTGTCCTCCGTCCTGTAGCCGGACCGCACAGAGACTGGATCCCCCGACCCAGCAGTGCTGGAAACACCGACGATGGCTCAGCAGCTCCAGTGCACTCTGCTCTCCGGCCTCTCAGAAGAACACCAGCAGTGATCATCTGGTAAACTCAGCTCCAGTGCAGGATGATCCAGACCCTCTGCAGGACAAATCCATCGGCCTCATTCAGAGATTCAAGAAAACCTTTAAGCAGTATGGCAAAGTCATGATCCCTGTGCACCTGTTGACGTCTACAGTGTGGTTCAGTACATTTTATTATGCTGCAATGAAGTAAGTAGATGATAGATCACAGTTATGTTTATTTAGGTTAGAGGTAAAGATGGCGTATTAGAGTTACTCCACAATAATAACCTGTTAGTCAAATCCACTAACTATAATAATAGCTATTATAATAACTATTATGTAAGTTTTGTAATAATAACGATTAAAATTACCAAAAAACCCTCTAAATAATAAAAACAAAATAATCAATATTACTATTGTAACATTTCACTGTAAAATAAAAAATTAAGTTATATAATAACAGTAATTGTATTTTACATTACAACTGTAAAATTGCAATTCTTATATTTATGGCTGTCTTAATTTCTTTATTTTCAAACGTTAAAGCATCAAACTTTTATTTTGACAAAAAAACCGCATGGAGCTTAATGTTTCTTTTTTTTTTTTTTGTTGATAAGCACTTCTCATTACAAGTATGGGAATATGGTTGGCACATGTTGCGTACCTAAATGCACGTTAAAGCGACTGAAAAGCAGAGCAGAGATGGAGTTCGTGTGAAGCAGCATTTATTGAGAACCGAGATGCTGGAAAAACTGGATCATGAGCTGTTCACGTGTAAATGTACACAGTGCAGCGCTTCACTCTGAGTTACACAATGTATATATTTATTTAAATCACTTAGAGAAACACACTAAGCCATATCGTGATTTCGGTTTTATTTCGATTAACCGTGCTGCCATAATATGTAGAGAGGATGGGGGCTAATGACCAGTTATATAAAAAAAATTATATGATAAAATTGATAATATTTTAATAAAAAATACTAATAGAAAAGTCTTTCACGAAAAATGTATGTAATATGATTTAAATATGTATACATATTTAAATATAAATGTATTCTCTATTATTATATCAGCCTGCCAGATATATCGGTGTGTTGTTGATGATATTTCGTACTAGTTTATTAAAGTCAAAGAAATATTAAAGAAATATGACCAGTATCCAACAAAGAAGCACAATATAAAGTTAAATTCTGACAAAACAAACCAATAAACAAGGAATGTCTTTCAGATTTCCTCACACATTGTAAAAGTCAGTGAGGTGTTGGTTCTCAGGCGGTAATCTGTTGACCAGGTGTCTGTGTTATATAGGTAATTTTCTTTTTGCCTGGTCATTCTGTCTGTATATGGCGTATGCTGGATTGAGGTAAATGGCACACTGGAATGTTTACTCTGCAATACATCTGGCTGAATGTGGGTCACCACTGTCTAGACATTTCAGAAATGTGGGAGGTGGTAATGGATGCTTGAATATGGGCTTTTTCATTCACCATGACCTCACTCTGCAAAGAAGCTCTGAGTTATCAGTTCCCCACTGATCTTTACACTAGCATATTTTAGCTGTTTAAACATTTGATTATTATGTATTGTATTAAGTTTATATCAAGTCCTTAAAGATATGTTTTTAAATACTTAAAAAAAAATGTTGTTTGCTCAAATACTTCATTCTGTTATTAACTATTCTTCATTTCAGTTACCAAATATCATCAAAAGACAAAAAAATGTCCACTTATTAAATTGATGTGCTTTTTGAAGCTGTTTCACTAGTGTGTTTCAGGACAGGTTTTAAAGGGATAGTTCACAATTCTGTCATCATTTACTCCTCAACTTGTTCCAAACCTGTATGAATTTCTCTCTTCTGCAGAACACAAAAGAAGATATTTTATAGAATGTCGGTAACCAAATAGTTGACGGACCACATTGACTTCCATATATAGCAGAAGAAGGAAATTCATTGAATATGAAATATGAATATTATAAAGAAATATGTTCCACGAAAAAAAGTAAGTTTTAAAGGTATGAATGACTCAAGGACGAGTAAATGATGACAGAATTTTTGGGTGAACTATCCCTTTAAGAATCTTTTTTTTCCTAATGATGGTTTTAAAGAGATATTTCACCCAGAAATTAAAAGTGTCATCATTTACTCGCCCTTGTGTCATTCATACCTGTAAAACTTACTTTTTTTCTGTGAAACATAAAAGATTTTTCTTTTTAGAAATTTAATTTTTGTTCTTTTTTTTCTCTCCATACAATGGAAGTCAATGGTCAGTAAAATATTCTTCAAAATATGTTTTGTCAAAAATGTTCCACAGAAGAAAGTCATACAAGTTTGGAATGGCATGAGGGTGGGTGAATAACAGAATATACATTTTTGGGTGAATTGTCCTTTTAAGAAAATTAAGACTTTTGATTTAAAAAAAAAAGATTAATATGCTTGCTTGTTTTCTCTCTCTCTTTCTTTGTTTGTTTGTTTAGAGGAGTGAATTTGGTGCCATTTCTTGAGTATGTTGGGTTTCCTGACAAGGTTGTGAAACTTCTGGAGAACTCTCAGAGTGGCTATGCACTGACGGCATATGCCATGTACAAGGTGGGCTAAGTTATTTTTTAATAAATAAATTGTTGAAATAAAATGATTTACTAATAATTTAATTATTGATTTTCTGATTTACAAATTAGAATAAAATTAATGTGTTGCAAATTTTACCTTCAGCTATAGAACTTCAAGAGTGATTAATATCACCAAGATGCAAGCAAAATTAAGACAATTTAGGTTCAGTTTTCCTGGACAATTTGTGTATCATAAAATTGAATAAATAAAATGCATTTTCAGGCAGAATCTTTTCACCTACGCGACAGCTCATCTGAATTGAATGAATTAGAATGTCATTGACTTCAAACCTTGTGAGAGTCACTCACTACATGAACAAACTTCTTTTCAGTTAAAGTTAACGTGACGCTGGTTTAATTTTCTTGATGATCTAAAGATCGCCACACCTGCGAGGTACACTGCGACTCTAGGAGGAACGTCACTGTCCGTGAAGTACCTGAGGAAGCACGGCTACATGTCCACTCCTCCGCCCGTGAAGGAATACCTCCAGGAGAAGATGGAGGAGACCAAAGAGAGGATCTCTGGGAAAATGGAAGAGACCAAGGATCGTTTATCCGAGAGAATGGAGGAAACGAAAGACAAGTTCACTGAAAAACTTCAAGAAACCAAAGACAAAGTGTCTTTTCGAACGAAAAAGGAATAGGTTTATATACATTTACTAAAGGTCATGAAGTGACTTTATCTTCCCATAATGTCATGAAGATTCACTTTATTTAACAATATAATACACTTTAAGGAAAGCAACCTATCTTTATTATTTTTAAAATATAATGTAGGCTGTATGCTCTACACTCACTCTTCACGCAATAGCCTAAACTATAACAAAAAATGTGGTATTATGATTCATAAATTGACCATAGATTTTAGATATAAAATATTACAGCACAAAAGTCTACTGAGAGGCATTAGGCTTAACTTGAAATACCTTTTAATGGATGAGAGTGTGTTTTCTAAAGAGAACATCAGGTGTATTGTGCCCAATATTATATATGTAATGTTCCCAATATTATATATTTAATGCTTTGTTCCCTAACAAATAGCACTGCCTCTTTCAATTTTCGCATATGTTAAATGTTTAAATTATGGATTGAAAACTGTACGGACGTGTCACACAAGTTACTGAGAATGAAATGGTCATGTTGTAAAATCTTGAAAATTGATTGTTTAGCTATTATGCAAAGTAGTGTTTGTCGGAAAGTTGTAAATGTACGTTAAGATGTAGCACAACTTGTACCGTTGCTTATAATGCAGGGGGAAAATATGATAAATTGTCCTTACAGTCATTCTGCAAATCATCAACAGCCTTTACGTCCCGTTTCAAATTCAGTAGTTTCCTGCCATATTCATGTTTAATTTATGCACCCTAATTTTCAGTTGGTACTGTCACATATTTTTTGCTTTAAATGAAGGTTGATAATTGAACTGATTATTCCACAGCAAATGTATCTGCTGGTGAAAGACTGTTTAAGTTTGATGGGACTTCAAGGCCTTTTTGTTTGAAGGATGTTCCACCTGGGCCTGGCTGTCAACAGTAACAATAAACAGTGTTTTGATGTGTGTATTAAACATTGAGGTTTTTTTTAACATGCTCATTGAACACATCACTTAAAAGAACATTTATTACTCATGATTAATGATCACCAGTGAAATGAAAATATAAAGGTGCAGTATTTTATATATTTTAATACTGACAGTTTTCAGCGTGAATACTTAGTTTATTACCAGAGCTGTTTGGAAGTGATCATCTCAGTCAAATTGTAAGGCACAACTGGTCATGGTATCTCAACAAGATGGACACCATGAGGAGCAAGCACATTTTTAGGCTAGTCGTCATCTCAGCATGTTTTTTTTTTTTTTTAAGTCGGATGTAGGAATTTTCCGACAGCACGTGAAGGCAGCATTAGTTGGACCAACTAACTTTTTATGATCAAATTTAGGAAATGTATGTGAAACTGGTAAATTCATTTTTTTTAAGTGTAAAATTGTTTCACCAAATAAAAAAATAGGTAATCATAGTTTAAGTATATTGTGAAACATCTGATATAGGCTATTTACACGTAGATAAGTTTGAACGTAAACTGCATTTGGCAAAAAAAAAAAAAAAAAAAAGTTGCAAACTAGGGTAGCTTGACTGTTTAAACTTGAGTTTAAAATAATGTGTGGTTTGCTTTTCTTTTTTCACTATGCCTAAAATAATTTTATTTATTATGGGGAAAATTGTTTTTTTCACCTTTAACGGAAAGTTTGACATCGCCTTCAGGAGCATAACAGAATGACAAACACAAAGCACAAAAGAGACTCATTCTGGTTATTTTCCTCAACTTTAATTGCTCTCTCTAGCCATTTGATGACAGCGAAAGAACAAGCGTGGAATCGTTTCATGAGGGACTACAACAGTATCTTTGAGCAATAGTTTCATTGTTTTGTTTTTTTCCCCGTGTTTATTTTTTATGATTTTTTTTAAATTATTTTTAGTCACCTTTTTCCTGTAAAAGTATTGCAATTACCAGACCTCAAACTGAAAACCGCTGACATCACAATTAAATAGAACAATAAAAATAAAAAAGGCGTAAGGACAGCAGTGTTCCTCGCTCACTGAACTGTTTTCTTGTTAAAAAGAAAGGAAAAAAGTTTGTAGTCCAAAATTTCATAGTCCTGTGATCTCGTTCAAGGCCAATGATGAACAGTGCTGTGGATTCGTCGGAGTTCCAGATCCATGGAACGAGATGCTGAGGTCAGCCACAGCCACACGTTAAAGTCGTCAGTCAGTCATTCACTCGTTTATTCGTTCATTCAAGCGGGTACAGGGAATAATTACCGAGTGTTCTGAAGAGGCGGATCCTTTTGGTGCGGAGCGAGACTGCTATGCTGAGGAAAATGACAACATGAACATGCAGTAACAATCAGCTATGGGCTGGATTCCATGTATGCATTTGATGCTCTTTTATATATCACACAACTCGATAATGTGCATTTAAAAAAGGAACAAAATGTTAACCGTTTCCCACGGATGTCTCGCCGATCCAATAAAGCCTCACCCTGAGCTTCTATTTGATATGACCACTAAACCATCTCTCGGGCTGGAGAAAAGGCCTCGTGGGAGCCCAAAAGTCGGCAGTCGGTTCCGTTCGTTTCGATAACTACGGTACAATTACGTCATGCCGAGTTATTTTCTGCGATCGGTCGAGCGTGGTTAATACACGTCCAAACAGCTATAGCAGTCACAAAATAAATTTCAATAAATAAAATGACAAGCGCTGGCATTTATAATTATTTCTCTGGAAGTTACAAAAGCAGCAGCTAGTTATCATTTATATAACTGCCTCAGAATATTTTAATCACATAACAGATTTGCATTTACTGTATAGGAAAAAAATATAAGAAGTCTTTTTGTTTAAATGTGACCACACTGTAGCATTTCTCTTTGCAAACTTTACTCTGTTTTACAAAAAAGACAAAGCACAATTGAAGGCATTCACAAAACTTGATGCCACCGTGTTAAAGTTTTCTTTTTAATATTATCTATACATTATATTACAGTATTAACAATGCTTTCTTGTGGTTTTCTACCCATTGGGTAGGATATGTGCATAATATATTCAAGTTATATACAGCACCGTACAAATAAACAGAGTCCGACTACTGAAAGAAGCACCATAGGAAGTGAGGCACAACAAAGGTGGGGACTTTTGAGTGCAAGTGGGTTTCTATGTCTGCTTAAACATGACTGTTAGGCACCGAATTTGCTCATGTAAATAGTAACATGCAAACCTCTCGGCTGCAAATGTAAAAAATACATTTGGATTTGTTTTCCTAGCACGACTATGACAGCGGAAATGCACTAATGTTAACGAAGAAAACAAAAAAGGAGCACAAACATCTATGTCTCGGTTGGTAAGCAAATATAAAGTAATGGGGAAGCGGACATAGGCCAACATACCGAACGAACAACAGCAGCAGTAGCAGTAGCAGCGCATAGCAGCAGCAGCAGCAATACAGTACGAACTCAAACTGGTCAGAATGAGTGACAGAAGCAGAGCCTATGACAGGAGACCGTTTCGGAGCCAAAGCGGATGGGTGATAGTAGAATCTTGCTATTTAAGGGGTAAGAAGGTTGTATAAAAGCCTATTTTTGACTTTGACTAAATATCCTTTCAAACTGGTCACTTTAATAAATAGCTAGTTAATAAATAGGTTTTCTGTGGTACTTTAAGGGAAGGCCAAAGACTGATGGTTTACAAAGCTCAGATGTGATCAAAAACACAATCAACATGTCTGAAAGCATTCCAAATGTGAGCCATGTGGTGATGATTGAATACAACTTCAAATAAAGAAAGAAAAAAGCGGGATGTACCTTGTCATGATTGGTACACTTTTTGTTTGGATGAAAATCTCAGAACAGATAAAATAATAAATTCTGGTGTTGAATAAACAGACAAATAACAGACTAAATGTGTTCCTGTGCTGCCTTGGAATAAAATGGCATTCCAGGTGATGAAAATAAGGGATAAAATATGAGATCCATATATGATTGTGAACTAAAGTATAGTATGGATAACTGGAAAAAAACTATACGCATGCTTTTTATAGTGGAAAAAAAACAGTATGACACACTCATTCAGAAAGGGACAGGATGTGCATAAGACTACAGTTCCCATGATTCCCTTCCATTGGACCCCATGACAATGCTGAAGTGACGTAAGTTTAAAGTGCTACTCGACAGAATGAAAGTGGCGTATGTGTCGTGACTTCCATCTGCAGATATCCATGCCAATATCTCTCACTTGGTCAGTGGAAAAAGTGAACTGGAATTTGAACAACCCTTTTTCTTTAAATAAGTGCCATGATGCAGTTCATTTGTAGAGATTTTAGGCTGGATCAGAGTTCTACATCTCCATTTCAGGAAAACGAAAAACATAAAAAGGAAGGAAATAATTCCCAGGAACCATCAAAGACCTGTGACAGATTGACATATAAAAACTAACTAAGGGTTGCTGTTTCTACTCTTTAGAGAATAAGTGCAACATAAAGACTTAAGTTGTTGTTGTTGTAAGTCACATCCCCAAGATTTAAGATTTTGTCATGGCACTCAATTTGGATTTTGATTGATTATGAACAGTTTTTGTGCACAAGTCCTGGAAATGCACACAAACGAATAGAAAATTTCTCAATCCTATGACCTATGTGGTCTCTCACGCAAACAATCTGTGCCAACACGCGTTCTTTAAATACATGAAAGCATACAAAACCGAACAAAAAAAAAAGAGATTTAGCCAAGGAGCCCAAACATCCATACAAGGCCCCGAAGTTCTAGCAAAACTAAACGAAAAAATACAGAAAATAAACTTTGTAAGCTTGGTTCCGCAATATTCAATTCAAATTGTGCAAGGGGAGTGGTCTAACAGTGAAGCCACTCCCCTTTAGGTCCAGGAGGAAGTACCAGAGAGCACAGATGATGGCACGTACTCTCTATGGCCCTCTCCATGCCTCCTAGTCACACGGGTTTGTCTCGCCGGCTATCCTTAACCTTGACGAACAGGGTTGTGCTTGCGCCAGGCTGGGGGGAGCGACTGGCTGTCCTCTGGTTGGAGGGTGGTGCATTATTGCTGTGCTGGTGCAGAAAGGAGGCGGAGCCTGGGCACGTCTGACCCATCACCTCGCTATAGGTGGGCGGCGGCCCTTCCGCGTGCGAGTTCGAGGCACTCTTGCCAGAGTTGCTGCTTGGGGGCCTTGGCCCGCCTCCGTGCACATAAACGTCTATCAGGTCGCTGTCGAAAATGGTCCGGTTGGGGGGCGCGCGAACGGATGCACGGCTGAGCTCGAGCTGCTGCTCGGGGTCTCTGAGCTGCAGGGTACAGGGGCCCTTGTAGGGCGGCAGCTCCTCACCATCTGACAGGCAGATGGTGGGCGGCAAGTGGATGTCCTGCTGCAGGTATGGGTAGGTGGGCTGGAAGCGGCTGAATCGGTCCCTTTGCATAAATGAAGGTGGGTTGAAGCGCTCTCCATTCCGTGGCCCATACATCACCTGAACACAGAGAAGAATATATTCATTAAACCTTTAGAATTTAACTCAAGAATAAAAAAATTAAAAATGTTTTTGTAAACATGCAGCCAGAATAATTACACAATAAATTAACTATACAATCAATAAACTATACTTGTCAAAAGGGGTTGGGGTTTGTATTATTTTTTTATTTTTTTAATGAAGTCTCTTTTGCTCACCAATGCTTCATTTATTTGATCAAAAATACAGTAAAAACAGTAACATTATGAATTCATTTTCTATTTTTATATATTTTAAAATGTCATTTATTCCTGTGATGGCAAAGCTGAATTTTCAGCAGCCATTCTGTGTCTCCAGTGTCACATGATCCTTCGGAAATCATTCTAATACACTGATTTGGTGCTCAAGAAACATTTCTTATTATCATCAATGCTGAAAACAGTTGTGAAGCTTAATACTGATACATTTGTTTTTTTCAGGATTCTTTAATGAATATAAAGTTCAAAAGAACAGCATTTATTTGAAATAGAAATCTTTTGTAATGTCTTTACTGTCACTTTTAATTAATTTAATGCATCCTTGCTGAATTAAAGTATTAATTTCTTTTTTTTAAATCTTACTGACCCCCAAACTTTTGATCAGTAGTGTATATTAAAAAAAAAAAAAAAAAAATACATGTAGGTAAAAACAGATCCTTATTATTATTATTAGGGCAGGGCGATATGGCCAAAAAAAAAATCCTCAGATTTTTTCACAAAAAAAATCCAATTTACGATTTAAATCAATTTCGTAAGAGTTGGCAGCCTTGCAGATTCAATTTGTAAATATTTTTGGCGGGTGTGTTTGTGCTGCCGCGGTCTTGTTCATTTGCCATGTTGTTTGTTTATCTCTATGGCAAACGCTGAGTCCGTTCGGAACTACGGGAGCCCAGAGGAGAGCGTCGGTGGATGCTAAAGAGAAAACCGTCGACGTAAACTACACATTCGAGTTAATCGATAAAATCGATTTATCGCCCAACCCTAATTATTATGCAGTGTTATACTATTGTACATAAGTAAATAGAATACTAGTGTGTTTATTTAGTGGAAAATATAGTAATTTCAGAGCAAATAGATAAATATTGAAATAGATTAACTGTCTTTGAAAGGGTTAACATTATTGAGCTTTTTGAGATATTTGCTATTCGCTATGTTGCCCAGCCCTAAACATGACAATAAAACATTAGAGTAATAAATAACATTATGCAGACAGGCTGAATAATAGGTTGTGTCAGTTGACTAACCTCAGTGGCTCCTTGTTGCGTCACCAAACTCTCTGTTGGCCATGCACAGCCGTCCTAGTATGATGCAGAAGAGAGAGGACTAAAAACAACTTCAATTGATGCATTAGAGTTTTGAGTTTGGGTAGAAAAAAACAAATTTGCTCCAGGCATCAGAATACTTGATCTAAATGCACATTGCCCATAGAGTAAATATGAGAATACATTAATATATCATGTATTATTAATTCAGTGCTGCTGGTAAATTTTGTGGCCTCTAAGAATGCAGCTGTAGAAAATGTGTTGTTCTCTAAATTTATGAGCTTGTTTCTAAATTTAAGAGCTCGGTTCCTTTCATGCTCTGTATCTGTTGCTAAATCACATCTTCACCTTCTTCCTATCTTTTTACGACTCTCTCTCTCATGCTAGGAGGTGAAATGGACTGCAGTCTAGACGAGCTTGTCTTGGCGTTCCCAACTACAGGACGTAAATCAACATAAAGAACAACCAGGGATGTGCAGAACTACGTAATTCCAAAATTGACTAGTCTGTGGGTTGCCTGAACGACTAAGTTAGACTAATAAGAACCCTATATAATTAGGTTGGTTTAGCATTGTGTCCACTGTAAGACATGTTTATTAATGAAATATGGATAACTGCAACCTTTTCCTCACAGAAAACAGGCCTGTGGATTATAATGCACAGTAAAGAAATATTAAACGCACTAGTCAACTGACTAATGGAGCCAGTCGACCATCATGACCTATCCCTAGGAACTGCGTTATGCATTTGTGCAGGTGTACCGACACAAAGACCCTGAAGCTGGCACGCACATTGCTGAGTCCCATATGAACACGGTCACAAAGTCACACACATGGTGATCAAACAAAAGAACAGGAACTCTACACCCACTCAGAGCTCACACAGACAGGACACACATGGCGACTGGAGAATCAAACGAACACCCACTCAGAATAAAAGTCACACGCACACTTACCGGCTGCATGCCCTCCTCTCGTCTTCGGGTCTGGCTGTGGCGTGTGAGGAAGGCCCAGGCCGACAGCCGATAGTGGTTCAGCAAACAGATGATCACAACTACCATTACAGTCATCACCACAATTATGATTATTATCTGAACAAACTCCAGTTCAGCTGCAAGACAAGAAAACAAAGAGAAAATTATTTGCATATTTCACACAATTTACATTTTTAGATGTAGATCTAAAATTTAGATTTTTACATTTTCAGTAGAAAATGAGTGGTGTTTCCCTGTGAAAAACTGCTAGTCTGTCGTGGGTGGTTGCCAGGGCAATGCTATGCAGTTGCTAAGATGGTAATTGACCCTTCGCAAGGAGTTTGACTGACAGGCGATCTGACCAATCATAATCCACCATCCGCCATTTTTGACCGACAAAGCAGTCAGGAAAGTTAGTAGATTAAAGTTGGAGGATTTGAACTTGAAAATTGGTGTATACTGACATCTTTCCGCGGTTAAAACAACATTCCTTTTCATTCATGTTTTTTTTATGCTATAAATTAAAGCTGCAGTCCATAGTTTTTCCTCTTTGACGCCATCTATGTTGCAGTTTTGCGTGACATCAGCATTGCGTGACTACATTTAATGCCCTTCCGATATTATCCTTGTTTTCGCATTTTCCTTGTTTTCATTTTTTAATTTATTTTTTTTATATATTTTATTGGATCTTGTTTTAATTTTTAACCCAAAAAAGTTACGGAATGCAGCTTTAACTAGAAGGAAGAGATGATCGGTTCACGAGCAGCTTTAACTGAGGCTCTACAGCAATCTGTCAGACACATTAAAGAGCCACAAAACGGTATTTATTGTTTAAATTTCTTTAAAAAATGACCAAATTTGAAAGGTGAGACTTTGTTTTATATCAAAAGTAACCTGGTGTGTCCTGTCTGTCAGCGCGTTGTCAGTGTCCTCACTGCTCCGAAATGTATTTTTCACTGCGTGAGAACATGGTGTGCCGTGAGAGCGGCGTGGCTTGTCGGACATAGCGACAGTAACTAAAGTGGGTGGGTCTTTGCGAACGGTCAATTGTCTGCTTAAAAAAAACAAAAAACAAATTCTAATACGCAAAACCTCAAAAATGCCCACAATTTCAGGAGATATTATTCAAACAGTTCAAGATAAATTAGGCATTAAACTTTAGGGGTTATAGTTAATTCAAAATAGTATTAATGATTATTCTTAATGATTTATAAGCTTTCAGGAACATCAGAGAGGCAGCGTAAAGATAGACAGTTGAATATGGATGGATACAAGTAATGACACGGCAAGCACAACATGTTCTTCATTCTTACCACCAGGGGGCAATAAAATGAACACTTCTGAGAGTATTGAGATTGGGTGTGGGGAACAGACTCAAAAAGTGACGCAACAGACTAATCCACAAAAATGTGATAACATGACATTTCAAATGGCTTTTCTGACCTAAATCAAGTCAAGAAGGGAGAAAAAGAGAAAGAGATTTTGGGTCATTTTTATTATTTATAGGACAGTTCAGAGGATATGATGTGAGCTACATTTTAACTTGCACTGTCCACATGAGCAACAGAGCTCAATATGTCAGAGCATGTGCAGTTACTGCTAGGCCACAGCTCTGATTTTATGAACTGATGAATGTGATGATTATGTCATGGGTAGACCTCACAGTCAAAGGACGGAATTAATATTTTATATTTCTCGTCATACTTCCTCTTCAAAGAGGTGCATGTATTGGGAATCCTTTGAAAGGAATGCCTGAATGAACATGACAGTTTCCTCTTAAAGGGATACTCCACTTTTTTTTGGAAATAGGCTAATTTTACAACTCCCCCAGAGTTAAACTGTTGAGTTTTACCGTTTTTGAATCCATTCAGCCGATCTCCGGTTCTGGCGGTACCACTTTTAGCACAGCTTAGCATACATCATTGAAGTGGACAAGTGTTTTGATATTTTTCCTATTTAAAACTTGACTCTTCTGTAGTTACATCGTGCACTAAGACCGACGGAAAATGTAAAGTTGCGATTTTCTAGGCTGATATGGCTAGGAACGTACCATGAGTGCAGCAGGCGCAATGATATGACGCAGCGCCTGAAAATAGGCTACCTTCCGTCAACTGTGCTGCGTCATATCATTGCGCCTGCTGCACTCATGGTACGGCAGTAAAGTTTCTTGATTATTACGCAGGAATGAGAGTATAGTTCCTAGCCATATCAGCCTAGAACATTTTCCGTCGGTCTTAGTGCACGATGTAACTACAGAAGAGTCAAGTTTTAAATAGGAAAAATATCGAAACACTTTGGTCATTTTTTTTGGAGAAATGCTAATGGTCTTGTCCACTTCAATGATGTATGCTAAGCTATGCTAAAAGTGGTACCGCCAGAACCGGAGATCGGCTGAATGGATTCAAAAACGGTAAAACTCAACAGTTTAACTCTGGGGGAGTTGTAAAATTAGCCTATTTCCAAAAAAAGAGGAGTATCCCTTTAATATCCTGTTTTAGACTTCTCCAGCAAATTGCACTAGACCTCTCTTTCAACCTCCTGCTGACCCCTTGAACACAGCCCACCCTGCCGACACACTTTCACACACAGATGGCCCAGTCAATACAGACTTGTTCTCCAGTCACATGAAAATCAAGTAGAAATGTGCCACACGTATATTCAGAGAAATCTTGTTATTCCTGCTGCCCACTGAGGAACTCCCACAATTCACTCTGACACATGAAGGTTTATGTTTTGAGACAATGGAAAAACTGCTGCAAAGCTGCGGTACTGAAGTAAACCCTTAAACAACATTAGCTGTCTAACACAATCTACACTGATGTTAAGGGTAATCATTTTCAAACCTACGACTATGACATCAGCAACGCACAGTGGACTTTGTTTTACGCAGGAAAGAAGATCTGAATGAAATGGGTGCTTTGATGGCTCTGTCCAAGAAGCTATAAACTAAAATTCATCCTCTTTAAAGTTAGCATGCAATGAAAACTCACCTTATCTATTTTTCAAACGCCTGTTATTAGGGATGTCAATTTTCACAAATTCCCATGATCGATCATCGTTTAAATTAACGATCAATTAATCAATTAATCGTTAGCCTTAATACTGCAATATGCGCCTACTGCAGTGGCATATAGCCAACAGCAAGACAGGGTCTGCAAATGCTGCTCAAAACTACATGTTCCTCACCAAATGAATGAGAATGGTTTTTAATCTAAATAAAGGGCTAGTAGGATTGTAAAATGTTTCGATGTGATTGATCATTTAATTAAATTAATTATTGAATTATCAAATAACAACTAATACAATGTGTCACCAAAGGCGTCTCAGATGCGTGCTTGCCAGAATGTGTGACTGTCGTGGACGCGCTCTTCCTGGAACAACGCACTGAAAACAGCAACTAAACCCAATGAATTCACAACGATTTAATAAAATGGTGTTCTCATGTTTTGAAATATGACAGTCCCAATCATCGTTATTATTAGCCAGCATTGCTGTTTGAGCTGCATGCGCTGAATGAATACCGATAAACTGGAGCAATTTGCTAGCGCGTTATTTAACTCAAAGACTATGTGAGATTAATAAATAAAAGACAAAATAAACATAATATTACAAATTATATCTGCACAAAATTACAAGAATGCATAAGTGAATATGAACTAAGTTACGTGCCATTCAGAAAGACTCATGTTGTGGACGCGCTCTTCCTGGAGCAACGCGACACAGCAATTAAACCAAAATAATTCAGTGTTTTATTACAATATTGTTCTCTTTATAATGTTATGTAATATGACAGTCCCAATAGTCATTATTAGTCGTGCATTGCCGTTTGAGCTGCGCGCGCTGAAGCGGATCACTGTACACTTTACTACATAAATTTTTAACCAAATGCATTCTATATGAGATTAATCAGATATAGATAGCCCTACACAAAATAAACACAATATTACAACTTACATTTGCACAAAACAAAAGGCTGCAAATGCACATGCAAACTTATAGTCATGATGGAGTAAAATGGTCCCAAACATAACTCCGGCACGCTTGCTTTACATGTTTTCGCGGTTGAGCAGCACTCACGTCCATGAACCTGCTTAATCGATGATCGATAAATTTGATCGATTAAATGTATTATCGACAACTAATCGATCGTCGATTAATCATTAACATCCCTACCTGTTATAGATCTTATCGTGAACAGTTTGTCCACATATATTTCATGTTTAATCTAAATGTCACAGCTGGATCTTCCAGTGAAAACAGATTTCTCTCTGGTGACATGCAGGACTTCTCCAATAATTTTGTTTGCTTAAACCCGCCTCTGCAAGCTCATGTTCATCTGCCTCCACTTTTGATTGTAATGTCCACATTTCAAAATCCAATCAACAACCAATGCATAAAACCAAGTCCCTGCCCTACATTTTTTTCTTTTTTGATAATCCATTACATTTGGATGCATGTCATTTGGATGCATGTCATCCAAATGTAACGGAAAATAAGGTGGAAGAAAATATCTGCTTCTTTCATTGCGATTTAAAAAAAAAATAACAAAGAAAATAAATTAAATTAAATCAATCTCAATAAACTACTTGTTACTTGTTGGACGACTAGTCATCCCTCCTGAGATGTCCAGCTAATAGTTTCTATAGGTGAGCTGTTTCAAAATTGAGTTACTAACATTACCATCATGACCACTTTCTCTCTATAGCAGAAAGGCCGTTCCCAGGATGCAGGTGGGCCATGTAGTGGCATTGTTAAATAAGCTGCATTGGCGCTGGCTCTTAGCCATGACTCCTCTGGAGAGAGTGCTTGCAAGACAAGACCCCATCTGTTGAGGGCTTGGAGGAGAGGACCAGAGACCAGACACATCCCAGGAGTTAACCCAACATAACGGCCCAAATCTGCTGCCCATAACCGGATTACGGCCTGGACCAGATCCAAGAGACAGACAACTGGTGGTAGATTGGGGGTGGGGCAAACATGTTGTAACTGACACACCTCTGAGATATTAAGTTTTTAATCTCTACCAACCTACAGTACCAGGCACAGCTCTAGCACCATTCCCCCATCCAGGACTGCCCGCTGCCGCTGTAACACAATGTAACAGTTTTCTCTAAATTGACAGGCTAATCTCATAAGAGTAGCCTCAATCTATCCTCCTTCAAAATGGCCTATTCGGAGCCAAACAACCCAATGTGCAAACAACAGATGATGGTATCTAATATGGTCAAAATCGACTGTAGTCAGGGTGGACACTATGTTTTGAAAACAATGCTGTAAGTACAGATGTACAGTTCATTCAATAGGTTGTATGTCCTTTGTTCATGTCTAATTTTCAGAACTGAAATTTTTTGCTCACTGAAATTGTTTTGGAAAGATACCTTTTCAATGTTTTGCCAGCTAAACAATAGACACCTGTATAAACTGTACATCTATCCCTTACAGTCCTGCATTAATTTGTCAAATTAAATATGGTGTCTAACCTTACTAGGGTCCATTAAAAGTAGGTGTGTAATGAGTGTGTCGGGTCCTTATTGGTTGTAGCCAAATTAACAACTACTCCGATAACAATGCGACTGAATTCAATGTGACTTCAATGTGAGTCATCAGCACAGTTTATTTTGTATCTCTTTGCCAAGAGTGCAAGTTACATAAACTTGTAATCCTTACATAAAATCATATTGCTTGAGCTTCATTTAACCTTCCCTGTGCTAATCGGAGGGCTCAAGAGTCTAAGTCAGACGTGACGGCATCCCGGAAGATCTGTTAATGTGTTATGATTACAGACACAAACCCCAGACAGAGCAGACACAACAAACCGTCGTCAGCCTGTTTGCGACAGGGCAGAAATGTAAACAGGCTGTGATAATGTGGCAACAACTGCACAACAGCTAGCCTTAGAGCGAGGGTGAGAGGCAGCTGGGCTAATTCGGGTTAGCCTTATGTGGACTCTCTGAGATTAGACCGCTCAATCCTCTTACCACTACGTATGCTGCTCCATTGTGTTGTTATAGCTAAGAGGAGATATGCACTAACACCTGTCACAGAGCCTCTAACAGACTCTTAGGTAAACTGGAACTTTGGTGAATGTTGTTCAAGCAGTCGTCACCTCGTCTCTAAGGTCGGAAAAAGACCTGGCTGCACAGAAGTGTGCTAAAGCTGAGAGACCGCACTGTTCTGTGGAGGCCATTCCATTTCTGAGCTGAAGGAAATGGAGGAGGCATTACATAAGCCTATATGAAACTTTTTCCCCCTTTCTCTCTCTCTCTCTCTCTTTTATACTGTGCTCACAAGCTGCAAAGACAACCAAGTCTGGCCTCCAGATCTATATTTCATGAAGCCATTTCCTGTTTCCTCCTCTCCGCAGTTTCATAACAGAGGGAAAACAGCTGTGCTCTCACGATCTGGGAGTAAAGAAACGGAGAGGGTGGAGGAGGAGGGGTAGAGAGAGGCTGGAGAATGGGGACTGCTGCTCACTGCCAGCCATCTGTGCTCTGTCTCCAAATGTCTCCCCGGTACAGTACTATTCTCATGGAGTCGGGCACAGTATGTGGAGATCATGTCATTGATCCAACAGTTGAACTCACAGCAGTGAGGGAAAGTTCTTAGACTGGGCTTTTAATTTCTACCAAAGCACACATTACACAACAGATTTCCATGGGAAAGATTGTGTGTGTGCGCGGTGAACGACTAATTTCCAAGTGACTTCATCGACATGGCAAGACAGCGAAGATGAGAGAAAAAAATTGAAAGTTTCCTTGCGTCCTTCTAGTTTGAGCCAGCTTGTGGTACAGTGAGTACAAACAATACTAAAAGTGAGCATCCCCAGTAGATCCCATGCACAAACTGGACATGCATAAAGCCATCAGCCACCCATGTGGGCACTTATGACTGCAGGTTGTACCGGTAACAGGAGAAAAACTGAGATGGACATAGCCAGTCATAATAGCACGGCTTCATCAAGCACAAGCCTTAATGTAGTTAACCATCAATTCACCCATGTCACAGCATGCACCAGACAACAAAGGCATTATGGGAACTTGAGAGGGGACGCATTTCCCCCTCCTCCTGTGTTATCTGAGTTCTCCCATCAGAATGCCAGACAAAAGGAAAGGGCACATGCCAGACGCCCATGTGCGATGGAGACTTGCGAGACGGCAGGTTTTACCCAGAAACACAATCATAAGGGAAGCCTGAACCTGGTTCAGTAAATGCCCCTTTCTGGAACATTCCCTAGCAACATACTATGAGTCATTTTATGAGAGGCTGTGGAAGGGGCAAAATAACGAAAGAAAGCCAGAAAATAAATGTCTGTGGAAGGACGATAGACCAAAGTATTGCTATTTCAGTAAATAGTTGCAGGCATCAACAGTGTGTGGGGCTTATTCTATCCAGAAAAGAAAGAAAGAGGCATTTAAGCATTGTGGAATTTTCCCGTTTTTCTGTTTTGGGGAAACTGAGAGAAAGGGGAGGGAGAGCTTGTGAAGTCTTTCACCAGAGCAGCCCTTTTCTTGTGTGACAGACATTTTCCATTCACACACAAGGTGTATAAAAAACACAAGAGACAGAGTGCAAGAGAGACTGAGAGAATGTGGGAGACAGAGGAAAGAAAAGAGAGAAAGTAAGGACACTTCAATAAACTGAGTCTCATGGAACAAATGAGATCAGAGAACAACTCAAAGAGCCACCCAAAAAAACAAAGACTACGAACTTGAGGCACACCATAATCAATCAATGAGTTAAAAATGAACGCCACTATCTAACGCATGGTATTTCGCATTGGGAGAGATAGAAGGAAGTGTGATGGAGAACTAGGGTGATTTAATCGCGCCAAATTTTTATCGCTAGCAAAGCGGCACTGTCACCTAAGCAGGGCGCAAGCCACTGACCTCGCTCTCTAATCTGAGATAAAGCTCTCGTATTAAAGAGATGCCCCATTAGGGCACCAGACACGTCTAGACTCCCCATGCCATAACACCCACTTTTCTTTAATTATTTAACCTCCTCGTAAGACTGTACAAGATCAGCTCTGCCTGGGCCCAGACGCCACCTGCTACAGAGTCCCCCTACACCAACCCCCAACCTGCAGCTCATCTCATCCCACCGGTGATGCAGACTTACCACAAATATTGTTTTACACCCCTCTCCTCCTCTTCTTCCATTCGACACCCCCTTCTCTTCCTCCTCCACCTCTCACTACCGTTCGCCCAGGCAGATTGAGTCATATCCCCTTGAAACTGGACCCAGCTCTGGGTTTATTTCTTCATCAGATTGTGTTTGGTACATGATGTTCTCTCTGTAGTTCTAACGGCATGACAGAGCTCTTCAAGCACTCTACGATGCAACAGCATGTGTACTCACAACAGACAAATGCTGCATTCAATATACATTGTCCTATAGAAACTAGAGCTTCAAGATTAATCGTTAAACGATTGTGATCTCAATTCAAACAACTATACATCTTACTCCTAAATGACCATTCGGATGTCTATTGAACCTTTCACAAGAACATTCAAATCCGCTTTGGCACTGCTGCTGACCCAGAGCGAGCATTTGTCATGTTAAGGTATGAATCAGCTTCACAAACAGTATTTTGAACCACAAAGTATAATTATTTCTGTAATAATAATTTAAATTATCACAGAAGTACTTTTATAAAAGTCTATAGCTCGGATATAGCGATCAAAATAGAGGAAATCACCTTTTAAAAGTAACTTGATGCTTCAAACAAGGGTTGAATCAATTACCTCGTTATACTAGTAGGTGGGTTTGAATCAAGTCATTAAATCATTTATTCAATAGATTTGTTCATAAACGCTGATTTATCCAGTAATGAAACAAGTGAAGTCTTTATGAGTGAGTAATTAAATCATTCATTCAAACCAAAATTTTAAAAATATAATTCAAAATTAATTAGATAGTTTTTTAATATAGTCTGCAGCAGTTAACATTTTGTCAGAAACTCTAGTAAATTACATGTTATTTTGTTTCGTTGTCTATTAAAAATCTCTATTTTAAACAACAACAACAACAACAAAAAAAGATTCTCAACTAGTCAAGAATCGTGCAGCTCTAATAGAAACATTTGGTTCCTGTGCAAACAAAGCACTGACGGACTTAACAACAATACCAGGAACATGTATTAAGAAAGGAAAGGAAATTTTAATTTTATTTGGATTTTAAATTGGTTAACATGCTGCAGAGAAGGAAACAACACAAATATACATTTGTATATTCTGAACTGCACTGATATTAATAAGCCAAACCCTCATATTTGGATCAAAAGATTAAATTGCCATAGTTACCCTCATTTTAAAAGCTCCATTTTCCTCCATTTTGTTTATCTTCTCTGCATGAACCGAACAACATAAATGATTGGAGAGCAAATGGCTCAGTTGCTCTTACAACAGACACAAGTGACACAGTGCAAATTGCTCTCAAATATGCATGTGTCACACTGCCAAACCCCAGACAAACTCTACTTTTCCAAAGAGATAATGGAAATTATCACAGAGGGAAACCATAAAGAAAGAACGCTAAACCTTGCTAGCTTTGGTCCTGGCAGGGGAACGTCTTCTAAACATAGCGCTGAATAACTGCGAACATCAAGTCAACAACATGATGATAATGACTGGGTTCAGCATGTGACTTCACTGACTGCTGTAATATGAGATGTGAAGGTAAGAGCCCATCCTATCTGAACACTAACTCACTAGATTAACACACATACAACCCCTCGCGCCTCCATGCGCTCCCTGAGGAACACACTACATCCAGTGCATCATCTCCTACGCATCTGCACGGCCATACACGCAGAGAGAATGAGTGGTTAACTAACAGGACCAAAAAAAACAAACAAGACCTGGCAATAAAATCCAAGACAGACTAAAACATCCTGAACATACCCCTCTTGATCACAGAACGGATATAATTCTTATCTTGGATGCTGACTGGTCAATACAGCATTCCAGTCGTGCTAAAATATAACATATAGTAACATCTATGACATGAAACACCAGTTCATTGCGCAGCTCAAAAAAGGCCAACTATAAACCTTAGTTTTCATATTTTCATGTAAGAGACTATATCTTAGTTCTAACAGAAAAATATCACTTCATTAATTTTCTTTTTACTTTATAAAAACAATACGACACTCAAACTTGTGCTATATTATGATTGTCATTACTTTAGGGGTTGCAGTTACTTCACAGCTCATCACGCCTTAGGAGCCATTCACACATTTTTCCATTCCACTGCGCTACTTTTACATTGTTTTTCAATGTAAATGCGCTAGATGGATGTTTAATCATTGCACCTTGCGTCTTTTGCTGCATCTCGTGCAGGACACGGCATTCTAAAAACACGTCGCTTAAGTTGTTCGTCTCTCGACCTTGCACTTTTTCCATTCCACTGACCTGCAACTCGTGTCTTTAACATCAAAAATGCCTTCTACTTGGACCGGTTCTTACAATGCTCTTTAGCTTTGACTATATTGGCATCCTCTCGTACCCTTTTGGTTAAGTATCCATGAGGACAAAAAATATTGACAGGTAAAAACAACACATTAATTGTCTGGTCATTCACTTATGGCCCAGTGTAGAAATCGATATTAGATTCTATAACTGCATTTTACAAGCCATTTGCAGGATACTTTGTAAACAGTATTGTGTGACATGTTGGGTCAAGGAAAGTACTAAAAACAATTTACTTCTTGCTACCTGCCAATTGTAGGTGATTAGAGAACATTTGCAAGCCATTAATAGATCTTAGCATCCATGTAACTGTGTTCTGCATTTTTTTCAACAGAAATACTTTTGCCATTAAGACAGCTGTTAGCAGTTTTTTCCTTTTCATCAAACAAGTCAAGTCAAATATATTTATATAGCGCTTTTCACAATACAGATTGTATCAAAGCTGCTTCACAGTATCAATCAAAACAACTTAACAATGTTTGTTTATTACTGGAAAAAAGACATCCAAGTTTGGTAGAGCTGATCAATGGTATGATTGGTATGAATGGTATGATATGAAACAGTCAGGTAGTGGTGAACCAGTCTTACTCTCTCAGTAAAACTGCACCTGTCACAAAAACATGAGGACAGACACAGTGAATTTGTTACTCATATTTAAAATGTAGCAGCTTAATTTGAAGAATATTCTATATACATGTCACCATATGGAGTTCTGAAGGGAAATAAAAAGGTAAAATTTTAACCTGCATTTGGTAGTTGGTGAGTGTTTTTTGAAACCTGTTTATATGTAACATAACATCTAATATAGCATAGGCTGAATCATATATATCTAACAGTCTTGTGTGATTGAGGTTCTTGTAATTGAGGTTATTTTTGTGGGGTGAGCAAAAATGTGCCGTTTTTGAATGTGTCCCTTTAAATGCAAATAAGCTGCTGCTCCCGGCTCCTTTTCAAGAAGAGGGCGGAGCTTCCAGAGCTCATACCGGCAACAAAACAGGACAAACTCAAGCACTGAAAATGTCAGTGCCGGTGTTCAGTTCGAATAATAGTTGGACTACAGAGCCAGAGAATATATGCTGCATGGAGATATAACAGGAGTAGTTTAATTACACGGTTATAACTTATGTTGTCATCTTGCTTTTATCCACTATTAGTACAAGCCTGTTGTAGCGGACCCTGTCCGAATGATGGCCAAAACTTTACTGATGAGTTTTATGAAGTTAATTGTACATCACACTAAAGATGAAGCGTCTGTTTGCACACCAGAAAATTACCATAAGAGCTGAATAATACACAGTACAAGAAGTGCGCATTAAAGTCTTATCCATAAACTCTCTCTCTCCCTTGCATTATCATCAACATACACAGCGAATTACACAAAACACTTACAGTAAACAAATAGAGAAAATGGCGGACTGTGTACAACTCACTGAGGGTGGGTTCTATGCTAATACGCCAGAGTCCGTCAGCAGTATTTTGCAGTATATGTATTATATGACGTCATAAAAGGTAGAATATGCGAACGAATTGTTCTGAGACAGTGCTAACGATTTATGGGGATTAATAAAATGGAGCGGGAGGATTTTTATGATTATAGGGTCGTTGTGTACACTCACTGCAAACACACATTTATGTTCAAACATCATGTAAAATGGAATTTTGCATAATAGGTCCCCTTTAAATAAAATGTAAATATTTAGATAATAGAAATTAAAGGTGAAATTCAAGAGGTAATTTTTCACAGATAGACCAACTGCTGACTTGATCCTACTAAAATTATGCTCCCACATTCTCTTAGTTTGGGGTCAGGCGCTGAAAGGGGTGACCGACATAATCAGATCCCCGACTGACTTTCAAATGGGGGTCTGGACACATCCCTCATCCAAAATACCAGCCACACGACAACAAAGTTTTAATGTGATGAAGGTTTAATGTTGCTATAAGATATATGTAAAATATATGATAAACTGTAAAATATCATGTGAAAATAAAATAATATACAGTAAATACTGCAATGCATTACACAACTGTTCTGTTTCATGTGAAAAATAAGCACAATTGTGAATATTCCAATGATTGAAATGCACATTTTATTAGGCCATTACATTTCCAAAAACCTAGCTTCAAGATCCCTCTCTGAATTAAACTTCAGAAGAAGAAAAAAATTTTTTTTCAGTTTAAAACTCAATTCAATGATTTGTGCATCCTCACTCAAAAATGGAAGTCACTGTTGTGATATTATTCATGTAATAAAATGTATTAAAACATTTACATAAGTAACTATTACTGTTTATTACTTTGTATCATTACATTGGTGCATATAAATAATTTTTCATTGAGTTCATTTAGTGAAAATCAATGGAAAAGATTCCATGAATTGTAGAAAACTCCACAAATCCAATCATCAAGTTAATTGTGATCAGTGAAATAAACCTAAAATATTCAAATTATTGCTAAATATAATCCTTTATGTTTATGCAGGGTTCTTTTCTGGTAATTTCCAATGCAGAAAAGATTGTTTTCATATTTAAATCAGGCAGCCTGAACTCCACGAGGTCGAGCCCGATGAATAAGAAGCTAAGAGTTACCGAAGAGACCTTCTGACCTTTCAACTCCGAGAGCAGGGGGTTGGAGGAGTGATGTCTGAGAGCAGGACCCAGTGCATGCATGCCTGATGAGAGGGGATGGGTGTGAGACACACAGTCTGATAACATCACGTCTGATCTGATTCTGTTGCGTCTGCTGTCTGCTCGGCTGTCTCTCTTGCCCGGAGCACCAATGCACCATTTTACAACAACAACAAAAAAAGGCAGCGGAAGGGAGGCCAGATGCTGTGTGTGTTATGCGGACAAATCATTTACATTCCTGGGTAAAAACTAAACAGGGAAGCTGCTTTAGATAGGTCTGCATTGTGCTGTGAATGTTTTGAAAACCAAAGTCAGGATTTTTTTAAAATGCATTTTGCATTACAAAAATGTTTTTCTTCTATAAACTTCACTGTAAATTGTGCTGTTGCTTAAATATTCTGCTTTTGCGCTCAGACAATAAAAGGCTTTAGATTTACAGCTAACCATATTAAAAATATTCCTGCACGTGCTTGATGCTTTAATTTAGCTTCTTTCTTTTTTTTTTTATACTGAAAGCTGCCTCAAAGAAATTGCAGAATGGTGCTCATTGTATTTAAACCCATTAAAACTTATTATAGAACTTGTGATAGATCAATATATCTATTGACCAGGCCACTAAATCTGATCATATTTGGCCATTTAGATCGAAAACTAAAATAATTTCTGATTACCAAAATTAGTTTTAAAATCTAGCAACTTCCCTGGATTACATATTTTCTGCTCAAATTAAAATATACACTACAGTTGAAAAGTTATGCTCACTAAAGCTGCATTTATTAAATCAAAAAGACAGTAAAATCAGTAATATTGTGCAACAGTATTACAATTTAAAATAACAGTTTTCTTTTGTAATTTATTTTGAAATGTAATGTATTCATGTGATGCAAAGCTGAATTTTCAGCATCATTACTCCAGTCTTCAGTGCCACATGATCCTTCAGAAATCATTCTTGTATGCTGATTTGCTGCTCAAGAAACATTTCTTATTATTATCAATGTTGAAAAAGATTGTGCTGATAAATTTTTTGGTGGAAACTAATAATTATTTTTTCATGAATCTAGTAATTTTAACTGTAGTGTACATTTAGTGATTTTCAGAAAATTTGTTTAAAATAAAATAGTTAAAAATAACTTGTATAGTATATTACTTGATTAATCACTCATCATATTCTTGATGCTGTATTGGCTATTTTTGAAACCTGCATCAGTTGACCACTAGAACCATAAGGGAGTTCAGAAATTGGCTTAATATCCACAATACTTTTTCATTAAAACAATAATAATATGCTGACATCAGACACAACTGCCACTGTGTTTGTGTGACTGCCTAAAGGAAACGACCTCCAAATAAAAAGGCTGACATCAGACACAAGTCTGGTCCTCTGGTTACACAAAAGCCAAACACAGGCGAGAGACGTGCAACTCTTAAAGTCTATCCATAATCAGCACACCCCCATCATACAGCATGAATACATGGGTCTGTCCAGATACGACTCTGCCAGACCCATACAAAACACACAACATGCCTCCCTGCAGGGCTCGTCAAACCCCCAGCATGACTACCAATCTCCTCTGAGACGAGTTCCCCGGGGCCCATGGAGAATCCCAGAGGGTGGGTGCAGGGCCAGACACAAAGAAGGGGACCATGGCCAATGTCAAGGCTGGTTGACTGCTGCAGGGTGAGGCTCAGCTGCTGCTGTCAGAGGGCAAGAGTGGAGGGTGAAACCCTAAAGCTGCCCCCTTTTTTTCTTCCAAAGACACCCGGAATACGGTGGTAAAATGACCCGACAACACTCACATAAACAAACAAAAAATGTTGGGTTTGAGACTATTGAGTCACCAAGGGGTAACTATCTAAAATAGTGATGTTGACTTAAATACATGTTTAAGTAATTTGACAGAAGCTCAACTGTTTTCCAAAGCTTTTTCATGAATGTTTACATTACTTTTTCCAACAAGTCATATTGTAGTGCAATAAAGGGCTATAATCAGTAATCAAATGTGCTCTCTTAAAATGTCCAACAAGATGTCATGACAAAACTTAACTATTTTACGAGGTCAGTGGGGTGTACGCAGATTGTACGAAACCGCATAAACAAGATTGTATAAATTGATACTAATTTTGCCGCAAATTCACCAAAACGTAAAAGTTATGAATTGCAAGAGAGTGTGTTGAAATGGAAAAGTCTTGGGAAGAAATGCATTGAAAAGTCTGAATCATTCTAGTGAATCAATTTGTTGAAGTGGTCAATGTAAATGAACTGATAAAAAAATTACAGGTCTTTTTTTTCTCAAGTATTTAGTTAAGTGCTACCTACTTTATTATGTTTCTTTCTTCAACTTAGTTATATAAATTAGAGTGTAATCTAGTTTTTTGTGTGTTTTTGTATTTAGTTTAAAATTGAGTTTAAAAGTTGCTTCGTTTACAAATCCTCATTGTTATGCGCCAGAAAATAACCCTCTGATTAAATTTTAAATTATTCAATTGCATAGTTATACTGTTGAAAATACATTTTCTTTAAAGAAAGCTTTAATGTAGTGACTTCATTTTTATTAGTAGATTGTAGTAACTAGCTAATTACATTTTCAAAAAAGTAGTTTGTCTGTCGTTCTAAGTACCTTCAAAGTAGCTTGTAGCTTAGGAAGCTACTGTTTCAAAGTAGCTTCCTGCCAGTCACAAAGACACGTTTTTTAAGTTGCGGTTACACATTTCGTTAGCACAGCACTGTTATCTTGGTGGAGTTGATCTTCACTAGGTTTAATGGTCTGACGGAAATTGAATGGTGCATTTTAGTAGTGTTGTAAAAATGAATCTAGTTACCCTCAGCAGGCTGACCCACCCCCTGTGTGCCTTAAAACCCTTTTGACATGACACAGAGTGCGCACACACCCTCCTAGGAGCGCGAACAGGCCATACAATGATTAGCAGGAGGGGTTGACAGCTGACCTCCGCTGTGACCTCATCACACTTGCTCACAGACGTGCACGCACACACCCCTCTGAGCTCATGCGTTAGGTGCATTAGATTATTGGATGTAGCGCTGTTATGGCCAAGATGGGCCTGTAAAGTCCAGTTTTGATTGCCCTGCCTGGGGTTACTGGGGCAGGGGTGTGACCTTGAGTCTACCCTGGAGTGATGCTGGAGAGGAGGAGTATGCATATTGTATTGGATAGAGTGCTAGGGCCCATGGGGTCGCTTGACTGACACCTCTCTAACAAGGCAATTACTGATCTCACCGATGTGTTCGCACACTTCACACAACTGCTTTGCTCACAAACACTTACACACACAATGTGAATCACTATCACATTCTCTGCAACTTCACTTAGTCAAAAGCTGGTAGTAATAATAAATGTGACTAAAATGTTGCACAAAAAATTGGTGATCATACTGGACAATATCAGTGAATTATTGTTGTCTGATTAGGCCAAAATTTGGTGAATATACAGAAAATAATTTGCCCATTGACCTCTGTCCATCATGGCCTCCTAATCATCCTCATATACTGATTGGCTCTATCACTGTGTCACTGTGTAATGGGCGTTCTGACGCAATATAGCTGCCGTCGCATCATCCAGGTTGATGCTGATAGAGTCATATATTCGTAAAAAAAAAAAGTTTACCATGTCCGAAGAGGAAAGCGAAATCTTTGTCGTAGCATCCTGTCAATAGCGTCAGCACTGGTCAATGCATTGAATCAATGCCATTGGTCTCTATGACGTGAAGCATCAGCTTCACTAGCAAGAGTGTTTTTTTATTTTTTTTTTAAGTCAAAACAGTATATATTTATAATAAGGGTGTAAAATTACTCACGGTTTGGTTTGTTTGTATCACGGTTTTAGGGTCATGGTTTCGGTAAGGTTCGGTATGTGCTATGTTCAGGAAAAAAAGACTACTGTCAAATAGAAATAAAGAAAATAAGAAAAAACTAATAAATACAATAGAGCAAAGATACAAATAAAATAAACAATGCTTTTCAGTTTTTTCAGGTAGGTCTAACATTAGTTTTCAGGTACAGAATTTGAACAAAGTAATCAAATCTAAAATAACACTGCATATAATCTACAATGTATAAACTAAATAAAGATTAATAGAAATAAAGTTAAACTTAAAAAAGTTATTCAATCAAGAGCAGCGAGTGATTTCTTTGTCTATTTTTGTCTGGTTAACATTAAAAACAGACAACAGCAGGCTGCTATCACTTTAAGACAATGCACGGATCGAACATACTGATACACATGCGTTGTCTTTCTATTTACGTTCACTTAAGGCATAACTGACTATGATTGCTAGGATACTCCCCAATATGGGCATTTGACATAATTTGTGTGTGAATTTGTCTGTTCAAGCGCAATAAGACTCATTAATACTTAATTTAGTATTCACATGCTGTCTGAGATATGGGTTTCCATGAACGCGCTTCAGATGTGTGCGGACACAAATCCTCTCTCACAGCACGTGCGAGTTTTTCTTCTTGCACTTGCATGTTTAAATTGGTGCTAGGGCTGGGGCGGTATGGATTTTTTCTAACCGCGGTTGAAAAGCAAGATTTTCCCGCGGTATGGCGGTAAACCGCTTTAAATAGCCAGCCCCCCAACCCCCCTTAATTACAAATATTATACTCCATAATTATGTTTACATAATATAGTGTTATTTTTTATTTAATCTATGTCGATTATATGAAGAGTGAACAGCATGAGTAAGATAGGATCATACGATGGGTCAGACACGATTTTGACCACTTTATTAAGTTTTGTTTTGTAGAAAGCCTTTCTTTAAATTAAATTTCGTTTTTTATAAATTGTACCTTAATTTTAATCACTGTTTCATTAACTAATTGCCTGGAATTAAGAATTAAGAAGCAAATAGCAGACATATAATCAGGAGGACGTGGAAGCGCAGGTGCAGTCTCTTGCGCGTGAACTGGACCTCGTCTCATAAATGAACCGAAACTCGGCGTAGGCTGGGCCTAAATGTCTACTTTTAAACAAAATTCAAAACGAAATTATAACATTTTAGTGTACAGTAGCCTAGTCAGGTAAGGTCAGGTTTGCCGATGTGCGTTATAGGCTATTTACTTATTCATATTTATCCCTGTGTGCGCCGATCGGAGACGGAGTTCACTGCTGATATTCTGGGGATACAACATAGCCAATATACTAGGGACTTTAGCCTTTAAATATCTTTGCTGCATTGGATCAGTTTTCTTTCTAGAACAGCCAAGAGCCTCGCGACAGCAGCGCCTCGCATTGCTCATAGACCTTAAAACAGTCAGCGCCGCGGATGCGGTTTCGAAAATTGATCAAAAAACGTTGGTGCGGGTGGATGGCGGACAGATGATGAGTTTTGTGATGCGGTTACGGATGAAATAATAATAGCCCATCCGCGCATCTCTAATACGAATGGAATGTTATTATGCGTCATGGAACATTACGCTCCTCAACTCGCGAAAGGTCGGATTTGATTAAACTTTTGATGATAAGTTTTGTTTAGAAAACCTTGAATCCATGTAAGCCACAATATCATTAGACATAGTCCATGTCATTAGAATCAATGAATCCATGTCATTAGACACAACGTGCACACATGTGCAGGCCAAGGTTTTTTTTTTTTTTTTTTGCGGTGATGACGGTGACGAGATCAGACCCGCGGTTGGAGTCACGTGACCGCGGTATTGCGGTAATGCGGTAACCGTCCCAGCCCTAATTGGTGCAAGAACACGGGCAAATGATAAACTTCTGTGACAATGTAGCACTGGCCCAATCAGGACAGTGACTCTTTCGACAACTGCCCCAACCAAGCATCTTTCACGCTGGCCCCAGGCCATACGGAAGTCCTTATTGTCAAGCCCTGCCCAGCGCTTTCGTTATTGTTTTGTGCCTGTCCAAATTAGCTCTGAGTGCCTGTTTAAACATGGTAGGCAATGTGTGCTGTTTTGGTCTCACCTGCGCTCGCGCACTATCAACACCTGGGTAATGACAGCATATATGAGTGTTCATATTAGAGCATATAGCACTCACTTCGAACAAAGTTTACAAAGAGTGACTGTTTATTCCACGTTTATTTTTATTTTTTCCCCCCCGATGTAACGCATTGGGAAGCCAGAATGTAGGGCTGTGGTACTCGAGTCCGGTCTTGGACTCGAGTCCGGACTCGAGAACGTTTTTCTATGGTCTCGGACTTGTCTCGGACACGCTGGTATTCGGACTCGGACTTGTCTCGGTCTCGGCCACGGCCACTGGTCTTGCCATGTATGGCTTTTGGTCTCAACCGAGTCCAGGTGTCTTCATTATGTTCCCAGTAAGCACACATAAAAGCCGTTTATTTGCGCGCCGTTTATTTGCTCTGGTGTGAGCCGCGATTGCGCCAGAACCAGAACCTTTTTGGACTCGGTCTTGTCTTGGACTCGAACCTCTTTGGACTTGGTCTTGACTTGGACTCGACTAGTCCTGGTCTTGGACTTGTCTTGGACTCGACAAAAGTGGTCTTGACTACAGCCCTGCCAGAATGTTCCCAGACAGGATATTTATATGACAAGCGACCGACTTGTCTCCTTCGGTTGCCATGCTGAACTGCAACACACCAACATGTGAGGAACAGTGATGTCAGCAATAGATTTACATACTACTAGTTGATTGGACCACTCCGCTACTCTCGTGAAACGCATGCGGAGCGCATCCATCGACAGAAAAATACATTAGCTGAATGTCTGTTTTAAGCGTTATTATAGATGCCTCGTTAGATTTGAGATTAACTGAGGTGCAAGTGCGTGCCTAACCGTAGGCTGAAAAGGGTACGGTTTGATTTTTTACAGAGAACCGTTACATCCCTAATTTATAATATAACAGCCAATTTTATCAGTTACAACAAAATAAGTGGAAAATTATTGATATTTATGAAAAAGTATGTCTAAAAACTCAATGTTTTTCAATCCCAAGATATAATCTTATGAACATAAACTGACAGTATAAACTTTAATGACATTTTAAAACATGTTAAATTAACCTTAAAAACACAACATCCTCCCACGCTAAACTTTTACTACCATTTTTCTAAAGCCAGCATCTGTAATAAATAGTTAACAACACAGACAGAACCTCAGGCCTCTGACAATAAACACTCGACTCTTGTGTACCGTCTCAGGCCTCACCCTCTAGTCTGGGCCAAGTTTAGGCCCGCCAGTGGAAAATAAAAAAGGTGCCAAATTGATGCAGAGATCAGATATTGACGAGGATGGTGTTTTTGTCCCCTGCGTATTCGTTACATACGAGCTGCAGCACATTAGTGAGACGAATGCCAGTCCAATATCCTGTTTCTCCATTCTGGAGCTTGACTTTGGCTATTGCCCCACTGGAAATGGACTACACTAACCCTGTGTGTGCAGCCATTTGTTAGTTAGAGCAAGACAGCTAGAGAGAAAGACGTATTTCTTTTTCCATGCAGCACGACTAGCTATGCAACAGTGCCGTTATACACGGCAGTCTATTAATAGCTGTGTTCTGTTTTCACTTGAAATAGCCGTATGGTGTAAGGCCTTTGTCAGATAAGATAAGCAGCCTTTAGCTCGCAAAACCTCAGATGTAGACTGTGCCTAAAACAGCAGACAAGAACAATATGGGGCCAGACCAGGAAAAGACAACAGGGAAGGAAACTCCTAGAATCCAATAACGTACACACAAAAGAAAATGCAATCTATTCCACTCGTTTGTTGTGTGCTGAATACTAAGGCTAATACGACACTGATTATACTGGCAAGTTTTGCATGCTGAGCCCTGAAAGGTGTGTCCTATTTTGCGTTTTTGGTGTGTCTGCTGTGTCATAGTGGCTCCCCCAGTTTTCTAGCCTCACTGGATCTCCGGCCCTGAATGCAGCCAGCACTGCAGTAGAATCTAAGCGCCAAGTCACCAAGCATTCCACTGTCTGCATGGCCCGTCCTGAACACCACAACACAGACACGGAAACCACAAATGCTCTCTCACATTCATGTTCCGACACACATACAGGTCCTTCTCAAAAAATTAGCATATTGTGATAAAGTTGATTATTTTCCATAATGTAATGATAAAAATTTAACTTTCATATATTTTAGATTCATTGCACACCAACTGAAATATTTCAGGTCTTTTATTGTTTTAATACTGATGATTTTGGCATACAGCTCATGAAAACCCCAAATTCCTATCTCAAAAAATTAGCATATCATGAAAAGGTTCTCTAAACGAGCTATTAACCTAATCATCTGAATCAACTAATTAACTCTAAACACCTGCAAAAGATTCCTGAGGCTTTTAAAAACTCCCAGCCTGTTTCATTACTCAAAACCGCAATCATAGGTAAGACTGCCGACCTGACTGCTGTCCAGAAGGCCATCATTGACACCCTCAAGCAAGAGGGTAAGACACAGAAAGAAATTGCGGCGTGGCATGGAGGCAATCAGCCTGTGGCACTGCTGAGGTGTTATGGAGGCCCAGGATGCTTCGATAGCGGCTTTAAGCTCATCCAGAGTGTTGGGTCTTGCGTCTCTCAACTTTATCTTCACAATATCCCACAGATTCTCTATGGGGTTCAGGTCAGGAGAGTTGGCAGGCCAATTGAGCACAGTAATACCATGGTCAGTAAACCATTTACCAGTGGTTTTGGCACTGTGAGCAGGTGCCAGGTCGTGCTGAAAAATGAAATCTTATTCTCCATAAAGCTTTTCAGCAGGTGGAAGCATGAAGTGCTCCAAAATCTCCTGATAGCTAGCTGCATTGACCCTGCCCTTGATAAAACACAGTGGACCAACACCAGCAGCTGACATGGCACCCCAGACCATCACTGACTGTGGGTACTCCAGTGCTGCTTCTCTGTAGCCCAGGTCAGGCGCTTCTGCCGCTGTTTCTGGTTGAAAAGTGGCTTGACCTGGGGAATGCGGCACCTGTAGCCCATTTCCTGCACACGCCTGTGCACGGTAGCTCTGGATGTTTCTACTCCAGACTCAGTCCACTGCTTCCGCAGGTCCACCAAGGTCTGGAATCGGTCCTTCTCCACAATCTTCCTCAGGGTCCGGTCACCTTTTCTCGTTGTGCAGCGTTTTTTGCCACACTTTTTCCTTCCCACAGACTTCCCACTGAGGTGCCTTGATACAGCACTCTGAGAACAGCCTATTTGTTCAGAAATTTCTTTCTGTGTCTTACCCTCTTGCTTGAGGGTGTCAATGATGGCCTTCTGGACAGCAGTCAGGTCGGCAGTCTTACCCATGATTGCGGTTTTGAGTAATGAAACAGGCTGGGAGTTTTTAAAAGCCTCAGGAATCTTTTGGAGGTGTTTAGAGTTAATTAGTTGATTCAGATGATTAGGTTAATAGCTCGTTTAGAGAACCTTTTCATGATATGCTAATTTTTTGAGATAGGAATTTTGGGTTTTCATGAGCTGTATGCCAAAATCATCAGTATTAAAACAATAAAAGACCTGAAATATTTCAGTTGGTGTGCAATGAATCTAAAATATATGAAAGTTTAATTTTTATCATTACATTATGGAAAATAATTAACTATCACAATATGCTAATTTTTTTAGAAGGACCTGTATATAGTCGGTATGCCTTATCAATCAAGAACAGGAACAAATACCATACACACAATTTGTGCCAAAATCACTCAGCAAGCATGAGTAGGCAAATTAATAAAATAATAAAATCTAAGTGCATCTACTTAAACCTGTCAAGAATGACTACAAGGTCATATTTCATCTCAAAATCAAAATAAAGTTTATTTTAGACCGTAATTTTTATTTTATTTATTTATTTTGCATTGTGACATTTTCATGACAATTAAGCAAACTGTTTTAATTGTCTTAAGGCACAAAAAAAACGCCTTTAATTTATGCTGATTTTAATTAAACAGTCATTGTATTATAATAATTTATTTCATTGTATTATGACGTTGAGAATCACCACAGACCCTTTACAAATTTCAAAGTCATCATACAGTAGTTGTGTAAACTTCTATAGTGGTGAACAGAAACTACAACAAATATAATTTTTGCAAAAAAAAAAATCATGATTGTGTTTCTATGTCTTTATAAAAGAGGAAAAATAATATTGAGAGATTGATTACGTTAGTAAGAAGAGATATCAAATTTGCCATCACCCCCTTAGCCACTGTATTAGAACACTCACACAGCAACGTTAACTAGTTTTCTGTAATTTAATCCCAAGGTAATATAACACAAAGCATAGTGTTATAAATGTACACTATTTTTACAACAACAACAAAAAAACTCAAAAGTAAACATCTTTTCAGATTTGTGGTAATGCAAAATATGATGGGGGGTTGTCATAAAAAATTGTCACGAAATGAATGCAAAAATTCTAACTGGCCGATAAACAATGCAAACTTCTAAATGATGCTTAAAATTCTTTACACAAAATGTAATTTCTTTTTTTCTCTCTCTCTTATGTAGTCCTCACTAGCTGAGGGAAACTGCATATGCATCATACATCTTACAGAACAGAAATCCATTCAAGTTCATGAGCAAATGAAAAGTTTCTGGGGCAAGACATCAGTGCCATCTACCAGGGGGCTTTGAGAAGAGGGATCTTTTAGAATTCTTTCATATGAAGGTTTACTTTTAATAATTCATCTCATTTGCGGCAGAAATAGCCAGAGCGAGTACTGATTATGACAGGCCCTTTTGTCCTCTGTGGATTCAGACAGCCCAGAGTCTCAGCCAGTCTGGGCTGAAGTGGGGGAAGGGTTGACTGACTGGCTGCCCGCTCCAAACCGCAGAGAACCAATTCCCAGCAATAACGCCAGTGGACGTACACACAGCTTTAAGATTTTTAGCAACATATTACCCTACAGCTTCCATGTTAAACAACAAGAGGCAATTACAAGAGGTTCTACAAAGTAGTATCACATTAAGTACATGCACAAAAATTAAATAATACTACTGCAGGGAAGAAACACATTTGGACAACTAGAGGTGTGTTTGTCTGGGAACCCGACAGAAGGGATATAGTTAAAGAATGTGTGTACTATGGCAAGCTAGTTTAACATTTGTCCATAAAATTATTTTTAAATATTACCCTTTTTTTTTCTTCAAATTTACTAGTAACTATCATTATATACTAATACTTGTTCTATTAGTACTTAGTATCTATTCAAAGTTACTATATAGAATTCAACATAGAAAATCTACTCCAGTTTTCCTGGTGTGAATTAAATAGACGCTATAGTACCTCTATTAGACGCTAGTGTATTCCAATTGTTACTAGAAAATGTTTTACAATAAAAAGTAAGATGATCTGAAGATTCATCTGAAATGCAAAGTATCCATTCTGACTAGTGAGAACACCTGGCATAAGTAAATAAATAAATTTAAAAAAAGCAACTGTAACTAACCAGATAAGAAAAGCTACTAGTCACAATTTTGTTCTTATAAATCCGTACTAGTAGCTATCCAGTAAGTGCTAGTGACAAATTGGAAAGTAATACTAATCACTATGCATTACCTACTCGTAATTAATAAATAAGCACTTCTAACAAAAAACAGACACCAGTTCGTTTTCGGGGATAAATGTTTACCGGCTTGCCATATTGTGCGCAGCCCCCACAGCAATACCAGCAATATCCAACTGATGCATTGAGTTGTGTTCCAGTGCCAAACACTCCCAGACGCCCGAGTCATCAGCAACACTCACTTGTATTATTATATTTATTTGGTCAAGCTATTTAAAATACAACAGGGGCTTATCAAAAAAGTCGTTTTTGAGAAACACGTCGCATTTTGGGGGGGCTGAACGAATAGTTAAATACGCCACAGACAAATTCAATGGGTGTACAGGTCAGATAGTGACAATTAACGGCCAAATACTGTAATAATTAGACCTGAGAATGACATTTACACTCAGATAAATCTTTAATACGTTCGCACAGCTTCCATAATAACGGATTCGAAACTGCCACAGTTACATTTGATTCATTTTCTAATGCAGAACGAATTAAATTATTGAATTTAAAACTGTTAGATTGCCACCAGGGTGAGTCGAGTGCGGTAGGTTAAAACCATTCTATTTTGTATGTTGAAAATGTATCAAATGTAACAGTTTGCATTCCCTCCGCATTCGAAAACGGCTCAGAAAAACCCGCCCTACTTACATATATCCATTCCCTGTGGCTGGGATAGGGTGCAGTTGCAGGAGCATGTGTCATTGGAGTTGGCGGCGTTGTTGTTGTTGTTGGTGTTGTTGCTGGAGCTGCTGTCCGGGACCGTGATGTTTCGCATGGGGCTCGGGGAAGTGACGGGACGGGGGAAAGAGAGCCGCCGGCCGCGGCCCTCACATGAACTGAGGAACACTTCCACAGCAGCAGCCTGCGGTCTCGGTGCACGCGCGTCTCATGCCATTCTCGCGACTCTCTCACGACTCTCTCCGACGCATTTTCTGCTTCTAGTCTACGGTAAATACGTTCCCCGCATCTTGACGGCCTTTTCCTCTGCTTTCATTCAGTAGAATGGCTTTCTGTGACGTTCTCAGTCTCACAGCCCACCTCCTTCTGCGCCTCCCTCCTCCGAGAGGGGAGCAGCTCCAGACAGACAGACAGGAGCGGTGGGAGGGGGGACTGGCGCTGACAATGGCGGTGGTGAGAGAGAGAGAGAGAGAGAGAGAGAGAGAGAGAGAGAGAGAGAGAGAGAGAGAGGTTGCTCTACCCTCAATGGGACTGTGTGTGTGTAGAGGCGGTTAGAATTACACACACACTCATTAGTGCCAGCCACGACCAATCAAGGCAGGCATTGAAGAGGCTTTAACCTTGGGCTGACCCGAAGTCTAGCAGATATTCAGCAGATGTGTCAGACAACCACCTTCTTTCCCAAACTGTCTGCGGTCTATAAATATCCGGGGTGGTTTTGGTGTGGGGAATGTCCGGCTGAGTGGGCAAAAGTGAAGTAACACCAACACCACCAAAGTATTTGGACTCTCAAGTCACTTTAATTTGTGAATACGCAATACAAAATATCAAACCAAGTGTGTCATCAAACACAATTCTAGAGCTTTTATCAAAACTTATCACATCACTGATGTCGCTGTGGATTTAAGTGGATGTATGAGGTCAGTTCTCCACCAAAAGAAGTTTGGGAAATACAATATGTCTGATTTGGAAAATATTTTGCTTGAAAATCTTAGTTTAAAAAGAATGCCTCTTGCTTTGATATTTAACATTCCTAAAGGTTTTTGGGCCACTGTATGTCTAACTATTAATTGTTGAATTTCACTTGTCATGCACATATTTCAGTGTCTATTATAAATTATTTAGCGGTGCTATATAGCGGTGTGATATTGACAAATATCTCGATATTTTCTGGGATTTTATTGATCATAATAATTATATATTTTTTATGCATAATATTATATAATTTAATGCAGCTCAGAGGGGACATGAATGCATTTAACCTGCAGTAACGAATGCATAAATAATGTTGTGATGTTTTAAAAAATAAAACATTAAATACTGATATTTGAAACCATTAAAAAAAGAAAAGCTACTTTAAATGTGAAATCCGCCCATAGGTGGCAGCAAGTCACTGTTAATGAGTGAGTCATTGAGATTCAACCGATTCATTCAAACGGCTGATTCATTAAGGAACGAACATAGACAGTAAAAGAAATAGACACAGCGACCCCATTGATTTCAACGGAGAAGACTGAAGCCCGATTATTGCACTTCCTGTCTGATGGCTGAGCGACTGCGCAGGCTCAAACTGAGCCTGACGACAGTCTGACAGTTGTAAATCTTCTAGTAGCTGTGGCAAGACAAATCTGAATCACCTAATTCCTCAAAAACGTTGTTGAAATATTTTGTCTCGTTGCTTTTATTGACCTTCTATCTATGGGCTTCTCCCTTGACTTTATGCCTCTATGTCCCTCCGATTGCCTCATAGACAGTAAAAGATTGCCTGCGAGCTTCTCCTCCTGTCTATACGGTAATGTCTCTATTGTGCGACATAAAGTCGCGTGGTTATGACACAATCGTTAGCCTATTTTTAACAAAAACGGCTTCTACGGGGCCATAACGTAAGATACAAAGTAATGGAGCCTTTTATACATTGTCGTGTTTCTTTAGAAATAAATAATGGACAAATGAAGTCTTTGGACGCCTCAGATGTAAAGTTATTCGCTATTAAAGTGACGCCAAAATGAATGGGAGTCAATGGAATGCTAACAGCAGATGAAGTTCTGCTACAATGGCGGCTCCCGCGAGGCTTCAGTTTCCGGCTGATGGATTACCCCCTTGGGAACGAAGCACTTGACTGTATTAATGAGTGAGTCATTGAATCATTCATTCAACCAATTCGTTAAAAAAACTGATTCATTCACTAACAAAACACCACCATGTGTTGCTCAGACGCAAAACAGAGCTAAAACAGGCAATATTGCATCTAAAATGTAAGTCACTTAAATATTAACTCCTTGTTTATTGATCTGTTGTATAAAAATTTGTCACATTTGTAATCATGCTTATATTTGGAGAAACTTTAACTGTTTGTGATATTTATTATTAACTATATTAAATTATATAAATATAAAAGACATACAGGAGAATTTGGTCTCCTTATCTTGAATTTTGTGGGCATTCTAAATGCATTTTAATAGACTAAATCACGCAGTGAATGTGCACGCGCACTAGTGTAACTTACAACTAGACTACATCGCGTAAGTGTATGCGTGCACACTCTGAGTGTGTATTTCTAAGTGAGGGACAAGCTCGATAATGTCAGATCGCACATCGTTAAAACGACATATACGTCGTTGTAATACATCGTTACAACGATATATTCGTAGACGATATATTGCACACCCCTAATCCGTGCACATAACTTTTTGTCATATGTCCTTATAATCTTTAATCAAAATAACTTCCCCTCCCTCTTGCAGCAACATCTCTTCTCTTCTCTGATGATGTGTTTACTGACGCAAAGGCAACTCCTGCATGTCCTGTTTGGTAAACCCCAGAGATGGTCTTACATTAGGGAGATGAGTATCAGGTCTCTGCGGAACAAAAAAGGGTGTTTCCTGATTTTCTGGGCATCTTCAAACTGAAATAGGCGGTTTCCCACCTCTTTACCCGATTTGCTAAAATTGAGTGGGCGATTCCCAAATACATTTTTTTCCCTGTCAACCCCAATATTTGATGCGGAGAAGCACAAGCACAAGCACCGTCTGCTACTGAGAGATCGTTAGCAGCACAATTTTATTTTTCTGATTCACAAGTTTTATTTTAGCAGCACAAATTTTATTCCATGCCTGACCCGTTTGACAAAGACCGTGACCCGAACTGCACCCACATAAATTCTACAAATAGATTGACAAAAAAATATTTATTTTCTCATGTAACACAATCAATCAAACTCCCATTAGGCATTCTGAGTTAATGCTTTTAACAAAATAGACACGCAGCCCAACAGAGCAACTGGCTACTCAACGCTGCAAATCGCGTTGTAATTAGAAACCTTGACGGTCTACAGACTACAGAGCGTGAACACAAATAAGCACGAGACCATTTGAAAGCATTTGCCCAGTGGGTACAGAATTGAGTGTATTGATTCCCAGCCCGCACCGCAAATGACAACATAAATATTATTCCACCCGTTACTTTTAAATATTAGAGGTTTACCCGTTGGGTACCTGTTCACGTTCAGGACTCTGGGTAGGACAATATGTCACATTACATGAAATTACAGCAATAGCAAACCACAACCATCCAACAATCAAATCGATATCTGATGGACAAAATCAAGTCCCATCCTATTTTCTTTTTTCTTTTTGAGAAGACATTTTACTCGGATATACTGTACGTCACAATAGTGAAGAAAAGACTATTGCAACTTCTGTTTTATGCTGACTTTAATTCCAAACCTTAGATAATTTCTTGAAAATCTTAGTTTATAATCATACATTGTTATATAATGATATATTTGCCTTGATATTTAAAACGCAATATTTTTGGGCCACTGTATGTGTAACTCTTAATTGGTGAATCTCACTTGGCATGCACATATTTCATTCCAAAATTTAAAAGAAAGAAATATGATGTTCTTTTTTCATTAGAGAAAAGGAAGCCAGTTTTAAAAACATTCAGTTTTAAATAATTTGTGTGACATACAGCATTTATAACAATTTAAGCATTCGGGTACTCCACGGAAATTCTCATTACTCTAATGTGAAAATTATTATATATTGTTAACACTATTTATCAGTGTTATTTTAGTATTATTTATAGAATATTATAGTATTTATTAAAGCTTTTTTATATATTTAGTTTTCATTTTAATTTAATTTCTTAATATTTCTATTTAGCTTTATTTTAGTTTCACTTATATTTTTAGTTTTTTTTGTTTAAGTTTCATCTATTTAATTTGACCTTATTTCAATTAACAAAAAAATATTTGTAATATTTTTAGCTTCAGTTAACAAAAACAACAGTTATTTATATATCATATTTCTCTCACTGTCTATATATACACTGATTTAAATGTTTAACAGTTATGTAAAAAGAAAAAACTATTGTGGCAGTCAAAAATTTTACAGTATTTTACAACTATTACAGTAATGGTAATCGCTATTGAAAATGATGGGGAATGCAAACATTCCAAAGATAAATGTGCAGAAATTATTTTGAAAATGTGTAGAAGATCATTTGAAAAATCTTTTTATCATCGTCTTCTTGAATTTGATGTGAAATGTGACCTGGACATGTTTTTGTGACAATGCAGCCAATGTTCTAACTCTAAATCTAGTAAACGAACACATAGGCTACTAGCTGTGAAGAGACAAAACAAACAAATGTTTACATCTCAAAAACAAAGGACATGCCGCTTCATTCAATCGTGTTTACAAAGATGAAACGTTTACACCATTTAACTGTTGTGGTTTTAAAGGACTATTTGTCAGTCTTGAGAGCTAAAATTGGCCTTGTTATGACTGAAGTTGAAAGAGATGCAGGTTTTGCTTTAGCGCCCTCTGGCGGCATCTGGGGTCATGGCACCACTGCATTGCTTTAAATGTGGGAAGAGTGACCGGTGTTTGTGGCCTACTTTCTCCTGTGACCTCTCACTGACGGTGTGATGGTTTGAAGTGTTCCAGGCCGAGTTGCGGTAACAGATATGTGAGTGTGTGGCTGTGAGGATATTTACAACGATAAGACAATCTGTGGTGAGATGAGCTTTCCCAGTGTGACTGCGAGTCGGTCACAGTAAGGTCAGACAGATAAGAAGAGTTTATGACAACCTCAGATTTTACTGGGGTACCATTTCAATGTTATAACTATGAGTCTTAAAACGCTTACACTTTATACTGTTTTGCACGACTTTGTCAGCCAGGCAAAAATAAGTAAGACAAAAGATGTATGGTATCATTAATGACCATAGCACAAACAATTACACGCCAATGATTAGTAATTGTGCAAACCCCTAACCTCAAGTATGAACAATAGTAATGCCTTAGTAAACAACTCATGACAACTGACAGGAAAGAAGAAAATAATGTAGCAGCATATTTAGAATTTCTGAATTCCCCATTATTTTCAATAGCGATTATTATTACTGTAAGTCATTTTAACTGTCATAATAAATATCTAATATAATTTTTATTATTTTATGAATAATATTTAAATCAGTAGGCCTATACAGGCAGTACAAGAGATACAATGATGATGTATAATACCAGTGTTGTTATAGAATTAAAAGCTATTAGAAATCCTTTTCTTTAATTGAAATAATAATAAAATATAAATATTCGATGAAACTTAAAACAAAAACATTTAGTTGCTTTGGCAACTTACTGAAATAACAGTTATATATATATATATATATATATATATATATGTTTAGTTTTAAGTTTCATCGAATATTTATATTTTATTATTATTTCAATTAAAGAAAAGGATTTCTATATTGTGTGGCAGGCCAATACTCAAGAAAGGAGCCCATGAGCAAATAAGTAGGTCCCAGCTGGGAAGAATCATCAATGATGAATACTTCCACCTGTGCACCCTCCAAACGTGGAACCACACACAGCTGTAGCCAATAATGGTCCTATTGAGATCACTATAAATCTGTGATCTCTGCTTCACTAAAGAGACAATGGTCCTGGGTGCAGACAAGCTCAGGGCGAGAGAAGAGATTCGAGGGAGCCCTAGAGTGAGACCGGTTGAAGAGAGAAAAGACGCAGTTAAACTTCTTATGTCTGTTGGCCCAACTTTGCCTTTGTTTTCTCTCTTCCCCTGCAAGGAGGCCTGGAGTTCAAGTGGATGGTGAAAACGCAGCTGTAACAAGTACCCCAGAACAGGAAGAACCTAAGTTCCAGTTTTGATCTCTTTTTGCCATCATCTATATATTTTGTGTTTAATAAAAGACACTTTCTGTTGACGCCACCCCTCTCTCTCGTGTGGTTGAGTTTTGGGGCAACTAAACCCTCTCCTAGCTTTGGATACCTGTCACAATATAAAAACATTAACATATTTAAAAAGTTAAAATGAAACTCAAAATATATAATAAATCATTTTATAGTTCATATAATCATTTATATATACCCAATATTAATCAACCTTTCTTATAATATCACCTCACACTACAGACGACTCCTTTCAATGCTTTTCAGTGTCTTTAGGGATGACTCATAGCGTCAATTGCTGGAGGCCAAGCTTCTTACAGCTGAGACACAGACACATCAGTCTGCCTCCGTCACACCACCTGTGATTGCTCAGGTGGAAGTCTAAATCACAGTGCCTTCAGCCATCACATCAGCAAAGATCAACATCACAGTTAGACCAAGTCTAGCCAAGTAAATGTGCCTTATATTTATGGAAGCAGGCAGGAACTTTAGACTGATATATTGCACTATGTATTTGGACACTATAAGATGGGAATAAGAAAAATTAAACTAACTGAACCAGGATCACTTCCTCACAGCAGGATAATTTCTACAAACACACAAACTTGTACAGATACACTAGTGAAAACCTTTTTATATTACGTTATACTGATTATAATACAACACAGAATACAGTTCATAATATTTTAATTGTATATCGGTCACTGTAAAAAAAAAAAGTTTAAACGCTACAGTATGTTAATCGGGGTTAACTGTAAGTTATCTTATACCGTAAATGGTTTAACATCGCATTATGTAATTTTACTGTAAAATACTGTCAAATTTATGGTTTTGGGACTTCAACTAGCTTGGTGTAGGATCCATTAATTCTACAGTAATATATTTCACAGAAGTTATTAAACAACTTTTGCTTATAATCAACACCTTTAAACAATTAAACACTTAACATTTTTAACAGTAGCATTTTTACATTCTTTTTTCAGTTCAAATTACATTTTTAGATTTAATTAAAAACAATATTTGGGCCATTTGACAGCCGACTGACATAAAACCCATATTTTTTTTATTTTTTTTTTTTCGTTTTTAGAATAATAATGATAATAATAATAAAAAATTGCTTTGGGGTTGGCCCTAAAGGGAGGTTTTGTCAGATTTAACTATAACCTTCTGAGACAACTTTGTTGAATAAACACTGAATAAATACACTACACACACTGAAGTACTACACATGAATAGGCAACAGAATTGATTAGAAGTGATTAGAATAGCTGCAGTCAGCATTAACTAATGTAATCCTCATTAGTTATCTCTCTCTGACTAGACTATCAACAATGGTAATACCCCAAATGTGCTACTAAAGAGTAGAAAGGAAGAAATGCCAGACACGGATAAATCAGACGGGAACAAACCAATATAAGAACAGGTACTTGTCAGTTTGCATCAAGACTGCCAAGTTTGTTTGTGTGTGTGCGTTTACCTGAGGATGGGAGATATTGATAGGCTGTAAATTCATGGGCGTTGAGTGGCCGTTCCCCTGGGAGCTATGCAGTCTCTCACTGCTGGTGTGATGAAGTGTTTACATGAAGGGATCACCCTGAGGGGGCGGTAATCATTAACCAGACTTACAGACTCAGACTATTGACTTCTCTCTCTCTCTCTCTCTCTCTCTCTCTCTCTCTCTCTCTCTCTCTCAAACACACACACACACACACACTTTTACCTTTAACACACTTTCCACAACTTCTGTTTGAGTAGCTGCTCTTGAACATGAACTTTTGTTATTGAGCTGTTTCCACTTAGAGCTCCACAGCACCTCATTGTATTCATTTACAGACCATACCTAAACTGCAGCTCTGGGGAGTCTTTGATAAATGAGCAATAAAAAAAAAAAAGAGGAGACTAACATTTTCTGTCATTGACTGAATTTTTTAGCAAAAGGCTGTCTGTAATTTTGGCAGATTACACTGAGGGTGATCTATTGTAATTTGTTACAGTAATTCCCACTCCTGTCCAGTTGGTGGCGAGTGAAATCCCACACTGCAGCCGATTCTAAAGATTTCATTGGTCATGTCAATCACTGTACAGATTGCCTACACCAAACACTGATCCCTGCACCTTGCCGTCACTGTAACATTAACCAATGAAATTAGCTGCAGGGCGGGATTTCGATGAACTGTTTGGGGGAAAAAAATCATGCCCACGAGAAGTCATCTGTCCGAGCCAAGTGTGCCACACAAGCCAAAACGTTTCGATCAATCCAGGTGGCTGGATGCAGTATAGGTCATAAACCCCACCCTCACCGTGTAATCTAATGGGACGTGAGACACTAAAAATAAAATCCAATTACACTTAAAATAATTTATTTCCAAAAATGGTTTCTGTCATTCTGACGTCATGATTGAGAGCTGTGAGAGAAGTAGTCACTGAGGCACTTTAAGGAACTTCAGGAGCACTAAAGAGCTTTAACTTTAAATTTGATACATTTTCATAACTGTTTGTTTCACACTGAAATAATGAGTTGTTCTGCAGTTAACTGTATTAACCGATTCTGCGGGAGTGTGGGTGGGGCCTTGATACCGCGGCTCCACTTCACGCTCACTACTGAGCAGACTCGGGCTCTAAGATGTCAGCGCCATATTAAGACATTGGAGGCTTCACTTTTCTACAATGGAGAGTGAAGGTGAATCGTCCATCTTTTTTTTACTATGGTCCGAGCCGAGGCAAAGATGCAAAATCTAATCTAATGACAATTCCCTCTCAATCTCCCTTAATGCATTTATCATGTTATAATAATACAATTATAATACTACAAACCAATTTGTTATTTTTTTAAATATATAAACTTGATTGATTTATTCAAACATACATTAAATATTGAAGAACCATAAAAAATATTTAATGAATATGTAATATGGTGCATATACTGTATTTAGAAAAATGCTCCTATCTAGAGTTAATTTCTTAGTTGGGGGCAACCCTAAACATTTCACAAACTTCTGCCATACTTTGACACGGTTTTGGAATAATACTCAGTCTTAACGGCTGCAGCGTTCTCCTGCTTTTTCTCGTTCCTCACAGGACACTCATGGTAAGTAGAACTACTCATAAAAAAACGCACACACAATCCACCAGGGGAAACATATGCCTATGTTTGTCCTCACTGACTGTCTCGCCTGGCTTTTAGCAACCTTTAGAGTATCTGCTACACGACTGTGACCTCAGATCAGGACACATCTCCTTGTTTGTCATTTCTTCTGCTCTAAAAAGTGGGACAGAAAAAGACTTTCTATGAAGCTCATTGTTAGCCATTTCCAATTTTTTTCATGGATGGATACATTTCAATAAATGTTTTATTTAAATTGTAATTTTTCAAAGAGAAACTAGAATACAAAACAAATAAAGCATCTTTGTGGACCCTAGAGGAGAGAATCTTTGGGTAGACCATGAATCGCTATCATTCGATTCACAATTCAATGGTTTTTGATTAATGATTAGATTCTGTGCATTTATAGGATTATTCAAATGCTTATAGTGCTGGAGTGCAGCACTTCGTTACATATTACTATACTGAAAATAGTTTTGGGGGCTTTCAATTTGGTTAGACTATGGATGGATTAACAAAAGTGTATTTAACTATATTAAGATTCATTAAAGTTTTTTTAAAATAATTCTGGTTGCATTTAGGCTACTTGATCAAAAACGCAGTAAAAACAGTAATATTGTGAAATATTATTGCAATTTAAAATACTGTTTTTTTTAATGGCTTAGGCTGAATCACATTCAGCAAGCCTCCAGAGGAAGCCATTTCCTGAGTACTTGTCATGGGCCTGTTCTACACTGCTCATTTCCAAGGATACTTTGCAAAGTATTGCTAGTTTCACTGCACTACTGAGCATTTACCATTGCCTGCTGTTATTGTTGCTTGTTATGACTATTGTGCCTGTTAATCTCTTGGATTACTGTTTTCATGTATTACCTGGTTGGGCTTAACAAGTAGTTAAAGGGCAGGCAGAATATTCAGTGGAAGTTTCTCAACTTCAGGCCACATTCGCTTACCAGAGCAAACTGCTCAAGAGATAAGGAGCAACCATCTACGAGCCACCAACGAACACCTCATTTTACCTATGAAGTTGAAAGAGATGCAGGTTTTGCTTTAGCGCCCTCTGGCGGCATCTGGGGTCATGGCACCACTGCATTGCTTTAAATGTGGGAAGAGTGACCGGTGTTTGTGGCCTACTTTCTCCTGTGACCTCTCACTGACGGTGTGATGGTTTGTTTTAAGTTTGTTTTAAGTGCCTTTTTATAAAGTGACATACTGTCTTTCCACACGATTCTAAGGACCTCTAAATTAGTTTTTTTCCATTTACGCTCTAAATTACGGGTTTCTCTCTTTAAAAGATACGTAGTATTATTGTACCATGGTGCTATACTTTTTTCTCTGACCTTTTTTAATCTAATGGGTGCAACAATATCCAATGTTCCAGAGAGAATGGTGCTCATAGTGCTAGTTAGTTCGTCTAATTCATCTGTTTGTTTGGGTTCAGGCAGCAGCTGAGACAGATCAGATAAGCTATTTGAGAAATGATCTATGGTGGATGGACGAATTGTTCTACCTGGTCGATAACGTGGCGCAGCATGACATATTACAGCAGTGCGTAATATGCAAGTTACCAAGTAGTGGTCAGTGACATCATCACTTTGTGGAATGATATCCATATCGGTTGGATCGTTTCCATATGATATAATTAAATCGAGTGTATGATTAAGACGATGAGTTGGTCTGGTGACGTTTTGCTTGACCCCGAAGGAGTTTAATAAATCTGTAAACGCAGCCCCTAACGCATCATTTAAATTATCTACGTCTATGTTAAAATCTCCAACAATTAATGCTTTATCGACGTTGACCAAAAGATCTGATAGAAAGTCAGCAAACTCTTTTAGGAAATTGGCGTAAGGCCCTGGAGGTCTATATACGGTAGCCAATGCTAGAGATAATAGGGATTTTTTTCTTACATCTAAGAGCGTAACATTTAGCACAAGCACTTCAAACGAATTAAACCTATGACGAGTTTTCTGAGAAACATTAAGGATATCTCTGTAGATTGTTGCAACACCGCCGCCGCGACCGATCAGACGGGGCTCATGCTTATAACAGTATCCTGGCGGAGTAGACTCATTTAGACCGAAATAATCATTTGGTTTAAGCCAGGTTTAAGTAAGGCACAGAACATCTAAATTATTATCTGTGACCATTTCATTTACAATAACCGCCTTAGGTGTGAGCGATCTAATGTTTAGAAGACCTAGCTTTAGAAATTGTTTTTGTTCACTAATAGCGAGATTTTTTGTTTTAATAACAATTAGATTTTTTCTAGATCCCGCAGTAGATTTATTATTTGATCTTAGTAAACGAGGAATAGACACAGTTTCTATGCAATGTTCTACACTAGTATTAATATCAATATCAATTAAATTGGTGCAGTAGAGACTGTGATTTGGATTTTTGGAACCACCCAGGCTTCGTGGTGGTGTGTTGGAGCCGGAGTGAATGAAATCATGGCTGATCGTGACCTGGACGCTCGGGACCAATGCTGAGAAACGCACGGAGTAGACGAGGTCAGCGTCAGCGGGTTACTAACGTTAATCACTGATCCGTGTGCATCAGCGCGTGATGTTTCAAGAGCTAAACGCCGGTCTCTCAGCTCAGCTTGTCTCTCTAGAAGGTCACGGATCTGCTTTTCTACAGCTTCTAATTCAGACTGCACCACGAGCAATTCAGATTTGTTCTCATCTGCACCAAAAGGTAGATAACACACCTGATATATTCGCCATTTTAACAGATGGACAGTAAGTTAGCAATGATGCAACCAGTGATGCTATTAATATTTATACTAATTTATGACTGGGTGTAATGTAATGTAGTGTAGACGCACGATAGACGGGAAAACAAACAAACTCACAGCAGGCAACGAGGCTGACAAAAGCAGTCGATCGCAGGGCGAACAGCAGTGAAGCGGTGTCTCGCTCTACGACCAACAACCAATGTTCAAACCGTATTTGCGCAAACAAACGCAAACAAACAAACTTACAGCGGGCAACGAGGCTGACAAAAGCAGTCGATCGCAGGGCGAACAGCAGTGAAGCGGTGTCTCGCTCTACGACCAACAACCAATGTTCCAACCGTATTTGCGGTTCCAGCCATATAATGGCTTGAGACGCGTCTGGCCAACAGTCCGAGTTGTAATTATGAGTTTAATGATGGTTCAGAACAGAATAAAGAGAGAAATACGGAAAAACAGAAGGAAATACGAAGCTAATACGAGGCTTAGACAGCCACGACGCAAACAAACTCACAGCTCACAGCAGGCAGCGAAGCGTACAAAAGCAATCGAGCAATCAAGGAAGTGAAGTTATATTGGATCTTCTGCGTTCATTCTGACACCGGGGAACCCAAGATGCTGCGTGTACTTAACCACCGCTATGCTGTAATAAACTTCATTTTTGAGATCTTCGACATCTACATCATTCTTCCGTACACTACTGTCTGAACTCATAAACATGGCTATCAAGATTGATAACTTGATTCGTAACCCATCACGATCCAAAGTATGCCCCGTTTCCCAAGCCACAGTCTCTATACAAGCATGTCCCAAATCCGCAGAACGCCACGATGAAAAGCTCTGCTACTACTGTGGTAAACCCGGTGACCAGAATGCCAAATGCCCGACACTAAGGCATCAAGTTTAAAGTACTACAAATTTCCCCTCTCCTATTCACCGTAGTTTTTCTCTGCCTGTTGATAACTCCTTCAATGAGGCTTCCAAATGTTTTACATTGCTAGTGGATTCAGGAGCAGCTGTTAATTTGATTCATGCTGATCTGGTTAAAGAACTCAGCATGGATACATGGAACAGTGGGGATGCTATCAACATCAACGCTGTTAATAAAGAACCCATTGGCACTGGAATAACCCATCAAACTGTTCCAGTTACCCAGCAGTCATTTCACTGTTTGTCATTGACACTCTAAAGCAAGTATTCATCCTGGGCCATCTATGGCTAGCTGTTAATGATCCATCCATATCCTTGAACCAGGGTGAGCTCACACAATAGTCAGATTACTGTCAAGCCAATTGTCTTCATGTCACCGTTTCCATGCCATGTCTCACTACTAGCATAGAGAGCCCAGAGGTCTCCAAAGAAATCAAGTTTCCCAGTGAGTACAGAGAATTTGCAGAGGTACTGAGTAAAATCAAGGCAACCCAGTTACTACCTCATCGTCAATGGGACTGCGCCATTGAACTGTTAACCAATGCAGCCCCACCTGAAAGCAGAGTATACCCTCTCTCACGTCCTGAAAGCCTTGCCACGGAGAGCTACACTGAAGAGGCCCTAACATCTGGGTTCATCCAGCTCTAAACCTCACCAGCAGCAGCAGGTTTGTATTCATGGAAAAAAGATGACGGACTCCATCCATGCATCGACTATAGAGGTTTGAACACTGTCACAGTTAAATACAGGTACCTCTTCCACTTGTCCCCTCAGCAGTGGAACAACTTCATGAGGCACAAATTTACACATAGTTAGACTTAAGGAGTGCTTATAACCTCATCAGGATCAGAGAAGGAGATGAGTATAAAACTGCATTTATCACCATTATGGGGCACTACGAATACCAGGTCATGTCCTGTGGTATTTCCAATGCACCAGTAGTGTTTCAAACATTCATAAATGAGATCTTCAGAGACCGATTTACCCAATGTGTCATTGCTTATATTGACTATATTCTTATATATTCACAGAGCAAAGCTGAGCATATCAAGCATATCAATACAGGCCTCTCATGCCTCCAACAGCATCAACTGTATGTGAAAGCTAATAAACGTGTTTCACACCACCTAGACTACATTTATTGACTATAACATCAGTCACCAAGGAGTTGAGATGGATGTGTCAAAAAATCCAGGCAGTGACTGAGTGGCCCAAGTCTGGGCTTTGCCAATTTCTACCAGAGGTTTTTCCGAAATTACAGTCTCATTGCAGTTTTCTTTTCTAAAAAACTGAATGCAGCCGAATTAAACTACAACGTGGGTAATAAGGAGTTACTCTCCGTGAATGCAGCTTTAGAGGAGTGGCACCACTGGCTAGAGGGAGCTGTTCATCTATTTCAAGTAAGACATGCTAGCAATTGTTTTTCACATGCTTCCAATTTACCGTTACTTACCGACCTGGCAGCAAGAACAGCAAGGCCGACACTCTCTCTTGAAGGTATGATCCACTTCATGCACAACCACATAATGATCCCATTCTACTACCATCTGTCATCATTGGCCCATCAGCTGAGACATTATGAAGGAAATCCAGAGAACACAACAGACGGACCCTGCACCACCAGAATGCCCACAGAAAAAACACTATGTACCTCAAGCACTACAGAGAACCATTCAGTGGATACACACCTCTCTCAGCACTGGACACACAGGTATTTACAGGACAATCTCACTGGTACTTAACTTATTCTGGTGCCCATCAATGACTCATGATGTAACTGCTTATGTAAAGTCATGCCAAGTGTGTGCAGTGCACGATCCAGGACCCCAAAGGAGCTACCAGCCGGCTTGCTGCAACCAATGCCCATTCCCTAAAGATCATGCTCCCACCTGTCCATAGACTTCATCACTGATCTGCCCAACTCCAGCAGATTCACCACAATACTGGTAATCATTGATAGATTATCTTAGTCATGCAGGTTGATACCCATGAAAGGTTTACCCACTGCAATGGAGACCGTTTTGTTCCACCAAGTTTTCAGGGTGAACGGCCTGCCAGAAGACTTTGTCTCTGATAGAGGACCCTAGTTTACTTCCAGAGTCTGGCAGGCCTTCTGCAGACGACTTGATATTAATATCAGTCTCACTTCAGGGTATCATCCACAGGCTAACAGGTGGATAGGTAAAGACGTCCTCACCACAACTATCAACCTAGTCAAAGGGTCTGGTTGTCCACACATGACCTCAAGCTCCAGCTGCCCTGAATGAAGCTCAGCCCAAGGTATGTGGGTCCTTTCAAAAAATGATGTCATATTAACAGTTATATACGTTCTAGTGCTTCCTGCTCATTATCGAATATCTCCTTCCTTTCATGTCTCCCTCATGAAACCGGTCCACCGGGCATTTGGCCCTGGTACAACGGATCCTGAACCGCTGCCTCCATTGGAGAGTGATGCAGCACCAGCCTACATGGTGAAAGAGATCCCAGACTCTAGGCATAGAGGTGGCCAGATGCAGTACCTGGTGGACTGGGAGAGCTACGGAGCAGCGGAGAGGTCATGGGTAGCCGACTATTGTTATGACTATTATGCCTGTTTACTGGATATTGTCTCTTAGATTACCGTTTTCATTGTGTTTGCCTGGTTGGACTGTTACCTGTGTTTTAATATTCGGCCTGCCTTTCGACTGTCTCATTGCCTCATGATTTTGACTTATCTGCTCTGTTTATTTTCAATCTATTTTTTATTTTCTATCTGTCTGTCACAATTTTCTATTGTAATATATTTTATAATAGAATTTATTCTTGTGATATCAAAGCTGAATTTCAACAGCCATTACTCCAGTCTTCAGTGTCAAATGATCCGTCAGAAATCATTCTAATATGATGATTTGCTACTCAAAAAATATTTCTTATTATTATGTCTCTATTAGTGTTACTCAATCTTAGAGCTGCATTTAACACTATTGACCACAACATTCTTTTAAATAGACTCGAAAATCATGTTGGCATCAGTGGAATTGCATTAGCATGACTTAAATCATACTTATCTGGCCATTATCAGTTTGTAGTAGAAAACGAAGAGATGTCATATTGATCACAAGTTCAGTATAGAGTACCACAAGGCTCAGTACTAAGACCATTGCTTTTCACTCTGTACATGCTACCCTTGGGAGATATCATTAGGAAGCATGGCATTAGTTTTCACTGTTATGCTGATGATACTCTATATTTATAGCTCTATATTTATTCACGCCCTAACAAAACTTACCAATTCAAACAATTAACGGAATGCATAGCTGATATAAAAAACTGTATGACTAATTTAAGGCATGACTGAAACTTGATTCTGAAAAAACAGATATCCTTATTATTGGACAAAAAACTTCCTCACGTAATAACCTAGAATACTGTCTAACACTTGATGGATGTTCGATCAAGTCTTCGTCGTCGATGAGGAACCTGGGTGTGACCTTTGATACCAATCTTTCATTTGAAAGTCACGTTTCTAGTATCTGTAAAACCGCATTCTTCCATCTTAAAAAATATCTAAATTACGACATATGCTCTCAATGACAAATGCGGAACAGTTAGTAATAAGAATGGTGTCTACGCTAATATTAGTCTCTGTTTATCCCGAGGTTTACCGCAGTCTGAATTCTGAATTTTTAAGGCCGGACAAGTAATTCGGTGGGGTAAATTTGTAAAGAAAGACTACACGCCTGTGCACATTTATATTCAAACGTGCATACCTATAGACTGAACTGGTATAGACTAGTATGCATGTGCAAACCGTCAGCGTTTTCACAGATTCCCGTTTTTTAAGTTTACGTGGAGATGATATCGTTTAGTGTCCTTGGTGAATAAAAGTTTTAATTTCTTTAGATTCATTTATCTAACTGGAACCATACATCGGATAATTTTATTGATTGTGTACTGAAAGCAATCATAAACTATCAAATAAAGTGCATCTGATTTTACAAACTGATTTTAAAATGAATCACATATACAGTATATACATGCATCCAAAGCACAGGACCAACTACAATGGCTACATTCAGAAAACAGACACTTCCACCTTAGCAATAGCTATAGAGATCCCAATCCCTTTTTCATCACTGCATGAAATCACAGACATCCTAACTGTAACTCAAACGTCATTTAGAAGACTGATCCCATCCGAACAGTGCCAATGGGAGATGTCTGATTTGTGGATGACGGACCACACCCAGAGATCAGCTGACAGCTGCAGGAACATTCTCATTTCTACCCCAGGAAAAACAGTCTCTCTCTCTTCCTTTATCACAGAAAGAATGGCGTACCAGCAACTTGTTTTCTCTTGTCACTCCTCATTGCACATAAACTGTCATGTTCCACTCGCTCTTTATAAACTTTATTCAATCTATGAAAGCATGCGTTTTAATTCATCCTATGTGAGATTAGATAATTTTTAAACAGTCGCATGCTTAATCTAAAACCAGCAGTTTCGAGGCAGACTCTAGCTTTAAAATCAAGTATCTGCAGTCTGCCGTCCCTCCTGTTGCTGATGCGGTGTCTCTGACTGTTTGGGGGTTTGCTGCAGAGAGAGAGAGGGCGGTAGAGTGCACTTTACCATCGACACACTCACTTCCTTCCCCAAACACATGAACACACTCTGCGCACAACTGCCAGAGGGAGGGAGCAGAAAAATATTTAAGGGCCGACTCTACCGGACTGACAAACAACAGGCAGACATCTTGAATGCCAGTGACATAAGCACAATGAAACGTTATCTTATCACAATATTTTTCTGAACCTCTCCCTACATTAAAAAAGACAAAGGCAAATGCAAAAAGGACAATGATTTTATCTGATAATGCAGTTTTAACTTCCCTTGTGTTCTGTGCGTCTTATAACTTTGGATTATTCTTTCTAGAGCATACAAATCCTCTTCCTATTTGCAGGCTGCACTGGTCAGGATATGAGTGTTTGTTTGTGCGGAGCAGACAGACAGGCAGAACACAGTGACAGTGCTTTTCAATTCACTCCAATTACATCCCACAGACAGACTCAATGCTCTGATTCCTTTTGTGTGTCCAGGTGCCACAATATCAGGATATTTCCACCTCCCTAAGTTCACTATAGAAAAATATGGTAAAGACCGAACATACATTGTGGAAAATTGGCAACAGATGCTCTCCTCAGCTCACACAGGGCACGTTCTTGTATTCTATCAGCACTATTTTTCAATTGTTAGTCTACTTACACATCTGCACGTCTACTTAGTCTACGAACGTCTTTATTCACTACATTTTTTTTTCAGAATCTTGCAACATGAGTGCCACATTAAGACACCTTGCCAAGTGTTATCAACCAGCAGGCTGTCAAAGGAAGTTAATCCAAGTTAAAACAGCTCTGAAATTGAAAATGTAGGACAGTTTAAATTTATATTAAATGCAGTTAGATGAACTGCTTTTTTGACCCACTTAAGCAGCAGGACTTAAGTGCATTATTATACAATTAGTATAATTATAAAAGGTTTTATTTTACTATACAAAAAAACTGTGTAGATAAACAAAAAGCTCACAAAGATAGTTAGGAGATAGTAATACATGCTCTTATATCCACAAGACTCGATTACTGTAATGCTCTGTATGCTGGAATTAGTCAATCATCAATTTCACGATTGCAGGTTGTTCAAAATGCTGCAGCTCGTTTCCTTACTGGGACAAAAAAGAGGGAACATATTGCACCTATTCTGGCAGCTCTCCATTGGCTACCTGTGAAACAGAGAATTAATTTTAAGGTTTTAACTTATGTGTTTAAAGCTCTAAATGGATTGGCCCCTATTTATATATCTGAACTTTTAAGTTTATATTCTCCACAAAGATCACTTAGATCGTCATCTAAGTTATTATTAAACGTCCCGAAAACCCGCCTAAAAACAAAGGGTGATAGGTCTTTCTCAGTTTATGCACCAAAACTATGGAATACACTTCCATTATCGATTAGAGTTTCCCCTACATTAAAAGTTTTTAAAACATCGATTAAAACGTATCTTTTTGAACAAGCATATTAAAATGTGTCTTAATGCTGTATGTATTTCTGTAAAGATTATGTAATTTGTCCTTTTTTAATGTTGCTACTTGGTTCTTATTTTATTTGTGATTTTTTGTGTGTTTTTTGGTTTACATTCTTTGATATGTTATGGTTTACCTGTATGTGCAGCTGTGCTGAGATTGTGAAGCACTTTGGTCAACATCCGTGTTGTTTTAAGGTGCTATAGAAATAAACTTGACCTTGACAAAAAAAAGCATACATTGACAACATTATCAGTTAATATTTCGCTGGTTGTTTTTGCATGTGTTCATAATTTCTTTGTATGATAGCCTGACCAAAAATTATTTCCGCACAATTTGACTTGTTTTATTGCGTTATCACAAATTAAACAAAATGTCTATGTAGCACAACTACGCAAGACTATGCTTACAAAAACTTTAACAAATTATTAATAATATTTGAATGAAGGCCAAAGATTTTTCTAGGCCGGACAACACTTTAGGGCACTACTGTAAGTAATTTCATATTTGTTTTTAGGTAGTTACTATTGTCTTTGAAATATGATATAAATGTATTATCAAATGTACTGACAAGCATTTATGGTAAACTAAAATATACTTTAAATGACACTTCTATAGAAACTTTATTTAAATGTATTTGTAATTACATATTTGTAAAGATGAATTTGCAAATGAGTATATTTAAATTATATATTTACTTTAAATGTGATCTCAAATAACATAAAAACCAGTTAAAACTATAATTATAAAATTATGTTAATTTAGTACTATTCACAAGCTTTGACTACATGCTGAACTATTACAGTATCCTTTGCTGGGTGCTGGTCATGTATTCTTCGCTGTTTCTCATGATAAAGTTGAAAGAAAACAATCACAAACTCCTGGAACACAAGGGATCATTTGCTAAACAAGCATGTGGATGCATACTTTGAAAATCCACTGGAAATAGTATCCATTTGCAGCTTTTATAGCCGCGTTTACGGAAGGGTTGTTATCATTTTAAAAAAAAGTTTTGTTAACTGAAACAAAAAACAAAACCATAATTACAAAAAAACGAAACTCAAAAATTAAACTAAAAAATATTACAATGAATCAAAACTAACTAAAAAAATAAAATAATATTAAACGGATCTATTCTGCACCAATTTTATTTTCAATGTATATAAATGACATAGGTCATGAGATAAACATGCTAAAATACATTAATATGCTGATGACACAATTACGCATCTACACAGCAGCACAGTCCATGGATCAAGCCATAGATCTATTATAAGATTCGTTTCCATCATTGCAATTTCCAATGGTAAATTTAAAATTGGTTCTAAATCCAAAAAAAAAAAAAAAAAACTAAAAATATGCTCTGTACCTGCTGTCGCACTAAAATATCTGTTCCACCTATTTTAACCTTGGAAGGGGACTGTATAGAAAGACTTCATTTCTATAAATACCTGGGCATAATGGCTTGATGAAGGGCTGGAATTTAATATACATATTGAAAATCTTTTAAAAAAGCTTAGAACTAAATTGGGGTTTCTCTTACGTATAAAGACATGTTTTCCATTTAAAGCAAAAGAGAGAATTATACAAAGTTGTTTCCTTCTCTTGACCAAGAAGAACATAAAAGGCCAACTTGAATATGCTAAAATTCAGCATGTCTGGTGCAAAAAAGGCCAAGCTTATGAGCAGAAGAACACCATCCATGGACAAACATGGAGGAGGTCCAGTCTTGTTATGGAGGTGCTTTGCTGTTGTAGGAAGTTGAGATCTTGACTGTATGAAGGACACCCTGAATTCTTTGAAGTATCAAGACATCAATGCCTTTGGTGTAGAGACTGAAGCTTGATGATCAATGGATTTTCCTGCAGGCCATCCCAGATCTACTTAAGCTTGGTTTAGGGATCAGTCGTGGAACGTTCTTGAGTGGTGTTCAGATTTAAATCTCATTGAAAATATTTGGTGGAATTTGAAGAAAGCAGTGGTAACGAAAAAACAAAGATTATCAGTGACCTGGAAGCTTTTTCAAGCGAGGAATGGGCCAAGATTGCAGTACAGAGGTGACAGAAGCTTCTAAGCACTTGCAGGCAGCATTTATCGGAGGTTATAAAGAATAAAATACTCTGCACAAAATTTGATTTTTGGGGATTGAGTCATTTTGTACATTACTGTTTAGAGCCAATTTGTTTTTGTTGTTTTTTTTCATCAACTTTACGTTCTCAGAATCACTCAAATGTGTATTAATAAACTTTCTATAATAGTTTACTGATGCCTTTGTTGAATTGTTTTCAAAAAGTGTTCTCGGTAGCAAAATGTCTTGCAGGTCAAGGGGGTTAAATAATTTTTATTGCAACTCTATCTCCATCCCAATTCCCTCGTCAGTCAATAATTAGCATTTACATAATTTTTGTGGACTATATGTACTCACTGACCGTCTTTCTGTTTTTATTTTGACAATTTTATTTTTATTATATTTGCCTTAAAGGGATAGTTTAAAATGTATATTATGTCATCATTTATTTACCCTTAATGACATTCAAACCTGTATGAATTTTGTTCTTCTGTGGAACATAAAATATGATATTTTGAGAAATTTGATAATTGATATGAATTATATTTAAAGTTTTTTTTTCATACAGTAAAAGGCAATGGTTATCAAAATTTATCACCAACATTGCAAAATTGCTAATGTAATAGCTATATGATTGTACATCTCTTTATATAAAGATAAATAAATAACAAATAAGTATATAAAAACTTTATCAGTATACATACAGGATACTCGCATAGGGTGATATACACTATATCGTAATTGTTTGTGTTTACATTATCACAAAAAGTAACTATACTTTTGCCTAGCTCTTTATAGTTGGATATATAGTATATCCAACTTTACCTCCACACATATACATTATATATATATATATATATATATATATATATATATATATACACACACACACACATATATATATATATATATATATATATATATATATATATATATATGTGTGTGTATATATATATATATATATATATATATATATATATGTGCATACAGTATACTCACGTAAAGCATTATATACTATATAGCAAATCTCAAATGCTTGATTGCTTGTGTCATTGCAAAATGTAAACTATATCGCACAGCTCTAATTTGCTAAATTCAACTATAAGGCATGAATATATTAAGATATTATAAATATTAGCATCATGATTTTCTGTCAAGCTGCTTTGTAACAATGTGTATTGTGACATGACTTGATCATTCGGTGTTCTACAGAAGAAAGTTTGGAATGGCATGAGGGTAATGTTGATAGAGACTAAATGATGATAGTATTTAAAATTGGGGGACATATCCCATTAAGACAAAATGTCAAGGATTATGTTTAACAATGTTATTTAACAATCATTTTACATTGTCTGTTTCCACCTTGTGGTTCTTCAATGAACCAAAAACCCCTGTGATATTGAAAGTCACATCCTTCTCCTGTCTGTCTGATGAGCGTTTGATAACAAACATTTATTTTCTGCCTGAAAACGCTTTCATTTTCTCATTTTCTCAACTCACAGTGTGTGTGTGAGTGTGTGTGTGTGTGTGTGGGGGGGGGGGGGGTAGTGTGAAGACCCATCTTGTACAGGGCCCCCCCTGACTCACCCAGACACCAAGTGTCTAGACCATATTCATGATCCATCTGTCTGACTGAACGCTACACTACGGCCATAGCCATTAGAATTGAAATAATTTTTCAGTCCCCCCCACCCCTGTCTGTTCATCTCTCGTTTTGCCTCCTCTGCGTCTCTTTCGCTTGCTGTCTCTTTCTCGACGTGAAAATCAGCAGTCCTCAGCCTCTGAAAATTCAATCACAGCGCACACAGGTGTTTCTAAAATAGCAGCCAGCCGCAGACGCTTTCATTAACATGCGGCCCAGACTGCTAAATATTTTAAGTGCAGCAGTTGGACTTGTTCCATCGGTAAAGCCCTTGTCCTGCAGACAGCAAAAAAAAAACAAAAAAAAAGCATGTTTAAAAAAAGCACACAAAACCAAGCGATCCCAACGTAGGGAGTGCTCATGAAGAGATTGATGCTGGGAAGGAGAAAGTGGGAGGAAATGGACAGCCAATAAAAGCTGAGCTGTAAAAAACAAAACAAAAAGTTTTTTACCTCTGTAAAAACAAACGCCAGAGCCATTTAAAATTTTCCTTGTCCATCTGAATTAATTTTATTTACAAATGACATGTAAATTTTGTAGCCATGCACATGGCCGGTTTGTTATCATTAACAAAAACTAAAACTCTTACTTTTTTTCTTGCAATTCAGACTTTGTAACTCGCAATTGCATCTTATAAAAGTCAGAATTGTGAGATATAAACTCACAATTCTGAGAAATAAAGTCAGAATTGTGCGATAAAAAGGTCGCAATTACCTTTATTATTTTATATTTTGTGGCAGAAACAAGCTTCCATAGAATACAGAGTGGATAGCATTGCTGAATAAAACCAACTAAACCCACTTATATACACCCAGTTCAAAAAAATTAACCTTGAGCACATTTGTTGAAGTTTTGAAGAGTTTACCGCCTGTCTGGCCTTGAGTGAGTGACATCATGCAAGCAAAAGAGAGTGTTTATGTATGCGAGTAAAACAGAGGACTAAAGCTCACACATTCATCAACAAATAGCGTCCATCCACATACAAACACAGATTCAGGTGTGAGGGGACATTCACACATAAGGGGAAGGTCATACAAACAACTATACAAACTGATTCGGTAAAAGCCTCTGTTAAACAAATACACAAACGCAGTCTGCTAGCAAAGGATAAAAAAATAAATAAAAAAAATAAACCTTCAACAACAACCAGACAGAGTCAAAATATAGAGATGCATTCAACTTCCAAGAAGAAAGAAGAAAACCGTTAACATGACAGTTGCTCAGTACCAAACACTATTCCAAAATGCAATATCTAATAAATTTGATGAAATCACTAATACTTCCTGATATTTTTATTTAGTAAGGATACATTTAATTGATCAAAAGTGTCAGTAAAGACTTTTACATGGTTATGATTTCAATTTCAAATAAATGCTGTTCTCTTTTTCTCCTTCTATTCATCAAAGAATACTGAAAATTCTGTTTCCAAAACAATATTAAGCAGCACAACTATTTTTAACATTGATAATTATAAGAAGTGTTCCTTGAGCAGAAAATCAGCATTACAATAATTTCTGAAGGATCTTGTGACACTGAAGACTGCCGTAATGATGCTGAAAATTCAGCTTTGCCATAATAGAAATAGATAATATTTCAAAATATATTAAAATAGAAAACACTAATTTTTAATTTTAATAATATTTCACAATATTACAGTTTTTACTGTATTTTTTATCAAATTAATACAGTCTTAATGGCATTAGAGACATTGATAACACTAAGATGACAGTTACACATGTACTTACTATAGTAATAACAGTAAATTATGCATAATTACAAGTAACCAACACATTTGGGTTTTAAGTTGCCCGTTAAAAAATCCTATATATGCAACGCAAATCATGATGTTTTACATGAATATTAAGTTTAATTGAATTACAGAAAAATATTGAGTAGTGCCTTAAATGACGGAATGTTGACATGTTCAGAGGTGAGAATATGTGTGTTCCAGCACATTTTTACCTCTGACTTTTAAACACTTGAATTGTGGTTGGGTAATTTTGGTTATTTAGAATGTTCTGTTCCTTTCACATAATATTGCAACGTAAATTTTCGAATGAGTTTTTTGTATTCGTCATTCGGTGGCTCTGAATTGTCAAAACACCTCTCAAAATGCTTGCTGAAAATGCGAAAAACAGAAAATCGAACCCGATCCAAACTATTTTATGACGGACGGAAGTTTCGGAGGCAGTGTGTAAACGTGATTGACACAACTTGAGGTCGTATTTATTTTTTAATGTTCAAAAGTTTTGTACAAGAATTTCGGACAAGGATCTTAACTGTGGTAAATTAAATGTACCACACACCTCTCTTGGCATATTGTTGTACTAAATATCAATAAAGCAAGATGGACCAGCAAAAACAACAGTAGAGAACACACAGCAAAGAGATCAGGGTGACAGTACAAACCTATCTACATCTTTCAGTAGCATAACAGCAGTTCAGCTGTTTTCATAATAGTTCAGCTTTTCCAGTAACAAGCTATTTTTTTCCAGTAACAAGCTATTTTTTTCCAGTAACAAGCTATTTTTTTCCAAAAAGTAGTGTTATATTGCTGTTTTTATGTCACATTAGATTACACACTCAGCTTTGCAACCAATTGTGACAGTAATCAAACACTCTGGTAGTTTGTCACTCTCCAAAAGCATTGAGAAGTCTGATTCAGTTGCTTAGTTTGGACTATCATAATAGACTGGTTCAAAGAAAGAAAAATTTATTCAACAAATCTTTTTTGTAGTGAAATAAATATTTAAATACTGCTGTTTAGTACTATGTTGTCAACTCAGGTGTACAAATTAGGGTAATGTTTATTTGTTTAGTGTAAATATGTGTATTAACACATTGATTAAAAAGATGCTTTGTTAATAATGAGGAAGACGTTTTAAGCTATGAAACTTGCAGGATGTTTTAATCAAAAGATTAAGGCAAATTTGATTTCTCATGTTATGACCCCTTTAATTAACAGACACTAACTCGCTTCAATGTAACTACTTTTGGATAGTTTACTACCGTCTTTTCTAAAATGACAGTTAGCCGAGCTTTAATTCTGAAAAGCTTTCTACTGTAGCTTCCCCAACACTGATGCAATATCACCTGTCAGAGATGCAGATGTGGTGTTGAGACAGAAGTGGGCGAATGGACTTACACTGGATGGTGTCTGGGGGTGGAGGTACAGCATCAGGACAATGTTCCTCATCACTGTTGTCTCCACATTCATTCAGATGATTACAAATCAGCGAGAGAAGTTTCAGACATCTGCCATTGGTGCAGTGGAACTTGCACTCTGCAGTAAGACAAAGAGAAAAATGTGCCTTCAAGGGTGGATGGTTAGGATTGTTATAACACAATGCGGCACTATTATACAACTGAAGGCATCACAAACCAGACAGACTGAATAATTAAGTATATGCAGGTTGATGCAATGCACCACATGGAGGAAAATAACAATTATAATTTGGCTTTGGGTGGAGTGCTAAGATAAAAGAGATATTTCAAAACTTTAAAGCGCATGTGAAAAATTTCTTCCCGGTTGCTCTTTGACTAGTCTAAACCTCAGACGGTACGCCCATAGACCATTCACGGGTTTTCTGATGGATACTGCACACAAAAATGGTATGAGTTGGCTAAAACAGTTAGCTCCAATCTGACTAATTGTTGCATTGTTTCTAAACAATTTATGGTATTCAGAGTGCACAGGTTTTTATGCTGATCTAACTGCTAAGCCATGGTTTCAATAAGTGACAACACATTTGACTGATAATTAAGTCTTGATAACAAATAATTATGAAATATTATTGAATATATTAATTATTTTATATATTCTAGTGTCAGCACAATAGCACAAAATAAAATATACATTCAAATAAATGTTGTAAGTTATGTGATTGTTAAGTCGGTAGCAATGGAAATATTTTAAAACATATTAAAAATGTTTACATAAACCTAATTACATGCTTTATGTGAGTAACTGAGTTATTTTACTACTATTTATATACCAATATTGTATTTATTAAGATTTTTAATTAGCTTTTCATTTAAAAAGTAAGCTAGTTTAATAATAAGGTAATACAAACATTTCTTTTAAAAACTTAAGATAAATACTTAACTTAAAAACAAAAAACATTTGAGCAGCAAATGACAACTTCACACTCGTTTGAAAGTGACCTATAACATCCTATGACATGAAATTAATCTGAATTTAAAATATCTCATGGATGTAGCTATTGTGCTATTTGACGTAGTTCTTTTACATTTACTCACTTTAAATGCATATTTCCCGCTGTGCACTGTTGAGTCCAAAGTATATTTTTTACACGTACGTGAGGGTCAGCGTACAGTGCGCGACGCAAATTTCATCATTAGAAGAGTATGCGCATACTATATGCGCACCGCCGGATTTTTACGTGCAGGTCACACATGCGCATTACTTTTGTTGTTTTTTTGCAGTAATTAGTTTATCCACAAGGTTCGAACCGTGCCCTGGGGGTTTCGATTCACAAGGTAGTTAAAGAAAAACTACATAAACAGAACAGACTGGAACGCATGCAAGCTACAACGGCAATGGAGGCCTAGATGAGAGATTGTGCGAAGTTAGAAAGTGCCCTCATTTGTACAACTCTAGCATGAAAGAATACAAAGATATTTACATGGGTTGTAACTCGTGGCGACAGATTGTACACGTACAAGTCAAATAAAGTATTCTTTGCAAAGCTGTGTGTTTGACTGTGCGTAAAAAAATGAAGTATACTTTCTGCTTTGTCCTAAAGCCACCGGGGTGGCTGTGGCACCAGGGCTTGGGCCCATCAGCGCTGCATGCAGCTATATTTTTAGTTTAAATTTTGAGATATTTTGATGCTTTTTTAATATGTTTTGTTAGGTTTTTTTAAACAATTGTATTTTGTTTTATTTAATTTTGTTTTTAACTTAAAATTATTTTATTTCAGTAGTTGCCAAGAACATTTCACATTTTCACATTTATATCAGCAATATTATTAATAGTTTTAGTTAACAATAAAACTGGAACAGGCCCAAATTGAAGTAATTTTTACTGTAAATCATGGTACTTTTATGGTAATGTTTTTTATTTTAAAAAGTATTTTCTATTTTTAGAGCTCAAAAGTGTGCAGAAATGACTTATGTCATTATATAGAAAAGAGCAGCTTGGACATTCTGCAAAAAAAAAATGTAATAATTGTTTAGAACAAGAGTTTGGAACAATATGAGGGTTAGTGAATGATGACAATTTACATTTTTGGTTAAATGTTCCTTTAAGGATAAGATCAACACCACTGAAAAGATAACATGTACGATAAAATATTGATAAAAATGTTCTTTCATTGTAAAGGTCATCATAATTTCTCCCACCAATCACAAAAAAGAGCCTTTGTTAATCTTTTGTACAGGTGCATTTAAAAGATCCCAAGGTAGAGAACATACGAGGCAGTTGTTTAGCAAGCTGCTCGGAATAAAAGAGGTCAGGGATGCTGTGATAGAGTTTTACATGTCTCTAATCTACCCAGACTCATGATGCGTGACCTGACGCCGCACCGGATGACATAACATCTACCATAAAACATTAACTTCAGAGCCATTATAGCGACAAGATTTCTGCAAGCTTGTATCAGGCTGTTCGCTGGCCGCTGTCTCATCTGTGGCGTTAATCGCAGATTTGATCACCAGCAAGGGAAATGAGACACCATGTTTAAGACGCCAGTCTCTACACAACGCCCAAACAAACTCGAACACATTTGAATGTCTGGTTGAGGACAGACAACCATCTATTTGTCCTGAGCAGACAGCCAGGCGAGTCACTCAATTTCAGGATGATCTAGAAATGAAGACCAAAGTCTGAGCCATGCAGACATTGCTGCTATTATCTCTGCATTGCATAATAAACTAGATTTTTACAATTTCTGAACAAAATGTGAGAGGTGCTTGTGTGTGCACAAAACTCGCTGTTATAATGCTAGGGTGTTTAGGTTTGTGGCTTTCAAATCACTTTGCAGTCACTTAGTAGAACAAACAGATCACAACATTTCTTTATGCTCTCTATATATTTTAATTGTGTACAGATGTCTTCATTTTTTTTTGTACAAACGTTAATGAAGACACCCTCGCAATTTTTTTTCTCACCAGTCCAATATCAGATTTATCAGATTTATCACCAAAAAGTAAAATAAAAACAACTTGTGGTTGATTGCTTTACATTATGGGCAGATGCTAAAAACATTGCAGGCTAAAAACATCGTTAAATTTACTTGTATAGCGCTTTTCACAGTATTCATTGTTTCCAAGCAGCTTTACAAAAATATCTAAAGACATTCAATCCTTGTAGTTGCATTTAGCAGATTAGAGCTGGGCGATAATATTGTTTACATTTTGTGATACATACGGTATTAATAAAGTTGGACAAACTTGTATGTCAACCTTTATGAAAAGAGCTGGGCATTTATGGTTACATTTTGCAATAAAAAAGGCAGTTGTGTTGTGCTATATAGTGTACATCAATTTGTGGAAGTGTATGCGGAAAAATGTATAATTTTATATCCAACTTTATATAAAGAGCTGTGCGATAATCCAGTTTATATTTTTTGACGATATAACAATCGAGCAGTTGAGATTTGTTATAGAGTACCGCTTAATTGAGTAGGCTATATTGTATATATCCAGGTAAGATTGGAAGCATTTATTTAAAATGCTGAGCTATTTTCCCAAGATAAATTTAAGTCTAATCACTAAAACTAAATTATTAAAGCTTTAGTCTAATCTTTTAGAAAACAGAATTATCTTTACTCAAAAAAATGTATTATTTGAGGTATCAATCATGTCTATCAAAAACAGTGAAGGGAGGGTAACACACCAAAGATTAATACTTCAGTTTGTCTACTTCACTAACCCATAAGCAACAGTAATAGTGATTTTTGCTTTGAGGTGTGGTCATATTACTGAAATTGTGGCGAAATTTCATGAGCAAAAATGGATCATTATCGATTGTCAATAGTGTAGTGATGTATGTAACACAGCTTACACAGATCTCAATTTCAAACAAAATTTCTGTTGGTCAGTGTGGCAACTTGCATGACCAACTTGAACCTAATGGGTCACCTTCACTCTAAACTCCTGATTGCGCAGATTCCAACTGAATTGAATTTCAAATACAAAATTTTGCAGATCAAGAGTAAATGTAACCGTGCCTTTAGACTGTCATTTGGTACATTGCCAGTGTGTCTGATGCAGCACTGTTTTTGTCCTGCAGTTGAGCAGGACACTTTCTCTCGCTCGCTTTCCCGTCTGCTCAGCCAAACTGATGCTCTCTGACTGTTCTCCGTGTCATCGTCTGCCCATCGCACAATTGCCTGCCATTCTCATGACTCATCCGACCCTGATAAGACCTCAAACCACCCTGCGTGTCTGGGTTCTCTTCCCTGGCCCGGCTGTTGATGTCACCTGCCCTCCACTCCCCTGAAGCAGTCAGACAAGGCCATCTGTGTGTGGCGGTGGAGATCATGGGATGGATGGGTGTGAGAGAAGCCTCAGTGCCTAAATTTACCCTGCACCTGGGATTTGGAGTCCGCCAGCAAGTTCAGGCCAAGTGTGTCAGCTGTTCATGTCTGCGGTTTGTTGTCTTTTTTGTCTTAATTTTCCATTTGACATCATGAAATAGCATTCGCAACCCACTTTATTTCCACAATGTAGCCATGAACTGAAACAGGATATTCGAGAGAGAAAAAAAAACAATGAAATAGTGGAACTTGATTGGATCATGAAAAGTGGGCATTCCAGTTCGACACGGGCTACTCCCATCTTGGAGCACAGCCAACACTTACTTTTTAAGACGTTTGATGGCAAGTACCAAAATGGTAATACTTATTTTCCAAATGATTAATGCAATTTACTGACATTAAAATTACTTTGTCAACTATTGTCAATACATCAAAAAGGCTGCAATGCCTACAACATTAGCCATGCACAACTTCTGTTTCAATCAGACTGAATTCATTGCAATTGATGAATCCGAACATAGTGTTTACATGAACGCGAAACATGTGATCAGGTTGATGTGCGCGTTTACAGTATGTCACAAGCTTCAAATCGAAATAGATTTTTTGACATATGCACACTGCACGAATATATAGTTTCCTGCTGTTTGCGCATAACTACTCTCCTACATTGGTTCTTTGTTTTAAACAGCAGACTTAATATTGATCCATTTGTGTTCATTATTTGGAGGCATTGAACATATGAACCGTTGTACCATGCTGTTTATTTTTATCATGCAGTAAAAATGTCACCTGTGGATGAGAATCCGAAACATGGACTGGTAGGGCATTGTCCTGCTCCACTTCACAGACGCTGAGTGAAAGGAGAATTTTAGAATGACGGGACACTCATTCATATGACATTTTATTGAACCGGAAGAACAGCTTGTTCCGAGCTGCATACGTCATTATGCTATTTCAACGTCATTGCACATGCGTGGTCCTTTCAGTCAATCCGATCAAGTGTTTACATGTTCTCTCGATCGGATTAGAAAAGGAATAAACCACCCCTTTCAATCCGATCGAAATTTCATTCGGATCGAGCTCAATCGGATCGATTAAGGTGTTTACATGTAGGCTTTTCAGTCCGATTGAGCCGTCAATCCGATTACTCACGGATTATTTGGTTGCATGTAAACGTAGCCAGTGTCTAAACAGCTGGTGAATGTTAACACATTCACCAATAGCCTAAACAGCCTGTTGAAAGTTAACATGAAATTGAAATTCATCCTTTCTAGTTTCTAAATGGATCTTATTGATCTCATTGTGAATGATTCATCCATCCATTTTTTGAGCTTGTAATTTTTTTTATCAAAAACTCAGTACTGGTCACTCGACAATGCTCTTATTAAAATATTTGACCCATTTTATAGTCTACCAATAATGAAAGACGGAGGGACAATGGTAGGGAGCCTTTGAGCTCCATTATGATGATAGACTGGGCTTATGATCACAGCTATATAGGGATTTTCAAGTTGAAATTGTGCATAACGCACAACAGTGACTGCAAAATATGTATTTTAGGTATGGGAGTGACATATTTTGAGTTTTGATATTTGGGATAGGGTCATTGGGCTAATTTTGGGCTATTTTTGATTGGCTATTGGACTACTTCGGTTTTGCAGACCTGGCAAACCTGGTCCCACCCCCAAATCACATCATTGGTTGAGAAAGTTTCTATGTACAGCTATGTAGGATCCTCAAACAAACAGAGCAGTGTTTGAGCCACAGAGCCTCTGTATTTACAAATCCACCTACAAACGGCTTTACTGATGATTGTCTCTGCGTGTTAAACTGTATAGGAGAAAGTCAAAGGAATTACACAGACTACCTTTAAAAAGATGAAAAAAAAATCATAATTAGCCAGAATCAGATATTATGTATTTTGATACTTTGCCGTCTAGTTTTGGATAACATGTCTTGCTGCATTACACAAGTCTTGAAGCCTACTTCTCCGCTGAATTTCTCCTCCAAGGCTGCGAAATGAGTTTTGTTCTTAATACCTTTAATCTTATTTGGACCTTGTCTCCTACACATCACGCTATATCTTTTGTCACTTTCAACACTCCCTTCCCTGTCTTTCTCCCTCAGTCTGTGTCTGTCGCCGCCTCCAGGTCTTGGCTCCTTTATTAAGAAAAGAAAATAAGAGCGAGGAAGCCTGCAAAAATTTTCTGCGCCAAATTCCCCAGCACATTGAGGGGGAGCAGTGTGTGTCGTGGTGAGAAGAGAATGACCTCCGCCGGCTGAGCTTGGATAATTAAGTGTGCGTGCATAGCAGAACCGAGTCAAAAAGTGCGAGACGGAGCAGCCGTCGCAATATGTTCTCACTTTATTAACATTTCTGAGTAAAATGTAAAACAGACAAGGGCTAGACACTGTACTACATATAGCTGGTGTGATGGTCTTTTTTTAAAGTTGAAAACTATTAAAGGACAAGTTCGGTATTTTACACTTAAAGCCCTGTTTTAAGATCGTTTCTGATGAAATAGAACGGTTAAGATTGAAATTTGGACAAATGCTGCTGTCCCGAGAATTTTAGGTTTCTGTGTTAGCACCCCCCACCTCCACAATGGTTTCATAGGGGCACTGGAACAATCATTCATAAAACGCATTAAACTTCAGTTTACAAAGACGTGAAACTCACCGGGTGGTCTGGGGTGTTCACTGATATGCTCACACAAAAATCACTGCAAAAGATGCTTTCCAACAGGTGTTTTACCATTCGTTGTAAAACTGTGGACCTATTTTTCCAAACGTCTCACAATCGGACATTCTTCCGTTGAGAGCTTGAATAATAGACACTCCAGCCCAGTTGTTGGCGATAATGCACCTTTGCCAATGTTTGGATAGCGTAGCCTACGATACCACGACTGCATAAGACTACAGAAAGAATACAAACAACCCCATTTCCGTTTCCGGCGGCGGAGTAATAACGTGCCTCACAGAACATCCAATACAAGTCAATGGAGTTGGACAAAAACTACGATAAAACCTGTTGGAAAGCATCTTTTGCAGCGATTTTTGTGTGAGCATATCAGTGAACACCCCAGACCACTCGGTGAGTTTCACGTCTTTGTAAACTAAAGTTCAATGCGTTTTATGAATGATTCTTCCAGTGCCCTTATGAAACCATTGTGGAGGTGGGGGGTGCTAATACAGAAACCTAAAATTCTCGGGACAGCAGCATTTGTCCAAATTTCAATATTAACCGTTCTATTTCATCAGAAACGATCTTAAAACAGGGCTTTAAGTGTAAAATACCGAACTTGTCCTTTAAGCTAATTTTGTCAGACTCTTTTTAGATTTAAAGTGCCTGTAATTAGATGGGAGCGTTTAAACAGGTCAGTCCATCGCAATGGCCCAAAACCTAAAAAAACAAGCCCAGCCAACCAGAGTTTGACCTTGCAAGTATCAATTGTTTTTGTGGTCCCACAATTATTAGGTGTCTTTAACTACTATGTAACATTTAAATTAATAATTTTATGCAATAGACTTATTGTGTACGCTTATGTTTATACAATGTACTTATATATTTTTTTAAATACCTGCATGTAATCACAACTGTAATTAATCTCTGTAATTACATCTGTAATTACTCTGTTGACCCTTCCCTTACCCCTTAACCCACCTGTAAACCTACCCAAATCTGTCCCTAACCCATATCCCACCTCAATAGCAGCAAAAATGTTTTGCAATACAACATCAACACAATAACTACATTGTACTATTTTTTTTTTATTTAAGTACATAGTAGTTAAGGACACCTAAGATAAAGTGTGACCAATCTCCCCACCCTGTTTGTTTAGTATCGCCGTATTCCCCGCCATTTAGCCCACGGAAAACTCCCCCAGCCTATTTGAATCTCCCTACGCAAACCTGTGTGCTCACAGAATGACGGGAATCGATTTGGAAGCTGTCCACACTCAAAACGCCTCTGCCATGAAACACCAACACAATTCCTTCTCCATGAAGAATGTGTGTGTGTGTGTGTGTGTGTGTGTGTGTGTGTGTGTGTGTGTGTGTGTGTGTGTGTGTGTGTGTGTGTGTGTGTGTGTGTGTGGGAGAGCAAGCACAGGCATCATTAGTTTCAGTCGCTGTTGCTAGGCAAAATCATGAGCAAATTAAATCAAATCATATTGACACAAAAACAGTGGCAGCATATATTTCTTTGATCGGGATCAAATGAACTTTAACAGATATTAAATGAAAAGTGACTTGACTGAACAATGCCAGAGGCTTATATCTAACAAATTACATGATACCTGGATTGTGGTAGGTAGCATTTGTATAAACAGATTTACTAAGCTTCAATGCTTGTCTCGTTACTAAGCTTGTCTACGTCAAATATTTTAAAGCAATAAAATATTGTAATTTCTGTATTTTAGTTAAACTTAAGTTAAAGAATAGTTCAGAAAAAATGAATTCTGACATTTACTCACCCTTATGTCCTTCAAACCTAAATTTCCTTTATGCATGGAACACAAGAGAAGGTATTTGGAAGAATGTTCAAGCTGCTCTTTTCCATGCAACAAAAGTTCCCAAAAATTAATCTTTTTTTTTTTTTCAGTTTATTAAAATATGGCAAACTGAAGCTTTTCTATAGGTGATGTGGGTTAATGCCATGTTTGAATTGGGCGTAAAAATGAATACAGCACACAAGTAATGTGAACTACTTTTCAAGAGCAGGTCTGACATTTTGCAGAATTTCTTTCTGAGCTCCACAGAAGACATACAGGTTTAGAACAACATGAAGGTGAGAAAATTATATTTAATTAAATATATTTATGTTTATGTCAATATGTTTATATCTGAATATGTTTATTCTGACTACACCTATCTATGTCTTTATACTTTTTAATAATGTGTCGTGTTATATTTATGTGTATACTGGAAGCTTCAATACCAAGATAAATTTCTTATGTGTGCAAGAACACTTAAGCTTTTTCTGATTCTGATTTTAGTGCTAACTTTGTTTGTGTTAAATTTTAAACCAACTTTGTAATGTTTGCTTGGTTTTGCTAGTTTAAACGTTTCATTCTGTTGTGACTTCTTTGACTGACAGGTTGCTTAAGACCGTGGGCCGGCGCTCTTCCCCCTCAGCTGGAGAGCCCATCACATGCTTTTGAACAGAATGTTCTGGTTTTTCATTTCTCTCCATGATGAATAAAGAGCAGAACAGTGTGACCCCGGCTCAGCTTGGGGGCCATCCAGTTGTTAAAACAATATCCTCTACCTCAGGTCTCTCAGGAATTTTTGGATGTATGGGTCCAAATTCCACTCCAAGTTCAAATTCCACATCAGATATTAAAAACTGGATCCTGGAGTATTTTTCAGTGTCAGCACTTGGCTGGCCCCGGACAAAGACAGAAGTTTCATTTTCTGAAAACATTCTCTTTTTTGATTTTTGTGAAACATAACCTCCTAACATGATAGTGACTCCTTGCAGCTGAAAAAGATGCGATGTGCAATTTCGGAGAGGCAAGCAATAGCATAAGATCCTACCCTCCCTTTAGAGTGCTCTCTAAAGTCACGCCTCCTCCAAAACAAATGAACACGCACAGCAGAAGTCAGCAAAGCATTACAAAAGATGCCGTTAAATTACCTAATGTCTCAAAGCACATAACATTACACAAAATAATGAGCGTAAACAACTTACAGAGCTCTTACTTGTACCACCTGACTGCTGCAGATTTATTTTGGCATTGATAGAGTTGACACAGAAATGCAAAAAGCTGTGTATGAGGACGTGAACAGCTCCGAGTAGAACGTAATTACGGTTACGTAACATAAGCTTGTCTTTTGGTTCAGGAGGAACTGTAAAAGTGTCACGGTGTGGGTTTTGTGTCTGGTTCCTTGTTCTTGTCGGTCATGTGATTCCCTGTTTGCCATGTGTCTTGTTAATTGTCTGATCATTGTTCCCATGCGTTTCTGATTAGCCACGCCCCCTTGTTATCTTGTTTAGCTTGTTTGCCTGTCTATTTATACCTCTGTGTTTCAGTTGTGGTTTGTCGGTCGTTGTTGTTGCTTCAGTGTTCCTGTCCTGAGTTCCGTGTTCCGTTGTTTCACCTGTTATTTTATTAAATGAACTGCATTTGGATTCTCTCTCTGCTTCCTTGCTGCATCATCACAGAACGACCGACCAACTATGAATCCAGCAGCATTTAAGGGGAATCTCCAGCCAAGTAGGCGACGCCTGATCCTTATTCCCAAGATGGCCGCCGCCAAACCGGTGTCTCCGGACAAGATGGCCACTGCCGAGCCAGTGTCTATGGACAAGATGGCCGCCGCCGAGACCGACCTGCCGGAGCTTATTCCTGCCGAGCCTTCGCTTCACGTCAGCCACGTCCAGCCTTCGCTTCCCGTCAGCCACGTCCAGCCAGAGCTTCACGTCAGCCACGTCCAGCCAGAGCTTCACGTCAGCCACGTCCAGCCAGAGCTTCACGTGAGCCACGTCCAGCCAGAGCTTCACGTCAGCCACGTCCAGCCAGAGCTTCACGTCAGCCACGTCCAGCCAGAGCTTCACGTCAGCCACGTCCAGCCAGAGCTTCACGTCAGCCACGTCCAGCCAGAACTTCACGTCAGCCACGTCCAGCCAGAGCTTCACGTCAGCCACGTCCAGCCAGAGCTTCACGTCAGCCACGTCCAGCCAGAGCTTCACGTCAGCCACGTCCAGCCAGAGCTTCACTTCAGCCACGACATGCCTGAGCTTCACGTCAGTCCAACCGAACCTGAGACTGTCCAAGTCACGTCTGCCGATCCAGAGACTGTCCAAGTCACGTCTGCCGATCCAGAGACTGTCCAAGTCACGTCTGCCGATCCAGAGACTGTCCAAGTCACGTCTGCCGATCCAGAGACTGTCCCAAGTCACGTCTGCCGATCCAGAGACTGTCCAAGTCACTTTGCCGATCCAGAGACTGTCCACGTCACTTCTGCCCAGTCAGAGACTGTCCACGTCACTTCTGCTGATCCAGAGACGGTTCAGGTCACGTCTGCCATGTCAGAGACTGGTCACGTCACTTCCTCCGAGCCAGTGTCTACGGACAAGATGGCCGAACCAGAGACTGTTTACATCACTTCTGCTGATCCAGAAACTGTTCACGTCACTTCCTCCGAGCCAGTGTCTACGGACAAAATGGCCGAACCAGAGACTGTTCACATCACTTCTGCTGATCCAGAGACTGTTCACGTCACTTCCTCCGAGCCAGTGTCTACGGACAAGATGGCCGAGCCCGAGTCTGTTCCTGTTCCCGAGCCCGAGTCTGTTCCTGTTCCCGAGCCAGAGTCTGTTCCTGTTCCCGAGCCCGAGTCTGTTCCTGTTCCAGAGCCCGAGGCTGTTCCTGTTCCCGAGCCCGAGTCTGTTCCTGTTCCCGAGCCCGAGTCTGTTCCTGTGCCGGAGCCCGAGTCTGTTCCTGTGCCGGAGCCAGTGTTTGTTTCTGTGTTTGTGTCTGTTCTTGTGACTGTTACAGTTCTTGTAGCTGTTCCTGAGCCGGTGTCTGCTGTTCCTGAGCCGGTGACTGCTGTTCATGAGCCGGTGTCTGCTCCGCCCTGGCCGGCCGAGGGGTCTTCACCGCCCTGGCCGCCCGAAGGGTCTTCACCGCCCTGGCCGCCCGAGGGGTCTTCACCACCCTGGCCGCCCGAGGGGTCTTCACCGCCCTGGCCGCCCGAGGGGTCTTCACCGCCGTGGCCGCCCGAGGGGTCTTCACCGCCGTGGCCGCCCGAGGGGTCTTCACCGCCTGGTCCACCCTCGCCGCCTGAACTGCCTTGCCCCCTGCACAGACTTGACCGTCCTTCCCTCCCCCAAGACCACCTCCGCTTCACCACCCTCCTGAACTATTCTGTTTTTTGTTTGTTTTTGTACTAAGGGGCGTCGGGAGCTGCCCATTGGGGAGGGGCTATGTCACGGTGTGGGTTTTGTGTCTTGTTCCTTGTTCTTGTCGGTCATGTGATTCCCTGTTTGCCATGTGTCTTGTTAATTGTCTGATCATTGTTCCCATGTGTTTCTGATTAGCCACGCGCCCTTGTTATCTTGTTTAGCTTGTTTGCCTGTCTATTTATACCTCTGTGTTTCAGTTGTGGTTTGTCCGTCGTTGTTGTTGCTTCAGTGTTCCTGTCCTGAGTTCCGTGTTCCGTTGTTTCACCTGTTATTTTATTAAATGAACTGCATTTGGATTCTCTCTCTGCTTCGTCCTTGCTGCATCATCACAAAAAGTTCTGTGGCTGCTGTTTGTTTGTGGTGCTCAGTGACTGTCTGTCTAAAACTCTGCATAGCCTCATAAAACGTGCAGATGACGTGTGATGTCTGCGAGAGCAGGGTGCGCAGAGGTATGGAAATACATACGTTGACAGGCAGGTAGGACATCATATCATTCGGACCGAATGCAATGATTGGATGAAAATATTTTGGTCCTCAGACTTCCACAGAAGACATACAGTATGTACATGTTTTAATATTTAGACCACTTATATAATTGATTGCAATCAGGGTGTGAATAGAGTTTCAACCAGTATAACAAAAAGTGTAAAAAAGTAATGTATTCTCAAACAATTAAAGGTGAACTAATACATTTTTTGACCCATGTTTTTAAAGTGGCTCACTTCTTTCCTGAACAGCCAGCAATCAGTATAGAATTATGTTTAGTATAATATAATTAATTTAATTTAATTAATATAATTAGTATTTAAGAATATTTTGTTGGTATTGCATGGAAATTCTTAATTTCAAGTGAGATTAGATGATTTTCAGTTTAAAACATGATTTGCGGAAGGTGTAACTCAATTGGACCTAATTTACACACATGAATGGGAGATTTCTTATTTATTATTGTTGTTGTAGATATAAAAACGGGAAGTTGAACTGGGAAGTCACTGACTGGTTATGTGATCATGGCAGCAACTACAAGGACTCACCTTATATAGAATAAAAGTGATAAATTATGTGGAGTTTTAATCAGATGCAATTGTACATCAATTTTAATATTTCATATATAATATTAATTTATTTATGTGTAAAACTTTAAGGAGAAACTTAATTTACTTAGTGCACCTATCAAGGGGTTAAGTACTACTTACCTGTGTTATTGTATGTGGCAGGGTAGTCAGCTGCCTGCATACTGCCCTTGCAGTAATGCTTTTATCTGCAGCTTTAACCAGTCCAGTAGAAAGAGTGTTGCTGTGTGACCTCCATTTGGATCCTCTGGTTCAGCTTATGCATGGCAGTTGTTCTTTAAAGTCCTCCTGGCCAGATAAAGTGCTGGATTTGCTAAATGACCAGTTACAAAACTCACTATGGTGAAAATGCTTGTTAAACAAGGGACCCTATCCTCCAAGCCATGGATATGCAGCCATGGCCAACTGTGCAAAGTTTCACTTTAAAGCTTGGAAGTGTTCAATGTGTCTGCTAAAACTGTCTTTCTTTCCACTTTTCAGGCTTGGCATGTGAGTGACACAGATGCCCATAGGCACCGTCCTATCCAATGTGTCATGGGTGTCATCCTTCCTCAGGAGTGCTGGAGTTTCTTCTTAGGAAAAACTGTAGAGAAAAAAGAAAGAGAAAACTGGTTAACATGATTATATTTGAACAAGTGATTCCTGTTCCCCTTGGCTGGTTCATTTCGGAAGAGAGCCATATGGAAGACTACACTGGAGAAACAACCTTCTTTATTTGTTCAGATGCAAAAACACAGCAGGGTGGCACTTTGAAGTCTGGAGATAAATATAACTGGGGGTGGCGTGCACACCTCTGAAAGTAAAATCATCTCCACTTCAAACACTACAGGGAGAGGAGAAACCCGCTCAACAAGAAAAGGCAAATGAAACATTGTTAGCAAAAAGTATAAATGTGAAGAAAAAAAATACAAAGCAAAGAATATGGATATGTGTAGGGCAGCTATGGAAACAGCAGTCTGGTTTTGACTGCTCTTATCTATCAAAGCACTATGTAACAGTCAAGTCATTAGGAACCAGAGATTCTATAGCCATCTATGATAGAGGTCTGCATGGGCGTTATATTGACCCTAAAGCCTAGGAATGTGCATATTTTCAAAATCGAATGCCTTAACGACTAGTTGACTAATCATTCTTAAGAAAGCTCTGTATAATTAGGCTGTTTTTAAGTTCACTCCACCCTGACTGGACATGGTTTTAAATGGGTGCTTATATATGGCACATTCTTACATTTAAAAACAGCTGGATGAAGCGCAGCAAAATGTAAGTGAAGTTGTGGAATATTGGAAGAATGTAAGAGGAAGATTTTAAAAGAGGAATTATTTTTAACCTGAACTCATATGGATGCACAAAAAACAGTACACAAAGCAATGCAATGGACAAATACATTAATCTGAATGCGTAGGGTTGTAACAATAATAAAAGTAATGTGAAAGGGCTTAAACCAGCCCGTAAACAAGCCACTGTGACCTGACCGACCAAGTCAGTGCTGTAAATTTTTAACACCGTATTCCAATAGTCCAACTTATAATGATTTTATCTTGAGACTTCTCCATTCAGTTGAATTCTGCTGCACTCAGTCCAAATGTTTTCAAACAGAATAACTATGTCAACACTCATTAAGAAACATGTCTGCTCGCTGTCTAGTCTGACTATGACACAGAGTCTGCAAAATTACACAAAGCTCAGGGTTCAGACAACCAGCTAGTCAATTTTGAAAATATTTAGGTTTTCACATAGCAAGACCTGATCAGGAGACAGACTTCTAATATGTGGATGCAGATTGGAACAGACAGTGTGTTTAACTCAAGGATGAGAATGTCTAATTTGAAATACAGTGGAGTTGATTTATAGCGATAAGGATGTGGAGGAAGTTAGGAAGGAGCATGAGTGAAGTTTTCTTTTTGTTCCCAGGACAGAGTTTGTTCATTGTTTGACTGACAGCTCCGATATCAACCAGCGCACACAAACCAAGACTCTCTCTCGCTCCTCTCCTCATTTTTGAGGACAGTTCCTCCTTGTGTCAGCATTCTATGCGACGAATATCTCTCTCTGGAGATCGGCCAGAGCGCCACGGCGTGCTGTGACGAACAGAAAATGGAAGATAGGGTCTCAGTGCAACAACTGCAGCAGATATAGAGTAATGTGAAGGACTGATCTGCATCATTTCTGTACTCTTTTCTGTACTGTTTTAAGTGTCCCTGATACTTTCTAAAACTTCTTAAACCTTTTGAGAAGCTGACACCATCCAGGAATCCTTGTACAGGAACCCCAGGTGAGTCTCTTTGCAGCACACAATTCATTCATATCAGTACATCTGACCATAGATCTGTTCTACAGGCCACATCTTGTTCCTTGAAACTAGGCCAAGAAAGCACATCTGAAGCTGAGGCTATCCAGGAGATATATAAATGCTTTCTGGTCATGACTGAATGATAAACAAAAGGTTCTATGAGACAGGAATCTTGAGGCTCAGCTTTGACATAATATACTGACTAATCCTTGCATTCGCCCATCAATGGCTACCCATACTTTTCCATTATGACACAGCCACATGGCAGCACTCTCCTTTGAGATGAGAAACGCCATAGGGCATGTTGCTCTTCTGACATTGATTAACGATCTAACAACTTCCCACCATGCCAGATAAAGGCAGTTTGGCTGAGGGGCAAATAAAAGCACACACACAAACACATGTACTGTACAGTGAAGGTTAAACGTTCACCCACACACTATTGTCGTTCCACGTACAGCCATGGTGTGGAGACCCAACGCAAATGTGTGAAAACATTTCAGTGCCATTTCAACTGATCATGTGGCATATAAAACTTGTACTTTGAGTAATAACTTATAGAATTCTTGACCTGGACAAGCAGAAACCCTTTTGGTTGTAGGGGATCAGGTTATTTGCGCCACTGGGATGATGTAGCCTAGTATTTAAAGAGCTTGGTTTGTAACAAAAACATTGTAGGTTAAAACTCCCGTTCATGATTCATGAGTTGAATCATGAACTACCACATTTGTGCAATCCCTTCCCAAGTTGCTACAGGTGTATTTTAAATCAACTGGGATAGAAGAATAATCTAAATGACAAAATAGTAAATTAGACATTAGCATTGCAGGTCAGATACTTTAATGTAATTCTTGCAGTTAATGAGAGCTGAAGAACAGACCCGAGCAGAGGCTTGACATAAGATAATTTATGGAGGTTAAACAGGTCAAGTTCCAGTTTTCTGGGGGGCTTTTAAAAGACGCAAGTAGGTCAGCAAGAAGTGAGTTGTATTAGCCTAGCCATGAAATAACTACTGCCTGAATGAGCAGCTTGATAAACCTTGAGCCAAGAAAAGGCAGAATTTCAGACCATATATCATTTCAAATGGCCAGTTTCCGTAAAGTGGTCAGCAAAGTCTATGGTGACTCCTACTGTTTTAGGGAACTGGTAGAGATGACTGTATGACCTTTAACTGAGATGTATTAAGGGAAGTTCTAGGTTCAGAAGAAGAGCAGATCAGGCTTGAAAATCGAGATTATTATCAAATTGAGTGAGTCTGCATCCAATTTGATATGTTAGAAAGGCATGATGAGATCCACTCAAAGATCATAGGTGGAGAGGCAGAGAGGAGGAAATGAGATGTGCTGAGATAAGCAAAATACTTTAAGAGAAGCAATGAATGCATTACAGTTTTGAGTGCAAATGGAGAAAAGTATGGGCCAAATACTGAACCCTGTGGTACCTCAATGCTGAGGAGACAAACAAAGGGAACCAATACCAACCAAAATCTATAAACATGAAATATGCAATCTGACATGTCTTGGAAGACAGCGTAAAAGATGGGCCAACTTTACACCAATGGCTGCCTGCTCCTGCACACTCTTTAACAACAAATTACAGAAGTTCTCCTAGACCAGAGGTCTTCAATCCTGGTCCTGGAGGGCCACTGTCCTGCAGAGTTTAGTTCCAACCTGCTTCAGCACACCTGCCTTTGTATATTCAAGCGATCCTGAAGAGCTTGATGAGCTGATTCAGATGTGTTTGATTTGGGTTGGAACTAAACTCTGCAGGACAGTGGCCCTCCAGGAGCAAGATTGAAGACCTCTGTCCTAGACCTTCACCAAAACCCCACGTCACTCTCATTGCAATTGTATGTTATTACATAGACACCTTATGAGCACTTCACTAGCAGCCTTCTGCACACACCTCAGTAGGTAGCTGATGAAGAAGATAAACTGAGAGCGGGGAGTCTAACTTTGTTTATCAAATTAAACTCTGGTTTCACTCTCTTCAGACTCAAGAAAGAACAGAGGAGTTCCCTCTATCCACTACTGAAAGGCTAGTGTGCTGTTGATAGGACCCTTTACTGTCAGTAGGTAGGAAGGAATTTGCCAGAATTTACAGAGAATTAGTTTCCTACAAATTATCTTTTAGTTTCAGTTTCACTATGTCCCCCCATGACCCAAGCCGATTGAGAATCCCTAACCCTAATTCCCGACCCTAATCTTAATCTTAGATTTGCCTCTGGCCACACTTAGGACCTCCTAACTCACGGTCCCAACATTTTGTTTAACCAGTTGCCTTATGTAACCGTGCATACTTAACAGCCAGTGTGCGAAGTACACAATGACTTCCAGGAGAGTTTAAAAAAAACACACACATATATACATATACATATACATATAAAAGCTAAATTTCAGAATACAATCTATTGAGGTTTCACAAGTCTCAATCAAACCAAATTGCCTTTTGGGCAATCTTGAAGACTTTTTAAATAAAACACTTTTTGTGTTTGCTTGTCATATATACATAATCTAGAGAGTTAAGGAATAACAATCTGCAACTACAATGGGGGTGGGGGGGGGGCACCATCTCATGTCCCCAGGACTACCAAGAAGCCATTTTTAAAGAGGGGGATCCCTTATTTGGCACTAGGTGAATATTCACCTTCTGAATAAATTGTAACCTAACTTTTGAGGTCACAGAAACACACTCTTAAAACATTTCCTTGTGTAAAGTAATAAATGTTTAGAATTTTGTTTACACCACCTTTGTAGAGTTCAAGCATTAAGTAGGGTCTGTCAAACCACCCCAATTTGTGCTCAGATCAAGATCTTTTAAGTAACTGTTATTAGAATCAAAAAGAATACAGACCGCCAAGCACTCATGCTGTTCAGCCATTATTTGGCATAGTTCCTGCTTCTGGTGTAGGAGTGCCCACGTAATAACCCAGCAAGAATATTTGATGAATCTTTTATCTTACGTAAGGTCCCAAAACCCATCATCGTCTCTCTATCTGCTCTCCAATGAAGGATTTCCTTCTTAGTCTCTGTTGTTCTTTATTATAAGGAGCTGTGAATCAGCCCGGAAGTGCCAAGCTTAGATTTCGTCCTCTCAGGCATATTCTCTCAGGCATATTCTGCCACCTAAACAGTGCTCAAACACACACTGATACACATACACACACCTGCAGATAACCTGCAGTACCCCATTTATAGAACATCCACCTACTCTCAAACTATCTTTAAAAAAAAAAAAAAAAAAATGTACTACTTGTCTATTCCGTACTGGACAGACACTCATACACACCTGTTGTCCTCCGCAACCACTGATTCATTACAGTCCTGCCATGCACCCAAGTGTGACACAAGCCTTTTGCCTTCTCCATTAGATGAGTCACAGCTCAATTAAACCTCCCTAGGCAGACACACACACTTTTAGCAGACTGAGCGCTCAGGGGGGTGGCACTGGCTGTAGCAGCTCTTTCAGACTTTTAATTATGGCCATAAAGTCAGGCCCATTTTGAGCATTTTGCGGGACTGTTTTTTTAATCTCGCTCCCGCCCCCTCCTGCTGAATTTCTGACCATTACCACACGCTCCGGCAAAGTGTGTATCCACTCCCACCCACACCTGCAAACATTGTTACAGCTTGTAGAAATTGTGGAAAAAAAAAAATATTAGGGCTATGCTAAATGTTTAGAATAACAGAGATAAAATATTGTGATCAATTACACAGACAAGATAAAGTAATGTTAGCGCCACAAATGACACACACATTTGGCCAGCTTTTTATTAAAACAAAACCACAACTAGTGGAGCATAAAAACATATTTAAACGTATGCGTAACAACACACACCAAACCATAACAGTTAAATTATGTTAACCTAACAAGGCACAATATTTAACTGAATTACTTATAAAATAAATAAATATTAAATTAATATAAAACAAAATAAATAGAAAATAGGAAATAAAAACCTCACAGATAGCAGATGTTTATGTAGCCTAGCTAATTAACATAGCAAAAAGAAAATAAATAATACTAAAAACATTAAATGTACTTACGGATTGAAGCCTGCTATGGAGGAAGAGAATGTTACTGATCAAATGTGGTGAACTTCATGTGTTGACTGTTACGCGGCAAATTGCGGGACCTGCTCTGTATTTTTTGACCGCCCACTCCCACCCGCAGCAAAGGTAAAACTGCCCGCTCCCGCGAGATTTCCATTGGGATCCAAATCTCAATGCAGCCATCAACTTTGCAGCTTATCCCTAATGTGGCATGATGTGACAAAGCGACAAGCAGTAAATGTAAAACAGTTTCTATTCTAATCAGCCACGACTGCAACAAGCAACTTTATCGGTTGCTCAAGGCCCCAGTATACTTACAGCATAGTTTGTTTGTTTTTTGTTTTTTTTTTGGGGGGGGGGGGGGTTTGGTTCATCGCTTAAGGGTAAAACAACGTTTGAAATACTTCAACAGCGGTACACTGTTAGCAAACATATTGCTGCTGAGAGTGCCGTTTAATTGAATATGTACATATATGCTGCACGCTTTTCTCTCAATAGCAAAGTAAACGCACAACAAAAATGACGGTGGTGAGAAAACAGCAGTTAAGAAAGCATCTGATCATACAGATGTGGATATGTTTGCATAAACTCTGCTATTTGGCATTCCAGTCAAGTCACATTTATTTAACATTTTATACAAAAGATTCCTTTTAAAACAAGCAGTTTACAGTATTAAACTTAAAAAAATAGTGCCAGTGTTGCTTTCAATAAGAAATACAACCTCAATTTCTACTATAAAGCAGCTCTCCAGTGTGTTTTTACTCGTGTCAGACCTCAACAAATTGAATAAAAGGGATGAACTGGAGAAAATTTCTACGTCAAAGGCGGCGGAGCCACAGAGCACACCTACCTATTACGTAATCACCATGGACCGACTAGTTTGAAGTCATTTATGACCAGAAAGTTTGTTTTGGTAAGCAGTTTTAAACTCCGAAAATGAACATATTTTTTGGCCGGATTCTCTACACCAGTCAGTTATTTAATTTCGCTTGAAGTATATCAGAGCCTATAGTTTCTAATTCTGTGGTGTCACACTGGGTAGCCCCACCACAATGAAATATAATTCATCCAAAAACACTCATTGTAGCAGCCCAGTACCATGTAAACAGTTTATTCCAAGTAAATAACCTGAGCCCTCTGACCCCAGGATATTACTTTGCCAGCCATTCAGAAAGCATCTTAAGATTATACCACAAGCTTGACATTTATATGGCCAATATACATTAGAGGATGTTCCATGGGAATGTATTGTGAAACATAAAACATGGAAAAGATTGACAGGTCTAGAACTGTTGTGTACTGTCTGTATTTGTGTCTCACATTTGGAATTTGTGCATTCTCATTATTGTCTGGGTGGGTGTGTGTGTGTGTGTGTGTGTGTGTGTGTGTGTGTGTGTGTGTGTGTGTGTGTGTGTGTGTGTGTGTGTGTACAGGGGTTCAGGGCTGAATGGTGCCAGTCTAAAAGTGTCTCTGTGGTGCCTGCCTCATCTGCCAGCCTCAAGATTGATTTATCAAGACATAGAGAACGAGGCAACACCCCCCTCACACCATCTTTCTGTCTCTCTTTAAAAAACACAAAGTCCCCAAAACAACCCCACCCCCATCACAATCACATTTCCCCCTCAGACAAGTGCTTTGCACCCAGAGCTAGACACCGTCTCACACACTCATGCAGGGTGTGGGCCGATGGGGTGGGGGGCGGCTGGCACAGAGGGGAATCATAACACTTGATGGTAGCAGAGCATGTCGGATGTAGACAGCATCATATTCTCTTTTATTTAATTTACGACAGAATAAAATATGGAAATAAAAAATGTGGGTGGATGTGTCTCCCCCTCCCTGCACAAAAACTTCTCCGTCTCTCGCCCGCATCATTATCCGTCTGCGTCGTTTTCAATCGGCTGGCGAGACTGAGAGCTCACGGGGAAAAGAAAAGCCAGCAGAACATTTTTAATCTCTACCCTGTTCCTGACAAGAAAATAAATAAAAAATATGGGAATGAAAAAGCAGAGGAGAGAAGAGTTGCAGTGTGGGTGGAGTTATGAAGGGGGCTTTTTTCTTTTACAAACAAAGTACTGTAGAGGTACTATAGTACAGTTATGATATAGGAAAGTAACGGCATGGTATTTTGATTTATACCATGGTACCAAATTATTACTGAACTGCATAGTTGGACATTTTCAGCATCAGAAAATATTTTGTCCGTTTGGCTAATTAACAGGAGTGCTCTTTGAGTCTTTTTCCAAAATCTAATGACAGCCTTGTCAACAACTAATAAACATTTTTAAATGTTTTTCATGAGTTTTGAGTAAATATTGCATAAAATAAGTGTTGATTTCATTTCATGTGTATTATATCAGATTATCTATATTAGCAGGTTCCAAAGTAAAGTGTCAAAAAAGTCAAATTTCTTACCCTCAGTGATGTAAGAAACAAGAACGATCCAAGGAGTACAAACAGTCTATCAAATAAAACATATACAGACTAACTAAACATCATTAAATTTGTTCGTTTTTTCTCCAGAACTTTTTTCCTTCCTGAACTATTCCTTTTATTAAAACACAAAAATGTACTGAGAAAGTCTTCACAATTTGTGACAGGCGAGAAACTTCTTTTGTATGATGCTACGAGTGTCTCAACAAACCAGCACAGTTCAACACAAAAATAAAAAATAATCGCAACATTGCTATTTTTCGCATGAAAATAGCAAAATAATCCCAAAGGACAACAATGTTTAAAAATTATATTATATTATATTATAAATAAAAATAATCTAAACCACTTTAAACTAACGTTTCATGTCAGATAAAAAATAAAAAATAAATTTGCTGTACATTTTTTTCACCCAGCATTGTCAAAACACTGATGTTGGACAAAAGGTCATTACAATTAAAAAACACTTTTATTAAAAACTACTAAATACTTCCAAAAAAACACCATGACATTACCATGATACAAGTTTAAAAAAAAAACAGAGAATTAGTAATACAGCATGATGGTACTCTTTTGGTACTTTTTTATTTAGTTACAGGTGTAATAGAAATGATTCAACCCCCATTGCAAATCAGGTTTATTGGCAAAATTTACAGACATTTCAACTGTTTGCAATGAACAAATAAAAAAATAGTATTTGAAATAGCTCAGTACAACACAATAAATGTTTCAAGTGGTTTCCTCAAATTCAACTGAAAATGCAACTTCAAAATTTGTCTCACAATTATTCAACCCCCTGAATAGGGCTGCGTTCCAATCCACTTGCAGACACGCACTTGCAAACTTCCCCAAGCACTTCCTCTCGGGGGAATACCTGCCGCCATTTTGAAGTGAGTTCCACTTCATGAAGTGGACAAGGGAAGTTTATATGGACAGACCCTCGCTCCCTCGATTTGGACCGAGTCTACTTCGTACATTTCAGGCAGCTCCATATACCACAATGCAACACGATTGTGATGTCAACGCATATTGCGTTTAGTTTACCCCAGCACAAACAACTCTATGATATATATATTTAAAAAAAAAAAAATATTTATTTATTTAATAATTTATTTAAACAACTCAAATACACCTATATACATATAGAATGCTGCATTAAACAATTTCATAAGGGAAAAAAATTAATAATAAAATCAACCCCATAGTGGATTCTAAGTGATCAAGGGCTTAGCACATTCCAATTCAGCCTTTTGCAAAGGTTCCGCCAGTAGTGGGCACTCATGCAACGTAAGGAATGACGTACATCCGAGTGGACAAGACAGAGGGAAGTTAGCGAGTGAAGGGCATGACAATTTTGGACTGGAACGCAGCCTCGAAGACACTAAATGTTCCTAGAGACACCGTTGGAAGCATAGTTTGCAAGTTCAAAGTTAAAGGAACAGTGTTTTACACTACCTGGAGGGGCAGAAAAAGAAAGCTATGAACGGCTACAACCAGATTTCTAAGAAGGCATGTTAAAAAAAAACCTTGAGTGACCGCAAAAGACCTGCAGCAAGACTTGGTGGAAACAGGCACTGAGGTTTCAGCTTGCATAGTAAGGCGCATACTAAACGCATGCCAGAACTCCAAGACATACACCACTTCTGAACAAAAAGCACAAGAAAAGTCTGCTCCAATTTGCTCAAAATCATATAAATAAGCTACAGAGGTTTTTTTATTCTGTTCTGTGAAGCGATGAAACAAAACTGGAACTTTTCAGCCCTATGGATCAGCGGTATGTCTGGAGTGAAGCATATACTGAAAAGAACACTCTGTCTACAATTAAGCATGGTGGGGCTCGGTGATGCTCTGGGGCTGCTTTGCATCCTCTGGCACTGGAAACCTGCAGTGTGTGGAAGGCAAGATGGATTTATTGATGTATCAGGAAATCCTAGGAAAAAAACATCATGCCAGTCAGTGAAGAAGCTGAAGCTTGGGTGTCATTGGACCTTCCAACAGGACAATGATCCAAAGCATACCTCAAATTTCACCAAGGCTTGGTTGCAGAAGAAGTCCTGAAAGATTCTACAGTGCCATCGCAGTCACCTGGCTTGAACCCCATAGAAAATGTCTAGTGGGATTTGAAGAAGGTGGTTGCAGAATGCAAACCCAAGAATATTACTGAACTGGAGGCCATTGCTAATGAAGAAAGGGCTACGATTCCTCAGAAACGCTGCCAGAAGCTGGTGTCTGGTTATATATCTCGTTTGCACCCGGTCATAACAGCAAATGAGTGTTCTACTAAGTACTAAAGATGCTTGCCGTGAAGGGGTTGAATAATTTTGAGACTGCCGAAGTCATTAAAAGTTGCATTTTCAGTTGAGTTTGGGAAACCACTTTTGTTGGTGTTTGTTGTGTTGAGCTATTTCAATTACGTTTGTTTGATTTGTTCATTGCAAACAGCTGAAAGTCTGTAAATTGCCAATAAACCAGATTTGCAATAGGGGTTTAAATCTTTCCCATATTGCAATAAAGAAAATAGACACAATGAGTTGAAAGGTTGCTTATTATGACTCCAGAGGACTTTAAGCTCAAGACGATGACAGTCATATCAGTATATAAGGAGATGAATCACATATCAGATAAATGCTAATGCAGCCGTTGGCTTGATCCCTCGTTTAAAGATTGTATCAGAATGTACTTGTTTCTAAAGGACAGGTTTAAAAAAAAAAAACCTCCTGGTACAGCCAGACAACACAATCTTATATATCTGCAGCAGAAACTTTCACAGATCATTGGTTGACGTTATTGGCTGGAAAAGTGCAGACCTGGGCTTCATTTCGTCCTTTCTAATTGACCTTCTATTTTTGCTGATGGGATTATTTTATTAGTTTCTGTCTTAAAGGAATAGTCCCTCCAAATATAACAATTCTGGTTACAAGCCATATTTATTTATCTATCGATCTATCTATCTGTCTATCTATATCTTGTTTTCTGTGGAACACGAGGAGAAGTTTTGTGGTTGTTGTTGTTTTTCTCCCCCTTTTTGGAGTTTAACAGCCCAAATATATCTTAATTGTATGGAAAATAAAAATGTTGTGTACCATTAAAAAAGGAACGTAATTCAGGTTTGGAATGACATGGAGGTGAGTAAATGATGACAGAATATTCATGTTCTGGTGAACTACGCCTTAAATCCATCTCAGAGATAAATACAAAACAATAGCAGGGGTGATATGTACTAAAATAATAGTCTAGACAGAAAATGACAGATTTGACAAATCTGTCATCAAAAGTGTTTGTCTGGTGCATGAAGACATGAGGTGTCTGTGACCATCCTATGCCCATCCATCCTCAGGTGTCAGCTGAGAGCCTTTTGGGGCAGCGAGAAGACAAAAGAGAGCCAGAGAGAGTGCATGGAAAGGGCACAAGCACATTATCGTCTCGTTTGGTACCGAGGGTGCCAGACTATAATGAATAAAGGAGGCGATATTAAAAAAAAAGAGAGAAAAAGAGGTGTGAGGATGCCAAGCACTTGGAGAGACACAAAGGTACACATTAAACCCTGATAAAGTCAAAGAATGCTGGGAATGGAATACTAGTATGTGCTTTCTTCATACTGCACTCTATATACTGTGTGCTGCCTACTATTTTAAAAAACAGTGTGTGAAACAGAATGCAATATGCAGCAATAAACGTTTCAAGAATTTAAAGTTTAATAGAAAATTTGTATGTCTTAACTCATGGCAGTTCTATCAAATAATGAATCAAAAAGAAAACAAATGTTGCTTTTGGTTCATTAGTCACACTGGAAATAGAAGGTTATCCGGTTTTCTATACTATGCACACAATACATGCTGCATACTCCAAAACTAGTTTGAGTAGTATGTTCAACTATGTTCAGAATACTAGCATATTGCTTACTGTATTATACTATACTCTGTTATTACTCTAATATTCAAAACTAGCATGTGAAATAGTACGCAGTGTACATTTTGAGAAATGTAGCAGCATACCCAGCTATTTAGTGCATACTGAATTTAAATAAAAAAAATAATAAAATGTGCATACTGTGCTCAATACATATAGCAAATGTAAGTATTTAAGGTCATATTAAAAATAAATACTTATTTTACAAATTTACAAGAAATGTGTAAAAAAAAAAAAAAGTCCAACGTTTAACAATCCAATTAATACATTACTCATTTTGACAAATGTATAATTCAGGCATTCTATGCATACTACAAACTGAAAATGTACATACTGCGCACACTAAACATACTGCACATATATAGTGTGTAATTATTGAAGGTCATAATAAAAATAAATAACCATTACTTAAAAAAAAAGATAATAATTTAATAAATGAATAAATAAATATTACTTCCAATTTATTCGTCAAACCGAAATTGAAGGTCATATTGTAAAAGTGCATTGTGGGATACAGTATTCCATGTGGTGTGCTTCGCTGAATACTCAACATTCTGATAAATATAGCATGTAATCCAGGTATTCTGTGCATACTGAAAAAAAATGTATACTACGCACAGTATACTTACTGCAAATATAATGTTCTGAATATACCAATGGTATACAGGATCTATGGGCATGTTACATGCATGCCAAGTCATGGCAATTCACAGCTGGTCATAATGTATTACACATAAATATTCACATATTTAAATGATCATACTTAATCTACATTTAAAGGTACAGTAATATCCTTTGGGAGTGTACAGTACACATGATCCAAATTGTCACCACAGTAGTACACGTGTGCTGTACACATGCCGCTCGGCTTTCGCAGGTCGCACTAAAGAAAAGAAAATAAAGAGACGGAAGAACAACAACAAAATACCAAAGACTGCAACAACAACAACAGACGCCAACATTGACAAGCGCTTGTGAGAGGGGGTTATGAGATAGCCGGAACTTTTCTTTAAAAGAGTACAAAGACATTTTATCGGTCATAACTTCTTGAGAAAGATAGCGAGGACTTTGAACAAAGATGATGTAAAAAACACGAAGTACACTTTGGGCTTTAGTACCAAAGCACTCCATAGGCAACTGGGGAAAAACACTCTGGCAGGTCCCTACGATGTGCGCGCGCTCATGGAGGTGTGGACAGCAAAAAGGCCCTGACATTAATGCCGGGGTTGGGGGGGGGGGGTGGTATGGGTCCAAACACTCTGTTGGTATATACTCTCTCTCAGCAATGCTGGAAGTGTCAGCTTCCACCCAATCAATGGTTCTTACGGTAGCACTAACAGCGTCTAGACGACAGGGTCATTGACTGCTCTTCAGAACTGTGTGTGTGTGTGTGTGTGTGTCTGTGTGTGCGTGTTTGTCTCAGTACAGAGGTCGCACGCAGGGCACACGCTCTCCAGCAGGACAGACAAGGCATTACATTGACCGTGCATGTGGGGGGAGATTGCTATCTCGTCTCCACATACCTCGACACACACACAATCTGTTGGCAGACTAAACATTTGACTTCAAAGGCCATGTGGTGAATTAAAGCATGTCTGTTCTGTCTGCACGTCTGATGTATGAGTACACTAGAAAAACTAAACTAAATTCTAAACGTGTGTCCTAAAAGGCCCAAGTTTAGGCACAAAGATGGGTGGGCCTGACATTACAAAGTCACATCTGACATTACTTTACAAAAGTTCACCAACACATTGGTTCAAGCATAGTAAGAGCAATTTCAGTTCCTAAAATAACTGTTGTACATACTTAACGTGCACTCTTGCGTTACTGTGATGTTACAAACCTCAGTGCTCAAGGGAGTAATAGAGTTAACTTCAGTTGACGGTAAACGTTGACTTCCATAGGGGGAAAAATACAATGGAATTCAATGGGTGCCGTCTGGTTACCAACATTCTTCACAATATCTTCTTTTGTGTTCAAAAGAAGAAATAAATTCATACAGGTTTGGAGCAACTTGAGGGTAAGTAATGACAGTTTTTTGGTGAATTTTTGGGTGAACTATCCCTTTAATACTTAATGGCTTTAATGCTAATAAGGGAAATAACTATAATCTCATGAAGCATATACAGTACATGTATATAAATACCTATATATTTTATATTTACACACACACACATACATACATACACACACAGGAGTAGGGTTTTTTTCACGATAGCGATATACAGTATATTATCAAGTAGACCTATAGATGACTTTCTAAAAATAATTCTCAATACCTATTTCAATACCACAGCAAAAACTACACTATTCTAACTAATGTTAAGACTAACTAATCTTCACTGTATTAATTAAAGTTACAAATTATTTAAAAAAAAAAAGTTTAAATAATTCAGGCTGATGACTTCTACAAAAGCATTTATCATCGATTAACAATTAACAACCTCATATAGCATCACAGTAGGTTTGTCCTAACGGTTTATAAGTAATCATTAAAAAAAATGTATAATATTGTTATATTCTATACAGGACAGCCTTAGAAATGTTTGACTTCCTGAGCAGTGTACTCACTAATGAACTAAGGAACAGACTGAGATACACCCTGGGTAGGCAGCCCACCAGATAGTGAAAGAGAGCTCTAGTGAGGACTATCAAAACAGGCTTATGACATGGATCATGACATCATAACATCCATCCATCCTTCAATGGACCTCTCTCATCACTTCATTTGTATAGGGGAAGAAAAGAAGGACAGCATGTGCTGTCCTACATCCCATCAGGACAGGCAAACGTCATACAATTTCTCTTAAAAGCACAGAATACAAAACAGATTGTTTTATTTATTTATTTTGTCAAAAAGCCCCATCTGCTTAAACGGTGCGTTTTGACATTTAAAACTCTGCCGTTCTTTTAGCTAAAGTGTTTTTAAGATTCGCCTGTTCTGTCTCTCCGTTCCTGAATGCATCTGATTGTATTCGCAATGTTCCGGAGCATGCAGCCTCTTTCTAAAGAAGCCCTGTGTTAACAGATGACGAGAGACACAAGTCACAGCTGTACGTGCAGTACAATCTAAAGAATGAGGGCTTGTACAGTGCTGTTCTGTTCCGTTCCGTTCCGTTCGCAGACACACACACAGAGATCTCAACTGAAACCATGCCAACTGCAGACAGAGTCTGCCACAGCACCAGCGAACATTTATAGCACAGTTTTCACACAGGAAAGGTGAGGTTTGTGTGTATGTGTGTGTGTGTATGTGCAAGAGAGAGACACGGGGAGCATTAATGTGTGTTAGCATTTACACATTGCTATTTAAAGATTTTGCAACAATTTTCACCCAAGCGCCTCTGTAAGAAGTCATTGAGCACATGGTTTAAAGGTCACCCCTCTCACTCAAATAAGGCAGAAGAAGAAAGTGTCTAATTTGCTGCAAACATAAGATCAGCGCAAGTCTGCCTAGGAGCCTTGTACGGTTCATACTAACTAATGCCACAACATTGGCTCAACATATAAGTCTGTCCTCTGAGAAGGCGCACCAGAGGGTTATGGCCTGGGTCATAGGCTTTGCCCCGGGAGGGGATTAAAAAAAACACTATGCAGGCCTGAAGCGTCTCCATCTGGACTTTCTATCAGAAATCATGTCCCACAGGCGCTAACTTGGGGCACGTCCATGCAATATGTTCCGCAAGAGCTAGCCAGATCTTAGCAGCACTTGCAGAAGACAGACAACGCTACGAAAAGACAAAGGCTTAATTTGTGGTATGAGACACAAAGATGGTCTGTACTGAGGGGTATAGCTAGAAATACTGAAAGCATGTAGAGCTATGCTGTGCTTCAAAATACAAGATTATTTTTTATGGGTGAATCATAAATTAAAATTTTGCCCCATTTACACTACCTTTTTTAAGTTTTTCTACAGTAAAAACAGTATTTTTGTGAAATATTATCACAATTTAAAAGTAAGTTTTCTTTTCTATTTGAATATATTTTAAAGTGCCTGTATAATGGTTTTTCGAATATTCCCTTTCATGCAGTGTACTATAGGCCTAGCTGTTTGTGAATGTAAACGTTCTGCAAAGATGTAAAGTCAAAAGTGCACGATAAATATTGTGCATATAAAATATTGATATAAAGTTATTGTCTCTCAAAAGAAAGAATCGACTCTGAACCGCCTAAACGAGTCGTCTGCAATTCGAAACTCACTGCGTTACGGTTTTAAGTTACTAGAAAATACATTTGCAAAGCGCACACCTATGTTGAACATTGTCCGCCAACGAACAACTCGACCCACCCTCAAACACGCAGTTTTACTGATGACTGCTTCTCAAATCTTGGAGTTCAACTCGGTTTTCACAAAATGCTTGCTCTTGAAAGATGGGTCAGTACCCAGTTTATTTGGACCAGCTTGCTCCTCAGAATCACAACCTGTAAGTATGAATAATTATTGATGTATATATTTTCTACCGGGTGTTCAAAATACATAGTTTTGTGTTTTACATTGTGTAAGTTTCTGGCTAACTCACATTATTACTGTCTTACTTGAAATACTTCTGCTAATCGGCTCTGGGCCACCATGACCTAAAACTGTGTATATTAATCCAGATTGTCTGTCGTTCTTTCTACTTTAAGTAAAGAAAAAGGATGGAGCAAGATTTATTTTGCCAACTTTAATGTTACAGCAGTCATTCACGTTAGTGCTCGGCTAACGAATTGCATGTTATTGAAACAGTTATTACAGTTCCCAAATCTGCCCTGCAATAAATTAGAAATATACACATCGGTTTGTTGATGAACATACACTTGTTAATGCTGATGGTGATAATATTTCACAGCATTACAGTTTATTTTTCTATGGAAGTCAATGGCTACCGTCTACTATTTGATTACCAACATTCTTATCAAAATATCTTCTTTTTGTGTTCAACAGATGAAAAAAACTCATACAGGTTTGAAACAACATAAGGGTGCGTAAATGATGACAGAATTTTCATTTTTGGGTGAACTAACCTTTTAATATAGGACCTACATGATGAGCGGTACTGCAAAGACCAGGGCTCCCTGGAGTGACATCGCAGAAATCAACTACAGTAATTTTGCAATTACAGCTGATAAGTACAAAACTCTGATTAGCATGGAAGAGATACCTTTTATCATGTGTTGCTTCATCACTTCTTGATAGAACAGGGCTTCTCAACTCTGGCCCTCAAGGTCCACTCTCCTGCAGAGTTCAGCTCCAACCTCAATCAAACTCACCTGCCTGTAACATTCTAGTAATCCTGAAGACCTTGATTAGCTTGTTTTGGTGTGTTTGATTAGGGTCAGAGTTATACTCGGCAGGAAAAAGGATCTCAAGAGCCAGAGTTGAGAACCAATAGGACCATAGACTATAAAAAAGATGGACAGTGCATCTCCACTTCCTTTCACTGTAGAAAAATGAAGCCAAAAAATCCAAGTAATGGTCATTGCTGATTACGTCATTCGGAGCCTGAGGTGGAGCCGCGGTATCAAGGTCCTGCACATACTCTCGCTCATGCAGACTCAATCACAAGCACAGTTATCAATCATGACATTACGCCCTGTTTTTATAGTATCAAATATCTAACTACAACCATACTTTTTGAAAAAAAACGATTAGCATCTACATACTGTAATAAGAACTAACTAAAATGTCTGAAACCATCTTTGGAAAAAAAATTATTTGAAGAGTAATTTGATTTTTTGTTAGGCTTGCGTCCCATTTGATTACATGGAGAGGGTGGGGTTTATGACCTATACTTCACCCAGCCACTAGGGGACGATCATGATGTTTTGACTTCCCTTTTCAGGACACATTTGGCACACTTGGCTAGGACAAGGATGCGGTAGCCCTCTCCCAAATGGCACCCAAACCTAAGCACTCACGGTCTTCCTACAAGTCTGTACTTTCGTGACATAATGTTGCTTTGACTGTCGGGAAGAAGTCTGCTGCAGAGCTCACATCGGTACGGGCTCGGCAAAAGTGAACATCGAGGGTGCATATCGACCGCAAAGGGGGTGCTTGCGAGCATAGAATAGGCTGAATAGTCTGTCTCAGTAGTGTGTGTCATGCACTATACTGTGAGACCTTTCCCCTTCAGGCCAACCGAGTTTGGCTGAACACAAGCCATGGCGCGAGTGCTGTCCCGAGAGCAGTTTGACCGCACTGTCGGAGAGGGACGTCACGCATTCCCCGCCTGTGTCAGGAAGCTTTCCTGCTATGCTGTAGGAATGCAGGCTTCTATCGGCTTTCTCTCCTCGAGCCAGGAAGAGAAGAGGGGGAGGGAGGCCGTGCGAGAGAGGGAGAGAGACGTGGGCAGGCTACAGGCGAGGAGCAGTCTGCCTCGCCACTTATGGGCATGTTAGGTGGCAGCAGCACAAATGACCATACATGAGTCTGAAGCTGGTGGAAGGAGCCGATCACGATGACTGTTGATGTCACAATGCAGTTTTGTGGCATCTGTTGCCAGGTTTGGCCATCAAGCAGTCAGAGTTAAAGTACAAGTCTCATCTCATTCCATGAACTGTAATCAGGATCCCTGACCCCAATCTTTTTCACAGCCATAGCCATGTCTCAGGTCAGCTGATGAATGCTGCACCACCACAGCTGGCTGAATGATGTCTACATGGATCAGCAAAGTCATCTAGACTCATCACACCACAGCGATCAAATTACAGGCCTAGTCTGGCTCACTCATTAACCAGACATGAGACAGGGTTGGGAATGTTTTTAATCTATTTGTTTGTGTGGGGGATCAAACTAATGCACATGCAATTTTTTAGATGCAACGTGGAACACCAGTACTATGTGCCCCAATGGTATATTATCTGTCCAAAGTACTGAAGTTTGCAAGGTATGTATGAAAAGTCTAAAGATTTTTAACCAGACACACCATTTTTAAAACACAAAAGTCATGATGAAAGATGCAATGTAATGGCCATTCCCCAGTCTTAAGGCTTGTTTACAGATGACAAATATTCTGTGCAAAAATTGTGTGCAATAAACATTTGAATTTGAATGAATAGTTGTTAATGTGTCTGTTCAGACCTACACAAACATTTGCATATCATCAATACAGTTTTTTTTTAACCTCTTTTTTTTTTTAATCGCACAGCAAAGAACTCTAGTCAACCAGAAATATTTGGCCCTTGTATACTGCTGTAATTCTGCTTTTGCATAAGCACCACCTACAGTCAGAACATTTGCATTGCTGTGAACAGGCCTTTAGGCTTTGGTCGCTGGAGCGTTGGAGCTTTTAAAGAAATTAACATTCAAGCACACAGAATGTCTCAGAGTGGGTTTTAGCATCCTAGCATGGAGTGATGCTAGTGGCACAGACATTACACACTTTACCTTTAAAGTTCTTCTGTACAAAAAACAATCCCTACTCCCTAGTCAACCATACACTTGTTGGATGACTAGCTGACAATCCTGACCCATCCCAAATAAAAGTTTTTGGGTACAAATTGTTGCATGTTGAAAATAGCTCAAAAGGAGCTGAATGCTGTGCTATTTCTTGGGAATTTTCAGAAGAACTTTCAAGACTTTGTAACTGTAAGTTACAATGTATTTAATGATAATGGATTAAGCTAGAGGCTGAAAAGATCGCAAAGGGGTCAGTGGCATAAAGACGCTATTTTTTATGTGCTACATGCTACACTAATTGCATAGTATTAGAATGTGAATTCTGACATCCGAAATTTCCAGGTCCTCTCCACTGGGGAACTGAAGAGTGGCAATAGGACGTTTACGAATTTAATAATTCTGGTTTAAGAGCCATTCAGCTGGAAGGCATCAGAGACACGGCTGAGGACAGACTACACTTCAATGGACACAAGAGAAAGCAGGAGGGCGTTCTCGGATTTAATCTCCATGAATAAATATTTTGGCAAGCAAAGGCTAGATATGTATCAACACTCTCTCAACATATAATATTTCATTCTGATCTTTCACTCGCTCTGCATTTTGGATGTGTGATTGACATTGGGACATTTTTTTTTTGTTTGTTTACTGGCTCCTAAAGTAAAATCTACAATAAGTATATCAAAGAATAATATTATAACCGCAGTAAACTGTGCTGCTGGAGCAAATCCGTTCAGTTAAAAGTCTTGAATTATTTTTTAAAAAATATTAAGATTAAAAATGAAAGACCTTGGCATTCTTTCCAGTGCTGTGCATCCTCACAGGCTTGAGTCAGGCCATGAATAAAGACTTTCGAAATCAAGCTCTGTCCCTAACACTCCCTCTTCCTGCCCAATAAATTATTCCTGCAGGAAACTAATCCATCAATAAGCCTTGAAAGCAAAAAGATGCGTTGAACCAGGACTCTGATCAATATTTATGGGGCATACATGAATAAAACTGAGCTTCTTCAAAGGCAGCTAAGAGAAACCTGCAGAAAGACAGAAAAGCCCTTTTTCTCTTCCTCGCCACAGCCGTAGATGCTAAAATCTGGTGAATTTGGAGTCTTGGCCTGAGCTAGAACAGAGAGACTCCCTGGGTGGACTGGGAAGGGTGCCTAAGTGGCTAAAAATAAAGATCGAGAAGGAAGAAGAGGAAAAACAGCGGCCTGTTAGTCCCTAATCAGTCTCCCAAGCTTAGGAACAAGTACATAGATGGCTTGTTGCTAACAGGCTTGTTCCCTAATCCTCCAGCACCACAGGAGTGTAGATTTATGTACCACATCTTTATGATGTAGTGATTGTTAATGGAAAGCATGTGAATGAGTCACAATAAGCACTGTTTGCTGGCTCTCCTCGATACATTATTACACCCCATGAAATCAAAAGTGAAGCTTTGTAGGTTTTAGTATAAGTCTGGTATATATAGGCATTTGGCATATAGGCCTACATACAATAGGCTACCTACAGTCTTTCCCTTCTATAAAAAATTAAACAAATCATCATCATCATCATTTCACAGGCATATACAATTTTTTATGTTGAAATGCTCTCTAAAATGAGAATGCCCCCTCTTTCTGACTAGAAATATCTAATTATGGGCTGTTCAACCAAGTGAAACACTAGCTTGCTATTTACTGAATATTCACATGCATATTGAATACTATTCTTTAAAATAACAAGTAAAACAGTAGGCATTATTAACCTATCATGACTCATGAGCATTTCAGACAGTAGTATGCCACAAGTAGTTATCTTGAAATTAAAAATGATTATCTTATGGTTTTTAATAGGGCTGCACGATTTGGGGAAAATGTAATATTGCGATTATTGAGGTCAATATTGCGATTGCGATATAATAAACAAATGGTTTCATGAGTCAACTTGCTTGGTTCGCAAGGAAAATGCACACACAGATTATTGATAATGCTGAAATGTGTATTTCTCAACTCAAACTAGCAACAACAACTAAATGATTGATAACATCTATAATGATCAATAAACCATTGATGTCTGGATAGAAATGCCCCATTGACATCGCGATTGCGATATGATTAATCGTGCAGTAGTTTTAAATTAATTTTGTGAATATGCCTACATTTTGTAGCTTTTGGCAGTCCAATTAATGGACAAGTCAAAACAAAAGAAATGTTAAAAATTAAAGCTGTAATCACTCATATCAACCAAAAAATAGAAGACCATTCAATTCACACACATTGCATTTGCCAGCTAGTGGCGTAAACTCAAGGTTATTGTCTAAAAAACTGATTTTTCTGTTTCAAATATAAAACACATCAACAGTAGAAAGAAAATTTAATTTGCAAACCATTTCATAGCATCTTCAACATGAAATTAAAGACAAAATCCTGCTACAAATAAACCAACAGCCATATTATATCTGTATCAGTACATAAGCATGAATGGACTCCATAAATACACTGAAGGAGTGAGTCATGCTATCAACATATTTGTGGTAGGATTCAAAAGATTATGGTGTATATTTGCTCCAAACTGGACTGCATTTTAATCAGCTGTTTTTCAGTGGACAATGGCAACAATATAAGGTCACTGGCAAAATACTGTGATGTAAAAACAAACTCATGCAAAAGAGAACAACAAAAATTGCAGCACTCAGCATAAACAGCTGGGCCAACTTCAGACAGGTCAACAAAAAACAAACCTTTAGGGAGGCCAACTTTATTTTTCATATCCTCTCAGCACTATCTTTATACTGTCATATCAGTGCAAAAGACTCTCTCTAGAGCAACATTAGCTGCAGGAAGTTATTCAGGCTTTGCTCATGCACAGGCTCAAATGGAATTTCAGGAACTTATTCCCCAATTTTGAGTGAAAAACTGTGTAATTAAGCCATGAATATGATCACACTAGACTTTGAGCATGCAAAATTTCACTGGACACTGCAAAGAACGAGAATGAAAAAACAATTTTACTTTTTAAATTTTGACTTTTTGAAAAAACAAATTTGACATAAATAATAAAAATACAGTGTAGGCTACAAAATATGCAAACTACTCTCCAACCACTTTCCAAGAGGTCACACTGTGACGTATCATTTATCCATTGGTCACACACATCTTCACATGACACAAATTCGCAGGTAAAATTTCACCAAACTCGAACTTTGGAACACAGCGAAACGCACTTCTTCGTATGAGCTTACATTTTCAGTATGTGTTTTAATGCAAGGCAATGGATTGAAATGTGTACTGTGAACACCCCCTTTATGTGTTTGAGGCCTGGTTTTACAAACAAGGCTTAGATTGAGCCAGGATTAGGCCTTAGTTCAATTCGGACATTTAAGTAGCTTTTATAAACATGCCTTAGAAAAAAAACATTACTGGTGTGCACCTTGAGACAAAACAATGGCACTGACATGTTTTAAGACAAACATGCATTTTAGTCTGGGACTAGGCTTAAGCCTCGTCTATGAAAGCGGGGGGAAATTGTTTTAAACTGATTCTTACTTCTAGCTGAGAGCGTTATCCAAATATTCCAAATATTCAATAAATGAATATTTTCTGTTAAAAAAAAAAATTTGTCATTAAATTACTTACCCTCATGTCGTTCCAAACCCCTAATTCCTTCGTTCAACTTCGGAACACGAATCAAGATATTTTTGATGAAATCCGAGAGCTTTCTGACCAATTTTATGACCAAAGCTTTCCAAATTTTCTGAAGAGACACGACTGCTTTACATGATGAAGCGATTGAATTTAGGCTTTTATTCACATATTCATCAACTCACACATCAGTTCTGGTAAACGGAAGCATGATCGCTTGACGTCCAAGAAACAACAAGGTTCATTCCCGTGTGTTACGCAGCACATTTGAGCTTCCGCAAGAACCAATGAGGTCTATTCTCTAGAGTAAAGCAGGTTCAGTTGAGCTTCAGTTTATGTTTGCTGATCAATGTTTAACCCTCTGAGGTCTATGGGTTTTTTGGGGTCCTTGAGGTGTTCTGACATGCTCTGACATTTGTGCTTTTTTCAGTTATTTATAAACATATTAATGGCAAAGGTGTAAATTCACTCTATATAGCACAAACGGGGCTACCGTAATATGTGAGCAACATGTATGTTCCTATTTGTATTTTTGAGAGAATATTGCTTATGCATGGTTATTGAAAAAACTAAAACTTAAAGTGTCTGAAATAAGGCCACAAAACACATACTAAATATGTGTCCACAAGACTTTTGACTAATGAGTGTTGTTGCCTAGAATTTTTGCTTCAAAATGATCTGAAAATCATCCTGCCTAATCATTTACACAAAACAATACATTGATTTAAATTTTATAAGACACCTTTTGTTTGGAAAGGCAATATGCGTGGAGGCGTGTTCACACCTGAGAAGACAAAGGCCGGATAATGAGCCCTATAATGAGCTGCATATTAATTAGCCCTTTCACACAGGTGAGTCACAGGATCCCAAAGAATGCAAGGACAAAAGAAATTATCTATATATACATATTTTAAAATTAGAAATTGTAACCAATTACAAATAGGTTACAATTACAACAACAATTACAATTTTAACAATATTTCAAGTGTATTTCTTTGTAAAAAGTATACATTTTATCATACGTATTATTAAAAAGGTAATGATTCATTAGTTTGAATATTGGAACAAACACTATAATAACATCTTAGTTGATAATCCAATATACCTACTTTATTTTTGACAAAACATCATACTATAGTATATTTAACTATGAGCAGAAATTGGTGAACAAAAGCTTAACTATTTAATGTGACAGTAGTCTTTTTTTACAGTCAAAACTTTATAATCTATCCAAAACTAATCACAAAATCTTGTCTAAACATTCATATTTAGTCTGTAACATATTGTGTATGATATATTAGTATATACATGTGAATTAGCAGCTTGTTGCTTATACAGACATTTTATTTCAACATATTTCAGTCTATTTTTACTCATCTTAGTAGGCTATAGCAATATAGTTTGGATGTGTTCATGTAAACATAACGTTTACTAATGTAGGTGCGAGAGTGAATGAACGGCACAGACACGTGCTGTATAACTGAAGTAAACAAAGCGCGCGCGCCTGTGCCGTTCATTCATCATTTAGCCTACACACAGACACGCAATTCATATTTAAACAGTCTTTTTGCGGTTTACAGTCAGACACTATTCAATATCGCGATTAGAACAAAGCACTTAAGAATAAATGACTTACTACATCAGCTGGATCCGTTGCTCCTCGAAATGAAACTACCAGCACTTCTATTCCAGGGTTATTAGATAGTATTATTCCTCACAGCGAAAGGATACGCTGTGTACACAGCTGTACAAGATACTTACTAAACACGATGTGTTTTATAATCCAGCTGGTGGGCGTTGGCATGTTTGAATGGCTTGCCTTAGATCATTTGCGTTTGAATACCGGCGCGCTGTCCGTGGGCGTGGCACATTAACGCGTAATGAGGTATAATGAGCTGGAAAGAAAAATACTGACATCTCTCTCTTTTCATACAGATTACATAAACTGAGAATATTTGTTTTTTATATAAATTAATTCATTTAAAAGAAGAGAGTTCAAGCTTCATTATGGAAAAACACTCGTGCCTGTATGACAAGTATTCACGAAATTACAGTTAATTTTCAGACGCGTTTCAGAATGGACTTAACTGACAGAGAGAAGGCAGAACGCGCATCATGTTTGTTTTTCTTTATTTGGCGAAAAGCACAACACTTTGTTTTTATTGTGAGTATCCAGAAAAAAAATAGACACTTATCAGGATCTAATGATGTACAACACTTAATATGTAAGATCAAAATCAACAGAGTATTTTGAGTTTCTTTTGGGTTAAATGTGATTAAAAGCCTAAATTCAATCTTTTAATCATATAAAGTGATCAAGTCTCTTCAGAAAATTTGGACTAAAACGCTCAATTCATATGGATTAGTTTTACGATCACTTTATGAACTTTTTCAAGTGTCAAATTGGTAGTTGCATAGCTGTCAATGGAGGGACAGAAAGCTCGATTTGATCAAAAATACCCTAATTTGTGTTCCAAAGATGAATGAAAGTCTTGCAGGTTTGGAATGACATGAGTATGAGCGATTTATGACAGTATTTTCAGTTTTGGGTGAACTAACACTTTAAGGTTGTTTTTAGGTGGGGTAAAATTAAATGAACGGCAAAACTCAGTATTTTGTTCATGTACCCCCTCCGTCACCTCACGTAACCAAGTTTAGGAACCACTGCTCTACAGGACTAAACAAGACTAAGAGTTTCCATGATGTACTTTTTGCTGGGTGTTTAACAGAGGTGGAATGAAATGGACATTGAGTGAGACGGAAAGTAGAGGGGTCAGTGTGGAGTATCACTTAATTTGGCAGCCTAAAGGGAAAGCACAGGCTCTGTTCCAAAACCTATTGATCTGTCTTGCTGTCAACTGCCTACAAAGGCAACTGCCTTCTAAGGCAGCATCTGAAATGGAACATCAGTTTTTGTACCAGCAATGTTCCCATGATGCTTTAAAATAGTGCCTACTCAGGCAGCTCTCTAGTTTTCGGAACAAAGCCACATCCTTGTTATGGCGCTGGACTGTGTGCATCACTAGGAACAAATGAGGGAATCTGGGGCCTGGGGCTCCACATAATGCCACTTTATGTTACTTCAGCCATGCAAAATGACCCCAGGAAAGAGACAGAGGAAGTTTTTCCAAGAATTACTGTCTAGCCACATTTTAAAGTACCAGTATGGGCTGAATTATGCTTTGTGAGACTGAAAAGAGATTGCAGCCATGGTCTCTGATTCACCTCTCTCTCAGACATGATGAATTATGAGTCTTCAAACTGGCCCCTGAGGATGTTATATAGCCTACACCTATAAGGGAATCACAGTGTAAGAGTGCCATTACATGCCAAAAAGACACAACCCTGCAAAAAAACAAAACAAAACAAAAACATTTTGAAAGCAAAGTTTCAGGATTTATCTTATCTTATTTTGCTTTGTGTGTGTGTGTGTGTGTGTGTGTGTGTGTGTGTGTGTGTGTGTGTGTCAGTGTTTTTGAGTGTGTGTGTGTGTCAGTGTTTTTGTCGCATAACATTGCATAAAAGTGAATACGATAACAAAGCCTTATTGCCCATCTTACAACAAATTTATAAAAAAAATAATGCAGAGACAGCATCCGGATATTTCTATTGCATAATACAAACTGACGTTAAACTGTCACAGAGAACTTAAATATTTCTAAGTGCATATGTTAACCTTCTCTACAGAAACTTTTAATTAGACGAGAATACAAAAGTCCTGACTTTGCAGCAAATAAAAATAAAAACTTGATATTAGACCAGAAAGTTTAGAATTGCACAGCCCCGTTATTTGCCGCGTATTTAACGTTAACCTAAAAACACCGCAGTCGTGCGAGGTGGAATACTGAACATTTATGCAGGATTAATTAATAAGCGATGGTCCCTTTAAGAACGTGAACGCGTCTTTTCCATTGCGACTGTCTGCAACAACTTCAATTGCATTTTCCTTGCAGAAATGCAGCACATTTACTCCCTCGAACCACTCCGGGCCATCATCAAATAACTCCATATGATAGATAGAAATGGCTTACGTTTGTAAATGTGTCGTCGTGATGGGACCGAGCCGCAGAGGGAAGTGTCTCTCCTCCAGACGAGGCTGTCAAGAGCGTCTAGACTGACTGTCTCACTCTCATGGCCAAAACTCAGCAGAACACAAACTCCCGTTGTTTTCCAGTCAGTCCAGCCCTCTGTCTCGCTCTATGAGTAATTTACAACACACTAGAGCGACATCTGCAGGACAGGAGTACCAATGAGCGCACACGAACGTCATTAACAATGTGTCGATAGATAGATAGATAGATAGATAGATAGATAGATAGATAGATAGATAGATAGATAGATAGATAGATAGATAGATAGATAGATAGATAGATAGATAGATAGATAGATAGATAGATAGATAGATAGATAGATAGATAGATAGATAGATAGATAGATAGATAGATAGAAAATATTGTTGGTTTAACTTAAAAAAGTAAGTTACCTGGCTGCCTTAAAATTCTGAGTTCATTGAAATAAAAATAAAAAGTGAGTTAATACAATGAGGGAGATTGGATTAATAAATAGAAACTCAAAATTTGTTGTCTGAGCCACATACTGAACATTATCTAAGTTGATTTGACAAAAGATAAATTATTGTGTAAAAAATTTACAGTGTTTAGATAGATGATGATGGATAGATTAGATGGATGGGCAGACGGACTAATAGAGTGTACAGTATATGTGTATAACAGACAATAATGAGGATGAAAAATAATTTATTCAGCAGCCATTACAGCAATGTCATGTGTGTGTGAAGACTGAAGGCCAGACATCACCACCTGGAGTGAGTTTAACTGCATAAGTCCTGTGTGTCTGTAAGTCTGTCTGGAGGGATGAGACAGCATTAGGAAGGGGAATGGGAGGTGCTAATTGGAGGTGTTGTGTCATTTACCCTCTTAAAAACTAATTTACCAAAACATGACTGAACCCCCTGGCAGGGATTTAACAAGTGTGTTTGCCATTACTGTATGGTTGTGTATGAGAGAGTCCTTGCCAACCCAATGCAGACATGGCCACAGGGTTGGCAGGTGTGCAATCAGGCCACAATACTATGTTCTCTTGATTAACACACTCTCAGCAGCCTGAGGACAAAAGCCCTGACCAGTTACATCTGCCACAGACAGAAGAAGAAAAAAATAAATAAACCCATAACTACAGTGACCCAAATTGTTAGATCCGCTCAGTACTGGATGGCCAAAGCAGGGCTTAAAAAACAAAATCACAATCTGATATATAGACACTATTCGATTTGTAACTACACTGAAAGAGCAAATTCATATATAAATCTGTTTTAACCTCACAAAATGCACAATACAAAATTATTTCTCTGACAGAGTTTTATTATTATTATGAGACAAACATTTGGATCATATGTGAGGATTAATTTCAAGGACATGCCTCAAAATGTACTTTCCTAAAACAATACCCATTTTAGAAAGATTTTTTTTGCATTGTTCCATTTTCATAAAAAAGGACAATTCTCTAACACTACAACGCAAAAAAAATCAAATTCTTATTACTAGAATATAAAAATATTTTAATACTGAAATATAAAAAATATTTGAAATTATTTATGCAGTATTTATGCAGTACATCACAGTAGCGTCTGTTTTACTACCCTTAATGATTATTTGAATAAAAAACATTTAATAACTGCATTTTTTTACTGTAACCCAAAATCTAAAAATATTACAGTAAGGTATTACATTACACTAAGAACGTAAAAAAAAAAATCAGATATAAATATCATTATATATGGTTTAAACAATGTTTTTCATGCTTGTTCAGTGAACCATAACTGATTATTGCACATGCACATGAAGAGTCCATAAGACACTAACGGTTTACAGGCAGAAGACAATTAAGGTCACAGTTACAATAACTTTGAACACTAAAAAGACCCTTATACTGACTCTGAAATACACCAGAAGATGCTCAGGATCCCTGATCACCTGTGTGAACACGCCATATTGCTTCTGCAGGAGGACTGCAGATGTGGACAGAGTTCGTAATGTAAGACACATAAGACAGTGCTACAGGGAGACAGGAAGGATAGCTGATTGTCCTTGCAGTGCCAAACCCCCAGACGTGTTCGAGAACTTGCAAGTGTCTTGGTGGAAGAGAACACTATTCCATTTATCTTCATCAAATGTCTGTGAAATTTGTTACGTTTAGGTCTCAGTCGTTTAATCTTTTTCTTGGGGGATGGGGTGAATATGACGTGGACATAAAGACATTACTGATCATTTAAAAGGAAAATGTCAGTGGGTTGACTGGCGGAGTTCACCATGCGTCGATGATGTAGCTGAGGTGCATGGTTGGGATCAGGCTCATTCATTTGCTCGATGAGAGAGGGAGGAGGCAGGAGGTGGCCGAGTCGAGATCCAGCTCTGGGGGAGTCCAAATGAGGGAAGAAGTACCTGTAGGAACAGAATGGGAATGAAGCCCAACAAGCAACAGAAACGAGAAACGCCCACAACACAGACACACAAGAACATCAGAAATATGGACATTGAGGAAAAACAAAGAAACAAAGGTGAATGATGATGATTGAAGCCGGAACAGGTACGCATCACACAAGATAGCATTCTCAGGAGGAGTTAAAGAAATGTTCCAGTTTCAATGCAATGAAGGTTTATCTGCAGAATCTGAGACCTGATGTTAATAAATGAGCACAAAAGTTAATTTCAGCTCATCCTTCAGTTTGTAAAAAACACAATCATGTTTATCTACATGCTTTTACAATTGAAGCCTATGGGGCAAGACAAAATAGAACCAGAAGCTTTTTTTAAAAAGGAGATACTTAACTATAGGAGCAATCTTAGTCCACGTGATTTTATAGGGTTTATCGTTTTCATAATTTCATTAACCAACATTTGTAATTACTAGTACACAAACTAGTTTTCTGTCAATTTTGTTTATGGACATTTTTAACTACTAAATATTTTAATTAAAAAGACTAATGCAGCACTGAGGTCGAGTAGTACCAGCACTGATAATTTGCCTGTATCAGTATTTAAGCAAATATTGTTTATTATCTTTGAGCGCGGTCTCTGTGCTGTGATGCGGTCGGAAACTAGACTATTTGAACTATAAACTTTTATCCGAGTACTTCTGTGATAATTTCAATATTTGTAAAACAGAAATAATGATACTGTGAGGTTGAAAAGATTGTTTGTGAAGCTGTTTCATACCTCTGCATGACAACTGTTCTCTCTGGGTCAGAGGCAGTGATCTTAAATCTTTGATAAAAATCACAGCAAACATTCAAAGACATAGCCAAATCGTTGTAATTTAGAAATCAGATCGCCTGGGTGTTTCGAATCGAGATTGTGAAGTTTTTGTTTTGTTTTGTTTAAAGCTCTAAAGTCAGCATAAAATGAAAATTCACCTCAATTTTCTACATGTTATATGATGTATCTTTTTGTGAATGATATTTATACATGCATGTTTTGTTTTCTTTTCTTTTTCTTAATTGTACCTTAATATCATAACCCAATATTATTTTGGCCTTCACAATTTCATCCTCCATTCACTGCCATTATAAAGCTTAGAAGAGCCAGGACATTTTTTAATATACAGTATCTCCGATTGTATTTGTCTGAAAGAAGAAAGTCATATATACCTAGGATGGCTTGAGGATGAGTAAATCATGGGGTAATTTTCATTTTTGGGTGAACTATCCCTTTAAGATAGTATTTTCTTTCTTTAAAATATTAGTCTTTTCAGACCAACTTCTTCCTCTTATAAGGTATTTTTAAATGAGGACCACACAATTCAGAGAAACCTCAAAGGTTTTTATTACATAAATCAGAACTGAAATTATTTTACAAAAAAAAAAAAAAAAAAAAAAAAAAAAAAAAAAAGACAGTTGCATTAGTCTCTAGAATGGTTTCAATTTTCTCTTTTTGAATTCCCAATTGAAGAGGCAGCACTACAAATAATGTCATGGATGGATATTGCCAATATACAGAGTTAAATATCAGATGCCAGCTTTTCATTTATTCATGTACCAAAATTGTGAATTGAAAACTTTTGGTGATGGTTTATTAACGGAAATAGATATTATTTAGCAGTTCAAATGTTTCATCATTGAATACTAGCCTTTAGAGCTGCAAAAATTCGCTTGTTTCAGCAAAAACAATCTGTGCCTACACCCTAAAATAGTTACTGAAATACTATAATAGAGTTAGTTTGACAAATTAAAACGTAATGTGCTAGTAATTCCAAAGACATATGGAGACGGAACAAAATTTGAGCAGAACTGGGCTGAATGATACAATGTCTCTCTCTACTGTCCACACCACAGAAAACATGGTGATCAGCTTCAAACTAACAACGCAAACGTGTGTAGTGTTCTTTTGAAAGCCTGAAGTCGATTTACTCACCTTCATGCTGTTCCAAGAGCAAATTATTTTGTCTCATTTTTTTTTAAATGGGGTTTTAGAATGTTTCCTTTTGTGCATCACAGAAGAAACTGAGTAGTAAAAGTTCTGGAACAACATGAAGGCAAATAAACAATAACAAAATTTAGTTATCTGTTCCTTTAAAAGCAACTACAACAGTTTTCGGATATAGTCAATGGAAACGGGTGCAATCAATTATGCTTTGAAACTTCAAAATGACCTAAATGTAAGTATTAAAATAAATAAATACTGCATCACATCACAACAATTAATAAGAATGTCAATATTAGAATCATGTTTAGTGTAATTTCTTCAACAATACAAAAAATGCTCTAATGTCAGGAGAGTGCCACTGAACACACAAGCACAGTTCCTTTAACAGCCACACAACAGATTGTGCCATCAGCACACGCTTCTGTCAGATTAGTAGCTAGAAGAGTGTGCAGGTATCACACCGTGCAGAGGAGGGGTCAATGAGGTCTCTGTCCAATCCTGTGCATGTGCATGCAGCAAGCAGCCAATCAGCATGTTATGTCGTTAGCCTGGCATCAGCTGAGCTTTTTTTCTGTTAAAAATAAGACATTTAATTATGAAAAAAACACAAACTGGTAAAAAAAAATTCAGTCAAATGCATATATAATAAAATTAAAACATGCCTTTAAAAAGTCGGACCTCTTTAACACTTTCCCCACCACAGACAAATTTCTGGCTTTCCCTGTTTTCACTGTGTAGAGGGCGCTATTACACATCTTACGCAAGTACTGAATCTCTAGGTCAAAACACAGGCGAAGCAACAGTAATAAACGATACCATGCATAAAAATCCATATTTAAAGTACCGTGATCATTGTCATTAAACAGCATATAAATCAAACCTGCCTAATGTTACCAAATAAATATCACCCAGAACAAGCTATAGGACTGCAGCTTTGGGAGTGTTGATGGACTCTACCCCATCTATGTTTTGATCATCATTCTGAATCAGATCCAGATGTAAGTCTTTGACAAAAAACATGATTTTCTCAGTTTTTCGCTCAAAATTTGGCTTTTTTTTAATGACACGTACCCACATTCAAGTGTTGATAAAGCAATACAGAAGCCAGAATAATTTTTTTTTTTTTTTTTAAAGCTGAGGGTCTGTTTTTTTCTTTTGATATATTGCATATCCAGATATTCATACAGCAAAATATTCTGTGGGCCATGAAACTTTTGTGAAAATTATCAAAAATGCTGGCAGGGAAAGAGTTAAGTAATGTGAAGCAGTAGTTTAGTAGTTGATTATGCCAGACCAGACCCTATTCATTTGTGATGAATACTTATCTTAATTCTATCCATTTTCATTTTGAAATTTAATATTTTTACCGTTTCAAGCTAAAATAACTATATTGAGGGTCATAGTGTTCATCTCTACATCACAGCACCACCACATACCTGCCAGCAGAAGCCGCCCCAACAACCATCTGAGCAGCTCCAGGGACGCCCACATTGCTCAGAGCAGCAGTGTGTCCAGAGGAGCCGTTCACTGGGCTCCCGTCTCCTCTCAGGATCCCTGTGCACTTCCAGTTGTCCATATAATTAGCTGCAGACAAGATGAACCAGAATTCACAGTATAATTTACATTATGTGATGTATATCATTAAACATATCAGACTGGGATATTAATTTATTAGTCCATATAATTCCCCCCCCGCTGAGCAGCCTTATTGTCTGCAGACATTAAAAGTAGTTTTATAGGTTAAAGTTTAAAAGGGCTGGGTTTATGAAGTCTGGCATTTTTATCGTAATATTGGGTTATGATATTAAGGTACAATTAAAAAAAAGAAAAGAAAACAAAACATGCATGTATAAATATCATTCACAAAAAGATACATCATATAACATGTAGAAAATTGAGGTGAATTTTCATTTTATGCTGACTTTAGAGCTTTAAACAAAACAAAACAAAAACTTCACAATCTCGATTCAAAACACCCAGGCGATCTGATTTCTAAATTACAACGATTTGGCTATGTCTTTGAATGTTTGCTGTGATTTTTATCAAAGATTTAAGATCACTGCCTCTGACCCAGAGAGAAAAGTTGTCATGCAGAGGTATGAAACAGCTTCACAAACAATCTTTTCAACCTCACAGTATCATTATTTCTGTTTTACAAATATTGAAATTATCACAGAAGTATTCGGATAAAAGTTTATAGTTCGAATAGTCTGGTTTCCGACCGCATCACAGCACAGAGACAGCGCTCAAAGATAATAAACAATATTTGCTTAAATACTGATACAGGCAAATTATCAGTGCTGGTACTACTCGACCTCAGTGCTGCATTTGACACTGTCGATCATAACATACTTCTTGACAGGCTGGAAAACTGGGTCTGGCTTTCTGGGATGGTTCTTCAATGGTTCAGGTCATACTTAGAAGGGAGAGGTTATTATGTGAGTATAGGTGATCATAAGTCTGAGTGGACATCCATGACATACAGAGTCCCACAAGGCTCAATTCTTGCGCCACTACTGTATTTTACTTTCTTTTTTTATTCTAAACTGTTTTATTTATTCTTATTCCTTTTGATTCTTTTAATTTCTTCTATGTGAAACACTTTGAAATTACCATTGTGTATGAAATGTGCTATATAAAAAAACTTGCCTTCGAATATAAACACTGATGTCTAAGGTAGCGATCAAAATAGAGCTAATCGGAATCACCTTTTGAAAGTAACTTGGCGCTTCAAACAACAATTGTATCAATTACATAACTATTGACTGTTAAAAAAATGTATTTGTCATTGAATCATTCATTCAAGAGATTTGTTCAAGTGAACTATTTATGAGCGAGTGATTTTCAATTTATTCAGAATCGTCCAGCTCTACTTTAAAGTTAATTCATTTTAATGAAAGCTAAAACCTATTTGTAATATTATATTAAAATTTTCATAATAAATGAAAAGTAACACTGGCATTTATAAAAATAAAATAAAAAAACATTAAAAGAGTTGGACTGTAAAGAGAATATCTAAATAAGCAATGATAGAGTTATCATTGACAAATGTTTTTTCAAAAGATTCACTCAGCCGGAAGTAGACTGAGTTTACGGCTGACCTTTCCAGAGTCGCACACAGCCATCGTCTCCAGAGGAGGCCAGGAGAGTACTGGTGATGTTCCAACTCACGCGCCACACCTGAGAGTTATGACTGTCAAACTGAGCCATCACTTGCACCTCAAACTTAGTGGGACCAGAGCTGTTGGTGCTGTCTCTCCTGTCAGACACATAACATGAATCAACTGTTCCAAAAAGATTCTTACAGTCAAGAGTAAACTCTGAGTGGCGTTTACCCATGTAAAACTCAGCACGGTGAAGCTAGGGCGTTGACAGGTGGTGGCTTAGAAGTTCTGAGATGTTAGCTCATCGTTATTGTGAGTGGTGCTTACTAGGGCTCCACGATATTGTAAAAAACTGCCATTGGAATTTTTTTTTTTCTGATATATATATATATATATATTTATATATATACACAAAAGTCTAAGGCACGTTAGCATTTTCACACACAGACACACAAAAAAATGTTTTTAAGCCAGTTATTTATATCTTTTGCTGTAGTGTGCAAGTAGGGAATATCAGTTTACATTTCTAAACATTCCTTTTGCCATTAATTGTTATCATCCAGTAGTGTAATATTTGTATCGACAAAGAGTCTGACAACAGCCGATATGCGCCACACCAAGATCTGATCTCACCGTCATCATCCCACATTTGGGATTAAATGAAAAAACAAAAGAAAACTTTGACTGAATCCAGAAGAACTGCAGCAGCGTTTTCAAGACCCTTAAAGAAACCTACCTGCAAAGCTAACTGAATACTATGTGGATGTGTACCTATGACAAGAGCCGTTTTAAACGCACACCAAATATTGATTTGATTTAGTTGATAGAAGTTAATTGATAAAATCTATTTATGACATTATTTTTGAAAGCATCCTCACTTTATAGCATTTTTACACAAGTGCCTAAAACTTTTCACAGTACTGTAGCTTTGCAGGTAGGCTTCTTCAAGCGTCTTGGAGATGTTGCCGCAGTTCTTCTGGATTTAGTCTAACTGTAAAATTACAAAACTAATATTAGTTTCTTTGTTTTCTTTAATTTCTTTATTTTCAAACATAAAACCATTAAGCTTTAACATTGAAACAAAAGACGCATCATGAGCTGTATGCATATAAATGTACACAGTGCAGCATTTCACTCTGAAACCGGCAGCACATATTTAATTAAGTTGCAGACTTTGTGATTTGAAAATCACACCAAGCCATACTGCAATTCCATTTTATGTCAATATATCACGTAGCCCAAGTGTTTACTAGCCCAAGTCAAAATATCCCACCCTCAAGTCCCAATAAATGGCATAGGCCCCTCCTTAGAATGTGTTGTTGTTGTTTTTATGTTGTTTTAGACTAAATCTCTTCTGTTATGTTCCACAGATGATCAAGAGTGATACCTGTTCGAAACTACGCTTATTTCAGAATTTACTTTTTGGGTGAACAATTAAGATGACCAATTTGACTGCTTAGCTTTCTTACTACCGAGAGTGATATCATAGTACCTCAATGGTATGAGTTTGAAAATGCGGACGTCTTTGGTCGCTATCGCCAGCACATGGAAGGATCTCCCAAGATTAGGGGCAAAGGCGATGTCATGTACTGGGTCAGTCACAGTCATCAACGTCTCTGCTTTGGCATACTTCCTGAAAGTCAACATAAACCCATTAGAAACATGATTATAACAGAAAAATAGAAATTAAAGAAACTTAAAGGCCTAAAGGGCCCATATTCTTAAAGCTTCTAAGAATCCTCCCAGAAAGCTCCTAATTAATCTTAAACATTTCTACATAGGAGTCTTATCTTAAAAGCGATTCAGGACCAATCTGAGAACAACTCTGTGCGAGGAAAAGACAAAAACTTTTTATCTTAGTGAGGAGACAGGGCTGACCCCGTCGCTAGGTATGACAGTCTTTCGAAGACTGTGATTGGTTGGTTGTCCAAGAAGAAAAAAAAAAAAAAAAAACGCGATTTTAAGTACAGGGTCTATTCCAAGCCTTCACTTTGAAATTACAAGTGTAATCTTTCCTATTTTACCATACTCTCTCTCTCTCTCTCGCTCTCTCTCTCTCACACACACCATTTATCCTCCCTCTTCACGTTTCGTCCATTTCCTTTTTTCTTTAACTTTGAAGAAACACCCACATTTCAAAAAAAAAAAAAAATTCGAAGAATTTTGTCACTAGGAGCAACTCTTTGCACTAAGAAGTGAAATTCCATAAAGCAAAACTCAAACCTTGTATTTTCATTATACTCATAGATTTGCACTTTTCCACTGTATGTGACATTGCTGTCATCACTGCCCACAGCTATCATTGGAGGATGTGCTCGAGAACTAAAAGGCAGAACAAACAGTTGTGACAATCAAGAATACTTCTTTCATACTTCTTGTTGTGTGTGTGTGTGTGTGTGTGTGTGTGTGTGTGTGTGTAGATGGCGTTCAGACCTGGAGGGGTTCCATGAGATGCAGGAGCATGAGAGCTTGCAGGAGATCTCATGCTGCAGTGACCACTGGCTGAGGTTCATCACATCAGGGGCCTCGTAGATGCGCACCACACCGTCTGCAGAGCAGGTGGTCAACATCAGGCCCATGTGCTTTGGTGCAAACTTCACATCGGTCACTGATGTCCGACTGTCCACAAGTGTGGTTCTCTTAATCTGGAGAAGCACAGAAGAAATTAATAGAAAATATATGGCATTGCTTCAGATTTGCACAAAAACATGATTGGTTACCAACTTGTTTTTAGAAAATTCATAAGTTACCCTCAAAATCACAATGTCACATTTGGTCTTTTGGCAGAAACTTTATCCAACTCTGAAATCAATGTATACTCTTCAATTATACCATACTTTTCACTTAATTTGATTCCCTGGGAATCAAACCCATTGCTAGCACCATGCTCTACTCTTTGAGCAACAGGAAAAGCAAGAAGTAAGGGCCTATGACATGGAAAACTGCAAAATACAGTCAAAAAGAAAATTGTCCATGTTTTAATTTAAACCGTAAACCTCTATTATGCACCACTTTGTTTGCAAAAAAGGAATTTAATATTATGAAATTATTTGATTACATTTTAAAAGAGTAATTTAATTGTGTAAGTTTTATGCATTCATTTGATTACCATCATTTTTGATAATGCATTTTTATTAAATCATAAAAAACAGAATCCAGAAAATAGACACAATTTCTGAAAAGATAAAACATTTAATAGGGCGCTATTATTGTTAAAACTTTAATAAACACAGAATTTGCCAAAAAATAACAGAAAAAGTGAATTTAACATACCCAGTGACTCTGACCACGCTGTTTATCATTGGATTCACCGACTATCTCCTCCCATACAGCCGCAGTGCGGTCAAACGAACAAGATGCCAACACTTGACCGAACTCAGGATGCGCCCATGTCACCCTCCAAACAGAACCACTATGGGTCTAAAACAGACAGAAAGATGGAAGAATGCGGTTAAGAACTGTTTTAGGTATTCCTCAAATAAAGTGTCTTTGGTCAAATTAACAAATTTTCACATTTAGTGTGCAACTTTTTTATTTTAGAGGTACACAAACTTTACCCCGGTTTCAGAGACGAGGTTTAAGCCTAGTCATAGATTAAAAGGCATGTTTGAGAATATTTTAATTTGTTTCCTCTCAAGATGCATGTTTTTTTTTTTTTTTCTAAGGCACGTTTATAAAAGCTACTTGGATGTCGTTATTGAACAAAGGCCTAATCCTGGCTTAATCTAAGCCCTGTCTGTGAAACTAGTCCTTTAACTTTAACATTTTTGTTTGGCAAAACAAAAAAAGGTGCTATAATGAATATGCATCTACTTGTAATCCACCTTTTAACCAACGTATGAATGGAAACTGGGTGGAAGGGTGGAAACAAAGTCCGTTATGCAGTTTAGGGTTGCATGAAGATTTACCCCAAAGCACAAAAGTAAAAAAAATTTTTTTTTAAAAATCTCATACCTTCCAACTAGCAGTGCAGTGCCATTCTCCATCATCACCTTTATCCCAGACCTAGAACAGTTCATAACAGCCAAACGTGTCAACAATATGAACAAGTGTGCAAATAAGCTAAAGAACCACAGCCTTAACCTCAGCTCCTATCTGAAGCTGCTATCATTTGAATCCCCAAGCTCCAAATCTATCAATCCATCTCATGTGATGCAATGAATAGAGGCTGCTTGATAATTTTTGGTTTCCTAATTTTTGTGTTTACCCATGTATCTGTTTCTTTTTATTTCCACTTTATTTAACCCTAAAGTTTGAGAGTTCTTGATCATTACATTTGAAGTCAAATTTTAAGTCTAAAGAACAATAAATTGTTTCAATACCTTGAAATTTGCTCTGTTTTGTTTCAAGCAGTTTTGACCATCCCGAGCTGAGATATTATTGAGGTTTCCGTAAACATCTGTTTAACCAAAATTTGCTGTGGGCCATGACACAAAGATGGCAGTCACGGTTAAAGTCTGAAACGGAAGTTGCAAAAGTTTTTTATTCCCTATTGTGATTTACAGCTATAATCTAAATTATTCAACCCCCATTGCAAATCAGGTTTATTGGCAAAATGTACAGACTTTCAGCTGTTTGCAATGAACAAATCAAAGTAATTGAAATAGTTCAACACAAAAAATGTTTCAAGTGGTTTCCCAAAATTCTACTTTTATTGACTTCTGTAGTCTCAAAATTATTCAACCGCTTCATGGCAAGCATATTAAGTACTTCGTAGAACACTCATTTGCTGTTATGACCTGCTGCAAACGAGATAAAGAACCAGACACCAGCTTCTGGCAGCGTTTCTGAGGAATCGTAGCCCTTTCTTCATGAGCAACGGCCTTCAGTTCAGTAATATTCTTTGGTTTGCGTGCTGCCTGCAACCACCTTCAAACCCCACGAGAGATTTTTAATGGGGTACAAGTCAGGTGACTGTGATGGCCACTGTAGAATCTTCCAGGAAACGTTTTCCCTTAGGATTTCCTGATACTTCAATGAATCCATCTTGCCTTCCACATGCTGCAGGTTTCCAGTGCCAGAGGATGCAAAGCAGCCCCAGAGCATCACCGAGCCCCACCATGCTTAAATGTAGACAGAGTGTTCTTTTCAGTATATGCTTCACTCCAGACATACCGCTGATCCATAGGGCCGCTTTTGGGTCAGTAGTGGTGCATGTCTTGGAGTTCTGGCATGGAAACCGTATGCGTTTAGTACGCCTTACTGTGCAAGCTGAAACCTCAGTGCCTTGCTGCAGGTCTTTTGCAGTCACTCAAGGGTTTTTCTGAACCTGCCTTATGAGAAATATGGTTTCTGTTGTTGATAGCTTCCTTTTTCTCCCCTGTCCAGGTAGTGTAACCACTGTTCGTTTAACTTTGAACTTGCGACTTATGCTTCCAACAGTGTCTCTAGGAACATTTAGTGCCTTCACTATCTTTTTGTATCCTGTTCCTTGTTTGTAAAGGGCGATGATACCTTAACTTTTTGGACCATTCTATCGAGCCATATTTTTAACATGCAGTCAAACGTGACACTCAACAAACCTAGCCAGTTCAGATATTTCATGTGTTCCAGTGTTTCCTCAAAGATTTTTCAATCTCGATGCAACAGTTTATTCTTTTAACAGTTTTAAAGGCACACTATGCAAGATTTGTACCTTAATATAGCCTAACAGCTTCAAAGTCATTTAGATGGTAAACGAACACGTAGTAGGGCGAATCATCCCGATAGCAAAACTTGGGGGGTGACGCCACTGGAAAAACCAGCAATGCAAGTTTGAGAGGTGGCGCCCCGCCACATCTCGCGAGAATCACGACTTGCTTTACGTCACATACATCAACAACATATGAAGCACCCTCTATGGAAGACACTACATTAACGCGCATTTCAGACGTGATGGCAGAGACGCTCTGCGCGAGTGGTATTTACGACAGTAACGTTAAAAACAAGTACTCCACAGCGACTCTAGGGGTCGCTGTTTGAAAAAAAACAGAATTCTTGCATAGTGTGCCTTTAAATTTCAGTTACAGTGCGCATGAAGAACAATTCATAGTGCTCTCTACTCCAGTGCTGTAATCTAACAGACACCCGGGAGAAATGAATATGATTTAGAAAGCGCAATAAACTCCAGCAAGATAAACTCATTTTATGCAAACCATAGACCTTCATCTACAAATAAAGTATAATAACGGGAAAATTGATCTTGAAGAGTGTCATCGTGTTACTGTCGTAACCAAACACGACGCGCTGTTTGAATGCTGAATGGAGAATGACTGAGAGATGAGTTTCCATTAACTTTAACGACTTAAATATTCATTTTTACCTCACATTATGCTATCGAATGACTTTAGAAGTCTTGGAATATAGTGCACGAAAACTTAATGGTGCTTTACAATGTTTTTAATGCCTTTAGTGGGGCTTAACAATAACACAATAGTATGCACAATATCGGACGTCACTGAGAAGCTGCCGCCGTAGTGGGATTATTTTTGGTGTGGCGGACCACCACGGCAGAATGAATGTAGCGGAAACACTGCTCTAGTTCAAGCACACCTGGTGCAACTAATAAAGCCCTTGAACCCCTGATTAGATGCATCAAGTGTGCTTGAGATAATACCCGTTTTGCAGATTTGTGCTGTTGTGAGGGATTCTATTCAGGGGACTGAATCATTTTGAGACTGCAGAAGTCATTAAAAGATGCATTTTCAGTTGAATTTGCAGAAACCACTTAAAACATTTATTCTGTTGAGTGGTTTCAATTACTTTTGTTTGATTTGTTCATTGCGAACAGATGAAAGTCTGTAAAGTTTGCCAATGATACTGATTTGCAATGGGGGTTGAATCATTTCATTCACAACTATATCAGAGTGAAACTGATTCTTGAACAAGAAATAATGTAGGGCGGGACTTGATTTTGACCATCGGAATTGATCGGGTCGTTGGGGTTTGCGTTGCTGTTATGTAATGTGATGTGATTGACAGGTTGTCCCACCCTAAGAGATTAGATGCTGCGAGAGGAAGGGGACGTTATTTTGATTTAAGATTATGAGGGCACACAAATTAAAATAATAATAATTAATAACGTGCACAAATAAATCAATTATAAAAAATAATGCAATATTCAATAAAAAATAATAATTTTCAACTTTGATTTCATTGTGATTTTAAACCGATTAAAAAAAAAAAGTGGTTGGCATCACCAAAACGGAAGTAATCACTCAAAAAAAGGAAAATAAAAAAATGGTTAAAAAAAAAAACTTTACCATTTTAGGAACATATTTTACTACTGAATTACATAGGCCAACAACGTGATGGAGATTAACAGACACATAGCTATTCGTCTCCAATACAATCTATCAATTATTTAATACACCAAACCTCTAATTTCATATAATCTAAGTTAACTATACCCTCTCATAAAGTATACTCTGGAGATACAAATATATAGGCATAACAATAACCTGATAGTTTATAACTTACAATCACGTTTAACAGAAATGGAAAGGCGCTATATAAATAAATAAAAAATTAAGGGATAGTATTCCCAAACTAATGCACAGCTGCAGGAAAGCCCATTCAATCAATTATAAAGTTTCTGTTAAATGTAATATCTGGCTATGTCTCAAAACCTGGTGAGCTTCCCACCTAGAACGCATTTTTGGGTGTCACCAGTGCGTGCAGGATTTACTTTCTAGGTAGGCAGCTAAATATAAATTTGGACAAAGTCTCTATAAAGTCCTGTGCAGTTAAACAGATCACACAAACGAGTGTTTTCTTGCCTTGACGCTCTGATCACTGGAGCAGGTCGCCATCCTGCGACCATGAAAGTCATAAGAAACATCGTGAATCAGATCTTTATGATCCGCTGCAATGCTCTTCGCCACGAACATCTTCTAGTAAAACTACTTCTTGACGCCACCAAGAAAATATCTCACACAATTCACTAAATGAAACAGCAGATAGGCGTTTAGTCAAACTTCAGCAGACATTTTTAACTCTAACGGTGTCATGTTTTTTTACTCGAAATCGTTGCTCGCTGCTTTATTGGAGATGAAAACCATCAGAGAGCGGATTACTGCCACCTACTGCACTAGCAGAGTTACTGCTGCCACTATTAACCATACAACCGAGGTGCCGAATGAGCGAGTTACCAAAAATATGCACTTTTACAACATTTAACAAAACAAGCATCTAACGTTTTGATATAATAAATACATGTTAAATATATACAATTCTTAAATCTTAAATATCGACATGTTCAGCTCAATATTACATTTTAAATAGAAGGGTAAATAGAAAGGTTCTTTTTTATTTAGTAATTAAGACTAAATAAGATCACATTTTATGAATTAATTATTTAGATAAACCAAAATAGTAAGACACTTTTTGCTACCAAATTGGTCTGTCAACACGCAAACACTAGCATATGCCTTCATTTCTAAGTATCCACAGAATTTCCACTTATGTGGATCAAAAAAATGTGAGTGTTTTCTTCACCTTTGTCAAAAAGGCCATTTTACACAGCCATAAATATCCTTTATCAAATTAGTCCATGGTTCACATTTTTCACAAACTCCAATATTTCTCTCAAGCTCACGCAGCACTAATACATATTCTTTACAAGACTGCCATCTAGTGGACCTTTGTATTATGAATGTTTTGCTCATTCTGTATCTCTCTAACACGGACCAGGAAATTACATCAGCTCTCCAGTTCAAGGAAAACTAAACTTTTGTGCTGGCTGTCTGTGTGCGTGTTGTGAAATGGCTGAATCCAGGTTTTCTCAGGACCAGTTCAGCTGTCCAATGTGCCTGGATATACTGAAGGATCCAGTAACCATTCCCTGTGGACACAGTTACTGCATGAGCTGCATTACAGACTACTGGAATCTAGATCAGGGAAAAGGCTACAGCTGCCCTCAATGCAGAAAGACCTTTAGTCCAAGACCTACTTTAGCTAAAAACACATGCTGGCTGAAGTAGTGGAGCAACTGAAGAAAATTGAACTCCAAGCTGATGTTCCTGCTGGAGCTGGAGATGTGGAGTGTGATGTCTGCACTGGAAGAAAACATAAAGCCGTCAAGTTCTGTCTGGTGTGTCTGAACTCTTACTGTCAAAACCACCTTGAACAACATGATAATCTCTTCAATGGAAAGAGACACAATTTGATGGACGCCACTGAGAGCTTCAGAAGATGATTTCCCATAAACATGAAAAACTTCTGGAAATTTACTGCCATACTGACCAGCATTGTATCTGTATTCTGTGTATGGTTGATAAACCCAAAAATCATGACACTGCATCAACTGCAGCAGAGAGAACTGAGAAACAGGTTAGGACCGAAAGACACTGCACAGTGGCATGATTATTCAGTTCTCTTAGATGAAAACAAATGCAAAATTTACTCAAAAACATTTTGTACTTTCAGTTTCACTCATGTTTTTGTGATGTACTGTTGTTTTATACAGAAACACTTGGGTGAGACACAGAGAAAATTTCAACAGCAAATCGAGTAAGAGAAGAAGCTTCAGGAGCTGAAAGAGTCAATGGAGAATCTCAAGGTGAGTTTGGAGAAGAAGCGGCAGCGCTGGTTTCAGACTCAGTTAAGACTCTTCTGCAGTCAGTCAGTGAGGGTTATTTTCCAGTCCTGCAGAAGGATAGCAGCATTTAGAGGTGATTGTAATGTGTGTCCTACAGCGCTCTGCTCAGACAGCAGTGGAGGATAGTGAGAAGATCTTTAGTGAGCTTATCCGCTCCATTGAGAGAAGACGTTCTGAGGTCACACAGATGATCAGAGACAGAGAAAAGACTGCACTGAGTTGAGCTGAGGGACTCTTAAAACGTCAACTGAGGAGGACAGACGCTGAGCTGGAGCAGCTTTCACAAACACCTGATCACATCCTTTTTCTCCAGGTTGCACCCCTTTAGACTTTTCATTAAAGATTACTTACACAGTGTTTATATATCTATATATACATATATATGGGAAGGGCATCCGTACCTGACCTCTGCAGAAGCATCCAATTGCACCAAGTCTGGCTAGACAGACAGAAGCGCGCAGCCAATGTCAGGTAAGGCCCCACCCCCTTACCTGAGCCTGCAAGCGCTTCTGTTCTCCAGTTGACATTCGTTTCTCGTGATCTCTGCACTTACACAGTTCGGTTGGATTTACGCTGCTCACTTTGCGTGTTTGCAGGAGGACAAATCGCCAGATCAGCCTTCGCTAGGTGTGACAGTGTGTTTCTACCAGTTAGCTGTGTTTGTTTTTGAGCCGCCCACGCTCTCGCATCTTCTCATCTGTTTCCCTTTCCACGACTGCCCGCCACGGATTTTTCTGAGTTTTTTTTCCGGTATGTCGCTCTCTAAATCTGGCGCTTCTCCCGGGAACAGCCTATCACGGGCCTGTCCGGCCGCGTGTGGTGCGCTGATTGCTGCGAAGGACCTCCACCCGTTCTGCATGGTCTGCTTGGGCACGCGGAAGAGGCTTTGGAGAACCCGGAGAACTGCAGTCATTGCCTGATAATACCAAAAAAACTCCTGCGACACCACATTAAAGTTGCCGCGACCCAGTGTGTCGAGCTCGGCCTTTCGGAATCAGATAGAGGACACGGTGACGACGACATGCTACCGGAGGCCTCCTGGGGCGCGACTTCTCTCATCTGGGCTGACCAGCCAAATCCTGCGTTCGGTGGAAGAAGAGGACATCTTCGCGGGCAACCTCCCGCTCGTCGACGAACCGGCCGATTCTGGTGATGATGACGACGCGGGCCTTCTCGGGGTCTCAGAGGACGAGGAGGCCATCCCGCCCTCTGGTGTTCCCCAGGCCAACGCCCCCGCGGCCTTGCCTCAGTCTATCCTCCTGGAAGTGTGTGAGCGAGCGGCCACTCGCCTCAACATTGAGTGGCCGGCTCCACAGCAGGGATATTCAGAAATATGATGTTGTGAGAAATATGAGTGCCACCGACCAAGAGAGGGACATTTATGACGGGAAAATGCTGGATGCAGCAACGATGCGACGACAAGAAGGAAGACAAGGCCTTCAAGCTATGCCTTCCCAGGAAGGTGGCCCCACGCCAGGCGCCCCCTGCGCATTTGCCTAACCCCCCGCCTCGGGACGTAATTTCCATCAGGGTAAGGAAAGGCCCCGAAACAACCCCCAGCCACGACAGAGCAACCCACCCTCTGCTAAACCCTGGGGGAAACTGACTCCTGCCGCGGCGGGAAAACCCTCGAACACTACCCCCACCGACTCGAAACGCAAGCGGCCTTGCCTGATGTTCGGCCGATGGGGGCATCGAGTCCGCGTTCACGAGCCGCAAGCTCTTTGGACTCTCTTCCTGCCCTAGAGTCCCTGTTCAAGAGACGGAGGGTTTCTTATTGAGGGGTCGGCCACGCCCCTCTCGAACACTCGCGAGTCACGAATTGGCTTGGCAAACTGTTTCGGCTCCCGAAAGGGTGACGCGTACAATAATGCAGGGCTGCAGACTGCAGTTTGCTATAAAATCCCTGCATTTCAACGGCGTTCTCTCTTCACACATGGAGGAGAGCGCACAAATTCTGAAAGAGGAAATATCTTCCCTTCTAAACAAGGGAGCGATTCAGGTGGTGCCCCCCAATCTGATAAACCAGGGATTTTTTTCCCATTTTTTCCTGATCCCAAATAAGGATGGCTCTCTCCATCCTATCTTGGACCTCTGTGTGTTGAACAAATATTTGAGGAAATACAATTTCAGAATGTTAACTCATGGCTCACTCGCTCGCGCCATAAAACGGAACGACTGGTTCACATCGGTCGATCTGAAAGATGCTTTCTTCCACATAAGAATTTATCCACCACACAGGAAGTTTCTTCGTTTCGCCTACCAAGGCACATGTTACGAATTTACAGTTTGGGCTTTTGTTAAGCCCAAGGAGTTTATGTCTGTGTGCGGAGGCGGGCTTAGTACCCATGAGAATGTCAGGTCTGAGGATTTTGACATACATAGACGATTGGCTCATTGTAGCCGAATTGAAGGAGAAAGTGTTGCAGGACACCTGCCATGTCCTCACACACATCACATCTCTCGGGTTCAGGGTGAATGTGAACAAGATCAATTTTACACCCAGTCAGACTGTGATTTTCCTGGGCTTGGAGTTGAACTCAGTCTGCATGCAAGCGCATCTCTCTCAAGAGCGCATTCTCTCTCTAATATCGTACATGCCTCAGGCTGCAGGATCTTATGGCTTCATCTATCCAGGTTTTGCCGCTGGAACTACTGAGCGTGAATGAGAGCGTTCATTAAATAGATTTTGTTACTACATTTCAGCCCGATATGCGATCTTTGCCGCTCTGTAACAGTGACGTGCGCCTGCTCAGCAGCTTTGCGCCACTGGAAGAGCACAGACAGGGAACCCCTCTGGGGACGGTAATGATGCCGAAAGTTGTGACGACAGACGCGTCCCTAACGGGCTGGGGTGCCACCCAGGAGGGCAGAACGGTGAACGGTTTGTGGCTGAGCAGACTACGTTCAGCGCACATAAATTATTTAGAGCTTATGACCATATGGAAAGCTCTGAATCATTTTCTGCCTCGTCTGCAGGGACATCATGTGCTCATACCCTGCAACAATACCACGGCAGTGGCTTACATCAACCATCAACGCGGCGTGTGCTCGTCAAAACTCTCGCTCTAGCTCACAAGCTTTTGGCGTGGAGCAGACGTTTTTTTCTGTCGTTACACTCGACTCATGTCCCAGGCATTCTGAACAGAGGCGCGGACCTGCTATCGAGGGGGGAACCCAATTTATGGAGATTGGCGCCTCCACCCTCAGATAGTGGGTATGATATGGATGAGATTCGGACTGGCAACCGTAGATCTATTCGCCTCGCATGAAAACCACCATTGTCCTATGTTCTTCTCACTAAAGGACGTGGACTCGCCCCTCGGGGTGGATGCACTGGCCCACCCATAGCCCAAAGTGCTGATTTTCCTCCCCTGTGCCTGGTAATTGCCACACTGGCCAGGGTGAGAGAGCAGAGCCTGTCTCTCATTCTGATAGCACCCAGGTGGCCCAAAGCACCATGGCTGGCGGAGATAATCCCTCTGTTATACGCCCAGCCGTGGCGCCTCCCCCTCCGCACAGACCTCCGCACAGTCCAATCTCCCCCCGGGGAGATTCATCACCCACACCTGGACAGGGTGGCTCTCTGGGCCTGGCCCGTGAGAGTATGAACCTAAACGCACTAGGGCTTCCCCCGCGTCTGGTTGCTACTTTACAGAACGCCAGGGCCGTTTCTATGCGGTCCTTATATGGCTGTAAGTGGCAAGTGTTCGAAGGGTGGTGTGATGGGCGTGGTCTCACATCCTATCAGAGTGCAGTTCCTGATATTTTGTGTTTCCTTCAAGACCTCATGGATAAGGGTAGGTCCTTTTCCACGATTAAGGTCTACCTGGCTGCAATTTCTGCTTGTCATGTGGGTTTTGAGGGCTCAACGGTTGGGCAGCATCCTCTAATCCGCAGATTTATGAAGGGTGCCCATCACTCTTTGCCAGTCATCAGAAGAACAGTCCCTGAATGGGACCTCTCCATGGTGCTAGAGGCTCTGTCTCAATTACCTTTTGAGCCCCTGGGAAATATTTCCCTAAAGCTGCTGTTTTGCAAGACATTTCTCGTGCGCTAAATTCTCTCTTGGTGGAGACATGGTTTTCCTTAAGCCTAATCCGGCCTTCATGCCGAAATGCTTCCCTGCGTTCACGTCGGTGTTAGAGCTGTCTACTTTCACCTCCACCTTTTCCTCTGCAGATGATCAAAGGTTGAATGCCCTGTGTCCTGTTCGGGCCTTACGGACTTATTTGGCTAGGACCAGTGCTTTTCAGAAGAGTGACCAGCTCTTTATTTCATGGGCACCCCCTCGCAACGGGAATCCCATATCTAAGCAACGCCTCGCACATTGGCTTGTGGATGCTATAATTTTGGCATATGAATCGAAGCGAGTGCAGCCCCCAGGGGACATCAGAGCTCATTCCATAAGGGGCTTAGCCGCCTCTTGGACTCTGTTCAGGAGAGTATCGCAGGACATTTGCTCTGCTGCCAGCTAGGCTTCTCCCCATGTGTTTGTACATTACTATCGGCTGGATGTCACCAGTACCTCAGTAGCACATTCTGTTTTGGGGGTAGGGTCGTCTTAACCCCTCCTTCTCTTGTGTGTGCCACATACATGTTTCATGTCCTGCCTGTACACAGCAGTTATGTGTGTGCGTAAGTATGGCGGGTTCATGATTATGGGACGTGTCAGGCACCGCCTCTTTGGGTGACCGTCTTCCTCTGGCTTACAGAACCTCACTGCGAGTGTATTGGGCAATCGGGGAGCTGTCCATGTCTCTCCCATAGGTGGATCTCGAACACGAGATGATGAAAGAGAACAATAGGTTACTGTCGTAACCCTGATGGTTCTCTGAAACATCGAGTGGAGAGATCCACCAGCTTCGCCCCGCTTGCCACACGAGAAGCGAATATACTTACTGGAGAACAGCAGCGCTTGCAGGTGTTTAGGGCTGAAACGATTCCTCGAGTTACTTGATTACAAAAATTCCTCGAGGCAAAAACTCTGCCTCGAAGCCTCGTTAAATTCCTATGACGCGCACTATATGCGCGGCGCAGGGATTTGATTGTTTCACACGGACCGTTTATTCACACGGACCTGTTCAGGAAGCATATATTTTGAATTTAGTTGGCGTGATGGCGGAGAATAAATATGTAAATAAACGGCAGAAATTGTCTAAAGTGTGGGATCACTACACACTTAATAAAGAAGACAACAAGGTGCAGTGTCTCTATTGCAAAATAGAGCTGGCATACCACAACAGCACATCTTCCATGATTCAGCATCTGAACAGGAGACATCCATTCCATGCTGTTTCACCAAGCATTGCTGAAACAAGGTAACGTAGTCTAAGCCTATTGATGTTCGCTGATTTTAATCCCATACTGTATTTGTAGCGATGTCGTGATGCGGTTTGACTAGATATGATTTTTAGCTTTGATGACATTTTTAAGTAGTAAACGTAACTATCACGTTCAATAACAAGAGAGTATAGCCTAAAAAAAGAACCCCTTCACACACACACACACACACACACACACACACACACACACACACACACACGCCAGTCAGACCAATTGCAGCAATGCATCACATATGCTTAAACTTTTATGTAGCCACGCAACAATAATTTCAGCATGCATTCACTGTACACACCGGGACGTGATGAAGGAACAAATATTGTATTGCAGTCTTTGCGAGACCTTGTTTGTATTTCACGTCTGCCAAATAGTTACAGACAACAACAAAAAATTAGCCTGTTGGTTTTTAATAAAGATTCGGAGTACTCATTTTTCAGTTAAAACGCACGGAACAAAAAGTGCGTCAGCTTTTACTGCGTGTTCAACAACAAGTCACGTTACAGCTCTTCTTCAGCGTTAAACTACCAGAATACACAAATATGCTTAGAGTGGTTATATTATAACATCTTAAAGGAGAAATTCACATATGAAATAGCTTTATAACTTGCATACTATATAACTTATAGTATATAACTTATAACAGCTTTAACTGAAATAGACACAAGTTTAATATAACTATTCTGTTAAGAGTGTATTTTTCCAACACAGCCTGCTTCTCCAAATCGACTCGTACTTTTGGGGAGGACATTATAATCAGCCTAATGGTAAATGCTGCAGGTGTAGAAATCTACTTTAAACAGATATTTACTTTGATGTCAGGGCTAGATTACAGCATGAAACCTGTTGTGCATATTAATAAATTAAATTGCTTTTCCTCTTTTTCTCCCTCTCAGCACTTCACATCGTGAAGTGACCGATATGAGGCCACTGTCCATGGTGGAGGACAAGGTATTTAGAGACATGATCTCAACTTTCAATCCTAAATACAGCCTGCCATCAAGAACATATTTCACACAACTGATGGAGAAGAAACACAGAGACATTACAGAGAAATTGAAAGCTGTCCTAAAGCAAACAGAGTGTGTTGCACATCAGTGAGGAGTTGACACAGGTCCTTGGACCATTTGAAGGAGCTACAGAGTTTCTTAGTGGAGAAAAGTATGTCACCCTCTCTGCCCTTCCACAGCTGGTTCAAAACCTTAAAAAGTCCACACTGACTGCAGAACCTGAAACTGCACCAGTGAAGGCATTTCAGGCTTCTGCTGCAGAGCAGATCACAGAGAGGTGGGAAGGGCTGTATGAATTTCTACCTGAATCTGGTGCTCCCAACCCTGTCCTTCTGGCTGCTGCTTTGGACCCCAGGTTTAGAAAATTGAAGTTCTTGCCTGCTGAAGAGGTGTTGAAGGTCCAAACTAGTATTCAATCAATGGCACTAGCTGCCAGAAAGGACTCAAAACAGACACATGTAACGGTAGAGAAAGCCACTGCCACCACATCAGCTACACACACTAAAGGTAGATCACATCAGAAAAGTATCCTGGGATCATCATCAGAGGATGAGGATGAAGGAGAGGATCATGATGAGGATGAGCAGATGAGCAGAGCGGTGCAGAGGGAGGTCTTGGAGTATTTTGGTGAACAGCCTATTTCCAAGAAGGAGAATGGTGGAGAATAAATAAGACAAGATATCCAACCTTGGCACAGCTGGCAAAGTCTTTCTTGGGGATCCCAGCAACATCAACACCCTCAGAGCGCCTGTTCTCTGCTGCTGGGAACATTGCCTCAAAACGTAGGGCAAGCCTAAGTGCTGAGCATGTGGATATGTTGACGTTTCTCCATTGCAACTATAAGCTGTTGTAGAATCTCAATCTGAAAATCTGAAATCTCTCTCTCTGTCTCTCTCTCTGTCTCACTCACTCACTCACATTTTTATGTTTGTTTTGAGATTACATATTATTTATAATTGTTTTATTTAAAAAAAAAAGTAAATACATTTTATACATTGTGTACCTGTTTGGCATGATATATTTTATATTATTTTTTTGTTCTCAGGTTAACTAAACTAAATTTGCAGAAGGTGCAATCCTTTTTTTGTAATGTTGTGTATTAAGAAGACAAAAAACTAAGTTTATATTCATATTAAGTTTGTATTCATACATGTTACAGTAAGTTCACTTAACTGTATGTTGTTATATAATTGTTGGCAATGCCAACTTGGCACTTAACTTTTGGAGCCAAACTTTTGGACTTGGAAATAAATACCTCTGTTGAGAAATAAAAGCCAAATGCTTGATCATTTTACAGCCACATAATTGTTGTTATGCATAATTTGTTTTGGTTGTTCAAAAACACACACAAAAAAAATTATCCGATTACTCGATTAATCGATCGATTTAGTGCTAGATTAATCGATTACAAAAAGAATCAATAGCTGCAGCCCTACAGGTGTTATATAATAATAATAATAATAATATTTATTTTATATAGTGCCTTTAAAAGTAGCATCTCAAAGCACTTTACAAAAAAAAAAAAAAAAAAAAAAAAATACACATAACAGTCCAGGCAGTAAAAACTAAAACAATAAAAATAAAAAGCCAATATAATAACAAACAAAGCAATCACACGAATCACATAAAAGCTACACTAAAAAGTAAGTTTTAAGGGACGATTTAAAAACACTAAGGGACTCTGCATTTCTTATCTCAGAGGGCATGAAATTCCACAATTTAGGAGCCAAAGAAGAAAAAGCCAGATCACCCATAGTTTTTAGCCTTGTTGTTTGGACAGTTTAAAGAACAGCTTCAGAAGAGCGTAGAGCACGTGTAGGAGTGTAGGGCGTTAAAAGCTCACACAAATATTGAGGGGCCAAACCATTTAAGGCTTTATAAGCCTTAGCTTATAGCATGAGCATGAGAATTTTAAAAGTCCTAGTCAGAATTCTAGCAGCTGAATTTTGTGCCAACTGTAATTTACTTAGGGTAGCTTTAGAAACTCCAGCCAGCAAATGTCACATGTCTGTCCTGCCTTGTGATGCACATGGGTGTTTTGTTATTTTGAGCCATGTGCTCTTGTCATTGTTTGATCCCTCCCCCTTGTTATCTGATTATTGGTTTAATTGCTCCACCTGTCTGTCTCGTTACCCTCCTTTGTTTGCCTCCCTATTTAGTCTTCCTGTGTTTGCTGTCCTGTGCTCATTCGTTGTATTTGTTACGCGTGTTGTATTCTGTGCCTGTTCCTGCCCTGTCCCTGCCCTGTCCCTGCCCTGTCTGTTTTTGGATTTAGATTTGGTTTGTTTATTTTATGTTTTGTCCTATTAAAATACTTCTTCTCTGCACCTGAATCCACGGAATTATTCCCGGTCCCACCGTGACAGAACGAACGAGCCACATGTGGATTCAGCGGAGCGAACTTTGTCCGGCTGAGAGAGAGAATGTAAATATTTCTCTCTGTGTGCCCAGAGGAATGAGGAGAGGAGGGCAGCAGAGTCTTCCTCACTGGTCTCTCCTGGAATGGGATCATCGTCGTTGAGTCGTTCCAGCGTTGGGGTTCCGTCTATGGTTTTGACCAACCTCGAGTCTGCACAGATCCGTCAGAAGGGACAGAGAAGGAGAAGGGGGAGACACTTCCCGTCTGCCCAGTCGGAGATTGTTCACGTCCCGTCTGCCCAGTCAGAGACTGTTCACATCCCGTCTGCCCAGTTAGAGACTGTTCACGTCCCGTCTGCCCAGTCAGAGACTGTTCAGGTCCCGTCTGCCCAGCCAGAGACGGTTCACGTCACGTCTGCCCAGCGAGAGACTGTTCACGTCACGTCTGCCCAGCGAGAGACTGTTCACGTCACGTCTGCCCAGCGAGAGACTGTTCACGTCACGTCTGCCCAGCGAGAGACTGTTCACGTCACGTCTGCCCAGCGAGAGACTGTTCACGTCACGTCGGCCCAGCGAGAGACTGTTCAGGCTCTGTCTGCCCAGTCAGAGACTGAGCACGTTCTGTCTGCCCAGTCAGAGACTGAACACGTCCAGTCTGCCCAGCGAGAGACAGTACACGTCCAGTCTGCCCAGTCAGAGACTGAGCACGTTCTGTCTGTCCAGTCTGCCCAGCGAGAGACAGTACACGTCCAGTCTGCCCAGTCGGAGACTGAGCACGTTCTGTCTGCCCAGTCGGAGACTGAGCACGTTCTGTCTGCCCAGTCGGAGACTGAGCACGTCCAGTCTGCCCAGTCAGAGACCGAGCACGTCCAGTCTGCCCAGTCAGAGACGGAGCACGTCCAATCTGCCCAGTCTGAGACAGATCCGGAAATGCCCATTTGTGTGGACGCCAAGGCACTTACGGACTATCTGGAACGTCTGGCTCGGATCCTGGACATGCCCGTGTCTGCTGTCCCTGAGCCGGAGCCAGTGTCTGCTGTCCTGGAGGCGGAGCCAGTGTCTGCTGTCCCGGAGGCGGAGCCAGTGTCTGCTGTCCCTGAGCCGGAGGCGGAGCCAGTGCCTGTTCCAGAGCCGGAGGCGGAGCCAGTGCCTGTTCCAGAGCCGGAGGCGGAGCCAGTGCCTGTTCCAGAGCCGGAGGTGGAGCCAGTGCCTGTTCCAGAGCCGGAGGCAGAGCCAGTGCCTGTTCCAGAGTTGGAGCCAATGTCTGTTCCAGACCCAGTGTTTGTTTCTGTGTTTGTGTCTGTCCTTGTGACCATTTCTGTTCTAGTGACTGTTCCTGAGCCGGTTTTTGCAGTTCCTGAGCCGGTGGCTGCTGCTCCAGAGGCAGAGCCAGTGCCTGTTCCAGAGCCGGAGACAGAGCCACTGCCTGTTCCAGAGCCAATGCCTGTTCCAGAGCCGGAGGCAGAGCCAATGCCTGTTCCAGAGCCGGAGCCGGAGGCAGAGCCAATGCCTGTTCCAGAGCCGGAGGCAGAGCCAATGCCTGTTCCAGAGCCGGAGGCAGAGCCAATGCCTGTTCCAGAGCCGGAGGCAGAGCCAATGCCTGTTCCAGAGCCGGAGGCAGAGCCAATGCCTGTTCCAAAGCCAGTGCCTGTTCCAGTGCCAGAGCCAATGTCTGTTCCAAAGCCAGTGCCTGTTCCAGTGCCAGAGCCAGTGTTTGTTCCTGTGTTTGTGTCTGTTCTTGTGGATGTTACAGTTCTTATGGCTGGTCCTGAGCCGGTGTCTGGTCCTGAGCCGGTGTCTGGTCCTGAGAGGGCATCACCGCCTTGGCCGCCCGAGGGGTCTTCACCGCCCTGGCCGCCCGAGGGGTCTTCACCGCCCTGGCCGCCCGAGGGGTCTTCCGAACGGAGGGCCCTCCGTTCGCTCTCTGTCGTCTCCTCCACTCGACGCTGTTTGCTTCATATCCCTTACTATATAGTTGCCTGGTAATACCAAACTCTGCTACTTCGCTTTGCTTCATAGACAGAGTCTGGAATGGCATCATTGAAAAGTGTTTTCTTTATCGCGGGGGGGGGGCGCTTGTCTGAAGTATAAAATCATTGGTTACCCGTAAGCCAATCACATAACGTTTGGTTATGACGTGTGTTATTCGCCAGCTCAGCCGCATCGAACTTCCACTGTAAACACATGTATGATGCGAAAACAAAACCATCGAGCGAAATACTGGAGTGAACATGGCTGACCGAGTTTTGCTGCCTCCTTAACCTGATCCTCCATGAGTGCAACCAAGGGGAACACAATCACAACTATCGCCTTGCCGGCCTTTGGCCTCCCCAGTTTCTCGCTGACGATCGGTAATATTTGATAAATTAAACTTTTACCAAAACCTGTCGGGAGTAGGGCCACAACATCACCTCCATTCAAAATGTTTACCAAACACTCTTCTTGTTTGGCCTTCAGTTTGGAAATGCCAGGAATATTCTCCACAACAGAGCGACTTGCGTCCTGTGTCTCCATATCCGCGGTCGTTTTCGATTTCCCCAATCTTAAACTCGGCGCTTAGCGTCTACGTCACGGCTCTCAGCCCGCCCTCTGTTCGTTGATTGGCCGGCTGTTTTCAGGCCGGAGGAAAACTGAGAGACATGTCGATGTCTCAGACTAAGTACAGAAGCGAAATGAAATTGAGCGGAAGTACGAAGTCTGACGTAGTCAGGCTAACTATATAGTACCACCCCTTGCAAGGCTACAGAGTCCTCTGATTTGCTAGAATACGTCATGGTAACCTTCCTCTGATTGGGTAAGAAAAATATTCCTCCATCGGCAATTTTTCCATTGGTTGTTGCTCGTGAATCTGCCTAACAACATCGATTTCATTGGCCTTTTACGTAGTGGTATTGCGCAACAAGGAAGTGTGTATATATACAAGCCGGGTAAGTTATCATTGTTTTCAGCGGAATCTGAGGAAGATGGTAATCACATCTCTCTATCATTAATAGTTTTTAAGATAATTAAACATTTGTAAAAGTATGCCATTATGGACGGTACCGCCCAAACCGTCCCCAGAGGGTTAAATTGTAAACACAGCACAAATGAGTTCACCCTTTCTTTAACAAATTTAGCAATTTTTCTTTACAGAGAAGACATGTTAGGGTTCCTTGAAGATAATGTTGTTTGGATGATCAGTTACCCAAAAAGCATCTCAGTATTAAGTAAGGGATAATGTACATCCAGCCGGTTGTTATCTCAGAATAAACCCCCGACAGGGTGATGATCAACCTTGCATCAGCCTGAAGGGGGTTTATTCTGAGATAACAACCGACTGGATGAACATTATCCCACTTATTACACGGCTACTTGCCACATAAGTAAATAATTAGGCACGAAATATTGATCTGAGTTGAAATATTTTATTAGGTCTTTAAACGCAAAGTTTCCGCAGAGAGAGCAGTTGCAGAATTAAGTTAAATTAATAGTATTTTCGTGCTGTGACTGTGGGGGCAGGAACATGTGTGACTTAGCCATGCGCAATAGAGTGGTGCAGGTATGACATCACTTTGTAGGCCAAAACGTGGAAGCGGGTTAGGATTTTAGCACTTCCAGTTCCATCTTGCTGAAGACAATGGGTTTTTTGAATGGGGTTTTGGTTAAATGTCTGAAATAAGGTCTGTGGTGAACACAAGCTCAAGACATTTTCACATTTTATTCTATGACATAAAACACATCAGCATTACCCCACTCATGATTTTTTGAAGCTGTTACGTGTCTTGAAAAAAGCGGTTGCTAACAAGTGGCTAAATGGGACTACAGAGGCTGTTGAGGAGATTAAATGTAATCACGCTGAACGAATAAGCTCAGTCCGCTATTACAGTATCATTATGGTTATAATTGTGCTCTTACAAACTATTCTAACATCCTGGGAAAAAGTTTTTATATAAAACTTAGAGTTGTAGGAAACTTCGTGATGGTGACGTTGAATTCGTGGAAACGTGGTGTAGTTCGCTTATAGCCTACTTTTAGCTTTTTACTTCTGGCGACTGCATTTAGGCTTCAGAAGTTGTTCATCTGTGATAATTGTCTTGGTTGACAAAATGTGCAAGGATAGTCACCTTTATTTATATAGCACTTTTTACAATGCAGATTGTTTCAAAGCAGCTTTACAGAGATAACAGGAAAATAATGTTGTAATAATATTGTTAAATATAAAATGGAATGTCCCCAACTAAGCAAGCCAAAAGCCAATATCGACAAAGGCGAAGGCAGGCGAAAAAAGGCGACAGTGGCAAGGAATCAAAAATCCATCAGGTGACAGAATGGAGAAAAAAACATGGGAGAAACCAGGATCAGTCGGGGGGCCAGTTCTCCTCTGGCCAAATGAACGAACAGTGTATGATTATAATTCAGGCAGCATTACAGGTCAGAAGTCAGATTGGATCGGAACAATTTATTATGCAGTTCATCTGGTTGAAGTTCGCATATGGGGACGAGTTTGTTGAGGATCAGTGCCGATGGCTGTCGTGTCGATGAGGCCTTCACAGGGGAGAGTCTAGTTGACACAAGCTCTGCTGACACTTCAGGGATGCGTTGTGGTCGTGTCTAGGTGCAGGTCCACCATCTGATCTGGATATTCCGGATCCAGCTGATTACAGTAAACCTCGGAATAATCAGAAAGACTAAAATTAGCGTAGATGCCATTCATTTTATGATGTAGCGTGTACATCAGGTGTTATAGGAACTGTTCCCGGTTCCGGCTGACCTACTTTATGCAGCCTAATGATCATTTAACTGATTTGAATAATAGGAATGTAAAGTGTTCTATGTGTATGCCAGGTTGAAGAGATTGTTTTTAATCTAGATTTAAACTGACAGAGTGTGTCTGCTTCCAGGACAATGTTAGGAAGACTGTTCCAAAGTTTAGGTGCTAAATAGGAAAAGGATCTACCGCCAGCAGTCGATTTTGATATTCTAGGTATTATCAACTGGCCAGAATTTTGAGATCGCAATAGACGTGAAGGACTATGATACGTTAAGAGCTCGCTCAAGTACTGGGGAGCTAAACCATTTAGTGCTTTGTAAGTAATCAGCAATATTTGAAAAATGTATACGGTTTAATAGGACGGACGCTGGAGCCAGGAAGATGATGAAGAAGGAGTTGGAACAGCAATGTAGATTGTATGGAGAAACTTCTGGAAACAGGTAGGTAGCTTTGGCAACAATCCTTTGCTCAAAACGAGACCAGACAATGAGCTTGTGGTTTCTGAGTGTTTTTATGTGGGTTGTGATGGGGATCTAATGACGTGCAGGTGCTGGGTAATTAGTAATCAGGTGACAGCGATCTCTGTGACTGTGTGGTGGTGGAGCCTGGTTGGTTCCTGACAGCGTGCAGGGCAACCACCCATAATAGCGTTACAATAATCTAGCCTTGATGTCATGAACGCATGAACTAATTGTTCTGCATTTGTCATTGAGAGCATATGACATAATTAAGATATATTTTAAGATGGAAAAATGCGGTTTTACAGATACTAGTGTAGTAATGTGTCTGGGGTCAGACAGGTAAATTTAGCTCAAAAGGAATTATTAATTAATTTATAGGGAATCTTAAAAGAATCACTTAAACAGCCGAGCAAATGACTCGTCCAGCGTTCATTTGAACGGGCCATAACTATCAGCTCTAAAACGGATATAAATATCCAAACTATAGTGAAACACTATATATAAGCAAGGTAACTTAGATCAGCAGTTTAAGACATTAAATTCGTAAGCACATAACACAAGAACAATTATCTTTAAAAAACAAAGAAGACTTTATTGATTATTCTAACACATAAAACTAATATCTAACACAATCAGATGCACACACATTCATACAAGTTGCAGAAAGAAAGAGAGTAAGGAAAGAATGAGTTTTAAGAGTGAGATGATGAAATCCCAAGTTTCTATATGCACTTATAGGCTAAGATATGACCTGAACGAACCATCAATCATTAATTTAACCCTTCTATAGTTTCTTAGGCTGGGTTATTACATTTTATATCAAAGCACCAGTTCAGTTAAGAGTCTGGAGGCTACTTGCTTGTCTTTGCTTCCTTTGGGGATTCCCTTTGTCTGCCTAAAAGGGGGTTTCCCGGGTTAGTTGATTGGCTGACGGTCTCCTCCTGCCTGGATAGATGTCTTGGGTGGCCAATCATGCTGTGTGTTGGCGATGGATGAAAAGTCTTTGAAGTTGGAAAGCGGGCTTTGCAGTCGAATCGTTTAAATGAAACTTTGCAGCAAAACTTAACTTAGAATCAAAACTCTCAACGGAAAAGAAAAATAAAGCTAAGAAACAGAAAGAAAATGAGAGTAGTTAAATGGCTTGAATGAAGCTGTTTAACCCATGTTCTTCTGATCTTGATTTTGGGTTCTTTTGTCTGCTGGTCTACATGGTTACTCGTCTGTCCGGTTACCAGTCATGGCTTCTCCATGACTTCTGTAAATCTGCTCTAGCGAACAAATTCAACTCAACCAAACTCTTTCAACCCAACTAAAACTCTGGCTTTGTTCGGGTCCTAAGATTTTAAACTCAGCTGTTTGTCCAGCCTCTTGGATGAGTTCTGACCAATTAGGCACTGTCTTTATTTGAGGGGTGGCATTCTCTTCACCTCTCATCGTAAATCATGCGTTATCTGTGATGTCTTTACTCTCCGGCTCTAGCAGAGTACAAAAGTGTACAGTTTAGACATGATTCCTATTATTAGAACACAAAATATTTTACACAGATTTCAATCAAGCCATCTTCTGAATTAAGAACATATGATCGTATTGATAGGAATCAAGACACACTTTCATTCAAACATCTAATAGTTATAACAATTACATGACTTGTATGTGATCTAAGCCTAATAGACGCATACAGAGGTGGTAGATACAATACAGGTCCTTCTCAAAAAATCAGCATATTGTGATAAAGTTCATTATTTTCCATAATGTAATGATAAAAATTAAACTTTCATATATTTTAGATTCATTGCACACCAACTGAAATATTTCAGGTCTTTTATTGTTTTAATACTGATGATTTTGGCATACAGCTCATGAAAACCCAAAATTCCTATCTCAAAAAATGTGCATATCATGAAAAGGTTCTCTAAACGAGCTATTAACCTAATCATCTGAATCAACTAATTAACTCTAAACACCTGCAAAAGATTTCTGAGGCTTTTAAAAACTCCCAGCCTGTTTCATTACTCAAAACCGCAATCATGGGTAAGACTGCCGACCTGACTGCTGTCCAGAAGGCCATCATTGACACCCTCAAGCAAGAGGGTAAGACACATACCTGTCAAGTTTTGGATTTGAAAATAAGGGAAATTTTCCGGCGCCCACCGCGAGCAGTCCCACCACCCCAACCAAGCTCCAGTCACGTTATCCCTTACATTTTAAGACAAGTGTTATAGCTTACATGAAAACACAAAAGGGTATATATGAAGAGCATTTATTTTAAAGGCTTATTTGCATATTTTCTGTTCATTTAACATTGCTTGTCTCTACATTTACATTTTATTTTCATTCCACACATTCTTTTCATTTCATATTTTTTTTCTCTTACAGTTTTTCTTTACATGTCACATAACTTTTCTTTACTCTTTTAGTGAGTTATTGTTCAAATTTGTTGCAGACTTTGCATTGTTTAACCTGTTAGGCTGCAACCCCACTTTTGAAAAATCCTCAGAAATGGCATACCCAAACTGAAACAGATAGCCTACAGTTCATAAACACTTTGCACTAAAATCACAAGTATGATCTCATTTGAAAGCTGACACCTGGCAGTTTATTGTAAATGTAGAATTAATTATTGTCATAATGAAAAAATAGTTATTAATAGCTACAAAGTTTTGTAAAGTTATTAGAAATTTATTTTGTATGAAACATCTTCAAAGTTTCTGAGAATACAATAGTGGTCAAATACTGAAACTTGAGTGTTATATATTTTTAATGATGTATAGTTTATCAAGGTAATAACATTAAATCTGATAGTAACTTTGAACTATTTAAACAAACAAAAAAAACGCTTCAGTGCGTCGGCGCACTGGCAACGGTTAACAGGTTTTAAGATGCTAAAGTCGCAGTTACAAAACGCGTGACTGTCCCCTACCCTGCTCCTCTTCATAAAAGTAAATTCGCTGTCCCATTGATCGCGGTATTTACATGAGGATTTTGGTTTTGTGGCAGGAGTGCCTTCCGTCTCTGTCGTAGCGTCCATCATCCGTCTCAATTTTTTTTCTTTTTTCCCCCCGCGTTGTCACTCATCATTCACTTGTTTCACTTGTCGTTGACCTCACACACTAACCTCGCGACAACTGCCACCTACAGTACCCACAGTACCTGTAGTAGGCTACTGCAGGTGGCAGTTATCGCGTGGCTAGTGACAGAGCTCAGATTGGGAATTTTTTTTTTTTTTTTTATCCGCCCGGGCCATTATTATTTTTTAATAGCGCAGGTTAAAATACGGGAGATTTACGGGAAAATACTAATACGGGAGGACGGCGGGAAAGAAGGGTTAAATACGGGACTTTCCCGGCCAAAACGGGATACTTGACAGGTATGGTAAGACACAGAAAGAAATTTCTGCACAACTAGGCTGTTCCCAGAGTGCTGTATCAAGGCACCTCAGTGGGAAGTCTGTGGGAAGGAAAAAGTGTGGCAAAAAACGCTGCACAACGAGAAGAGGTGACCGGACCCTGAGGAAGATTGTGGAGATGGACCGATTCCAGACCTTGGGGGACCTGCGGAAGCAGTGGACTGAGTCTGGAGTAGAAACATCCAGAGCCACCGTGCACAGGCGTGTGCAGGAAATGGTCCAAAGTACTTTTTTCGGATGAAAGCAAATTTTGCATGTCATTCGGAAATCAGGGTGCCAGAGTCTGGAGGAAGACTGGGGAGAAGGAAATGCCAAAATGCCTGAAGTCCAGTGTCAAGTACCCACAGTCAGTGATGGTCTGGGGTGCCATGTCAGCTGCTGGTGTTGGTCCACTGTGTTTTATCAAGGGCAGGGTCAATGCAGCTAGCTATCAGGAGATTTTGGAGCACTTCATGCTTCCATCTGCTGAAAAGCTTTATGGAGATGAAGATTTTATTTTTCAGCACGACCTGGCACCTGCTCACAGTGCCAAAACCACTGGTAAATGGTTTACTGACCATGGTATTACTGTGCTCAATTGGCCTGCCAACTCTCCTGACCTGAACCCCATAGAGAATCTGTGGGATATTGTGAAGAGAAAGTTGAGAGACGCAAGACCCAACACTCTGGATGAGCTTAAGGCCGCTATCGAAGCATCCTGGGCCTCCATAACACCTCAGCAGTGCCACAGGGCTGATTGTCTCCATACCACGCCGCATTGAAGCAGTCATTTCTGCAAAAGGATTCCCGACCAAGTATTGAGTGCATAACTGAACATAATTATTTGAAGGTTGACTTTTTTTGTATTAAAAACACTTATTTTATTGGTCGGATGAAATATGCTAATTTTTTGAGATAGGAATTTTGGGTTTTCATGAGCTGTATGCCCAAATCATCAGTATTAAAACTATAAAAGACCTGAAATATTTCAGTTGGTGTGCAATGAATCTAAAATATATGAAAGTTTAATTTTTATCATTACATTATGGAAAATAATGAACTTTATCACAATATGCTAATTTTTTGAGAAGGACCTGTATAGGATTATGTAGTTGAACAATGTTTGATTAGAAGTCCGTCAATAATTGTTTTGGGATGATTTTATGTATTTTTATATGTAAAGTCTCAGTCTCTGTGGTTTTAAGAGATTTCAACCCTGGGGTCATTCCAAGGTCCTTAAAAAGGAGGAGGTCTGTTTTAAATAATTTGTCTTGGGATCAAACAACCTCTGCCGTTATCTTGGTGGGTTCCGAGCCGTGCCATCTCTGAACCAATCAGTCTTTTCCAAACTATCTAACATTGACAACATTCTCCTTTAGTTGGGCACATCTCTTTGAAGCTATTTATGGTCATAAAGTTCTACCAGAAAGACTCGGGAGATAAATTGAAAGGCTGTATACATTTATTGACAGCTCAGCAAGCATAAATTTATGAGTTCTTTGGCGTAGGCCCCGTCCTTAGCGAACAAAGCGAAGTTAGCCGAATCTGCATGTCCCGCCTGAGATGAAGGCGGGGGCGCAGCCGACCCCCTGGAGGTAAGGAAGGGACCATCCTGGTGGTGGTGATGGGGAGGATGGAGGGGAAGGTACCATCTTGGTGGTGGTTGGGGAGGATGGAGGTGAATGGCAGCGTCAGCATCTGCGAACTCAGACAAGTGTAAGTACCAATCTTTTATACTGTGGCTGTTAACACCTGATTGGATAGGGATGAGGTAATACATGACGCGCTGATTGAGTCTTCCTGACAGAACTTAAGCTAAAGCTTCCATTTCTTAGCTGGGACTGGCTGGAGCCCACTCCATTTATGGCCCTAGATTAGACTGGTGATTTGGGGGTCTGGAATGTTGAGTTTTGTGTGGAATTATGTTTGAACGAATCACCTGGAAGATTCATTTGTGTTTGGTTCGCCCTCAAATCCTTCACTAGACACGTGACTTGGTATCAAAGAGCACACCCAGGTTCCTAACCGACTGCGAAGACTTGACAGAGCAGCCATCAAGTGTTATACAGTATTCTAGGTTATTACGTGAGGAAGTTTTTTGTCCAATAATTAGAATCAAATTTTTTTCAGAATTTAGTAGTAGGAAATTACTAGTCATCCAGTTTTTTATAGCAGCTATGCATTCCGTTAATTTTGTGAATTGGTAAGTTTCGTCAGGGCATGAAGAAATATAGAGCTGAGTATCATCAGCATAACAGTGAAAACTAATGCCATGCTTCCTAATGATATCTCCTAAGGGTAGCATGTACAGAGTGAACAGCAACACTCCTAGTACTGAGCCTTGTGGTACGCCATACTGAACTTTTGATCGATAAGACATCTCTTCATTTACTGCTACAAACTAATAACGGTCAGATAAGTATGATTTAAACCATGCTAATGGTTCCACTAATGTCAACATAATTTTCAAGTCTATTTAAAAGAATGTTGTGGTCAATACTATCAAATTCACCTCTAAGATCAAGTAACACAAATAGAGAGATACAACCACGATCGGATGATAAGAGCAAATCATTTGTGACTCTGATGAGAGCTGTCTCAGTACTATGGTACGGTCTAAATCAGGGGTGTCCAAACTCGGTCCTGGAGGGCCACTGTCCTGCAGAGTTTAGTTCCAACTTGCCTCAACACACCTGCTTGTAAGTTTTTAGCATGCCTAATGACCTTCAACAGCTAATCAAGACCTTGATTAGCTGTTTCAGGTGTGTTTAATTGGGGTTGGAGCTAAACTCTGCAGGACAGTGGCCCTCCAGGACCGAGTTTGGACACCCCTGGTCTAAATCCTGACTGAAAATCCTTGCACATACCATTTCTTTCATAAAAGGAACATAGTTGTGAGGATATTGCCTTTTCTATAATCTTTGACAGAAATGGTAGAAATGGTAGATTCGAGATCGGCCCGTAATTGACTAATTCTGTAGGATCAAGTTGCGTTTTTTTAACAAGCGGTTTAATCATAGCCAGCTTTTGCACATATCCTAATGACAAAGATGAATTAATGATATTAAGAAGAGGATCTATGACCTCTGGAAACAACTCTTTCAATAGCTTAGTTGGTATAGGGTCTAACATACATGTTGTCGATTTAGATGATTTAATGAGTTTAGAAAATTCTTTATTACTGCTGTGCTGCTTGGAAACGTATGGGGTTGAAACTTTATTTTTTGTTAATTTAGCCACTGTTTCAAACAAATACCTAGGGTTTTGTTTATTTTCTTCTAATAGGGTTGAAAAATAAGCAGATCTAGCAGCTTTTAAGGCCGCTCTGTATGCAATCATGCTCTCTTTCCATGAAATGCGAAAAAACTCTAGTTTTGTTTTCTTCCAGTTGCGCTCCATTTTTCTGGCTGCTCTCTTAAGGGCCTGAGTGTGCTCGTTTTACCACGGCGTTGGACTATTTTCTTTAATCGTCTTTAAGCGCAAAAGGAGCAACTGTGTCTAAAGTGTCACGGAATGGTCAAAAGTGAAGCGAAGATTCAAGTGCGGAAATAAGGATGTTTATTAATTAAATAAAAGGCAAAACCAAAACTACAAACAAAAACTACCCCATAGGGGAAAACAAGAGAGGTCTCAGGTGGGAACAGGAAACACGAGGGAAACATGGACAACGAACCAGCACAGGACTGCAAACACAGGGAGATTAAATAGGGGAACAAACATAAGAGGGTAACGAGGCAGGCAGGTGGGGGAAATTAAACAATAACGAGATAACAAGATGGGCGGGGTTTGACAATTGACAGGAGAGCACATGGCACAAGGAAATAACATGACAGCCATGTGCTCACAACAGACCAGACTAAACACAAACACATGACAACCCGGGAGTGTCACAACTCTGTCACTAAACCAAGAGAAAACCCAGACAAGGGTGACAGAACTGTGTCATAAAGTGCAGGAAAAGAGAGAGTCAAAAGTTTCTGTCAAAATATCGAGTTCTTCTAAGCTATCTGGGATGCTGAAAAGATGAAACTGGTCAGGAATATTATTAATAAAGCGATCTTTAGTGGCAGAAGTGATAGGTCTAACATATTTGTAACACGGAGTCAACTTTGCAGCCTTGGCTAAATGAAGTATACACAAGACTAGATAATGATCTGAGATGTCATCGCACTGCTATAGAATTTCAACGGCATCAACATTGATTCTGTGCGATAATATTAGATCTAGAGTATGATTACGACAATGAGTAGGTCCTGACACGTGTTGTCTAACTCCAATAGAGTTCAGAATGTCTTTAAATGCCAATCCCAATGCATATTTTTCGATATCTACATGTATATTAAAATCACCAACAATTAGGACTTTATCTGTCTGCAGCCAGTACTAACTCTGATAGAAAATCAGCAAATTCTTTGATAAATCTGTATGGTACCCTGGTGGCCTGTATACAGTAGCCAGCACAAATCTTATCATTTATCACATTATATCTAATGTGTTACATTAAGCACCAACACTTCAAAATAATTATATTTAAACCTACACTTCTCAGTAATTCTGAAGATATTACTATAAATTACAGCAACACCTCCCCCTTTGCCTTTCAGACGAGGCTCATGTTTATAAAAGTAGTCTTGAGGAGTGGACTCATTTAAAGTAATGTAATCGTCTGGTTTTAGCCAGGTTTCTGTCAAATACAGCACATCTAGGTTATAATCTGTAATCATATCATTAACAATAAGTGCTTTTGATGTAAGGGATCGAATATTCAGCAACCCGAGCTTTATAATTTGTTCATCCATATTATATCTGCTTTTTATTTGTTGAACATCAATTGAATTTTTACCCTTCAATGGGTTTTGTATGTCCTAATTCGGGGAACAGACAGTCTCTATATGATGATATCTAGGTGAAAGGGTCTCTATCGGCGCTTTTCCACTGCATGGTACGGTACGGTACGGCTCAGTACGGCTCACTTGTGGCGCTTTTCCACTGCATGGTACGGTACGGTACGGCTCGCTTCGGCTCGCTTTAAATGGTACCACCTCTGTTGAGGTTCCAAGCGTACCGTACCGATACTAAAATGAGACGTGAAAACACTGCAGATCACTGATTGGTCAGACAGACAGAATCGTCACTACCAGCGTCATTGTATTTGCGAGACATCAAAACCGGTAGATTTAAATAGCCAGTAACAGCCACCACTGTAGCACCTGTTTTAAAACTACTTGCTTGACTTGCTTGAAGAAAAAAAACTTCCAAAAAAGAAATGGCTGAATCGTGGTCAGTGGACGAGAAGTGCAGACGTTCCTCTCGTTGGTTGACGAGGAGCGGATAAACTATAATGATCAGTCATAATCCCACTCACTTTGAAGCGGTAACTGCAGTGGAAAAGCAACCGAGCTAAAGCGAACCATGCCGTGCCGCGCCAAGTTGTACCACGCAGTGGAAAAGCGAATAGAGCCAAACCGTGCCGCGCCGAGCCGAACCATACTGAGCCGTACCATGCAGTGGAAAAGCGCCACATGTGATGGGATTTATCTGACCTCAGTGACGTGAGACAGCTAGCAGGCGGTCGGTTTAGCCAGTCTGTCTGCTTCCTGACCTGAGCCCCAATTCATGTTTGAGCTCTAAGACTATGTACCATATTACTAGAGAGAACAGCAGCACCATCCCAGGAGGGATGAATACCATCTCAACAGGTCAGGTCTGCCCCAAAAATTTTTCCAATTGTCTATGAATTCTATATTATTTTGCGGACACCACTTAGACAGCCAGCCATCGAGTGAGCACAGTCTACAAAGTATCTCATCACTCTAGCGAACAGGAAGGGGGCCAGAGCAAATTACAGTGCCTGACAACGTACTTGCGAGTTCACACACCTCTTTAACGTTAATTTTGGTGATCTCCGACTGGCGAAATTGAACATCATCAGTGCCGACGTGAATAATAATCTTAGAGAATTTATGATTAGCATTAGCCAGCACTTTTAAATTTGCTTTGATGTCAGGCGCTCTGGCTCCCGGCAAACGTGACTATGGTGGCTGATGTCTCTATTTTCACGTTCCGTGTAATAGAATCGCCAATAACTAGGGCACATTCAACAGGATTCTCAGTGGGTGTTTCACTGAGTGGGGAGAACCTGTTTAATGTTGTAATTGGAATGGAAGAGCGGTGTTTTGTCCCGCGACTAAAGCGTCTCACGGTCACCCAGTTGCCCTGCTGCAAGGGCTCTACAGCCGGAACCAAACAATGTACTGAGTTCATTAAGATAGTCACATCCAAAGCAGTATCTAAAGCCCTTGCACTTTTACTATCCTCAATTAAAGTTTGGATGCGTGTCTCTAGTTCTGAAACCTTCTCCGTCAGCCTGACTATCTCCCTACATCACATGTAAATCCTATATTGCTGACAGAGAAGGCTATACTATACATGTGACATAAAGTGCAAGTGACAATAACAGGAGAAGACATTACTCACCGTGTTTGTTGACTGATCTTATACTTACCACAGTTATTTGGTGGATTCGTAAAAGGGGCGCGCGAAAAATAAATAAATAAAGATAGCAGGCACGGATGACGCGAGCGGTCAAGAGAAAAAATAAATAAATAAATAAAGACGACAGTCATCAGTTCTGTCACCCTCAGCACTACATTTCCCATCATCCTCCCTGGCTTACACCTGATCACACTACTCTATCACCCACACCTGCAAACTATCACCCTCCTCATTATCACACCCCATATCTTGAGTCACTTTCCTCCATCATTGTCTGGTCTCGTCAATGATTACTTTGATGCGGCATACCCATACCGACTACCTACCTGAGATTTATCACCTATGATCGTCACGCCTGTGACTTGTATCTTGTCATCCCTCTGTCTGTCACTCGTCCTCAATATCCTGCTCACCAGCCATCCCATCTCGTCTACACCTGCACAGAAACCATACTTCTGTCTTCAAGCCAGCTAAGTCATCATCTACAATCTCCAGTCACCATTCCACTCACCATCGCCTGGTTCCTGCTTTCATCTCCACTCTCTGCTTTCAATAAAAATGTTTCATAATACACACCTGTCTATTCACTTCTGTGTGTGTGACATGATGTAGGATCTTTTGACCCATCTGTAAATATATAGAGCATTGAGGAGTATGCTTCATCTAAATACTGCTGGACAATAACTTCCTTAGGTATAGATTTTGCATTCTTAATCTTATATTGTAGAAAAAAATCTACTTGAGGCATAGGAAGCAACCAAGTAAGAATATTTGGTATTACAGAGGAAGATACTGGAATTTCGGTAATACACAGAATCATAGCATTTTTAGTTGCTGTCCAACCAAAACTGTTGATGTTATCTTTTCCATATTCCCAGCATTTTTTTTTTAATTTCCTTGACTGGATGTGTCTCTGAAGGCCCTTTCATATTAATCCAATAATTCATTGTTCATTTCAATTTATGTATACTTATGGGCATTTCTCCTATATCCACCTGTAACACTGATATAAGAGATTGTGATAACGCTGATATTAATGATTGTCCCTTAACGGTTTCAACTTTTTTAATCAAGGATTGGGATACTGATCCATAAATAATACATCCATAATCAATTACTGACCTGATCAATGCACAATATATTCGTTGTAAAGATTTTCGACTAGCTCCCCATTCCCTTCCTGATAAACATCTTAATAAACTTTTCTAACAATTTCTGTATGTCTTCAAAGTTAACATGGAATCCATCCATATCCCTAAATATCTTATAACTTTAACTTGTTCAAGTACCTGACCATATAGTTTCACTTTTATTTCAGGGATATGATTTCTCTTCGCAAAACGGAGTTGAGTTATAGTAACTGATAATCAGAAAACTCCATTTGTTGGCCCATTTTTCCACTTCATTAACCGCTGTTTGTATGACTTGTGTTACATGTTATACATTATAAGACCCCTCTTCCATATCGCTCCATCATCAGCATAGAGAGATCTTCCATTATCTATTTTAACATTTTGAAAAACATAATTTATCATGATATTAAATAATATTGGACTACCTAAACTTCCTTGTGGAGTACCATTATCTATTTTATATATTCTGGAATATGATGATCAAACCTTTACCTGAACTGTTCTATTAAGCAAAAAAATATTTTATCCAGTTAAACATCCTGCTTTCAATCCCTAATTGAAAAAATCAAAAAATATGCCTACTACCACCTCTTTATTGACTTCAGCCTTTCTTATGTCTGTCTCTAAACATATGGTAGCATCTAATGTACTGTGTCCTTTACGAAAACCAATTCCTTTCCTTTCTAAAATGTCATTAAATTATGTTTTATAAACAAGTTTCGGGAGGAGCACGTTCAAATAAATCATTCCAATCAACTCGTCACCAAACAATTACATGTCTACCCTATCAGCACGAGAGGAAGCACATATATATATATATATTCTCTGTCAACTCACCTAACATTCCTTGACAGTTCAGCATCCCTCCACCACCCCGACTCCTCACTCCTGGCTTATTTTTCACAGTCAGGAATACGGGGGGAGTACTCTGGGTTCGGGCCGCATACCGAGCCCGGAGCCCTCTCCTCGGACAGCACGCCAAATACGCATTTATTCTATCTGACTTATTTGTAAGTGTGAACTCGTGAAATCTATACACAATCATACGTTCCATTATCGGTCTATAATTTGTAGCATTGTGCTTGTTCTTGGCTGGCTTTCATACAGGGATAATAACCCCATGTTTCCATGAAGAAGGAAGTCTCCCTGTGCTCCACACTTTATTAAAAATGTAATATAAAATTCAAAGACAAATCAAATATGTTGAAGCCATTTCAATGGAAATAATAATATTTTGAGTTTATTTTGTAAAACCTGAGAAAACCTGTGTTGCAAATCATTCATTCATTCATTTTGGCTCCTGCAGTGGGTATGGGGGCATCCCATCCCTGTGCGTTGAGCCGACCAGATGAACCAGTTGTTTCCAGTGCTGACGGTCTTGTGCCAGCTGCTCTGCATCCTCCACAGCAACTCCATGTTGTTGGAGGTCGCCCGCAAGGACGTCAAGCCATCGGGTGCGGGGTTTACATCGTGGTCGTCTCCAGCCTGCGGCTCTTGGATCAAACTGGAGAATGGCTCTCGTCGGGTGGTCAGACCCATCTAATCTTGCAGCCAGTGTCTTATTTAAGGGCCAAGTCTCCGAGCCATAAAGTAGGATGGAGAGTAGTACTAAGTTGTAAATCCGGAGCTTCGTCCTGCGTGAGATGGTCTGGTACCGCCAGAGTGGTTTCCAGAGAGACTGCAGAGCTGACGCAGCCAGGGCTCTTCTGCAGGTAATCTCTGGTTTTAGGGCCCCATTGTCTGTCACTAATAGGGTTGGGTACCGAAACGCGGTGCCAATAGGGAACCGGTTCCGACGTAAACGGTAGTAACCAGACCGAATTAGAACGAAAATTTCGGTGCCTGATTTCGGTGCCTGACTCTCTGTCTTACATGTGCTTCATGAGGCGCGCGCACACACACACACACACACACACACACACGCACGCAAGGTCTCTTGCTCTCTCCCTCTCCGCCGCGTGCTCGCTATACGGCTTGGAGCACAGTCTCTTCTGTCTTGCATGCGCGCTCTTGATCGCTCGTTCGCTCTTGATTCCAGGAGATTTTAACTAATTTGCGGGCATCAGTGTAAAATTACGCGTCAGAACGCCCCTCTCTGTGCCGATTGTCTGAAGCCCATATAGAATCACGCCAATTCGTTGGCTGATGGCGCGGAGCCATGTCGACATTAGATTACCCTGGTAGTAATCTCTATTAATCTCCAGTATTATTACATTGTTTGATACAATGTTGTTTTATTTGATATTATGTAAATGTGAATTTTTATTTTATATTGGTTTATTTATTATTATCATATGTTCTATTTATATTGTTTAAAGATTTAAGTTAATATTGTGTCCAGTTTGGCCCTGTAAATAAAATGGTATTATTTTTTGACAAAGTGTGTGCGGTTTCGTTTTCTTAAGTAACCGGTTCAAGAACCGTTTAAGCACCGGAACCGTTTAAAAAATACAGAGTAGGTACTGGTATCGGATAAAACCCAACCGATACCCAACCTTAGTCACTAAGGATCCCAGATACACAAAGTTGTTGACAGGTTCTACAATATCATTGCCAAACCGCAGGGAAGTTGGATGCGGTCCATCACCGACATACATGAATTTGGTTTTTGTCCAGCTCACCTGAAGGCCAAGCTTCTCAGCCTCTTCACTGTATATGCCCAGAGCTGAGCAGGATGGTGTCTTCAGTGTACTCCAGGTCAGTCAGGTGGTAACTGCCGAAGGACACTCCGGGGACCCGCTCACAAACCCTAGACATCAGATGGTCAATGATGCAGTTGAAGAGGTCAGGAGCAGCCACGCAGCCCTGGCGAACACCACTGGAGATGGGAAACCAGTCTGAGTCTCTGGCGTTGATACGGACACAGCTCTGAGCGTTGCTATAAAGCAGCTTAAACAGGGCAACGATCTTGGGTGGTGCTCCAAGGGTGTGTAGGATACTCCATAGTGAAGTGTGGCAAACGGTGTCAAAGGCAGCCTTCAGATCCATGAACCCGATGTAAAGATGGCGATCTTTACGGAATTCATAGGTCTTCTCTATCAGCAAGCAAACGGCGGAGATTTGGTCTGTTGTGTGAGCAAGATCCTGGTAAAGAGCTTGCCGGGGATGGAAAGAAGGGTAATGCCTCTGTGATTGCCACAGACTAGCCTGTCACCTTTGCATTTCCAGAAGGGCAAGATGACTCCTCTGGTCCAGTCGCTGGGAAGCCTCTCTGTCCCACACCTCATTGAATATGTGGGTAAGCCATTCGACGATGGTTTCACCCCCGGATTTTAGCATCTCAGCAGTTATTGCAAAGATGCCGGGGGCTTTCCTGTTGTTAAGTTTTTCCAGAGCGGCTCTGACTTCCTCAGGTGTGACAGGGTCTGTATTGCAGACAGCACTAAGGGCTGCCGCATTGGCGGCCGATATGATGGCGGTATCAGCAGGGGAGGTACCGTGCTGCAGAAGGAGGCTGAAGTGCTCTTTCCAGCGTTCAAGGCAGTTTGCTTCAGTTGCTATAAGATTGCCATCGGAATCTTTCCCCAGGGCTGTCTTGATGCGTGGGCCATTACAGGCTTGGCGCAACAGACTGAAGACACGGCTCATATTGTTGTTATTGGCCACGGACTCTAGGTGTTTTGCTTCTGCTTGCCAGAACTTCTCCCTATCCTCGGCTATAGCCACATTGCGCTGGCGGTTCAGTCGCTGATACTCCGTCATGTCACCTCGGAGCCGGGCCTCATGCCGCCGGTCGATGATGTTGAATGTTCTCTCCGATATCCAAGGCTTTTTCGGGGAAGGTCGAAAGCATCTGAAGACATTGTGAGCTGACTGGATGATACTTTCCTTGAAGGTCTGCCAGTCGTTCACCTTGTCGGTAGCGGATGGCGCAACTGAAGTCTGTGGCGATGTTTGGATCACTGAGTAGGGAGGAGTCCAGGCGAGGCTGAGTCTTGGTGTGCTGGTTGGCTCGCAGCTTTAACTTGAGCTGGGCCACCAGCAAGCGATGGTCTGTGTTGCCAAGCTCTGCTCCTCGGAACACACGGCAGTTGGTGACAAACGGCTTTCAGCGTCGAGAGATGAGGATATGGTCCAGCGCTTTCCTGGTTCTGCCATCTGGGCTGTACCATGTCCAGTGATGGATAAGCTTCCGGGGAAACCAGGTATCAGCAACGCAGAGGTTGTTGTGATGGCAGAGGAGAAGGGGGTTACCATTATCGTTTGTGGACCTGTCAGCAAAGGTTGTGCCGACAGGTGATTCTGTGAACCGATCACTGTTAGACAGAGTGGCGTTGGCATCGGTGAGGATGATGGTGATGTCGTGTGGTGAGGCTTGGCCAACAGCCTGATGGAGTTGGTCAAAGAAGGCATCCTTTGCTTTCTGCTTGTGTTGCAAATGGAATGTAGAAATTGGAATGTAAACAGTTGACCAGTAATCTAGAATAATGTAATTTGATTGGTTGTTAGATTTAGTATGAAAGAAATAGAACCCTGCAAAACAGCCAGAAGCCACTGGACTTTGGAGCAACACAGTTTTTTGACCTACATGGAACCACACAGTTAATTTGTAAGAAAATTAAAGATCCTAAGTTTTTATTTTATTTTATGTTTTGAAATTCATAATTAAACAGTCAAACGACGAACTTTGGATTCAAGACTTTTATTTGCTGACGTTTTGTGTTGAGTACAAAAGAACTTTGAAGTCCTAAGCTAGTGAGTCAGCTTGCTGCACTCACAAAATAATTTTTTAATCATCGTATAGCATATCTCATCCTTATGTTTGCTTAACTCCCCCAACAGCTCTTTTTAATTCATGTAATAACAAATTCCACATCAAACTGATCATTAGAAGGTCTTGTCTCCTTCACAAAATTTTGGGATGTTCATTTCTACTTTGTTTTCTATTTATTTTCATTTCTTCTTATATGCTATCATTACTATGTACTTTAACAAACACCTCTGCTAACATATCTGGCTTTTCAACATTAGGCAGCTATCCCCATTACCCAGAACAGACCAGAATTTATTTTAAAACCACCCATCTTTCTGATCATACCCCATTCTTCACTGACATCTACTTTTTCTCCTATAGAATCACAATAACTTCTCCAGTATTTTTAGCAGCTCGAATTACCCGTCTCACATTGGCTTGTGCTTTTTTATATAAAATGAAGTCATTAAATATATGTCTTCCTAACCTTTTTAAAAGCCTTATTTCTAGCTTGAATTGCTTTGATACATAAATCTATCCACCATGGAACTGATTTCTTCCTTTTTCTTCCTTTACTTTTTCCAATAATTTCTTACATATTTTCTTATATATTTCTACATCTTCTATTTCCTCATTAAAACTCATCTCTTGTAGCTTAACTTCACTTTACTGATATATTTAAATGTCTCCCAATTTGATGTTTTAAATTTCCATCTACATATCTTATCCTCTATAATTTCACTAACATCCATGCCTATTTTACAACAAATTACATAGTGATCACTTCTTATTGTAGAGTCCTCCCAAACATCCCATATAAATATTCCTGCTAGACATTCTGACACCAGTGTCAAATCTATACAGCAATAGCAACTACCCCGGTCTACATCAATTTTAGCTCTACCATCATTCACACATACCAGACCCTTCAAATCCAGCATTTTTTACCATTATGTTCAATATTACCACTTCCCCATAAAGTATTATAAGCATTCAAATCCCCACACCATATCACTTTTTGATTACCCACTCTCATTATCTTATCTAATACTTCAATACTTAAAGGTGGTATCAGTAGTTTTGAAAAAGACTTTTGGCCAATGTTGAAATTTGAAATCACCAAAACAAACACGCCCCTACCCCAAAATGATCTCGCCCCTAATTTGATAGCTCCACCCCACACTTACGTACGCGACCGTAATCCAGGCAGACTATGGCGGAATCTGCTGTACCTGCCGGTGTGGTGAAGTGCTGAGTCCCAGCGAAGTGAAAACACGAAGAACGAGAAATGTTTAATTTCACAATCTATAGCTTTGGTTATTTGCTAGTACGTGAAACATAAGTTAAAATATGTTGAGTTATGTTACACTATTGTTGCAGCTAGCGTTGCATTCAGAAGGAAAGATTGGACGATAGAGATTAATAATCTTTATTTATTATAAATATTTATTTTCAGCTGCAGACACATCAGTCTCACGGTCGAACAGCATAGAGTTATTATTTTCTTAACTATGGTAAATCAACTGGGACAAACATAATAACACAAATCATGTTAGCAGTAGAACAATACATCAAAGTTACTCTTCTCTCATTCACAGTAGACCTGATAAAGTGATACTTTATGTCGATATGTTTACATCTTCGTCTTTTTACAGGGTTTTTGGCGAGAGCGATTGTTCCCTGATTGTCCTCATGTACTATAGTTTGTGTGTATTTGTAGTTATCTATACCTCCAAGTAACTGCTCTATATATAGACACTATAGCTATGGTTGAAGCCAGTGCCATATATTCCGCCTCACATGTTGATAGCACGACAGTCGGCTGCTTTCTAGTCTTCCACGAGACTAGGGAGCTGTTCTGACTAAGGCTCACACACGTCTGTCACTGGTATCAGCCGCCCAGTCGGCATCACTGTAGGCCCGTATACCTAGCTTCTCATTGTCGTTTCTCCTAAAACTTAACCCTTTCTCTGCTGTGCCTTTGAGATACCCAAGTACGTGCTTCACAGTGACCCATTGTTCACTCAGCAAAGTACTGTGCAAAGTACGGCTCAGCAAAGTACTGTGATAACCTGCTCACTACAAAACTTAAATCTGGTCTGGTGCAGGTAGTCCGGTGTATAAGACTTCCCACAGCCTCCCTGTACACCCTGACATCTTCCATCTTTACTGCATCCTCAGTATACTCTAGCTTTTGCTTACAGGGTGTTTCTCTGGTTCTACAGTCTTGCACATTAAAACGCTGTAGAATCTTGTTAGTGTACTTTTCCTGTGACATCTTTACACATCCATCTGACTGACTGAAATCGATACCCCGAAATTTTTGAGTTTGCCCAGATCTTTCATCTTAAACTTTTCTGCAAGCATCTCTTTCACCTTTTTCAATCTCTCTTTATTGCTTGCTGCAATGATCAAGTCATCGACCCATTTGATTATGATCACCTTCTCTTCTTTTGACTCTTTGGCATAAACACAGTGGTCTGCTGGGTTTTGTGTGAATCCGTACTCAGTTAAACAATCATGCAAAACCCTATTCCAATTTCGCCCGGATTGTTTTAGACCATAAAGTGATTTCTCTAGCTTATAAACTATACCCTCTTTCTCTTGATAACCCTCTGGTGGATTGATGTAGATCTCATAGTCTATGGGGGCGTGCAAGTACGCTGTTTCCACGTTCATTTGGTGCAGGAGTAAATTCTCCTGTGCTGCTTTCTGTAGCACCACCCTTACACTCGTCAAATCAGCCGTCTGTGAAAACGTCTACCCATAGTCTACTCCCATTCTCTGGTTGTATCCCTTTGCCACAAACCGTGCTTTGTATTTGTCTTTTCCATCTACATCAGTCTTGATAGAGTAAACCCATCTACCCCCCACTGTTTTCTTGCCTATTGACAGCGTTGTCGGGGTGAAGGGTTTGTTCTCCTTTAAAGACTGGATTTCCTCATCCATGGCCTTTATCCATTCTTTTAAGTTAGCTGACCCCATTGCTTCCCAAAAGTCTGTGGAATGCCACACACCGCTCTGCAACAGTAGTCTACCGTGATATGAACTCCATCACTATCACTGTCTTCAGTTACAAAGTCATCTAAGTAACTCAGTGTTCTTCTTTCTCTAGTCGGATACCTCCTACTCCCGGGTTCACCACTTGTCACACTCTGTTGTATTTGATTATGGTCACTATAACTTGTTACTGCACCTGGACTATCACTATGTACACATCTACTCCGAACAGTTGGCTCTGGAGCATTTTCTGTACCGGGTTTCACTCTGTCATAGCCCTCGCTTGGATCTGGCTCACCTGTCTGTGTCTGTTTTTCCACAGCTGCCTTGCTCACAAACTTCACTAGCCTGTGTTTCTGTACTTTATTCGTATCTGGATGATACACCAAATACGTCGGGCTGTTCTTGTCATAACCTACAAAATGCCCCTGGTCACATCTGGAATCGAGTTTTCCCTTGTCCTGTTTGTACGTGTAGCATACAGACCCAAACCTTTGCATTTTAGATATATTAGGCTTCTTGTCTGTCAGCAACTCATAAGGAGTCTGCCCTGTACCCCTGTTAAAGCACCTGTTGCGTACCATTGCTGCTGTCTGTACTGCGTAGTGCCATAGCTGCTTTGGTAGTACACTTTCAACTATCATGCACCTACCCATCTCAAAAAGAGTACGCCAACCCCTCTCTGCAGTTCCGTTTTGGTGCGGGGAATACGGAGCTGACGTTTCATGTCTGATCTTGTTTTTCCTTAACAGTGTTTGAAAATCACCGCACGTAAACTCTGTTCCGTTATCGGATCTGATGCACCTTACTTTCCCGTAAGGGGATACATCTGCTAGGGACTTTTCCGTTGCCTGTACTGTGTCACTTTTCTTCTTTAGAAAATATACAAACACTGCGCTTGAGTAATCATCAGTAAATGACTGCACATATTTGTAACCATCTATCGACTCTGTAGCTACTGGACCTGCGATATCTGTGTGTACCATCTGTAAGGGAGCCTTTGCTCTGGTATCAGGGTCCCTATTTCTGGTTTGGGAAAACTTTCCCTGAATACACACCTCACACTCTTGTTCGGGTCTGCCTATTTTTCCCTTGATCTGCATACCTTCAACAACATTCCACAACTTAAGAACATCGTCATAGTTACAGTGACCTAAAATCTCATGCCATGTCGTATGTCGTGACATGCACTACACTTATCATTAGACTCAGCTTCAGTATGCAAATAATACAGCCTACCATATACGTGAATGTTAAATCTGGTATCGTCTTTGGTTCTTAGAGCGTCTTTATCTTCTTTAAAGACAACCGTAGCCCCACTTGTGGTCACCGCCTTGCGTCGCTGTCCTTTGCTGTCGATGAGGGAAACCTCAGCATTTCCCCTCCGCTGAGCGACTCCACTGCCAGCTGCCAGCTCGACACTGTGCGTTTCTGGCTTGAACGTGCTGTTAATGCTCTTGAACATGGTTATGTCCGTGATGATATGAGAGGTAGCCCCCGTGTCCACCATCAGACCCCTCTCCTGGATGCTGCATGCCGAGTGCCGCTGGGTACCGGTCCCTCCGTCTCTCATCTTGAACACATCTCATCTTCTGTCAACATGGTGTACAAGTTGATTATACGGGGCTTTCCCCTCCCTGCATAATACTCTTTCAATATTTTTTTAACTTTTCTTCCATCGTTGGGCGCATCCCTCATAACTTAATACTTAATAATAGATTAAAAAAGGTTAGAGAGAAAACTAAAGCACCATGGTACAACAGTGCTACGCATGTTTTCAAGAGAGAAACTTAGAGCGTAAATGGAAACAAACTAATTTAGAGGTCTTTAGAATCGTGTGGAAAGACAGAATGTCACGTTATAAAAAGTCTCTAAAAGCAGCCAGGGCTGAGCATCTCCGCAAACTAATAGAAAATAACCAAAATAATCCAAGGTTTTTATTTAACACCGTGGCTAGACTAACAGATAAACAGACATCACCAGAGCAAAATATTCCGTTACAGTATAGTAGTAATGATTTTATGAATTTCTTCACTGAGAAAATAGAAAGCATCAGAAACACAATTGTAAATGTACAATCTTTTATGGTGTCTTATGATTCAGCCTCAATTATCGCCCCTCAAGAACAACTACACCGCTTTACAACTATAGGACAGGAAGAGCTAAATAAACTTATCATTGCATCTAAACCAACAACATGTTTATTAGATCCAATACCCACTAAACTACTGAAAGAAGTGTTACCTGTAGTGGAAGAGCCTCTTCTCAATATTATTGACTCGTCTTTATCTTTAGGTCATGTTCCAAGAATATTCAAGCTGGCAGTAATAAAACCTCTCATTAAGAAACTGCAATTAGATCCAAATAACCTAGCAAATTACAGACCCATTTCAAATCTTCCATTTATGTCTAAAATACTAGAAAAAGTTGTGTCCGCTCAATTGTGCTCTTTCTTGCAAAGAACTACATTTTGGGACAGGAATGTTGATCCAGGATCAACAAAATATGTTGATCCAGGACCATGTCTTACTTGGCAAAATCACGGACCCGTGACGCCGTGAGCTATGTAAACCGATTGCCATTTCCACACAGTCACACCTGACACTTCAGTGCTCCCAATACAATCCTCCCTCCTTTAAACAAAACAGTCAAAGAATAAGTTCAAAAATATAGAACAGAATGAGGTTCAAACAAACAATATTTATTGAATAGAGTATTTCTATAGAATATTGGCTGATGATCCAGCATCTCCTCTACTGACAAACTTAAGCATAGCACCTGCAAATTATAGATAACTCATTTTATAAGCTGCATCAGACCCATTCAAACTGGCTCCCAATTTCCTTTTATTCATTTTCAAATATAAAATACTATTAATACTATGGCTTGGCTCTTGTAATATTTAACTAGTGAACTAGTGATGCAGATATCAATAATCCCTGTGAGTGATGACATCATTGATATCAAAAATTAACTTTTGTACAAGTGAACATGTAATTCCTGATATCAAAAATAGACATTGGTAGATAAAAATGTAACTAAGGGGCCTATAGTAAAAATAATCAAGAATTCACATTGCAAATAATAAAAAAAAAATTATTGATATCAAAAATGCATGAACTGTAAATGAATAAAATCTAAAATGGCTTGCCATAGCATGTTAAAGGTTTTTTTTATTATGCATGTTGAAGCAATTTTTGATTTATGATTAATATTTACTGAGGGATGTCCATCCATATTGACCAGTATGTCCAGCTAGCTATTCAACATTTAAAATTCAATATAGCCAATAAATCAGTAGTCAAATTGTCAATACATTGTTTTCCATCTTGTATAATTAGTGCAGTTGTTTAGAGTTTTTAACTACACATTGACTGAGACTAGATAATCAGTGTCTTGTTTTAAAAGTATATACCGTATAATGTGTACTTTGATGAGGAGTCCCATCATTCACGCCCATATATTGTACAGTATGTCTGGTCGTGGTCTCCACATATATTTCTGCTTGAAAAATGCGCGTTCCCTTTCGAGAGGTCTCTCCTATTGCGTAAGTAGCTTACGCTATGGGAAAACTCCTTTTCTCGAGAATATTGAAGTCTTTATGTAAAACGCATTGCAGCTGCACAGCTGACAGCAATGAACGAAGGAACTCGGTCATTGGCTGTGCTGCGGCAACTTGCTTGAACCAATGACGGGGCGACTCTGAATGCGCGACCAATGAGCGCGCTTCGCGCCTGCGCGCGTCAGAGCCCGCCAAGATGGGCGTGGCCAAGCTATATATTGGGCGCCCCGTCATGAGAGTTCTTTAGATTTAATCTCCTTCAGCGAACACCTTCTTCGCTGGATCCTCCGGATTATTGGAAGCCTTCGCCGCCGTGGAAAAGCATACCAGCGGGATTGCTACGAGGACGTCGGCACCTTCAGCCGCCTTCAAGCACCTCCTACTGAGCCATCCGGCGCGCCATATACGCAAGTATTTTACATCTGTCCGCCCCGCGACATTTGTGAAAGAGCAAATTTCCATTAAGGCGTTGTTTCAAATGCCTTCCTGCGCGTCGTGCAGAGACCTTCTCCCGGACGGGGATCGTCACATCATCTGCGCTCGCTGCCTGGGCCGTGACCACGCAGAAGCTGCATTGACCAAGGGCGGATGCCCGGAATGTGATGACCTGGGTCTCTCCGCACTACGGGCTCGCCTCGCCGCTTTCGCCGTGAGCGAGCCCATCGCCACCCCTCTGTTTGAGCCGCGCACTAAGAAAAAGCGCCGCTCACAGAGGCTTCCTGAACCTGAGCTCAGTGACGTCACGCCGAGCCAGTCTCCACGTGCTTCACCGCCGCTCTTGCCTTCCCCACCGCCGGTTCAGTTCACCCAGCCGGACCCACACCCCTCTGGCAGAGCGGTGGGCCTTGTGACTTTCGGCGCGTCCGAGGACGACGGGGGAATGGACGACAGCTTGTCCATCGACGCTGCATCGGACGACTGGCCGGGCTCCACTCTCGACCCCGCCCCGTCGACGCTAGCTAGCACGAGCGGGGGCTCCACTATGGATACTGAGATTATCCGTGTCCTCTCTAAGGCCGTGGAAGACCTCGGGCTCGATTGGTCTTCTCCCGAAGAGCCAACCCGGAGCCGACTGGATGAGTGGTTTCTGCAGGGGCGCCAGCAGGCCCCTCGGCAAAGGCCTTCTCCCTTCTTCCCGGAAGTTCACGACGAACTCACCAAGTCGTGGAAAGCCCCCCACTCTGCGCGCCTAAAGCCTTCTTTTTCTTCTTCGCTCTCCTCAGTGGACGGCGCGAAGGAAAGAGGCTACGAGGGAACTCCGCCCCTCGAGGAGGCCGTGGCCAATCATCTCTGCCCGCCCTCCACCTCCGGATGGAAAGCCAAAGCTTCCCACCCCTCGAAACCCTGCCGCACTACCTCTGCTCTCGCCGGTCGCGCCTACGCCGCCGCCGGCCAAGCTGCATCAGCGCTTCACTCAATGGCGGTACTTCAAGTGTTCCAAGCCAAGCTTCTCCGCTCTATGGACGAGTCTGGCCCCGAACCCGAAGCCTTCAGGGACTTACGCAGCGCGACTGATATAGCTCTGCGAGCCACGAAGGCCACCGCCCAGTCCATCGGCCGTGCTATGGCTAATTTGACTGTTCTCGAGCGCCATCTGTGGCTGACTCTGACTGAAATGAAGGACGCGGATAAGGCGCCATTTCTCGATGCGCCTATCTCCACCAGCGGGCTGTTTGGACCGGCGGTTAAAGGTTTCGCCGAACGCTTCACTGAGGCCCAGAACGCTTCACAAGCTATGCGTCATTTCCTGCCAAAGCGCTCCAGCTCATCGCAGAGCAGACAGAGACCGCCGCAGCCGCAGCGGGCTAGAACAGCCCCCACCGCCTCTCAGCCCGCGCCTCAGGCTGACGCTCGACGCCGCTCGCGCTCTCACAACCGCAAGCCGCCTCCTGAGCGACGGGGTCCTCGGCCCAAGATTGTGCTGAACCCTGAGCCTCGAAAGCCGTCCTAGCCACAGAAATGAGAAGAGAGAGTACGTGTCTCGCAAAAGCCGGACCACTCTCTCCGCAAAAGCTCAAACATTACCCAGTCCCCTTACAGGCGGTTGGATATGTCCATACAGCAGTCAATGGGCCAGTCACAGAGCTCGCTCACCTGCAAACAAACGCCGTTTTTACGGCGACGCACAGAAAACACAAAAAGAGTCTTTTTCTGCCTGCATCACTAAGGGTTCACATGTCCACAAAGTGTGCATTCCCAGATACTGTCAAAACAGTGCCAAATTCATTCCCAGCTCAGGCTGCGCTTCCCATGAATGTAGATCACGTGCCTACGGTCATGTACGCACCACTACACACAAGCACTGTTCACACAGTTATAAATTCATCCCCAGTAAAAGCGGGAAACATTATAAAAGTGACGCGTGTGCCTACCACTGTTTATGCACCCCCACTTATAAACACTGCCCTTACAGTGTCAAACAAAACCTCAGCTCAGGCTGCGAGTTTTACAAACACAGCGCGCACTGTTGTAATCACACACGCGCCCATTCACTCAGCTGCTCAGCGCGCGCCCGCGCCCCTGAGAGCTATGAGCTCAGGCGATTCGCTAGCCGGGTCCCTACGTCACAGCGGCCCGCCCCTAGCCTGTATTCAGCCCATATCTGTACACGCAGCGGCATGGGAAAACATTCCAGATATGCCGAAATGGGTATTAAATATAGTAAAGCACGGATACTCGCTCCAGTTCGCTCGCAGGCCACCACGTTTTACGACTGTGGTCGAGACGAAAGTGAGAAAAGAGTGTTCACATGTTCTACGCACCGAGGTGCGCAAACTAATAGAAAAGGGCGCTGTGGAAACTGTTTCCCCCTCTCTGAGCGGGACAGGTTTTTACAGCCGCTATTTTCTCGTCCCGAAAAAGGATGGCGGTCTCCGCCCCATCCTAGATCTCAGACACCTGAACAAAGCACTAATGATTCGCTCGTTCAGAATGTTAACAACCAAGCATATCCTCGCGCAAGTGCGCCCAGGAGATTGGTTTCTCTCAGTGGATCTGAAAGATGCTTACTTTCACATTCCAATAGCGCCTCATCACAGGCCGTTTCTGAGATTCGCTTTCGAGGGACAGTCATACCAGTACACAGTACTCCCGTTCGGCCTGTCCCTGGCTCCCCGTACATTCACGAAATGTATGGATGCAGCACTTTCCCCCCTAAGACAAAGGGGAGTGCGAATACTGAATTATCTCGACGATTGGCTGGTTCTAGCACAATCAGAGAGTCAGCTAATAACACACAGATCTTGGATTATCAGCCATTTAGAATGCCTGGGTCTAAGAATCAATTTTGCAAAAAGCATACTATCTCCCAGCCAGAGAATTTCTTTCCTGGGAATAGTTCTAGACTCGATGCAAATGACAGCGCGTCTCTCATCGGAGCGCGCGCTCACCATCCGGCGCCTTGCAACATCATTCAGAGCGGGCGCGCGCGCCCCCGTCAAACGGTTTCAGAGGATGCTCGGTCTCATGGCCTCAGCATCGGCCGTACTCCAGCTAGGATTGTTGCATATGCGCCCTCTCCAACGCTGGCTCAAGAGCCGCGTCCCTACTCACGCGTGGCGTTCGGGCCACTTTTTAATCAGAGCGAACCACGGCTGTATAAAAGCCCTGACGCACTGGAAAGCCGCCGACTGGTACCAGTCAGGCGTGAGTCTGGGTGTGAACACAAGGAGAAAGATGATAACGACAGATGCCTCCAAAATAGGTTGGGGGGCCCTTTACGAGGGCAGGCCTGTCTCCGGCTTTTGGTCAAACCCGGAGAAGCGCCTACACATAAACTGTCTGGAAATGAAAGCGGTCGCTTTGGCTCTCAGAGCCCTGCTCCCACATCTAAAAAACGAACACGTCCTGGTCCGAACGGACAACATGACGGTAGTGTCGTACATAAATCGCCAGGGTGGACTCAGGTCGAGCTCCATGCATTCAATGGCCAGGAGACTCATTTTATGGTCCCAGCACAACTTGCGCTCGCTGAGAGCAGCGCATGTGCCAGGCGCCCTGAACCAGGGGGCAGACATGTTATCCAGAGACAAGATTCTCCCAGGAGAATGGGCTCTCAACCCTCTGACGATTCAGTGGTTATGGAAAACCTTTGGCAAAGCGGAGATCGACCTCTTCGCCTCCAAGGAGAACGCGCACTGCTCTCTTTTCTTCACGAAAAGCACGGACGCGCTCGCCCAGAGCTGGCCGAGCCGCCCCTTATATGCCTTTCCCCCGATCGCGATGCTGCCACAGGTCATCAGTCGGGTCAGAGAGGAGGGAAACGCAGTGCTGCTGATAGCCCCACTCTGGAAGAACCAAACATGGTTTCCAGATCTGATGCAAATGCAATCTGCACCACGGCCGATTCCACTGAGGCCAGACCTCCTCAGTCAGGCCAGCGGGATGATATTTCATCCCCGCCCCGATCTGTGGGCCCTTCATGCATGGCCCCTCAACGGGTTCCCAGGAACCTCGCGAGCGGAGCACTAAAAACCATCGCTGAGGCGCGGGCGCCCTCCACGAGACGCTTATATGCCCAGAAATGGAAAGTGTTCGGTGACTGGTGTAATACCAAGGGCCTGAACCCTGTAACATGCGAGATTATGAGTGTACTCGTTTTCCTACAAGGGCTTCTGGAGGCGGGCCGCACCCCCTCCACGCTCAAAGTATATGTGGCTGCCATCACAGCGTCACACGACCTTGTAATGGAACGTCCATTGGGAAGAAACGACCTAATTATTCGTTTCCTAAGGGGCGCCAGGAGGATGAACCCTTCACGCCCCCCCTCAATGCCGATCTGGGACCTAGCTACGGTCCTAGACGCTCTTAAAGGGCCCCCGTTCGAACCACTCCGAACCGTGCACCTTAAACAGCTCTCGCTCAAGACGGCGCTCTTGCTGGCACTCGCCTCGGTCAAGAGAGTGGGCGACCTGCACACGCTTTCAACAAGCGCTGCCTGCCTAGAATTCGGACCTAACGACTGCAGGGTCGTCCTTAGACCGAAACATGGGTATATTCCTAAAGTGCTCACCACTCCCTTCAGAGCACAGGTTATCTCCCTAACTGCGCTTTCGTCTTCAGCAGACGAACACAACGCTAATCTACTCTGCCCCGTTAGGGCTCTCAGAGTGTATTTGGAGCGTTCTGCCCTATTCAGACAGACAGAACAACTGTTTGTATGCTTTGGCGGCCGTACGAAAGGTTCCGCCGTTTCAAAGCAGAGAATCTCTCACTGGATAGTCGAAGCTATAGCTCTGGCTTATGAAGCTAAGGGACTTCAATGCCCCTGGGGAGTCAAAGCACACTCCACCAGGAGTGTGGCTTCTTCCTGGGCATGGTCGAGCGGGATACCGATCGAGGATATTTGTGCGGCGGCAGGCTGGGCCTCACCGTCCACATTTATCAGATTCTACAACCTACAGGTCCCGACATTGCATTCCAATGTGCTATCAGCATAATGCTAGTTGAACTGCGAGTTCGTATCTAGATTATGTATGTGCTTGTGTCACACTGAGCGCCTTCTAGCCGCTCTGTATTTTTTCCCACATATAAAGCTCGCCTCTGCCGGCTAGTTGGATGATAACTTTGCTTTTTAGCTCAGGCACCTGCCTCTGGCTATCATAAGGCGAAGTTCAGCACGCACGGCGTTTTGCATGGTGTTCCCATAGCGTAAGCTACTTACGCAATAGGAGAGACCTCTCGAAAGGGAACGACTCGGTTACTAACGTAACCTCGGTTCCCTGAGAGGAGGGAACGAGTATTGCGTAAGCTGCCGTGCTTGTGCTTGGTTAGTTCGCTTCAGTCGTTTTAACCTAAAGAACTCTCATGACGGGGCGCCCAATATATAGCTTGGCCACGCCCATCTTGGCGGGCTCTGACGCGCGCAGGCGCGAAGCGCGCTCATTGGTCGCGCATTCAGAGTCGCCCCGTCATTGGTTCAAGCAAGTTGCCGCAGCACAGCCAATGACCGAGTTCCTTCGTTCATTGCTGTCAGCTGTGCAGCTGCAATGCGTTTTACATAAAGACTTCAATATTCTCGAGAAAAGGAGTTTTCCCATAGCGTAAGCTACTTACGCAATACTCGTTCCCTCCTCTCAGGGAACCGAGGTTACGTTAGTAACCGAGTCGTTTCATTTCGTGCGCGCGCATATGAACGCATGATAACACACGCGACGCGGTTATCTTTTCCGAGCTGCAGTAAACAAACACCGTTGCACTTTGTCGTTCATCAAAAACAAACGTAATAAATAAATGTATTTTACTCTCACTTTTGTCAGGCACAAAGTGATGCAAGAGATGCACTGACTGCCTGCCCAGCTAGGTTAGCAAGACCGAAAAAACACAGTAGAAATCCACATAAACTTAACTTTGCTGACATCAAACTTGGAGAGGAGAGAACACAAGTTTACCTGATTGTTTTTCCCGCATTTCACTCTCATGTTTTTCCCCCCTCTTTTCGTGACCAGAAGAATAGTTTCACTTAATTTTGTCATGGATGTTGTAAACATTAATTGACGCGCTATGGCACAAGGGGAGGCGGGGCCTTGAGTAATTTGCGGGGCCCTACGCAGCTTGCGTAGTGAGCGTATAGGGCGGATCGGTTCTGGCCGCAAGGATCGGTGTTAGGCCCTCTGCTATTCTCAATATATATGCTGCCACTTGGTAATATTATACGAAAACATGGAATTAATTTCCACTGTTATGTTGATGACACTCAATTATATATTTAATTACGACCAGATGAAAACACTAACTTATCTAAATTGACAGAGTGTCTTAAAGATATAAAATGCTGGATGACGTGTAATTTCCTGCTATTAAATTCAAATAAAACGGTATTGGTATTACTTATTGGTCCAAAAAACTACCCACAAAACCTCGTACAATACAACTTTAATTTAGAAGGATGTCCTGTTACTTTATCCACTACAGTAAAAGACCTGGGTGTTATACTAGACCGCAACTTGTCTTTTGAAAATCATATTTCATATGTTACAAGAACAGCCTTTTTCCACCTTAGAAACATTGCTAAGCTACGTAACATGCTATCTGTTTCTGATGCAGAAAAGTTAGTTCATGCATTCATGACCTCAAGACTAGATTACTGTAATGCTTTATTAGCTGGCTGTCCTGCATCCTCAATAAACAAGCAACAGTTAGTGCAAAATGTAGCTGCTAGAGTTCTTACTAGGTCAAGAAAATATGATCATATAACACCAATTTTATCATCTCTACACTGGTTACCTATTAAGTTCCGTATCAATTACAAAGTACTACTACTGACCTATAAAGCCCTAAATGGTCTAGCTCCTGTGTATTTAATGGACCTTCTATCGTCCTACAATCCATCGCGTTCTTTAAGATCACTAAATTCAAGGCTTCTGGTTATTCCTAGGATATCTAAGTCCACTAAAGGAGGGAGGGCATTCTCGCATTTAGCTCCTAAACTCTGGAATAGCCTTCCTGATATTGTTCGAGGCTCAGACTAGCTGTCCCAGTTTAAAACTAGATTAAAGATGCATCTCTTTAGCCAAGCATTCACATAATGCTTACCTTTTATACCACTGTTGAATCAGATCGAATGCATTAATTTTATGAACAGCAGCTATGCTAATTATTTCCCATTTGCTTTTCTGCTGTTATCTCGGGACGCTAGTCCCGAGGTAAATGGCGTTCATCAGCTCCAGTTTGTATCCAAGCTCTCACGGAGACTTCAGATGCCCCAACACCTGCGATGAGATGACTAAACGCCTGTGAAGAGACGACTCGACGCCTGTGAAGAGACCACTCAACGCCGGCGATATGTTATGCCCTAAATTAATACATGATTAACTAACTGTATTTTTTATATGTACATTTCTGAAATGCACTTTCTGTAAAGCTGCTTTGAAACAATATGTATTGTGAAAAGCGCTATACAAATAAATTTGAATTGAATTGAATTGAATTGAATAACTAATGAGAGGCTTTTGTCATCTAGTAGTAAAATCAACTCTGCACATGCGTCAGCGTTTTTCTTTGCATCTGCTGATATCTCGGCTTCTGACTTCCGACTTCTTTCAGCACCGTGTTCTTTAGCCCTGATAAATTAAAATGTCCCAACATTTTGGTCTCCCAAAGCTCATACTTAGTCTCATCTCCGTCGAACGCCAGACGAGGCAAACTGTACGTCCTTCGTTGTTCCGTAATGTCAGCTTGCTCTTTTTCTTAGCTAGCAGTCCGTAAGCAGGCGGTCCGTTGCGACTTTTTAAACGGTGGACAACGACAAACTTTTCTTCCGAACGACTCCTGGGCCCATAACCTGTTGAGTTATGTTAGACTATTGTTGCAGCTAGCGTTGCATTCAGAAGGAAAGATTGGACGATAGAGATTAATCATCTTTAGCCCTTCTTGGCATATTTATTTTCAGCTGCAGACACATCAGTCTCACGGTCGAACAGCATAGAGTTATTATTTTCTTAACTACGTTAAATCAACTGGGACAAACATAATAACACAAATGCGTCCTCTATAGCCGGCACATTAGTGCCCCCCTGTGGTATAAACATATGCACAATACAGAACAGTACTACATTACATTATACAATATACAACTGAGGACATAAAGAACATATTTTAACAAAATACATTAATGGTCGTTATAACGTAGTTATACGACTCATATTATTAAGTGATATCTGATGTAACCAGGCACTAAAGCAATTACCCATAAAACATTCTTTGAACCAATCGGATTTGCTTGGGTCCTAAGCTGGAACTCATCACTTCGCTGGGACTCATCTCTTCCTCACACCGGTGTGGTTGAATGAATAATTTATTAGATGCACGCCCGGTCTGTAATTGTAGGGATATCAACATTAGATTGCCCCGCCCTTAAACATGACACGGAACAAAACTGTGATTGGTTGCGTTGCATGTCAGTCAAACATACTCTTGGGAGGTCCTTGACCAAGAAAAGCTGCAATAGAGTTCAGACTTCTGCCGTCAGTCTGAAGGTCGGGCTACGCAAGACTATTAGATGACAAGCCTGCAACCTTTAGCCAAAAAAGCACAACGGCTAATGCTAACGCCGGTACGCAGGGAAGGAGAGCAGAGGCCGTTTTTATGAATGGATGTCAATGGAGAGGAGGCTTCACTACACTGAATAAACCGCTTTTGTAAGGAAACACCTTCTCATTTAGGGAATCGACAGCCTGTTCGCTAATCTTCAACATGTTTTACACTAAGCAATACTTTTGTTTGGAACGATATGTAGTTCCCTTTCGAGGGAACTCGAACTGCGTCGGTGACGACACTAGGGGAACGCCCTTCAGCGTAGCGCGTCTGAATTTATGAATGAAACCGAATCCAATCCTATTGGCGTTGCGTGATGACGTAGCGTGTGACGGCATAAGCGGATGTATACAAAAGCACGCCGGCACACAGAAATGTCAGCTTTTTGCTATTCAGCAAGCGCTCTGTGTATGTGTGAACAAGTCTGTCCTATTTGGTGTTGTATGTCCTGTTAAAGTATCTTGCAATAAGATTCTGTGGCTGGAATCTCGCGTTTGCCGAGGCAGCGCGTAGGTTTAAGGTTTGCCTTGCAGTTGCAATACAGAATCTAGTAGCTCGGATCACGCGTTGGCCGAGGCAGCGCTTAGATTACGAGTGTATTTTGCAATAAGATTCTGTGGCTGGAATCTCGCGTTTGCCGAGGCAGCGCGTAGGTTTAAGGTTTGCCTTGCAGTTGCAATACAGAATCTAGTAGCTCGGATCTCGCGTTTGCCGAGGCAGCGCTTAGATTACGAGTGTATTTTGCAATAAGATTCTGTGGCTGGAATCTCGCGTTTGCCGAGGCAGCGCGTAGATTTAAGGTTGCCTTGCAGTTGCAATACAGAATCTAGTAGCTCGGATCTCGCGTTTGCCGAGGCAGCGCTTAGATTACGAGTGTATTTTGCAATAAGATTCTGTGGCTGGAATCTCGCGTTTGCCGAGGCAGCGCGTAGATTTAAGGATGCCTTGCAGTTGCAATACAGAATCTAGTAGCTCGGATCTCGTGTTTGCCGAGGCAGCATGTAGGTTACGAGTCTACTTTGCAGTTTGCTGTGTGAGTACGAGGCATGAACAGTCAGCTCCTGAGGGTGCTGGCTGTGTTCATTGAGAAATAACTCGCCGCACACGTGCGTTTCGGGTATCTCAGCCTCGCGCCTGTTGACTTTCTTCTCGAGAGATGAAAGCCAAATATCTTGTGTACTAATCGAATCTCGCGTTTGTTAAGGCAACGCGTTACGGGTCTGCAATAAAAGGGACACACGCGATCTGATAAATAATACTGTTTAGGTGCGAGGCATTCACAGTCAGCTCCTGAGGGTGCTGGCTGTGTTCATTGAGAAATATCTTGACGCGTACAGCCGTGCGCTGTCAGGTGTTTCAGTCTCGCGCCTGTTGACTTTCTTCTCCAAGGATGAAAGCCAAATTATAATGGCTCGAATCTCACGTTTGCCGAGGCAGCGTGTAGGTTACGGGATCGTATAATTAAATATAAAACAGTATTCCAGTGTTATGGCTGCATTTAATTCCGAGGAGTTAAAGTAATTAAAAATTGTATCTGACTTAGAACTTGGTTAGATATTTTAATTCAGCCTACCATCTGAAGGAGAGTATCGCTTCTAGAGGTCCCCCTCAAAAAAAAAAAAAAAAAAAGCTGAGCTTGGGACTCTAGGCGGCGCTCTCGCCCAAAGCCTTTCAGGCCAGGAAGGCGAAAGGGAAGAGGTCCTAACTCCTGTGAGACCTCCAAGGGCCGCCCCCCCCGGAGAGAGAGCGATCGAGGTCCCCTCTCTCCTCGGGCCCTCAGGATGCTGGCGTCGGTATCCCGCCGTCTCTGACGCTTCGGGTCACGCCAGCTTCCAGCGAGCACACGCTGCTTTTTCTGCCCCGAAGGCCTGCAGTCAAACAGCGTTTGGGTTCGCACACGGTGGGTCGTTGTCGGTTTTCCCCTGCCGGTCATCCGCTTCAGGGTGCCGTCAAGGACTCGCACAAAACACTGGACACCAGTCCCGAGGGGCTGGTTCCTTTGGTGAATTTCGTAGAGGCATGGCAAAACCTCACGAATATTTCTCCATGGGTCCTGCGCACTGTAGAAATTGGGTACAGACTGCAGTTCCGCGTCCGCCCACCAAAATTCAACGGGGTGGTTCGGACGGCAGTGCACCCAGAGCAGGGTCTGGTGTTGGAACAGGAAGTCAACTCGCTGCTGGGAAAAGGGGCCATAGAGCATGTTCCCCCACCAGTCAGGGAGTCCGGGTTCTACAGCCGGTACTTCATAGTTCCAGGGTTGCGTCCAATTTTAGATCTGAGGCATCTGAATCGGTCTCTGAGGAGGTTCAGGTTCAAGATGCTCACTATTCCCACCATCGTGAGTCAGATCCAATCCGAGGATTGGTTTGTCACGATAGATCTAAAAGACGCCTATTTTCACATCTCCATCCTTCCATCGCACAGGAAGTTCCTGAGGTTTGCTTTCGGGGGCGAAGCTTACCAATATCGGGTTCTTCCATTCGGCCTAGCACTCTCCCCTCGCACGTTCACCAAGTGTATGGATGCAGCTCTGGCCCCACTGAGGCTCCAGGGCATCCGCGTGCTGAATTATATCTACGACTGGCTCATACTGGCCCAGTCTCGAGAGTTGGCAGTTCGGCATCGAGATGTCGTCCTTGGCCACATTCAGCGCTTGGGGTTGAGGCTCAACACAAAGAAGAGCGTGTTGACACCCGCCCAACGAACTACGTTCCTGGGGGTGGTATGGGACTCAATGACGATGCAGGCACACATGTCTCCCGCACGCATCGAGTCCATTCTAACCACACTAACCAGGGTGAAGCTAGGCCATACCATCACAGTAAAACACTTCCAGAGGGTGTTAGGTCTCATGGCAGCAGCGTCCAGCGTCATACCTTCTGGCCTGCTACACATGAGAGCCCTGCAGTGGTGGTTGAAAGCCAAGGGGTTTTCCCCAAGGGGAAATCCGTTCCGCTTGATAAGGGTTACGCGCAGGTGCCTTCGTTCCCTTTCAATGTGGAAGAAACCTTGGTTCCTGTCCCAAGGTCCCAAGTTGGGAGCATTATGTCGCCGAGTATCCGTTTCGACAGATGCCTCCCTCACGGGCTGGGGCGCGGTCATGGACGGCCGCTTTATGAGAGGTCTCTGGCAGGACCATCATTCCTCTTGGCACATAAATTGCCTAGAAATGTTGGCGGTGTTCCGGGCTCTGAGGAGCTTTCTGCCAGACCTCCATGGTCGCCATGTCCTAGTAAGATCCGACAACATGTCGGTGGTATCTTACCTAAACCGTCAGGGGGGTCTGAGGTCGCGCCCTCTGTTCAGACTGGCACATCAGATCCTCCTGTGGTCCCAGCGGAGACTGTCGTCTCTCAGGGCGATGTATGTCCCGGGGGACCAGAACCAGGGAGCAGACATGCTGTCGAGGCAGGGGCTGAGGCCCGGGGAATGGAGACTCCACCCCGAGGTGGTGGAGTTAATATGCGAGAGGTTTGGCCCAGTGGAAGTGGACCTATTTGCGTCTCGAGAGACGACACACTGTCCACTGTGGTTTTCCCTTTCTCATCCAGCCCCGCTGGGGTTGGATGCTATCGTGCAGACGTGGCCGAGGCTGCGTTTGTACGCCTTTCCCCCAATCGCTCTGCTCCCAGCAGTTCTGGAAAGGGTCCGTCGGGACGGGGTCAGCCTACTATTAGTAGCCCCGTGTTGGCCGGCCCGAGTATGGTTTTCGGACATCATCCTGCTTCTGGCAGGCCCGCCATGGCAGATCCCTCTGAGGAGGGACCTGTTGTCTCAGGCAGAGGGCTCAGTTCTCCACCCTCGGCCCGAGCTGTGGAAACTGTGGGTCTGGCCCCTGAGGGGGCACAGTACCTAGAAGCCGGCCTGTCAGCAGAAGTGGTTGAAACTATACTCACTTCCAGAGCTCCCTCCACGAGGAAGTTATACGGCCTTAAGTGGAATGTTTTTTCCATTTGGTGCAGAGAGCGTGTTTTGGACCCAGTTCACTGCCCAGTGGCTTCAGTGCTGGAGTTTCTCCAAGACCGCTTTTCTGCCGGGCTTACCCCGCCCACACTCAAGGTTTATGTGGCTGCCATTGCGGCTTTCCACGCTCCTCTGAGTGATGGTCCCCTGGGGAGGCATCACCTGGTCGTACGTTTCCTCCGTGGAGCCTGGAGGATGAGACCTGCGACTCGCACCAGGGTTCCCTCTTGGGACCTGGCGGTGGTTCTCGAAGGGCTGGCCGAGGCCCCCTTCGAACCATTGGAGTCGGCTGAGGCCAAGAACCTTTCGTTTAAGGTGGTCTTTTTGTTGGCCATTACTTCTCTGAGGAGGGTAGGAGATCTCCAGGCGCTCTCTATTTCCAATGGGTGCTTGGAGTTTGCTCCAGGCAACATTAAGGCCATCTTACATCCCAGGCCCGGCTATTTGCCCAAGGTGTCATCTAATGTGGCACCGCCTATGGTTCTGCAGGCATTTCATCCTCCACCTCATGTGACGGCGGATGAGGAGAGACTTTATCTGCTCTGCCCTGTCAGAGCACTTCGGTATTACATCCAGAAGTCCTCCTCATGGCGGAAGTTGGACCAGTTGCTGGTGTGTTTTGGATCGCCCAAGAAGGGGCTTCCCGCCTCTAAGCAGACCATCAGCAACTGGATCGTTCAGACTATTTCCCTGGCCTATCAGGTGCGCAATTTGCCTTCACCTATAGCCGTGAGGGCTCACTCCACCAGAGGCATGGCGCCTCTAGAGCCCTCCTTTCAGGGGTTCTATCCATGATATATGTGAGGCGGCTGGCTGGGCCACTCCACACACATTCATGAGGTTTTACAGTCTGGACCTTCCCTCTACACCCGGTGCACGAGTGCTTTCGTCCTAAGTTGTGCCTGAAGACAGCTTCACACTAGGATGAGCGGGGTTCGTTGTGGTATAGTGGGTATCTCGTTCCCCTAGTGTCGTCACCGACGCAGTTCGAGTTCCCTCGAAAGGGAACGTCTCGGGTTACGTATGTAACCCTTGTTCCCTGAGAAAGGGAACGAGACACTGCGTCGGTTCGCCACACCTCACCCCGCTTGGAGCACTTGCTTCATAGCAAAAGCTGACATTTCTGTGTGCCGGCGTGCTTTTGTATACATCCGCTTATGCCGTCACACGCTACGTCATCACGCAACGCCAATAGGATTGGATTCGGTTTCATTCATAAATTCAGACGCGCTACGCTGAAGGGCGTTCCCCTAGTGTCGTCACCGACGCAGTGTCTCGTTCCCTTTCTCAGGGAACAAGGGTTACATACGTAACCCGAGACGATTTTACTACGTTAAAAAGGTTATTTTAAGGGAAGGCAGAGAAGGTAATGTCGCAACAGGTAAGACTCATTTACGGCATTACAATAGTATTTAATAGTAATATTGAGTGATATTGTATATTGTCTAAAGAAAGTAAAAAATACCGATGTTTTCTTTCTTTGGCTTTCAGGTTTTACCAGTTATGATAACACTTGAATTGCAATGACTATTATAACTGAATGTATGCATATGATATGAAGCTGATATTATGCACTTTGATGAATAAAGACAAAATGATTAATTTAATTATAAATATTTTGTTATATTGTATGTTTAAATAAAATAAAACATGAAGTGTTGTTAACTGCCTAATGATGATGATATACACTTTTTGATGAATGATGGTAAAAATACTTAGAATTCTAATTAATTAAATATGTATTAAATTACAATTAAGTTCTTAGTGTAATCTTAAATGTAGTTTTTTTGCGCTCTGCAGTGACTAGTACTTTGCAGCTAATAGACATATTCACGCTTTTTTCGCAGTAAAGCACATTCCATAAACAATGCAGTCCTGCTGTACCTTTACTAGCGATATAACAACGAATGTAGAACATTTATTCACAAGACAAACACGCTAATAATCCACATGAATTTGCAAAGCCCACACTTTCACACTCTCCACACGAGTTACCTGGCTGTTTGGCTTTCGGTGGCATGATGTCATCAAGCCTGTCTTAAAATACAAGGCTTGTTCTACTTGAACCGGCGCTGCACAGACCGATCGGTTTATGACATCAAAGAACCGCGAGAGCGATTGAAAAGCATAGGAGCCGCCATTCACCAGTCTGTACTTCCTGGCGTCACCAAACTCGAAGTAGGTCCACAAGACCAGAGTGTGCCATTTGGAATCCAGCCAATCTCTGAGATGAGTCCAAGCAAAAAGGTGAGGAGTCCCAGCTTAGGACCCAAGCAAATCCGATTGGTTCAAAGCAAGTTTTATGGGTAATTGCTTTAGTGCCTGGTTACAAATCAGATACTTTATTATATAAGTCGTTTGAACAACGCTCAACACCCACAAAGTTATCATGATCAGCTCGATTGCATGAGCACGACAATCATAGTAACAAATATATTACAACTATAACAAGATTAGGGGGTTATATCGATCACTAAATGAGGAACTAAAGGAAACAACCATTAGGAGTATAATTTATCTTACTTTTCAGACACACTCTGGGAGCACACTCAAGCGTTCAAGCCAACCCTTGAAACAAACAGTGGAGGAGGTTTAAACGCGCCATGCATATATGTGTCTTTTTCATAGCTGAATCGAACAACAATAATATCGCAAATGAAAAAACAAGCAAAGATGACACACGAGCAAATTTAAGCAATGGCCGGCATAAATTAGTTCTGTGAAACAAAGCTAAACAATGTTACTCACCTATCAAGAAGAAATAAAGATGTCAGGCCTTCCCGCTCCTTGAGTTCTCTCCAGCGCTGGTAAACTTCTCCGATATTAACACGAGTTCTACCTGATCGTAAGCCTTCTTTTTAATTTTAAGTTCCGCAGACATTTTCCTCTTTTGTTTTTTATCTGCCATCTCTCTCTTTCTGTAGCTGTTTGGCTAATGTCTGTGCTGTGTGTACTGAGTGCTCTCTTACTGCTGAATGGTTACAAGTGTGTTTTGGCGGTCTGACACAGTTTTCAAAATTGTTTTTCAAAAACTACTGATCCCACCTTTAACCTATTGCAAGGATTAAAAAAATGTATTACCCTCCTTTGATTCATATTCATCACTCAATTCTATAATGTATTTTATTTTTAATAATTATAGCCACCCCTCCACCATTACCTGTCTGTCTATCCTTTCTAATGATGTTTTATAAACAAAGTTCGGGAGGAGCACGTTCAAATAATCATTCCAATCAACTGGTCATCAAACAATTACCATGTCTACCCTATCAGCACGAGAAGGAGCATATAAATATTCACTCTGTCAACTCACCTAACATTCCTTGACAGTTTCAGCATCTGGTCCCGCCCATTTGTTACAATGTCTGAGATCGAACTCTTTCCGTCCGACGACGACTCCTTCGTCGCCCAGGCTCCATCACAGCTTCCCACCGCTGCAACGAGCTCCCACGCTCAACGGGAGACAGCATCTGAACTTCCAGCATCACCGCGCGGCCGCCGGTCTAGCCGAGCCGCTTCCCGTACTCCGAGGCGCCGGGGCTTGCCCTCACCTCCACCATCAAGACCTCCTCCACCATCTCCAGCTTCCTCCTACACCTCAGCACAACACAATATTCCTGCAATTGAGAAATGGACAGTGCTGGGGTTGAGACAAGCGCTAATCAGCGCTGATGTTCATTTTTCTAGGAGAATGAACAAAGCACAACTATTCAACCTGTACGTTTCACTCCAGGCAGCTTTCCCTTCTCCAAAATCCACTCCACCTTCAAAATCCGCAAAAAAGGCAAGTAATTACAAGGCCCGCTCTTGCAGGGCCCAGTTTTCCGCGAGCGCCAGGCCGCAGCAGGCCTCCAGCTAGCCTGGGCCGCGCCAGATTCTCTCTTCTCTCCGCTCCGCTGAGCTACAGACCGCAGTCTTTTCCAGCACCGCACCTCACGTAACAATGCCAGTTTCAAGCGAAACGGGCCGCTCTTTCAGCGTGAGTATGCCAACGGCACAAGCCCAACTACCACATACTTTTCCTGTCACCTTTTCCAACCCTTTCCCCTGTCCATGGCCTGCAGCCCCACCACCAGACTCTAGCGCGAGGCTGCTTCAGCTAGAGGCGCAGGCCCAGGCACCTTTTCTACCTCCCCAGCTCCCCTCCTTTCCCACTTTTCCAGTTCTTCCTCAAACTTTAGGGGCCGACCCAAGTGTGAGGTTGCCTCCACAAACGGCCTCGGCCCCAGGGGGTTTTCTTCCTGACACCTTTCCCCAAAATCGGTCTCCTTTCACGCTGTTCTCCGCAACGCCGATGCCCATCCCGCCGAACGCTACAGCTATGGAACCGCCCCCTGTTGCCAGCAACATCAGAGCACAGATCCTCACAGGTGCGGACATCGATTTATCTTCCCTTCTTTCTTTACTCCCCCCCTCTGTCTCAAATCGCCAAATCGACTGCGGCGATTTTGCAGTCACCCTCAAAAACCCAGTTAATAATTCATCCCGCATTCTGTCGTTTTCTGAATTTGCAATTGCTTTCAGCCGGTATAGCGAAATAATTTGTGCCGCACTTCCCCACAGGAGACGAGAGCTAGACGACTATCTCGCGATAATCGCAGAGCTCGCGTTATCATACGGAGGAACCCATTTTTATACTTACCACAAATTGTTCTCCGCAAAGTGCGCCGTCCGCGTAGCTCAGTGGAACCAGTGCCCTTACTGGGGCGCCCTAGACACAGAGCTACACAATAGAGTGTTCCTAGGCTGCCGTAACATTTCCTGCGCTGTTTGCAGATCCGTTTCGCACTCCACCACGGCGTGTCCCTTGATTAACCCTGCAAATCCTCCCCGCCCAGATTCACCAGCTGGGAAATCAACCAGTTATGTCCCGCGGCCAGCAAACATTAATTTCAACGACTCAGCCACAGATTCTAAAAGAAGAAAAACCTCCTTCCCATCCAACAACCAAGTCTGCAATAACTTCAATTCAGGACGTTGCTCACGGCAACGCTGCCGTTATTTACACATCTGCAGCTATTGCGGTGGCGCGCACGCTCGCACTATATGCCCTGTAAAAAGGTCCGTAAATAAAGATTCCAAAAATTACTTGTCGACTCCTGTGAATTTTTCTCGTCTGTCTTCTGAATTAGCTCACCACCCTAACACTAACTTTACTGACTATTTACTGTCTGGTCTCGAACACGGCTTCAAACCCGGCGTTGAAAGCCTTCCCACTCAAAGTATCATATGTGACAATCTCCAGTCTGCTCTCGCTGAACCTGAAACAGTCGACATCCTGATTAAAAAAGAAATCGAATCAGGCTTCATGATTGGTCCGTTTAACATTCCTCCTTTTGAATGTTTCCGTGTCAGCCCCATTGGAGTGGCCACAAGAAAATTTTCAGGCAAAAAACTTTAATAATCGATCTCTCAGCCCCGCATAATTCTCCGTTTCCAAGCATAAACAGCCTTATCTCGCTTGAACAATTTTCTCTTCATTACCACACCATTGACCAAGCCATAACCTTGATTAAAGACGCAGGCTACGGCGCTTGGCTCGCTAAAGTCGACATCACTTCTGCTTTTAAAGTGATGCCCATTCATCCAGATTCATGGCATTTGTTCGGCGTACGCTGGCAAGAAAAATTTTACTTTGCCGTCCGTTTAACTTTCGGCTGCAAAAGCAGCCCCAAGATTTTCGACATGCTATCAGAAGCCATTTGCTGGATTCTTTCCAATAACTACTCGATACCCTACTTAATCCACCTGCTAGATGATTTCCTAATTATCTCACCACCCGACGCCATCCCAGCCGCGCATCTTCTCACAGTCCAAAAAGTCTTCGCTGAGCTCGGGATTCCAATCGCCCAAGAAAAAACCATGGGCCCAGCCACATCCATCGAATTTCTGGGCATTAATTTGGACACAGTCAATTTCCAGGCCTCACTGCCCAAGGAAAAAATCGACAGGATTATTCTGGTCGCATCCACCCTCCTAGAAAATCCAAATTGCTCTAAACGAGAGCTACTGTCTCTGCTCTGCCACTTAAACTTCGCGATGCGCATCATCCCGCAAGGCCGCCCTTTCATCTCACATCTCTTCCTCGCATCATCAATCCACGTGCTAGAGGACCAAATTTCCCTAACTACGTCATGTTGCAACGAGCTCAGTTTATGGATAACCTTCCTTAAACAATGGAACGGCCTGTCTTTTTTCTATAACAATCTGATTTCTCTCCCCGTGGATATCCAACTGTTCACTGATGCTGCTCCCTCTGTCGGTTTCGGGGGATTCTACCAAGGCCGTTGGTTTGCTTCTACATGGCCCGCCCAGCTGTTAGACTCACCGCAATCGCAATCATCCTCAGCGCTGTTCGAATTGTATCCTTTAGTAGTAGCAGCCTTCCTGTGGGGTAAAGAATGGTCAACTAACAGCATCATGGTACACTGCGATAATGAAGCAACCGTGCACTGCATCAACAAAGGCCGCTCAAATTCCCCCGCACTAATGCCTCTCCTAAGACGCCTCATTTGGATCGCAGCTTGCGATCAATTCATCTTAACTGCAAAACATGTTCCCGGGTCCAGAAATCAAATAGCTGACTCTCTCTCTCGTTTTGCTTTCCAGAAATTCAGGCTGCTGGCACCAGATGCGGACCCTTTTCCAACCCCAGTACCTCACTATTCAGAGCTGATATTCCCATAAACCACCCACTGAAACCACTTCTCGATGCCTCTCTTAATTCCATCCTTCAAGCCGTTTCACCCAGCACCCTCCAATCCTACTTAACCGCTTGGAAGTGTTTTAAGTCTTTTCACTCAACATACAACCTGCCTTTTCCCAACTTTTCTCTGCTTACCATCACTTCATTCATATCCTATCTCAACAGCATCAAGAACCTCAAAGCCTGCTCTATCAAGGGTTATCTAAGCGGTATCCAATTCTTCCACAAACTCCTTTTTGGTTCACCTTCCCCAGACATAACAAATTCTCAGACATCAATGCTCATCAAAGGCATCCAAAAAACCCAACCCACCCGCCCTGATGCCAGACAACCAATAACCTTAGACATACTCGCTAAATGCATCTTCACCCTCCGCCGAGGCTATCACTCCACCAACACAGCCCGTACACTGGACGCAATGTTCATATTGGCTTTTTTCGGTTTTCTCAGATTCTCAGAACTCACCATCACTTCCAGTTTCAACCCAAAAGTCCACCCCACAATCTCAGATCTATCAGTTCTAGACAACGAAACCATCTCTTACTTCATAAAGCAAAGCAAGACAGATCAAATGAAAAAAGGCCATTTCATATACATCTTTAATCTCCCATCACCAATCCAACCGTATCAATCTCTCTTAGCATACTTGCATTTCAGGAACTCGCAGGCCAAGTCCCCTTCCGACCCACTCTTCACTGATGATTCCAATCGCCCTGTCACACGTTTCTGGTTCCAAAAACACCTCAAGTCCATTTTGCTCCAATCAGGCATCCCAGCAGACCACTTTTCCAGCCATTCATTTCGTATAGGCGCAGCAACCACAGCCGTCCAAAAAGGCCTCTCCCAGCAGCAGATTCAAGAGCTTGGCCGCTGGTCATCGGAGGCCTTTAAGAGTTACATCCGTTCAAACCGCTTCAATATCAAAGAAGCTCAACGAACCCTCATCAGTTAAAATTTCTCCAGTATCAACTTTCTCAGACAACCAACCTTACAGGCCCACCACTCCCGCAGGAGCCCCGTCCCCCATCCCAACTCACTCCACGGCCACAGCAGTGCCTTCTCCGCTCCCGCAGGAGCCACCATATCCTGCTCCCGCATGAGCTCAGCCCTCCTTCCAACTTTCCTTTCGGATAGCCAGAAAGCAATTTCAAAGCAAGTTCGGTTCCAATACAGCAGCAGCATCATCTCTTCCTTTCCAGCAGAAGCTCGTTCTCAATCCAACTGGCCCACCGGTTAGAAAGAACTAAAACACAATCTTCTCCGCTCCCGCAGGAGCCCAGTCTTTAATCCAACTTTCCTACTGGACAGTCGAGTCCAGAAAGCAAGTTCGGCCCACCTCAGCAGCAGTATCATCTCTTCCACTCCCGCAGGAGTTCCATTTTCTTCTTCCAACTCGCTCCATTCCCACGGAATCATTATCTCTTCCGCTCCAGCAAGTGCCCAACTCTCCCCTCAACTCACCATGGGATACCTGGAAAGCAAGTCGAAAGCAAGTTTGTCCACTGTCGCAGCAGTGTCTTCTACTCCGCTCCCGCAGGAGCTCCATTACTCCGTCCAAACTCGCTCTATTGCCGCAGCAGCATCATCCACTCCGCTCCCGCAGGAGCTCAAGTCTATGTCCAAAATAGTTTTGGATTCCCAAGCAAGATTGAAAGCAAGTCTGGTCCACTGCCGCAGCAGTGTCATCTACTCCGCTCCCGCAGGAGCTCCATTACTCCGTCCAAACTTGCTCTATTGCCGCAGCAGCGTCATACACTCCGCTCCCACAGGAGCTCAAGTCTATGTCCAAAATAGTTTTGGATTCTCAAGCAAGATTGAAAGCAAGCCTGGTCCACTGCCGCAGCAGTGTCATCTACCCCGCTCCCGCAGGAGCTCCGTTACTCCATCCAACTGGCTCCACTGCCTCAGCAGTGTCATCTACTCCACTCCCGCAGGAGCCCCATTATTTCAAGCAAGTCTGGTCCACTGCCGCAGCAGTGTCGTGCACTCCGCTCCCGCAGGAGCTCTGTTACTCCATCCAGCTTGCTCCACTGCCGCAGCAGTACCATCTACTTCGCTCCCGCAGGAGCTCCACCAATCTAAAGCAAGTCTGGTCCACTGCCGCAGCAGTGTCGTACACTCCGCTCCCGCAGGAGCTCCGTTACTCCATCCAACTTGCTTCACTGCCGCAGCAGTGTCATCTACTCCGCTCCCGCAGGAGCTCCATTACTCCGTCCAAACTTGCTCCACTGCCGCAGCAGTGTCATCTACTCAGCTCCCGCAGGAGCCCCATTACTCCGTCCGAACTTGCTCCATCGCCGCAGCAGTGTCATCTCCTCCGCTTCCGCAGTAGACCTTCCCCAGCCTACTACCTGAGAAGCACACCTATCCAACCTCAAAGACAACCAACTCCCGTCCTATGGTAGAAGAAGCCTTCCAGCGACTAACCCCTTCCCACGGCTGATGTTTTAAGCTTTGCACTCCGCAAGTTTTGGGGGGTCATCAACATCATTTTGGCAGCTGTCCGGCATGTTATTTTGCAGCTTTTGGGGGAGTGCTCTGGGTTCGGGCCGAATACCTAACTCGGAGCCCTCTCCTCGGACAGCACGCCAAATACGCATTTATTCTATCTGACTTATTTGTAAGTGTGAACTCGTGAAATTATGTTTTATAAACAAAGTTCGGGAGGAGCACGTTCAAATAATCATTCCAATCAACTGGTCATCAAACAATTACCATGTCTACCCTATCAGCACGAGAAGGAGCATATAAATATTCACTCTGTCAACTCACCTAAAATTCCTTGACAGTTTCAGCATCCCTCCACCACCCCGACTCCTCACTCTTGGCTTATCTTATTTATTTATTTCACAGCCAGGAATACGGGGGGAGTGCTCTGGGTTCGGGCCGAATACCTAACTCGGAGCCCTCTCCTCGGACAGCACGCCAAATACGCATTTATTCTATCTGACTTATTTGTAAGTGTGAACTCGTGAAATACCAGTATATCCTTGTATTACAAAGTCTAAATGAGATTGTATACATATAACCCAAGGTTTATATTCCTTATTTTCTATTAACATTTTAAACTCTTTCCCATTTGTGATTAAACATCCATTCCACTATAATACTATAATACCATTAAGAGCCGGATATTGCCTGTGAATCTACTACTTGACCCTTCAGTTTTTCATTTACTTGATTCCCTCAAACTGTAGATGTTTTTCAGCTGCCTCAATTATGATTTTGATGCTTTCAGTTCTGCTTTCAATTTGTGCAGCGCAGTTTATTACAGCTAAAAATGTCATGAACTCAACTTTTCCAACTTTTAAGAAGTCTTCATTTAATCTATGTTGCGATGGCAGTTTACTATTCTGGTTCGTGGAGACTGTTAGTTCCTTTCCTTGATCATCTTCCGTCCGTTTCACCTTTTTAACTGCCTCTGCATTATGATATTCCCTCTTGCATCCTGAGGTTCTGGATTTTTACAGCATCCCTAATATGCACCACGCATCCACAAAGCCAGCACTGTGTTCACGTGCTGGCTTGGCAGGCCTTTCAACTTGCACTGTCAAACCTCTGCAACTGATCTAGAATGCTGCAGCAAGAGTGGTCTTTAACAAGCTGAAGTCACACCTCTCCTCACAAAATTGCACTGGTTGCAAATTGCCGCTCGCATCAAATTCAAGGCACTGATGGTGCCTACAGAACAACCACTGGCTCTGCTCCCTTTTACCTAAACTCATTACTCCAGACTACATTCTGCAAGTGAACGTCGCCTTGTGGTGCCATCTCAAAGAGGCACAAAATCACTTTCACAGACCTTCACCTTGACTGTTCCCTGCTGGTGGAATGACCTACCTAACTCAACCCAATCTGCTGAATCCATAGCCATTTTCAAGAAATTGCTGAAGACGCATCTTTTTCACCGACTAATGATCGGCAACTTGATCCATTAATACTAACACGTTCTTTTCTTTTCTCCTCCTATGGGTGGTTGCCCTGCATGCTTAATAAACAAATTACAGCTGGTCCAAAATGCAGCCGCTAGAGTTCTTACCAGAACCAGGAAGCATGCCCATATTAGCCCGGTTCTGTCAACACTGCATTGGCTCCCTATTAAACATCGTATAAATTTTGAAATATTGCTGATTACTTACAAAGCACTTATAGCGATTCTATCTCAAATAAAGGGATATAATTTTAATAACTGATCATGAATATGATCGTGAATCGCATACAAATATTAAATTACCCGTAAAGCGAATATGTTGCTGTGGCGAGGGGGGGCGTGGTCTCGCGAAGTCTGTAGCGGGAGACGAGTCAGCGAGCTGTGCGGTGACTAAGTAGGTCAAGTGCAGATGATGAACACCTGTGTCTGATTGCAGTGATTGGCGTGGAGACCGCATATAAGCTGCCAGGACGGAGAGAGCGGGAGGAGAGAAGGATTCGGGACTCGCACGCTGCACACGGACTGAGAGCTGGAGACATAGTGGGAAGAGTTTGTTCTATGAACGTTGCTATAGCTAAGACTACGGTGGAGGCGCATGTGGCGCAACTTTTCAAAGTCCAAAGTCAATAAAGTGCGAGTCCCAGTCAAGCCGACCCTGTCTTCTTCTACCTACACCCACACACCCAAAACCTGACTACACTGGTGCCGAAACCCGGGAAGGAGAAGACTGCCGCCGCCATGCAGAACCCGCCAGGAACGCCATTTGCGGACCTCATTCAAACGCTCACGGGTCTTCACCGGGAGCAACAACACGCCCTGCTGGCCGTGAAAGAGGAGCAGGATCAGCGGTTCCAGCTCCTGCTCCAAGGCCAGCAAGAAGACCGCGAGCTGTTCCGGAGCTAGCTCGATCGGGAGATTCGGGCCGTCCCCGACTCAGCTACGGCCACGGCCCCGCCCCTGCCTCTCAATAAGATGGGACCCCAGGACGATCCGGAGGCATTCCTGGACCTCTTTGAGAGGTCGGCCGAGGCCCGGGGATGGCCCCGAGCGGACTGGCCCATGCGACTCATCCCATTGCTATCGGGAGAGTCGCAGATAGCCGCCCACCAACTGCCAGTCCAGAATCTCCTGGTCTATGAAGACCTGAGGCGCGCCATTCTTCAGCGGGTCGGCCGGACCCCTGAACAACATCGCCAGCGGTTCCGGTCCCTGAGCCTGGAAGTGTCCGGCCGACCCTTCGTCATGGCGCAACAGCTCCGGGACTCCTGCCGCAGATGGCTGATGGCCAACGGAGGCGACGTCGAGGATGTTATCAGCAAGGTGGTGCTGGAGCAGTTCATCGCTAAACTGCCCAAGAAGACAGCGCAGTGGGTCCAGTGCCACCGCCCGACGTCGCTGGACCAGGCCATCCACCTGGCGGAGGATCACATGGTGGTGTGCCCAGGGGTCGGTGAGCCCCTCCCTTCTGTCTCTCTCTCTCCCTCTCTCTCTCTCTCATCCCCTCCTCTCCCCAAACCTGTCCCGGGGGGCTGATACCCCGGCCGGTGCCAAGGTGGAGAACAGGGCCTCCGGCGGAGCCTGTCCCGGCATCCAGGGCCCCACCCAGGGGGACGGCGGCGGCTGACCACTCCGCCCCGGTTTCTGCGGCTTTGCGCTCTCCACACCAATCCCTTGACCCGCTTCCCGCCACTGGGGTGGCGGGGAGGCCTGGGCCGGCCTGTTGGTGCTGCGGGGACCCAGGACACTTTATAGACCGGTGTCCGTTGATTGAGGTGGGGACACTGATCCGGGTCCCCGAAGCGCCACAGGCTGCCCACGATCAAGCTGGCCTGTACCAGATACCAGTGAGTATCAAGGGGGGTACTTATCAGGCTTTGGTGGATTCAGGCTGCAACCAAACCTTCATTCATCAAAGCCTGATTCAACCTGGGGCATTGGATAACAGCCGCATGGTTAAGGTGCGGTGTGTGCACGGGGTGGTGGTGAGTTATCCTATAATGCCTGTGGTCATTCAATTTAGGGGACAAAAACATAGTGTGGAGGTAGTAGTTAACCCGCACCTCCGGCATCCGCTAATTCTGGGAACGAATTGGCCGGCTTTTAGTAAATTATTGGGGTCTTTGTGCGCGGATGCCTCTTGGGAAAAGAAAAACAAGGGGAAGACAGCGGTTGTTCAGGTGGGAGATGCTGAGCCGGGACCTTTGGCTTCTGCTGCGGGGGAACGGAGTGCTCTGGAGAGAACCATCCTCACAGAGCGCGATGATTTTCCCCTGGAGCAGTCCCTGGACGAGACGCTAAAACGTGCGTTTGACCAGGTCCGTTCTATCGACGGCCAGGTACTCCACCCAGACCAACCGCTCTCTTACCCCTACTTTGCTATTTTGAATGATAAGTTGTATCGGGTGACCCAAGACGCCCAATCAAAAGAAGATACAACACAATTGTTAGTTCCTAAGAGCCGCCGGAAAATGCTTTTTCAGGCGGCTCACTGTAATCCAATGGCCGGGCATTTAGGTCAAACGGCGACACTAAACCGTCTCATGGCCCGATTCTTTTGGCCGGGCATTCACGAGAACGTGCGCAGGTGGTGCGCGTCTTGTCGTGAATGTCAGTTGGTGAATCCACCGGCCAATCCAAAAGCACCATTGTGCCCCCTTCCCTTAATGCAGGTCCCCTTCGAACGAATTGGTATGGACCTCATCGGGCCATTAAACGGTCAGCACGTGGGCACCGCTTTGCGTTAGTCCTGGTGGATTACGCAACGCTGTACCCCGAAGCAATCCCGCTCCGTAACATTTCTGCCAAAAGTGTTGCAAGCGCGCTCTTCTCGTTAATCTCCCGGGTGGGAATCCCTAAGGAGATTCTCACCGATCAGGGCACGGCGTTTATGTCACGTACTATCCGCGAACTTTACGAATTATTGGGCGTTAAATCGATTCGCACTAGCGTCTACCAACCACAGACAGACGGGTTAGTGGAACGGTTTAATCGCACTTTGAAGTCCATGATTCGAAAGTTCGTTCACGAAGACGCCAGAAAATTGGGATAAGTGGCTGGAACCCCTCTTGTTCGCTGTACGCGAGGTCCCCCTTCGAGCTTCTCTATGGGCGTCAGCCCCGCGGGGTGTTGGACGTTCTTAGAGAAACTTGGGAGGACGGACCGTCCGCTAGTAAAAACGAAATTCAGTATGTCTTGGACCTGAGAACAAAACTCCACACTTTGGGGCGGCTATCAATGGAGAATTTGTTACAGGCCCAGGACAGACAGAGTCAGCTGTACAACAGGGGGGCTAGACTTCGTCAATTTGCACCGGGAGATAAAGTGCTTGTATTACTCCCTACTTCCAGCTCTAAATTACTCGCAAAGTGGCAAGGACCTTTTGAGGTCACACGGCGGGTTAACGATCTCAATTATGAGGTAGTTCGAACAGATAGGGGCGGAGCACATCAAATTTATCACCTCAACCTCCTCAAAAAGTGGGTTGAGGCAGAGTCCATTTGAGAGGAGGATCTCGGGCCAGAAGCGAACACAAAACCGCAATCTCTCGCGCTGGCTCTTGGGGGAGATCACCTCTCACCCTCCCAGCTCACTGACATTAAGAATTTACAAGCTGAATTTGCTGATGTGTTCTCTCCCCTGCCTGGTCGAACGGACCTCATTCAGCACGACATTGAGACGGAACCGGGTGTGGTGGTGCACTGCCGCCCGTATCGTTTACCTGAACACAAAAAAAAGGTTGTTCAGAACGAATTAGAGGCTATGCTGGATATGGGGGTAATAGAAGAGTCCAACAGTGACTGGGCGAGCCCGATAGTTTTAGTTCCTAAGACGGCTCGGTCCGTTTCTGCGTGGACTATAGAAAGGTGAACGCGGCGTCTAAATTTGATGCTTATCCAATGCCGAGGGTTGACGAATTGCTTGATCGGCTGGGTACTGCTAGTTTTTATTCGACACTGGACTTAACAAAGGGTTATTGGCAGATCCCATTATCTCCCATGTCCAAAGAAAAGTCAGCTTTCACAACGCCGTTTGGATTACACCAATTTGTCACCCTTCCTTTCGGCTTGTTCGGGGCTCCTGCGACTTTTCAGCGTCTGATGGACAAAATCCTCCGGCCGCATGCTGCATATGCCGCTGCCTACTTGGATGATATTATCATCTATAGTAACGATTGGCAGCGTCATATGCAGCATTTGCGTGCTGTCCTGAAGATGCTGAGAAGGGCTGGGCTCACGGCCAACCCGAAAAAGTGTGCGATTGGGCAGGTGGAAGTAAGGTATCTGGGCTTCCACTTGGGTCACGGACAGGTGCGTCCCCAAATTGATAAGACGGCAGCGGTTGCGACCTGTCCGAGACCTAAGACCAAAAAGGAGGTTAGACAGTTCCTGGGGCTAGCGGGCTATTACAGAAGGTTTGTGCCTAATTATTCGGACCTCGCTAGCCCACTGACCGATCTAACTAAAAAGGAGGCACCAGATACGGTCCAGTGGACGGAGCAGTGTCAGCAGGCTTTCACCCAGATAAAGGCTCCTGTCCCAGGAGGTGGAGGGTGAAGAGCGGCCGGTGCTGTACATCAGTCGGAAGCTCTCTAAGAGAGAGACGATGTACAGTACCATTGAGAAAGAGTGTTTGGCCATCAGGTGGGCTGTTCTCACCCTCCGCTACTACCTCCTGGGGCGGGAGTTCACCCTCTGTTCAGACCACGCTCCCCTGCACTGGCTCCCCCGCATGAAGGATACGAACGCGCGGATCACCCGTTGGTATCTTGCTCTACAGCCTTTTAAATTCCAGGTGGTCCACAGGCCGGGTGCACAGATGGCGGTGGCCGACTTCCTCTCCAGGAGGAGGGGGGGGAAGGGGAGGAGGCTGCAGGCCAGACGGCTCCCCGGCCTGAGTCGGGCGGTGGGGGTATGTGGCGAGGGGGGCGTGGTCTCGCGAAGTCTGTAGCGGGAGACGAGTCAGTGAGCTGTGCGGTGAGTAAGTAGGTCAAGTGCAGATGATGAACACCTGTGTCTGATTGCAGTGATTGGCGTGGAGACCGCATATAAGCTGCCAGGACGGAGAGAGCGGGAGGAGAGAAGGATTCGGGACTCGCATGCTGCACACGGACTGAGAGCTGGAGACATAGTGGGAAGAGTTTGTTCTATGAACGTTGCTGTAGCTAAGACTACGGTGGAGGCGCATGTGGCGCAACTTTTGTTTTCTTTTACTTCTTTCGAGTCAATAAAGTGCGAGTCCCAGTCAAGCCGACCCTGTCTTCTTCTTCCTACACCCACACACCCGAAACCTGACTACAGTTGCCAACGTATCTGTATGGACAACTAAATACAACTGATTATAATCAGTTATCCATACAGGTAGGCAAAAATAGATCAATTTTCTATATCAATAATCAATCACAACGTATTATAATTAAATATTAATATATCGATTGTCTAGAATAGATCGATTCTCAGGATAACCCTTAATGGGATTAATTTGTTATCGAATAATCTGTTTGTCCAGCAAAACTGACCGTCCGATCTTTTATCAAAACACATGAAGAGTTATCCTTATAGACTTTCAAGAAAGGCTATTTCTCTGGCCATGACTGTTACGGAACGACAGAAACAGGATGCAATTGCAATAACGCTCTTTATTATCTCAAAACTTGGTCAGACAGGTACACCACACGGACGTCACACAACACAGAAGGAAGGTCGAGCGGACACCAGCGCTGGATGGAGAAGTGACGCAGGGACCTCGGTGGACTACTGGTGGTGGTGCTCTGTGATCCAATGGTAATCCCAAGTGACGGTGCTCTGTGATCCAGTGAGGGTGCTGAGAGTCATAGACGAACCGACACGACAAGAGTCACGGGGAATCCACAATCCAGACGACAGACACGGGAACAGGAACAGGGAACACGCCAGGAAAACCAACAACGATCTGACAACATGAGACAGCAGTTACTGACATATAAAGGGAAAAACATGTGGAACCAGCTGGCGCGGCTAATCAGTGATAATCAGCGCCACACACACGCAACAGCACGCAAGACGAAAGAGAGACAGTGAATTCATGAACCGTGACAGTACCCCCTCTCCTAGGAACGCCTACTGGCGTTCCTCGACGGACTTACCTGTCGATTGTAATCATCGATCAGGGAGTGATCCAGAATGTCCCTAGCAGGTACCCAACTTCTCTCCTCCGGACCGTAACCCTCCCAGTCCACCAGGTACTGGAATCCGTGTCCCCTCCTTCTAACCAAATTAACTGAATAAGATGGTTCCCCATCTACGAGTCGCGGCGGGGGGGGGGGGGAACCGGGACTGGCGGATTAATGGGTACATGGAAGGCGGGATGAATTCTCCTGTACGCAGGAGGAAGTTTGAGTCGGACTGTCACCGGACAAATGATTTTGGAGACAGGGAACGGGCCGATAAATTTTGGAGCAAGCTTGTTAGAAACGGATCGGAGAGTCACACCTGAAGTTCTTAGTGGAAAGCCACACTTTTTGACCAGCGACGTATACGGGAGGCTTCGACCGGTGGCGATCAGCCTTAGCCTTGGTGCGCGCTCCCACTTGGAGAAGAGTCTCACAGGCTCTACTCCAAGTGTGGCGGCACCTCTGGACGAAGGCGTGAGCTGAGGGGACCGCGACTTCGGATTCCGTACTGGCAAAAACTGGTGGCTGGTAACCTAAACTACATTCAAATGGTGTAAGGCCCGTGGATGACACTGGCAACGAATTGTGGGCGTACTCCACCATAGAAAGTTGCTGACTCCAGGAAGAAGGATTCTTGGAAACCAAACATCGCAACACTCTCCAAATCTTGGTTGGCTCTCTCGGTCTGACCATTGCTTTGGGGATGAAACCCTGAAGAAAGACTGACAGTCGCCCCCTGTAACTTACAAAACTCTTGCCAAAATTTGGACACAAATTGGGGACCCCTGTCAGAAACCACGTCCATCGGGACGCCATGTAAGCGAAAGACGTGATCTACAACAGTTACCGCTGTCTCCTTGGCGAAGGGTAATTTGGGCAAGGGAATAAAATGAGCCGCCTTCGAGAACCGGTCCACGACGGTCAAAACGACCGGGAGGGCGGAAGGGCGGTGATAAAATTTAGCGCAATGTGGGACCAGGGTCTCGAAGGGACAGAGGGCGGTTGGAGTAACCCATCTGGGGGTCGATTGGAGGATTTACCAGTGGCACAAACCGAGCAAGCCAAGACAAAACTGTGGATGTCACAAGCCATAAGTGGCCACCAGAATCGTTGCTTTACCAAAAAACTGGTACAATTGGCTCCTGGATGACAGGCCACGCTGGAACAATGCCCCCACTGGATAACGTCGGACCGACACTCCTCTGGCACAAACAAGCGATTCGGTGGGCAATCGGGCAGAGGCGTTACCCCTTCTAAGGCCTTCATGACCTTCTATTCGACCTCCCACCTGAGAGTGGAGACGACTAAAGTCTCGGGTAAAATACACTCGGGAGTAGACGGGCGTTCGGATTGGTCAAAAATTCAAGTTTTCTTGTTCTTGGAGCCCGGCCGGTACGAAAGAGAAAATTCAAAACGTCCGAAAAGAGTGCCCATCGAGCCTGCCTAGAGTTGAGTCTTTTGGCGGTTCTAATATACTCTAGATTCCTGTGATCGGTCCATACGATAAAAGGTACCCCTGACCCTTCTAACCAGTGATGCCATTCTTGCAGCGCTAACTTGACTGCCAACAACTCTCTGTTACCAATGTCATAGTTACGCTCGGCAGGTGATAAACGATGGGACAAAAACGCGCAAGGATGTATCTTGTCGTCTGTGGAAGAACGTTGGGAAAGAACTGCTCCTACCCCCACCTCTGACGCATCGACCTCCACTACGAACTGACGTGATGGATCAAGGGCAACGAGGATGGGTGCCGAAACAAAGCGGCTCTTAAGTTTAGCAAATACAGCCTCGGCTGTATCGGACCACCTGAACGTCATTCTGTGGGAGGTCAAGGCAGTCAGAGGCGCGGCTAGTTGGCTGAAGTTGCGAATGAAACGCCGATAAAAATTGGCAAACCCCAGAAACCTCTATAGGGCCTTACGGGAATCTGGACTTGGCCACATACTCTAGCAACCTCTGAAGCACTCGTCTGACGTGCTGAACATGTTCCTGGAGAGAAGATGAAAAAAATCAATATGTCATCCAGGTAAACATATATGAACTGGTCAACCATATCTCTCAACACGTCATTGACGAGTGCCTGGAAGACCGCCGGGGAGTTGGACACCCCAAAGGCATGCCAAGTATTCAAAGTGCCCCCTAGGGGTATTGAACGTGGTCTTCCATTCATCACCCTTCCTTATGCGGACCAAATGATATGCGTTACGTAAATCCAATTTCGTGAAGACGGATGCTCCCTATAACCACTCGAAGGCTGAAGACATCAACGGCAAAGGATAAGTATTCTTTACCGTGATGTTGTTCAACCCCCGGTAATCAATACACGGTCGCAGAGATCCATCCTTCTTCCCCACAATAAAGAACCCCGCCCCCGCAGGAGATGAGGAAGGACGTATGAACTTGGATGCTAGAAAATCAGAAATATATTTCTCCGTAGCCTCCCTCTCTAGAACAGAAAGTGAATATAACTTGCCCTTAGGCGGAGACTCACCCGGCACTAAGTCTATGGCACAGTCATAGAGACGGTGCGGAGGAAGAGAAGCAGCACGGCACTTACTGAACACTTCCCTCAGGTCCTGGTACTCCTCGGGCATGTTAGACAAATTCACCGCCTCCTCCTGGAACACAGAGACAGGCACAGACGAACACGCAGACACTAGACACGACTCATGACACGTATTACTCCACATAGATACAGAATTGTGACCCCAATCGACTCTGGGATTGTCTTGTGTAAGCCAAGGGTGACCAAGTACAAGAGGTGTGAGTGGGGAGTCCATGAGGAGGAATGTTATTGTCTCAGTGTGATTGCCAGATGTAGTGAGAGTGATAGGTTCAGTAGCATGTGAAATGTTGGGAAGTTGTTGTCCATTAAGAGCATTGACGGTGTAGCGTATCTGGACAGTCTCACATGCCTTAATCATTCTGAGTTTTGGTAAAGCTCTTAACCCTTTGAGTTTTGTCCTATAACTCACTAGTGGGCGCCAAAAAGTCTGCATCTAATGGCGTCCAAATTGCCCATTGACACCTTTATGGCATGAGAGTGTTTACACAAACATCAATAAACCAGAATGCGTGAGCTTCAAACGAATTCCTATCGCCCCCAACACCCCTCTTTCCGGCGAGGAAGAATTCCAACGAAGGCGACCCAACACGCACACACACACACATAGACATGCTTTACATTTGAAGCCAGAAATGGGCAATTCTGAAAAGGATAAAATATATTCATGTATGCCTTTGTGTTTCTGCTTTTGTACCAAGCCTAGTTATGATTTTATAATCGTGTAGCTAAACTCTAAATGCCTATATTCATGCATATGAATGTAACTTCGTATTCCTGTTCATCTTGCATATCTTTCTTGATACCGTTTTAATCCTCTCGGTTTGCCTTAGCTAAATATATATATATGAGGTTACGTTAAAATGTATGTTACTATGTTCTACCATCTTGGAAGTGAAATGACCAAACTAAGGACGGCCTCATAAACCATGCAAATTAGGTTGTTAGAAGAAACAAAGAAATCTTCTCCCGCCAAAGATTGCTGATTGTCATTGGTCGCTCCGAAAGAGGTGTGGACCGTCTTCCTTAAAGGATGTTGACGCGGGAGCATCTTTGCCTTTTGTCTAGTCTTCTTGGTGCTTTGCCCTTTTTTCTTGTCTTCTTGGTGCTTTGCTTTTTGTCTTGTCTTCTTGTTCTCTCGTTTTACTTTTCGTTTTGCATTTATCTCAGTCTTTTATTTTCACTCTCGCTTGCTTTTTCGTGTTTGGTAGAAGTCCGGTCCTACAAGGAAACAAACTCTTCCTTATAGCTTTCAAGAAAACATACTTTCAAATAGTTTTGAATTTCCCGCGAGCGGAACGAGCTCCAGAACGCTTCCAGCTCCAGGACGCACGAGGACCACACACCCAGGAATGCCTTGTTTCAGCTACACAAAGGTCTATAATGCAAGTAGCCTATTTATTTCCATCGAAATCTAAATGTGTTTAGAGCTGTTTATCCCTGCTTTAAGGTGTGTGATTTCTTGCTGGCTCTCAAGGGTTAACTATTTGTGAAGTTTGCCATTTCTGTGTTCTGCTTCTTTCTTCCTTTCTTTACTTCCGTTATTCGTTATTCTGTATATATTCGTTGTTCAATGTAATTTGTGCTATAGCTTCATTTATTAAACCCCATTATACTCTTTATTGTCTCTGTCGGTTGATCATCGAACAAAGCCTCTTAAATGTGTGATCTTAAGCTACAAGCTTGATATTGTTACTTTAGTTGGTAATATTATAAGAAAGTTATTGTTCATAAACAGAAGGATAGCTTTTTCTGATAGTGATCAGAATAATCCTTTTCGCGAAATTGATCAGATTAATCACCCATTCTGCTCAGGCGAGCATCAACTCTTAATGCCAGTTCAATGAGTCCATTCAGACTAGACGGAAGGTCCAGCATATAGATTTCCCGTTGGACACGGTCAGCCAACCCATGCAGGAATCTATCCCACTGCGCCTCCTTGTTCCATCGGCACTCTGCAGCCAGGGTGCGGAACTGGATCGAATATTCCGACACCGAGCTGTTACCTTGACGGAGATCAGTGAGTAGTCTGGCTGCCTCCCTACCCGCTACCGCACGATCGAAAACCCTTCTCATCTCCTCGGAGAGTGCCTGTGTCACGGTAGACGCATTCACTGGTTCCTTCTTGTCTTGTGTTTATGTTGTTGTATGAATGCACGTGTGCTAGAGGCGTGTGTAAGAGGCGTGTCTGTGTGTGTCATTACCTGATCCGCTCCAGCTGCCCATCATTACTTCACCAGCTGCAGTCGATCTCACCATGCTACATATACTCACCACTGTTCTCTCATCTTTGTCAGAGCGTTGTTTGATGTTTCCCTGTCTGGTCTTCTGGTTCGTGTTCCTGCCTGGTGTTCCTGTTCGTCGTCGTCATTGTGGATTATTCGTCTCACCGTCTGTCTGCACTTCACCGGATTTGACCATCGAAGTCCCTGCGTCACCTGTTCACCATCCGACTGACTGTTCTGGACTCTGTTACCTTTTCTAATAAATATCGTCAACTCGCGTTTGCTTCCTGTCGTCAGTTACTATGACAGAACGCTCTGACCAAGGAATGGAAGCAGCGAGCGCCTCTCACTCTTCATTAGAAGAATTTATTCATCACAGTATCCGAAGAATGGATTCGCAGGAGAAAGATATTGGAGATACGGGCAGAGCAGTTCAAGTCTTGGTGACGCAGGTGTCCGAGCTCACCCAGCAGATCCAGCGCCTACGGATTCCCACTGCGCCACCCACACCAGCCGTTCCTCCCGTACCACCAGGAAGCCCCTCCCAGTCTGAACCCCGGCTACCTACTCCAGAAGCCTACTCAGGTGAACCATCGCACTGCAGAGCATTTCTTACCCGGTGTTCCATGCACTTCGCTCTTCAACCTCGCACATTTCGGAACGAACAGACCAAGGTGGCGTTCGTTTCAACACTGTTGACTGGGAGAGCAGCGCTTTGGGGAACGGCGGTGTGGGAGAACCAACACCCGTGCTGCACCTCGTTCCAGACACTCTCCGCCGAAATGAAGCAAGTGTTCGACCGAGCGGTCTCGGGAAGAGAGGCGGCCAGAGAACTGGCCGAGCTTCGGCAAGGAGAGAAGTCCGTCTCCGATTACTCAATCGAATTCCGGACCCTGGCGGCGGAGTGTGGATGGAACGAGGAGGCGCAGTGTGATATGTTCCTGCATGGGCTGGCTGACCACGTCCAGAAGGAGATCTACGCCCTGGATCTTCCCACCACCCTCAATGGACTGATCGACTTGGCTCTGCGGGTGGACAGTCGACTATCCAGAGTCGAGCGTCGGATGACATCCACTCGCAACCTCGGGGGTTTCGACGGTCCAAGATCCAGCGGCAGGGACGTGGTCAGCCCCACCTACGATCACGATCACGAGCCCATGCAGGTGGGTCGAGCTCGGCTTTCCCGAGAGGAGAGGGAGAGGCGGAGATCCCAGGGCCTTTGCCTGTACTGTGGAGGAGCCGGACATTTTGCCCACAGCTGCCCAGTAAAAGGCCAAGCCCGATAGTAAACCTGAGGCTACTATCGGGTGGGATCTCCGCCAGGAAGACCTCATCTACGAATACATCGACCTCCACCCTCCTCTCGGTAAGACTGAGATGGTCAGTCCACCAGCACGATTGTCGAGCACTGTTGGATTCGGGGGCCGAAGGTAATTTTATGGACCATAACTTTGCACGCAGATTTCAAATTCCTCTCAGACCCCTCACTCATCAGATTCCAGTGCACGCACTCAATGGTCAGGAACTTCCCACTATTTCACTATCCACTGAAGAAATCACTCTCATCACCTCGGGAAACCACACAGAAACCATTTCATTCTTTATTCTGGACTCACCCTTGGCACCTGTTGTTCTTGGACATCCATGGCTCATCCGACACAACCCCCGAGTGGACTGGATTAACAAGTCTGTGCTGGAGTGGAGCAAGGAATGTCATAAGTCTTGTCTCTTGTCTGCTTGTTCGTCTGTACCTGTTTCTGTGTTTCAGGAGGAAGCAGGGGATCTGTCTAACGTGCCCGCGGAGTATCTGGACCTGAGGGAAGTGTTCAGTAAGTCTCGCGCTGCTTCTCTCCCTCCGCATCGTCCCTACGACTGTGCTATAGACTTACTGCCAGGTACGTCTCCGCCTAAAGGCAAGTTATATTCACTTTCGATTCCCGAAAGAGAGGCCATGGAGAAATATATTTCTGATTCTCTAGCAACCAAGTTCATTCGCCCTTCCTCTTCTCCAGCGGGGGCGGGGTTCTTTTTTGTGGGGAAGAAGGATGGTTCTCTGCGACCTTGCATTGATTACCGAGGGTTGAATAACATCACGGTAAAGAATACTTATCCTTTGCCGTTGATGTCTTCAGCCTTCGAGAGGTTGCAGGGAGCATCCATCTTCACGAAATTGGACTTACGTAATGCTTATCATTTGGTCCGCATCAGGGAGGGGGATGAGTGGAAAACTGCTTTTAACACCCCCAGGGGGCACTTTGAATACTTGGTCATGCCGTTCGGGCTGTCCAACTCCCCAGCAGTTTTCCAGGCACTGGTCAATGATGTGTTGCGAGATATGATCGATCAGTTCATTTATGTCTACCTGGATGACATATTGATTTTTTCTTCGTCTCTCCAGGAACATGTGCAACACGTCCGGCGAGTGCTTCAGAGGTTGCTAGAGAATGGGCTTTTTGTCAAGGCGGAGAAATGCGAATTTCATGCACAGTCTGTTCCTTTTCTAGGGTACATCGTGTCGTCTGAGGGAATGCGGATGGACCCTGAGAAGATTAAGGCTGTGGTAGATTGGCCAAGTCCAGATTCCCGCAAGGCCCTGCGAGGTTTCTGGGGTTCGCCAATTTTTACAGGCGGTTCATTCGCAACTTCAGCCAGCTGGTCGCGCCTCTGACTGCCTTGACCTCCCCCAGAACTACGTTCAGGTGGTCTGACACAGCCGAGGCTGTGTTTAAGAAACTAAAAGGCCGCTTCGTTTCAGCCCCCATTCTCATTACCCCTGATTCTTCACGTCAGTTCGTGGTGGAGGTCGACGCATCAGAGGTGGGAGTAGGGGCGGTGTTATCCCAGCATTCACCTGTAGACGACAAGATGCACCCTTGCGCGTTTTTGTCCCATCGTTTATCCCCGGCCGAAAGAAATTACGACATTGGCAATAGAGAGTTGTTGGCAGTCAAGTTGGCGTTGGAGGAGTGGCGCCACTGGTTAGAAGGGTCAGGGGTACCTTTTATCGTCTGGACTGATCATAAGAACCTCGAGTATATCAGAACTGCTAAAAGATTGAACTCCAGGCAGGCTCGGTGGGCACTTTTTTTCGGTCGTTTTGATTTTTCCCTATCATACCGTCCGGGGTCCAAAAACATCAAACCCGACTCGCTATCTCGTATATTTGATTTTTCCGAACGCCCGTCCACTCCCGAGTGTATTTTACCCGAAACCCTATTTGTTTCAACACTCACATGGGAGATCGAAGCGAAGGTCAGGAAAGCCTTAGAAGGGGTAACGCCTCCGCCCGGGTGCCCACCGAATCGTTTATTTGTGCCGGAGGGATTACGGTCAGACGTTATCCAGTGGGGTCACAGTTCCATCATAGCTTGTCATCCAGGAGTTAATCGCACTGGGTTTCTAGTCAAGCAACGATTCTGGTGGCCACTTATGGCTCGTGACGTTCACGATTTTGTTTTGGCTTGCTCAGTTTGCGCCACTGGTAAGTCTTCCAATCGACCCCCAGACGGGTTACTCCAGTCACTGTCGGTACCTTCGAGACCCTGGTCCCATATCGCTCTAGATTTTATTACCGCCCTCCCACCCTCCCAGGGTAACACAGTAGTTTTGACTGTGGTGGACCGATTCTCGAAGGCGGCCCATTTCATTCCCTTACCCAAATTACCCTCAGCTAAGGAGACAGCGGTTACGATCGTAGATCACGTCTTTCGGTTACATGGCCTCCCGCAAGACGTGGTTTCCGACAGGGGACCCCAGTTTGTGTCCAAATTTTGGCGAGAATTTTGTAGATTACTGGGGGCGACGGTTAGTCTGTCTTCTGGGTTTCATCCCCAGAGCAATGGTCAAACTGAGAGAGCCAACCAAGATTTGGAGAGAACGTTGCGATGTTTGGTTTCCAAGAATCCTTCCTCCTGGAGCCAACAACTGTCCATGGTGGAGTACGCGCACAACACGTTGCCAGTGTCAGCTACGGGCCTTTCTCCGTTTGAGTGTAGTGTAGGTTACCAGCCACCTATCTTTCCCAGTCTGGAATCCGAGGTTGCGGTTCCCTCCGCTCACGCCTTTGTCCAGAGGTGTCACCGCACCTGGACTAGAGCCCGGGAGACTCTACTCCAGGTGGGGGCGCGCACCAAGGCCAAGGCCGATCGCCACAGTTCAAGGCTTCCCGTACACGTCGTTGGTCAAAAAGTGTGGCTTTCAACTAAGAACATTCCTCTTCGCACCGTCTCTAATAAACTTGCACCCAAATTTATTGGCCCGTTTCCTGTCACTAAGATCATTAGTCCGGTGGCAGTCCGCCTCAAATTACCTCCCGCGTACAGGAGGGTTCATTCCGTGTTCCATGTATCCAAAATCAAACCCGTATTTCATTCCCACATTAATCCGCCAGTCCCGGTTCCTCCCCCACCGCGACTCGTAGATGGGGAGACCACATATTCGGTCAACCGTATTCTGGACTCTAGGCGGAGGGGACGCGGATTTCAGTACTTGGTGGACTGGGAAGGTTACGGTCCGGAGGAGAGAAGTTGGGTTCCTGCTAGAGACATCCTGGATCACTCCCTTATCGATGATTACAATCGACAGGTAGGGGGGCCTGGGAACGCCAGGAGGCGTTCTTAGGAGGAGGGGTACTGTCACGGTAGACGCATTCACTGGTTCCTTCTTGTCTTGTGTTTATGTTGTTGTATGAATGCACGTGTGCTAGAGGCGTGTGTAAGAGGCGTGTCTGTGTGTGTCATTACCTGATCCGCTCCAGCTGCCCATCATTACTTCACCAGCTGCAGTCGATCTCACCATGCTACATATACTCACCACTGTTCTCTCATCTTTGTCAGAGCGTTGTTTGATGTTTCCCTGTCTGGTCTTCTGGTTCGTGTTCCTGCCTGGTGTTCCTGTTCGTCGTCGTCATTGTGGATTATTCGTCTCACCGTCTGTCTGCACTTCACCGGATTTGACCATCGAAGTCCCTGCGTCACCTGTTCACCATCCGACTGACTGTTCTGGACTCTGTTACCTTTTCTAATAAATATCGTCAACTCGCGTTTGCTTCCTGTCGTCAGTTACTATGACAGCCTGGAACGAGGCGCAGAATGGGTCTTGATTCTCCCACACCGCCGTTCCCAAAGAGCCGCCTTGCCAGATAGCAGAGTGATGACAAACACCACTTTAGACTGTCCCCGACTGAACGTCTGGGGCTGTAATGCCAAATGCATAGAGCAACGAGTCAGAAATGCTCTACAAAACTGAGGTTCACCTGCATATCCTTCTGGCGTTGGTAGACGTGGCTCTCGCTGATGGTGCGGCTCCAGTGGAACGGGTTGAACGGGCGGTGTGGGTGGCGCAGTGGGAGCTCTCAGAAGTTGTTGAGGTGAGCTCGGACACCTGCGTCACAAGCGCTTGGACCGCCTGACCTGTGTTGGCGATACTCTCTTGCTGATCCATTCTCGCGATGCCCAGAGAAGCGAAATCGCCCCAGCTCGTAGCGCCTGCTGCATCCATGATGTGGTCAGACCGTTCTGTTACGGAACGACAGAAACAGGATGCAATTGCAATAACGCCCTTTATTATCTCAAAACTTGGTCAGACAGGTAGACCACATGGATGTCACACAACACAGAAGGAAGGTCGAGCGGACACCAGCGCTGGATGGAGAAGTGACGCAGGGACCTCGGTGGAAAACTGGTGGTGGTGCTCTGTGATCCAATGGTAATCCCAAGTGACTGTACTCTGTGATCCAGTGAGGGTGCTGAGAGTCCAGACGAACCGACACGACAAGAGACACGGGGAATCCAAAATCCAGACGACAGACACGGGAACAGGAACAGGGAACACGCCAGGAAAACCAACAACGATCTGACAAAATGAGACAGCAGTTACTGACATATAAAGGGAAAAACAAGTGGAACCAGCTGGCGCCGCTAATCAGAGATAATCAGCGGCCACACCCACACACACGCAACTGCACGCAAGACGAGAGAGAGACAGTGAATTCATGAACTGTGACAGTGACAAATAGCTTCCCTGTTCTATAAAAGAAAATACTATTTAAAGTATCAACAATTGTAAAGCTTGTAGCTTAAATCGAACATTTAAGGGACTTCGTAATATGAGCAAGAGACAGAGTCAATAAATTAATATAATGGATTTAATAAAGGAAAACTATGTATACCGGTGACTAAAATTACATGGAATAAATGTATATACAACAAAATAAAGCAACAAACAATGAAAGAGAATGAGAATCAGAGAGTGATAGAAAGAGGGAGAAGATGGTCAACAGTTATGGCAAAATCACAAAGGACAAAGGAACCTTGAGAGAGAAACAACAAGGAATCACAATCACCCTAAATGGGGCAAACAACGGTAACAGCTTTTAGATCTTGATAGGAAATAAAATACTTGCACATATAGCTCTCTTGTGTTGCTGAGTCAAGAAGTCGTGTGTGTAGCGGTCCTTGGGAGCTTCACGCGTTCTCTCGGTTTTTCGGAGCGCGCGTCGTCACAGGAAGTTTAAATGTCCATTGAAAGTAAAGTTTGCCAGATAATTCAGGGTAAGTTCATTTCACTTGTCGGTGGAAATGAACAAAGGAGAATACGAAAAGGGAAAACAAAAACTTAACAAAAAGCAACAAAAGAAAACAGAAGACGAAAACCGAAGACTGAAGACACAAACTGAAAACACAAACTGAAGACAGACTGAAGACAAAGAGGAAACCGCTGGTCCTGACTTTAAAGGGGGTCCGGATTCACACCTCCCGGAGTGAACTGACCAATCGACTTGGAGTTCTGTGAGCGGGAAAAACATTTTCTTTGTCCTGTCAGGACGGTTCATCTGCATAAGTTATGACGGCGTTTAGAATTCGTCATTTCTACTCCAGGAAGCTGGTGCACATAGAATCATACATTTTACTGTAATCTCCTGTATATGACCAACTCAGTTAGACTGAGAGGATTAAAACGGTATCAAGAAAGACATGTAAAAAGGATAGGAATACAAAGTTACATTCATATGCATGAATACAATCACTTATAGTTCATTTAATACTACGATAAAATCATAGATACCCCAATATGACATGGGCCAGCAGGCAAACATAAAAGCATATCAAATATATCTTAGTAATGTCTTTATATGAGGAAGTTAAATGAAAGGTCCATCTGTGTGTGAGATGGCTTCGTAGTCTCTCTGCGTTGTGTAGAGCACACAACGGGGGTGGGGGGGGCTTGGAATTCCTTTGATGCGGCCAAAGTGAGTAGAGAGGAGGGTACGATGGTCTCTGGAGAGTATCGCAGGGTCGTTAATGATGTCAGAAAGCAATCTCACCCCAGACATGTTGCCACCATGCTGGTAATCTAGATTGCTAAGAGTCCTGATTTACATTCAGAGTTCAGAGTGTAAAAGCTTAGGATTTCAGAAGGAGTATGCATTATTTGTGTTCATATTAACGACCCATGATTGATCCAGGCACTACACACTAAATGGTTTATCTCCCCAGTACTTGAGCGAGCTCTTAACGCATTATACTCCTTCACGTCTATTGCGATCTCAAAATTCTGGCCAGTTGATAATACCTAGAATATCAAAATCGACTGCAGGCGGTAGATCCTTTTCCTATTTAGCACCAAAACTTTGGAACAATCTTCCTAACATTGTCCGGGAAGCAGACACAGTCTGTCAGTTCAAATCTAGACTAAAAACACATCTATTTGGCTTAGCATACACATAACACATTATAGACTTCTTAAATTCAATGTTAGGCTGCAGAGTTCAGATCAGCCGGAACCGGGAACACTTCCCATAAATACTGATGTACTTTGTACATCATAAGAAGGATGGCGTCTACGCTAATATTTGTCTCTTTGTCTATCCCGAGGTTTACCGCAGTCCGCCGGATCCAGGCCGTATCCGGATCTGATGAAGGACCTGTGCCTGGACATGACGACAACGCAGTCCTGAAGTGTCAGCTAGTCTCTCCCTTGTGAAGGCCTCCTTCTCTTTACCTGTGTACTGATAAAACGTTGTCGGGATAATTCCGATTCACGTGGCTACGCGGAAGCGATAAAAAATTATCAGAGCCACCAGGCACTGTTTTATGCAAATGAGCGGTCGGATCGCATTAAAGACTTTTCTGTTAGAACGGTGTCGTGTTAGCGGCCCCTAAGTTAATAACTAATGATCGTTGCGACTGAAGTGAATCAATCAAAACTAACTTTAGCTGGACAATAACTTTATTCTAGAGCTGCTGTAAAGCCAAAACAATCTCTGTTACTTTAATTTCCTATTATCACTGTAAAGCTGCTTTGAAACAGTCCATATTGTTAAAAGCGCTATATAAATGAAGGTGACTTGATTCTATATCAATTTTGGGGAAAAAATACGTATACCAAACTGGGAAGGGTCACAGTACTTGCATATTGTTATCCTATTGTTAGTTTAATTGCTTCTATTGCTCTCCTCATTTGTAAGTTGCTTTGGATAAAAGCGTCTGCTAAATTATTAAATGTAAATGTAGCCCCAGATGTTGCTCTTTATTGTATCGGTGGACACTTCAATTAAAATTCCAAAGATTACTCCCCTTAAACTCTTACTCTTACTCTGCACCATACAACTCACCGATTGTCCAAGCAAAGTGTGCCACTTTCTGCTGTTATTCTTTCTAAGTTTTAGTGGATTGATCAAATTGCTATCCGCAAACTTCATGACTACCTTAAAATCCTCCTTGCTTGTCCATGCCGGCATCCGGCCTTTTTCACTATAATTTCCTGATTTATTTCTACAAGTTTTCTTTGGCTGTTCCTTCATGTCCCGATGAAGTTGTTTCCCTCCAACGCTCTTCATCCCAGATGCTTCCATTGGTGGTTCCTCCGTGTCCCACTCCAGCAACTGATAAATTGTTTTCCATCCAACTCTCTTCATCCCAAGTGCATCACCCCAAACGACTTCCTCCGCAGGGGCCCACTCCTACACATGATGAAGTCGTTGCTCTGCGACGTCCTCCCAGCCGGAAGCCTCAGCCGTTCATTTCTTCCTTATTTGAGTCACCTTCACAACTCAGCCTGGTTGACATAGAGGATGAGGAAAGCGAGTATGTGGAGTACACAGGGAAGACCATCCGGACCATTGACTTACTCAAGTCTGAACGCCCCCAAACGTTGGAGGCTGAAATGAAACCAAGAAAGATGTTTGCTTGGTTGGAGAAGGACAGCGAGGTGCAGGAGGAAGCGTGGACGGACGAAATGGAGGAAGTCCAGGAATTTAAAGAAGAGGAAGATGACCCTAGTGAAATGGGAGACTCCAGGGCCATACAAGGCCATTTGGATGATTCCTCTCAGATCGATGAGCTCACAATGAAGCTTGTCTGTGAATCCTCTACTGACGGTCCCAAGAATGAGACCCAGCACAATGTGAACGTCCAGAAAAAGTGCAAAAGAAAAGTGCCGTTTGTTCTGTTTACCTGGGTGGAGGAGAAGGTCAAGAAAAGGAAAGAGACGAAAATAATCAAGGAGAGGGAGCGAAGAGATAAGGAGTTGCTGCTTGAAAGTGTTGTGAACTTTTTTCTCCTAAAGTGTAGAAAACTTAGAAGCGTAGACCAGGAGACTCGGGTTGTATCTTAAGAAGGTTTCTTTATTGAGAACACGAGCTGTGTGTCGCTGTAGTCTTCCAAGCTCGTCTCGAGTCCAAAAAAAGGAACTTTACATTGTAATATATAGGAAGGGATTACATGGAAGAGGAGAATCGGAACAAAGCATGTAAATGTCGTATACAGGTTCAGCATGACTATTCAAACAGTGAGACTAAAAAACAGGAATGGCAGAACTCTCCCGCTGCTTACAATAGAGAGAAACAGGAATGGCAGGCTCGATAGAGAGCAGTAATCTGACAAATACAGAAAACAGGATTGGCCGGACTCTCTTGCTGGAAACTGAACTTTAAATGCTAAATTCAATTTACTCAACCTTAATTTTTCACGTGATGTTATGTAAAGAAAATAGGATCAGAAAATCTTAAACCTATTCTTAAATTTGTAATCCTTCAGTCCCCTCTTTGAGAGTTCTAATAACTCTCACATTATATACAAATTTAAACACTTAAAAGTTCATTCTTGTAACTTGTGATTGTTACAGGCACATAGCGCATGCTCTGTGTTGATTTTCTGTAATTGCATGCTGACACAGAAACAAACATGCAATTTTAGGGTCCGTGAAGTTCTTACGGGTAATAGTCTTTTCTGGTAGGAACTGTGATTTTCTTGTGAGAGGCGAGATTCATTTGTTGAATGAAACACTTGATACTGTGGACGCATAGATAGTACACTAGTAGGAGAAACAACAGCAGAATTGCAATTTCCTTTATCCACATCCACGGTTTACCTAACAAGTTTCCGAACCATGAAGAATTATCTTCAGTCATCTGGTGTAATTTTGCTGAAAGATCAAGAATGTCCTGTTGGATTTTGTTCAAGTTCTCTGTCGGATCCATTAAACCGGTGAACAAGGCATTTCTTGACATATTCATCAGCCGATGATGGTGCAGGCTCCTCCTTGCGTTGCTAGATCAAGGGCCTGCATGACACCATAAGATAGTATTAATGCTCCAAGAGTTCTTGACCACCATGTTTGTGCACAAGTGAGTCCTGGAATGCAGCCATCTGTTTTGTTTGTGGTAGGAGCTGAATTTTGTAGCTGTGGGGAGATAGGGTGTGCCACCCATGGGATTTCTGCTCCTACTGAAGGTGCGTGTGGCATGCAAACGTTCTTTCCAGCAAACAAGGCATTTCTTGACATATTCATCAGCTCTAAGAATATGTTGTTTCTGGAGTCCACACTTTGTGCGATGTCTATGATGGTTAGTAGTACGACAATCTTGATCATGTTGATGGATAACTGAAAGTTCCGAATGTGAGTCTCTGCGTTGTGTATTTTTTTCTTTTGTGATAGTTGGTTCGGCAGTGGGTCTAGTTGTTTTCTTGAGGTTTTCTTGTGGCATCATACGCAGATGAGGAGGTCAGTGCGTATGGGTCTCCGGACAGTCATCAAGTGGTATCTGCACAGAGTAAGAAAGAAAAACAAAAGGCAGTAGAGCAGTATTTGTTCAAACACTAGGATTGTAAACTTTTCCGAGTCTGCTAGACAGTAGAGCAGTATTTGTTCAAACACTAGGGTTGTAAACTTTTCAGAGTCTGCAATTGTTGTTCCCTCTTTCCCTATTTCTTAATTCCTTTGACACCTAAGGAACAGTGAGGTAAGGATGGACTAGTGGATGGGGAAAGCCTATGAGGGAGTATTCACTGCAGGGGTTGGCCCCCGAAGCCTGTTGCATTCGATTCTTCCCTGGGCTCCTCACTTGTTCCGTGTCCTATCCTATCCCTGTAGGTGGGGGAACAACTTTACAGTGTGACACATGAGTCCAGGTTTTCCTTCCCTGACACAATACTGCAGCTGCTATAATCAACATAACTTAATGTGGTCCATGCCACATAGGCTCTAATGGCTTGTTTCTGAATTACTTTCAATTACTTGAGCTGAACCGTCAACAAACGACTCAAATTCTGAATTCTCTATGGGAGTTTCTTTTACTTCCCTCGTAGGTGTGGATGTAAGCGTAACACAGTCATGAGTCATTTCTCCTTCATCCTCTAAGACAAATTCAGTCATTGCAGACATTATACATGAGGATGGGTTTGTGACTGGCACACGCTGTAAAACAATGTTCGGGGCTGTGGGGGTAGTTAACCAAGTTCCCCAACGGGAGGAGGTGACAGAAGTTTCTTTTGCTTGATTCATCCGTGTGGACACTGCATGAGGGCATTTTACGTTTACAGTCTGACCTAACCCCATTGCTGATGAAGGGCCTGTGCTGTAGCATAACATTTAATGCTGTGAGTCTATTTAACCAGTGTCCCCCAAAGGAAGGGTGAGACCGTCACTTTCCTTTTGTTCTATTAAACAAAAATAAGTCTTTCATCTTTGTTGTTAAGTTACTGGGGAAATTAAGCACTCACAGCCCAAATGGGTAACACCTCAACAAGCTGCCCCACGAGTTTAATGACGAGGGGAGGGGCTGCTTCAGAGTAGCAAGCAGACTGAGTAGAAGTTGAGTAACATTGTTAACTTGTTTAAAGTTCTTTTTGTTTTTCCTACACTCTTTTCCCCAATGTCCATGTTTGCCACAATAATAACAACTGCCCTCTCTCTTAGGACATTTGCGTTTCTGTTGATTCTCTGTGTTGACCTTAAAGGATGCTGCTGCAATTTTTACTCTTGCCTTGACATCAGAGTCTCTTTCCCAAGTAGCTAACCTCTCCAAGTTGTTTTGCAGGGTTCTAGTGGACCATGTGAAGTCTAAGAAAGGCAATGCCTTTCTATGTTCTGACAAAAGACCATCAAACCATGTGCAAACTAGGGGGCCATTATCATCTAGCACCTTCTCTGAAGTGTCAGCTATCCCACTGTATTCTGCAGCTGACTGACAAAATCTTTCAGTGTACTCACTAACAGTCTCATCCTTCTTCTGTACACAACTAGTGATCTTTGACCAGTCCATGTTTGGTCCAACAATGTTCTTTAACGCTTTCAGAACTCCCTCTCTCAATTAGTCTTTTCTGGCATGTTGTAGTTCAGAAGTAACAGCAGACTCAAAACTGTTGAATTCAGATTCAGTTAGAATTTGTGACATCAGCTGTGTGACTTCTGCCAACAACATGTCGTAGAGACACATTTTACTGATCAATGCTCTTCTAAATTCAGAAAAATGTGTGCGTGCTGAGGGTAAGCTCTGGGATAGTCTCTCTATATCTTTAGGTCTTAGCGCTTTGGCAACAGTTTGGATTTGGACAACAGAAGAGTTGGGAGGAACACTTTCAGTTCCCTCAATTCCCTGAGATCTTCTCCTAGCGCCACATACCTTAACTGAATCTACTGGCTCATCAATTACTGATTGAATGGCTACATCTGTTTCAAAGAAAGCTTGTAAGTCAGGATAAATTTCATCTGACTGTTCTTCTTCTGAGTCACATTTGGTTGAGGCCTTGTTATGGCCCACCTTTTTCGTGAGACAGGAAGCTTGAGTGAGCAATTGTTTGTTCTGTTCTTTTAACTTAGCAATACACCTAGCTTGTTCTTGTGCAATGGATAAGCTAAATTCTCTGTGGCAGCAGATAATGTCTGTAGGGTATTTTGCTCAGGAAAGGGGAATGAATAATCAATAATCAATAATTCAAAATTAATAACTGATCATATGAGTTATGAGACACAATTACCTACCATTTTAAATTGCTCAAAAAGGGAATATATAGTCCATGTATCTGTACACATATAGATAATTAACCACAACGAATTATAATCCATTATGAATACCTATAATATACAGATAGGCTATACAAATTTTCCAGAATATCCTTTAAACAGAATTAACTGCACCTCGAATAATCTGTTCGTCCACCGAACCTACCGTACGATTCTCTGATCAATTTCGCGAAAAGGATTATTCTGATCACTATCAGGAAAAGCTATCCTTCTTTTTATGAAGAATAACTTTCTGATAATATTACTAACTAAAGTATTTATCAATATCAAGCTTGTAGCTAAGATCACATTAAGAGGCTTTATTCGATGAGCAACAGTCAGAGACAATAAATAAGTATAATGGATATTAATAAATGAAGCTATAGCACAAATTACATTTAACGACAAACATATACAGAATAACGGAAACAAAGAAAGGAAGGAGAAGAGAGATCACAGAAATAGCCAGTTTCACTAACAGTTAACCCTTGAGAGCCAGCAAAGAATCACAACGCCTTAAAACAGGGCAAGCACTTAATGCATTTGAATTTCGAATGGAAACAATACTTGCATATGGATCTTTGTGTCACTGAACAAGGCTGCTTGGACGCGCGTTTCGGTCCTCGTGGTGGCCTTTAGGTCGGAGCGTTCTTCTGGTTCTTCCAGGGCGCGTATGGCTCGTGGGAAGTTCAAAACATTACGTGTAGGTGAGTTGCTGAAAATGAGGCTGAGTCCGTTTCACCCGGAGATCGAAATGACTACGGTACAAAGTTTAAAAAAAAACAAAAGAACTAGAACGAAAATAAGAAAAGCCGGAACTCGAACACAAAGGAAGAGCACACCAAAGAGAAGAGAGGAGACTTCGAAGGATCACAAAAGGAAGAGCACACAAAAGGAAGAGAGCTAAACTGGAGTTCCTCTCTTTGGTGTGCTCTTCCTTTGTGTTCGAGTTCCGGCTTTTCTTATGGGGTAACTCCTTTGGGGTAACTGACCAATCACCTTAGAGATTTGTGAGCGGGAAACATCTTTCTTTGTCCTGTCAAGGCGGCTCATCTGCATAGTTTATGACGGGTGTCAGAATTCGTCATTTCTACTCCCAAGAATGGAAAACATAGTGTAATACATTTTATCGTAACCTACTATATATTTTTAACTAAAGCAGACCGAGAGGTTTAATTCGGTACCAAAAAGTCTATGCGTGTCATCTACAAAGGTAGAGATACATTCTTGTACTTGAATATAAGCATTTAGAGTTTACCTAACACATCTAGAGAAGTCATAACTATACTAAAATGAAAGCAGAACACATCGGTATACAGGAATATATTGTGCCCTTTTCAGAATTACTCATTTCTGGATTCAAATGTGAAGAATGTCTATATGTGTGTGTGTGTGTGTGTGTGTGTGTGTGTGTGTGTGTGTGTGTGTGTGTGTGTGTGTGTGTGTGTGTGTGTGTGTGTGTTGTGTCGTCTTCACCCGGAATTCTTTCTTGCCAGAAAGGGGGGTAGTTGAGGCGATAAAAATCTGTTTGAGGCTAGCTCATCCCCGTTTATGGCTGTTTGTTTTAACTTGCGCACGCCACAAAAGTGTCAATGGAAGCAATTAGATGCAGACTCTCTGGCGCTAGGCTGGTGAGTTATTGGACAAAAGTCAATGGTTACAAGCTTTCCTGAAACTCAGAATGGGTAAGTCATGTGAGACTGTCCAGATACGCTACATGCCTTTTATATTTCGCTTTCTGATACATGCACCTAACACCTTCTTGCATTATTCAATAGACCATACTTTTTCTGGGTGAACACCAAATTTCTTTGTCAAATCCAATCTGACTGACTCAGTCACTATGGAGTCCATCTGCTCCCCTAACAATGACTTGAACTCACTGTCTGTCCATAAAGGTGTAGCTAGCCCACCTTTCTCAGTAGTTGGAACCAGCCTATCATTCCTTCTAACCATTTTGTGATGTTTTCCTGACACGGTACTTCCCTGACAAAACAGAGGATAAACCAATAACTTCTCTGACAAAGCAAAGGATAACTAGTTATGAATACTCATGATAATGTATTCAACCTTCCCTGGCAATCGGAGGAGAACGAATTTGCTAACACACTTTTAACAGTTGTTAAATTTTCGTGATTAAACAGAGGATGAACCTTCTTCTCAAGCAAAGTAGAGGACAAACGCAACCTAACTATGCAGCACACCCCCGTAATCAGACAAAACTCAGCTATCCATTTTCCCCAAAACAAAACACACATCAAACACAAAGCAACTGACTAACCTTATTGTAAAACACACTGTCTGTCTAAACAAAGTCCATGCCAGTAGTCACAGCACTCCTAATCTCTCTAATGTTGACCTATCAATACATCAAATGATTCAGGAGGCTCCACAGAATTCAACAGTCTAACTCACATCACTGTACGACCAAAACTCACGAAGTAAACAGTCAGTGAACAACAGGAAAACAAACTTCCGTTTACCCATGTACCACTATGAATTGTGTCTTACCTTGCTGTCTTGTGATAAAAAGTTGTGTACAACGCCATATCAACGGTGTTTGCGGTTACTCCGATGCCGCTGTGTCACTTTGAAATGATTCCGGACAGTCTGCAGCTATTTCCTGCTTTGGTAACAGACTGTGAATGAGGAGTGGGGTTGAGACTGCTTGTCCTACGCAATGCATGTGTCGGCTTCTGGTTGGCTAGTGGTGTTGTTTACACGGATTTTGCAAAATGCCCTCGATTCTATTGGTTCTGACGTTTCGATAGAGGTGTCAATCATCCAATCGGTTGCCGAGATATGGATGCGCGTAAGCCGTTCGCCTTCATGACGCAGCGCGCACAGCGAATACAACAGAGCGCACAGCGGCAGCGCACACAGTGAAGACGGCAGAGCGCACAGCTGAACTGAACAACTGAACGCACACGTAGCCTTATTTTATTGATTATCGAGCCATTCTTTTTTATTTCTTGAAGAAATAATGGCCGAGAGGAAATGGCAGAAGAAGATGTCGACCGCCGAAGCACTGGAAATGATCCAGGCGGACGACGAAGCTCCGGTCATTGCCGTTGACTCTTCATCGGACGATGAAGATCTCTTTGTTGTTGAGGGCATATCGGACGGCAGTGACCCTGATTATAGACTTCCAACATCGGAAAGGTATGTAAAATACGTTTTGTTATAATTTACTTATCGTGTTGGTATCAAATTACGGAGCTGTTCCACTGTTATTAGTGTAAAATGACCGATTTTCTAGCTAGCCTATTCCCTACAATGAATGGATGAATACACAAACTCAAACTGGATTGTTTTCTTACTTTCCCAGTACAAACCTGTTTATCACAAACTCAAACTGGATTGTTTGCTTACTTTCCCAGTACAAACATGTTTACCACAAGCTCAAACTGGATTGTTTGCTTGCTTTCCCAGTACAAGCATGTTTACCACAACAAAATGTACTAGTGTTTACAGTTACAGTGGGTTATTTCTCTTATATGTTATAAACCTCTATAAAACATTACTAGGGTTTTCAGTTACAGTGGGTTATTTCTCTTATAATATGTTATAAACCTCTATAAAATGTTACTAGAGTTTTCAGTTACAGTGAGTTATTTCTCTTACAATGTATTATAAACCACAATAAAATGTTACTAGAGTTTTCAGTTACAGTGAATCATTTCTGTTCAAAATCAGTGCCAGTCCATGAATATATCTTTATAGTTTTTCTTCCTTCTTTGTTTCACAGTGATGATGAAGATTATGAGGGGCCTTCATCTTCTGCTGCCTCTGCACCAGCCCAACCCCCACAGCCCCAGCCAGGGCCATCAACACCTCTGCCCCAGCTATCAGGACCACGCTACACCACCCGACGAGCTTCTGCACCTCAGCTACAGGCAAGGCCATCAACACCTCAACCACAGCCATCAAGCACAACCCCCACCTCATCTGATTCTGATGTGCCTCAAGAAAGCCTTCCGAAAAGAAAGGGGAAAGCACTGCAGAAGTCTGCAAGACCTAAGCGCGGTCGGAGTAGGTCTGCCACTTCTTCAAGAGACCAAGACCATTCGTGGCACAATAGAGAGGACAAGGACAACAAACCTGACCCGCCCAGGTTCATGCCAGCCAGGACCCCAGGCCCCACCTTTGATACAACAGCATCATGGTCTCCCCTCACCCTGTTCCAGCTGTTTTTCAGTGCGTCTGTGGTCAGGACAATTATTGACAATACAAATTCCAATGCTGCTAAGCGAGTACAGGCTGGGATGAAGTTTGTATGGAAGGTGCTAACAGCAAAGGAATTTTACATTTTCATGGCCATCATAATTTATACAGGCCTCGTTCAGGTGCATCACAGATCAGACTACTGGCGGAAGGCATGGCCATACAACTTCCACATCCCAAGTGAAAAGATGTCACGGGGCCGCTTTGAAGCCATCTTGTGGTCCCTGAATTTGAGTAACCCAGAAGAAGACGAGGATAATGAGCGGAAGAGGAACACAGATCAGTATGACGGGCTTTTCAAGATCAAGCCTCTCTACACTGAGATAGTGACTGCCTGCCAAGCCAACTTCCATCCCTATAAAAACATTTACATAGATGAGAGGATGGTCGCATCCAAGGCTGCAGCAGCATGAAACAGTACATGAAGGACAAACCCACAAAGTGGGGCTACAAACTCTTTGTGCTGGCTGATGCATCAACTGCATACACGTGGAATTTTTTTGTGTATGCCGGCAAGAGTGTGGTCACCACAGTTCATGGTCTCAGCTACACTTCAGTCATGGACCTTTTGCCATTTCAACTGCTTGGTGGGGGCTATAATTTGTTCGTAGATAATTTTTATAGTAGCCCTGCCCTGTTTCTGGACTTGTACATGAAACACATTGGTTGTTGTGGGACCATCAGACGAAATCGTATTGGTTTTCCACACACCACACAAAACGACCTCCAAAAAAAGGCTGCCCGGGGAGATATGCGGTGGATAAGAGAGGACAAGCTTCATTTTGTAAAGTGGATGGACACCCGGGAGGTGACCCTGTGCTCCACTATCCATGAAGCTTTTAGTGGACATACAGTCAAGAGGAAGGTGAAAGAGGCTGGTGTGTGGCAAACAAAGGCCATCCCTATTCCAGACGCTGTTGTGGACTACAACAAAAACATGGGTGGTGTTGATGTATCTGACGCCTTGATAGGCTATTACACTGTGCACCATAAGATAATGAAGTGGTACAAGACTTTCTTTTACCATTTTATCGACATCGCGGTGGTGAACAGTTTCCTTCTTCACAAGGAGCTGTTCAAGATGAGGAACGAGCCCACACTAACAAAGCCTCTCACACAGAAAACATTTAGGGAGAGGTTGGCTGCAGAAATGTTGAGCTTTGCTGAGGCCTCAGCAGCTCCACCTCCACCTCCACTACCACCACCACCCCCACCACCGCCCACCTGCATGCCTATATATTATGGGGGTGATGCCACACAAGGACGGCGGTACTGCAGGAGATGCCAGGAGGCTGGCATCCAAAGAGTAAAAACCCCCATTTATTGCCGGAAGTGTCAGGTCCCTTTGTGCCTCAAGAAAAACTGTTTCCAGGAGTGGCATGACAGACATTAGTGGTATTAGGACAGGTTTTTACTGGACTAGTGTTTTTTTTCTTGTAAATAGTTTTACTGTGTTTTATATTGGGTTCTGCTGTGTTTTTACAGTTTGATATTTATACTGAGTTTTGCTGTGTTTTTACAGTTTGTTATTTATACTGAGTTTTGCTGTGTTTTTACAGTTTGTTATTTATACTGAGTTTTGCTGTTTTCAGTTTGTTATTTATACTGAGTTTTGCTGTGTTTTCAGTTTGTTGTGAATAAATCTGCTCCATTTGGAGTCAAACTTTATTCCTTTTGTATGTTTTTTTTTGCATGGGAAACTACACTCACCTAGGGCTGTAGTACTCGAGTCCGGTCTTGGACTCGAGTCCTGACTCGAGAACGTTTTTCTATGGTCTCGGACTTGTCTCGGACACGCTGGTATTCGGACTCGGACTTGTCTCGCTCTCGGCCACTGGTCTTGCCAAATATGGCTTTTGGTCTCAACTGAGTCCAGGTGTCTTCATTATGTTCCCAGTAAGCACACATAAAAGCCGTTTATTTGCGCGCCGTTTATTTGCTCTGGTGTGAGCCGCGATTGCGCCAGAACCAGCCAGTTGTCGAGATAATTCAGCACGCGCACTCCCCGGAGTCTCAAGGGAGAAAGCGCCGCGTCAATGCACTTCGTAAATGTACGAGGTGGTAGGGACAGACCGAACAGCAGAACTGTGTATTGATAAGCCTGCCCCTCGAAGGCGAATCTCAAGAATGGCCTGTGATGGGGGGCTATCTGGATGTGAAAGTGTGCGTCTTTCAGATCCACAGTGAAACATTGCTATTATGAGGTATCATCATATGTCATCATTCTGTTTTCTTTAGATTAGAAGATTATATGATATCAAGGGGAATGTCTATACTTAAAAATCCTGGGTGTTGTGACACTGTTTTTGCTTTTATATCAACAAATAATAACCCAGAATGATTGTCTTGATAATGTCATGCATAAGAATTTTTTTTTCCTGTCCTGGAATCGGTCTTGACTCGGACTCGAACCTTTTTGGACTCGGTCTTGTCTTGGACTCGAACCTCTTTGGACTTGGTCTTGACTTGGACTCGACTAGTCCTGGTCTTGGACTTGTCTTGGACTCGACAAAGGTGGTCTTGACTACAGCCCTACACTCACCTAAAGGATTATTAGGAACACCATACTAATACTGTGTTTGACCCCTTTCGCCTTCAGAACTGCCTTAAGTCTACGTGGTATTGATTCAACAAGGTGCTGAAAGCATTCTTTAGAAATGTTGGCCCATATTGATAGGATAGCATCTTGCAGTTGATGGAGATTTGTGGGATGCACATCCAGGGCACGAAGCTCCCGTTCCACCACATCCCAAAGATGCTCTTTTGGGTTGAGATCTGGTGACTGTGGGGGCCATTTTAGTACAGTGAACTCATTGTCATGTTCAAGAAACCAATTTGAAATTATTCAAGCTTTGTGACATGGTGCATTATCCTGCTGGAAGTAGCCATCAGAGGATGGGTACATGGTGGCCATAAAGGGATGGACATGGTCAGAAACAATGCTCAGGTAGGCCGTGGCATTTAAACGATGCCCAATTGGCACTAAGGGGCCTAAAGTGTGCCAAGAAAACATCCCCCACACCATTACACCATCACCAGCAGCCTGCACAGTGGTAACAAGGCATGATGGATCCATGTTCTCATTCTGTTTACGCCAAATTCTAACTCTACCATCTGAATGTCTCAACAGAAATCGAGACTCATCAGACCAGGCAACATTTTTCCAGTCTTCAACTGTCCAATTATGGTGAGCTCTTGCAAATTGTAGCCTCTTTTTCCTATTTGTAGTGGAGATGAGTGGTAGCCGGTGGGGTCTTCTGCTGTTGTAGCCCATCCGCCTCAAGGTTGTGCGTGTTGTGGCTTCACAAATTCTTTGCTGCATACCTTGGTTGTAACGAGTGATTATTTCACTCAAAGTTGCTCTTCTATCAGCTTGAATCAGTCGGCCCATTCTCCTCTGACCTCTAGCATCAAAAAGGCATTTTCGCCCACAGGACTGCCGCATACTGGATGTTTTTCCCTTTTCACACCATTCTTTGTAAACCATATAAATGGTTGTGCGTGAAAATCCCAGTAACTGAGCAGATTGTGAAATACTCAGACCGGCCCGTCTGGCACCAACAACCATGCCACGCTCAAAATTGCTTAAATCACCGTTCTTTCCCATTCTGACATTCAGTTTGGAGTTCAGGAGATTGTCTTGACCAGGACCACACCCCTAAATGCATTGAAGCAACTACCATGTGATTGGTTGATTGGATAATTGCATTAATGAAAAATTGAACAGGTGTTCCTAATAATCCTTTAGGTGAGTGTATATAGAGATCTGGTTGATTTTTCAAAACAAAGCCAAAACTATTGTTTTTAGATGGAATAAATACCTATAGTGACATGTAAGTGAAATCAAATGAGTTTTACAGTTTGGTACCTGAGAAATTTCAAATGGCACAGATGGTGCCAAAATGTGCCCAAATGTGCCCAAATGGCCAAGTTGGAGAGTTCGCCTAGATATGCCTCTAATAAATCATGTATAACCCTGCTATGCTAGACTCTTATAGCATAAATATATGAGCAGGTGATGTTAAGATGTTATTTTATTGTTTTCTACAGTTTTTAGGCTTCAAACAGCATTATACCTAGGGGATATTCCCTATAAAATGTGTTATTTTTTTAGGCGAGAATTGAATCTTTTATTTATGCTGTTTTCCATCTGAGATTACTCTTCAATAGTAATAGATAGACTTTTACTTAGAATGTATTTATATCCCATAGCTTCTGATCTGTCAAAGGATACCAGAATCATGTACAGGTCCTTCTCAAAAAATTAGCATATTGTGATAAAGTTCATTATTTTCCATAATGTAATGATAAAAATTAAACTTTCATATATTTTAGATTTATTGCACACCAACTGAAATATTTCAGGTCTTTTATTGTTTTAATACTGATGATTTTGGCATACAGCTCATGAAAACCCAAAATTCCTATCTCAAAAAATTAGCATATTTCATCCGACCAATAAAAGAAGTGTTTTTAATACAAAAAAAGTCAACCTTCAAATAATTATGTTCAGTTATGCACTCAATACTTGGTCGGGAATCCTTTTGCAGAAATGACTGATTCAATGCGGCGTGGCATGGAGGCAATCAGCCTGTGGCACTGCTGAGGTGTTATGGAGGCCCAGGATGCTTCGATAGCGGCCTTAAGCTCATCCAGAGTGTTGGGTCTTGCGTCTCTCAACTTTCTCTTCACAATATCCCACAGATTTTCTATGGGGTTCAGGTCAGGAGAGTTTGCAGGCCAATTGAGCACAGTAATACCATGGTCAGTAAACCATTTACCAGTGGTTTTGGCACTGTGAGCAGGTGCCAGGTCGTGCTGAAAAATGAAATCTTCATCTCCATAAAGCTTTTCAGCAGATAGAAGCATGAAGTGCTCCAAAATCTCCTGATAGCTAGCTGCATTGACCCTGCCCTTGATAAAACACAGACCCTCACTGACTGTGGGTACTTGACACTGGACTTCAGGCATTTTGGCATTTCCTTCTCCCCAGTCTTCCTCCAGACTCTGGCACCTTTATTTCCGAATGACATGCAAAATTTGATTTCATCCGAAAAAAGTACTTTGGACCACTGAGCAACAGTCCAGTGCTGCTTCTCTGTAGCCCAGGTCAGGCGCTTCTGCCGCTGTTTCTGGTTCAAAAGTGGCTTGACCTGGGGAATGCGGCACCTGTAGCTCATTTCCTGCACACGCCTGTGCACGGTGGCTCTGGATGTTTCTACTCCAGACTCAGTCGACTGCTTCCGCAGGTCCCCCAAGGTCTGGAATCGGTCCTTCTCCACAATCTTCCTCAGGGTCCGGTCACCTCTTCTCGTTGTGCAGCGTTTTTTTTGCCACACTTTTTCCTTCCCACAGACTTCCCACTGAGGTGCCTTGATACAGCACTCTGGGAACAGCCTATTTGTTCAGAAATTTCTTTCTGTGTCTTACCCTCTTGCTTGAGGGTGTCAATGATGGCCTACTGGACAGCAGTCAGGTCGGCAGTCTTACCCATGATTGCGGTTTTGAGTAATGAAACAGGCTGGGAGTTTTTAAAAGCCTCAGGAATCTTTTGCAGGTGTTTAGAGTTAATTAGTTGATTCAGATGATTAGGTTAATAGCTCGTTTAGAGACCCTTTTCATGATATGCTCATTTTTTGAGATAGGAATTTTGGGTTTTCATGAGCTGTATGCCAAAATCATCAGTATTAAAACAATAAAAGACCTGAAATATTTCAGTTGGTGTGCAATGGATCTAAAATATATGAAAGTTTAATTTTTATCATTACATTATGGAAAATAATTAACTTTATCACAATATGCAATTTTTTTGAGAAGGACCTGTATGTGGGTCTTATGGTTGATAAGTTATACCTATTTGATTTTGGGTATGCTATTTTTAGCCGTTTTTTCCTATTTTTCCTATTTTGGGGTTGGTGTTTAACAGGTTAACACATTGTAACTGTTGTTAAACGTCCCTGTTTGAACAGAGGATTAATCTTCTATGACTACACAGAGGATATATCACCTTCCCTGGTGAAGCAGAGGATAAATCTTTCCTAACTTTACAGAGAATAAACCTTCTCTAGCAATGTAGATGATAACTATTCCATTAAACAACTTTCCCTGATTAGACAGAGGATAAAACACTTCCCTGGCAAACAGAGGATAAACTACTGTTAACACACTGTAGCTGTTGTTAAACTTCCCTGGTTGAACAGAGGATGAACTATTGTTAACACACTGTAGCTGTTGTTAACCTTCCCTGGTTAAACAGAGGTTGAATCTTCTCTGACTACACAGAGGATAAACGAATATTAACATGTAATGCTTATCTTCCCTGCCTAAACAGAGGATAACTTTAATCTCTAAAAGAAAACTTTACAGGATAACCTAGTTAACCAAACTCTACAGCTGTCTGTTAACCTCTTCTCTGACGACACAGAGGATAACACATTTGTACTGGTCTTAATGGTTCTTTTGGATAGAGTAACACTCACCAACTCTTGGTTGTACAGAAAGATTCAGTCTGGAAACTCAGTCAGATCTTTGTTGAGCTTGAAGTTTCAGTCTGGATTCAGGTGAGTAGCTCTATCCGGGTCACGGCGCCAAAACTTTTTTCTCCCAAAGTGTAAAAAACTTAGAAGCGTAGACCAGGAGTCTCGGGTTGTATCTTAAGAAGGTTTCTTTATTGAGAACACGAGCTGTGTGTCGCTGTAGTCTTCCAAGCTCGTCTCGAGTCCAAAAAAAGGAACTTTACATTGTAATATATATAGGAAGGGATTACATGGAGGAGGAAAATCGGAACAAACCATGTAAATGTCGTATACAGGTTCAGCATAACTATTCAAACAGTGTGACTCAAAAACAGGAATGGCAGAACTCTCCCGCTGCTTACAATAGAGAGAAACAGGAATGGCAGGCTTGATAGAGAGCAGTAATCTGACAAATACAGAAAACAGGATTGGCCGGACTCTCTTGCTGGAAACTGAACCATAAATGCTAAATTCAATTTACTCTACCTTAATTTTTCACGTGATGTTATGTAAAGAAAATAGGATCAGCAGATCTTAAACCTATTCTTAAATTTGTAATCCTTCAAAAGCTACATGAACGATCCGAAACTGAAGCACTTGTGGATCAACAAGCACAACCGCAACTACAACTCCTAATGCAGATCATCGTCCCTCTTCACCTTTAACCTGTGTAAATAAAAAAGTGTGCAAACTAAAAGTTGAAAGATCCATGACTCTTCCTGACAATTAAAACACAAAACAAGTGTAATATGAAGTGAATTAATTTGAACTAATTTGAATAATTGTTTACCTAGAACACCTAGCAGCAGAAAGTGAATCATTCAATGCAGTTCATAACAGTGGAGTTCACAGATCATTATATTTTCTCTGATGTGGATCCATCCAATCCATCACCACCATGCTCGTCTTTTCATGTTTCTTGTCTGCTGCTGTTTTTGGCAAAAATTGTGTATATTTTTACTTATAATGTCTCATACTGCACACTTCATGTGATCATATAAATCCATATGTGAAAGTAAATAAATTTTAATTTGTCTAAAAAAAGTTGAGTTAATGAGACTAGTAAAACTAATATATATATATATATATATATATATTACATGAAAAACAAAGAAGGTGGCAACAAGTCACTGCTGTAGCAAATTAGCTACAAGAAATATTAATAATCAATAATAACTTGTTATAATTGATTATGAATATTTGGATCAGTAAATAGAATTAACTTAATGTAGTAAAATTACAGTACTATTCAGAGCCTGTCGCCAAAATCTGCATGATTAGCAACTCCAGTATATGAGCTTGAGACACAGACAACTTTACGTGTGACATGAACAAGATTTTATTAACTAGACTAAACACTTAAACTACTCTAACATACACATACATACATGCATACAGTTTACCAAGGGAAAGAGAGCTGAAGCGGAATACAGGAAAGCAAGAAGTTATAGCATTGTTTGAAATTCAGCAGATCAACAGCCTTGAGCGAACCATCAGTTTAGTTCTAACACGCCCTTCTATTAAAAGGGGTAAGGATACTTAATGTATCAAATAATGAGCCTAAGTTTGATACTTGCATGTCTCGCCCATTTGAATTAAACTGTCCTGATGCAATTTGTTGAGGCTCCAGTTGATATTTGCCGATGTTGTCTTGATGAGAGTGAACCAGTTGGAGTTAGAGGATCTTTGGTGAATGGAAAGACAAGGTCGCAGCCTGGCACAAGCTTGGGGGTCAGCATCATCTTCACATTAGGATTTCAGAAAGGGACTAAGAGACGTGATCTTGTTATCAATGATTTTTAAAGCGTGAAGATGTCACACCCTCTGGATGGTTGTGAGCCAATAAGAAGTTGTTCCCTTTGGAGGGAATTCCTTTACGACCCTTTGTTCAAGCAGGCCTTTGAACTTGTAATTTGATTGGATGTTTAACACAAGAATCTCCAAGAATCTTATAATACTAATGCATCACAAAGTTAGCCAAATGTAATGTAAATTAACAAATGGGGGACGAAGATTGGAGTTTATAGAGACTAAATATGACACACATATGATTTTGGTTAACCATAGTATGCAAGTCTTAAACATTGACCCTAAAGAGTTTAAAATAGTACATAGGCCAAACCACATAAAAGGAAAATCATAAGATGTGAAAATTAGATACCCGTTTATACATTTCTCATATAGAATATCTATATCTATCTATATATATCTATCTCTCTCTCTATATATATATATATATATATATATATATATATATATATATATATATATATATATATATATATATATATATATATATATATATATAAGGGTTTATTTCTCCTTCTCAGCAAGAATTGAGCGTCACAGCCCTCTGCAAATTCCTTTTGGTCGTAAAAAGTCTTATCAGTCTTAATGTGTCCTGTAACAGGACACCGGGTTCTGCCAGTGTGTTTGCTTCATTTGGGATGTTAGTTTTGTCGGAAGTTTCATAGACCTTTGTTGGGAGAGTGAGTTTGCTGGATTATTCATTAAATAGAATGAATAATTTGTGTGTGTCTGATTGGTCCAGATGCTACACTGCCTTAATGAGTGAGTTGAATCCTTCATTCAACCGATTCGTTCAAAATAGCCTACTTATTTATTTAGCAAATGAATGAATAGCCTAACAGCCCTTTCTGGTAAATTGATAGTTAAACAATGCACTACTAGAAGATCGTCATTGACGTCTCAACTGGTAATGTTTACATTTGCTAGCAGCTTTCTACAGTATGTTTGAAAACCTCCCCAGTATGTAAAAAAAAACAAGGCGATTTCTCCCCAGCTCATTTCTTTGTCCGTACGGTTGTGTTATGTTCTCTTCTCTCAAACTCTGTCGGCTCTGAAACCACACCCACTCATGGGAAAGCTTACATTCATTGGTGGGCACGTACTGTCGACGATGGCGCCAGATGTCAGCGGGACTGGAGGATGAAGGCCAGGATGCCCCATCACCAGTTGTTGGTGGGACAGGAGGATGAAGGTCGGAGCGGGAGATAGTCGGTTCGGCCCCATTCACCAGTAACAGCGGATTAACAGTGAATCCCAGTTGTCTCCGATGAAAGTTTGTAAAATTATCCGGTGTAAAATGTTCACTGCAATGCAGAGGTGGGTGTTGGTTGGGATCCTCAGCTCTCCATCAAGGCTCTACACAAAATTAATCCACCTCGTCTTAATATCATTGTTTTTAGGAGAGTTAAAAAAGGAGAGTGAGCTGTAAATTATCGCAACCAGGTAATAAGCATTTATGTGACGAAGGCATAGCTAGCCAGCAGGCTGTATCTAAAGTTAATGACAGTAACTCGCGATTGAGCAGGCGAACCACTGATGATAATGTGCTCTAGTTATTACAATGTTAGGGAAGGGTCCCTGCTCAGTGGCTCCAGTGCTTCATTGAGCTATGATTTCAGACCCGCACAAAAAATCCTGAACACAAAAATGGTGAAAAACGAAAAAAGTGCACATGGTTTAAAAGTCAGACCAGCTCTCATGTTGTAGTTTCTACAACGATGTCCCATCGATGTGGGATGTATTCCATCTCTCCAGTTAAAAATTCGCCTCAATGACACCACATTCGTGAAGCACACATACATGTCTGTTCTGAAGCCACTGCGCAAAGAGGTTAAAGAATATCTGGGGGATCTGTTGAATAAGGGGTGGATTACTAAATCCAAGTCACCATATTCTTCACCGGTAGTCTGCGTGCGTAAGAAAGATGGAACTCTCCACCTCTGCTGTGACTATCGGGAGTTAAACAAGAAATCCATTCCAGATAGACACCCTATTCCCCGCATACAGGACATGCTTGACAGCTTGGCAGGCAATACCTGGTTTTCAGTCCTTGATCAAGGCAAAGCCTATCACCAGGGGTTTGTGGAGGAATCCAGCCGACCTCTCACTGCGTTCATAACGCCGTGGGGATTATATGAATGGGTGAGGGTCCCTTTCGGATTGTCAAATGCCCCTGCCGAATTCCAAAGGAGCATGGAGGAGTGCCTGAGAGAATTGAGGTATGTCAACCATATTTAGATGATAACTTAGTTCATTCAAAAACATTTGAGGATCATCTTCAGGACCTTAGAAAAGTGCAGCAGTGTTATCAGAATCATGGTGTCAAGCTAACGCCTCGAAAATGTGAAGTGTTCCGAAATCAGGTACGATTCCTCGGGAGGCTGGTGACAAAAGATGGGTACACGATGGACCCGGCTGAAATCGCTCCTGTCCAAGCACTGAAGGAAAGGACCCCTAAGACAGTTGGTGAGGTGAGAAAGTTGTTAGGAATTCTTTCCTACTACCGGTCATACATCAAAAACTTTTCCCGCAAGGCCGCACCTCTTTATCTGCTGCTCGCCGAAAAAAAGACACCAAAGTGGAAAGTACAGATGAAGCGGAAAGGAAAGGGGGAAAATGGCCAAGGACAGCTTGCATCGTCACATCCAGTCACGTGGACAGATGAACATCAAAAAGCCCTCTGTGAATTAATTGACTATTTATCTAATCCACCGGTGCTGGGATATCCAGATCTGGATGAACCCTTTGTACTCCATTGTGACGCTTCACAGGAAGGCCTTGGTGCAGTGCTTTATCAAAGGCAAAGAGGCAAGTTAGTGGTAATAGCGTATGGATCAAGAACCCTAACCCCTCCCGAGAAAAACCTCCCCAAAGTTTTTGGCCATGAAGTGGGCTATATGTGAGTGGTTCAGGGACTTTGTCTATCATGCACCATCATTCATTGTGTACACGGACAATAACCCTCTCACATATGTGATTTCAACAGCCAAGTTAAATGCCACAACGTACAGATGGGTAGTGGAACTTGCTGACTTTCGATTCACAATCAAATACCATCCAGAAAAGTCAAATGGGGACGCGGATGGCTTGTCACGTATGCCGCTGCATATGGAACAGTATATGAAAACCTGTTCAGAAGAAGTGCACCCTGAAGTCATGGTCAGCATAACTCAGTCAGCGGTGGTACAGAGTCAGGAGAGAGGGCCATGTTTGTGTCCACTTAGAATTGAAACTGCGTTGTCGGGAGAACAGGAGGAGGATCTGTTCACTTCAGTTGCAGAGATCCCCAAGGATGTACTGAGAAAAGCCCAAGAGGAAGACCCTGAAATCAGAGAAGCTTTAGCATACCTCAAATTAAAACCGCGGCTTATGAACAGAAGTCAGGGTAAAGAGGTTCGGGGACTAATAAGGGAACAGGCAAAATTATACCTGGATGAACATGGTCTCTTGTTTTGGAAAACAGCAATTTCCAAACATTTTAGTTGTGATGGACCACTTTACGTGCTTCGTGCAGGCGTATGCATGCAGAAAGAAGAGTGCCAAGACAGTGGCTGAGAAGGTGTTCGGGGACTTTGTTTTGAAGTTTGGGTTCCCGACAAAACTGCATCACGACCAAGGCAGGGAGTTTGATAACAAGCTGTTTTCAAAGCTGCAAGAGTACAGTGGTGTGCAAGGCTCCCACATGACACCGTATCACCCGCAGGGGAACGGTCAAGTTGAGTGGTTTAATTAAACTTTGCTAGAAATGCTGAGGACCTTACCGGAAACCACCAAAGCCGACTGGAAGACGTCACTTGCAAAAGTTGTGAATGCATACAACCAGTAGCGGAGATAGCGTGGGTGCTTGGGTGCGGCCGCCCCAGGGCCCCGTGCCAATTAGGGGCCCCTCAAACACTGCCGATCTTGCGTCACTGGACAGGAACGGGGCCCAGGCAAAGTAGAGTTGGTACTCAACCAGAATAATACGTTCCCGCTGCGGTAAATTGCGGGTGTGTATTTGCTGCCTTTTACCGCTAGGAGGCGCTACAATCACCGACTTTGAAAAGTGTCAGTTTATTCTCTCTATTGCGTAATATGCCGCCGTGCCGTGGCTCCTTCAGAGCGATTGCTTTCAATATAAAAACCAATGAAAATGTAAAAGAACACTAAAATTAATTAAGTTTGAAACCCCATAGCACATTTCAAGGTTTAAATAAAGTGTCGGGACAGTTTATTTATTTAAAACAGGGTTGCATCGAATTCAGAGTTTATTTTGACGGAAGCGGAAGCGTGAAGCGAGCATGCGTGAAGAGTGAGACACGGCATGACACCAAGCTCTGAGAAAAAGTTTGAAAGTGACTAAATACAAATGAATGGAAAGCTATAAATTGCTATAGTGCTGACCACACTTCAACCACAACTGAATTCTCTCAAAGTACAAATGGAGGAATGTGGTCGGAAACTGGATGACGTGGAGAAATGTCTGGGTTCCATGAATGAGCGTGTTTCTGTACTGGAGGTGAACATGGAGAAATGTGATATGGATGTTAAACAATTGTATAAAGAGAACATTGAATTTCGTGATAAAGTGGAAAGACTGGAGGCGCACAGTCGGAAATTCAATTTAAGAGTACATGGTCTGCCGATCGGTGTGGAAAAAGGGAATCCGACAGCCTACATGAACAGTCTGGTGAGGGAGTTGTTTGAATAAACAATGATTATGAGGATGCAACGTTACATGGCTAAGGAAGAGATATTGGTGCTGTCAAAAAAGGAACGTATATTTAAATATGGGGAGACAAGGCTTCAGTTCTTCCCTGATCTAACGTCAGATATGGCCAAGCGGAGGGCAAAATTAGGCGAAATCAGGGAAAAACTCAGAGCTGCTGGTGTAAAACATGGAATTATTCATCCAGCCACTTTAATCATTACCTATGGAAATGAGACACGGAAATTCAGGGATTATCAGAAGGCGGAAGCTTACTGGGAAGCTGTGGACAAACATCCGAAACTGAACTAAATCGTAAGAGGTCTATGGGTTACAATAGTTTCATAAAAGTCACACAGAAACATGGGACTTTGATTAGTTGGAGATGGTGTTAAGCATATTACATTTACTGGATATTATGTTGGTTGTGTTTGTGTGTTTGTGTGTGTGTGGGTGTGTGTGTGAATGTGGTGTCTGTGTTATGTGTTGATGAGATTTTGTGTAGAAGATGGCTCGATTTTGATACAATGTTATGTTGCTTAACTGTTAGCCTATTGAATTAGGATGCATGGTCCCATTTTACCACAAAAGGGATTGAGGTTGGGTCATTTGAATATTTGTAGTTTACGGAATAAAATTGTTGATGTTGCTGAGATTTTGACTGAATATAAATTACATATGCTTGCAATATCAGAAACACACCTGAATTCAGCAATAAATAGTGATGTATTGAAAATAGAAGGTTATAATTTGTTCAGATTGGATAGGGGTGCAATTAAGGGAGGTGGAGTAGCCGTTTATTGTCAAGAGCTTATACCAGTTAAAATTAGAAGTGATCTAGGATGTAAAGAGGTGGAAGTTTTGTGGCTGGAAATACAACTTCCTTATATAAAATCAATATTGATGGGATGTTGCTATAGACCCCCAAGTGCTACCACATTGTACTTGGATAATATGTGTAAATTGCTGGACAAAGTATGTGATACAAATTATGAGGTGTTTTTTTTAGGAGACTTTAATATAGATTGGAGTGTGAGAGACTGTCCACTTAAGGTGAGATTACTTTTTCTAGCGAATACATGTAATTTATCACAAGTAGTCAAGAAGCCAACTAGAATATGTAGAAGAGGTGATGGAGTTATATCTGCAACTTGTATTGATCTGATATTTACAAATGTTTCTGAGCTGTGTTCCAGTGTATCTTCCATTCCAGTAGGCTGTAGTGACCACAACCTTATTGTTATTGGAAGAAAAACAAAAATACCAAAAAGGGGTCAGAAAATTGTTTTCAAGAGAGTTTTTAAAAACTTTAATGAAAACAATTATTGTAATGAAGTGAGAGGGGTGGACTGGACTGAAGTTTTACGAAAAGAAGATCCGGATCTTGCTCTGGGTGAGTTTGATAATGTATTACTTCCCATTGTAAATAAATTTGCACCAATTAGGAAGTTCAATGTGCGGAATTTTGTGTCTCCTTGGTTAGATCAGGAATTAAAAACATATATGATTGAGAGGGATAGAGCTAAGGCAGATGCTGTAAAATAAGGTAGTGAAAGGGAATGGGGTAAATATCGTAAATTAAGAAACTTTGTTACAATGTTGAATAAAGTCAAAAAGAAAAAGTATTATTATAATAGAATTAGTAGTAATAATATTGACAGTAAGACAATTTGGAAGGTTCTTAATCAGCTTGTGGGTAAAAGTGGTAGATCGATACCTTCTTTTTTAGAGGCTGAGGGCAAATTTATTACTAAACCAAGTGAAATTGCTAATTATCTGAGTGGGTATTTTAGTGATAAAATTCAGAAATTAAATAATGGCATGAAGACAAATGATAACTATGTAGAGCACTCATCTAAACTTATTACTAAAAAAGCTGATGATGAATAAATCTTGTAGTTTTCATTTTGAAAAAGTCACGATGTCTACAGTAGAAAATTTAATAAGATCAAGCAAGGATAAACCAGCAGGTATTGATAATTTGGAGATAAGATTGCTTAAACCTGTAGCAGATGTCTTGGCCCTACCTATCTCTCATATTATTAATTTAAGTTTGGAGAAATCAGTCTGCCCAGCTCAGTGGAAAATTGCAAAAGTTATCCCACTGCCTAAAAATCACAAAGATAATTTTTCAGGGAAGAATAGTAGGCTGATAAGTATATTACCCACCTTAAGTAAAATTATGGAAAGAATAGTATATGCGCAAATTCAAAACTATTTTTGTATAAATGACTTGAACACAGCTCATCAACATGCCTATAGGAAATGATGTTCTACAGCTACAGCGCTAACACAAATGACTGATGAATGGCTGAAAGATATCGATGCAGGAAAGATAGTGGGCTCTGTTTTACTAGATTTCAGTGCTGCTTTTGATATTCTTGACCATAAATTGTTAACTAAGAAATTGCATTGCTATGGTTTTGACGGGGATTCTGTTGCATGGATCAATAGTTATCTTACCAATAGAAAATATTGTATATATTTCAATGGAGGTTTTTCAGAAATGAGGGTTATGAGCTGTGGAGTAACCCAGGGGAGTTGTTTGGGACCGCTTTTATTTTCAATATTTACTAATGATTTACCTTTAGTTTTAAACAATGCATCTATTGCTATGTACGCAGATGATTCTACCATATATTCATCAGCGTTTACGTCAAGAGAGCTTGAAGAGACTCTAAATAAAGAGTTAGTGCGTATTAGGAGATGGGTAAATGTAAATAAATTGGTACTTAATATAGAAAAAACAAAATGTTGTGTATTATGTTCTAAGAGGGTAGGGAGAGTAGAGCCAATATTGCAATTAAAATTAGATAACATAGAAATAGAACAGGTTACAGAAGTTAGGTTACTTGGTGTATTGATTGATAGCCGTATATCCTGGACCAATCAGATTGATGAAATGTTGAAGAAAATGGGGAGAGCAATGGCTGCAATTAGATATTGTAAAATATATTTACCAAGACTTTTGATTAAACAATTAATGGAAGCTTTGGTTCTCTCTCAGTTTGATTATTGTACAGTTATATGGTCCAATACATCAGAATATAATCTTAATCGATTACAGGTGGCACAAAACAAAGCTGCCCATATAGTGCTTAATTGCTCATATAGAACTAGAGTTTGTGATATGTTGAATATGTTAAATTGGTTACCAGTTAAAAGTAGGTTATATTATTCTCTTCTTGGTTTTGCAAGAAATGTTATAACAACAAGGACTCCTGTTATTTTATTTAATAATTTTAAGTTTTCTCAGGTTGGACACGAATATGTTACACGTCAGTCATCAGTAGGAAGATTTCTTCTGCCTGGTTATAGAACAGGAGCTGGACAGAGAACATTTCACTATAGGGCCATGGTAGCATGGAATTCCTTACCTAGTTTGTTTTTGGTAAATGAAGCTAGTAAGATGGTCTTTAAAATTAAACTGAAATTGTATTTATTTACACAAGTTCTTATATGACTTTTTATTTCTGTTTGTTAAAGACGGTGTTATATGAGTGAAAGATTTTGACCCTGTAAGTATACATAAGTATACATGGGTTCTTAGTTCATCAGTTTGATTTAAATTGTAACCAACTTAAATTAAGGAATATTTTTTAGTTCATCTTCTACTAAATGTCTTTGTTTATGATTGTATGTTGAATGAATGCATGTTTATTTTTTATTTTGATTATTTTTTTTTTTTTTTTTGTAGAAATTGATATGTAATAGTGATTTTGACCACAGGAAGAACAGCACTCATATGTATATGAGATAGCTGATTTTTGGATCAATAAACAATTAAAAATTCAAATTCAAATTCAAATTCAAATTCAAATTTCCTTTGCGGTGAAAAATAAGAAACAGAATCTCTTGCGACATTTTACATTTGTATTGCAAAAGAAATTGCAGCTAAATTAAACAATTAAAACAGTACAAAACGAAAATAGTCCAAAGCAACATAAATTAAGAACATGCGTTTTTCTTTGCCTCTCTTTCTGATTTTTTTTAGAAGTTTATTTTGTCTCGTCACTGCGCGCGCCGGGTCTCTCTCGAAATTAAACATTTCAGGGTAAAAACACATCATACAGCTGATAGTATATGTCGCTGCGTGTCATCCATACAAATCACGAAAAAAAAACTGTAACAAATTATTTAGCCTTTGTTGCTTCAAAGACATGCCTTGTTGAATTCATTACAATAAAACGAGGTTAAACGAATTTAAAACGTCTTTAAAACGAATTAAAGAGCTCTGTATATACTGCTCACTGCATTCGTTTCTTGGCATGAACGCGTTTCGTCACCAGTTCAGATAATGCCAGATTGTTGACAATCATAGCCTACACACTGCTCAAACATTCTAAAACTCTACAAAACCAGTTGAAACAACTGGATTGAAAACTTCAATTGAAATATTGTGTGAAAAAAATTTAAATACAATAAATAAACTACAATATTTATAATTTAATAAGATATAGGGCCTACATTTGGACACATCGAGAGATTTATCCTTAAAAGAATTTTGCCTTTGCCTGCTCATCAGGCTGGCTATCCAACACTCTCCATATGAAAGACGGAACATTAACACCTATTGTCCTGCACGCACGATAAAGCCAATGAACTGTCCCTCCAAACCCCCAAGCAAAACATACAAGCAAAACATACAATCTTCAAACGCATGTTCATTTGTTGTTATGAACAAAATGTTCAACTCAATATTAAATTCCACAGGGATCTTTGGATCCTTACAACCAGAGTGCATGCAATTTTTGAATTAAGTTTTATTTTATTTTTTTATTCAAATAAATCTTGAACCACAGTGCTTTGTGGTGCTGCTGTTAAACTACATAACATTTATAAATTAATTATGAACTTAAATGAAACAATATCGCAACATTTCGACAAATAAATTATTTGATCTGTTTTTACATTTTAATTTACATTTAATTAGAGCGATATTTTCACCCTTGCCTTGTCCTTTCCTCATTGGGAAGCCCTCACATGATAGCTAAACATGTTTGAGTAGATCCTCTGAACCTCTCGGTTTTAGATGGATTACATAATCAGATGACATTTATTAAATATTTAGACATTTAAAGGCTTTAGACATAGCCGATTTCTCATCGTGACTGAGCTTAGGCAAACTTGTACTTTCGGTTCATTTTTATGACTCGCAGTTCCCGGAGACAAAGACGACAGATAAACTTTTGTCGTTAGCCTAATATGAAAAAAAGTTTACAGTTTTTAACGATGTAGGCTACTCTACTCTTATCTGTATGACCAAAAAATTATGGAGTAGCCTATTAAGTTATTTTAGCTGTTATGAGAAAAATAAATCCAAATGAACGCGCCGCCACGTTTGTTGAACACTAACTCAACATGCCAGAATAAAACCCGACTTTAGAACAATGCATTGTGTGGTGTGCCAAAACACTTAATTATAAACTTCAATATTTCATTCAAAATAATCTCAAAACGCTTTGTGACATTTTGAAAAGCCCTGCATGCATTAAGGCCACTGGAACCATGAACGTAACTGAAACGCTGGTTTGGATTTTATTGTTTGTCGTTTAAACGTGCCTGTTGCATATTTTATTTGACTTTTTTTACGGTTTTAATTTTAAAATGATTTGGTAGCAGAGGGCCCCATGAAGAAGCTCCACCCCCACCGCACTGAGAGTCTAGCTCCGCCCCTGCATACAACTGTATGAAAAGTGAGGCAACGGGTAGGGGTGGGCGATACTGCAAAATTCGGTATCGATCCGATACCAAGTAAATTCAGGGCCAGTATCGCCGATATCGATACCGATACCAATACTTTTTAATTTTAAAAGCATGCACTTTAACTTACACGCACTTTCCTGTGCTAGGTGTCATGATTTCTGAGGTGAATGTATCATTAATATGCTAAATCTGAATACGTTTTCATGACCATTAAATATTTTGTGCTTTGTGCTCTCAACTCGCCTGTAATTAGTCAGTGACTTTTACCAAACTACCCTAATTATAGTAAATGCACTATTGTACACTAGCCTACTGTTCAAAAGTTTTGGGGGCTGTAAGATTTTTAATTCTGTTCTGCATTTATTTGATCAAAAATACAGTAAAAACTGTAATATTATTACAATTTAACATGGGATGTTCTGTCATTTATACCTGTGATCAAAGCTGAATTTTCAGCATCATTACTCCAGTCTTCATGATCCTTCATGATGAGAATTCATTTTAATATGCTGATTTGCTGCTCAAGAAACATTTCTTATTATTATCAATGTTGAAAACAGTTTAATGTTTTTGTGGAAACCAAATAATTTTGCAATAGATTTTTTTTTTAACAGTGTAAAACCATTGACTGTCACTTTCGATCAATTTAATGCATCGATCCTTGTTGAATAAAAATATTAATTTAATTAAACAAATCATACTGACGTCAACATTTTGAACCGTTATGTAAACTTTTAATTTGTTTATTGCGAAATAACTCCCGATTGTTTCTCTGTCATCTAAGCAAGGCTTCGTTTCCCAAAAGCACTGTGACAGAAGCACCAGCATCGAACGCTCTCTGTGATTGATTGGTTTCGTCTTGTATCCAGATGGCTAGGAGAAATAGTTCTACCCTACACAATTATTCGCTAACATTCGCTTTTTAAACTTTTAAACATTTTTAAACTTAGAAGCTTTTTTTACGCACTGAATTGCGTTCTAAATTAATAAAAATTACTGGTAAAAAACACACATTTGGATCGATATTTTTATGTGAGGATCGATCCTTTTCGATACCACGTCAGTATCGAAAGTATCGATACTCCAGGATCGATCCGCCCACCCCTAGCGACGGGGTTTGCTCCCTATTATCTCCTGTTCAGCCGTAGTCCCAGACTGCCCATTGATATCATGTTCGGTGTACCAGCAAAGGACCAAAGCTCCTCTTACTATGACTATGCTGAGAACTGGAGGAAGAGAATGACAGAAGCTTACAAGTCAGCCACACAAAGAGAAGGAAAGAGGTTAAAGCTTTGTATGATAAGAAAGTACACGGAGCTGAACTTATCCTTGGGAACAGAGTACTTGTTCGGAACTTCAAGGAAAAAGGTGGACCTGGGAAGCTTCGATCATTTTGGGAAGAACAAGTTTATGTTGTCACAAAGAGGAAGTACCAGGATAGTCCAGTATATGAAGTTCGACCTGAACATGGGAAAGGGAAAACAAGAATACTACATAGGAACCTACTGTTACCGTGTGACTACTTACCTGTAGAGAGAGAATACTTACTGGGAAGACCTGAAAAAGAAAACAAGAAAAGAGGCAAGACTGAAAAAACATTGACACAGCAAAATCAAACATTCTGTGACAGTTCAGATAGTGAGGATGATTGGAAATGCCTGGTTGAAGTGCCAGTCGACAAGGAGAGTCGGAGCGCCAGAAATGGTCTACAGTCAAAACCTCCAGAACCTCATTCAGAAGACACGGTGATGCTGAATGAAGCAGAACCAGAGGTGGAACATGAACAAGGAGCAGGACGGGGAGAAGATGATGTGTCATCCTCCAGAGAAGAGGCTGAAGAAACTGATGATGCCGAAGAAAGTGACGGGGAGACTCCTTCACAACCTGCCTGCAAAAGAGTATATCCTTTGAGAAACAGAAAACAAAAAAAAATGTTTACTTACCATACTCTAGGTGTCATGATTCCTGTCTGGTGTTCTCCTTGTCTTGTGTGGACTTTTGTTATTTCCTGTTCTGTGCCATGTTTTGTAGTCCTTTATAGTTTTTCTTGTTTATTAGTCTCTCCAGGTGTTTCTAATTAGCCCCGCCCCCTTGTTATCTTGTTTAGCTTGTTTGCCTGTGTATTTAAACCTCTGTGCTTCAGTTGTTGTTTGTCGGTCGTTGTTGCTTGTAGCTGTTTGCTGTTCCTTGTTCCTGTCCTGAGTTCCATGTTCTGTTGTTTGCCCTGGATTACCTGTTTGTTTTATTAAAGTAGTGCTTGCATTTGGATTCTCTCTCCACTTCGTCCTTGCCTCAACGTTACAGAACGACCAACCCAAGATGAATCCAGCAGCATTAAAGGGGAATCTCCAGCCAAGTAGGCGGCTACGCCTGATCCTTATTCCCAGGATGGCCTCCGCCGAGCCAGTGTCTCGGGACAAGAGGGCCGCCGCCGAGCCAGTATTCTCCGGACAAGATGGCCACCGCCGAGCCAGTGTCTATGGACAAGATGGCCGCTGCCGAGCCAGTGTCTATGGAGAAGATGGCCACCGCCGAGCCAGTGTCTCCGGACAAGATGGCCGCCGCCGAGTCAGTGTCTCCGGACAAGATGGCCGCCGCCGAGTCATTATCCCTGGACAAGATGGCCATCCCGGTGTCTGTTTTTGAGCTGGTATCTGTTCCTGAACCACCGGTGTCTGTTCCTGAGCCGGTGTCTGTTCCCTTTGTTCCTGAGCCGGTGTCTGTTCCTGAACCGGTGTCTGTTCCGTCTGTTCCTGAGCCGGTGTCTGTTACGTCTGTTCCTGAGCCGGTGTCTGAGCCGGGGTCTGTTCCGGCCCATAATCCCACAGCTGCCCCCAAGAAATTTTTTTTGGGGGGGGGGCAGTAGGTCCACTGATGTGACCATGGAGGCCGCGTAAGAGAGCCGGTGTCTGTTACGTCTGTTCCTGAGCTTGTGTCTGAGCCGGGGTCTATTCCGGCCCATTATCCCGCAGCTGCCCCCAAGAAAAAATTTTTTTGGGGGGTGGGGGGGGGGGGGGCAGTAGGTCCACTGATGTGACCATGGAGGCCGCGTCACCTTGGTCACCTGAACAGCCTGCTTCGCCTTGGCCGCCTGCACTGCCTGCTCCGCCCTGGCCAACATCCATTTTGGATGGTTTTTTTTGGGGGGGGGGGGGGGGGACCCTCACAAATACACTTCACAAATGTATTCCTCTGTGTGTGTGTGTGTGTGTGTGTGTGTGTGTGTGTGTGTGTGTGTGTGTGTGTGTGTGTGTACATTGTCAATGTGTCAGTGTCACCAATTTATTTTTGTGGTGGTTGTGCATTTTGGATGATGTTATTTTACAAATGATAAGAGAACTGTTTTATAGTGTCAAGAATGTATTCCTCTATGTGTGTGTGTGTGTGTGTGTGTGTGTGTGTGTGTGTGTGTGAGTGTGCGCGTGTGGCGAGCATGATACTTTTGCATTGTGGATTTTTTTTGCATTGTTGGACGTGTGCCACTTTATTTCTGTTTATGTGTTCTGCGTTGTTTCTGATTTTGATGATGAATTTTGTATATTTACTATGCGGGGTCTCCAGGGACCCCGAAGAAAACTAACGTCACTATTTTTTTCACGCTAACATAAAAACAGATATCATTCCAATATATATATTTTTTTCATTGATCTAGAAAGTGTTGAGAGCCGTAGAAAGGTTCATACCATTTGGACAAAGAGAACATTTTTAAAAAATTTTGAGCAAAAGTAATTTGCGGGTTAAAAAGACCCCGAAGATAATCAGAGTTAAAAATAAACCGCAAACGGAAGGAAAATAGAGAAAGTACCGGTACATCACTTAAAATGTACTCAAGTAAAAGTAAAATTACACAATTTTTAAACTACTCAAAAAAGTACATTTTCTGACAAAAAAACGACTTAATTACAGTAACGTGAGTATTTGTAATTCGTTACTTCACACCCGTGAACAATGTAAAAATGTCTTTCAATGCGCATGAGCAGACCAGCGCCGCTCTCCGCGCCGCGCATGCGCAGAGAACTGAGCTTCTCGTCGCAAATGTCAGCGACACGGACAAACACTGACAGACTCTCTGACGGTTCAGTGTGAGGACGAGAAATGAGTGATTTCTACAGTTGTGACGTTCATTCTTAATAATAAAAAAACAAGCTTAAAGCGGAAGGAATTGACGGAGATATGGAGCAGGAGTTTGAGGACATAGATTCAGAGGGCCGCTGGCAGAACCTTTATTTAGTAAGTGAAGCTAAGTCAGCTAACGTTAGCATGCTAATGAGCCACGCAATCTACAGTTAGCCGTTTGAGAAATGTCATTTTATATCCTTTATCTGTCTCTTTTTTTAACTTAAATTCAGTGTGCTCTCACTGTTCTTCGTTTTTAATGTTGTTGAAATGGGGATAAAATGAAAGTTAAGCTGCAAAACCAGGATGTTATGGTGGTTGCTCTGATGTAAACTGAAGTGTGTTGTGAGTGAAACTAACTGTATCTCAGAATCTAGCAGACTGCCTATCAAGTTTGTGAACTGAGTCTGTTTGTTTAACTATTACTTTAAAAAAAAAATATATATATATATATATATATATATATATATATATATATATTTATAAATATTATACTTGTTTTGTCATGACAACAGAAAAACGCAGTGTAGGCTGAGATTGAAATCAAAATATTTTAACGACAAAAATGCTGTCTTGGTAGGGAACACACACGGTTTTGGGACAGACATGTAATGACAACAATGTAACATTCCCACCGTAAATGTTATACGAATAACAGCTGTTAGCTATTTCTGACCTAAACACTTTTATTTACTGTAAACCGCAACTGTTACGTTTTCCTAATATCTTTGACTAAATGTCATCCGTAAACATAAAAAACCGTACAGCCTGTTAAATCCAACTGCCCTGTATTATTCTTCACATACATAAGTATCCTATACACTCTTGAACAAAGAAGTATTAAAAACTTTTAACTGGATTTCTAAACATTCACTCCTGGTGTGCTAAATAAACAAGCATATTTTTATAGGCCTCATAAATGTATGTTGTTGTTGAGGGAGTTTGTCTTAACGAAACAAACTTGTTGCTTCCTTGATTAACGTTTCCAGTAATATTATGATACTATTTCTGGAAGCAGTCACAATCTACATGATCAGCTAATTTCTTTTAAATGTGCTTTTCCTGTCCTGTGTTTCCCGACATGGGCAGTTGACTTGGGAAATTAACTGAAATTAAACTTGATGAATCTAATTAGTAATTACTCAGTAATGATGACCTAATTAAACTGTTGTTTTGAAGCTTTGCATTTATTTCTTTTTCAGGAAATACGCAACCAGTCACACGAGTGTGCTTTCAAAGTGGCCAAGTATCCAGAGAATCGCAATAGAAACCGATACAGAGACGTGAGCCCATGTAAGTAATGTCAGGTTCGCCTAGATTCTAGGCATGATGCTTCTCATCATGTAATGTAATGTAATGACTTTAATATTGCATTCAACATTGTTTCCCTTTTTTTCCAAACATATCAGTTGACCACAGTCGGGTGAAATTAGAAAACACAGAAAATGACTACATCAATGCCAGCCTGGTGGTTATGGAAGAAGCCCAGAGAAGATACATACTTACCCAGGTAAGTAAACTCCACCCAGACCATTAAATTTACTCGTGGAGCTCCAAACATACGGAGCTGACAAGGCTGTGTCCTTAAAAAGTCTTCAGTTCAGTTTTATCAAATTTAAGTCTGTTAATATATTAAATATCCTAAATGGTGTAACAAAAGTCCTTTTTTAAAGAGGTTTTAAATTTAGGGACCGAACAGAAAAAACAGGAATCATGAAATGGCCTAATGTTATTATTACATTTCATGAAGCCGTAACTGAAGTAAATAAATGTAAGCGCTGCATGTTCAAAGTCAAAACGTGGCGCTGTTGCACGGTCTACAGGCTCGCAATTTCATATCAGTTCACAATCAAGCAATACGCTTATTTCACGCAGTCGTTATTTTGAAAATCGAAAGCGAGGCTCCGGTGGGAAGAAAACCGGAAGTGTCGCCTTTAATCATAGGAGAGTCGCGAATGCGATGGCGTATTGTTGTGTTTAATGTAGAAATTAGTTATTCTAAAAATGTACAGACATTTCATTCATACTTTAGACTATATACAGTGAAAATAATTTATAAAAAACAAATTTCCAGAAAGTAAAAAAATAAGCAGGAACGAACTATATACACATTCTATATTGGATATTAACATCCAATAGTGTAAATCGCGGCAGCAGCTTCAGTTTGGTAGTCCAAGGCATTGTTGTTTATCTTTACTTCCGGGGTTCTTCCCACCGGAGCCTCGCTTTCGATTTCAAAATAACGGCTGTGTGAAATAAGCGTATAAGGCACATTTAGGCCAATATTACTTGATCTACTCTGGATGTATTATAGATCTTTATAAGTGGGCAGATTTTATCTTTCTCTTCTTTTTGAATGAGCAGCTGGAAGTAGTAGAGCATAGACATTTCAAAACAAGAGTCCCAGTGTATATCAGGCTTGTATTTAATTAAAAGTCCCATGTTATCAGGGTTTTTCAGGATCATTTGGCATACAGTATCAGACTGTTTTGTTCCGTTCACTGCTATGGTTTTTCACTGTTAGTCTGTATTTAAATATAGTTGTATCCAGAAACTTTGCTATGTGTAGTTAGCAGCATGAAAAAAAAAATAAAGAAAAAATAAATAAATAAATATGTATATATATACAGAAATCGAGCAAAGATCACTGCCAATCACTGAAGCTGTCAATTACAATGCGAGGTACACACAGCTACACTCATGCGAACACTCCTGTTATAATCAATGAAGCTGTGCAATGAATCTCTTATTGACATTGTGTTTATACTTTGTTGGTTATAATAAAAAGATATGCGAGCATGCTGAACAAAAAAAGCAGCTGTTTTGAGTGGATTCTGACTAAATTAAACAACTGGCCATTGCGTTTATGCACACAACAGATTTGTCTGTGATTGACTACATTGCTCAACGCTACAAAAATGGGATGTAAATAGAAACCTTTAAAGGGGTGGTTGATTGCAATTTCACTTTTTTCATGTTAAATAGTGTGTAATGTTGCTGTTGGTGCATGAACAGTATCTGCAAAGTTGCTGCGCTGAAAGTTCAATGTAAGCAGAGATATCGTCTTTTAAAAATCAGGAAGTTTAATGCCTACAAAAACGACTCGAATGGGACTACAACGATACTTCCCGGGTTTTATACGTAACTAACCCATAATCAGCCCTCCCTCCGGAATATTCAAAAAACGGGGCATGGCCATATTTCTGCGGCTTTATCGAAGAGGAAGAGTTATAGTGGAGAGCAATAGCCATGCCGTCGAAAGTGTGTTATTTTCACCCAGCTGTCAGGTCTTCTGTGTTCGGGCTTCCTACGGACGCTGTAGTTCGTCAACAATGGCTACAATTTATGTTTGATTATGTTCCAGAAAATTACAATCATAATTTAGCTCTCTGTGCTGCGCATTTTACGGAAGACAGCTTCCAGAATCTCCACAAATTCAATGTCGGATTCAACAACAAACTGTTACTAAAGCATGAAGCAGTTCCAACTTTAAAACCAGAGGCAGCAGTTGTTGGGCCACAACCAGTAAGTAAGACTTAATAATTTTAAATGTATTTGCATGTATAATTTTAGACGTAATGCTTTAGTTTTTATCAAGGACGTAAACAAATGCCAGCGCTAGCTTTAGTAGCCACTTAGTTATGCTATTTCGTGTGTCTATGACAAACGCGTACAAACATTTTGGACCTGAATTTGTAATTATGTACTAATTTTGTAAATGTATTTTTCATGTATACTTTGACGCAATTTTTCGATTTGATCAAGAACGTAAACCAATGCCAACGCTGTTTGTAGCTAGTTAGTTCTTTGCTATTTTGTGTGTATAAGACAAACGTGTATAAAGTTAAAACAATTATATGTAATCGCAACAGCAAACTTCAGCTGCTGTTATCAAATGTTTTCACGTTCTGTTGGCATTTTAATACAGTTGCCACATGTACACCTAAAGAAAACGATACACCGAGTAAACTAAGTTTTGTGAATAGATAAACGATTGTTCATTATATCGACAAAACAATAACTTTAAAAAACGGTATTACTCAGTCATTTATTCAGTTATATTAAACATTTAATCAGGAGAAAACCGTATCTCAAAAGCTAACAAGCAGCAGTAGCATTTTCAAGTAACAGCATATCGAAATTCTTATATAAAAAAAGTAGAATAGAATAATAATAATGATTCAAAAATGTACCATTCAGAAAGGTTTTGTAAGAGCCGTGTTTGGGGAGGTTCTGCTTGACTCTCTTCATTGCCGCTTTCTGGGTCTGATTCTGGCTCAAGCTGATACGCAGTATTGACACCATTATTTACATTTGACCGGAGCACCTGCAGCTTTCGCCTGTAAAGGTAATGGGCGTGAAGTTTCCGGACTTCGTGCGCTACGCAGTTTAGCCAATTGCAACACACCGGCTCATCTAACCAATCTGAGCCCATTGCCTGTTTCTGAGGGAGTGGTTTCATAGAATCAGGAAGTCAACCGGTCGTTCAAATGACAGAGGAGAAAGCGGCTTACAACAAAGGTGAAATTTATGAAAAATAAGGCTTAAAAAAAAAAAAGACATGTTATATTGCACCCCATAAACACAGTCATGCAAAGAAAAAAAGCAGTAAACCACCCCTTTAACACTGTTCACAGAGCACTTACCCAAACACTCGTGGGAACGTTTTAAAGCAGCCGGCTATCAGCAGGTACTGGTACTGCAGAACGCCAGGTATTGTCACATTAAGTTATCAAATAAATCTTTGGCAGGAAAAATATTCATTTTGGCAGCCGCCTAAATATTTTCAATCCAGGAAACCACTGATTATGCATAATTTTAGAATTTTTGTTACACAAACTCTATCTGGCATGTAATTTAACGTAAACTCTTGTACCTCATAGGAAGGTAAGACAAAGTACATTATTTAACACATTCATTATATAGATTTTACAAGTATTGACAAAATAATCTGTTTGTCTTTCTTTAAACACATTGTTATTGTATCAACAAAGTTCAGTATCCTCTAATTCGTATGTATTGATTTTTTTGTACATAAAACAATTTGAATACATGTGTATATATTGAGTATATATTGTAAAACATGTCATGAGTATTTTAAACTTGTATTTAACCTGTTATGCAGCTGAAGGTGTGCCCCAGTTTAATTACGTAAAGAATCTGAATTTGAGATACAGGATTTATTTTGTTAATTGTTCTCTATGGTATTCATCTTATTTGTGCAGGTCATAAAATAGGTCTTAAAGTCTTTTTAAAAACTCTGCACAATAATATATTTCATTCTATTTTGTGTTCAACAGCTAGATTGATTTGAATGAATGATTCAGTGACTCACTCATAAATACTTGTTTTATTACTAGATGAATCAGCGTTTTTGAACAAATCTCTTGAATGAATGATTCGATGTCAAACAATACACTTTTTAAGTCACTTTTCGCCACCTAGTGACATAATGATGTGATCGATGCAATCGTTATTATAAGCTTTAAAAGGTGATTTGTTCTATTTTGATCTCTCTCTGGTTGACATTTGTTCTACCATAGACAGCAGTGGGTTTTTTAATGTGAACTATAAACTTTTATTCCAGTGCTTCTCTGATTATTTGAATATTTGTAACAGAAATAATGATACTGTGTGGTTGAAAAAACTGTTGTGAAGCTGTTTCATACCTATACATGACAACTGCTTTTTCTGGGTCAACAGCAGTGTCAACGCAGATCTGGATTCTGGTATGATTTTATCGAAGGTTCAATAGGCATCTTGCTGAATTGTTGTCATTTAGGAATAAGAGTGTTTAAATCAAGATCGCAAACTTTTAATGATTAATCGTGCAGCTCTAGTTTTCAATATTAGAAAGCTTTTGTTTTAAGGTTGTGATTAAGATGCCTTAACCAGGCACTTTTTGTCTAAATTTATTTTCGGTAGACTAATTAAAGGGACGGTCCCTGGAGAATCCTGTGGTGAAATGGCTTTTCTCAGACACACAAAATAGCAGTTCTTAGTAAAAAAAACCTGTGTGTTACTCCTCTAGATTCAACACCATTGGCTATCTTCACTCCGCTGGCAGTTGCTTTACATTGATGTTACTACAGGATGATGTAGGCAGGTGGTAGGTTTTACGCACGTCTATTACCAACCAATTTGTGTGGGTAGCATTTCAAAGGTCACAAGCTCTAAAATACATTAGTCAGCTATTTGAAATTCGGTTTTGGTTTGATATTTTGTAACAAATGTGTAGGTGTGCCAGACTTTTTGCCATTTAATGATTTTGCATCGCTAACAACTAGAGATTAGTTCTGGGCAGTGTGACCAAATCTGCTGGTTTCACGGTATATCCTTTTTTTTTTTTCCTTTTTTTTTTTTTCTAGCTTATTTTACTTTCAGGAGTACAGAGAATATAAAAACATTGTAAGGACAAATACAAATTTATTACAATATTTTGCAACGTACAACATTTAGTTAATCTTAAAATGCAATCAAATGAAAATTTAATAATCCCTTTCATTTTTTGGTAGTTTTACTGTTTAAATTAAAACACGTATGAAAACTTATGTGATATTCCATTGAAATAATGTTTTAATAGATTTTATTATTATTACTTTACGTACATTTTACTTTGCAATTTCTTTCATAATTTCTTCAAGTTAGACTGAACTTTTATTTTGCCAGGTTGTAATGAAGACCTTTCTGGTTCTGTGTGTTTTATTAAACTGTATTATTATTATTACTTTGAAGTATACTCTACTGTCCAACAGTAAAGTTTCTGTTGTAATTTATTCAAGTTATACCCAACTTTTATTTTGACAGGTTGTTGTGAAGACCTTTGAGTTTGTGTGTATATGATATGGCGATAGTTCGATAGCAGCTCTGCCGATGAAGTTCATGTGTCCATATCCTCGTATAGTGAGATGGCTGACGCTGAAAACCGTGCCGATTTGTTTTTTTCCCCATCGCCCCATAATGAAATGAGAACTGCTAAGTAGGTGTAGTGTTCAGTTTATTATAAAACACTACACATGATGCACATATTCCCATTTTTTTTAATCAAAATACACTTTAGATCGCAGTCAGAAGTTATTACACGCACTCCTCATGATGGTTTCTGTGTAGTACCACGTTTTATTTATTTTAATTTACTGTTGTGTGTAGTGCAGCAGACAAGGTTAAAACCAAATGGGAAAACATACTAGATACATACATTAGGAAAAATATATTCTGTCAGCCCCACCTATTGTGCAGGTGTGAATTAGCTGAAGGCAATCAATCGTTTCGCTCTCAGTGTGAAAGCTCCGTTCGTCTGCGATTCGCTTAGCTTTATCGCATCTTTATCGCAAAATCATAGGTCTCTACATGGTATTTGCAATATTAAAGATAGTTTTTTATGTTATTTATTGTTGTGTTATAAAATTATAAGTTATTAGTAAGAAGGGTGTGCAGTTAATAGAGGTCCATTCTCAATGCACTCTATATATCGCTCTTTTTGGCCATTGAATAGATACAGCAATTGTTTCAGCTGCACACCAGTATGGCGGTATTTGAAAAATACATATCGTTCGTGAGTTTGAAACCAGTATACTGGATGAGCTGATTTACCGCCCAGCACTACTAGAGATGTGAAAGATTACATGTTTTGAAAATCAACTAGGCTTTACTCAATGACTTGTCAGCTCATCTGTCATCTTAAGAAAGCCCTGAAAAAATATAAAGTTGGGTTCATATTGCTTAAAGGGATAGTTCACCCAAAAATGAAAATTTGGTCATCCTTTCCTCACCCTCAAGTTATTCCAAACCTGTATGAATTTCTTTGTGGATCATAAAAAAGATATTTTGAAAGATGTCTAAAACCAAACAGTTTATGGGCCCCATTGACTTCCCCCATTGTATTTTCCCCCTTATACTATGGAAGTCAATGGGGCCCATCAACTGTTTGGTTACCAAAGTTCTTTAAAATATTTGACCCTGGATCACAAAACCAGTCACATGTCGCACGAGTATATTTGTGGCAATAGCCAACAATACATTGTATGGGTCAAAATTATAAATTTTACTTTTATGCCAAAAATCATTAGGCTATTAAGTAAAGATCATGTTCCATGAAGATATTTTGTAAATTTCCTACCATAAATATATAAAACATTTATTTTTGTGAGTGAATGCAGCACAATTGCGAACATAAATGAACATATTTAAAGGCAATTTTCTCAATGTTTCGATTTTTTTCTCGGCCAAATATTGTCCTATCCTAACAAAAAAGCTTATTTATTCAGCTTTCATGTGATGTGTAAATCTCAATTTAAAAAAATTTACCCATGTGACTGGTTTTGTGGTTCAGGGTCATATATCTTCTTTTGTGTTTAGCAGAAGAAAGAAATTCATACAGGTTTGGAACAACTTTAGGGTGAGTAAATGATGATGGAATTTTCGGGTGAACTATCCCTTTAAGGAGCTATTACATAAATCATATTCTTGTGACCACTGTGGCCCATCCCTTTCTCTATTTTCTCTATTTTCAGGGTCCTCTGAGAAACACCTGTGGTCACTTTTGGCTGATGATCTGGGAGCAGAAGACCAAAGCAGTTATCATGCTCAACAGAGTAATAGAAAAAGGCTCGGTAAACATCATTGATCTAAACTTTTTCTCTTTGAAAGCACCACACTTTCAGCCTCCACACATTCATACAACAATAAAATGTTAAGGCTTTCTCTTAATTCATATTAGAAAGCGCAGCAGAGTCTTAGTAAGTCATAAGTAGTATCTTAACCCATTAAAACCGGTTCACACATCTGTGTGTGTTTACCTTTAAGACCGGATCACGCATCTATGCGTAGTCACCATTAAGCCTTTAAAAATAAGTAAGCTCTCAAATGCTTTTTCAAATGCAAATTTCATGTTTTTATCTGCTATAGAGCCCGAGAAATTAAGATTTTAGTAGGCTTTGACAAATTTTGACAAATATTTCTGGAAACCCTTTTGGTTTTGGGAGGGGGTTTACAGAAAAGTACTTAGGCATAAAAAGGCCCTTTTTAGCAGGCGTTTTAGGCCTAAATGGGAACTAAGAACTAAGACAATGAAGACACTGCAGAAGATACAGCGCTGTTAAGACTATTAAAACTAGTTTTCTATAATTGAAATAAAATATAAATATTAGATGAAAGAATTTAACAAAAAATAAGAATCGTTGCCTTGACAACCAAAAACCAAATAATACTACAGCTGAATTGCCATCCTGTTTATTTTTGTATGATATTGAGGTATTTTTTATAACACTTTATTATAAAGGAGTCTATTTGCAGTTTGAGTGGGTTGGTGGCATTTTAAACATGTAGTGTTTTCCTTTTATACTATTAATAGGTATATTTCACAATAGGATAATATGACACATATTTTGGAAAGGTATAACTTTTAGTATCTGTAGGGTTTTTTTTTTTTCAGATTTAGTCATTTACTAAAACTATACAAAAAAATGCAATTCATACATTTTATAATTACCATGATTTAATGGCTAAATGATGAACTAATTTAAAATGAACATTTCTCAATTCAAAATTCATGATATTTATCAAGTTTTTTTCTTTTTTTTTTCTTTTTAAGGATATTTCATAATGCAAAGATTAATCTTGTAAAGTTTTGAACAACAAGATTTTTATCTTCGTCTCACATCATTTTTATTTGTCATTGCCCCAATAATCACTGTATATTCTGTGATAAATGCTGTTAGTGTGTGTGTAACAAACTCTTAACGGCAAATTCAAATTTTGGACAATTCTAATTTTGGCCAGTTAACTCAAATAACTATCAAATGTTTTCATACAGTCATATATTTTTGGAGATTGTAGACCCTCTTATAGGTTTTAAAACAATTTTGATATCAGGAAGTTTTTACCACTTATTTTAAATAAAAGTAATGTTCTAAATCTGTTTCTACATTTCTTTATTTCCACACATTCCATAATGCAGGAAAAGTGTGCACAATATTGGCCAACACAAGAAGAACGAGAGATGTCCTTCCGTGACACACGCTTTGTGGTAACACTAGTGTCAGAGGACGTCAAGTCATATTACACCACCAGAGTGCTGGAACTCCAGAATGCAAATGTAAGTTTCTCACATTGACCACTGAAAATCACATTCATGCTTACAGAATGCACTTTCTATCAGATTTTTTGGCAGATTTTAATTGCAATTCTATGCTTTTAGCAATTGTAATATCTTATACTTTTCTTGTTTTAAATTTTTTATTTTTTTTATTAATTTTATCCACTTAGACAGGGGAGAGAAGAGAGATATTTCACTTTCATTATACCACATGGCCTGATTTTGGTGTCCCAGAATCCCCAGCCAGCTTTCTGAATTTCCTGCTTAAGGTGAGAGAGTCTGGTTCACTCGGGATGGACCATGGTCCAGCAGTGGTCCACTGCAGTGCCGGAATTGGGCGATCTGGAACGTTCTCTCTGGTCGACACTTGTCTTGTCTTGGTGAGTTGGATCTCTAAAACTTGGAGCCTACAGGATTTTAACTATCATGTTTTTTTTGTGATTTAGTAATGGCAAATTCTGCAAATTGTTCTACCATCAAAGCAATTTTCAGTTTTGCTGTGGACTGTAGGTCACTGAAAGGCTGATTTTCAGTTATATGTATACAAAACAGACAATACATTTATTTATGCTGTCTGATTTTAAGCATTTTAGCCTTTGTTTAATAGGTATTTTAAGTCATGAGAAATAAATCCAGTCAAGTGACTGGTAATATTAAATATTGAGTTTTTCCAAAGGTAATTTAAAAGTAAAACTGCTGGGACAAAAACCTTTGAATTAGACAGTGCAGTGTTTCCCCTACCATTATATAAGGGGGGCGCCCCGCCCTCCTAACGGCTCGCCCCGCCCCCCTTGAAGGTCAATTAAATTTGATTTGATTTTCTTTATAGCGCCAGATTACAATTTGTTATTTTATTAAACAAACTAAATAGCCCTTAAGTAATATGTTACTTATCTTATTTCCACGATGGCATGTCTTTTCTGTCTGTGTTTGCGCGTTTACAATTATCCCAATGAGTGCGCACACTCACACACAAACAAACACTTGTGCGAGTGCAGGCGCGGGCGGTAATGCACTCACTCTGTGTGTGCGCGTTGCGGGAGAATAAAACGATTCGCGGGACTCCCACAAACTAGAAATATCTATGAATAAAACATATAAAAACTAATACATTTTTATTCATCTGTTGCAGAAAAGCAACAAGAACAACTAAAACAAAATAGTAACAATTTACAGGCCAGAGTTTCTTTTTATAACATGTTTGCAGCGTTGAGCAATGTAGCCAATCACAGACATATGTGTTGATTTCTTGAACGCAATGGCCAATCACAAGCATTCAAGATAGACTCCCCTCACCGCTCAAAATGGACTTTTTGTTCAGTGCTGAATTCTGTATGCTGGCAAATCCTCTAATTATAACAAACAAAGTGTATATATTATGAAAGATTTATTGTGCAGTCAGCTTCATTGATAATAACAGAGATGTGTGAGATCGCGATGAACTGATGTCAGCTTTTTATGAATTATTAAGGGAGCACACTTTGCGCGCAGTCATGCCATTGCTTTTATGTTATAACACAAACAGTGGTTTGTGTGTTAATGCTTTAATAATTTTAATTTTTTTATTTATATTTTTTTATTATAATTTTAAATTTTAAATAATTTATAAAATGCAGTTAATATATTCACTGCAGCCATTAAAAGAAACAAATGAACACCATGACTCCTTTAAGTGTTTGTGTCTGTCAATCCCCCCCCCCCCCCCCCCCCAAACTGTAAACCTAGGGGGAACACTGCAGTGACTTTACTAGTCTCTCATGATTAGACAACATATATGCGATGGTGGTGCCACATCATTACAGTATACTATGCGGTATTATATTCTCATGAGGCTTGGAGTATATATTGTTCTTTTTTCAATTTGTCTCCCACTCAGACTTAGTTAATTAACCACTGCTTTTCCTCTATCACTGATGTGTTCAGATGGACAAGAGAAAAGACCCATTGGAGGTGGACATCAAAAAAATTCTTTTAGACATGAGGAAGTATCGGATGGGTTTGATTCAGACCCCCGACCAGCTGCGTTTCTCATACATGGCTGTGCTGGAAGGAGCCAAGTACATTATGGGAGACTCCTCTGTGCAGGCATGTCATCACCAGAGTATTTTAAACAGAATCACCAGTAACTGGACCCTGGACTAGACTTACTGTGTTTGTGTTTGAGTTTTTTATGGCTGTGTGCAGAAACAGTGGCGAGAGCTCTCTAGAGAGGACCAGGAGCCCCTATCTGAGTCTCCCCCGCCGCCTCAGCCTCCTAAATGCACAGAACGCTACAATGGCAGCAAGCTGTCTCGTCTGGAGGATGGGATGGACTCAAAAACAAGCAAGAAAACTGGCCTAGAGACCCCCAATAAAGAACCAGACAGAGATGCTCGAACAATGTATGTAACAAGACATTGTATATTTTTGATTTAACAAAGTTTTCACAAAAACATACCTTTTTGGCATGTGGCCAAAAAAGAATCAGCAAGCATGATTTCAGATTCTGGATTTGGTTGCCAAATGAATCCCAGGATTATTCTACCATTTTAATGTTTTAGAATGGTTGGATTACTGATTTTCTTGTATAATTGGATAAATCTTACAAAATCTGTCAAGAACATGTCAATGTCATATTTCACCCCAAAAAGGGACTAAGAAATATAATTTAGCTTTAAGAAAACCAGGCATATTAGATCATTTACTTTTTTGTGTTTTTTCAAGACAAGCACATTTCCCACCAAACTTTCTTTACTATAATTTGAAAAATATTTATTTTATTAAAACCATTTATACATTGTGGTATTACTTAAAAATAATACCATGTTATTACTTTAAATCAATGTATTACAATTATTTAAAATTACTGTAAGAATGTTTAGTGTAAAACTTTCATACTAAAAACTATAAATTGCAGTATCTGGAGGTATTTGGTAAATGTGCTTATTCAAACAGATTTGGCACACCATGTCAAAAAATATGCCTGGGCCAGTGCAGATACTTTGGATGGGTTTATGATAAGCGAGACGTTCGCGTTCGCTCTAGACAGTGTTATTAGCATACTCAATTGCTTACTCATGACACATGGCAATATAGCTAAAAGTATTCCTAATATGTTGGACATTTTATTGAAAGTAGTCTATACCTGTTGTGAGATGCCTTCACAAACACTCGTAAAGAGCTGTATTTGTGATTTTTGAGTTGGGGAGGTGCAAAAGAGGTTTGCAAAATTAGCTGTATTTTTGTGATTCCGCTAAAAGTGCTACTGGTGTCGCAGAAACTACATATTCACCTTCAATTTTCTTAGTGCTAAATATTTTTCTTATTTATTTTTTCCCTTTGATTTTGGGGTCAATTATGAACTGCACTAGATTTCCGTGAGATTCACCAAATTTGTGTCCTAAATTAATAGATTGAAACTTGTCAAGGCGAACACCATGAAGTCTTATCTCTTCCATATCCATATTTAGGATTTGTCCAAACAACATGCAGCCACAAGCAACATGCGACAAGTCATTGTCACTTGCTTTGTTTTATTTTTTCATTTCTGTTGTCGTGTTGGGCAGCCCTGCTACTGGGGAATGCCATTAGTCTAAAATCTTACTCCACATAGTTCTATTTTAAATGTCTATTATATTCTGATAGGCTGTGAAAATAAATACTTTTTACTGGAAATTAGACTTGCCTAGAACCTTGTTAAGAATGCTGTTAAAATATCACATTGTCATGTTATATTCACTCTTTTCTCTCTTCAGTGGTCATAAAAGACCAAGAGATGAGAAAATATCCAACCCCATCCAGAAGACTCAGAAACAGACAAAACCCAGGATCAACGACCCTGATAAGAAAAGAAAAAGGTGAAACTGTCTGTCTGGAAGGAATGTGATTTTTATTGTGCTCTACTTTTCACTGACTCCCTGAATCATTTCAACATGTCTGATCATGTGTATGTAATGTCATATAATCCCACAGATCCTTCAACCCACTCAGTTCTCATAATGTCATTTGGTATTTAGTGTCTCAGATGCAGGTGGCCTTACTAGACTTTTAAATTAGTATTGTGTCTTTTGGGACATTCAGAGACCAAGCCTTTTTCAGACTCATGTCACAAAATATCTCTGTTGTATTGTGATTTAACAGCACCTGCAGAATCAGTGCTGGTACACCAGTGCGGATCAGTGTACAGCCGTTCTTTACTCTGTTTGATATGTGGCATCTTCCCAGGAGAAATTTGAGTGGTGATTTTGTGTGCCTTTGTAATGTCTGTGTGTGCCAGAACTTACTGTAATATGTGAGTCCAATTGGCACCACTGATAATACTATTATATTTATAAAATCTTCATAATATATAATAATAAATTGTATAGACGTTTTGGCCAATATGATAGCAGATCATTATTTTGGATTATTTATTTTGTACAAGTTTACAATATGCACCGTCAAAAATTGGTGAGTATGACAGATCTGTTGACAGAAGAGGGCAAGATTTCAGATTTGAGTAGGCTAGGGGGATGCTGATGGAGTCAGACTGAGCTAGTCTGATGGCCCATTTAAAAAACTAAGATTTTTTTGCATTGTGACATTTTCATGACCTGCAGATTCTCCCTTAAATGCTCATTATTGTAATACACTGTAATACAATGTTTTCGTGTAATAAAATTAATTTCAGTATAACAAATACTACTATGATCTTTACTTACAACTGTACTTTACAAATGTATTATTGCATTTAAAATATCATTAGTTTCCATGTTAAAGTTAGATTTTTTTGCATTACACTAATCATAATTTGGGGGGGGTAGTCTTAATTTTCTTTAGTTAACTTGTCATTTCTTATTTTTAGATTCACCCTTCAGCAATTTTGTAAGCGTAAAGAGGTCATATGTTACATATGAACAGGGTGTTGGGTTAGGTCAGCATTGTGTTGAGGCTTGTTTGTCTTATATTATGGTTTCAGTCTGGGCTGTATTTGCTGTACGTGACACAGCGAGTGCTGCCCTGTTGGGAAACCTCCCCAATGAGGCAGCAACGGCACATCTGCAGGATATTTGTATAAAACAAGCTTGACCAGGCTCCTCAAAATCCTCAGGCTGTACGTGAGAGCCAGACACAAGCCTTGTGTGCTGTGACATGCTGGTTTGGAGCTTGCTGCTGTTCTTATGGCCGTGGCTGTTGGCGTTTTAAGACTGAGCTTCAGCATGGTGTGACGTTTTTGCTTTTTTCCTCAGATTTAGACATTCGCCTTTACTACTTGAATGAGATTTAAACCAAATGTAAACAAAAACTTAAGTCTTTTGAGGGCCGTAGATTTGTAGCTTAAACCTGATGGTTCTTCTATATTGAAATGTGGCAGAGTTCTTTAGTTCTTCGCACAGCCTCAGTAAAATATTTCTCAAATTTTGTGGGTGTGTGGTTTGTGTGCAGCACTGGTATGTTTCTGCAGACTGAGCTGAGAGTGTGTTTTGATTGGTTAATTGTGTGTCACTAAAGTAGATTTTCATGTATATTCTTGTTTAATTCTGCCATTCTGAGTCTGACCAAAAAAGATGCATGTATAGCAATAATAAAACTTCCCTCACTCACACCTTCATGCCCCCCTTTATCACACTCAGGTTTGCAATATTTTGTTTATCACATCATTGGAATTATAAGAACTGTGAAATGAACCCACTAATTATTTGTCATTGGATGGATAAATAAATACCAGTGGATAAATATTTGTATCAGTCAGATGGCTAAAGATGGACAAAATAGTCTTAATCAGTGATTCTCAACCAGGGGACAACTTTCCTTGAAAAAATATTTAAATGTAGTTATATAAAATATTTATTAAAAGCGCTAAAAAATAAAGTTGGACAACAATAACTTAATTTTTAGTTATTTTTTTAGCAAAAGGGGTGAAGGAGGAGCAGGGAACAATATACCAATATTGAATGTAATTTTGTCACAGTAATAAGAGCTTGGTCCTTATTGGTTGTTAATGCCCCTGCTGCATGTTGGGATATTAACTACCATTTATTTCCTAATAGACTGTCAATCAGTGGCAGATATTGCATATATATATATATTGACTGTGCTATTTAAAGGGATCACCCAAAAAATGAAAATTCTGTCATTTACTCTTGCAGCAGAAATATATTGCCACAAGAATTTATATCATGGAACACATTTGAAGGTTAGCCACGGAATGCATGCAAATATTATGTCAGTCTGATGTCGTATTTCATTTACACGTGATAAAAGCCACATAGTCACCTCTAAGGTTGCGTTTACACTGCAAGTCTTAATGCACAGATTTGATCTTTTGACCATATCCAAATTTATTTATTTTGGTCCCACCTATTTATATTTACTTTAGACACGACTGGTATCCGATATCTGTGTTTACATTAATCCCAGCCAAAAATGATTCTGTTGTTGTTGATCGTTTTACTATGCGACATGAATGACCCTCAGGTTTTGAATGGCCGTGCTATTAAAATTATTTATATCATGTCGGGAAGTGCCATGATTATTTGCCAGCATGGGTAGGTTAAAAGCTGTCATAGATGTTTGTAGTACAAAATCTGACTGAAAAATAACGGTAATTAAAAATAGTAAAGATGTAGAATGCTGAAGTGAATAAAGTAGCGGGGTAAGATTATTATCAAATTAATTAACGAGAGAGAGAGAGAGAGATTGTGAGTGTGAATTACCTGCGTCTGTACAGCATCTCTACGGCCCTGTTTACACCTGGTATTAAGATGTGTTTTGGTCGATCAGATCACAAGTGGACATCTCTAAATACAGGTGTAAAGGGGGTCTAGAACATTTTGAGCTTGTCCACTTTCGACCACTTCCAGAGGTAGTCAAACGCATTCGACTGGATTGCTTTTGTAGTTTAGATGTTCATGTGGTTTGAACAGCCAGAAAAGTCCACCTACTCTTCGCCTACTGACCTAATGCGTATACATTATGGGAAGCGGGCTAGCCTGACGGGATTTAGACTTTGTCGGCTGAAGAGCCAAGTTTGAAGAGCCAAGACGAAAAATGTACCAAGCACAATGTTCTCCGACCATTCCTGATTTATAACATGTACTCACAGCATTCAGTGTGGTCTTGTGGCTATCAGAGCAGTCTTAGTATATTTTTCCATAATCTCCTTCGTGTTCATGTGTAAATTAGGTGAGCTTATTATATTGATCCATTCAATCTAAATAAGCCCATACATTTAACTCCCCATAGACTCTCCCTTCGAAGAAATCAGGACAGAAGTGGTCAAAAGTGGACAAAAGAGACAGATTAAAACACCATGTGTAAACGGTAATGTCTCTCCCTCGTCTACTTGTGATCCGATCAACCAAAACACATCTTAATACCAGGTGTAAACAGGGCGTATGTAATAGAGAAGCTGTGAGTTTAATTACAAAACAGTGAGGTTGTCATCGTGTTGCTGAGAAATACAATGTAGCTTTTAGTAGCGAAAGTGCTTTATTTATAAAATTCACGGGGCAGTTTCTATGCTCCTGAATATTTCTGTGTCTGTGCAATTTCTTAACAATATATAAACTTTTCACCTCAATAAAAAAGCAGTTTAGTGCAAGTGCGTAGAGGCACATCTGCTTCATATTATGACATTAAAAATCTATCGTTGTGGGCAAATGTGTTGCCTTCACCTTGTGGTGGCTTGGAATTCCGAGGAGAATCGGATATACGTGTTTAGACGTAGGTCATATGTCCAGATATCGAATGCTCAGAACGGATGCGAAAAAAGCAGATCTTGTGCCGATTTTTTGTTTATACGTGTCTGATCTGTATCAGATGTGAGTAAAAAAAATAATCTTTTTTTTTTTGTACCACTGTAATCGCAGCCTAATACTGAGTTATTAAATATTATTCAGATAGTTCTCATGTTGTTTGACTGCCAGGTATTTTTGGAACTTCCCATTAGGGAACAACAAGGTGTGAACTCAGCTAAAGTTCTTCTTTGTGTTCCATAGAAGAAAGTCATGTAGGTTTAGAACAAAATGAGGGCAAGTAAATGTTTCATTTTCATTTTTTGGTGAAGAAACCCTTTTTAACATTGATTTGAAATATAACATATTTGACTTTGCATTCTGTGATTTGTATTGACAGAGCGAGAACAACCAGTGACATCTAACTCCATGGCAACCTCTGCAAGAGATCTCCATCCCATAATCCTCCCCCATCAAACCCTATGTTTTTAAAAGCCGTTTACAGCATGAACTCCTCAAGAAGGTTTCTCCACTCCGAACAACAGCACACACCAGCACTATATCAGTGGATGAAGCTCAATAATATCAAGAGGTTTTAATTTCATTGGACCTATTTTGTGTCTTTTTTTATTTTGCTTTTTGTTTTGTGGGAAAAAGCAGCAGGCTCTGAAATTGTTCTATGCATTTCTAATGCTGTTCACACATTTTATTTTTAGACAACTTTTTTTCAGAGGCAAAATGAAATGCTCTATTTTTTTAAATGAAATTACTTGAAATTTCCTATCATATCTACAGGGCTGAATGCTCAAATCCAGTTTGTGAGATTGTTAGATGACGTCTTATACTGAAGAGTCCTCACATTGTGTACATAGTGTACCTTATGAGCTGTAAAAAAAAAAACAATTTGATTGTACAAAATGAGGAGACATTGCATTTGGTTAAAACAAACAGACCAAACCAGCATTGTCTGATGTTGAATAGTCTTACTTTTCTTTATCCAAGAGTAGCATCCATGAATAAAACTGCTATCATTTAGTTTCTGTAACGATGTGTTGCTTCATTCACTTTTTCCAGGCTGTCAACCACTGAGCTAATATTATTGCTCATCTCTCTATAGATTAAGCTGGCCATATTTTACAATAATATTCTGTTTTCCCTTGCTGGTAGATCACTTTGTTTAGTGTGAAGGTATATCTCATAAAGAAAGTCCAGTTCATAATTCACCCTGAAATAAAAATGTAGCCTTTTTAGGACCATTAACTTTTTCACATGGTGACATTTTCGTGACAATTAAGCACGGTTTCCCCCAAATCCTTTGGAAAATATGCTATTGTTATTACTGTAAAACATTTTTCTGTTTGTTTTTTACTTAAACCAACAAATTCAGTAAAATATTCCTATGAAAATTCTTGAAAATACCCGTTTTCCACTTTTTCTATTACGATAATATGCTTAATTATGAAAATTTCACAATGAGAGAAAACTTAATTGTAATTAAATAGACTTTTAACATGATAAACATTTCTTGTTTAGGAGTTAAATACACTTGTTTTTGAAAGAAGTCTTTTAATGCTCACCAAATCTGCTTTTATTTGATCAAAAAAGTAATACAGGTGAAACTCGAAAAATTAGAATATCGTGCAAAAGTTATAATTTTTGATGATTATGGCTTATGGCTTACAGCTTATGAAAACCCCAAATTCAAAATCTCAGAATATTAAATGAAATCAATTAAAAAAAGGATTTTAAATACAGAAATGTCGACCCTCTGAAAAGTATAATCATGCATATGTATATAGATATATATACTAAATATATTAGTTTCACCTTTTAATTTGAATTACTGAAATACATGAACTGTTGCACGATATTCTAATTTTTCGAGTTTCACCTGTATTGTGAATTATTTCAATTTATAATAACTTTATTTGAATATATTTTAAAACATAATTTTCTCATGAATTTTCAGCAGCCATTACTCTGGTCTTCCGTCACATCATGATCCTTCAGATATAATTTTAATATATGTGTTTTGCTGCTCTAGAAACATTTATCAATGACGTTGAAAACCGTTGTGCAGCTTCATAATTTTGTGTAAACCGTGATACATTTTTTCAGGATTAGTTGATGAATAGAAAGTTCAAAAGAACAGCATTTATTTTAAATGGAAATCTTATATAACCATTTTCCTGTCACTTTTGATCAATTTCATAAAAGTATATCTTTTTTTAAGGAAAAATCTTACTGCCCCCAAACAGCAGTATATGACCTGGAAATTTCTTGACCATTTTTGTTAGATTAAACCCATAATATTTAATTTCCATCACTGTGTTCTGTGAAGGTTTAAGACAGCAATGATGGGACATGACTTGACACTTTTAGCATAGTAATTCTTGGTGCACCAACAATGGAAGCATTGTCAAACTATGTAGAAGGGGCTTTTAAATGTTTTCACTTTCTTCCCAGAAGAACAGAGTGTCTCACACAACTGGTCACAGCAGGTTCAGTGCTGCGTCACATTACAAGAACTGCTACACTGCTGGGAAACTCAAGTGGAAGAGAGCCAGACCTATTCTGTCATCAACTGATGGGTGGAGAGATGTAAACAAAGTATCAGCATGACTAGCAATATAAGAAAAAACGACACAGGACACAAAATTTGGCAAAAATAATGTTACAGGTTATTATTTCTGATCTATTTCACTTATTTACAAGCAAAATGTGTATTTAACGCTTTGTGCAGTTTGACAGTTGAACATCAGTGATTCTGTGATTCCTGTTATAAACGGTCACATCTGCAGTTCAGCAGAGTTGAAAAAGCATGTCCAGCCGCAAACATGATGTTTCAGCCACGCTTCAGAAGAGAAGAGGCGGGATCCCGCTGCCGAACAGCAGCTTCCATGAGGGAGGAACCCGCCACTGCACTGAGCCCTGCGTCTAAGAGAAAACATCACATTAACAAAACAGCAACACTATCTATGCGGACATAAACTTTCACTTCTGAAATTCTGTAACCACATCCTTTTAAGGTAATGTTCATGCTCAAGTTTTGAAATTTCATCCAATGGTCCTTTTGCATGTTTTTCTTTTATAATAACCAGATCCCATTTCCTCAAAGGTCCTTAGTCTTAAACTAAGTTTCATCGAAGTCATAAATATGTAAAATGGTATAATAAAAGTCTTGCTTATAATTTCAAGAGGTCTTAAATTTGGGGACAGAAAAAACAGGAATCGCGATATGGCTTAATGTGAGTTCTGCAAATTTCAAAGTAAAAACACGGCACAGTTGCAGTCTACAGACTTGCGGTTCTCGATCAATGAATACAGTAGCGGTTTTAGGCATGGGCAAACCGGGCAGTCGCCCGGGGCAGCATTTTTTCATGTCACATGGGGGGCGGCACAAGCAGTTAAAAAAAAAATCCTCTGCGCCGCGAAGCGGTTTTCTATTATCTATCATTTCAGTGTGTGGGGAATTGGCAAATTGGCGCCCCTGCTTGCTGAGAAGGTGCCGTGCGTGACGCCGGTTTTACACTGCAAGTGTTAGCAGTCCGTATTTTTTTCAGCGCCCATGTTAACAGATTAGAGCATTCACACACCGCACGCAGAGGTGGCGTGGCAGCGCGTAGCAGGAGCACTGTGTCAGCAATTCTCTAATGGAATTAGTGGGCTAAAGTCAGTCACACCACCTCGACTTTCTTCCAAAATAACGCACATTTCATTCATAATATTATAAATACAGGCCTATAGTTCCTGCAAATTTTTGTTTTTCTGAATTGTAAATAATAAAAATAAGTAATACAAAACGATTATGTGGGTCACCTCACCAAGGTGAATTGGTTTAGTCTTGACTTCTGGCCGTGACTCGTGACGTGAGTGACAGTGTTGGGGGGCGGGGGATGGGAAATCTGTTGATTGTCGAGTGCCAAATAAACAGAGATAGACAGGAAAAGGTCAAAGCCATCAGGTGCACAATTTAGAAAAAAAAAAGCTCGAAGGTGGTCTCGCCCAGGGTGTAATTCAATGTAGAACCGCCACTGAATGAATAACCCACATTAATGCCAAGCGACTGTTTATGGTTTACTGTTGATTAATTATGACAAGGTTTACTTTTATGGTGCTTATATTATACCTGCAAACTTTTCACCTTACTGGCAGAGAATACATTTTCATTCTGCTGTTTTTGTTCAGATCAATGCAAAAATCGAACCATATTTTTACGCAGCATATACACACTTTTATAAATGTTAACTGGTTGATCGACGAGAATCTAATATGGATTCTAAAAATCAGGATAATAAGGTGTTTGTGACACCTTATTATCATCTCTATTCCTTAAGGGTTAGTTTACCCAAAATGTTTAATTATCCTATGATTTACTCACCCTCAAGTCATCCTAGCTGTATATGACTATCTTCTTTCAGACGAATACAATTGGAGTTACATTAAAAAATATAATTGCTCTTCCAAGCTTCATAATGGTAGTGAATGGCAGTCCTGATTTTGAAGTCCAAAAAAACACATCCATCCATCATAACCATCCATAATCCATACAACTCCAGGGGCTTAATAAAGGCCTTCTGAAGCAAAGCGATGAGTTTTTGTAAAAAGAAATATCCATATTTAAAACTATATAAACTAAAATAACTAGCAAGTCAACTTACGCCAAAAGAGTAACTCCTGACGCGATGTATGACGTAGGATGTAAGAGTAGCGTAAGCTTTGACGCCTCTCGCGGTTCAAACTAATTGGGCTGGGCAACAAACTCAAGCTCCTCTTCTCTTATATCAAAAATCCTCAGACATTTCTCTTTAAAAATTCTCCTTCTAAACTTCTAATTCTGGATCGGTGTTTTGTTTTGCTCTATCTTCTGCGCTTCCGCATTCATCAATACGCCACGCGTCAGGTATTCTTTCGCCGTAAATCGATGCGAACGGCCGTCTGTCGGAAGCTAGTTATTTTAGTTTATAGTTATAAATATGGATATTTTTCTAACACAAACGCATTGCTTCGCTTCAGAAGGCTTTTATTAACCCTCCTGGAGTCGTATGGATTACTTTTATGATGGATGGATGCACTTTTTTGGACTTCAAAATCAAAACCACCATTCACTACCATTATAAAGCTTGAAAGAACAATGATATTTTTTAAGATCTTCGACTGTGTTCGTCTGAAAGAAGATAGTCATATAGGATGGCTTGAGGGTGAGTAAATCATGGGATAACTTTCCTTTTTGGTCTAGGTTTTATTTAGGTTTATTATTTTATAAAATTTTGTTTTTGTCAAAACCTATTTGAACTGTAAAGTTTTTTTTTTACAGTCGTTTTAGGGTTTCATATTTTACCTTCGACATTGCCCTACTCCACTCATACAGTATTTTATTTGTGCAGGTCTTAAAAAAGGTCTTAATATGCCTTAAATTTACCTGATTTACCAGATACCCTGTTTGTTTCATCAGCATTATTCAGATTCACTATATTCTCTCACACACTTACAGGTTTTTCCAGCAGATGGAGCCAGTCATTGAGATGGTTGATGAGAGCAAAAGCATCAGGGATGTTGTCCCCTTCTGAGCAGAAGATCAGCACTACTGCCATAGGGATGTCCTCTGTGCAGCTGAAAGACAACAAACTCCATTGGCCGAATTCACGATTGTAAATTTGATCATTTTACGATTTATGACAGTTTTTACCAGTCTGTGTAAAGGGCTTTGGTCACTCCTCCTCCAGGAATGTAGAGCCGCTGCTCTGAGTCGGAGATCTCAGGGAACACGCTGATTCTCTCCATCTCCCTCCAGCCCAGCTCCTCCACCCGCTGGCCCTCCTCCTTCTGCAGAGACGGGCTCAGCAGGAACCGCAGAGGAGTGCTGCTCAACAAGAACACACAACCATTTAAATACTATCGATGCAAAAATATTGTTTTTGGTGACTTTTAGTGGATGTCTGAAGTCAGTTCTCCTTAAGTTCACGCATGTGTAAAGAATCATCTACTAAAGTCTGAAGTACAATACATTTGTATTAGTGGTGGGGGAAAAAATCGATTCTGTTCGGTATCGCGATATTTTGCCCACACAATTATATCGATACAGTAGTGCAAAGTATTGCGATATTTAATTATAAAATTATCTGTTTTACTTTCCGGTTTTCTCAGAGTTTAATCTGATCATTTACATTTGCGTATTACATCCACAAGGTGGTGCTTGTTGCGGTGCTTTGTTGTCTACATTCAACAGCAAATTCAAATGAAAATGGCTTCACTATTGGTTGTACACGACGCTCCGTCTTCTTTCAAATCGAAAGTGTGGTTAAATTTCGGTTTTATGATTATTCTCAGGTTTATGTTACTCTATGTCTGCTTTATGTTACTCTATTGTATTTAAATAATTTTAAGTTATGTGCTGGGAGCTCAGTGAGCTTTGTTTGTTTCATAATTCATATTAAATATTACCTGCTCGGTCCTGTCTGTCAGCGCGTTGTCAGTGTCCTCTATTTTTCACTGCTTGAGTACATGGGTTGAAATCCCCCCCTAAACCCTCATTCACTAAGTTAGGCCTATTCCCTAAGTTAGTCCACTAATACTGTTCACTTGAAGGAGTGAATGAAAACAAGTGAGCGAATTCGGACAGGCGTTGAGCGTAACGTTACATAAGCTGTAGCCTACATTCGTTAATGCAGTGCAATGTGGGCCAGAGACGAGATCTGACACGCGTCCCATTTTCTCACAAATCTCTATGTTTATTTAAGACTTTATTTAAATAATTTAAGATTGCTCTTATGAGGACACTCGACAAAACGGACATTTTGGCATAATTTGTGTGTGTTATGGTTTGTTCAAGCCCGGAAGAGAACTCGATACTGACGCGCGTCTTTTCTGTGGGTCGTGTGTGTGTGTGTGTAATACAGGCAGGATTTAACGGATACTGCGTAATTGCGTTAAACATGTTTAATGTTACATGTAACATGTTACATGAGATGTTAAACATGTCTTTTTTTTGTTTTTGTTGCGGTGCCGCGGTGGGCAAGTGATGAAACCAGTGTTGCGACTGAACACCGTGTAACACCGGTAACACCGACTATTGTAGCAAGCCTAGAGCTCACCATTCATGTGAGAGGTCTCCTATTCAGAGAATAATTATGTCCTGTCCTGTAATAAGGTCCCGTGTCCTGAATGTTCAAGAACAAGTTTTCGCTCTACCCTCCTAAGTTTTTGCACTAGCACTTTTGCACTGTGTAGAAGATAATGTTTACAGAATTAAATGTGACATTTAAAGTGAGTTGAGCGGTCTTATTTTCCTAATTTTTTGTAATGCCTTTGAATAATATGGGGGACATGAATCGCAATATCGCAGAATTGAATCGCAATACTTGCTGTATCGCAATATATTGAGAATCGCAATAATATTGAATCGTGGCCCAAATATCGCAATACTATCGAATCGTCACATTTTTGACAATTCCCACCCCTAATTTGTATAGTATATTGTTTCATCATTTAAAATTTCATCGTTTTAATTGAAAAATAAAAAAAGTGTGTGTATGCAACCTTAAAATGCATGAGGTTTGACAATTGTTATCTAATATAATGATATCAAAGATAAGAAAATTTACTTACTAATACAATAACATTTATACAATTTTGTGTACATTCTATCTATCTGTCCTCACTGTTTCATTACCCATGAAGCTGTTGGTCGTCTCTCTGATAAGCGTGACTGCTGGAAAGCAGCACACTTCTGACGAATCCACTACTCTTGATCCAGGAAACAATCAGCTTTCGGAATAATCTGACCTTTGTCTGAAATGAACAGTAAACAGCAAAGAGGCATGTGCAAGTGGAATAAATAAAAAATTGTATCTGTGATATATCGGCCATTATTTGGCATTTTATAATTTGTCATCAGCTGAAAATTTTTCTTTTTTGCCGATGTTTTAGTGTTAGAATCGGGACTTTTATTTTGACAGCATTAGGATTTTTTTGACAGCACTGAGATGGCCCAGGAGCTCTGGTTCTCCGTCTGCATAAGTTTACAGTCTTTGTTTAACAGTTCAGTCCGATAAATACGGTGGCTGAGAGAACTCAACGTGCTGCAACTGAAGAAAACACATGCAAATAGAAAAACACCCGCAAATTTAGAAAACATCTTCATCAGTTTTACAATACATGTGTGCTCCAAATACTCACAACACAACCAAATACAGAAACACGCAGCAAAAGTTCACAACAACACCAACTGCAAATAGAGCAGAACACAACGGAGATGTTTCCAGAGGACCTTAATAAGTGACGAACCCGGCTGGGACGTGCTTATAGCTCAGTCTACTTTTTTTTTTTTTTTTGTAAAACATACAGAGATTACATGTTTATGACATAACTTTGTATAGCCTACAATATGTTCAATGCCATCAGAATACAAATGAGAAAAGAGGAGTTAACAATAGAAAAAGAACATGAGGGTAAGATTTTAATCTTTACATCAGTTACACAAATTTTGTCATGTTATGTTTAAATAAGTTTCATAAGAAATGTTAGATAATGCAGGGTCCAAAGATGAGACGGCAAGTTTTAAAGTTGAGACACTCACACACAGATATATAAGGCATATTTTAAAATGTATATTTATTTGCAACAGTTATGTTAACAGCAATAATAAGACATTTCTGTCGTAAGAACAGCTATTCAGCTGATGGACACCGTGCTGCGTTGTCATGGGAACATCCCAGGTGAAAATAATGAGGAAATTACATTGTTTTTCGTTGCTCCCTTCACCAAGTGCGTTCCAAATGGCTACATAATGGCACACAAGTGCCGTGCTCACTCCAAAGGCTCTGCCCTTCGAAGGGAGTAGGGCATAGGGATGCTCACAAACAGTAAGCATGTCCCAGCCGGGTTCGTCAGTTATTGGGGTCCGCTGGAAACATTTCCGTTGTGTTCTGTTCTATTTGCAGTTGGTGGTGTTGTGAACTTTTGCGGGCGCATTTCTGTATTTGGTTGTGTTGTGAGAATTTGGAGCACACATGTGTTGTGAAACTGATGAAGATGTTTTCTTAATTTGCGGGTGTTTTTCTATTTGCATGTGTTTTCTTCAGTTGCAACACGTTGAGCTCTCTCAGCCACCGTAGATTAGACAGAAATAATTTATTAGAAAGAATGTTAAAGTAAACAGTATATGAAAAACTGTTACAGTGTTTTTATCAAGAACAAATTATTTTCATATTGCTTTATTTTCAAATTATTTCTAATTACATACATGATTAAACTATATATATATATATATTTTTTTTTTTTTTATATATATATATGCCATAGCTTACATATTTCTAATTTTCTAAATGTATCTATTTCTAAATTTCTAATAATTTCTCATTTCTACGTATATTTCTAATAAATGATATACGTGTGTGTGTGTATATATATATATATATTAGGGGTGTCACGATTCTCTAAATCATCGATTCGATTAAATTTTCGATTTCTATAGTATTATATTCATTTATTTTTATACATTTATTTAAATCAAATGAATATATCAAAATTATATGTATATATATATATATATATATATATATATATATATATATATATATATACATATAATTTTGATATATTCATTTGATTTAAATAAATGTATTAAAATAAATGAATATAACATTTATTTAAATCAAATGAATATATCAAAATTATATGTATATATATATATATATATATATATATATATATATATATATATATATATATATATATATATACATATAATTTTGATATATTAATTTGATTTAAATAAATGTATTAAAATAAATGAATATAGTACTATAATACTATAGTGAGTTAAAGACGTAATGATAATAGACGTAATATAATAGAAACTGAACGTTTTCCAAATGATACATGGTTATAATATAAATTGTTCACAGTATTAATGGGGTCTTTATACATGAAAATATATAGCTGTGTTTTAAATTTTAGGATTGGGTCACTCGCATAAAGATAGTGATACTTGAGGGTCTGTGGCATCTGAAACTCTGCTCTAAGGTAACTGGCAAAAACTCCATATCGGTCGACCACTAAATTGTAAACCTCCAACAAAGTATAAACTTGTATAAATGCACGCCACTAACCTGGATGAAGGGTGTTCTTATCTGCAGGACAGCCAGCTTTAAGTCACTGTGGGAGTAAACTGCACAGACACATTCACAACATCAGACACTGTACATTGGTGCTTGGTGGTGTAAGAAAATATGATTCTCATGAATTAAAGCTATGATATCCCATTACCCTCTGCGCTGGTGCTGAGCTGGGCAGCATCCTCAGTGGATGTGGCATACGGGTTGTTCCCAACCATGGGAATCAGGCAGTCCGTGTGGAAGTATCCCACTCTGGGCATATTTAATGTTGAGATGAGGAGATCCACAGCGAGCTGTCCCACGTTTCCAACAGATACTGCAGGCTATGCACACGAGAAACAGTTATAAGTAGCTAAATGTTTGATAAGTGCAGCATACAGAGGATCACATGAGTTTGTTTGTGTGATGATGATGATGATGAAGCTGAAATACTAATGAAGGCAAATACTTTACTTACCATTATCAACGTAAAGCCTTTAAAAGATGGAACTACATCCCCCGCCGAAATGAACATTTTTAAAACGGTTTATATCTAATTTAGAAGATAAATTCAGATGAATTGCAGTGGATCTGTAGTGATTTTTACTTTCAATTTCTTGCGCTGTGAAAAAGGACCTGACATTACTGCGTCATGCCTCACCGGGACACCCTGATGCCTGAACAAAAACAATAAAAAAAATATTCATTTGCGCGACGTGTATTTTATAGTTTTAAGGACGTAAAAAAAAAAAAACGTACATAATGATATTAATTTTTTTATCAGACCTTAAGAGACATTAATTTGGATATCATAAGAAAATATAGTTTTATTAGAAACTCACTGCTGAAGCTCAGTTCAACATGAATGACCAGAAGATGACGCTAGACTCTTATAGAAATTAGAGGGGAAAAAATAATTTGCCATGTCCTGTGTGTTAGTCTTATGAGTATGATGCTCGATCATGAGATTCAAATAAGATTCAGAAGAACATTGTGTGTAAATCACTTTAAGTCGTTGGCTCTATAAATTAAAAACAACAGAGATGAAATAGCAGAGAAGAAAATAACTGATAGTTAATAGTTGCTGCAACTATTAGTAAAACTCTCTATATAGAAGAGTTATTCTATTATTCTTATCTATTATTATTCTTAAGTTATTCTTATCCCCCCACACACACAAACACACACGCACACACACACGTACACAATTTGTTTAAAAAAATCTATTTCAGTATACAGTAAACAGTAAACTGTATAATATCAGGCTGACGATGGTACTCATGATAATGCAATATCCCTGAGCCAAGGGCTATGAAACTTACAAAACACAATAACAGTGACTTTTCTGAAGGGATATTCAGAAATATGATGTTTCACAAATAACAATGCAAGAAATCAATATCAGCCTCAGCCAAAGGCTTTCATAGAATAAAGCTTTCAGTCCGGCAGAGAAATATAATAGCTACAAGCTAAACACTAAACAATTCTTTGAATGTACAAGAGCACGCCTGTGAATTACAGACTTGGTGACTCAATTGTATATAATTTTCAGCTAATTATTGAATATTTATGTGTCTGCACCAGCTTACACAAATTAGTCTTGTAACAAAACTTTTTCTTTGGTCTTTGGTCACTTAATTACATGGACTGAATTGGAGACATCATTTCCTTTTTTCCTTTTTTTAATGAAAGAAAGACATTATTCTGTGCTTTCATTGATTTTCATTATATTCTCTCTTTTTTTTTTTTTTTTTTTGTACTGTAACAAGTTTCTACAATAGTGCCTGATGGCGAATTGTAACAGATATTTATGTAAGATCTATTTTTTACTGAAATGACTTTAGAGAAGTATAGAGCACACTTTGTGAACATCTTAAAGAACCATTTAATTCATATTTATATAAATTAATCAATTATGTTATTATAAAGTTTAACTTTTAGTATTTTGCAGTGTTATTTAGTATCATTGCAATAGGCCTACTTTTTTATATATATTTTGAAATAGGTTTAATTTTTTTATTTTCTTGTAGCCTATTATTCTAATTAGTTAAAGTTTTAGTAATTGTGTTGTGTTTTTGTCATTTTTATTGCATTTTAGAAAAATATGTCTATATATTTTTTATAAATTTTTTACTTTTTAAGTTTTAGTTATTTTAGTACATCAAGTTACAGTTTTTTTCGATTGCTAAACGACAGTGAGCACAACTGGAGCTACATGTGCAAAACTCTAACTACAGTCTGCACAGCAGCAGTTCATGTGGACCAAACTCTAGTTCGTTTTTCATTGCTTGAACAGTTTTCAAAACTCTACACACTTATCCCATGACTTTAACCATAACCTGCACAACACTGTGGATTTACAGCACTTTGTTCAAATGCTAACACACTGCTGTCAAAACTGTGAACCACACATTCACAACAGAATAGATTTCAGCCTTGTGCCTTTCAAACACTGATGATTGCAATTTCAGCTGAAAGGCTAAGCAGGTCTTGTTTGTTATTTGTTCGAATTACAGTATGTACTTATAGTTTCTACCTTTTTTTTCTCATTACTGTAATTCCGTAAATTACTACAGACTATTGAAGCAAACTGCTAATTTTCATTTACCTTAAAGAATTGTTATGTTCTAAAAATTTAAATAAATCATGTGAAAGAATGTCACTCTTTTATTTGAAGAAAATATTACTTTGTATGAAGTCACTGAAATTGTTCAAACTGTAAAGATGAAAAGTTTGTATTTTCTGTATTGGTGTTTGATGCTAGTGTTTTTACTCTCAGTGTGTTCTGAGTGACAGTGTGTGTTATCTCAGTGAGGGTTGTGTAGTGTTTGGCTGCACTGAGCCTGTTTTGAGCCATGTGTTAAGAGTTGTGTTGCTTGGAATGAGTTTTGCAGGTGATGTGAACTGTTTAGCTCAGGTGACTGTTGGTAGTGCAGACTGTAGTTAGAGTTTTGCACATGTAGCTCCAGTTGTGCTCACTGTCGTTTAGCAATCGAAAAAAACTGTAAGCTAAATGAAAATGAGAAATGTTGCAAATACCTGAAATAAAAGTTTTTTTTAAATCTTTTATTTTATTTCAGTTAGCATTTCTATTATTTTAAGCCATGAAAATATTGTAACCCAGGTATTTTTTAACAAAATATTTTTCGTATTTTTGTTTTTACAATTTCCCATAGATGGAAAATAGATTTCACTGAAGCTACTTCAGTATATTTTGTAATCTACCACAACTGGAATGCTGTATTGATAAATGAGCTTTCACTCAAAGCCTTTCAGGATCAGAACTATCCGTTTCACAAAGATTAGTCTTACAGTTTTTTACAGTCGCTAGGACACATTTCTCAATACTTAGGTCACTTTTTCAAAACTCTTCACACAGTGAGCACAACAGAAGTATATGTGGGCTAAACTGTGGATCATTTATCATTGCTTTGGCACAAAATGCACTCAATGACTACATCTTTTAAATTACATTAATTCTTTTCTCACTTTGACACAACAACCGCCAAAACTCTGTGTGTTTACAGGCCAATTTGCACATGCTTACATACTGTTTTCAAAACTGTTAAACTTATGTTCAAAACAATAACATAATACAAAACTGAATATGACAGCAATTTGCTACATTTCTACAGTAATGAAATATATTTCGAATCTAAAAATGAAATGCAATAAAAACAATTGGAAAATTGGACCAACCACATCTGATTCCTATTGTATCTGTATCGGTGGATGGTATGTATATAAATTATTGTATTTTGGAATTACTCTGTGAAAAAAAATAAAAATAATAAATATATATATATTGAAGCACTGCATCATGTCTTATTCATTCCAGTAACTAATATATCGGAGTGAATTCTAAACAGTAGAGAGGTGTTCTTGTTTTACAGAAGAAAACATTGTATAATGCTACCTGTTGTTAGTGTTTTTTAGGTCATTGTTTTGTGGGTGACAAAGTGTGTTTGTTGTCTGTCAACCTTTGCTAGTGTTCTGGAAGAATGTGTTGATTTGAGACATGTATGAAGTGATTTGGTAGTTTTAGAGCATTTTGAAAGTGAAATTAACTGCTGTGCCGAGCTGAAAGTTGGTTTGGAGAACTGTGTGAAGAGTTTTGAAAAAGTGACCTAAGTATTGAGAAATGTGTCCTAGCGACTGTAAAAAACTGTAATGCAAATTCTTGTTTAAACCAAGCAGCAGCTTTTTCAGGGTGTGTAATGTACATCTCCAAGGGTCACGAGCATTAGAGCTGATTATCTGCATGATGAAAATAGTGCACCTGCCAGTTAACCTCATATAGGGTCACCAGCACCAGCACGATTTGATCGAACCCTCCTCTGCAGGTCCAGTTCTCACAAATGCTCCATATGTGTGTGTGTGTGTGTGTGTGTGTGTGTGTGTGTGTGTGTGTGTGTGTGTGTGTGTGTGTGTGTGTGTGTGTGTGTGTGTGTGTGTGTGTGTGTGTGAGAGTGTGTGTGTGTGTGTGTGTGTGTGTGTGTGTGTGTGTGTGTGTGTGTGTGTGTGTGTGTGTGTGTGTGTGTGTGTGTGTGTGTGTGTGTTTTCAAGGACTTCAACAGCAGACTTCACCTGTGAGCTATATATAGATCATTAGATAATGACCAGACTTAAAACTAAACCCCTCTGTTCACATGCACTGCAGTCGTAACACAGCATTTAATTATTTCATTATATCAAAGTCACGATAATTCAATCAGTGTTCAGAGACCACAAACACACACATTCAAATAATTTTTCCTGTAACCTGTCATAAATTTAAATTCTAAGTTTAATTTGATTGATTTAACCAAATGTGCGCAATGCGTTAAAGGTATAGTTCACCCAAAAATGAAAATTCTGTCAGTATTTACTCACCCTCATGTTGTTCCAACCTCGTAAGACCTTCGTTCATCTTCGGAACACGAATTAAGATATTTTTGATTAAATCTGAGAGCTGGATCACTCCTCCATAGGCTTCTTGAGGGATTGAACTTGCAGGCCCCGAAAAGTTATTAAAGACATCGTTAAAATAGTCCAAGTGACTACAGTGGCTCAATCTTAAGTTTATCAAACGACGAGAATACTTTTTGTGCGCAAAAACAAACAAAAATAACTACTTTATTTCAACTATTCATTTCCTTCTCTGTTGGCCTCTAGTCAGTTAACTTAGTGTAATAGCGTAGAGCTACGTCACACGTAGGCTCACTATTGCCAGACGCTGGTCATGTGTGTGATGCGTGTGACGTACAACAACAGAAGCTTGCGCTTTTACACTAGTGAACTGACTCGAGGCCCACAGAGAGGGAAATGAATAGTTGAAATAAAGTCGTTATTTTTGTTTTTTTTGCGCACAAAAAGTATTCTCGTCGTTTGATAAACTTAGTATTGAGCCACTGTTGTCACTTGGACTATTTTAACGATGTCTGTAATAAATTTTTGGGGCCTGCAAGTTCAATCCCTCAAGAAGCCTATGGAGGAGTGATCCAGCTCTCAGATTTCATCAAAAATATCTTAATTCGTGTTCCGAAGATGAACGAAGGTCTTACGGGGTTGGAACAACATGAGGGTGAGTAAATACTGACAGAATTTTCATTTTTGGGTGAACTAACCCTTTAAGTTTGAAATTACGAAATGAGAATTGTAAATGTGTAAAACTTTTCCCAAAATGTATTGTTGATCCCTTCTTTTTCTTTCCATCTTCCTTTAAACAAAAGCTACTAAAAAGTATAATGGTTCTACTTTTTGGGTCTTTACATGTTTAACTAACTAACATTTAAATTAATCATCTGATACTTATTGTGACACTTAATGTGTACACACATGTTTTACACTGTATTTATATTTAAGAAATCCCTGCATGTAATTACAGCTGTAATATCTGTAATTACTCTGCTGACCCTTCCCTTACCCTTAAACCAACCCATACCACCTTTCCCTAACTTAACCTTAATAGTGACAAAAGTATTTTGCAAACATGAACACAGTTAGTACATTGTACCTAACAATTATTTTTTTTCTTTTATGAATGTATGTGTGTATGTATGTCCGTATGTTCATTCGTTCATTGATTTATTCATTTATTCATTCATCCATTCATTCATTCTTTATTTAACCAGGTTAAAACTCATTGAGATTAAAAATCCCTTTTACAAGAGTGACCTGGTCAAGAAAGCAGCAACAATAATATAAACATACAAATACACATCAAAACAGAAAAACATAATAATCAAAGATCACAGCAGCAATTTACCAAAGGATAAAACACATAGGGCCCTATTTTAACGATCTAAGCGCATGGTCTTTTAACTTTTGCTAGTTTCACTACAGGAAAAATGGTCGGCGTGCGCGGCGCATGGTCTAAAAGGGTTGTCCCTCCCTATTCTCTTAATGAGTGATGGAACGAATCACAAAATTCACGGTTCGAATCATTTATGGTTTTTGAGCCACAGATCGGATAATTTTTCGGATCAGCAAAAAACAACAACAAAAAAAAACGTTATGGGTGTAACTTTGCTTTTTTTTTATTTCTTAAAGCTCACTTGAAGTTCTTCAATAGCTACAAAAACTACTAGCCTAACTGATAAAGTTCACATATTATTTAAAACAAGTGAACAGTCTGTAATTAAATAAGAACAAATACACAAATTACAAGCAGATTTGAATAATAACAAAGTTACAAAGTCTATAGTATTCAGGTCACTGATCTATATAGAATGACTGGATAGCTCAGTGAAGCCACCGCGCTGCCATATCCGGTTGTTAAGTCGTGACCTAACCACTCTCCGATAATACTGTTTCCGGGTCCAAAGGCCGGGTCCTCTCTACCTACCTAATGCTTTCGCCCGAGTTTTAACGTGTTCCCGTGTTGTTTAAATAGATCGGAGTTAAAAAAAACAAGTGACATTCAACTGTCATTCTACCGCTTTCCCTGTGACGAGAAAGATAAGAGAAAATGGCTGCAGTTGATAAGGTAAGTTACAAATCTTAAACGAATGAAGAAACTTTGGCGCCAGTGGGTCCTATCCCTTAATCCCTAGTAACACCCACTGGCACTGAAGCGAAAAAAGCCCTTTAAGAAAAGGGTTTATGTAGTCTAGGATCTGGAGTGGACGAGCGGAGCGCTTGGGCCCGGAAGAGGCTAAACGTCACGCGTGACGTCAGACTTAACAACCGAATTGGTATTCCCTAGAGAGCTCACGCGTTCTATTGAATCAATAGGAAATTGTATGATTTGACTGAGAAAACATTGCCTAAGGAGACACCGTTTTAAAATCTAAAGTTTCCCTGTACATTCTTACCACTCAAACACCCTAAGCATTTAAATGGATATTTGTTTAAAGTCAAAAAATTTTCCTGCTTATTAAAAATTGCATTACATTAAGATGTAGCTAAATCTACTGTACAAATATAGGCAAATATAATTATTTCAGTCAATTTCTTCAAGCTAAACCGAACTTTTATTTTGACGGGTTGCCGTGAAGACCTTTGAGTTTCTGTGTGTGTTATGATATGACGATAGTTTTTCTCAAATGAAGCGGTAAAATGCTCATTAAGTGACTCTCAGATCGGAGAGGAAGTTCATCATGTCCTCATATCGTGAGGCAGCAGAGACTGAAACTTGCGCGAGCGTCACGCGTGCTTCTGTGTGTGTGTGTGTGTGTGTGTGTGTGTGTGTGTGTGTGTGTGGTAAATTAAACCGCGCGTCTGCGCCATTCATTCCCACAGAGACAAGCAGAGCATGCAGGGTTAATAGGCAAGTTTTTTGCGGTTTAATATTCACAGACACTAGTATACAGGTCCTCCAAAAAATTAGCATATTGTGATAAAGTTCATTATTTTCCAAAATTAAACTTTCATATATTTTAGATTCATTGCTCACCAACTGAAATATTTCAGGTCTTTTATTGTTTTAATACTGATGATTTTGGCATACAGCTCATGAAAACCCAAAATTCCTATCTAAAAAAATTAGCATATTATGAAAAGGTTCTCTAAAGGACCTATTAACTTAATCATCTGAATCAAATAATTAACTCTAAACACCTGCAAAAGATTCCTGAGCCTTTTAAAAACTCCCAGCCTGTTTCATTACTCAAAACCGCAATCATGGGTAAGACTGCCGCCCTGACTGCTGTCCAGAAGGCCATCATTGACACCCTCAAGCAAGAGGGTAAGACACAGAAAGAAATTTCTGAACAAATAGGCTGTTCCCAGAGTGCTGTATCAAGGCACCTCAGTGGGAAGTCTGTGGGAAGGAAAAAGTGTGGCAAAAAACGCTGCACAACGAGAAGAGGTGACCGGACCCTGAGGAAGATTGTGGAGAAGGACCGATTCCAGACCTTGGGGGACCTGCGGAAGCAGTGGACTGAGTCTGGAGTAGAAACATCCAGAGCCACCGTGCACAGGCGTGTGCAGGAAATGGGCTACAGGTGCCGCATTCCCCAGGTCAAGCCACTTTTGAACCAGAAACAGCGGCAGAAGCCCCTGACCTGGGCTACAGAGAAGCAGCACTGGACTGTTGCTCAGTGGTCCAACATACTTTTTTTGGATGAAAGCTAATTTTGCATGTCATTCGGAAATCAAGGTGCCAGGCTCTGGAGGAAGACTGGGGAGAAGGAAATGCCAAAATGCCTGAAGTCCAGTGTCAAGTACCCACAGTCAGTGATGGTCTGGGGTGCCATGTCAGCTGCTGGTGTTGGTCCACTGTATTTTATCAAGGGCAGGGTCAATGCAGCTAGCTATCAGGAGATTTTGGAGCATTTCATGCTTCCATCTGATTTCATTTTTCAGCACGACCTGGCACCTGCTCACAGTGCCAAAACCACTGGTAAATGGTTTACTGACCATGGTATTACTGTGCTCAATTGGCCTGCCAACTCTCCTGACCTGAACCCCATAGAGAATCTGTGGGAAAAGGATTCCCGACCAAGTATTGAGTGCATAACTGAACATAATTATTTGAAGGTTGACTTTTTTTGTATTAAAAACACTTCTTTTATTGGTCGGATGAAATATGCAAATTTTTTTAGGTTTTCATGAGCTGTATGCCAAAATCATCAGTATTAAAACAATAAAAGACCTGAAATATTTCAGTTGGTGTGCAATGAATCTAAAATATATGAAAGTTTAATTTTTATCATTACATTATGGAAAATAATTAACTTTATCACAATATGCTAATTTTTTTAGAAGGACCTGTAGAGGGGTTTCACGACGCGTCATCAATCCGGAAGTCGGCCATTTTGGAGGTACTGAACGTAAACAATGCCACTGAACTGAACGGACTCGCAAATTTGTCTGATTATTGCTACTGAAAAATGGTCGAGTTTTGGTCTGTACTAATCGGTCGCACCGGGGAAAAACATTTTGAGTTATATAGACTGCCAAAGTTAAAGAAAAGAGTGCAAAAAACTGATGAAAGAAGGTGTTTGTGGTTGAGAGAGGTACAGCATCAGCCATGTGTAACTTAAATGAAGCGTTGACTATGGCTAAAATGTTGACGTAGTTAACTATGGCTACATTAACACTGTCAGTCCAAATCCCATTATCTTTGTATCCGATTTCAATCTGATCTAAAATGATGTCCACACTGTCTATCGCAACTGTTCAGATCTGATTTGTGTGATCATGCAGCTCTTTGGCAATATGGCAATGACGTTGCGTTGATGGAGAGGTTTGCATTTGCAATAAAGATGTTGTCTTATTTAAATTTTACAACATTGAAATGTGTAGCCTCCGCGCTGGACTCTTGCGTCTCGAGCTGATGCAGAACTGTAACGTTAGGAGGCTGTTACTGTATGTACCGCTTTTTTTCCGCGCTCTTGTCTGCGCCGGTTACAAAAATAATAATTTTCTGCTCGTCTGGCACTTTGCAACAACACAGCCTTGTTTCGGCAGCGACTTTCAGCATGTTCCCTATAACAACGTCTGACGTTTACATTTTACGTGGCGTGAGAAAGTCTCATAGGCTACCACGCGAAATCCGATCAGAGCGTTCAGACTTAAGCTGATGTCCTGATATGTGATTTGAATAGGATTTCAAACCACATATGGATGTAGCTTGAAACGGATTTCATGTGCCATTTTGGACTGACAATCTGAACGTATCCTGAGAAATAGAAGGAAGAATTGCAGTAAGGGCTAGAGAAGCTAGCTCGTTCGGATACCACATTTTAACTTTAGTTTGTCATTTTCGCGCTCTTTCCTGCTTACTAAGTCATTCTCTATATGATTCCACAGCTTCCACGTGTTTTTCCATGGTTTATTAGTATAACAATGTGTTCAGTAGTACATACACAGTGCAATCCATGCTGTTGTTTACATCCGAGTCCCTCCATAATGGCCGCGCATCCGGGTTACCGCCCAGAATGTGACGTCGGTGAAACCCCTCTATAATACATCGTGGTATAGGCTACATTGGCTAAAGTGCTGCTAGTAAAAAAGTTAGTCTGGAGCCTCGATCGCGCTTAGATAAACACTGAAGCGATTGAAAGCAACTATTAGTGGGTACCGAGAATATAAGTTACCCGGTACTGCAGAAATGCTGGTATCGTCCCATTTTCAAAATTTCAGTACCGACTTAACTTACTGAAGTAACATTACCGGTTCTTTTGACAACACTAGTAGAAGATTGAAGTTACTCTTGCCTCGGAGAAAACAACACAGGAATAGCGACAATTGTACATATAAATTACTACTTATAGGGCTTGAATTACAACCTGTGGGCAGTTTTTCTACATTCTTTTGTGAACGTCGTTTTACACTTGTATGCTGCACCGTCGAAGCTACCAAAATCTGTTTAACGGCCGTTGGAGCCCTCTGCTGGTAGGGAATCGTAAAATGGCCGCTCGAACACTTCCGGTGGCTTCACTGCCTGATGGCAGTTTATAACGTCATGAGCTATCCAGTCATTCTATATAGATCAGTGATTCAGGTACAGATATGAACAATTAAGCCTAAATGTAAAATAACACTATTTGTTCACTGTAGAAATTAAATATAGTTTCATCTTTGTTAAAGCTTTATTTTGTTGTTTTATAAATATTAATGACACAGACAACAGGAATAGGTGTGTGCTGTCACTTTAAGGCCGACTGCACGGACCGAAAAAACTGACAAACATCCGGTTTCTTTCTCAACTGTTCATCACTTATGACATAAACGAGAGAATACTTGCCGTGACGGGCATTTAGACGGGTATTTTGACATCATTTTGTGTTGCATTCGTGCCATGGCGGATTGCTATGACGGAATTTGCAAGCGGAAAGACTGAATGCTTCTCCAGAGAGCAAACGGATCTGCTCATGCACGAGGTAAAGCGCGCAAGCGACCATCTACGGGACAAGCCGGATTCCACCATATCTTTATTTACACAATATTCATCTTTTATATTGTAATCCTTTTATTTTTAATATTTGGCATGTTTGTGTGCTGCTGCGCGTCCCTGTGTGTGTAATAAGCAGAGTGTATGCGCGTTGTGGACCCGCCTATAGGCCACATTAACGTGCTCTTTAAATAACCAAACATAAATAAAAAATATTGCACCATTGACTTTAGACCAGGTTTTTGTTGGTCAATGGCGCAGTCCATTTGAGTTGCCTCAAAATAGCAACGCTCCAACAATGCGCCTGAACACACCTCGTTTTCAGACCAGCACAAAAATGGGCGCAAATGCATTTGCTAAACAACGTGGTGCAGGACGTGAAAATGATAACTGTGTCAGACTGAAACTAGCAAAAAACACTTGTGTCGCGCTTGGCGCTGCATTGCGCCGGATGTATGTTAGTGCATTATCTGTTAAAAGTAACTTAAACTCGTTTAGTGACGGAAGCATAGTCAGCTTTAAGATGTTTTGTAAATTATTCCAAGCAGAAGAAGCATTATATTTAAAGTATTTTTTCCTATGTATGTGTATGTATGTATGTATGTATGTATGTATGTGACCACTTTTGGTATGGTTCAATGGTGATTACATGTAGGCCTACAGTATCATTGTAATACCAGTGTATTTATTTGCAATGCCATGTAAATACCAAATTGGCAACCTAAATTGGGCAAAATGTGAAGAGTATACAATACATCCAGAGAACACTGTGAGGATTGAGGAATACTGTAATGCAGCTCTACAGAAGACAATAGTGTCATTATTCAGCTCAAGTCAGTTCAGTGTTGATTCAGTTCAGTTCAATAACTGATTCAGCTAAAAAGCAGGTCTGCAGAAAACAGTGTTGTCATGATTTAGCTCAGTCCTACTTAAGTGGGTAAAAAAAGCTATTAACTGCATTGAATACACATTTTAACTAGCCTGTGATACATTTTTATTGAATTGCAATTGACATGCAATTAAGTGTCTGAAAACATTACATTCAGTTCACTTATACAATCTTTCAAAGTTTATACTTTTTTTTGAAAAAGAGGGTCTCTAGCTGGAGCTTGTAGCAGGAGAGTTTGGCTAGTTAGCTTTAGCAGTTAGCCCCTGTTTATGGCAAAAAAAAAAAAAAAAACATGTTTCTTCATTAAAGATCATTCAAAATTAGGCCATCCTTTTTTTCCCACAGACACATTGCATTTATGGGGTGATTGGCTCAAGAAAACCAGTATGTGGAACTGAGTGCCCATGAGCAAAGATAGCACATGCAAGTCATGTAGGCCAGGTGTGCCCAACCCTGCTCCTGCCGATCGACTGTCCTGCACAATTCATCTCCAACCATAATCAAACACACCTGAAGCAACCAATTAAGGTCTTCAGGCTCACTTGAAAATTAAAGGCAGGTGTGTTTAATTAGGGCTGGAGATAAACTGTGCAGGACAGTTGATCGGCAGGAGCAGGGTTGGGCACCCCTGATGTAGGCCTACTGGGTGACACTTCCACTGAAATGAATAGGAAAGATATTTCTAAGTATTACAGACCAGTGGATCTCTGGATCCAGTTTGTACATCGGACAATTGGTGACACAACACAAAATTGTGAATTTTATAAAGGTAAACAAAATGTCTTAAATATATACATGAAGTTCCAAGTGCCCACTTAACACCATTTTAGGAAAATCAACATAAATTTATGAAGTCATCTTATGTGATATTCTCTCAAATTTTTAATTTGTATTGACAGTTCAACATTCAAGATAACTTGAGTGAAATGAGTGAATGCAACTAGAGAAAGACAACTGCAAAAGTGGAGGAAATGGGTGAAAAGTCTATTAAGCCCTGCCTCTTTGAAACAACATTTTTAACCTATAGCTTAATCCAGGGTTTAGATTTCTGTTGGAGATGTATACAAATTAGTGCAGATTTAATTAGATAATGCCTCATTTACACATATAACATTTCAGAAATACAACATTTTACTAATACAACAAATCTTTGCAATTCTGTTATCAATCAACATAAAAAGTTGAGTAAACTTAAAAAATAAAGCAACCAGCTGCAAAGTATTTTTGAGTTAAGTGTTCAGTGGTCGAAGTTGTGCCAAATTATTTTTTTTAAGTTCACTAAACTTATTTTATTAAGTTACTTATACCTTCCTCAGTAAATTCATCCAACTACCATTCAAACTCAAAGAAATGAGTAAGCACAACTACAGAGGTCCTGAAGTTCAGTAAACTCAAAAAAGCTTTGCAGCTGGTTGCTTTACTTTTTTAAGTTGATTCAACTTCTTCAAATATCTCACCCAGATACTTGTATAGCCTTCACAGTGAGAATGCAGGGAGTAAACCATATTGATTATATACCATATTGTAAATACAACACCATACAAAATACATTGCTATCATTACTTAACTTATTTATTGACAATTCTCCAAAACAGCACATTTTCTATCTGCATTAGGTACTCATATTAGAAGGTGATAGGGCTGTAGTACTCTAGTCCGGTCTTGGATTCGAGTCCGGACTCGAGACCGTTTTTCTATGGTCTCGGACTCGCTGGTATTCGGACTCCGAATTGTCTCGGTCTCGGCCACTGGTCTTGCCAAATATGGCTTTTGGTCTCAACTGAGTCCAGGTGTCTTTATTATGTTCGCAGTAAGCACACATAAAAGCCGCCTATTTGCTCTGGTGTGAGCCGCGATTGCGCCAGAACCAGCCAGTCGTCGAGATAATTCAGCACGCGCACTCCCCGGAGTCTCAGGGGCGAAAGCGCCGCGGGTGCTAGGGACAGACCGAACGGCAGAACGGTGTATTGATAAGCCTGCCCCTCGAGGGCGAGTCTCAAGAATGGCCTGTGATGAGGGGCTATCTGGATGCGTCTTTCAGATCCACAGTGAAACATTGCTATTATGAGGTATCACCATATGTCATAAATCTGTTTTCTTTAGATTAGAAGATTATATGATATCAAGGGGAATGTCTATACTTAAAAATCCTGGGTGTTGTGACACTGTTTTTGCTTTTAGATCAACAAATAATAACCCAAAATGATTGTCTTGATAATGTCATGCTTAAGACTTTTTTTTCCTGTCCTGGACTTGGTCTTGACTCGAACTCAAACCTTTTTGGACTCTGTCTTGTCTTGGACTCGACTAGTCCTGGTCTTGGACTTGGACTTTCCTTGGACTCGACAAAGGTGGTCTTGACTACAGCCCTAGAAGGTGATGAAGTTCTATTCCACTATTCAATATTTATTTTAAAAAAGAAAGATTCTGCACAAAATTAGAGTACAAACTGGAATAAATAAATAAATCGCCTTGTTCAAATTCAGCCATAGAACTAAAACTGATAAACGGAAAACATTTCCCAAGCCCAAACAATGCCATATCAGCATTGTTGTGATTGCCTGTGCCACTCTTCCACAGCAGAATCCACGGCCATTATGATTTAATGCTTTTTATTTTAGGTCAGCCAAAATCGTACATGTATTAAGGCTCTCATTCTGTTCATCTCCCAAACTGATCTTATTGCATCAGTGAAGATTGGTTTAAATCACTAGTCACATGGATTACTTGTTCAAGTTGGTCTAGGAGGATCTTCATCTCATCTCCATACGCTCCACCACTTGCTCTGTACAACTAGATGTGTATTACAGTATTTCTGAATTGCTAAAACACATTTTTTGAATGTTTCTCTCGCTTTCTCAAAACCTTAAACACAAATCACAAAACTTAAGCTACACTGTCAAAACCTTTGACTTGTCTTGCTATATCAAACAATTGCTTCAGAACAATGTAATCTTTACCCAAAACCAAACTCTGTTTTCAGATAACACACACATCCAGCGAATGCATAAACACTACACAGCAGTCATTACACACTACAGAGTGCAAATATAAATGCAAAACACTGCACTCAGGGCAGAGCAGGGGAAAAATTATATTTATTATGTAGTACTTGCACAATCCTGCACACATACTGTATAAATGTAGTCACAAACAAAATATGCTGCAGATCGATAGCAAGCAATGTCTTCTGCCTCAGCATCATGCCTCTGGGCATGGTCAGGCCACAGGACCTCATCAACCTCACAGGCAATCCTGTCCCTTGCTAAACAACGGGGAAAGAATCCTTTAGCATGCCGAATCCAACCTTGAATCGCTTCCACTCCAATGTTGTCACATCCTGCATCCATTGACTGAATGAGATTTTCCTGTGCATAAGGATTTCTGTCATAGACCTTCCACCTCCATGCAGAAAAAAAATTACAGTTTTACTCAATCGATTTGGTACATTTCTCCAAACTCAGGTAACTGCTCTCAAAACATTTAACACAGTGATCTGTACACTTTGTAATTGTCCTAAACAGATAGTAAATTCTCCTTCATTTCATACAAATTACAAATCAAAAGCATTATTTTCTCTAAACACTGTGCACAAAATTCCCTAATGTTATCACAGCAGTTGATACAGCCAACCAAATCTTTAAAATATCAGGAAAAACATTTGCAGCTTTTACATTTGTCTTCACAAAGATCACAAGCATTTTTGTACCATTTTCAAAATACAACAAACAAAACTCTGTGGATTGTAAAATAGTCAGTTGCACACCTTATGTCCTCAATTAAACCCAAATTGATATCTGATGAGTTAGTAATCCACTCAACACAGAAAATGCCAATTTCCTAATTGTTCACACAGCTGTCTTAATTGCAACAACTACAAAAAGGGAAGAGAAAAACAACAAAGAAGACGAATGAAGAGAAAAGACAATAAAAAGAAGAAGAATGAGCAGTGGAAAAGGAAGAGGTGTAAGAGTGAGAAGCGGTGGACAGGGTAGAGGGAGAAGAAGAGGAGATGGAGAAAGAGCAAGAAGAGCTGAAGATGTAGAAGGAGCAAGAAGAGCTGAGGATGTAGGAGAAAGAGAAAGAAGAGCTGAATATGTAGGAGAAAGAAGAGCTGAGGATGTAGGAGAAAGAGAAAGAAGAGCTGAAGATGTAGGAGAAGGAGCAAGAAGAGCTGAAGATGTAGGAGAAAGAAGAGCTGAGGATGTAGGAGAAAGAAGAGCTGAGGATGTAGGAAGAGGAGAAGATAGAGGAGTAGAGGGAGAACTTCTACCATGTAGTCTTGTTTGACATACAGGTCCTTCTCAAAAAATTATCCTGTGTTATTCTTTGCTGAATTTCTTTGAGGCGGAGGGTGTTGTTCTGGACCACCATGTCAACAATGGCATGCTGTTGTTCAATTGAAAGAAGTCTTGTTCGTCCAATGTTCTCTAACGTCAATTCTGAAAAATGTTTGGACAAGCAAGAACATTTACTGTAGAAATCTAGACCTACAGGTCCTTCTCAAAAAATTAGCATATTATGATAAAGTTAATTATTTTCCATAATGTAATGATAAAAATTAAACTTTCATATATTTTAGATTCATTGCACACCAACTGAAATATTTCAGGTCTTTTATTGTTTTAATACTGATGATTTTGGCATACAGCTCATGAAAACCCAAAATTCCTGTCTCAAAAAATTAGCATATCATGAAAAGGTTCTCTAAACGAGCTATTAACCTAATCATCTGAATCAACTAATTAACTCTAAACACCTGCAAAAGATTCCTGAGGCTTTTAAAAACTCCCAGCCTGTTTCATTACTCAAAACCGCAATCATGGGTAAGACTGCCGACCTGACTGCTGTCCAGAAGGCCATCATTGACACCCTCAAGCAAGAGGGTAAGACACAGAAAGAAATTTCTGAACAAATAGGCTGTTCCCAGAGTGCTGTATCAAGGCACCTCAGTGGGAAGTCTGGGGGAAGGAAAAAGTGTGGCAAAAAACGCTGCACAACGAGAAGAGGTGACCGGACACTGAGGAAGATTGTGGAGAAGGACCGATTCCAGACCTTGGGGGACCTGCGGAAGCAGTGGACTGAGTCTGGAGTAGAAACATCCAGAGCCACCGTGCACAGGCGTGTGCAGGAAATGGGCTACAGGTGCCGCATTCCCCAGGTCAAGCCACTTTTGAACCAGAAACAGCGGCAGAAGCGACTGACCTGGGCTACAGAGAAGCAGCACTGGAGTACCCACAGTCAGTGATGGTCTGGGGTGCCATGTCAGCTGCTGGTGTTGGTCCACTGTGTTTTATCAAGGGCAGGGTCAATGCAGCTAGCTATCAGGAGATTTTGGAGCACTTCATGCTTCCATCTGCTGAAAAGCTTCATGGAGATGAAGATTTCATTTTTCAGCACGACCTGGCACCTGCTCACAGTGCCAAAACCACTGGTAAATGGTTTACTGACCATGGTATTACTGTGCTCAATTGGCCTGCCAACTCTCCTGACCTGAACCCCATAGAGAATCTGTGGGATATTGTGAAGAGAAAGTTGAGAGACGCAAGACCCAACACTCTGGATGAGCTTAAGGCCGCTATCGAAGCATCCTGGGCCTCCATAACACCTCAGCAGTGCCACAGGCTGATTGCCTCCATGCCACGCCGCAATTTCTTTCTGTGTCTTACCCTCTTGCTTGAGGGTGTCAATGATGGCCTTCTGGACAGCAGTCAGGTCGGCAGTCTTACCCATGATTGCGGTTTTGAGTAATGAAACAGGCTGGGAGTTTTTAAAAGCCTCAGGAATCTTTTGCAGGTGTTTAGAGTTAATTAGTTGATTCAGATGATTAGGTTAATAGCTCGTTTAGAGAACCTTTTCATGATATGCTAATTTTTTGAGACAGGAATTTTGGGTTTTCATGAGCTGTATGCCAAAATCATCAGTATTAAAACAATAAAAGACCTGAAATATTTCAGTTGGTGTGCAATGAATCTAAAATATATGAAAGTTTAATTTTTATCATTTTATCATTTTATCAAATAATGAACTTTATCACAATATGCTAATTTTTTGAGAAGGACCTGTAGGTCTAGATTTCTACAGTAAATGTTCTTGCTTGTCCAAACATTTTTCAGAATTGAAGTTAGAGAACATTGGACGAACAAGACTTCTTTCAATTGAACAACAGCATGCCATTGTTGACATGGTGGTCCAGAACAACACCCTCCGCCTCAAAGAAATTCAGCAAAGAATAACACAGGATAATCAACTGTTCCACAATATCCACCAATGCAGTCTCTCCACAATTGATCGTGTTCTAAGGAGAAATTAAATCCGAATGAAGCAAGTATACAAAGTGCCCTTGGAGAGGAACTCCGTTAGAGTGAAGGAGTTGCGATTCCAGTTTGTTCAAGTATGTGCAACCCAATTACTGCACTTTTACTGTCAACACAAATATATATAATAACAACAAAAATATATAATTTTAAGTATGTGTCCATAAACTATTCCATGCTACTGTAAGTGAAAATATTTAGGCATATCTATGTATACTGCTGCTTCAAAGTGTGAACTCAAACTTCAGCAACAGTTTCACAGTAGTATTGACTGCAATCAATGCCATTACTGTAAAACACTAACTTACTGTATTGTACCTTGTGTTCTTTTTACTCTAGAGAATATTGGAGTTGGATAGCAGTGCAACTCATTATGAGTACCTGTATATTGATGAAGCAGGCTTCAATCTTCACAAAAAAAGGAGAAGCGGGAGAAATGTGATTGGCCAGCGTGCTACAGTCAATGTCCCTGGACAACGAGGAGGCAACATCACTCTCTGTGCCACAATTTCTACAACTGGAGTTGTAGCACATAATGCTGTCTTGGGACCATACAACACAGCAAAGCTCCTACATTTTTTTAAACCTCCTCAATGAAATCCTCTTTCCGCAGGGTGATCAGGAGCAAATGGTTTGGAATTTTGTAGTTGTTTGGGACAATGTCCAATTCCACCATTCAGCACTAGTGCGAGAGTGGTTTGAGAATCATCCACATTTCAGGATGGTGTTCCTTCCACCATATTCTCCTTTCCTGAATCCAATTGAGGAATTATTCTCCTCTTGGAGATGGAAAGTACATGATCGCAACCCTTACAACCAAGTAAGTCTTCTTCAAGCAATGGAAGAGGCCCGTGGAGATATTGGGGCACAAGCATGTCAAGGATGGATACAGCATTTAAGGCGTTTTTTCCCACGATGCATGACTCGTAAAAATATTTGCTGTGATGTTGATGAAATTCTCTGGCCAGATGTAATTGAGAGGCATGATCAATTAATTGATTCAATGATTGCAGTAATTATTATTATTTTTTTTAACCTATGTACTTATTTGCATAATTTTTGTTTGTTTGTGGGGTGACAACTCATTGTTATAAACCTGAACTCCTCATTAAAGAACTTAATGAAAAACATGTATTTTCATTTATTTCTTTGTGTATCTTCGGCTGAATTTGTTATTGAATCAACAGAGAACACACTTTTAGTTTTGGTGTTAATATTGAATTTTAATAAAAGCATTACTAGAATAAAATGCTGTGTTTCATTGTGCAGTGAATACTTAACTGTTTCGCCAACATAAGAGTGTGTTTAGTTTGCAGTGTTAACTGTTTTGAGAGCAGTTACCTGAGTTTGGAGAAATGTACCAAATCGATTGAGAAAAACTGTAAGGAAGGGCGAGTATGGTAGGAGGCACACATTTATAAAACGTGGGTTATTTTCAAACCACTCACGAATTCTAGGACCACGGTGAAAGTTCACATTGTCCCAGATTACCACATACACGGGATGCTCTGCCTGCTCATCACCTCTCTGTTCACGTCTCAATAGTGCTTCCTGTAGAGCATACAGAAACGTTATAAGATGGGCAGTGTTGTAAGGCCCTAAAGTCACATGGCGGTGAATAACCCTGTAGCTGCTGATGGCAGCACATATGGTCACGTTGCCACATATGGTCCATGGAATCCAGTTGAAACATTCTCAATAGAAATGAACCTAAATTAATTTTTGAAGTAACGTAAATGACATAGCATTCCAGGCTTCATGCCTCTGTATACATGTGCTGCATTACATTCAACACAGTAAATATGTACAGTAACTCAATAGTGCTCTATAATCTCTGGACATGATTACTTTATTGATATCGTAGCTCTTTTACCCTTTCAGAATTTCTCTCAAATGGTACTCTGTAGGCTTGTTTGAGACTTATCAGGTTGCGTTTCAGGACACGGTCAATTGTGGAGAGACTCACACTGTTGATTCCTTCAAAGTTCACGTTGTCTTCCTCAACTCGCTGTTGTATTTCACGCAGACGAATGAGATTATTTTGAAGGACCATATTGACAATAATGGTCTCCTGCTGTTGTGAGAACATACCTCTCCTTCCACCGGCATGTGGCAGTCTTTCAATTCTAGCAAATAAAACCTCTTGTTAGAATTGTACAGACAGGCCTAATGCATTGAAATGTCTCCAAATATGTACAATACATAAAATACTATTAGTTTTACTGTAATACTGCAAGAAAAGGGCCAATTTTTAGAGATGTTACAATAATTTACTGAGACGTTCCACAACTGTACATACTCTACTGTAAGTTTGAGGGACCACAAATAATAGTACACTTACCTGTTCTCTTCTCTGAATGTCCTGACAATGGAGGCCACAGAGAACCTGCTTATATTGGGTTGAACACATAGTCCTGCTTCCCTCATACTCATTCCATGAACCAGAACATGGTGTATGATTGTTGCTCTAATTTCATTGTTCTTCCTCCTCCTCCTCCTCCTCCTCCTCCTCCTCCACCTCCTCTTCCTCCTCCTCTTCCTCTTCCTCTTCATCTGTCTCATCTGTCTCATCTGTCTCATCCTCGTCCCCTTCCCCTTCCCCTTCTCTCCTGCTCTCCATTGTGAAAATCACACATGCCATTTGGATTTGACATTTATATCCTGATTACTGATTAGGTGCAACACATTACTGATTTGAAACAAGTGTGTTCAATTTTGAGTGCTTGTGTGTTACCGATGACAACAGTGTGTTGCTTGTGTTTCACTTTTGGGGGCTGTGTTGTGCCATTCTGAGTTGAAGTGCACCAAAATGCTACATGTGCTTTGTGAATGACAATGTGTTTACAGTTTTGTACAAAGAGTGATTCCGATTTGCTGGTTGTGTCTAACCACATGAGAAGTGTTTAAAGTTCTGCAAACGGTGTGATTCAATCAATAAATGGTTTGTACACTTGCAACTTTGGTTTTGCAAATGGATTTTAGTGTTTTAGCAATTCAAAAATACTGTAAAGATGTGCAAAAAGGTGCTCTTTGCAGAGACCCTGAAAAAAAAAAACATTGTTAAAACAGTAAGAAATAAGTGTAGACCAACACAAGTGAATTCAGTTCAGCTAATTAAAAATTATAAACTCACCTGATCTTTTAAAAAACAAAGGCCACTGTTTTAGCACATCCAAGGATCTCACTGTACTGATGTTCTTTAGTCTAAAAAGGACAAATACAACAGAACAAAGATACATATTAAACAAAACAACAACAACAAATCCAGTTACAGTAGGTTAATTAAACATGTAGTAAAATGAATACAGAAATTGAATAATCAAATGTGAAAAAGAATCAATGCATAGTCTTCACTGTATTAATTAAATATTATTTTTCTTAAAGATACAAAAGTTATTATAAGAGCAGTGAGCGATTTTGTCTTTTGTTAATTGATTATCATTAATGATTTAGCCTAATTTACACAATATTTTTATCCAATATTCACTTTAAAACATACTGCACACATACTACCCATTCTATTATTTAATATACAAAGCTAACATAAATATTTTTAACATAACACATTAGTTTTGCATATATAGGCCTATTTATATATATTTTTTTACCTCTAAATTGTTTTGTATTGAATATTGCACTACTGTAGAATGTCTGAGCCTCAACCTAAGCATGTGCAAATTGTAACTGACATTTGTATACATGACAAATAAACTTGAAAATAAATTGAATTGAACGGATTGCGGTCACTTTAAGAGGTCATGCATGGTTCTATTAAACCATCTGGGTTTCACCAAATTGGTTCTCTTTCGAGAGGTCTCTCGTATTGCGTAAAGCCTGTTTTATGCTTCTGCGTCGAATCGACGGCGTACCCCCGCAGACCCCTCTGCGTCGCCGCAAACCCCTCTCCGACCCCTCCGCCGTAGCTCGACGTGCACCTCCAAAAAATTGTAACTACGCAGACCGCAAGGGCTGTGATTGGTCAGCTGCACCGCGATGCAACGCAACCTGACGCAGAACCATAAAACGGCCACGACGCCGTGGAGTTGACGCAGAAGCATAATGAGGCCTTAAGGCTAGCTTATGCTATGGGAAAACTCCTTTTCTCCAAATTTTTAAAACGCAGTGCAGCGTTTAGGCGCAACAAACTGACCGGCTAGCACGGTCATTGGCTGTGCTGCGGCAATTGCACGAGACGCGGAACCAATCAGGCTGCTTCGCGCCCTGGCACGTCAGAGCCAGCCAGAATGGGCGTGGCCTAAGCCTTCATATAGTAGTCAGCCAAAGGTAGTCAGATTTTGTCTCCTTCAGCGAACTTCCAACTTCGCTGATCTCTGGATAAGAAGCCTTCAGCGGAACAAGCCACCTGCCTTGCAGCTCTGAGGACGCCGGCTTCCTTGTTTTTCTCTTTCAGTGAACTTCCAACTTCACTGATCTCTGGATAAGAAGCCTTCGCCGCCATCGAAAAGCCTTCAGTGGAACAAGCCACCTGCCTTGCAGCTCTGAGGACGCCGGCTTCCTGGTTTTTCTACTGGACGCCGCCTTCAGCCCGCTGTTCTGCTGTGCCATCCGGCACGCTATATTCTTTTAATGCATTAGTGTGTTCGCCGCTGCGTCATACTTTTTCTAAAAGAGCAATTGTTGCGCCTAAAATGCGCCTCGTGCAGAGGCCCTCTCTTTGGCGGAGACTGTCACATCTTCTGCGCTTCCTGTCTGGGCCGGGACCATGCTGAAGCTGCACTCGCTAAGGGGTGGCTGCCCTGAGTGTGACGACATGGATCTCCCCACCCTGCAGGCTCGACTGGCTTGACTGGCCGCCCCCGCGTTACTCACATTCTACATAGAGAGACTTTTTCTCCTGTGTTTATGCACCAAAAGGACGAGCCCACGACGGCCCCGGTCCCACGTGACTCATTCTCTGCTAAGTCAGAGTTTTCTCCGTTGTTATTCACTCCCCCTGTGGCTCAGTGGTGGAATCAGGGGCGTAGCACCAAATTTTGGGCCCTGGGTACAAACCATCTTGCTGGGCCCCCGTACCAAATACCATAGTGATACCAATGGGTGGAGTATTGCATTTTTATCATAAAAACACTTAAAATGTAAACAAATGGTTGCTAAAATATCCTTTATTGTCACAATACCTTTTTCAAAGTGTAGGCAGTGTAGGCTAAGTACAAGTTAATTGCTGATTATATCCTTTATTGTCACAATACCTTTTTTAAAGTGTAGGCAGTGTAGGCTAAGTACAAGTTAATTGTCTGTTTAAAATAAATCCAGACTATAGAATCACAGGGTACACTAACCACCAAACTAGACATTCAGTCTTTGAATTACGTTTTAAAATAAGTCATTTTCAATCATTAAGATGTGCATTAAACTGAGAACAATCCTGTACTTAATGTAAGAGCGTGCGCAGGCTAATTTGCATAACAATGTGGTAAAATAGGCGCTATCGATCTGTGTTTTCGCGGGTGTTAGATTTTGACAATGGAGGGAAATATACAGTGTTTTCATGTAAACTTCTGACTCTGGGGAGAACTGCAGCAGAAGAGGAGACAAGCTGCGCAGCTGCCTGGAGTGGCAGTGTGTTGAGCTCCCAGCTCCGCCTCCACCTGCTTCTCACTCCCTGTTACTTACCCAGAAACATTGTTTGCTCGCTATGTAGCGTGTGATACTATAAAGTATTGGTATATTATTCAAATAGAGTACGAACATATGCTATTCTACCTGGAGAGTAGATATTTATGTTAAAACAATGTCAATGCTCGATGATGCATTTGGAGCTCACGTTTCTTTTCAAAAAACTGAGTGAGCAACTGCTTGCCCTCATTTGCCTTTCTCTCTTTAATCTTCTTTTCTTTTCATTCTTGAGCCCCTGATTTTCCTTTCTTAAGGAAAGACATGACTCTTCCCCTGTCTTCCTAGTTCCTATCACGGCTCACTCCAGCTCCTGTCTCATCAGCTGATTCACCGCAGGTCTGCAGCAGAAGCACCTGACCTGCGGGTCGTACCATTTACATTGATTCGAGAGGGGTGGTGGGGCCCTGCACAGCATAAAAATGACTTTTTTTATACCAAACCAGTGCCTTACTACAAGTTTAGTTTTGCACAGGAACTTTTTTATTTGTACATTAATGCTATACAAATGTTAGTGCATGTATATGTATGTATAGAAAACTGACTTCTAAGGGCCCCCCCCCCTGCCTCGGGCCCTGGGTACTCGGTACCCTTTACCCCCTCCCCCCCCCCCCCAGTCCGACGCCCCTAGGTGGAATATAAGGGGGCTTTCACACTGGCAGTTTAGTTCGGAACGGGGCACGGTTCGCATGAAAAATCGCTAATGTGAACGCTGTCATGGGACCCGCGTGCGCACTGGGGTACCGAACCCGAGACTGCCTGGAGGAGGTGGTCTGAGTTCGGTTGCTCCCAAACCGTGCTGCGGTTCGCGTGTATGTGAAAGCAACAAGGACTCGGGTGCGCACTTGTTCAGGAAGTAAAGTATCCTGCGCATGCGTTTTAGACTATTATGATGTAGCCTATTTAGTTAAATAAAACACACGTAAGGGATGAAGATTTACCCTGGATACGAGCAAGAGTGAGTCTGCATTGTATTCGCGCATAGTGCGTGCAATCAGGGCAACAAATTAATGGAAATCCACTGTCTCCTCAAAAGAGTCCATTTGCAAGCAGCGGAAAGACAGCTTATGTGAAACACACACAGTTAAACCTGCGTTGTTTACTCAGCTATGAATAATAGCACCAAATTAATAAAAAACACAATATATTGACCCGCGTCGTGTTTTATATCATGCGCCGTGCACGTTAACAATGACGTAAGATGCACGCAAACGCACCAGAGTTCGATAGAATCAAGTTGAGTGTGAAACCAGACCAACACTGCGGGGGGCGCCGGGAACAATCACGCACGGGCTCGGACCGCAGCAAACGAGCCCAGTGGAAAAGCCACCTAAGACTTTCGCGACAGGGACCCGAGTTTGAATCCCGGCTCCGTGTCTCCCAGTTGAATCTTTTCACCAAAGTAGTCGAGCCCACGCCAGCCCCGTCCCGCATGACTCACTATCTTTGGCAGCGTCCAAAGACGGGGATTGGTCGGGCTCAACTTTGACCCCACCCCCCATCTAAGCGCAGCATAAGTGCGATTGGACTAAGCATGGACAGCAATCCTTTCTAGCTCAAGCTAGAGGTATCCAAAATGCAGGTTATGAGCCCACTGTAATGTATGCTCCCCTGCAAACATAAGCTGTCCCCAGATTAAAAGCTTCTCACACATTTCCCAGTCCCCTCTTTTCAGATGACTGGAAATACCAACATTGCAGTAAAACATGCACACCTGCAAAAAAAAAAAAGCATGAAAAGAGCTCTTTTCTGTCTGTGTCATTTGTAGGTCATGTGTCCACTGTAGAGTATGCACCCCTACACACAAGCACTGTTTCCACAGTCTTAAATTCTCCCTCGATTCACGCTGGAAATGCATTAAATGTAGGTCATATGCCCACTACGAAGTGCTCACTCCTACACGCAAACACTGTTCACACAGTATCAAGTTTTCTTCCAGCTCATGCCGGGAGCATAATGCACTGCGTGAAAAGAGCTGTAATCGGGCTTGTAAAATAGGGGTCGACCGATTATCGGCCTGGCCGATTATCGGCGTCGATATTGAGCATTTTTATGGTTATCGGTATCGGCCATTTTCAAAACCGATTTGCCGATAAAATAATTTAATTTTGAAATGCGTTATATTTGGCTCTGACGCAGCCACCTCTGTCGGAACTCACCACTCTGTAGACTAGACCAATGCAATGTCCCGCACATCTGATTTGTTGGGAGTCAGGAGTCCGGCCAATCAATGCAGAAAGCTGAAGGCACTGAAAGTTTAGCACTCACACCGACAGCACTCGCTGACTCGAACTGCTGCACTGATCACGCATCAGTTGTCTTGTCTCTCAAAGTTAAGGCAGCAGCAGACTTTGCTGAAGTAGCAATAAATTACTACACTGAAGTTGCAAAACACCTCAATATAATAGGGTCCTGTGATGTCCGCGATGCAGAAAACAAGGACCGAATCGCGGAATCCAGTCATAAAAACGGAATTCACTGAATAAAGCGGAATGTCACGGAATTTGTCAACTTCTTGATGAATTAATAAAAAGCAGGTCAGTACAAATCAAATCGAATTTCAAACCGCAAAAAGACTATTTAAATATGAATCCTGCGTGTCTCTAAATGAATGGTGCAGACGCGTGATTTCATTTACCACACACACACACTGGAGCACGCGTGACGCTTGCGCTGTTTTCAGCCTCAGCCGCATCATTATACTGTATGAGGACACGATTGCATAAACATCATCTCCAGAGCCGCTTAGTCACTTCATGAGCTTTTTAAAGCTTCAACTGAGAAAAGTTATCGTCATATCATAAACACACAGAAACTCAAAGATCTCCACGGCAACCCGTCAAAATAAAAGTTCGTTTTTTCATAGGGCCCTAAACATGTAATTTTTATTAAACTGTAAATAAATTGAATAAGTTTGATTTAAATTAATTAGAAATGCTTTTTGATTTCTAAAATTTTATTTAACCATTAAAATAGTCTTTAAGTTTTACAGAATGCTGCTGGGTGCTCCCTGCACATTTTTTGTTTAGTTATTATTATTAATAATAATAATAATAATAATGTTATTATTAACAGTTCTCAGATTTAAAGATATGTTTAAAATAATTTAAAGAAAGTATTTGTCAAAACTCTGTTATTCTTAATTTTGACATTAACTTGCATTTTTACACTGGACATATATATATCGATTTTAAAATATCGGTTATCGGTCTACTTGATCTGTAATAATCGGTATCGGCATCGGCCCTGAAAATCACATATCGGTCGACCCCTAATGTAAAACTCCTGAGTACTCCTGTGTACTCCACAAATAAACGTGTGTGTACGGGAGTTTGCTGTCCCGTCACACAATCCCGAATACTCCTGGGTATGTACCAAGTTTGGGGCACAGCAGGGAGCCACTAAGGGCCATCAGTTACCATGGTGAATAATCCCCCGGTCGGGGTCAATGCAAGGGAATATTAGCATTTCACACCTTTGGGACACAAGGCAGTGGCCTCCTTCAATTGGTCAGAGGTCTTACATAGGATTGGCTGCTCAATGCTTTGTCCCTCCTCTAAACCCCCACACTATTGGTCCAGTTTATGGCCTCATTTGGGTTTATTATTACTCATTATTAATATTTATTATCATTGGTGTTCATGGTTATAATGTCAAGACAATCAGATAGACAAAGTTGAGTTTGTTATTCTTATTATTTGCAAATGACACTGGGCACATGACATATATATACACACAGTCAAAATTCTATAAATAAAAATACGTTAGCACAGAATACACTTTACTATTAGTCATACAATATATAGCACAGCGTAGACAAAACTGTACTACGGGTTGGAGGCCGAACAACCCACACCGACTTTCCATCCAAGATGGCATCCTCCTCTTCAGACGTGGTCAACTGTTGCAGTCTTCCAGATAGCTGCCTCTTCCTCTGTCTGGAGAACGCCAGTCCTGCTGCTCAGCACCTGCAAAATAGGAGGGAAAAAAGTAATTAAACCACTGAAAATATCAAATGGGTTGAGATGGGAGCCTCTCCCAGGCTGAGTCTTTTACTGAGAATTATATTTATTTATACTTACTCTTCTTTTTCTTTGTCTCATGCGCGCAATGATCCTGCTGTCCTCCATCTTGTCTTTGTTCTCATCTTGGGCCATCCTGTAACCCCTTCTAACAGTTTCAAAATACGTCTTGCAGGATGCTAGAGAGAGGGAGATAGTGAGGGGGGAGAATGTGTTTATTTACTAACTAATCTATACAGTTAAATAGTTGTAGCCTTGGGACATTCTCTTGTGACTTACCTTTAACAACAGCAGGATCTACGTCCGGTACAGCCATGGAGACGCCATTAAAAAGATAGGTTGTGACCTCGAGGTTGTGGGGGGAGGATAGACTGTGGAGCAGTAATTAAAGAAGGTTGATTAAAAATATAATTTAGAAGAAAGGACTGTTATGAAACAATAGTTTTAAAGATATACCTTGTCTGTGGGTCATATTTGTGTATGTTGTTTTCCCCATTGTGCAATCTCCGTACAGCTTCCTGTAAAAATCCAACATAGTATGAGGGCTCAATTCAAATACGTTAATAAATAAAGCACACAAAGTTAAGCAGACACCGCCAAATGTTTGTGACGGTCAGAAAATAACTTACCGCAACAGAATTATTCCCAGCTCTCTTTAATTTCTTTGAAGCAGGCTCCTCTTTTGCCTCTTTGAGCTCATTGATGTCAGCCTCCATCTTATCCAACCTCTTGTCCATCGTCTCCAGCTTTTCAAATATCCTCTTCAAACTTGCATTTACCATATACACTAGTCTGTTTTAGTTCGGACTCTGAGTTTGAATAACCACATACACCCAGGACACCCAGATACAAACAGCCTAATCACCTTTCCTGAATACTAATGAGGGGGGCAGGGGAATAGGGGCAATCTTGAGCTGCCAGTCCCAAAACAAATTAGCATTTACAAAGCCAAGCCATCAACTAACAGCATGTGGTCAGACAAGTTCCTGCTTTCGGGCCTTTGCGGGCATTTACAGGTACGCATAACAAAGTTCCAAAGATCCCTGCCAAACAGCACATTTAGCGGGCGTATTCATTGTCTGAATTCTCCCGTATACACCCCTTTTGACGCAGTGATGAATGTAGTGCGCGTGCCCACTATGAAGTATGCACCCCTACACACAAGTACTGTTCCCACAGTCTCAAATTCTCACGCATGGAACGCATTAAATGTAGATCATGTGCCCACTATGAAGTACGCACTCCTACACACAAGCACTGTTCACACAGTATCAAGTTCTCCAGCAGAGAGTGTAATGAACGTAGTGCGCGTGCCCACTACGAAGTGTGCACCCCTACACATAAACAAAGCCACTGTAATGTCAATTCTTCCCCCAGCTCGTGCTCGTGCACTGTTCATTCAGTGATAAAAGGTGTGCCCGATGTAAAGCGCGCGCCCCCGAACATGAGCACTGCTCACATAGCAGTGCGAACACTAAACAGCTGGGTGGCCGGGTCCCTATTACACAGCGGCCCGTCCCCAGCTTTCATTCAACCCCTAGCTATGCGGGCCGAGGCCTGGCAGGCCATCCCCGGTATATAAGAATGGGTGCTGAACATAATAAAACGAGGCTACTCACTACAGTTTTCTCGCAGACCCCAGTGCTTTTCAGCCATGGTCGAGACGACAGTGAGAAGAGATGTGGCTCACGTCCTTCGCACCGAAGTGTCGAAACTGTTAGAGAAGGCAGCTGTGGAAACAGTCCCATTATCACAAAGCGAGTCGGGCTTTTAAAGACGTTAATTCCTTGTCCCAAAGAAGGATGGTGGTCTCAGACCCATCCTAGACCTCAGACACCTGAACAAAGCGCTTATGACGTGACCGTTCAGAATGCTGACAACCAAACAAATCCTTGCGCAAATTCGCCTAGGGGATTGGTTTATCTCAGGGGATCTGATGGATGCTTATTTTCAAATCCAGATATCGCCCCATCACAGGCCATTTCTCAGATTCGCCTTCGAGGGGCAGGCTTACCAGTACACAGTACTACCGTTTGGCCTATCACTGGCACCTCATACTTTTACGAAGTGCATAGACGCAGCACTTACCCCCCTAAGACAGCGGGGAGTGCGAGTGTTAAACTACCTCGACGATTGGCTGGTTATAGCCCAAGCAAAGGAACAATTGTTAAATCACTGATCCTGGCTCCTCAGCCATATAGAAAGCCTGGGACTCAGGATCAACATTTCCAAGAGCACACTGTCTCCCAGCCAGAGTTTCTCTTTCCTGGGTACAGTGATAGACTCTACACAAATGAAAGCACGCCTCACATCAGAGCGCACGCTCACTATTCAGCGCCTAGCGGCATCTTTCAGAGCAGAGAGATTTCAGAGGATGTTGGGTCTTATGGCTTCAGCATCATCAGTACTCCAGCTCGAACTACTGCACATGCGTACTCGTGTACCAACTCACGCATGGCAGTCTGGCCACTTACAAATCACAAGAGCCCTGGCACCCTGGAAAGCAGACGACTGGTATCAGTCAGGAGTGAGTATGGGTGTGGTTACGAGGAGAAAAGTGATCTCGACAGATGCCTCCAATCTAGGTTGAGGGGCCCTTTACGAGGGCAGGCCCGTCTCTGGCCTATGGTCAAGCCCGGAGAGGCGCCTACATATAAACTGTCTAGAGATAAGAGCAGTAACTCTATCGCTGAAAGCTTTTCTCCCATACTTAAAAGGCCACCACATCCTGGTCTGGACGGACAACATGGCAGTGGTGTCCTATATAAATCACCAGGGCGGTCTCAGGTCAAGCAACCTGCACACCATGGCCAAAAACCTCATCTTATGGGCTCAGCACAACCTGCGCTTCCTAAGGGCGGCGCACGTGCCAGGCATTCTGAACCAGGGTGCGGATATGTTATCCAGAGACAATGTTCTCCAAGGGGAATGGTCTCCTCACCCAACGACGGTTCAGCTAATATGGAGCATCTTCGGCTAGGCAGAGGTCGACCTCTTCGCCTCAGAAGACAACGCTCATTGCCGAATATTTTTCTCAAAGAGCAGGGACGCACTTGCCCAGGATTGGCCGAGCCACCGGCTGTATGCATTCCCTCCGGTCAAGATGTTACCACAGGTCATCGAATGGATCAGGGAGAGCAAGTGTGCAGTGCTACTTTTGGACGCGGGTCGTACCCCCTCCACGCTCAAAGGGTATGTGGCGGCCATAACAGCTTCTCACGCTCTTGTGTCCGGTCAATCGCTAGGAAGAAACGACCTTGTCGTACGCTTCCTTAAAGGGGCAAGGAGGCTGAACCCTCCGCGACCTCCTTCTGTGCCTATCTGGGACCTCTCCACGGTCCTGGAAGCACTGAAAGGTGCCCCATTCGAGCCGCTGCGGTCTGCGGACATGAAGCATCTCTCGCTAAAAAACGCTCTCTTACTGGCACTCGCCTCAGTCAAGAGAGTGGGCGATTACCAAGCACTGTCAGTAAGCGCTTCCTGCCTTGAGTTTGGGCCTAACGACTCCAGAGTCGTCCTTAAGCCAAGGCATGGTTATGTTCCTAAAGTGTAAACACAGACAAAGCAGAGATTATCGCGCTGGATAGTATACGCTATCATGCTGGCTTATGAGTCTAAGGGCCTGCATTGCCCCTTAGGCGTCAGAGCTCATTCCACAAGAGGCATGGCCTCGTCATGGGTTTGGTCAAGTGGAATACCCATGGAAGATATTTGTGCGGCAGCCGGCTGGGCCATGCCATACACATTTATCAGATTTTATAATCTGGAAGTTCCCGCTTTGCAAGCGAGGGTTCTTTCAGTGTAAGTGCAAGCAAAAAACTCCCAGGCCAGAGGCCCCGATACATATCTGATCCTGGCTAAACTCGGACTACGGTCCTTATATATATATATATATATATATATATATATATTTTTTTTTTTTTTTATATATACATACATTTTAAGGATTTGACCCTGTTAGGCCCATTTCCTTGCTTTCCTATACGAGGCTTGTCAATTTCCTATACGAGACCCGTTTCTATTGGGATTCATATGAGTCATATTCATCTATGGGCCTCAGGCATCTTGCTTCGAGCTACAGTATGGAGCGAAGTTAAGCATGCACGGCGTTTTGAAGAGGGTTCCCATAGCGTAAGCTAGCCTTACACAATAAAGAGAGGCTAATAGGCTAATAAAGAGATCTCTCGAAAGGGAACATCTCGGTTACTTACGTAACCTCGGTTCCCTGAGAAGAGGAAACGAGTATTGCGTAACCCGCCGTGCTATTGTGCCTTGATCAGGGGATCGCTTCAGTCGACTTAACCTGACTACCTTTGGCTGAATGGGCCAATATGAAGGCTTAGGCCACGCCCATTTTGGCGGGCTCTGACGCGCCAGGGCGCGAAGCAGCCTGATTGGTTCCGCGTCTGAGCCGCCTCGCCATAGGTTCGTGCAATTGCGTTTTAAAAATTTGGCTTCAATATTCTCGAGAAAAAGAGTTTTCCCATAGCGTAAGCTAGTCTTACGCAATACTCGTTCCCTCTTCTCAGGGAACCGAGGTTACGTAAGTAACCGAGACGTTATGTTCACTTAAGACATTGCCGCCTGGGTTTACTTGAATACTATACACACGGTGTTTTTTTTTTTGTTGTTGTTTTTTGTTGCTGTTGACATAATTGTATGTGTATTTCATTATTATATTGTAATTACCCACGAAAGATAACGTTAGCTGAATTCACACTCAGATTCTGTCAGAGAGAAGCAGTTTTCTGTCTCTCAATCAGCACAAGCACCGCATTTTAATCTTTGTTCACGACTTACTGAGCTTAACATTTTTAACATCTTTTAAACACCATGCACATCCTTGTCCTTCTTTTCTTATTCAAGCATGTTTCCTCACTCTAGTCTAGGTAACAATAACGTAAAGTAGCAAAGTGCTACGCGAGAATCTCTAACAATAGAAACTTATCGTCACCACGAAATATATCTTTTAACATAATACTATATTTTATCAACATATGTGTGCAATTTATAGCCTATTTTAATTCATACAGCTTAAAGAAAATTTACCGCAATCAGATGAAATCCAGTCCCTTCGATAGCCTGGTTGAAAGAGGAAACCTAACAGACGAGACAGACTGCACATGCGCGATGACGGGAAGTTAACCGTTCGAACTATGAAATCAAAATATGAAGTTTTCTCAACTTAATTGTTTGTGTTCATTGGATAAAATAGTAGTAAACTTGCAGTTAAATAGTTTGTATAAGTAAACTCAACATTGCACTCCAAAAATTTAAACTGAGGTAACAATTTGCAAGTTGGATTTTTTACAGTAAAAAATGAACTAATTGATATCACATGGGCAAGTATATGGTGATATCAATTAGTTATTTTTTTTTACCCTGGTCACCTGGGGTGCTTGCCTTACGCGGACTTCTTTTTAACAAGAGGAGCCTAGATCTGTTTCTGAATAGCTTCACCTGTCTGCTTACTCACAACCTGCAAGCATCACTTGGGTCACACAACCTAATCCTTTTTTTGGCAGCTATAGCTCTCTCTGGCTATCAGCCTGGAGCTCAGCATGCAGTAGCAGTGACCTTCGACTACAGTGCATTTTTCTTTTTACTGATTTTTGCATCTGTCTCAAAGAGTTTTGCATCTGTCTACATTTTTGCGAATTACATTTCGGGGTGTTACAGATGTGATTACAGATGTGTGTGTGTATATATATATATATATGTAAGTTGAAGTTGGTGGGCCCTAAAGTGTTCTTTTGGCATTATTTGCTTGTTTTGTTGGATATTTCTTTGCAGAATCATGGGGCATGTAGTTTTATTTTGGGAACCCGATTGTTGCACTCTATGTCCATGTTTCTATGACATTCTGTTCTCTGGATAAGGCTCTTTCAGTGTAAGCCTATGTGACTTTTTATCCATTTTATCCATTGCTTAGAAAAATAATAGCACAAATCTCCTCATTAAAAACCTAAACAAAGGCTATAAACAGTCTACATCACGGTCGGTAGACTTCAGCATCCCCATTAAGCTTTTAAATTTCCATTAAGCACCATTAAACTCTTTCAGTTTTTATTTAAAAAACTTTTCCCTGAAAGTTTGAGTTAGAAAAGTTTGCAAGAGTGTGATTATAAACACGAAGAGACTGTGGAAGTGGACTAGTGAGTAGATGAGTTTATTTGTTCGTCATGATGACGTTTAATGTCCCAGACAGCATCTGTAGTCTCATTTAAACACTTTTTAGAAACTGCATTTATAAGTAAAAGCTTTAAAAATATATATCATACAAGGGGTATTACTGATGTATTTTATGTTGTAGAATAAAACGTGAAAATATCTTGAGCTTGAGTTAGCCACAGACCTTATTTCAGGCCTAAAAAAAAACATAAAAAAAAACATTGACTTCAGGGCGATGGAAATAGATTTGCTAAAACCTAATTTCTCGGTTTTAGCCTATACAAATATACCATCCCTGCAGCACTCTATTTACTTTGGTGCTTAGGGTTTGTTCAGTAACTAAGCCAGGTACTAGAAAATATAAATGCTCTATTTGAAGCCTAGATGTAACATTTAGGGCTGCTTAGTTGATGTCATCAACACCATCTATAAATGAGAACCACATTCTGAGTTCATTGTGAATCATCTTTGCGGCACCATCACAATTTGCTGACATTGCAAGACCCACATGAACTGATGTCTACCAATGTCTTCACAGGATAAACCTTCTAAAGCCTTGTCTTTGGAGCAAAGTGAGTAAAGGACAAACTTGCACACACACACACACACACACACAGCATTGGATAGCTGGAGAGCGGTGGATAGCTACTCTTCACCTTCTGACTAAAATAGCAGCTCCTCACGCCTGTGGGGTGTAAGCGTATGGTTAGGTAACAGATAATCATTGAGAGCTCTGCCCTCCCATACAGCTCTCATTATCCACGCTAAAGCTGACGTTATCTAAAGATAAGAGCCCGTGGCATTGCATGGACTGGCTGATAGAGCTGCCGGCTCAGAGCCAACTGGTGCCCGAACACTGGGAGAACATTAAAGGATAGATAAGGCCAGTTTTTATCCAGCGAACATCATCCTATTAGCTGGAGAATTATCTGCTCACATGAAAGAAAACTCACAAATGAGATCTCTTAATATAGTATATCCATTGTGTTGACAGGAGGCTCCTGCTTTTGTCCTGATTAAAAAGGTTTTCTCACATGTGTTTCCTCTAGAGATTAATTGTCTTAAAGGACAAGTTCGGTATTTTACACTTAAAGCCCTGTTTTAAGATCGTTTCTGATGAAATAGAACAGTTAAGATTGAAATTTGGACAAATGCTGCTGTCCTGAGAATTTTCAGTTTCTGTGGTAGCACCCCCCCCCCCCCCACCTCCACAATGGTTTCATCGGGGCACTGGAAGAATCATTCATAAAACGCATTAAACTTTAGTTTACAAAGACGTGAAACTCACCGAGTGGTCTGGGGTGTTCACTGATATGCTCACACAAAAATCACTGCAAAAGATGCTTTCCAACAGGTGTTTTACCATTCGTTGTAAAACTGTGGACCTCTTTTTCCAAACGCCTCACAACCGGACATTCTTCCGTTGAGAGCTTGAATAATAGACACTCCAGCCCAGTTGGTGGCGATAATGCACCTTTGCCAATGTTTGTATAGCGTAGCCTACGATACTGCGACTGCATAAGACTACAGAAAGAATACAAACAACCCCATTTCCGTTTCCGGCGGCGGAGTAATAACGTACCTCACAGAACATCCAATACAAGTCAATGGAGTTGGACAAAAACTACGATAAAACCTGTTGGAAAACATCTTTTGCAGCGATTTTTGTGTGAGCATATCGGTGAACACCCCAGACCACTCGGTGAGTTTCATGTCTTTGTAAACTAAAGTTTAATGCATTTTATGAATGATTCTTCCAGTGCCCCTATGAAACCATTGTGGAGGTGGGGGGGGGTGCTAACACAGAAACCGAAAATTCTCGGGACTGCAGCATTTGTCCAAATTTCAATCTTAACCGTTCTATTTCATCAGAAACGATCTTAAAACAGGGCTTTAAGTGTAAAATACCGAACTTTTCCTTTAAATGAGATACAATGGAGATCAAATGGAGATTTTGCATCAGTCACCTGCTTCTGTTTTTTTTTTTTCTCCAGAGAAACTCTCAATATAAACTTAAACAGTTCTCATCAATTTGTCTTATCAAAATGTAACCTTTTTAATACCTCAGTTGGTTACCCTAGACACCAATGTGATGTAATGGAGGTCAATGGCGGTCATGTAGCAACAGTTGCACATGTATTCTGCTTCTCTGTTTTTACTCCTGAAAAAAGACCTCTATAATTTAACATTTTCATTCGAGATCCCGTACCACCATTCTCCTTGAACATTCCTGAGTTTCTGTGTCGACTGCCTTTCGATTTTTCCTCGGAGGAGGTGCTGCAGGAGATGAGGGAAGCGGGCAGGAGTTGCCATCAGAGTAGTCTGCTCTCTGGCCTTTGGATTTCTCTTCACCGGCGTTTGGGACTGTGTCTGGTCGTCATGTGGCATGGTGCTCATTGGAGCTGCCTTTTTGGTGGATTCGACCGATTGTTCCTAGCTTCCTAGATGGTCCTGTGTGTCCCGTTTCTCCCCGGATATGCGGTGGTGGAGTGAACCATGGAGTTCTCTATCTGTTAAATCGAGGTCATCATCTGCTGCTCAGGATGGCATTAATTAATATTCGATCTCTGGTCAATAAGACTTTGACTTTCTGCAAGACTTTCTGCACGATTTCTTCACTTCAAATAACTTGGATTAAAGAGGGAGACTATAGTTCCTTTTCTGAACTAGTCCCTCATGACAGCACTTTTTGCAATTGCCCTCGGATAACCAGACGTGGAGGAGGACTAGCGGCTGTCTTCGAATGCAAGTACATTACATCCATCATCCCAGCTGATGTTAATTCTAGCTTTGAGGTACAGTTTGCTCTGTCCAGTTCTATGTATTAGGCTACTGTTTATTGTCCCCCATGTATTAAGGAATTTGCTGATCTGTTATGAGGACTAGTTTCATTGTTTGATAATATCTTAGTGCTGGGTGATTTTGATATTCATTTTTGTTGCCCCACTAAACCTATGGTAAATGACTTTAAAATTGTATTGTTTCATTAGATTTTGTTCAGTGGGTGCAAGTGCCTACACATGATGGTCATCTACACCATAAATCGCTATTTCTCCACTGCTCTTAACTCTATGGTTGACAGGCCATTACAACTGAAGCATCTCCTCACATTCCTGATGTGAATGAACTTCTCAATAGCTTTAATCAGAAATGATTGACTCTTCTAAATCTCATTGCTCTGTTAAAACCCAAGGGTAAAAAACCTAAACCGCAGCCTTGGATCAATGATTCAGCTTGGTCACTCAGAAAGGCCTGCAGAAGAGCGGAGCGTAAATGTTGTAAAGACAAGCTACAGGTCTCATATGAAATGTTTATGTAGACTTTAAGTGTTTATAAGAAAGCTGTTAAGGCAGCTAAGTCTAAATATCTCTCTGAGGTTATTGGTGAAAATCAACTTAGACCTAATATGCTTTTTTCTGTCATTGACTCTGTACTCAATCCATCTGTTAAAATCTTTCCTGAAGCTTCGGTTTCTTCTTTACTGAGACAATTGTTAATTTAAGATCACAGTTTTCCCTGGTAGACTGTGCTCAACCTGAGACCATAAGTGTTCTGTGGAATGATTTTGAGCCCATTTGATTTTAAACCTCTATAGGTATTATTGAACATTTGAGACTTCCCTCTTGCCCTCAATATATTGTTCTATCTAGATTTCTGAAACAAATCTTTGACACCGTTGGGCCTGATCTTTTAACTATTATAAATACTAGTCTTAGTACTGGAATAGTCCTTGTCTGAAGCTTGCTATGGTAACTCCCCTGCTAAAGAGGCCCAATCTTGATTCTACTAACTGTACTAATTTTAGACTAATATCTAACCTGCCATTTCTTTCTAAAATTCTGAGAATTTTCTTTCTAAGAATTGTGCTAACCCAACTGCAATCTCATCTAAGGTCGAACAGTTTTTTTTTTTTCAATCAGGTTTTAAATCTTACCACAGGACTGAATCTGCTCTTTTAAAAGTCTCAAATTATTTAAGCTTAGATTTAAGCTCTGCTTTTGACATGGTCAACCACAATATTCTCTCCAGGTTGTGTTGGACTGCGGTGCAGTGTTTTAAATTGGTTTTGTTATTTTTTTTTATCAAACAGAAGATTCAATGTTTCTATTGGTCAGTATATCTTTTCACATTGTCCTCTTGCATGTGTTGTACTCCAGGGATCAATTCTTGCTCCAATTCTATTTTCATTATATATGTTGCCTATGGGTGCTATTTTTAAGAAACATGGAGTGTCATTTAATCTTTATGCTGATGACACTCAGTTATATCTTCCTTTGCAACAAAAAAAACAAAGAATCCTCAGGGCCGCTGTGATAGCCTGCTTAAATGAATTGCAAATATAAGTAAAACAGAACCTTTTAAAGCTAAATGAAAACAAAACTTAAGTTATTTTATTTGGTTTAAATAAGTCACATGATAATGGAGCCCGTGAGCTCTGTCATCTCTCTTCTTGCATTACTACTTGCACAAAACGAAGGTGTTCTTTTAGACTGCAATCTAAATTTTGAGAAGCAAATTAGTGCTGTGAGCTTTTTCCATCTATGACGTTTAACGAAAATCAAGTCTTTCTTTTCCGCTACACATTTTGAACAAATTATTCATTTATTTATCTTATCTCGCCTAGACAAGTGCAACTCCTTGTACAATGCAGTTGACAGACGAAAGTTTGATCACATTACGCCAATTTTGACTTCTGACTTTTGAGAGGATTTTGATATTGTACATTTAGAATACATTTAGGGTCTCTATCATATTCATGTATGAAAGAGGCTTATTCCCCATATCAAACCAAACGGGTCCTTGAGATCTAGCAATCTTGTCCTGCTTTCCATTCCCAGAACTAGGCTTCACTGCAGAGGTGATCAAGCTTTCGCTGTTGTCTGTCTTAGTCACTGGAATAACTTACCCGTTTTAATTAGAACTGCCTCCTCCTTACCTAGTTTTTGAAAGTTGAAATTTGAAAGTTCTTGCTCATTTTAAATAGCTTTTAACTAGGTATAAATAATTTATTTATCGTATTGTCTTTTTGATTCTGTTTTTGAGTATACATGTATTGTATAGCACTTTGGGTCAACCATGTAACGAGTCAGCTCAGAGGGGAAATATTAATAATCAATAATAACTGGTTATGATTAATTATGAATATTTGGGTCAGTTAATGGTATTAACTTGATGTAGCTAACTTAATATTACAATCAACTAATCAGTTCGTCCAACAAACTCTTTTGATTATTCATTTATTCTAAGAAAAGGGGTTTCTTCCATGGCTACGGAAAATAATTGTTTCTTAGCATGTACAGCGCGTTGAGCATGTAACAAGATCAAAATCGTAAAAGAGACGTTGTCTGCAAGCAGTGAATCAGAGCCAAATACATATTGTGCACAAGTTTTATTAACTAAATCATGAGCATAACTAAACTAAACAAACATACATAGATAAATACATGTAAAAGGGTGAGTGATAGCATGGAACTGGAAACCGGAAAGGGAACTATGAAAAGAAGCATCAATATTATCATTTTCAAAGCACCTTCTTAAATTGATACTTGCATGGCTTTGCAGTGGACACAATTCTTGAAGTTGTTTGAAATTGAAGTCGTTGACGGTTCCGTGAGTGTCAAATGTTGAAGTTGCAATCGATTTCCGTTGGATGAAGAAGATGATGAACTTGCATTGGTAGTTCGACTCTGTTCTGGTTGGAGGTTTTCTCTCTCTCCATGAGCACATGGCTGAGCACATGCAGATTGTGTGACCTGCCGGCCCTGGGCCGGAGAGGCCATGCAGGCAACCAAAGAGTGAGGAAGTCGGCGTAGTTGGTTGCGCATTCAGTGATGGTAAAGTGGTAGTTTTCTTACATTTACATTTACATTACATTTATTCATTTAGCAGACGCTTTTATCCAAAGCGACTTACAAATGAGAACAATAGAAGCAGTTAAAACTAACAGTAGGACAACAATACGTAAGTGCTATAACCCCTCTCAGTTTAACTTAAGTGCAGTGTTTTTTTTTTGTTTTTTTTTGTTTTTTTTTAAGAATAGAAGAGAAGAGAAAGTGTTAATACTACTGAATCAAGTGCTGCCGAAAAAGATACGTCTTCAGCAGTTTCTTGAAAGTGGCTACTGACTCAGAAGCTCTGGTTGAGTTAGGCAGATCATTCCACCAACAGGGAACAGTCATGGTAAAGGTCAGAGAAAGAGATTTTGTGCCTCTTTGAGATGGTACCACAAGACGACATTCGCTAGCAGAGCGCAGGTTTCTGGATGGCACATAAGTCTGAAGTAATGAGTTTAGGTAAGAGGGAGCAGTGCCAGTGGTTGTTCTGTAGGCAAACGTCAGTGCCTTGAATTTAATGCGAGCGGCAACTGGCAACCAGTGCAATTTTGTGAGGAGAGGAGTGACGTGTGCTCTCTTTGGCTCATTAAAGACTACTCTGGCTGCAGCATTCTGGATCAATTGTAGAGGTTTGACAGAGCAAGCTGGAAGACCAGCCAGGAGAGCATTACAATAGTCCAGTCTGGATAAAACAAGTGCTTGGACAAGGAGTTGTGTAGCATGCTCTGTAAGGAAGGGCCTGATCCTCCTAATGTTGTGCATGGCAAATCTGCAGGACCGGGCAGTTCTAGCAATGTGGTCTGTGAATTTCAACTGATCATCAATTACAACCCCAAGGTTCCTAGCTGACCTTGATGGAGTTATGGATGACGAGCCTAGCTGAATGGAGAAGTTGTGATGAAGTGTTGGGTTGGCCGGGACCACAAGTAGCTCTGTCTTCGCAAGGTTTAGTTGAAGGTGGTGGTCCTTCATCCAGCCAGAAATGTCTGTCAGGCAGGCTGAGATACGAGCAGCTACCGTCGGATCGTCAGGCTGGAATGAGAGGTAGAGTTGCGTGTCATCAGCGTAGCAATGATAGGAAAAGCCATGTTTCTGAATCACAGATCCTAGTGATGTCATGTAGATGGAGAAGAGGAGTGGTCCAAGCACTGAGCCCTGAGGCACCCCAGTAGCTAGATGTTGGGTCTTAGATGCCACACCTCTCCATGACACCCTAAAGGACCTACCTGAGAGGTAAGACTCGAACCATTGGAGTGCAGTTCCCGAGATGCCCTTCATCTTTAGGATTGACAGGAGGATCTGGTGGTTAACTGTGTCAAAAGCAGCAGACAGATCCAGCAGGATGAGGACTGAGGATTTGGAAGCTGCTCTTGCCAGTCTCAGAGCTTCAATTACTGAGAGCAGGGCAGTCTCAGTTGAGTGTCCGCTTTTGAAACCAGACTGATTGTCGTCCAAGAGGTTGTTCTGTGTAAGAAAGGAGGAGATCTGGTTGAAAACAACTCGTTCAAGTGTTTTCGCGACAAATGGAAGAAGAGATATCGGTCTGTAACTTGTTAGATGTGCTGGATTTAGATTGGGTTTCTTAAGCAGTGGGGTTACTCGAGCCTGCTTAAAAGCTGTGGGAAAGGTACCAGTGTGAAGAGAGGTGTTTATGATGTGCGTGAGTGTGGGTACAACTGAGGAAGAAATGGCTTGAAGTAGATTAGTGGGGATAGGATCAAGCGGACAGGTAGTAGGGTGATTGGAAAGGAGGAGTTTAGAGACTTCCGCCTCTGAAAGTAGAGAGAAGGAGGGTAGAATGTGTGCGTTTGTTGGTAAAATGTGTGTCAGTTTGTGGATTGGTAAATTGTCCGCTGATGGTGGTTGTTTTTTCTATGAAGAATGTGGCAAAATCATCAGCTGTTAGGGTTGATGAAGGAGGAGGAGGAGGAGGGTTAAGAAGAGAGCAGAAGGTTTTGAAAAGCATGCGAGTCAGAAGAATTGAAAATTTTGTTGTGATAGTAAGCCATTTTAGCAGTAGAGATATTAGCAGAGAAGGAAGAGAGGAGGGATTGATAAAGACCCAGGTCTGTCGGATCTTTCGATTTGCGCCACTTCCTCTCTGCACCCCTGAGTTTAGTACGATGTTCGCGAAGAATATCAGATAACCAGGGGGCAGAGGGTGTGGCGCGGGCTGGCCTGGAGGAAAGGGGACAGAAGTTGTCCAAGCAGGATGTTAAAGTGGAGAAAAGAGTATCAGTTGCACTGTTAGTATCTAGTGTTGAGAGCTGATCAGGTGGAGGAAGTGTGGATGAGACCAAAGAGGATAGGTGAGAGGGTGAAAGTGAGCGTAGGTTCCGTCGAAAGGTTCTTCTGAGTTGAAATGAAGAAAATACAGTCTGACTCTGTTAGGAGAGTGAAGGCATAGCAGGCTGTGGTCACAGCCTGCCGGGGCCCATGGGCCCCAGTGGGGGTCCCCCCCAGACATCAACCAGCAGTCGAGAAGCAGGAGCAAGAGAGCATTGATCTTGTGATCAGTGATATTTAACATGAAGATGTCACACCCCCTGGGGGTCTGTGAGCCAATAAGAAGTGTTTCCTTTGGAGGGAAAATTTTACGACCCTTTGTGTTAGAGCAAGACATTTGAATCCGTAATTTCATTGGGTGTTTAAGAAAAATAATTTTCAAGATTCTTATAATACCCATGCATCACAAAGTTAGCAAAATGTAATGTAAATTAACAAATGGGGAACGAAGATTGGAGTTTAGAGACCAAATATGCCACACATATTTGTATGCAAATTCTGAAACATTAACCCATTAGAGTTTACAAGAAAACATAGGCCAAAACAACATCAGAAGGAAAATCATGAGATGTGAAAATTAGATACATGTTTATACATTTCTCAAGTGGTTATATATATAGAATATATAGGATTAACAGGGTTTATTTCTCCTTCTCAGGAGAATTAAGTGAGTGTCACATCTCTCAGGAATTTTCTTTTTCAGGTTGTAAAAATCCTTATCTATGTAACAGGACACTGAGTTCTGCCAGTGGTGTTAGTTTCAGGGGAAGTAGGCCACATATCTTAGTTGGGAGAGTGAGTTTGCCGGACTATTCATTATATATAATGAATCATTTGTGTGTAATTGGTCCAGATGCTACAACTATGAGCTGTTTTAAATTGTGCTTTATAAATAAAACAAAGAAGAATGAAAACAAAAGCAAAAAACACAACTACGATCTCTCATTATCTCAGTTGTTTCTCCTTGACAACACTGACATGCAATTGAGATAAAATGGAGTCTTTTGCTTTTGTTTTCTCTTGAGAAAAAGACACCAGGTATTTCACTTGTTTCTCCTCTGGAAATTCATACAGCAATGTGAGCAAAAGGAGATCTCAAGGAGATCCCTTGAGAGCCAGGGCACTCCACATCAGACTATTGTCATTCCCTCACAAACTACATCTCCCATAACTCACTGCCCGGACTCTTCATCCATTATCACATTCACCTGTGTCGCATTATCTTGTTTAGCTAACCCCATAAAAGCCAGGTTTTCTCCTTCATTATCTGCAAAGTCTTGTTTAGTGTTACACTGCAATTCTGAGCATTCTCCCTGGTTTCATGTCTCTTGGTTTTGGATTTCTTGTCTGTTCTGTGGATTACTCTTTTGCCCATGTTCCCTGCCTTGTTGTGTTTGTTTGCATGGACTGCCTGCCTGTGTTTGACCATGCCTGTGCATTGGATTACGTCTTTGGATTACCCTGTTCAATAAATACTGCATTTGGATCCTCAACCTTCTTGTCTCGGAGCAGTTCATAACAATAAAATCAAACATTTCTCATTAAATTTATCCAAGACCAGAAAAGTAACCTCTGCGCAATAAAATAATTTTTTTAAGGTCCTAATCGACCTTATTAATCTCACGTCTCCTCTACTGTTTAATGTGAGATCTCAACAATGTCTCAAATGGGGCTCAGATTTGTCAAGACACCAAAGTCTGCAATGATGTGCAATCAAATGCCAGACATCTCAGTTTGAACAATATGTATATAAATATTTCTCGTTAATTTCTTCTAAGACCTAAAGAGTTGTTAAACAAATATAAAAGCAAAAATCACAAATGTGTTCTCTATCTCAGTTGTTTCTCCTAGCAATGAGATCAAATGGAGACATACAGTAAGCCTCTGCTTCTCTGATTTTTCTTCAGAGAAAGTGACTCTCTCCTCTCTTCTAGAGTTCCATAGAGATATCAACAATGTCTCAAACTGTGCTCAGACTTGCCAAGAAAGTTTGCCATGCATGGAGATTTCAATATTAACTCATCAACATTTGACATCAAAGTTGATACTTAAATGAAACAAAATAGAACTCAAGTAAGTCTCCTGAGCTATGTGACAGAGCACCCTCTAAGCACTATCAACACCAAGGGTCACCGTGATTTTGTAAGTCAGACGTGTTCCTGGATCAACATATTTTGATTCCCCATACCCCATATACTCCATAAACGTAACCCTACCCATAACTTATCCCTAAAATCAGAAGGAAATGATAGGTGAATAACACTGATGTAGAAGCACCTAACTCTGGTTGTAAGCCTAAACTTGACATAAACTGTAAACTTCAAATCTAATTGGTTGATTGGGATGTTGTTCCAGGATCAACAATGACGTTGATCCAGGGACATGTTGTACTTGTACTTGGTGAAATCAAGTTCACTCAACATTAAGACATGATCATGCAGATGAAGGTAAATACAGTACATCAGCAGCACTGGTAGTATAATAGTATCATAATACTTATAATAGTATTATGACATATTATGTTTCATGGATTGCGAATGCAAATCACACTGTGGATGTCTGCGTGAGATGTCATCGCCTGTATTTTGCATGTGCACCCGTGTTTTGTTGTCATGCATTCTGGGTTTGATTTGAGTGCCCGTGCAGATAGCAGCCCTGCAGATGACTGACTCAGCATGTAGCCTTAAAAAGTGTTTGTTCGTTAAGGCTAATGAGAGGAGGCTTTGACTTCTCTTTAATCTGCTTAAGTAAAGCATGGCCTCCAATGTGAGGGACGTCTGCTCTTAACGCTAACGCTCTCCACCTGTCCTGTGGATCTCAATGTGATCATGACAACAGAGTCATTGCAGAGCAAAGACTGCTTTTTTCAAGAAGAAAAAAACATACAAAACATCCTAATTGCGACAAGTGATGAGATAGCTTTAGAATTCGTGTGTGTCTGTGTTTGTGTGTGTGTGTGTGTGTGTGTTTGTGTGTGTGTGTGCGTGTGTGTGCGTGTGTGTGCGTGTGTGTGCGTGTGTGTGTGTGTGTGTGTGTGTGTGTGTGTGTGTGTTGTAACAATTATAGTCTACAAACAATTGTCTATGATTTATGAAATTTTCCACCACTAAATGTTACAATTAATTAAGTTACAAAATGTATCAAATCAAAACATAAAACCAGGTAGTTTTTTAGTTGCAGATAAACTTATATTTCACAGGGGGGAAAAAAGAAAAAACATGTTCTATAACTTTTAATATAAAAACTGCAGGATTGAATGTATATATATTTTATATAACTAAGTTTGAAAAGTAATAGCTGTTTTGTCTGACATTAAGAAATAATCAAGAAGTGACAAGGAGCAAGAGTCAATGCTGAGTTCCTGTTGCCAGGGCAACGGTGGCTCTCATAGGCTTTTCAGACAGGTCATGTGACCAGCAGCTTTGACGTCACTGGGGAGGCAGTTTGGTGCTCTGAACTAAGCTGCGGGTGAGTCTTGTGGAGTTTTTTGTTGGAGCTGCTGGTTGCATCAAAGCTTGTTCCTGATACTTGTGGCTGCATATCACCACTGAGGCCACACAACGCCTCTTCCCTGCAGAGGTCCCCGGGTTATGGCCATCTAAAATCTCACGGCACAGCAACAGAACAACCACCTGAGGTGAGTTCTGTCCTTTTTCTCTATGCTTTGCTCTTTTTCTTGCAGATTAAGTCTCAGTGCAGTTATATGCTGGCCATGCACTGATGCACAAGAGGACGAGAACATGAAATTGAAAAGAGACAGCTGAGATTTTTCAGTATCACATGATGTTTTGATGACTGGAAGCAAACTGTTGTTTGAAAGTGAACAGGATACGAAAGTTTGAACTATTAGGATGAGGACATCTCTATCTGGAGAATGAAGGTCACCTGTATCGTTTTATCCCAATCTCTCCTTCTTCCTCTGAGAAACCTGGAACTGGCAACATGCTGGAAGGCGACCGACCTGAGTGAATGTCAGATCATTTAGCTTTGGATAAATCCTGGAACATAAGGCTTAGAGGAGGGAACACTGCATGAGGCTACATCTAAGCTACATTACATGCATTTTGAAGTGCCATGTAGATACTAGAGTTTTTTGAATATCCGAATATGTCTGAACAACATGCTGGGTTAAAATGTATATATGCATGTATAGAGGAAAGTCTAACTGGTCACCAAGTTCTTCACAATTTTGAATAACCCTTCAGCTTTTATACGCATGTATGAATTTTAAAAAATGCAAATAGTCCATGTAATTAATACGAGCCCATAAATTGTCATTTAAAAAGTCAGACTATGTCTGTGCAAACATTTTTAAAGCATATGCAAAGGTTTTTAAGTTACAACGCAGTTATAACAGCTCACCTATTGATTCAGTCACATGTATCATGTGAAAGAGGAAATAAGCCTTTTGCTCCAAATGACTTAATTCTCATTATTGAGTGGTTGATACACTGAAAAATAGAGAAATATGATAAAGTCATTTGTGAAGTATCACTGGGAACTCTAGTTAAGTGACAAGCATGTTCTGAGAACACTTAACAAAACATCTCAGGTTGCAGGAAATAGTTGAGACGCTCTTTTTTTCCCTTTTGTATTGTTGAGGCATGCATGTAGGTTACACAGTGACATTAATTTTGTTTTGTTTTTATCTGACTGGCTGTTCAGAAAGCATTCTGCTCAGACAGAGTTTTAACCACAATCTGTCTAAAAAGACGCAAGTGGGCGCTTGGAAAAATGTGATGGTCTGTAGGGATGTGGAAACAGAGATGCACAGCTTTGTGGGAGAGTTTAGTAAAGCCCCAGAGAGCCGAGAGAGAGTGAGAAATAAAGAGACAAGGAAATTTAGAAAGGGAGAGGGGAGTGTGTGTTTAAAGAGCTTCCTGCAAAGAGCTGCCGACTCAGAGATGGTATAGAAAGGGAAGAAAGGAGGAAAGAAAGCTGGGGACATCACAAGGTCCAACAGGTGGAACTGAAATCGCATCATTTACATCAAGGTGGGTCAGAGAAGGTGAAAGTACTTCCTTGCCACTGTCACCTTTGGCTGTATTTGGCTTGTAGGGCACTTTTTTTTTTTGTAAAGCTGCTTTGGAACAATAATGAAATACGCAACACAAATCTATTCAATTCAGACAGTCTGTGGGTAGTTGACAAGACATATCAAATAGTAGGCTACAATCTTTAAAGTAACAAAAGGTTACAAATGACGTCTTTACAGCGATTGAACCATTCTGGGTTCCTCAAAGAACAATTAAGTGAACTGAAGAACCATTTTCCACTTTAAATACCTTTGTGCAATGGAAAGGTTCCATGGATGTTAAAGTTTCTTCATGGATTTATAGATGCCATTAAAGGACATCAGTGTAACAGCAGTGTCATGTTGTTTGATTTGCTTTAAAACTTTTTTTAACTTTTAAAAGTTTGCAAATTTTTGTTGAATTATTTCAAATATTAACTGAGCTTATATTGATTGAGTGATTACATAGAATACGTGTATTGTAAAAAATAAATCAATATTGAAGTGAACAGCAAAAAGAGTCTGAAAAATGCTGAAAAACAAAGGACATATTAATTGTGTGTAAGATGTGTAGTATATGCTTTGAAGGCAAACATGGATAATAAAAGTTTAATCTCTAGCATATAGACTGACTGTATAGATTAACATATATAGGGTTTGATATCAGAGCATTATGACCAGTGCTGTTCATTAATGTCTTCTGTTTAGTTGTGCACTTCATGGCAGTGTAAATATAGACCTGGTGGCTACAGAGTCCATCTTCTCTGAGTTTCAGCTTCAGTATAATCATGGTAAAAGCATATACTGTGACTTGTCCCGCTTATAAAATGCTTCATTAGATCCTGAGAGCTTTTCACTTAACATCTCCAAGAGCTTTTGAGTCGCAGTGGACTGTGATGCCCAGTGCAATATGTTGCCCACGGTGTTTAGATTGACACGTGAGGATTTTATGTATTTTTAATGAGGCTGAGGCTAGTTATTATTGTAATGTAAGTGACAGCAGCTGAGAACAGTAATAGCACATTGTAATGAGAAGTGGTGTTGAGCCATAGTGATTTCACGCTTGAGTTCATCTACATTCAATTTGTAAGCACTGAGGCTGTGATATAAAAGCATTTCCAGTTTGTTGACATGTCCCGTCACAATTGCTGTAATGGACCATGATTTAAAACTGCAAATGGTATGAAAAAAATATGTCCAAAAATAGGCACTTTGCAAATATTTATGTTAAGAGCATGTGCTGTCTCACGATGGCGGTTAGTGCCGTTCTCACAGATGGATGGAGGATTGTGTTGAGGTCAAGCAAGGATAGTTTACAAGCAGTTAAAGCTTTTAGATTGATTGTTGAACTTTTACATTTGAACTGGACAAACATGTTTTACTTCAAAAGTCTGGGTATTAATATAAATTTGCTGTTTCTTCTGACAGGAAATATGGACCTTTAATGACCTCGGCACAGGTATAAAAAAAATGTGATATATTTATAACTACTTTCAAGTACATTCACTGAATTTTTCTCAGGCAAGCGAGACATTTAGATGGTCATTTTGCTCTAGCTTTCAACTGCTTGTACTTTAATACCCAACCATTAGGCTACTCCAATGTATTCCAAATGCCACCCTTTTATTTCATAGTGTTTTAAAAACCAATTTGTGAAGGCAAAGATCTCAGCAGAGGTCACGCCTTGAGAGAGAAAGTCACCATTTTTAACCTAGCCCTGCAAATCCTCATTACTGTCACTGACTTTCTACATCCATGCAGAATCCCAGCTTATTTTAGGAAGTTTTACACATTTAATTGTGATGGATTTATTTCATATTGCATATTTTATTTCATATTTAATATTGGACGACCCTGAGGTTGCAGATTAATGCAGACTCAGCAGGGAAAATGTCTTGATGTATGCATGACTCAAAATTTGATTTTGACTTAGAAAAGCACATTTGAGTTTTACGCATTACCAATGGATTCCATAACGTATACAAGCTGTGTTTTCTTTATCACCAAGTCCTGGTATAAGATATTTAGTGGTCCTTACATAACAGACATGAGTCTATATTTATATCCTACTGCTTCAGATTAGCCCAACAGAACCTTGAGTTAATCCTTCAGGTAAAAGGAGAGAGAGAGAGAGAGAGAGAGAGAGAGAGAGAGAGAGAGAGAGAGAGAGAGAGAGAGAGAGATTTGTTGGCTAGTTAGCTGAAGAAAATTAAACTATGTGTAGTTAAAGGAAAGTGTTTGATGTGTGTTATTTGCAGTCAATGCAAAGACTCCTACTTGCGAATTTCACATTTAATAGCTCCAGAAACCCAATATTAGTATTTATTGACTGCATCACTTTAATAATATGGCCAGATCTTGCTAAGTAATTCAAGTGACTGTTATTAGGAATGGGTCATTGAATCTTTCACTCAACCGATTCATTCAAAAATATGGATTCATTCAGAAATGAAACCACACTCTGTGTTGCTCAGAGACACGCTACGGATTTGTTTTAAACTATTTTCTTTGACAAAATAGAAAAAAACAGACAATGTTGTGTCTAAAACGTAAATAACTTAATAGTAACTTTTTTTGTTTAATGAACTGTTGTATGAAATCACATTTGCAATCGTGCTGATATCTGAGAAAAGCAGTGATATTGATTGTGTGATATACGCTTATTTCACGCAGCCGTTATTTTGAAATCGAAAGCGAGGCTCCGGTGGGAAGAACCCCGGAAGTAAAGATAAACAACAATGTCTTGGACTACCAACCTGAAGCTGCTGCCGCGATTTACACTATTGGATGTTAATATCCAATATAGGATATGTAGATATAGTTCGTTCCTGCTTCTTTTTTTACTTTCTGAAAAAAAAAATATAAATGAATTTCACTGTATATAGTCTAAAGTATGAAAGAAATGTATGTACATTTTTAGAATAACTAATTTCTACATTAAACACAACAATACCCCATCGCATTCGCGACTCTCCTATGATTAAAGGCGACACTTCCGGTTTTCTTCCCACTGGAGCCTCGCTTTCGATTTCAAAATAACGGCTGCGTGAAATAAGCGTATTGCTTGAAGCCTGGTTCACACAGGACGATTTTAAAATTGTCGGCCGATTTTCCAAACCTGAGAGACCCCACACACGGCGATAAAAAATCATGGGTCCAAAACTGTTGGTCGTACAGTGTGTGGTGCGCAGCCACACGGCAAAATCAACACATCACACACGAACCGATTTGACTCCCGAGCATTCCTAGCCTGGCTAACGCCAGACCCAATTCTCGTTGAGACTTGGGTCTGGGAACCACATGTACATTTTCTCGTATTTGAGGCGTGGTTTACGAATGCCCGGCGCCGTTTATTGGGTGCTAAGAATGTCTAATGCGCCTGTACTTAGCTCATAGCCAATCGTTTCAATTATACCAGATGACGTATGTAGAGTGACAGAAATTAGACAAGGAAGAAGACGATGGGTCTTAATAAACTTGCATTCTAAACTACTTAGAACAATATCTAAGGCTGCATCAAAAGGTAGCTTCGCGTCTGCTGCCATGTTGAATCCATAGAAGTAAACTAACTGCTTCGGTGTGTCGCATAGATGTCGTCATCGTCTTGCTGCTCCCTCCCCGTTCTGTGATTGGTTCCCTAGATGAGGCGAAAATCTGGACCATGGTATCCATACTGCCTTTCAGCGTGAATAAAATCGCGCTGCGGGAAGGCAGCATGGGGAAACCCAGACTAGAGCATTCCCAGGTCAGACGGAAAATCTCGCAAAATCCCTCGAGATCAAACGTGACTTCAGACTCAGAGTAAACAATCATGGCGGACGAAGAGGATGCAGTGGCGATAGTTTGTAGTTTGTTTTTAACCGAAAAAAAACGTTATCAAAAGAAAAGGCGATGGTCAAAGAAGTGGAGACAACGCGAGCATGGACGGCTGTTTTGATTTTGTTTCCCGGTGCGTCCTCTGCGCCTCGTCACCTCGCTTTCTGATTGGTTACACGCAACAGTCCACAGGCTGCGTGCTCGTTTGTCCCCGGGGGGCACCACACACGAGGAGAAATCGGGCCAAAAAAATCCAACATGTTGGAGATCCCCGATTTGAGATCGGAGCGGTCCCAACGTCCTTCCGAGCAGACGAGAGCACTTTTTACACACCACACACGGCAGGAATATCTGATCAGATTATTTTACCATAATCGGAGCATCCTTAAGATTGTCGGAAGGGGTAAATCGGGGCTAAAATCGGCCTAATTATCCTGCCGTGTGAACCAGGCTTTACTATATGTAACTATATACGTAAATAATCATATCTAACTTAACTTTAAAAACTAAAAACTTATTTTTATTGATAATTATATCTCTTAATAAATATTTTGTTTTATTGAACCTTTTTAACAATTCATCTTTATCATGTGGACCTAAATGTTACAGAATACTGGAATTTAAAGAAGTGAAAATGGAGATTGCCTCTATCAATGTAGCTTCCTCCTGTGGGTCGACGGATCTTATTTTGATGTAGGCGAAAAGAAAGAGGACTCCGTGGCCAGCGTCCAGCCACACTTTAGTCCTTGGCCTCCCAGTCTCATGGGTCTCTTGGTCCCACGGACTCAGCCTGGGCCTCTATATCTTACCACCAACTACAACCTTGGCTCCTCCCTCCATCACTGCCGCCGTGGATCACCTCCCTCATGGTCATCTCCTGGGTGGTTCTGAGGCCTTCCATTCCTCCCTGGATCCTACTCCTCCATGGGCCCTTCCACCGTCATCTCCTCCATGGCTTCTTTCACTCTCTGTTCCACCCTGGTTCCTCCCATCTGCTCCCCTATTGGTTTCCAGCACCTTGCTGGTCCCTCGTCCACCTCCAGAACCTCCACCCTTATTCCCTTGATCTACCCATCACAGCGCAAGGCGGCGCCTTCACGGGAGGGGGCGTTCTGTCACGATCTGTGTTTAGTTTCATTTTCATGGACATTTTGTATGCCTCAGTTACCTGTTTCCTGTGTTTCCCTTTTTCCTAGTTTCCCGCCAGTAATAAGTTGTCATGGACACTCATTCAGTAATCATACCTGTTTGTTATTTTGTCATCATCACTGTGTATTTAAGTTCCTCTTTTTGCTCTATTTAGTGGTCCGTTATTGTTGTGTTCCACATGCTGTCACGTTGCCTTTCTTCATGTGGATTACTTGAGTTTGTTTAATTGAACCTTTTGGACTCTTAATCATCATCTTCTGGACCAAAAACTTTACAATTAACAGCAAACATTATTTATTATCTATTTAAATTGAATGAATCAAACATGGCATTAACATCTGTCATGTTTTTCAGTAAAAATGCATATACCCCATTTAAAACAAGATTAAAAGCAAAAATAAATACATTATGAGCTGATAGGCTGACATGTAAAGTGTAACTCTGTGGTTCTCTCAGGAACAGGCAGGAGACTCAGTTTGACGGAACAAACTTAAACCTTTAATATACATACGTAGGAACAGGCAGACAGGTAAGCAGGTTAGAGCAACACACATTACACATCACATAGATCTGACAAACACTGACTGAACTGAAGGAACTTAAATGCAAACACAGATGATGATAATAAGTGAACACATGTGACACAGATGAACCGATAATGACACGTGACAAGTCCAATGAAAACACACTAAACAGAACACAACTGTGACATAAAGACTTGTTTTAAACTTTTATTTTATTTAGTATTTGTTATTTCTTGTTTTGTGAATTATTTCCAAATTTATTCTTAAGTTTACATTTTGAAATCTGTAACACATATCCTAACATGAGGAAGCATGGTGAAACCTGGGCTAAATGGTTATAAATGAGACAAATTGAAACTGATGTGGCATGAATTTGGTGATAGCATGGCACAGATGTGAAGTGCAGATTGAGGTAAACAGTTGCCAGCAGTGAGCCACAGAAACCAACAATCTTGCAAGGGTTTGGCATAAAATTAATAGCTATATGTGAGATACATGAGATCTGTGAATAAAACATTAATTGATCCTGATACATTTTCATATTGAGCACGCTGGCTATCATTATGTTAATGCTCACTTGATTTTTTATTTAATTTGAGCATAACCTGAACCTAGCCATGTAAATGCAGCACTGTAGATGACTGCTGATATGTGAAGGAAATTTCCACATTGACTAATGTTGCTAGATGTACCCATGATAACTCATAAACAGAAATGCTGTACTTTCTTGCACAGTTAACATAGTGGTGTATTTTGGTGAGCATGGGAAAGAACGAGGAAACTTTGAGAGCATTTGATGAATTCATTTCATAGCCCCCTCACAAAGATGAATACAGCACTGACATTTTCCACAGTCATACTTCAGTTTCGGAGGTTGTGGTTTTATTCGGTCTCTGTGGTTTTGAAGGGTGGAGGGGAATTAGTGCCTTGTATATCAAACAACACACACCTTCCTGTGTCTTGTTCTGTCATTTAATGTCCACTGTTGAGAGAATGTTAATTTCTATCTATTTGATGGCTCATGATTTTGTAAGGCTGTCAACCCAAGGCACATGTCACAAATGATTAGTTTGGTTTGAAAGTCAAACTGGATGTTCTACGTGTTCTATGGTTGGTGATGCATCAACCTCATTGAATCAAAGATGAGAAGGAAAATAGTTGAATTAAATGTTTGGCTCTGAGTTCATTCATATATTCATTTCATTCTTTCTTTCATTCATTCATTCATTTAATTATTTATTGATTCTCACACACACACACACACACACACACACACACACACACACACACACACACACACACACTTTTGTCTTGTCTAGTAAAATATCTAAATATCTTTAAAAGTATTGATTTAAAACTATACTATGTTCTGTAAAATGTGAAAAGCTTTGAATTAAATATATATAAAAAGAAGCTGGGATACTATTTTACAGGGTAGGCCTATATATACATGAAATAAGTTTGTATCCAACTGGCAAACACTGTTATTTTAGTATTATTTCAGTTTGAGTCATTTTGTTTTTGTCATTTTCATTTGTTTTTTATATTTCTACTTTAGGTTTAATATATTTTTATTTCCGTTTTAGTTAGTTATTTTAGTATTTTTTACTATTACTATCTATTTTTTAGTATAGTTACTTAAATTTAAATTTATTTCAGTTAGATGCCAATGCAACATTTCTTTATTTAATTTTTTTTTTTATCTAATATTAATATTCTCTTTAATTTGATTAACAACAATGATTTTTAAGTTTTAGTTTTAGTACACAATATTTATATATAGGGTATATGTATGCATGTATATAAACTGTATATATTTAGTTTGGTGGGTGTGACGTGTTCTTGAGTAATTAGTCACCTGTCCTCAGTGCATTGAAGGGACATCTGTGCCTCATGTCCACCTGTAGCACCACATGGCCAAGCTGTCTGTGGGCCTGCGTTATGTAAGCGTGACGTTACCGAAGTGCTATTGAAGGCTCTAAGAGTCTTAGGGTTAATTTGAGACAGAGATCTTTGAGCTGTTGGCCAAGAACATTAGTGATCCCACGAGCCATACGGGCTAAGCTCAAGTTCTCAAGAACATGGCTTGTCCTGAGGAGGGATCAGAAGTGATGTCATCAATGTTCGAAAAGGCCAAGAGATACCAGACAATAAAAGACATGCTATTCTATCTATTTATGTTTCAGATAATCTAGTTTACATTCTATTGTTTTATTTATCCATAAATACCATTGTTGAATACTGGCACATTTTTGATACAAAGCCAAATGTTGTGTTTCACTAACAGTAATATTAGACTGTCTGTTACCATGACAACGGGTGGAATGTAATATAAATGCCGCATATCCATTAAGCAATTACACTTTGATTGATCACAATGCTTTTATCCATCTGCTCCATCCACAGAAGCGGCATGAAAGTCTGTTGTGGACAAATGGGTCTGTTGTGCTTTGTGTGCTCTGACTGGATGGGTGGAGGTAGTATGTGTGTGTGGATGAAGGCTCTGGTTTGTAGAGAGAGGTGAGGATGGATGTGTTCAGTTTGGTCAGGCCTTTGAAGATCATGGGAGAATACAAAAATTATTCAGAAAACAGTCCTAGATGTTCATAAGTGGTCTAATGGTGCAGTCATGTGTAAGCAGACAAAAACATTTAGATGGTGAACACATAAGTCAAAGTTGATTTTTCAAATGGTCATCAAATTTGAATTGTCATTCAAATTTCCATGGGCACATAATTCAAAGTTAAAACAAAATTAAAATAACCATTTAAAAGTTTGGGGTCAGTAAGATTTTTTTTTATGCTCACTAAGGCTGCATCTGATCAAAAATGCTGTTAAAAAAACAGTGATACTGTAAAATATTTTTACAATTTAAAATATAACTGTTTTCTATTTTAATATATCTTAAAATGTAATTTATTCCTGTGATGGCAAAGCTGAATTTTCAGCATCATTTCTCCAGTCTTCAGCACCACGTGATCCTTCAGAAATCATTTTCATATGCGGATTTGCTGCTCAATAAACAGTTTTTATTATTATCAATGTTGAAAACAGTTGTGCTGCATATTTTTGTAGAAACTGATGCATTTTTTTATTCAGGATTCTTTGATGAATAGAAAGTTCAAAAGACCAGCATTTATCTGAAATAGAAATCTTTTGTAACATTATGAATGTATTTACTGTCACTTTTGATCAAGTCAGTATTTCTTTACTGAATATAAGCGTTAATTTCTGCAACAACAACACAAAAAAAATCTTACTTACACCACACATTTTAACAGTAGTGTATTATAAAAAAATAATATTATGATAATATCATTATTTTTTCACAGAAATGACCTAAACTGAAAAGCAAACTTTCTGACTGGTATGATTAATATCTTTAAAACTATTTCTTGACATTCATTTGACAAATTAATTTAAACTTCAAAGATATTTCACCATTTATGTTTCAGTTTCACAAGCACATACTGTAAGCGAGAGAGAAACAGATGTGGGACAGATAAATGTGCTCTAAAGTTCAAAGAGTTTTTACATTTTTATATATATTTCTAATTATTGTTTCTCTCACTTTTTTTTACATAATTTTGTTAAATAAAAGATAAATAAACACTATATATAGCATCGGCCTGGACGGTCACATGCTCAACGTGAGGAACAGTGAAAGGCAAGCTGATGGACTGCTTCCTGTTTACAAGAGGAGTTTCAGTTTCTCGATCTTATAATCTCCCTAGTGTTATTTTTTGTCCCCCATCACTCTCCATCCACTCTCATCTCAGTGGATGAGAATAAAGAATTGTTGTACGTGCCATTTGTGTGCCTTACATAAATATTATGCATACGTATATAAAAATGACTTTTATTGTGATTACTTAATGCATTGTTAATACAGACATTATTTCAATGTTTTTTTCCTTACATCATTAGGATGTTTGCAGCTTCTCCTTGCTGTATTAAAATGAACCAGGAAAAAGCAGTGATTTCGTAGAATTACCCTGATATGTGCTCTCGCGATCATATGTATGTAAGAAGGCAGGCACGTGGGTTTTTATAAGAGATTTGCATCAGGAAATGATTTTGGTGCAGCTGCACACACACATAGACACACACTGCAGCAGGTGAAAGCATGCACTGCGGTCTACCAGTGGAAAGTTCAGTTGACAGATGGGAAAAGGAAGAGAAATTTTCGATATGTGGCAGATATGTGTGCTTTGCATACATACTAGTACAATTACAACAATGAGCTCGTACCGTCAGGGTTTAGGCAATGCAACATTGCTGTTTTCTGCTGTGTATGTTTATTGCAGAGCTCATGAGACTAAAACTGAGAATCTTATATTTGTCTCTAAAAAAGGAGAAATAGACACTTATGAGAAAATTGTTGAGCTATTATGTATGCGAATAGAAAGTCAAATCAGTGATCTGGAAAAAAAAATGTATGAGAAATGTTTGAGTACATTTTGAGATCTCTGACTATTAATTCTCTCTGACTATTAATATGGGGGGGGGGGGTTCTAATGATACAAATCTGAGATACTGCTGATGTAAGAAAAAGTCTCCATTTAATTCCACTGATGTCTTAGAGAAAGAACTGAGATGAAAAGAGATCTCTGCCATTTTATTCCCTAGAGATCAGAACTTCTAAACCAGGGGGCCTCAAAAATATTTTAATGGGGACATATCATGAAAATCTGTATTTTTCCGTGTTTAAGAGCTATAATAGGGTCCCCGGTGCATCTACCAACCCAGAAAACATGAAAAGTGACAACCCAGTAATTTTGTTTTGGTAAGCCTTACTCTTCAAGGGGATTTTATTATAAAATTACCGCCCCTTAATCACCCAAGGCGCCGCCATTTGGTTTTCGCAAGCGCCAACAGTGTAACCAGTTGTAACTGTACGTACACACCGCCGCCGACTTGAGCTTTCAAAGCTACCGGAAGTCATTCATTTTCAATTGAAGCTCGCTTCTCTCAGCTGCAAGGAGCATCAAATCCATCGGTGTCGCGTTTTGGGCGTTTTGAACGTCAATCAGAAAGTTGAAAGTAGCTCAACTTTATGGTAATGAGCTATGACGCGGTTCAGCGGCAAGCAGCGGCAAAACGGCAGCAACCAATCTGAATATAGACAGAGAATGTCAAATAAGGGGAGAACTTTCACTCTCAGTAAACTTCCAGCTTCAAAACTGGTTGCAGTTCCACTGTGGTTCCATATGAGGGCGCTCACAGGAAGACTGTAGAATGAATGGAGGTCTATGGAGCTATACCCCTCAAAATCCACTTTTCTCAGGATATAATTTTTTGTCTAGTAATTTGAATGTTGTATTCTAAAGGAGATGCAAAGAAATTACTCATTGCTGGGTGTTAGATTTTTTAGAGTCACTTATTTGCTTTTAAAAGTCTTTTAAAATGTCAATGACGTCATACACACCGTACGACCAGAGATCCTGCTTTACGGCAATCCTTCAGTCACTTTGGTGCTTTCGCACTCTGCACTGCGTCTTTTCTCTCGAGGCATCGACAACACAGCTGACACAGGTAAATACACGTGCTAGAAGAGTTTTTGTTTTGTTGTTTTAAAAGACCACGCCAAAAATACACACACACATTCTGGTCCCACTTCAGATGCCACGATGCCATCAAGCGGTATCTCTGGACGTAATCAGTCCTTCACTGACCAATCAGCGTTCATTAGCAGAATGCTAGCGTGTAATGGGCAACAACAACTCAACCTGTAAGAAATCGAAAGGACATAAGTACTCATTCATTCAACTTTCGACCTATAACCCATGTTGAACTTGCAAAACCTATAATCAAATCTGAGATTTTTCAACGGAAATCGGGTGAAAGAGACAAATTTAGCCGTCTAGCTCCATAGGCTCCCATTCATTTCCCATTCACCAAAATTCGGTACAATAGGACTTAATAGGGAGTGACCATGCTCTCCGTAGACGGGCTCTGATATAGACGTCCTTCGCTCTGGCTGATTCCGGAGAAACATACGATGTAAACTTTCGTTCCTACCAAAACATTAGTTCCGAGAAAATGGAAGAGAAGCTAATCATCACCATTGCTGGGTTTCCTATAATTTATGATATGACATTGTTTGCATATAGATAACGGTCCTGGAGGGTGTCATGAACCCAAAATCTCAGAGTCCGACGTCTTCTCCGCAAATGCAAAATAGCAGCACCAAACACAATAACTTTGCGATGATCCATAATGATCCAGTATTACACATTTGAGGATGAGCGCAAATTTTTTTGGAAATATTTACGAACGCTCGTTTTAAGTGGGGATGCAATTCATTTGCTCACGGTAACACCGATGTGATCAATTGCACTAACTTAGATGCAAATAATAATAATTATTATTTTTTTCAACCAAATGTGACCAAAACGGTTATAAAAATGCTGTCATTATAAAAGGTTTCTAGTGTCAATGTATTGCTTGTTTTTTGTTTACATTTCATGTTGTGACACTATCTTCTCTCGAACATAGAATGCTGCTACGTCAGAGCGGCCAAAGCGTCAACAAGCCTCCCCGTAGTTTTTGACAAGCCTCCTTGACAGGGTGGCCAGAGCTTCTTTGCCGCTCAAGTCGGCGGCGGTGTGTACGTAAAGTGAGGCAATGGCAAAAGTTCGAGCAAAGCATGCAGACTGTTCTGTCGTTGGCTGCACAAACGAGCACAGAACACTATTTGACCAAAAAATTACGCAGCTGTCTTATAAAGAGCTCAGGGAACTGTGTCAACTTTCGTAAAAGTTAAACATGCAAGTCGATGAGATGTGCACAACAAATGCCTTTTTACAAATGGCAACAAATCTCCACAACAACTAGCCTACATAAATGTATCCACTAACCATTCAGAAAAGTCCAGTCTCTGTAAGGCTGCACTACACTGTTTATTTATAAGATTTAGGATGAGTGATGGTGCGTTCAAGTCCTCCTGGGAAGTTCGTACGTACGAGGTGGGAAGTCGTGTTTACAACATGAGGTGCGTTCAAGTAAGTTTCGTCGGAGCAAGATGGTGGTGTACCTTCTTTTAACGAATTACACGAAAATACAGCAAGGTTTGTTAACTCTGCTAAAAGAAAAAGAACAAAGAATGCACATCAGGTGTGTTTTTCTTTTTATGTTTTTAATTAACTTTGAAGCCAATGTAAACTCTAAACGGTTAGCATTTTGTTGTAATTCATTAACTTGCTGCTTTTAACAAGATTAATGATGATCATGATAAATGACAGTTTCTTGGAGGAGTAAACATAAAATTCAATTAAAATTTACTGTCAACTACAGACGTTGCATCCATTGATTCCGCCATATTTCTCAGTACACGCCCCCAACTCGTACAGATCGGGGCTTAAAGAAAATCCCGAGCTCCCCACTGGTATTTACGACATTGTGGTGGCGTTCAAGTGCATTCAACTCGTAATTACGATCTATACGAGATGACTTGAACTCACAGATTATTCACGTGTTTTGTTGTATCCGAAGTTTGTGTAAAGGATCGGCCGTATTCTGAACGGGGGCGGGGAGCAGAAGCTAATATGCATTTAAAGGGACACACACAAAAACGGCGCATTTTTTCTCACACCAAAGTGTCTGTTTTAGAATGCTATAAAAAATTATTTGTGGGGTAATATTTTTTGAGTGGAAATTTCACAGACACATTCTGGGGACACCATTGATTTATTATATCTTGTGAAAAGAGGGGTCACCTTTCAGATAAGACAAAACAAGTATTAAAACAGGATAACACATCAAGTGTGCCCTTGCTAAAACCACAAGGGGGTCAAAGGTTGAGAACCACTGCATTGTTTCTTGGCTATGAATTCTTATGATCTTGAATGTGTGAACCCTAATTATTAAAGCTAAACCTGTTTCAGAAAAAAAGTGTGCTTAATTGTAACGAATGTTCACTTGTAGTGTACTTCAAATCTAAAAAGTATAAAAAACTGTATTTTCAGATTTTTGAATACTAATGAAATAAAAGGATACTTAAAGAGTGCACTTTTGTCTGTTTCTTAACACACTTATTTGAAAAGTTTTGTACTTTCAAACAATGTCAAGTGCATTGAAAATCATTTTGTTTTAATAATTGTTTGTCGCGCTTCATAAAAGTACACTTATTTTGATGTGTTGACTAACATATTTAAGCACATGTAAAGCACTTGATTATAATTTTAACTGTAACTTGATATTACATAATGTAATGTTTCTATTTTAATAATTTATTTTATATGTACTAAATTGCGGTTCTATTACATAAAGATGAACTTAAGTCCTACATATTGTGGGTAAAAAAAAGCACTTATTTCATTTAATATAAATGTAAACTACAAAGGCTTTACATTTTTTATTTTAATTAACATACCTTTATCATATAGGTAGGCCTATATGATAAAGTATGCTTCTTTTTCACAAAGGTTTATATTTGCTAAGGCTGAGATAAGCGTATTTACTTTAGAGTAACCTACTGTTAGAAATTAAAAAAAACAATTATTCTCTTTTTCTCCTTTAGTTGAAACCAGACCATCAACATGGGAAAGCAGAACAGCAAACTCCGTCCCGAGGTGATACAGGAGCTGCTGGATAACACAGACTTCACCGAGCATGAGATCCTGGAGTGGTACAAGGGCTTCCTGCGGGACTGCCCCAGCGGTGCGCTCAGCATGGAAGAATTTAAGAAGATCTACGGCAACTTTTTCCCCTACGGAGACGCGTCAAAGTTTGCGGAGCACGTCTTCAGAACCTTCGACGCCAACGGAGATGGAACAATAGATTTCAGAGAGTTTATCATTGCCCTGAGCGTCACGTCACGCGGCCGTTTGGATCAGAAGCTAAAGTGGGCCTTCAGTATGTACGATCTGGATGGCAATGGATACATAAGCAAGGCGGAAATGCTCGAGATTGTACAGGTGTGTGTGAGTTTATGAGTGTGATTCTGTAGATCTCGGATGAAACAATACAGACGTCTCCTGACAAAGTGAGAAAACCCATTTCCTCCATGTTAAGGTACTTTCTTGCTGGGGAAAAGAAAACCAGCTAAAATGCCTGTCAGCTGGTTTAGCAGGCTCGTTTAATAGGGGTTTTGGCGACTTCTTAAGATGGGAGACCAGCTTGACCTGTTTAAACCAGATAAGACCAGCCAACCAGCTTGAGCTGGTTTTAAATGTTTTTTCTTTTTTTTTCTTTCTTCTTTCAGCAGGGAAACAAAAAAGAAGAGACATTAATTTTTAAGTTTAGGCTATCATTTGTGGAGATATAAGTGACTGTCAGCAATACACAGTAGAAATTATGCTAACACTTTATTTTGATGGTCCCTTTTGAACATTCTGTTGACTATAACTTTGCAACTACATGTCAACTAACTCTAATACTCTAAGTATAAGCAGACTGTCTGCTTAATATCTTCTAACCCTTTATTGTGATGGTCCTCCTCCAACAGACATTCTACTAACTTTACATAACTTTGCAACTACATGTCAACTTATTCTAGCCCTAACCCTACCAGTCTACTAATACCCTACTAACACTCTAATGAAAGTTTGTAGACATGAAGGTGCAACATTAGTTAGTCAACAGAATGTGTTAAAGGGACCATCAAAATAAAGTGAAACCGAAATGATTAGTAGTTACCATTTAGTGTTTGTCTGAGTTTTTGTCCAAACTATATAGACCCAAGGCAAGTTGATTTTTCAGTCCACTTACAATAAAATTGGATTGGTTTAAAATTCAACTCTCTGATTGGATCAAAACTTTACACTGAAAACTAGCACTTTATTCCTGTTTAGGGCACGTTTCAGAGACTGTAGTGTGTCTTTTGAACATAAATGTAGATTGTGCTGGTTTTAATTAATTAGCTGTCAATTTAGCCTCTGTTTTATCACAACCTTATTAAAGTAGTGCCTATATAATGAGAAGCTTCCACAAACCACCAAACATGACACAACATTATCAATTAACCATTTTGTACAATAACACGTTTCCTTTGGTTTTTAATACTTACAGAAGAGATATTTTCTAACCTTATTGTGTATTCATATATATTTCAGCTATTCCCATTCAGTGAATAAACATGGCAAATGGATTTGGCTTGTGCCGTATTACCTTGTTTTTTTAAATCACAAAAAGTAGGTTACTTCATATAGCAATATTCATTTGTGCATGATGTTTTGCTCAGATAGGGAGAGTTGAGTGCAGCAGGCAATTATTTTTGCTCGTATTTAGGTAAATTTCACGCCATTGTAGCTATTGGTGAGATGTGTCAACTTCCTAAGTGCACTCCCTGAATCTGACAGCTGAGTGCACACAAATGGCTGTAATTTCCTTTTCAATTCATTCAATTACCTGAGAAAAGCAGTCGCTATGGTTACTTTGAAATAGTCACCAATTGATGGCTCCAGTTCCAAATCATAGTCAGAGTTCTCTAATTTTCTCTAATAAGATTTACAAAAGGCAGCTTTTAGTGCCTGCTTCGACTGTAACAACATCATAGGTGCACTCCTAAACCAAAAGCTAGCAAATCCTAATGCAGCATTGCATGTATCTTTCCTAGATAAGACAATCCCATTATCCATTGCATTGCAATCGCATAATACATCACAATGCATTGCAACGGGTTCAGAATCTTAATAAATGCTTGTTAGAGTGCTGTGTACTTAGCAGCATGCTAACACCAAATTAACTGAAATCCTTTGTGTGTCTTCTTCAGGCCATCTATAAGATGGTATCTGCAGTGATGAAGATGCCAGAGGACGAGTCCACGCCTGAGAAACGCACAGAGAAGATCTTCCGCCAGATGGACACAAATCGTGATGGTGAGCTTTCTATCCCCTTGTAAACCAATCATATTAATGAAATAAAAGGCAACATACTGTAAGTGTACTTTCATGACTGTTTCTTAACACACTGAAGTACACTTAGAATTAAAAAGTGCACATGTTTAGTAATAATGCCAGATTAAAATTTTCATTGAAGATGAATTTCATTTACATAAAGTACAAATCATTGTTTTAATAATATTTTGTCATGATTTAACAAAGTACACTTTTTGTGTTGTGACTAACATGTTTTACTGCACATGTAAAGTACTTAATTTTAACTATATTGTTCAATATAACATTTAAAAAAAAAATGTGTGTGTGTGTGTGTGTGTGTAGATAGATATATAGATGGATAGACAGATAGATAGACTGTAAAAAAATAATGTTGGTTTTAAACTTTAAAAAGTAAGTTGGTTGCCTTAACATTTTGAGTTAATTGAAATTTAATGTTAATATGATTATGGAGATTGGTTTAATAAATAGAAACTCAAAATATTATGTTATCTGAACCACATTAATTATCTGAGTTGATTTGACAAAAGATAAAAAGTTGTGATAATAAATCATGAACATATTTTTACAGTGTATAGATAGATAGATAGATAGATAGATAGATAGATAGATAGATAGATAGATAGATAGATAGATAGATAGAGCTTACTCATTTGAAACTTCATAACAAATGTGTAATTACAAATACACTATAGTATATTTTCTATATTATATTTTGTATATAATTATAGTATATTATTATGTATAAATAGTATATTATAGTATAGTCATAAATTATTGTCAGTACATTTGACAGTACACTAAACATATTTCAAAGTAATTATGAAAACATGACATTTAAAGAGGTACTTAAGTCTGCTGTTTTTGAGATTCAGATCTTGCTCAAAAAAATAAATTGCTTTGTCTAAATACATAAGTGCTTTCGAATGGCTAAATGACTCATGCTAACCAGGCAAACACTGGTTATTTTTAACCTTTGACCCTTTGTTCTCCCTCAGGCAAGCTGTCACTCGAAGAGTTTGTAGAGGGAGCAAAGAGCGACCCATCCATCGTGCGACTGTTGCAGTGCGATCCCAGCAGTGCCGGCCAGTGAATCAACAGCGTCTCGCTACTGTCATAACCTCTCTTACACAAGTCTTTTTGTTCGGCCAAGCTTGGACTCCAAAACTACACCCCTATCTGAGTGTCTGTGGGTTTCCCACTGAACACCAGGCATGGAAACATTCAACTATTTTTTTTCCCACAGACACACATCAGGTAACGCTCAGAAACTCATATACAGAGGCCATGCATACTAAGAAGCTGTTGTACTTGTGTCTCTCTGTGAATTCCTCACATAAGGCTTTTTAGGCAGTGATGCAAGTGACATCGCATCCTGTTGTAAAATTTTGGTACTGAAATAAACGCCCTCAAAAAGAGCTTTAAAGATTAAGCTCTTTTAAGGTAAATTCGAGAGGGAGCTGAAGCAAAATTTTCTAAGCATGGGATAATATGACACTTCGTCAAAAATCCCAGATTGCATATGCTTTCTAAACACCAAACTATAGTTTTTTTAATAATTATTTTTAAGAATTTACTTCATTAAATCATTTCACACACACATTTCGCCAAAAATCCCAGATTGCATATGCTTTCTAAACAGCAAACTATAGTTTTTTTAATAATTATTTTTAAGAATTTACTAAATTAAAAATTTCAAACACACAATAACTGTTGTCATTCCTAGTGTTCCTAGTACTTGATTCCATTCAGCACATACTGTACATTTATTTGAGAGAGGCGCTTGGGCAACACAGATTTTTTTTACTTTTTTTTTTCAACATTATGATGACAGAGCCCGTGATAGAAAATCTTAAAGGGATAATTGGGATCAAATTTGTTCATGATGGTGCTCCTTTTATGAGCACCAGTATAATGTTTAAAAAATTAAAAATAAATATTATTACAAATATTTTTTAAACATGAATACTTGATGCATAGGACTGACAATAATAGTTGGAAAATGTCATTTTACAAAGTAATATTTTCATAGGGACGAAAATAATATTGATTTTTGCTGCTTCAAAAGAGGAAACATGAAAAGGTATTAGACAAAAAATTGTAGATATACTGTAATTTATGGTTTAACTTGGTGGGTCGGTGATAAAAATGTATCACACCATGGAAAATTCTTTTCATTATGAAACTGCTATTATTGAAATATGACATTTTCTTCTGTTTCAAATAATCATTTGTACAGTAAAGGCATATCTATCTTCTAGCACACTTTCTGCTCTATCCAGACCTTAATTCAGTCCATCTTCTGCCACACCATCAACAAAATACTACATATTAGCGTTAGCAACATGCTAAAGCCAATTCAAATTTGACTGAATCTTGGCCATAGTATTTTATTTTTATATCCTGGGCAAAATAACAGCTCAAATAATTTTGCACATAATACATGTGGGTCAAACTGAATGTATTCTCTGCATTTTCATTCTGTACATTTTAAGATGAATATGCGCGTATGTGGTATGCATGTATGTGGTGCTTTTTGAGTACTCGTGTGTTTATCCAGTGTTTGTCTATGCATACATTTTGGTCAGGACTTGTGAGCATTCTGTCAGTGACATGACTATGGAGAGACAATTGAAGCGTATTGGACAGAATATTAATGTGTATGAATATGTCTGCACATCCTCAGGGTTAGAAGTGACTATGTTTTAAAATGCAAGGGACTGTGTAAATGGATGACATGTGCTTTTTGTGTAATGCAAATCCACCGTCCATTTATAAATACACAAACACTCGCTCACAAGCAAACTACATATTATTTGAGGCCACGTGTATGATGGATAGCCATCAGAAACTCTGTGGTTTCCACTGAATTTCCTGTGAAGACAAGGTTGTAATGATCAAACGTTCGTCAGCCACATGCTGATCAGAACGATTCGTGAAGGAGCTTGAATTTAAAACTAATAACAAAAGGAAAAAATTGTTGTTCATGTTTGTAGATTCTCCTTCATTAAAAAAAAATGATTTAGCATCTGGCATTCTAAACCGCACAAGACAGCAACATGTGGTCAAGTGCCAAACACAGATAAATATATATATGGCAAAACAAATAGTGTTCTATCACTTTATGCTGTACAACTGTTATCTGTCAAAATAAATGTTTGTCATTATCATTTTGTAGATTTTATATGGTAACCTGTACATTGTGTGAGTGTAGATATTATAAACACAGGCGTCTGTTTTGGTTATATCATAAATAAAAATATTAAAGAAAGAACATGTTTCGGTGTCTGATGGTCTTGCATGAACATCACTTTTAAACCCTGGTTTAACAATCTTGTAGTGTGAAATTCTCATTAACATAGGGTTAAAAGTTGCCTTAACATCAGGGTTAAGTGTAATATGAAAAATCTTTGGTCAAAACTTGATAAAAAATGCATTTATTTACATACAAATTATTATTTTACGAAGTGCCCTTTTACATCATTTTCTTTTGGAAGACGATATTCAAACATTACAACATAAACAGCTCATCATGGCACTGATCGACTGGATCTGGACTACAAAGTTAATATGCACCTGTCACAGTACGCACAAACACTAGAAGACTGAATAGTTCGGGAAAGACCGTGGCTCTTTCAAACCTCCTCAAAAGTCAAGAAATCTCTTGCATTTGAAATAAATGGAACCTCTAAAAAATGATTTCCACTTTAAAACATGAGTGCAACACGTAAAACATGGCTGAAATGTATCTGAGCAACACATTTTTTTCAGAATTTGTTTCTGATAATGCAGTATTGTACAGTTATTATACTGTAGACATTATTCATTCATATTTCCTGGTTTGCACTATTAAGCATACAAAAATGTGTGGTAGAGTAAAAAAAAAAAAAAGCTTTCTTTGTGCATCAGATAATATGTTTGTGAATATTCAGACCTAAATTATATCTACCAGGCTAAACAAATATATAATAATATTAATGACAACATAATAAACAAATTCAAAATAATATTTACAGTAATGGACAATTTTCACAGATCAATAGCTCTACAGAGTTAAAAGTCCTAAAATCATATTTTTGCTACATGCAAATGTATTTTAGCGTTGTAATTTCAATGGACACTATTGTTGCATTTATGATGATGAAGGTGTTTCGTATTTCATTTCCACTCCAGTTAAAACCTTATGAAGGTACTGTTGAAATTTAGGGTCTCCAAAATCAAGTGAAATGTGAAATAGTCTGTACTTTTGTCATTTAAATGAAAGGCAATAATCACAGATGAGGAATCCTGTGGACAAATTCAACTAGCAAAAGTCTTTACATCCACACTAGAACAGTGAAATCCTGGACATGTTTGGGACGCACTGAAACTCCTATTGGCCCTTTAAAAATTATACTTGAGGACTCTTAAAAATGAGGTAAATCAGCTTTTGCCGATGTTAATTCAATGCGTGGACAGCTGACGATGAATTTGACCAGGTTGGAGTCCAAGTAAAAGTCTTTTAGCTTAAACACACTGAATGTTAGAAACACATGAGTAGATGTTCATATTTCCGTTAATGTGATTTTGTATGCTTCTGCGTAGTTCTCGATACTTAGGATAAACGTGTCCTCATTAGAGTAGTGCTCGATGATATTGTCATCCATGTTCACCAGGATCCTGAGAATAAGAGAATAAACAAAGTCAAAACGGGCTTAATAGTTGTCATGTGAATTTTACTGTACATACGTACTCTTATGATGTAGTTTTTTTTTTTTCTCAATCAATTGCTTACCCTTTCTTGCTCTTCTTGTAAATCTTGACCATTCGGTCAATGGGAAAACCATACTTCTCAGAAATCTGTTTAATATGAAAGAAATCATCAGTCAATCGTTTATCATTGCATCACATAAATTACAATGATTTGATTTTGATTATTTATAATAAATCATAAAATATGTGTATTTTTTTATTGACCTGGATAGTTTGGTGATAATTATTTTAAAAATATGCTGAAGACAAATAACTTCAGGGACAATTTTCACCAGGAATTAGATTGGGATCCGGCTTTGTATTTAGACTATTGAAAATGGTAAAGGATTTTATTTTGATTTTACTTTGCATAATTTTTTTTGAAAAAAAAAAAAAGAATTTCAAATGATGAACTGTTGCATTTGACAATCAGCACAATGCTTGGGTAATTTAGAGTAGAGCGCCCCCTATAGCAACAGATACTCACTGCATCCATGAGTCCTCTGAGAGTGGGCGTCCGCAGCATTAGAGCATCAAACACCTCATCTGACTCCTTCCTCACATACAAGAGCACTGAAAAACATACAGCCATGGAAATAGTATAGTTAAGTACAATCACCTTACATCTTTCTTTAAAATAGACATAACATAAATTTGAAATATGACATTTCTGTGCTACAATTAACACCAAAAAACTCCAAAAAATGACTATTTATTCCCATACATACAGAATTCCATAGAGGCTTCAGGAGATTCAGAGAATTTTTCATTTTTAAATTCTGTATAGTACAGTAGAAAATACCAACACAATCTTATAGCAATTCATATCCATTTTACGATTTGCCAAATTGGTGACTAATTCGTATGAATTTGTACATTTCTCAATTTTAACGTGACGATTATGTTTAGGAGTGGGTTTATGGGGTCATGGTAACTTTTTTTTTTAAATTTTGATTCACATCGCACAAATTCATACGAAATCGTCACCTTGTAAAATAGTTATGCTTTTTGGAAAAATACACACTTCAGCTATAAATGTGTATATGTATATAGCTCTGACCTCTCTTCTGTGTCTCCTCTCTTAGCTGTTTATGAGGCGGTGGACAGAAGTCATCCTCAGATGACCGGAACATCCTCTTTACCAGCACACTTCTAACACAAACACACAAACCAATACAGTGACTTCATGCTTCACTAAACTGACCAATCAGATTTACACAACACTGTTTTCAACTAAAAATGGAAAACGTTTTGGCTGTTCATTAACACGACAACAGTGCTTTGAGGGCCTGCAAACGGTTGAAAATGGGTTTCAAAAATGCAAGTTCTTGCAATGATACCGTTATTGTCTCCGTGTAAACTACAAAACGTGAATTTGTGAAAACGGTGACGTCATGCGCAAACATATGACAAGTTCAGTCTATAGGTGCGTAGTGTTTCTTTACAAAGTGACATCGCCAACTACTGGTCTGGCAGAATAATACAGTGTTTTAAGTGTATTATCACAAAATACACAATTTATTTCTGAGTGCTGTAACTAACTCTTTAATGTTATGGAGGAAATAACATTCTTAAATCACTACAACTCACTACGTTTTACACTGAATCATTTCTTTTACATTAAAGGTGCCTTATGTAAAAAAATCAATTCATACTCCACATATTCCATACCAGATGGGGGCAGTATACCTCCAGAAAGTTGGCCTACTGTAGTCTGTTTTTTAGTTTCAGGTTGTTAATCTTCTAAAACCGTCAAATAGTCCGCTTTGTCTCGCCAAAGCCTATTTTGATCGGTGAGGGATGTAGAATAGAATGACTGCTGCCGCTGCGCTTGACAGGGCGCATTACGAGCAGAGAGAGAGAGAGAGAGAGAGAGAGAGAGCTCGGCCGCGCGCGCGCACTCTCACGTCTACAAACAACACGAGCGCGGTCCTGCTCTCTCTCGCTCGCGCATATTAATCAAATCAATTGACACTATAGTAAGACCACAGTTTCACGTGGAGCATTTGGAGATTTTTAGAGATTAAAGAGATACAAGCCGTGCGAGTTATTCGTGTGTTGCAGTTTGGCTGGTGGTTATGTATGTTGCCCGCATACCGCCTCCCATGGCCGAAACTGGTATTAGACACCGGCTGGGCCGGGGCTAGTAATTTAGCATGCTAATTCAGGTTTATATCTCGGCAGCACTATAACTTGTCATTTTTTTAATGACATCATTGCACTTATTTCTTCTCATTCTTTTGATACGTGTAGCTCATTTTTTGGATATTTTTACCTCAATTTTTACATATGGCACCTTTAAACATTAGTGTGGATAGTTACTTCTATTAATAAATATTCTTGAGGATCCCTATAATTTACCATTGTGTAGCAAATCTGAGGTGATGTGATGTTCATTTATTTCTGATACAAGAATATCTTTTTCTGGTTTACAGTTTAAATATTGAGAAAAAGATCAAACTCACCCCTCTCGTTCAATTTCCTCTGTATTAAATGCAAATACCTGCAAAAAGTACAAAGTTTGGAGTTTTATCTCCTTTAAATATTTATATACTCAAACATCTCTGTAACATTCAGAAAAAGCCTCATAACAGACACTACAATGACCAGTTCAGCAGATGTCATTCCTAATAAACAAATGTCACCAAGTCTCCTAGATACTCGTATGCTTCATGTCAGGTTTTGAAAGGTCCGACGCTCTCTAATTAGTCTCAGTCTCATTTGACACACAATGGAACGCTAAGGTCTTCAGGACAGTTCTGTAATGAGCCTCTCTACAACCTTTTTGAGATTTCAGGAAGCAAACGCTGAGGGCAGACTAGGAGACTGCAATTATTGTCGTCTGCAAAATGGCAGAGGATGCTTAACACAAAAGAACGTGTGATCTGGTCATTGAGTGTGTTTTCCATTTTCAGACTGACTCATACCTGGCCTGCCCTCTGTAAGTTTCCAAAGTGCACATCGGGGATAAAGAGAACCGGTTGAGCATCCAAATCAGTCATCATTTTAAAGGTGGCGTCACACTTTTTCTGGAGATTAACCGCCCCAACGCCTCCATCCTTTCCTAATGAGAGGATTTAATTTGAACATGTAAGAATGACTGTTATTGATAATAAAAGTGGTGACTCATCCCACACTACACAGGTTTCTGTCCAATCAAATGCTCCCCAATACCAAATGCCACGGATTAGAAAGTAGCACATCATGATTAATGGCTGTGATGTAACTAAAGCCTCTTGATTATTTAAAAAAAAGAAATGGACAACCTTCATATTTCAATAGAAAATATGTCAATACAGGAAAGAAATTTCTTATCAAATCATTTCTTGTGTACTTTAAAGCTTATTTTTATGAATTGGAGATATTATTAACTTTCAGTGCTTCAGACCTTTTGTCTTCTTGCGGTTCTGTTTCCTCTCCTCATCTCTGATCTTCCTCTCCGCTCCCTGTGCCGCACAAACACAGACAGAAAGACATACAGTACAGAGGAGAGAAATTAAATGACTGCAAGGGCTGTGAAACGTAACATTAATTAACAACCACAAGGTGGCGCAGTTACTGAGTTTGAAGACCAAGAACACAGCATAAATGATGTCAGAATTCAACTGACCCACTTAAGCTGTAGGTGTATATAATATAATAAGTGATCATGCATGCAAAATAAAGGAACAAGTTAGCATTTTTAGCATCCTGAAGAATGTTTTTTTTAATAATTATTGTCAAATTTTATTCAATGACATAGGCCTACTGTAAATACATCAGTAATACCCCCTTGTGATTTTTTTAAAAGCTTTTACTTATCTTAAAAAAGGTGGTTAACAACCGTCTAAATGAGACTACAGAGGCTGCCTGGGACATTAAACGTTATTACGACGAACAAATAAACTACTCACTACTCTACTCACTAGTCCCCTTTCATAGCTTCATATATTAATTACACTATTTTAACTCAAACTTTCAGGGAAAATGTTTCTAAATAAAGACTGAAAGAGCTGTCGAAGTTTAATTGTGGTGACGTTAAAGTCATGCGACTGCGATGTAGCCTACCTTTAGCTTTTTGCTTCTGGCAATTGTATTTAGGCTGCAAAATTCATAAAAGTTGTGTTCATTTTTTAATATTATCACGATGAACAAAATGTGTAAGAATAATAAACTTTAGTTGGTCACAGAGCTTTTTTTCTGCAATAATCCAAAAGCCATATTGTGTTTTTTTGGAACCAGAGTGATGTGAACTCTGAAAATATGTCATCACTGCAGCGCTCTATTACTGCCGTCTTAACAGTTCTCCATGAGGGCTTCCACATATACAGCATATTTTGGGATACTATTATACAAACAGATTCAGTGGTTAAAGGTCAAGGTTCACCTTATCACAGAAGACCTTGATCTGGCAGTAGGCTCTGTGCAGGGGTTTGTTACTGCGGTTGTTGTAGCTGTAGGTGTCTATTTGTATCATCAGAGGAAGACCCTTCACCCCCTTCTGAGAAGAGAAATCTGTGCTCAGACAGTTCACAGTGATGAAGATCTAACAATCAGAGAAAAAAGACAAAAACAGTTCAGTTCTCCATGAAAATTTATGTTTGCAAAACAAGCAAATAAACTACATTTTGTGTCTGTCTCTGCCACTACACTAGCGTGTTGTGGGAGGTTGGTTTATGTAATTTATGTTCAACACTTTGCATTCAAATGCACATGTAACAGACAGTTGCATAAGAACTTCCATATTCATATTTTCTAACAGCTTTGACCTACACAATCCTGACCGTTGAAAGAGCACCTTGTTTTTCACCCACCAGCCACCTACACACGCAAAACAGGTGCCTGCCTCGACATGTCTATCTGTACCACTGACTGCTACAGAAAGCAACGTTCACACTACACACTAAAAACTATGCCGTTTCATCTGAACAGAATACTAAATGCTCCGATTGAAGTAAATATTAATTTTATATTGATGCAAGACCAAATTTTAATCTTAAATGTCATATTTACATGCAGTTTTAGCCTCTGCTCCTCAAAGGTTTGGAACAGAGTCTTGCTCACTAAATATTTATGTGGTTAGTTATTAACAGTTTCATATAATCAACCATTACCAATGCCAGAGGACAAGAAAGAGGCCATCGTTAGGTGAAGCATGCTACAACTCGGCATGGTAAGAAAATGGTATGAACTGTACACTTGTATGGCGTAGGAAAATCACTGATTGATCATGACAAACGTTAATTGCATGATTTAAGTTTTGTCCAAAACATTTCACACTGATCGAAATCTAACTGGGCACATTCTGAATTAGAATTGGGACAGCGATTTGGCTTAACACTACAGACATTCAAAGATTTGAGGTCAGAAAGATTTTATTCAGCAAAGATGTATTAAACTGATGTCAAAAGTTACAGTAAAATCATTTATAATGTCACTAATGTTACATTTCTATTTCAAATACATTTTTTTTTTTTTTTACTTTTTAACTTTTTATTCACTAAAGAATCTTGGAAAAAAATTGTCTTGGTTTCATTCAAAATATTAAGCAGCACAACTGTTTTCAACTTAAAGGTTTCTTGAGCAGCAAATCACCATATTAGAATGATTTCTGAAGGATCATGTGACACTGAAGACTGGAGTAATGATGCTGAAAATTCAGCTTTTCCATCAGAGGAATACATTGCATTTTAAAATATATTATAATAAAAATCAGTTATTTTAAAGTACTACTGTGGACCACTTGTAAAAGAAACTGAGACTTTCCACGCTGCAACAAGGACATAATTTCCACCTCACAGATCAATGGCTCATGGAGAAACTCAGTTTATGGCTTCCTCCATTCCAGCCTGCCATGATGAGAAGAGCTTTGAAGGGACTTGTAATAAAAGTTGAGAGTATGTTAGGTCAAAGTATGAGATGCTTATCAGATCAAACTGAGAGCATTTCACACCCCACTGCATGCACACCCCATTTTAAACGAGCTTAGACAAAAAAAAACACACAAAAAAAACGAATACACTTATATATGTCCAAGGGCGGCTACACTAAGACATCATACAGTCCATATTAATAGGTATTACCAGTGTGAGTTGGCCCAATAAAAAGCAAATGTTTGCGTAGAGAGCTTTAGTTGAATATAGGCGAGTGTTTGAACTGAGCTGTATTGCAACAGATGAGCCACAATGGGAGGGCAGGACTCTACCTGTGAGGCTGGGAGGATCTGGACTCAGGTTTGTGTGCATTTGGCCGAGTACACAGACCTGGTCCATTTCCTACTGTCAGTAGCATACAGGTGAAACCTGAGACCATGCACAGAAGGAAATAGAGGTTTAAATTAATAGAGAGAACTGGGGAAGATGCAGCAGGTTATTGTGAATCCCAAACGTCACACTATACAGGGCTCTTGGGGAGGGTTCAACAACCGGGGAGAGAGACTAATGCGTGTAAAATACACATATCATATGTCGTAACACTCCACCCTGTGTCTCAATAACATTTTGTGTATCGCACACAATGGTGGTAATACGACTGAATAAGAGTTTGTGACAAAACATAGATGTGCTGATGTAGTCAGACTGAAACTGAACCTTCAGTTGAGCTAAACAACTACACCTGCCAATTCATCATCCATGATGACCATTAATGCAAGCAGGATGTCCATTAAACCAAAACACACACTGGAGAACGTATTCATTGTAAATTTGCTGTGCCACGTCTGAACCACCGAGTAAAGTCTTGGTGCTAGATGACTTACCTTGGCCTCCTCATTCACGTCCCAGGTAAAGGACACAGCATTGTACGCGATTTCTTCAATATTCCCAATTGTGTTGAAGCTCTCTTTGTAGTCAGCTGTAGATAGAACAGGAAAAGTCAGTTATCATCCTTGCTGGAAAAAAAAACAAAAAAAACAACCAGGATATGTTGTGTTTTGGATACAGGTTTACCAGGTATGGTAACGGCTATGCACCACAACACCAAAACTAACCTGCATAAACCAGTCAAAACCAGCATGCAATTCACTCAAAGCCTGATACTTGCATGGGGAGGCATGTACATTATCATACAATTTGTTTGGTATATGATTAAGTTTAGGGAGAGATGTAATAATTGTCAGAAGTGGGTATATGAACAGCTCTGACGAGTGTTGAACAATTGCAACATTAAAACAATGTCTGCCAAAGCAAGCAGTGTTAAGCTTGATAAGCTGAGTGTATATGAAACAGCACCCTTCCACGCTAGATAACTCTTATCTGTTTATGTAAACAAACACTTGCTTTTTTAGTAGGCGCTTGATGGGCTATTTATGACCACTCACTTTAAACATGTCTGTGATTCAGTCTATACGTCATTACTTTATAGATTTACAAAAAGGACAGGTGATCTCATAACTGCTTCAATGGCTGGAGACAGCCTGTCTATGCTAGCTTAGGGCAATTAACTTTACATTCTTGTCTGGTCCAGCCTAAAAATATTAGTCAAATTGCTAAGAAAACAAATAGTACCCATTTGTCAACAACAGCATAATTTAAGGCAGGGATGGGCAACTTCGGTCCTGGAGGTCCACTGTCCAGCAGAGTTTAGCTCCAACCCTAATCAAACACACCTGAACAAGCTAATCAATGTCTTCAGGATTACTAGAAAGCTACAAGCATTTTAGTTTTTAACAGGAGCTAAACTCTGCATGACAGTGCAGTCCAGGACAAAAGTTGCCCATCCCTGGTTTGAGGTATCATTCATTGCCATACAACAGGTTACACAAATGCTCATTATGAAAAAGCTGTACTGAAGTCATTGCATGTACAGTATGAACTGCATTGCCTACATACAATCTATGTTTTTACTCAATTAACAGGGAGGGGGGATTATAATGACCCTGTCATTTTAATCCATTTGTTCAAATCCCTAACCCTTCGTATGATTGGTTGTAATATAGGTGATTTCCTATGCTAATTAGACATTCTTCCTTCAGTTATGGAACACTTTGTAATTTAATAAGCTGTCATTACAGGGGCGTTTATATCCATGTTAAGTAAACCAAACACCTGTCTTACTTTGGGGTAACTTTTTCCCAATGGACTGCCTTTGGGTGGTTTACCAAGCACACCCGTTGATGCCCCATAAGTGAGCTCCTCCCGTTAAATAGCCCCATTCAAATCCCAGCTCTAGTGACATGGCCCCAAGCTTGAGGAACAATCCCGCCTCAACTGCTATTCAAATCCCAACTGTGCAGGTGTCGGGTTTCAGTCACTGTCTCCCCTACTTGGCTTCAGCAAACTGCCGTATACCATGTGCCCAAAGGTCTGTCCACCTCACCAATCCACCAACATTTACTTTCCATCCCGTAGCACAATGTTCACCTTAAAGTATCTCACCAAAATATTCCTCTATTTTTGTCTCATGTTAGAGGGCAGGGTTTAAAAAAAGGATGACTTTTTTTTTTCAGATATTCCCTCAGGGTGCTCCCAGGATTTTAAAGTCTTGGGGCCAAATCTTGACAAAGGACATAGCAGAGCGTCTGATTACTGGAGATGAGGGGAGGACAAGAAGCAACAGGCTCAGGATGACTGTTCTTTCAAGGTGTGACAAGACCGAGAATAAGATGTGAATTGTTTGGGCTCATAGCTGCTCCACACCAGGTGGACTCGACCAATTTTGGGCCTGTATGTCGTTTAGTTTTTTTTCTCTCATTCAACTTGAATCAGAAGCTGGGCTAGTGATCTGAAGGTCACAAGTTCAAATCCCAGGTGGGGTGACTCATGGAGCTGGAGAATAATTAGGATATTCTAACACCATAGTTGCTCCAACAGTACTATCCCTGTAATAAAGTGTGCAGCTGTGGATTAGAAACCATCATTATTTGACTAATAACTAATTAAAACCACAGATTTAGTAAGAAAGGAAATATGTCCAAATACTTCTGTAAATAAAGCTGTATCTATCTATAGTATAATAATCTCTATAGTAATCTGTGTATAGCAGGGATGAGCCCGAAGCCTAAATCCGAATTTGGAAAGGTACGAAAAATAAATAACGCATTTTACGGAACGAGAATGCAAGAGCATATTTTTTTCCATCACCATGTCCCATTAGAGGCTCCGTAGAATGCGAAAAAAAAATTCTACGAACAAGGTATTCGGCTTCGGGCACATCTGTAGTGTATAGCCATTTAGCAACCTAGTACTCTTTAGCTGAGATGGGAAAAAACCAAGAGGAACCAATCTCCCGAAAGCCCTGAGGGCTTATGGGATGTGAGGCACCATCAGTCTTCAAATTAGTGGTGAATGCACAATGAACCATTTTTAAGGCAATAAGTACTTTATTCATAGGGCGATTCAGACCAAAGAGTGTTGAGTAGTACTGTGGTTAATGACGTTTGGAAAAATATGATACATAATCCCCACAAGTACAAGTTATACAATCTGAATCTCATGCGTCACTGCATTCAAAAATGTTTACTCTTTCACGTCAACTACTGCCTTGGTGGAGCAACAGTTTGAAGAGAACCTTGCTGCTGACATACTTATAGCTTGCCACCTGTTCTATTCTGTTTAATGAGGGGTATCCAATCCTTCTCCAGGACCAGAGTCCTGCAGAGTTTAGCTCCAACCCTTATTAAACACACCTGAACCAAGTTTCAGGTGATAAAGGTCTTCAGGATCAGTAGAAACTTCCAGGCAAGTGTGTTGGAGCAGGTTGGAGCTAAACTCTGCAATACATTGGTCCTCCAGGAGCAGGACTGGACACCCCTGGTTTAATGGCACAGATTTTTTAAGTAAATCTATTGCCCCTTTAAGTATGCTTTACAACAAACTGTATACAGCACATTATATACAACTAGATTCCGCTCTTGCAATACATTGGCCAAAGCACATATCCCTGCATTTGCATACTTGTGTAGAGCAGTGGTTCCCAACCCTTGTCCTGTAGTATCCCCAATTCTCCATAATCAAACACACCTAATTCAACTCATCAACTCGTTTGTACAGTGTCACTCAACCCCGGTCCTCAAGGACCCACAACACTACACATTTTGTATGGCTCCCCAATCAAACACACCTGATTCAGATCATTAGCTCTTTAGTAGAAACTACAAGACCTGAAATGGTTGTGTCAGACAAAGGACACATTCAAAATGTGCAAATATTTTAGCTGGAATAAGCAATTCCTGATTTCGGCAATTCCTGATTTAAGATCAAGATTAGACATTGAGCACAATAATGGAGAGGAAGCCTCACCGATGTCTAGAACCCTCTGCTTTGCAGTGTGCTGGCGAGAGTGCCAATACTTCCAGTATTTCAGCTGCTCATCACGGTTCTTATCTTCACTGAATACAACCATGATGACACTCTGAGAAAGGAGGTTAACAGAGGTTATCACAATCCACTCAATTACTTCATGTCTATTCCGAATGATCAAGAGCTGATTGTTGCATGTCGATAAACTATTGGCATAACAAGAATGGACGATATAGTCATACACTACTATTCCAAAGTTTGGGATTTTTTAATGTTTTTGAAAGAAGTGTCTAATGCTCTCCAAGGCTGCATTTATTTGACCAATAATACAGTAAAAGCAGTAATGTTGTGAAATATTATCATAATTTAAAATTACTCTTTTCTCTATTTAAATTATATTTAAAAATAGAATTTATTCCTGGTGAGAAGGCTGAATTTTCAACAGCAATCCCTCCAGCCTTCGGTTATCACAGTGGAAAACAGTTGTGCTTTCAAAAAAAAGAATTGTGTAAACCCTGACACATTTTTTTCAGGATTCTTTAATGAATAGAAAGTTCAAAAGAACAGAAAAGTTTTGTTTTATAACATTTTAAATGTATTTACTGTCACTTTTGATCAATTGCTGAATAAAAGTATTAATTTATTTTAAAAAATCATACAAAAAAGAGCTCTCAATAAAATACATATGACAATTAAATCAAAGCTCCCAAATTAATATAATTCAATGACATTACATTGTTACATTATACCTTCCTAGTTATTTCAAATATCTGGTTTGATAGAAGAACATCACTCACCCTCACTTTGCTGATGGGATGTCGGAGGCGTTTATTGGCACTTGTCTCATTCAGTGTAATAGCGTAGAACTGGCCCTTGTTCAGATACGTCATAGGCCCCTCACCCTGTTTCTGTCGCAACGACCTGCTGGCCTCTAATGTGTACTGGAAAGTGTCCCTGTTGTAGAACATTACAACATGTTTTTCAGTTATGAGAGCTGATTCACCATGATAATACAAGCCTATTGGTGTACATAAATTCTGTATAACACTTACAACATATCTGACTGGTCAAATATGAAGTCATCAGCTCCAAGCGACGATGGGGGGTACTTCTATGTCAAAGAAATTATCATCCATTAATTTGCTTAATACATCCAGGTTTTATGACAAACAAATATTCCTTAAAAACCAGATATTAATCTCACTTCATTGCTGTCTTCTTCATAGGTGCTATCTGGACTACTGCAATGGTCATCCTTCCTATATCCACTATGACATACAGCCGAGGTGTCGAACGAGTGGTCCTGTTCACAGATGACCCGCATCTGTTCCTCTCCTTCTGTCCTGTAGTGAACTCCCGAAGCCATGAAAGCAGAAGTGTACACCTCAGCCTTTACCACAGCAGCGGCCCCACTCTCTCCAGCCGCCACGCTGTAAAGTTCCCGTTTGCTGTCCTGGTGATCCGTGTTGAGTGTCAGATTAACGGGCACTGATTTCAGTACCTGCACATGATTATCCACTGTCTCCGGCTCCATTTGACTGCTGTTTCCCACTGTAGTGTTTCTAAGACAGTATATGAAAGCATAAAAGATTTCTTGAGTGCAATTTTTTTTGTGAAGACATGTGAAGGACATGTACAGAATTTGTCCTCTGATTTTAACCCATCCAGGTTAGTGCACACACTTTGGGAGCAGTGAGTAGTGAACACATACACACTGCAAACCATGGACACACACACCCAAAGCAATGGGCAGCAATTGGGAGTTAAGCTCCTTGCTCAAGGGCACCTCCTTCATTTCCTGCTGACATTGAGAATCGAACCCGCAACCTTCGTTACCAGTCTGACTCTCTGACCATTAGGCCACAACTGTCCCTTTAATAGTTGAAATAAGTCACATTTTTAATCCATTTATTCAACTCCATATTCACCATTGTTTTAATAATTTCACTGACCTCTTTCCCGGTTCCTCTGAAATTTCAACCACTTTGCTGATTGGTAAAACTCTCTTATCTTTGGGCACCTGCAGAGGATACAACATCAATATACAGTAGTGCTGATAGTATCATAGGCACTGTTTCACTAAAATTGTTTTATTGGAGATTTATCACTTCATAGAGATAAAATAATTGACTTATGAAAACTGAAAACTGTCTGATTACTTTCCATCAGTAACTTAAACATGAGAGCAGCAAAAAAAGAAGAAGCATAATTTCACCATATCCTTACTATGCTTTTATGTTTTGGGTAATGTAAGCTATGAACCTTGGTTGCATTGACAATTATGTTTTTGTTCATTAGTTGTGGATGAAAAATGATGGAAAGTGGAAGTGTAGAAGTAACCATGTGACACTTTTTTACAGTGTATATAAGTATTTGCATCTATTTTAATTATATATAAATAATCATATTTTCAAAATGTATTTATTCAAATTACTTAAAATCAGCATAAATCTCATTGTGATAGCGTCTGAAGCACATGTAAAACTAGACCAATCATGATTGGGGCTACGTTTTGACGTAGCATGTGACAGTGTACAAGGAAGCTTACAAAAGCACGTCAGAACACAACAGCGTTAGCTTCTGTTCTTCAGCAAGTGTTCTGTGTGTGAAACTGCTGCCTTATTTATTGTGTTCTGTCTTAATTTATATATATATTATCTAAGAAATGGTGAACAAAAGGCAATTTAAGCAGTGTGTGCCTCCCTGCCCAAGATACATCATGGGTGGGGACACACACAAGCTTTGTGTTCATTGCCTGTGAGCGGAGCATGCACGGGCAGCTCTCAACAATCCGCTCCCGCCTGGCCCTCATCAAACATTTCCCCCGGGGTTCGGGTCCCGCGTCCGCCGAAGAGTCGCAGTGGTTCAGATTGTGGGGGTCACAGATGGAGCTGGCAGAGGAGCTTGAGACAGCTTCGGCCCTTTCTCGGACCTTGCTTGCCGGTTCCAGCGCTCCTGCTCCGGATAGGGAACCCCGCTCTGCAAATTGTTATCGCTTAGGGAGATGTATATCCCTGGGGACAAGAATGTTGGGGCAGACATCCTGTCGAGGCAGGGGCTGAGGCCCAGGGAATAGAGACTCCACCCTGAGATGCTGGAGTTAATCTGGAGGAAGTTTGGCCAACCGGAAGTGGCTCTGTTTCCATCTCAAGAGACAACCCACTGTCCGCTGTGGTTCTCCTTCATGCATCCAGCCCCACAGGCATGGCCGAGGTGGCGCCTCGGAATAAGTCTACTGCTGGTAGCCCTGTTCTGGTCGACCCGAGTCTGGTTTTCAGATCTCATAGCGCTCCTCGAAGGTCACCCTTGGGAGATTCCATTCAGGAGAGACCTTCTCTCCTCCGGCCGGAGCTGTGGAAGTTATGGGTCTGGCCCATGGGGGGGACCAGAGTGGTGTTGGTCTCTCAGCTGAAGTTGTTGAGACCATCCTAAATTCTAGAGGTCCCTCCACAAGGAAACTGTACACCTTAAAGTGAAATGTGTTCACATTATGGTGCAGAGAGCATCAGTTGGACCCAGTTAACTGACCAGTGGCTTCAGTACTGGAGTTTCTTCAGGATCGCTTCTCTGGGGGTCTTTCCCCCTCCAGATTTAAGGTCTATGTGGCAGCCATAGCTGCATTCTATGCACCATTAAGTGATAGACCTTTATCGTTACCACTTGGTTGTACGTTTCCTTCCTGCGTCTCATGTCAGTGTTCCAGCTTGGGACCTGGCTGATGTTTTGGAAAGGTTATGCCTGGCAGTCTTTGAACCCATTGAGTCTGTGTCGGAGAAGTTTTTAACTTTCAAGATGGTTTTCTTGCTGGCATTACGTCCCTAAAAAGAGTGGGGGACTAACAGGCCCTTTCTGTCTGTCCCTCCTGTCTGAAGTCCGCTCCTGGGAGAGTGAAAGCCATTCTCTACCCTAGACTGGGCTACATATCTAAGGTGCGTACTAACGTGGCTCGGTCTTTAGTCTTGCAGGCCTTCCATCCACCACCTGTATCAGTGGACTAAGATAAGCTTCACCTGTTTTGCCCTGTTAAGGCTATAGAGGCCTATGTGCATAGGTCCTCTCTTTGGAGGAAGTTGGACCAGTTACTTTGTTTTGAGTCGCCTAGGATGGGTTCCCCATCCTCAAAGCTGTCTATTACAAATTGATTGTTGAGGCAATCTCGTTGGCTTATTCTGCGAATTCCTGCCTTCACCTCTGCTAATCAGGGCTCATTCTTCTAGAAGTATGGTATCTTCTAAAGCCCTGTTTTCGGGGGTTTCCCTTCAGGAACTCTGTGATGCGGCAGGCTGAGCCTCCCTGCACACTTTCATAAGATTTTACAGTCTGGATACCTGGATAGCTTCACACCAGGGCAGGCAGACATTAGTCAGCATGGCCCAGTGGGTATTCGTTCCCCATAGTGTCGTCTTCAACGCAGCGCTAGTTCCCTCGAAAGGGAATGTCTCGGTTTATGACTGTAACCCTTGTTCTCTGAGAAGGGAATGAGACGCTGTGTCACTTTGCCACACCTCCTGAATGCGAGAGCAGCTTGCTTCAGCCTATCATAGGCTAACGCTGTTGTGTTTCCGGTATGCCTTTGTAAGCTTCCATGTACACCATCACATGCTACTTCAAGATGTAGCACCAATCAGTATTCATCTAGTTTCACACATGCTTCAGACGCTATCAAAGAATGGGAACAAGGGTTATAGTCTTAACCAGAGATGGTTTACATATAATAAATTGAATTTATTGATAATAAATGTATAAACCTGGTAATTGTGCATTAAAAATAGGCCCAGTTATTTAAATAGGCCCAGTTACTATTCACTTTCACTGTATGAAAAGAGCAGAGTGAGCATTCTGCTGAACTTTGTGTTTCACCAAAGAGAGAGAGGTTTCGAACACCATAAGGGTGAATAAATGATAATGTAAAATAAAAGCATTATTATTATGATGAAAGTAAGAGTCTTAGCTGATGACACTGACCTTGTAGTATTCATAGAGGAGCCCCAGGGCGGCAGCACTGTCTTCATCTCCATTTATGCTCATCATGGCCTTTGTGGCCGCAGTAAGCGGATTCTCCAGGTAAGACCTCCAGGCTTCATCCTCACTGGTGTAGGCCCGACGCTGGTGGAAGGACGTCTCATTGGGCACCACTACAACTAGCCTCTTACTGGGACACACACACACACACACACAGACATAAAACAGTATATCAGCACACTAGCAGACAGAAACACAAACATAAATGATCCAGCTGATAAAGCTTCATGTAAAAGCTCTATTTTGCATATTGATGAAAACAACCCTGCACACTGTGCCTTTTGTGAGAGTGTGATGTACAGTGTATTGATGACAGAGAACATCTAACCAAACAAATACTGACCACAGAAACTTCAAAAGTCCTTCTGCATTTTACTGCCTGACAGACAACTGGAGCTAAATTGTATGACACATGGCATGAGGAAGTACAACTGCAGGCTTTAGAGTATTTTGATGTGCGAGTCTCCCTATTTGATGTCCCAACTTGATATTATATTATATTAAATATATATCTGGATACTTTCATTCTTCAGTATAAACAAGATATTCAGTAACATACAGAGGCCCCAAGGAGTTTTTGGATACGTAAGCCATACCTAAAGAGAAATATACAATAAAATTGAGGCAACAAAAATTGTATAATGTCTAAAGTCTTACATATATCAAAAAAAAATGTTACTACATATTTATTGAATGGTTATGCTCTTTTAATTAATCTTGACATTTTATCTGAACATCATTTGTGAGATTTATTCCATATGAACTATTTTGAGGGTAAATAATTCATTGGATAATAGTGATCTGTGAATTTATTTTGTGTTGGATATAAGGCATTTGTCTATTTTTTTTTTTAAATTGGGATATTTTGTGAATGGAAATTTGTTCAAATTCATATGGAAACAAATATTAAATGTTTTTATTTTGAAAAGAAAAGTAAGCCCCTTGTAGTATGTAGAAAGATGGGGGGGGGGGACTTTAAATTTTGTGCTGTAACTATATAAAAAATAATTATTATGCACACTGTTTTCAAGAGGGGCATCTTACTACATCTTCTTACCCTGCTTAATGCATCTAAGGTATATATTTACATAGATATATTTTTCCAAGCCAACCCAATTTTTCTGGGTTGGGTTCACTTTAGTTTACTAAAAATGTTCTAAAAAATTTAAGTCTGTAGTAGTGACAAATGGTGTTTTCACAACACATATTAGTAAACCCACAGATGCACACATACAGTGACAGAGTGTACTCCTGTGGGTTCTTTCACTGGAACATGCATGGTATATAATAAGGTTAAGTGGGACACTTAATCTAATTCATCTTTATCGTTATGTGTTTATTCTTCCATAAACAAAAACAAAAAAATCAGCATATGGAATGACAAAATAGGTTAAGTTCCTAAGTTTTGACAACTTTAGAGGATTATTTGGACCACAGTGTAAAATGAGGCAAGTATGTTCATGCAAATCAAGTTATGACCATGTGAGGTTATATTAAAAAATATATATAGGCTATATATTTAAAAAAATAGTGTGACATATTTTGATGATAAGGGAATTACACCTTTTTGTATTTACCTTTTATTTACTTTTTATCTGTAGTGTGGGTAATTTAGCTATTTAATATAGTTTTGTGTGAGGAGCTAAACCATCTGAAACATATTTTTATGTACAAAATAATTATCACAAAGTTTCCAACTTTAGATATATTCACCCAGCAAAAGTGGAATAGAACAAAAATTACGTTTCTAATTATTTGACACACCTAGAGAAATGTGAGACCAGTATTACATCCAACAGCCCTAAAGAGAAACCAGTAGTCCATTTACGTAGTCTCTTTAATAAACAAAAATGTGTTTTAGTCACCACAAACAAAAATATATAAACGGGTTGTTATTGTGGATTAGCCAATAGACATGCACACTGTATAGATTAAAACAATCAAAACAATCGACTTAACACAATCTTTTCAAACTTCACATTAAACAAAAAATCTTAAATTAAAACAAAAACAAAAACGTTGAGATAAACACTTCTACATTAAGATGATCCTCAATGAGCGAAATAAACTAAATAAAACAGAACACAAATGCTAAAAAAAAAATCTTTATTTTTCGTAAAAAATTTTTTTTTTTAAACTATGGCGAATAAACCTTCCTCTTTAAATAGTAAATAAATGATCTCAGATAACTTATATTCAAGGTGTTTCCTCCGTGAAAAATGGCGTTTTGACCGCAAAAAAAAACTTTCCCTCTGTGGTGGTTTTTATCTCTAAAAACAACAATAAACCAGACAAAATCTGAATAATTGAAAGCGCCGTTAACGTAGATAATGCGACTATAGAATTTATTTTTTTAGAGTTTAAAGAGAATATTTAACTTTTATGAAAGTAAAGTAAACATGCAGAATGTAACTCGTTGACGTTCCGATACTTGTGTTGAGGTAGCCTAATGGAAGATTGTGTCGCAGTCATGACTCTTACCTGTCTGTCTCCTGTGACATATTTCTTTCTCTTCCTCCGCGGTTTTTCCTTGTGAAACTGGACTTTCAAGTCGGTGCAGGTAACAGAAGACAGAGCGCGAGTGAGAGATGCCAGAACCCGGGCTACAGGTATATCGACTTTTCCCCTTTCTGATTAGCCTATTTCTCAAGGGCTGAAGGAGCAGGTAAAGCACCTGAGCACCCTGTCCCTTCCTTCTCGGAGATTTTAACGTGTAGCCTAATTTTGAGTTTCAAAAATATATTTTAAATCTTTATAACAGGTTAAATCCACGTTTAATGTTCGAATTGTTTGCTTATAGACCTAGCCTACAGGTCAACTTTGATGTTTTTTTCCCCCTGTGTAAAGGATTTGGGTTCGAGTAGGGGCTGGTCAGCGCTCTGATTGGTCGAGGTGAGGAAAGGACCCTCACTGATTGGCTGGCGCGTCAGAAGACAGGTTAGAAGGCCCACCTCACCTGTAACCATAGGTTTGTGTAGATTAATAGAAATGAAGGGCAGGATGGAGAAAGCCTTTGTGTGGTTTCGGGGAAACAAGTTGTCTGTTATTTATCCATTTCCCTTCATTAGTGAAGTATAAAATATTAATGTTTGGTAATGACTTTAACCAAATATTTAAGACTGAAGGAAGCCAAATGTAAAAGTATGTTGGAAGAAAATCCTATATTGATCGACAACTATTTTAAATATTAGAGGAATGTGTCTCAATGTCCACAGTGGTTCTTTCTTATCCACAAAATGCTGGACTAGTTTAGCAGGTGCAATGAAGATGGACTATCCAAGAAGATGGCAATTCAAAAGGTTTTCAATTCACAACTGCATCTTAAAATTAATTTAACTAGGCTATGTTAATATTAGAAACACAAAGTTGACTTGTTCCGCAATAAATAACACACATCCTATTTTGAATCTTAAGAATTCAAATCATCAAGACCTGACACGCCCTGAAGATAAATAGTAGTCAGTCAATATTAGGTCCTTAAAGAGGTAGTGCAATTTTGTGTGAGAAAAATTCAAGTGACATTTCCCACAGTTTCAGGCCCTGGAAAATCTTGTTTTGTTCCAAGTGTCAGGTGTGAACATGTAGGCTACATAGTGACATCACTCGACGACAAAACATGGGAAATAAGACACTACTCATTCAACTTGAAAACACAACAATACATGGAAAGTTAGCAACATTGATATGATGTAAAGAATGATATATTACTCAAATATTATTAGTGCTGTTTTCTAAGTTAAATTTCACTAATGCTTATACCTTTATTACACTGTTTTATATGTTCTGCTCTAAAACTTTGGCACATAATGTAGTACTATGCCACACATTTGCGCTAAGGACATGAATAATATATCAAATTATGCAGATTGTTGAGGAAAGTAGTGATTTTTACTTTTCTAAACAATTGGGTTTATTCAACCTGGTGGATGAAAACACCATCATGTGGACTTAAATTGAAAATTGAGCTAGAGCCCAGAATATTTTAAAGAATTGAGATGGTTACACAACTCACATTTTCTGAATGTGAATCCGTAAATTATATAAAATTATTTTTCTTAATTGAAATGCACAATATAGCCTACTCAATGTTTCTACCACTACTATGGAGAGCTTAATAAGTTGTTTACCCAATGTTATTGTCTTCTTAATGAACCTATTGTGATAGAAGGTAATGTTTGCCATTACCCCTTCTAAACAAACCAATTTGCGGCAGCTTTGGTAAACCTTAGGTCATTAGAGTGTAAACACTGGGCATCCATTGTGAGGGAGTTTGAGGACTGACACCTTGGGCAAGCAAACACAGGCCTTTGTTTTGAGCATAGCCCAGTCATTCAAGAGAAGCAATAAAAAGCCTGGGCCAAAGACAATGGGTTCCTGCTTTAGGTCAGGTAAGGGTACTGGAGCAGTGGGGCCAGAATGAGTCTGATAACATCTCCACGGTCTGCCTTCTCCTTAAGACCCCTGGCCTGACCTCATGCTCTCTGGATGCTCACAAAAGACCACTGAGACTCCTAACAGTACCAGAACAATGAAGCAAAGGACTGACTTCTTTATCATTTAAATGCAAGATTCTTTCAAAGAGATGTGATGATATTCTTGACCTGTTATTAGACTGAACTCTATGAAAGTAAACAGGAGGCACATTTACAGTAGTGTTACTTTCGTATTATTAATACTATTATAGTGTTATTTTGAATTAGCTATTTTCACATTTGAATTTGAATTTTTATGCTAGGTTTTTGTCAATTTTGTTATTTTGTCATTTTTGTTAGTTTTAGTTTTTTATAAGCTTTAATATATTTTTATTTCAGTTTTATTAATTTTAGCACTTCAACCTCAACTTATTTATATCAGTTTGTTCAAAAGGCAACATTTCTAATATTCTAATATTTTTTTCAGGTTTATTTCAACTACCAAAAAATTTAATATGGTTTTAGTTTTAATAGTTTTAGGTTGTTTTTTTTTTTGTTTTGTTTTTTTACTATTTATTTTAAGGTGTGCTTGTTACATTGCATTTATACATTTAAGTATTGAGTATAATAATAATTTAGTTTAAGGTTAGTTGTATGCATAATTTACTGTTATTACTATAGTAAGTACATGTAACATATGTAACAAGAACACTAAAATAAAGTGCTACCTTAGTTTTTTGGTTAATAATAACTATACATTTTGGTATATAAACTAGATTTTACCATTTCTAAAGATAATTTGAGCAGTAAATGCCCATGCAAACGTTGCCAAGGCTTTCCTATACTAAATGCTAATCTTAAGCATCATTTGTGGTATTATTCATGTCCATAGGCCAATGCAAGATGAGTTACGTGCCAAAGTTTAATATTTAGGTTTAGTGGTTTAAATCACTAACCTTGAGAATGACGAATGAGCAATAGTAATATGGATGCTTGGAAAACACCACTAATAAAAATCGTTGTCAGCAACATCAAAATGTCAGATCAAGCATAATAGTAGATCCACTTAGACCATCTTTTTGATCTTGATATGAGTACTTTGCATGTCTTCATAATTGTAACCCGTCTTTTCTACTCTCACATTGGGAGCACCTGGTGTTTTCACTGTGTGCAAATGAAGTTGCTAAATAAATACAGGTGGGGTCTCAAAAGTTATTCTTCAGGCTTTACCTGAAGGCTTATGGCTAATGCAGAAAACCCGCAACATTGCTAACAAGCCTGTCTCACCATGCCCGGACTGCCCACAGTAAAAGGACAGGATGTGCAGAAAGCCAGAAAGCAACAAAAGGAGTGGATTATACACTGTATGTACACACAAGCAAAACCTTTAGCAGCCAAGGCTTCTTTAAGACTAGTTAAACAAACTTTTGTAACCCATAACAAAAGTCAAGGCCCACTATTGAATGAATTAATTGTATTAATTAGTTTTGTACCTAAAATTTAAAACGTCCCCAGCCCAAGCTGGGCTAGTTTGACAGCTGAAGTAGTAACCTGACAAGTGGCGGACAGGCACAGGCATGAAGTGTGCGGGGTGTCACGATTTTTTCTATCCATCGCATTCCTATGAAAACACAGGCAGGGCCGGCTATGAGAAAAAGAGGGAGGTATTCCGCATGCCATGGATTTCTGAGATGGGAATAGGATGCCTGTTAGGACCTGCCCGACTACTGCCGCGCATACACCCATTTGGCAGGTAAAGGCCCAGCATGCAGCGGGAGTGTGGGCTAGTGGCTGGAATGCAGTAGGAGGAGGCCCTGGACAGCAATCGCATCTCCAGCTACTGCACAGGTGTGCAATCAGGGCTCAGACGTTTTTTTGAGGGATGGTGGAGGGGTACACTTGCATTCCAGTGGGCCTTAAAGGGACAGCACCGCTTTCTTCTCACATGCCAGGGTGTCTTCAATCCAAACCAGTCCTGTGGGAAGCTGCTGAACAGGTTGGGTGAAGAGGATCATTTTCTTTGCATCAGCACCATAAACCTGTCTCTGTGGCTCTGCAGTCAACAATGAAGAATTTGTATTGCAGTGCCGTTCGTATGCATTTGCATTGGCACCTGCGTGTCACGCTTCAATTGTACTTCATAGGAAGCTCTCAGAAGAATTAAAATTGTCGATAATAACAGACCTTGTGAAAAATAAGTAAGCCTATACTTTTGCATACTCTTAAAAAGTACAAATAATACACTTTAAAAGAATACAATTTAGTGTGAACTGAATGTAATGTTTTCAGACACTTAATTGCATGTTAATTGCAATTTAATGAAAATGTATTATAGTTTAAATTTATAACAAATGCAATTAGCTGAACTTTAGAGTGCTGTTTAGTAGCCTATATCTTTATTTCATAAATACTTTTTTTTTCATAAATACTAAGTGTCTTTTGACAAGCATTTATGGTAAACTAAAATATACTTTAATGAAATTTCTATTGAAACGTATATGTTATGTTTTTTTTAATTGTTGCGCATTTTTAATGATGAACTTTATATATAATATTGAAAAACACACTACAATCAAAATTATAGCCTACTCAATTACTTTACATGTACTTTAGTTAGTCAACCCATCAAAAAAAAGTGCACTTCTGTAAAGCATGACAAAAGATTATTAAAACAATGATGTAAAATGTACTTTAAAGTAAAATGTTTAATTTGACATTATAACAAAGTACACTATTTAAAAGAAGTCATGAAAGTGCTCCTGTTACGTACACAAATGACCCTTTTCATTGTATATTTTCTCCAAGTACAGTTTTTTGAAATATACTTTTAAGATGACTACAAGTGCACATTCAATACAATTATTTTACAAGGGAGCACTGGTACATTTGTCGGTACTTCTGCCATTGTGGTGAACTTGATGTATTGTTTTTAATATGGTTGGATGTCAGTGGAAAACAGAGGAAGTAACTGTAACGGGACTGATCAGAACAACTTCCTCTTGTGTCAAACTCGGGTTTCTCCCCCTCATCCGAGAATATTGAGAAACACAATTAGTGCGCATTAAAATACATTTACACACAAGAATTTCACCACAGCTTTGTCGAGACTTGATCAAAGTTCTTAAAAGCTGAGAAAAAATGATAGCTACTCATTACAGTTAATTTTACGCCCACATTCGAGTAATGAAAAGCATGCAAGGAATGATAGGATAATCTTTTCTATTTCTTTAACACTATTAAAGGGAAAGTCCACTCAAAAATGAAAATTCTATCATCATTTACTCACCCTATAGCTCCAAACCTGAATGACTTCCTTTCTTCTGCTGAACACAAAGAAGATATTTTGAAGAATGTTAATGACCAAACAATTTTGGTTCCCATTGACTTCCTGTCACAGTTCTGTTAGTTGGACTTTTAGGTTGTTTCATCACATGTATCCCGTCTCCATGGTCACGAGCATTATGAGTTAATTTAGTTCAGCTGTGTTTAATTAGCACCTCGTTATCTGCACTACTTAAGTTCCTGCCTGTCTGATGTTCATTGTCCGGTCTTGGATGTGTTTGGTTGTGTCTGCACGAGCTGTCTGTATTACCTTGTGGATTATTAAATTATCTTGGAAACCTTTCATCTTTGTTCCTTCATCAACAGAGCAATCGTTACACTTCCATTGTATTTTTTGTCCAATTGTTTAGTTGCTACATTCTTGAAAATATTTTATTGTGCATTCATTTTTGACTATCCCATTAATTTAATAACATTTTAAATTAATAAAAATTTGTGGTGTTTGATAGGAAGCAACTCTTTTACTATTGCTCATACTTAGAGTATAGAGATATTAATAAACCCCTAACCTTATATTAAACTTTGACATGTATAAACATGAATGATTGCTCAAATCATGCAACTTTACTGTTCTGAGGGATCAAACTTGCAATTTTTGCCTGGTGGAGGATAATAGGCCAAAAAAAACTTTTTGCGATGGAAATGATTTATTAAATGCAGGGTAGGTGATTTGTTCCAGAAAATGTTTTTGAAAGTCTCTTCACATCCTGATAGCAATCACTAAGTTAAGTGCTCTAAATGTATTTATATGTACACTATATCGTCTTTGGAAGTTGCAGGACCATAAAATGTTCGTGCAATGATACGATTTCCTATCTGCCTGTCAACGTATTTATTTTCATACCTCCGCGCACCCTGCTACCTAGTTAATGCTGCATTCACGCCATAACTACTGTAATTTGGAAGAGATGGAAACCCGTGACATTATACTCGGAGCGGTTCGTGACTCAAATTTATGCGTTTCAATGGCAACACTATCAGCACTGAAATGAATCTGCAGCAGTCAGGTGGTACAAGTAGAGCTCTTTAAGTTGTTTATGCTCATTATTATTGTGAGATATGTATATGTGTCTCACTATTATGTGCTTTGAGACATGAGGTAGTTTATGACGCCTCTCATGACGCGTTTGTTTGCTCCTGTACGCATTCATGTGTTTGGAGGAGGCTTGGCTTTGAAAACGCTCTGAAGGGAGGTTGGGATCTCATGCTTTCAAAGCTAGCTCGCTATTACTAGACTCTCTGAAAATTGCCTATCCAACCTTTAATGTTAAAGGTTATTCATGGAATCATAGATGCCAATTTAGAACCTTTACTTTTGGGATTGTAAAGTTGTAGAGAAAATATTATAATAGATGTAATAGCAACCGCACAAAACAACCTAGCAACCACCCACAGCATATTAATATTGTGGTGGCAAATTTTGCACGCTAGCACTATCACAATAAATAGTTTGGTAATGGTTTATGGTTGTTTTGTGATATGAATAATGCAGTTTTCACCCCCAGAAGGTCCTAAAAAAAAAAAAACAGAGTCCAAACGGAAAATCTCAGAGATGTCTGTTGAAAATCCTTCATTTTAGCGGAACAAAGGACAGACTGATATAATTCTCGTGTTGCAATTGAGGGTCTGATACCCGGGAGATTTCCTTTCAGAAACCCTCAGGCAGGACATCTCCACCCAAGCGTGGTCGAAACTTCACCCAGCATTCATACAAAATTATGATACATTGTGTTGGATACAAATGATAAAAAAACAGCTGGCTTGATTTAGAACATTATTTCTTCATTGTATGTGAGAAAATTACAGACATTTTCCTTTTGTCTTCATAAGGAATGATACTGGTCAGAATCTCTATTCTTTTCTTATGACGTGAATAGAAAAGAAACATAACACCATTGACAAGAAACGTTTCTCACAATGATACAGTTTCCCTCTTGAAAGAATAAAACATGTCATATACATATGTTTACTAACATTTCAAACTAATAGCCTCAAGCTAGTCGAGTGAGGATGTTTTGCATATTCAGACATGCCATAGCACGGAAGGCTAACGAATTTCCTTCTGTTTTCAGATCAGCAGAATATTTTCTATCTTTGAACTGGAACTGAAAAAGTTCACATTTATCAATTGGTTGATGCAGATAAAACAAATTATATTTGTATAATGTGTTATTGATTGGTTTGTTTTATTAAATCCAAGTGGTAATGTATCTTTTTTCAACAGTTGTGCATGGAGAGAGTTGAAAATATAGAGGAATAGTTAACCCAAAAAGTGAAGATTGTGTTATCATCTACATGCATGCCATTCAAAACTATGAAATGCTAGGAGTTTTAAGATTGAATTGTTTTTCCATTAAATTACAGTGAAAAGAAACTGTGGAGCCAGAGATTACAATATCACACGAACGTATGGATTTGTTTATGATTGAAAGCTTTAGTCCCCATTCATTGTAACTGCATGGGTAAACAAACAACCAGCACAAACTTCAGAATTTTACTTCATTAATTCTTTTTATGCATAAACATTAACATTTTACTCAAAACTGTACTAAAATATATTACCTTGTTAGTCTCAAAATATTAATAAATGAGGCTAAAATTAAGCTAAAACTGAGTTTTTAATTTATAATTATGGTAAACCTGGCATTACAGAGGTAAGAGAGGCCAACAGGGGTTGTAAAGATTAATACCGCCACCTACTGGTAGAGTGTGAAAATACACTTCATGTGTGAAAAGAAGCCTCACGAATGGAGTCATACCAGAAATGAACCAGAGAATGTCTAATATGGGGAGAACGTTCACTCAGTAAACTTCCAGCTTCTGAACTGGTTGCAGTTCCACTCTGGTTCCATATGAGGGCGCTCACAGGAAGAGTGCAGAATGAATGTAGGTCTATGGAGCTATACCCCTCAAAATCCACTTTTCTCAGGATATAATTTTTTGTCTAGTAATTTGAATGTTGTATTAGAAAGCAGATGCAAAGAAATTACTCATTGCTGGGTGTTAGATTTTTTAGAGTCACTCATTTGCTTTAAAAAGTCTTTTAAAATGTCAATGACGTCATACACACCGTACCATAGACATAATAAATACATAGACGCCCTATTGGCCGCTGAAGCGTACGTCAACGGCGCCGCCATATTGCGGAGGGCAACTTTCCCATACCTCCAAAAATGCACTTTTCGTGTGCTGTTTGGGTCTGTACAAATCGCCAAACAACTGAAAACAGGTCTCGAGGAATTACCTTTCACAAGCAAGACTGAACATTTGTTTCTGGTTGTATTTGGTCATGATATAATTAGTAATAGTAACGTTCAGAGGAGAAAGGCCGCGAAATTTAAAAATACTACTGTTATTGTGTCACGAAATGTGGTTTTAATAGTTTTTCAGTCGACAATGTAGTTGTTTCAAACTCAAATCTGTGGTTTATTTATAAAGATAGCGCCTATTTAAAAATTTGTGAGATCCAGGCGATCACCGGGCGCTCAGCGCTCATGTACCCAACCTGGAACAGCCTTACCTCGGCTAGTGCTTCTGACGTTTGCCGCTGGCTCTGATGTCTCTGGTTAAACATGAGATGTAATTTGTCTTGATGTCTCTGGTTAAACATGAGATGTAATTCGTCTTGGGCGATCTTTGGTCTCATTAATCTATAATTTGTTCCCTGGCAAATCGTTTTGGCTGAGGGCAAAGTGAAGTTTTATAACTTTATATTTAGGCTATTTTAACGTTGTATCCTGCTGTATGTTTGACTGAATCGTTTACTTTATTTCTTGTCTTGTATAGTTTTTTATATCTTTTAGACTACTTATACTGTTATAATGGCTATTACTGATCAATAAAACTGAAATTTAACAAAAAAGAGACAGGGTTGTGTCATTTTATTTTATATAGCCTATGTAGGAATATTTTAAAATATATAAATTATATTTGCATATTTATACATTATCTTCACTGTATGTAGGCCTACATAAAATAAAATGACACATCTCTTTTTGTTAAATGTCAGTTTAATGATCAATATTATAATGTTTCATATATTTTTAATATTGTCTATATTATACTGCAATTGATAGCCTATTACATTGTATTTGCTGTTCTTATTGTTATTATATTGTTATTATATTATACCACTTGCGATTATCAATCTATTATAGTTATGCTATCATAGTCACTATTTAACTTATTTTTTATTGTCTATATTCTGTAATTGATATTTCTTATTATATTGCTATTATTATAGTATTATACATAAACTATGCTATTATCAATATTTTTATGATTGTATTATTGTACTTATGATATTATATAATTATACTATGCATTACTATTTTATTTGCTGTTACTGTTTGTTTATTTTATTGACTAAACTATTTACTATTACTTCTCACTTTATCTTATATTTACTATTTGCATTGCACTGTTGTACCATATCATATGTATTACCATAAAGGATCCATCAGTTATTGCTAAAATCGGGTCAATCACAGAAAATGCTTTTTCCACAATAAGAAAACTTTATTTAATTTAATGTGAACATTACATTAAATCTCAGTATGTGGGTCTTCACAATTCTTATCCAAGAATAAAAAGCCAGATAGCCTACATGACAAGCCTGAGCTTTGACAATTCCTAATTATTTTTATATCTAACTATCGAGATTTTAAATAACTAGAGATTAAACTTTTTGTACAGCATATACAAACCAATTAAATCGGTTGATAAATGTAAAAAAAAAAATGTTTTTATCCAGAAAAACCGCAGCTCACCCGTTTACTTGCATTTGATTACAGCGCAGTCTTGCCCTCAGCAAAATGGCGGACGCGTTGACGTATCGTAGCAACGTTCCAAAGCGGCCAATAGGCGTCTATGTATTTATTATGTCTATGCACCGTACGACCAGAGATACTGCTTTACGGCAATCCTTCAGTTACTTTGGTGCTTTCGCACTCTGCACTTTCTTTTCTCTCGAGGCATGAAAACACAGCTGACACAGGTAAATACACGTGCTAGAAGAGTTTTTGTTTTGTTGTTTTAAAAGACCATGCCGAAAATACACACACACATTCTGGTCCCGCTTCGGATGCCACGAAGCCATCAAGCCGTATCTCTCGTCGTAATCAGTCCTTCACTGACCAATCAGCGTTCATTAGCAGAATGCTAGCGTGTAATGGGCAACAACAACTCAACCTGTAAGAAATCGAAAGGACATAAGTACTCGTTCATTCAACTTTCGACCTATAACCCATGTTGAACTTGCAAAATCTACAATCACATCTGTGATTTTTCAATGGCAATCCAGTGAAAGAGACAAATTTAGCCGTCTAGCTCCATAGACTCCCATTCATTTTGCACTCAGGGCTATCGCCCCCCAGTGGAACTCTGGTGGAACTACAACCCAAATTCGGTACAATAGGACTTAATAGGGAGTGGCCAGGCTTTCCGTAAACGGGCTTTGACTGAACCAACCATTACATTTCCACAATAAAAGCAAAGAGATTGTTTTTTTTGTTTGTTTTTCTTTTTAAAGGATTTGTTTTAGCCTACATATAAATAAATAATAATGTATATATTTTAATATAAATTTGTTTTATTATGTTCTAATATGTCTTTCAAAATAATAATACTGCAATCATTTGTAAATAATATTTCGGATAAAACATGAAAAGCTTCTTAGTTCATGCATGGTTTGTTCCCTCTGTGTTATGGACTGAACGGTTGCATTTTTTAGATGTTGGACGATTTCTTAATATATCGGGTATAATTGTAAAGAGTGCAATAATTATACATTCCAGTGTATGGCAGAATAGATCACAAGTGATTGTTTTCATGCTGAAATAAACAGTAACAACTTGAAGTATGAGATTCAATGTAAATAAAATGTCAGTAAATAATCAGGTAGAATGGGTTTAAATAATAATTATTCTATTTGAACTAACTCTTAAACTGAGTAGTAGTATTTCGATAGCTAGTAAAGTTTATTTACTGTGAAATTTAGTAAATTTAGTTAGCTGTAATTTATTGTGCAGACTGTAGACGGTGTTGTTACGTGTAATTTTCCTCAGCCCAGGTCAAGACTGACCATTCAGAGCATAGAATGTAAAAAGAGTAGTCTGCTACTTAGTTTTTATTTAAATAAATATTTTATAGGTTGTTTGAATTAAAAATACTTTTACATTTTTTATTTAAAACAAAAAAAATATTAACAGCTAGATAGCATTTATGATAATAAATAAATAAATAAAAAATGGTGGGCCGCTCGCACGCTCCCCGATGTTTCTTTTTTGTTGTTGTTGTTGTTGTTGTTGTTTTGTCATCACAGAGCCACGCGCTGTCACAAAAGATAGATGTGATTTCTCAGCACCGTTATTTTGTGATATATTTCAGTTAGTTCCACGTGAGGTAGATTTAGCTCCAGACCTATGCTCCAGACACGTCGGCGCGCCCACCATCTTGGAACGGTCAGCGTGTCGTCACTCACAGTAAGAATCAATGATGCCACAACATTGCGCGACTTTTGATTGTGAAACCGTCGAGATTTAAATTCCCAAACAAATGGGATAACCTTTCACTGGTAAGAATGTGTTTTTGTATGAACTCAATATTACATGTATTTTGACTATGGTACTTTTTAATGTTTTTACTTTTACTGTGGTAACATTTAATGCCGTGTTAGCTGACGCCTTCGTCTTGCTGTATCGTGTTATTTTAGCAAAATCATCTGCTGAAGTCTACTGCAGTCTTACTGGCAGACGCTCTTACTTCTGAAAAGAAAGAAAAAAACTTCTGAACGGCTTTGAACGTTCCAATATGGGGTACGGCTTACAGGCAAATGTTCCTCCAATCCCTTAGCGCGCATGTCGCTCTCTAGCGCTTAGTCTCGTTGTGGTCAGTGCAGGAATTACATGAGAGTAGCTCTGGGAAGAGCACAGCTGTCATAAGCGTGCGGGAGTACAAGCCTGTAGCTGCCTACGGATCGTATCTGTTCGCCAGGTATGCTCATAGTATTTAGTTATAGATAGAAAATTACATATAGTAGTATTTTAAGAACACATATGCACGTGGTTAGCGTGAGTATTCGTTTGTAGCTGTGTCGAAAGATTTGTTTTTGTTAGTCTGTTTAGCATGCTAGCTGGCTAACCATATGGTGTCGTTAACCAAGCCCAGTATCTCCGCTCACTAATCTACCCCAACTCTTACGGTATGCGAGGTTTTACATCTAATATTTAGTTTTTAGCCCCTGAATGTCCTTTTAAAGTCTGGATAATCGACGGCGTTGTATGAAATAGTGCTAAATGTCAAGCTAATGGGCTATCGAGCCTCAATTGCATTGACAGCTGACGTTAGATCATAAACTGCTAACATTGAACAGTAAAACTCTCCATTGTTGTGTATTGACATATTATTTGTGATTTAAAAAATGCTGAATGCAACAATGCTGTTGATTAGAGATAATATTCTCCTTTAATAGGTAATATCTCCTCATTCTCCTGTAACCTTGTTCACTGTGTGATTTTTGTTTCAAACAACAACATTAGCTGCCTCCTGACATTGTTATTGGTTTAAACTGAGCCAAAGGCAGAACATGGTGTACACTAACTTAGTAAAATCTCTGATATCATATGCCCTCTATAAGGAGACAGTCTTGGAGGAGTTTTATCAGACAGCATTTTTATTAGCACAATAATTGTGGAATTTGGTTTGTTGACAGAAAACTACCTCACAAACCCTCAGATAATGTAATGTTTTGCAATTGTTTCTTGCATATTCTACAGCTGCGTATGTACATCTTTTGACTTTGTCTGTGAAACCGTTTCAGTCTCTGTACGTTGTTGATGTAATTTTGTCATCAATCCAACAGCATGGCGCGTGGACACCAGAAAATCCAGTCTCAGCAGAAAAACGCCAAGAAGCAGGCTGAGATCAAGAAATCCAAAGGCCACGACCAGAAGACTGCGGCGAAAGCGGCACTGGTGTTCACATGTGGCGTCTGCAGGGTCAGTGGCAATTAAAGCAGGTTATTTTTACCCCACGGTTCATCTTTGGAGGTTCTTTTCATCCAAGTTTCAATCACAACTTGTATAAATTCTATTGTTTTAATGCTTTTTGAATCAAATTTCATGCACTTTGGACTAGAGGATGACACGGGAGTGGATTTTCACTCCTGTCCCGTCCCACTCCCATAGAAAGAAATCTTGTCCCGTCCCACTCCCATAGAAAGTTTAAAAAATAATCCCATCCCATCCCGCTCCTGGTAAATTGACTCCCACTCCCATCCCGCTCCTGTTTAAACTGACTCCCGCTCCTGTACCGCTCCCATATATTTTTTTCTTCAATTAGTGTTTAGTTAATACATAGAATTTGATTTAATCTGCATCCTCTCCATCCTGTTTTAGACCAGCTGCTGAGCCCCTGTTTCTAGATTTTCTCCAGAAAATGGAAGACAGCAAATAAAAGAAAAACAGTACATAGTTCACACCATGTCTACAATTGTTTAATAAACCCAAACAGCACATAAAGCTGCATTTTACTCATTTATTGTTGAGTAAACAATACATTTATAGTTTACATAGTTTTTTTTAATTACATGTTACATGTTAACGATTTTCAACATTCTACTCTCATAAACTTAATTAATATTTCAGACTTTCCGACCAGTTCTGTTAACTTAATAGACATGTTATTACTTCTGACTTTGCGCTGTATATCATTTTTTGCCACATCGACTTCTCCGCGGCTGTTAGCTTCCTCCATCACTGCTCTTTGAATACCAGCGGTAAGCCGTGACAAAAAGCACTGATGGCTTCTTGGACTGCTGGGTTGTGTAGTTATTTTTTAATTGCGTTACATTGTAGGCGTATTTAAAGGAAACTACAAAATGGTGCATTTACATTTTTTTTTTTTTTGTCGTATTTGCTATTGGTTGATTCCCGCTCCCGTCTGCTCCCGTTAACCATTTATCCTGTACCGTCCAAATCCCGTGATTAATAGCAAAGATGACTCCCATCCTGCAGGAATCCCACGGGAATCCCATGACCCGTGGGATTCCCGAAAAAATGTCAGCCTCTACTTTGGACTTTTACTAAACATAGCTCAAGGAATGAACCCATGTTTGCCCTGCATAAAGATATGTTGTCAATATAAAGCTGGGTGTTATACAATTATACAATTTTTAAATATGGGTGTATACAGAGGATGGATGTGCTGGGAAATTTTGTTATCAAGTTGGAACTTGTCTCTGACTGTGGAAGTTATTCACTGTAGGTATCAAATCAGACTTGTCAGTACACCTACTAATTACCAGTAACTGAGAATCACACATGGGCATAAAAAGTCAAAATGAAATGGCGTTCGCAACCATGTTCAGAGTGACCGTCGTGAAATAACCAAAATAACTGTTGATATAAAGTTTAGGGGTGCACGTTAATGGTTAAACAACTGATAAATACAATTATTTTGCTCAAAAACCATAATTTTGATTATTAGTCATATTTGTTCTCCTTTGAGGGTTTTGTTAAACATTTAATCAGAATTCTTGCACGCTCAATTCAAGAGAACATCAACTCATGTGCAGGGTTTATTTTATTTACATCTAGTTTCCTCATTTATTATATTTACCATATACATCAACACGCTCTCAACATTGTGAAAACTGGATTTACTGGAAACTTGATTATTTTTTCAATTAATCGGATAAAAAAAAAAACATTAATTTCCAAACCTTTACTCAAAAACAGAACTGACAGTGCAGATTCACAGTGCAAAAAAATGGACTAACACAAAAAACATACACATGTATGCTTTACACCTGACAAATATATAGGCTTTTTAAAAATAAAGTGCACAAAAAGATGTATATTTTTGTTTAAAGGGACCTGAGCTGTAAGAACAATAAATAATTTATAAAAAATAAAGAAAAATACAAATCAGAAAACTTAACAGGATTTGTTTGAACGTCAGAACTTGTTCTCTCCACTACACTCGCACACACTCACAAACTCTCACACTCACAGATGCACACACTCACAAACTTGTTTTTTGTCAAAGATGTTATAATCTTTAACAAAATGTTTGACATTATTTGACAAGCAAATGCACACAAAAGACAAGTCTCGTGCATGGATAATAGGTAATAATAATAGCAATAATAATAATTATAACAGAAGATAATATCTCTATTCTATCCTAGTATTAATTATAAATACAATGTATATAAAATATAATACAATATAAAATAATATATTAAAAAAACAAATACAATGGATTGACCACCTCCTATGGTGTGTAAGGTATTTTGCAGCTCTTCCTTTCTGAGCATATAGTGAAGTTTCTCTGAGTCATTTAGAGTAAAGATTGAAAAATTCAGAGCTGCAAATTGTGGAAAAAATATTCCCCTTGTATTGGTACTTGGGACAGACAAGAAAGTGTTTTCATCTTCTGTCTATCTGATTCAAATCACAGTCTGCTAATTCAGTGGTAAGAATTTAATTGTTGTTTTTATTTATATTGTTGTCCATTTATCGAACTTCCATGCCTCTTATATAGAGAGCCTAACCCCCCCCCCCCCCCCCCCCCCCCCTCCGCTTCCGGCTCATGGGACCTTATTTCCTTATTCAGAAAAAAAAAAAATGTTAGTCAATGGCGAGTGACAACTTATCTTTTTATTCTGTCTGAACTGTGCCCTGAATAACACATGATGTTTGTCAATTTAAAAGCAAATTATAAAAGTCAAGAAAGTCACAGTTTGTCATAAAACAGAAGAGTAACATTTAGTTTTATGTGAAAATCGCTCAATGAACTACATCTCTCGTCTCGCACTATGTACGTCACCAAGCTCTTATGTTTGCAGTCTGGTACAAAACACACAGGCATGACGGCGTAACGTTACGATTATAACGTTAGACTATAGAAAAAATGACAGACGTTAGCTTCAGTAAAGTTGGCTTCATTCATTGATAGAAAAGGTATGACGTTACATGCGCGCCTTTTGGGTTTGTAGTCTTTGTAATTGCGTATTTTCACAGTCTTATACCTCAACAGTTTTACATCAAACTGCGACTTTCTTGACTTTAAAATGTATCTTTTAAATTGACAAACATCATATGTGCAATTCAGGGCACAATTCAAATGGGATCCAAATATTTGTTGTCTCTCGCCATTGACTACCATACAATATTTTTCCGAAATAAGCGACCAGATATTTTGCGCCGCGGGATTCAATTTCCGACTAAAACACGGTAGCGGACGGTAACTCTGGTGTAATTTGAATGGGAGCGGTGTAGGAGAGATGTTGAAATCGACGTCGGCACATTCTTCTCAGGGATGTTAAATTGTTCGGTTAAAAAGTGATTTCATTTCGCGATGGAAGGCCTACATATTTTGCTTGTAGTGAATGACATGTTGTATTTTTTTCTTTCTCTGACACTTTTCCTGTGTTGACAGCAAAATGTTATGAATTTTGTATTTTGCCAATACGAATAAAAATAACATATAGGCTTACAAATTTTTTCTTTTTTTTTTTCTTTGCGACATTTTTTTCCCCTACTGTGTTGGCAGCAAAATGTTAAATTTTGTATCTTGACAAGGCGAATAAAATAATAAATTGTGCAGACTACATTTTTATTTTCTCCGTGGAAATGTAAATGTGAAATTCAGGAAACGATATCTAAATTTAGCGGGATGGTCGGGAAGAAAATTATTCTAAGCAGACAGTGGGTGAACAAAGAGTGTATATATATTGGGAACGGGTGGGTGCGGAATATAACCCCAGCGGGAGCTGGCGGGTGCGGGACTTAAAAAACAGTCCCGCGCAGACCTGTAGTCCCATGGTGGTCCACCACTATAGTACTATACTCTCTATAGTAATTCTATATTACTATGTAGTATGTACCAATTTACTAATGCTCAGACACACTCAGTCTCTCTCGCGTGCAGACACACTCATGCTGCGTCCCAATTCGCATACTATCCGTCCTAAATAGTATTCGAAAATAGAATTAGTACGTCCCAAATCATAGTATGTTGAAATGAGTGTTCCAAAGATACCCGGATGGTCTACTATATCCGGTCAGAATCCGAAGTGCAGATCGATGCGCACTCTAACGGCTGATATTGCCCACAACCCATCGCGCGTTGGACGAGGATTCGGTTAGAACTACAAACACGAGTGAAAAGTGTTTAAAAACTACAGACATGGAGGACGCGCGAGTCCGGCGGTTATGTAGAGGTTTAGATAAAGGGGATGAGTGATTAATTATTAGTATCTAACCTGACGAAAATGTAGCCTATTTATTCAACGTTGTCTACATTATATTTAATCTGCAGCAGCATTTGAACTTTTGTAAAGATATGTTTAGCCATTACCTTTTAAATGCATCATTATATTCAAATTGCAAACACATGAGGAGAGTCTCCGCATGAAAGACCCACGACTGGCAGATGAACGTGCTCTCCGAAATGGTAGGAAATCAAATTAGATTGAATGGAGATTTTAACTGTGACAAGATGATTGACAGGGCAGTTTACGGTGACAGGATGCACGCGACAGATCTGTCCGTTAAAGATGACGTGATAGTATGTCCCAAAGCTTGCCTACTCTTTTGCTACACACTCAAAAGTATGTACTTTTTCTTCACAAAAAGAGTACATTCTTTTAGGTCGTAGTATAAGGAGGCGAATTGGGACGCAGCATCAGTCTCTCTTGCGCACTGTTGCTCGCCCGCAGACACACTCGGTCTCTCTCGCATGAACTCGCGGAGTTCGCTTCGCCTTTGTCCAGTCCGGTGCCTCATAGATCTGCTCCGCTCCGCGTTCAACTCAACTTTTTTTTTATACTCAAACATCTCTGGGAATTATTGACTGGTGTAATAATCGCGCGACACAACGAATCGATAATGAAATTCTTTTAATAATCGATTTTTATTGATTTTATCGATTCGTTGTTGAAGCCCTAGTGAAAACAGTGAAATTCCTAAAATCAATTCCAAATGATGTTAACATTTTTATATTCCACGACATTGTATTGTAGCACAAGCATCCACGTGAAGTAACAGCAGAATTTGGCAATGGAAATCACTGAAATTCAACATGTATATTTGTCGGTGGTTTCAGATCACCATCACTTGCACACATGCACAAGGTTGCCAAGTTGGGAAGATTTGTTTTCTTCACTACTGTCACTTAATGGAGTTGTTTCCATAGAAAGTTGACAATTTAACTTGTGCTCAAAATATCACATAAAACATTTGCGAAAAAAGCAGCTTTTCCATCTCATGTGTTCAAGAGAACAAAATCACCACTTCATGTCAAATTGGTGCAAAATATCTGTAATAAATATGGAAGTTGCTGCAATTGGGGAAGCCATTGTGGCTCTTTTTTCCTACAACATAAACATTTGCGAATAAAGCAGCGCTTCTATCCCATGTGTTCAAGAGAACACTGTGGCTCTTTTTTATTACATCATAGATGACTTGCATTTCAGAACATGCAGACGAAACTAAATTAAAAGCTGTCGTGTTATCTCGCATTTGGATTGTGTTTGGGAATGCAATCATGTGAGACACTTCTTGGAGGTTATTATATTAAATCATTCTGATGACAGACTTTGGCTTAGGCATTTCAGAAAAATCTAACCAACTTTGAGATCCTGTGCAATAAAATTGGTCTGCTGGTTAGCCTAATTCTCTTACGAGAGTATCTCTCGTACTGCGTAATATCTTACGCTATGGGGAAAACCTCTTTTCCACGAGATATTGAAGCCAAAAATTATCCTTAATTTTGTATTAATGTAAAACGCTGTGCAGCAGCATGCAGACATAGGCAAGACAGCTTGCGTGCCTATTGGCTGACCTGCGGCAACAGCAGCAGCCCTGCGTGACGCCATATCCAATGGGAACGATTCGCGCCCATTTCGTCACGTCCCGCCAGAAAGGGCGTGGCCTCATCCTATAGAATGCTCAACAGGCTGATACATACTGATTTTCATCTCTTCAGCGAAGCTCACGCATCGCTGGATCCAGAGTGAGAAGACGCGCCGTTGACAAGCCTTCTGCGGGACGAGCAGAAGGCTTTTTTAATGAGAAAAGAGTGTGTTTTAGTCCCGCCGAGGCCAGTCCGATCTCCATTTCTCAAACATTTCTCAGCTCCTCTTAGTTTGAGCGGCTGAAAATGTCAATATTGCATCAATGAGCCTGTTGTATAACACGCACACCTGCAAACAAACGCCGACACACACAAAACTGTGATGACGCTCTCTTATCTGCTCGACGCCCCCCGTGGGCGTGCGTCACCGGCGAAATGAGGAAAGAGTGTGTTTTAGTTCCGCCGAGGCTGGACCAATCTCCATTTCTCAAACATTTCTCAGCTCCTCTTAGTTTGAGCGGCTGAAAATATCAATATTGCACCAATGAGCCTGTTGTATAACACGCACGCCTGCAAACAAACGGCAACACACACAAAACTGTGATGACGATCTTATCTGCTCTTTTAAGCTTTTGTCGTTTCCCCCTGTGGCTTAGTGGTGAAACCCAAAGCCTTCGCACGGGAGACCCGTGTTCGATCCCAGCTCTCGCAGCAGATAAAATTTAGTCTCGCCACGGCCAGACTTACACCGAAACTTTTCGCTCGTTCAGTTCCAAGAAAATGTGACTGTTCCAGTGTATTTTGCAGTAAACAAGCCGGTACCATGGCCCGCTTGCCTGCACACAAATGCCGTTTCCAGGGCGACCCAGAAAAATCATATAAGCCGTGTATTTTCTGGTATTCTGGCCACAGCCGATGGTGTTATGAGTGTAATAAAAATGCCCACAGCCCAGTGTTCATTTCTACACACAAACACAGCCCGCCACAGTGCAGGGCTCGCACAAATGAGATCGATTCATGTCAATTGTGTATTGAATATAGTGAATGTGCCCACAACCCAGTGCCCACAAACACTACACACTGCATGTGCCACGTTTTCTGTAAAACTAAACCAACACACATACAGTCAGCTAAGGCCCACGGTGTTTAAGTCTCGCCGCGGCCAGACTCCACCGAAACTTCTCGCTCGTTCAATTCCAAACAATGTGACTGTTCCAGTGTATTTCGCATTAAACAAGCCGGTACCACAGCCCGCTTGCCTGCACACAAACGCCATTTTTACGGCGACCCAGATAAATCCCAAAAAGAGTGTATTTTCTGGTATTCCGGCCACGGCCGATGGTGTTATGAGTGTTGTAAGAATGCCCACATCTCAGTGCCCATTCCCACACACAGACACAGCCCGCCACAGTTCAGGGCTAGCACAAATAAAATCGACTCATGTCGATTGTGCAAAAAAATGTAGTGAATGTGCCCACGACACAGTGCCCACAAACACTACACGATGCGTGTCCCACGGTTTCTGTAAAAACGAAAACAACACACATTCAGTCAGCGCAAGCCAACGGTGTTCTCAGTGCAGTGAGTGTGCCCGCTGTCTCGCGCCCACATTCCCTCACAGACACGCTCAACCCCACGGGGTTTGTCCCGCTCGCTCTCTCTCCACAATCTGTCATAGAGAAGCTGAGCGTGGCCAGGCTGCCCGCTGTGATCAGCGCGCCCCCCGCCTCGTACACTGCAAGCACAGTGTTTATCTCTCAGCACACTGGAGCTCTCCGGCCGCCGTTATGCCGCGGCCAGAGCCCAGATTTCATTCTACCTCTAACTATTCACGCAGATGCGTGGGAAAAGCTTCCCGGGGTATCAGAATGGGTGCTGAACACTATAAAAAGAGGCTATTCGCTGCAGTTCGCTCAACGTCCCCGCCGTTACACAGCACGAGTCGAAACGACGGTAAAAAACGAAGTATCTCACCTACTTCGAGCCGAGATAGCAAAACTACTGAGCAAAGGGGCCATAGAACCTTTATCTCAGGCCCAGAGCGAAGGGGGTCTATACAGCAGATCTTTTCTGGTACCGAAAAAAGACGGGGGTCTCAGACCCATTCTAGATCTGCGACAGCTGAACAAAGCGCTTGCGAAGCGCCAGTTCAGAATGCTTACAACCAGGAAAATCCTCTCGCAAGTTCGCCAGGAGGACTGGTTTATGTCAATAGATCTGAAAGACGCCTATTTCCAAATACAAATAGCGTCACATCACAGGCAATTCTTGAGATTCGCCTTTGAGAGCCAGGCATACCAATACACAGTCCTGCCGTTCGGCCTGTCCCTGGCACCCCGTACATTTACGAAGAGCATGGACGCGGCTCTCACACCCCTGAGACTTCGGGGCATGCGAGTTTTGAACTACTTGGACGATTGGCTGATTCTAGCTCGGTCACACTCAGAGCTCATAGAACACAGGACCACATTACTCAAGCATCTCGAGAATCTGGGTCTCACAGTCAATTGGGCGAAGAGTTCGCTGTCTCCCAGTCAGAAAATTTCCTTTCTGGGAACAGTACTGGACTCGCTGTCCATGACAGCACGTCTGTCGTCGGAGCGGGTACTGGACATTCAGCGCGCCGCGAAATCCTTCCGCCGCGGCTCTATAGTCTCGCTCAAAAGGTTTCAGAAAATGCTGGGCCTCATGGCCTCAGCAGCTTCAGTACTCCAGCTGGGTCTGCTTCGCATGCGCCCACTGCAGCTGTGGCTGAGAGCGTGAGTTCTGCCCCGGGCATGGACCTCTGGTCTGTTTCACCTCAGGGTCGACCTAAAATGCGTCTCAGCTTTGGAACCTTGAAAAGTAACCGACTGGTATCAGTCAGGTGTGAGTCTGGGGACTTCCTCGAGTGTGAAGGTGGTGTCCACGGACGCCTCCACCTTGGGACGGGGAGTGCTGCTTGAGGGCAGACCGTTCTTTGCCCAGTGGTCAGAACGGGAAAAGCTTCTACACATAAACTGTCTGGAAATGATGGCAGTCAACAACGCGCTACGGCGCTTCTGTCCCCAGATAAAAGGTCACCACGTCTTGGTCCGGTCGGACAACATGTCAGTGGTGGCATAAATCACCAGGGCGGCATCAGGTCCCAAAACCTTTACAGGCTGACGGAACGCCTCCTGGTCTGGGCTCAGCACAACCTGCTTTCACTGAAAGCAGCGCATGTGCCTGGTCACCTGAATCTAGGACCAGACAGACTGTCCAGAAACAATGTTCCAGCAGGAGAATGGTCGCTGCACCCGCAGACGATCCGACTGCTGTGGGAGACATTCGGCAGAGCGCAGGTGGACCTGTTCGCGTCCCAATAAAACGCTCACTGTCCGAACTTTTTCGCCAAGAGCAGGGATGCGCTGGCCCCGCCGCCCCCTCTATGCTCTTCCCCCTGTCTCGCTCCTGCTTCAGGTTTTGGAACGAATCAGGGAAAGCAGATGCCCAGTGCTGCTCGTGGCTCCGCTCTGGACAAACCAGATTTGTTTCCCAGCCCTGGTGCAGCTGACCAGCACTGCCCCGTGGCCTATACCATTGAGGAAAGACCTCCTCTCTCAGGCAAAGGGCTTGATTTGGCATCCTCGCCCGGAGCTATGGTCCCTACATGCATGGGCCATCAATGGGTACCCGCTAGCCTCCCGGAGGTAGTGTTAAACACGATCACGCAGGCTAGGGCCCAGTCTACTAGACGGCTCTATTCCTCGAAATGGTCTGTGTTCTCTGCCTGGTGTCAAGCTCAGGGCTTTTCACCCGTGGACTGCGGGGTTACGGAGGTACTCTCCTTCCTTCAAGAGCTACTGGATAAGGGCAGAACACCATCCACGCTCAAAGTGTATGTGGCGGCCATAGCAGCGTTTACAAAACCGACGTCTGGCCAGTCACTGGGGAAAAACGACCTGGTCGTGCAATTCCTCAGGGGAGCTCGGAGGCTGAACCCTCCCAGACCCCCTTCAGTCCCAGTGTGGGACCTTTCTACGGTTCTGGAAGCTATGAAAGGTGCCCCATTCGAGCCAATCCATTTGTCAGACATGAAACATCTGTCTTTCAAAACGGTGTTTCTTATGGCTCTCGTTTCAGTGAAGCGCATAGAGGACTTACAAGCGCTTTCAGTAAGCGTGTCATGTATGGAGTTTGGGCCTAATGACTCAAAAGTCATACTCAAACCAAGGCGCGGGTACGTGCCCAAATCCCTCAACACACTGTTCAGGGACCAGGTTATTTCCCTGTGCGCCCTCCCGGTTCATGATGAGGAGGAGGATGCGAGTCTCCTTTGCCCTGTCAGGGCACTGAGAGCTTATGTGTCCCGCTCGTCTGTCTTCAGACAGACTGAGCAGCTCTTCGTTTTGTTTGGCGGACGCTCCAAGGGACTGGACGCATCAAAACAGAGCCTCTCCAGATGGATAGTCGATGCCATAGCGCTGGCTTACACTTCTAAGGGCCTGCAGTGTCCTTTGGGTGTCAGAACGCACTCCACGAGTGGCGTGGCCTCGTCGTGGGCGTGGTCTAGCGGGATTTCCTTGCAAGATATCTGTATGGCGGCAGGCTGGGCCTTATACATTTATAAGATTTTATAACCTAGAGGTTCCCGCCTTACAGGCCAAGCTGCTGTCGGTCTAGAATTCAGTACTATCTGCCCCGCTGCGCTGGCGCAGAATGCTGAGTTTTGCTTGTGCATCGCTCACTGATCGATAGAACAGCTCCATGGGTGTTGAATAACCCGTACTGTTACCCAGTTCAGGCTGAACACGTTCACCCTGTCTGCGTGAAATACTTTTAACATAACTAGCTGCTGTAGGATGCTATTTCATGGGGAATGATGCTTGCAGCCTCTCTTCTCCGACTCTTTGTGAGTCTATGGTGATTATGCACTATATGAGCCCCGGGCTACTGCCCTTGGGACTTTGGTGTCGGATCCCAGTACGCACGGCGTGTTACATTGTGTTCCCCATAGCGTAAGATATTACGCAGTACGAGAGATACTCTCGTAAGAGAACGTACTCGGTTACTAACGTAACCTCGGTTCTCTCTAGAGAGGGAACGAGTACTGCGTATCTTGCCGTGCTTACAACACGCTCTGGTTCGCTTCGGCGATGAAAACCAGTTTGTATCAGCCTGTCGAGCATATTTATAGGATGAGGCCACGCCCTTTCTGGCTGGACGTGACGAAATGGGCGCGAATCGCTCTCATTGGATATGGCGTCACGCAGGGCCGCTCTCGATAGGCTGCTGCTGTTGCCGCAGGTCAGCCAATAGGCACGCAAGCTGTCTTGCCTATGTCTGCATGCTGCTGCACAGCGTTTTACATTAATACAAAATTAAGGATAATTTTTGGCTTCAATATCTCGTGGAAAAGAGGTTTTCCCCATAGCGTAAGATATTACGCAGTACTCGTTCCCTCTCTAGAGAGAACCGAGGTTACGTCAGTAACCGAGTATGTTATCCAATCATATCCACTGTTGAGGCAAAGTCACGTGTGTTCTTTGTTGCGCATTGAGAGATTTATTCGGTAGATGTGTTTTCATCTTAGTTTATATGCATATCTTATGGAATAAAAATGTATCTGCCTTAATTGAGCGCATACTTTTTTTATGAGCATCTTGGCATTTCCATTCAGCATGTTTTTTTTTAAAGCGATATTCCAAAATTTGCATAAAAATAGGTGGATGGAAACAAAGCTACTTTTGGATGAGAACAAAATAGGGGTGGGGGAAAAAATCGATTCTTAGATGCATCGCGATGCGGACGTGGACGATTCTGAATCGATTCACAAATGTCAAAAATCGATTTTCAAAAAAAAAAAAAAATTTTTTTTTAGATATATATTTATAATAACGTAATATTGACGGAACGCAAAAGACGGAACTCTGAAGCGCGGAAGTGCAGTGCCCGGACCGTCTGTGGCGTGTGCACATAACAGAGACGCGAAGGCTGAGCGCGAAATCCAAACACCCTCCTCGTTAAAAGCTGACGTGTGGAAATATTTTGGCTTCTATGAAGTTGAAGGGGGGAAGGAGCTGGACAAGAGCCACACTAGTTGTAAGCTTTGTAGAATAAAACTAAGATATTTCGGAAACACGACAAATATGTGAAGCCATATGACACGTTTCCACCCAGAGGAGGAAAAACACTCGGCTTTGTGCTGCCTTGTCGAAAAATGCTAACGTTACCCAAGCGCGAATCGATCACAGAGAATGTTGATTCATTCTCTATTGTTTCCATAATGGTGTAAATCTCACAATATTATGACATAGTTATTTCATTTAAATTAGGGTAAGTGTATGAGGAGCATATTTTGATATTTTAAATGAACTAGCAATTATCACATTTGATATAACAAGTAAAAATGACATTATTATATGAAATACAATTATAATAAAATTCTTTTTTTCTTTTTATAATAAAAAGTTAAGTGTACAGTATACTGTACTGTTTTCATTTTTAAAACGGTGTGAAAAGTAAAAATTATCAAATATTCATCTTTGACCTGTCAAAGTTTCCTAAAAGTCTCCACAGCAAGGATGCATAGATTTATGGGCGTGGTAAGCAGAAGGAAAATGAGTCTGCACATACGCATAACCAGTAAGTAACAGATCTCGATGGGTAGCATGAATCGTCAGAACACTGGTCGTTGTTATATTATTAATTTACTACAAGTATGCTGCTAGTTCAGGCACACATTTATTTTCCTGTTGGTTCTTTGCAATGTTAAAATATATTGTACGTTAATTCTTTATGGGTCATTACTTTGTACTTTTAAAGCAAAGTATTTATATTCACACACACACACACACAAAAAGATTCAGATAATCGATAATCGCTTTAGCATCGAATCGCAGCCCTCTGAATCGTAATCGAATCGAATCGTGAGGTGCCTAGAGATTCCCACCCCTAGAACAAAACTAAATGTTCAAAACTAAATGAGCTAAATAATGACACTATTGACTTCAGTAGAGCTGAATTGAGAATTTAACTTGTTTCATAATTGATTGATTTTACAAAATTAACACGGTTATTTCCCTGTTTTATTAATATGAAGTTGCTTGGAAACAATTTGTAATGAATAAAACGGTAAATAAATTAAAATGGAATAAATAAAGTAAAAGCTCTGATTGTGGGATTTAAACTCTTAAAGGACAAGTTTGGTATTTTACACTTAAAGCCCTGTTTTAAGATTGTTTCTGATGAAATAGAACGGTTAAGATTGAAATTTGGACAAATGCTGCTGTCCCGAGATTTTTCGGATTCTGTGGTAGCACCCCCCCACCTACACAATGGTTTCATAGGTTCACTGGAACAATCCTTCCTTAAATGCATTAAACTTTAGTTTACAAAGACGTGAAACTCACCGAGTGGTCTGGGATGTTCACTGATAAGCTTCCAACAGGTTTTATCGTAGTTTTTGTCCAACTCCATTGACTTGTATTGGATGTTCTGTGAGGTATGGTATTACTCCGCCACCGGAAACGGAAATGGGGTTGTTTGTATTCTTTCAGTAGTCTTATGCAGTCGTGGTATCGTAGGCTACGCTACAAGTGGTTTGCTTGCAATTATCGCCACCAACTGGGCTGGAGTGTCTATTATTCAAGCTCTCAATGGAAGAATGTCCGATTGTGAGGCGTTTGGAAAAATAGGTCCACAGTTTTACAACGAATGGTAAAACACCTGTTGGAAAGAATCTTTTGCAGCGATTTTTGTGTGAGCATATCAGTGAACACCCCAGACCACTCGGTGAGTTTCACGTCTTTGTAAACTAAAGTTTAATGCGTTTTATGAATGATTGTTCCAGTGCCCCTATGAAACCATTGTGGAGGTGGGGGGTGCTAACACAGAACGGTTAAGATTGAAATTTGGACACATGCTGCTGTCCCGAGAATTTTCGGTTTCTATTTCATCAGAAACGATCTTAAAACAGGGCTTTAAGTGTAAAATACCGAACTTGTCCTTTAACATTTGGCAACCTCAAGAATGAAAACATTACCAATGCAAAAGTCAAATGAAAGAATAAAAAAATTATAAAATTGTCTGGTCAATATTACAGACGGTTAATTAATTAAAATACAATTAATCATGCAGCCCTAATACATTTAATAATGTGATTTTTGGTCAAACCGCTCACCCTTATCTTTCAGGAATTGATTGGATAATGAAGTTGTGATAAGTGTTCTTTTCATACCAGAATAAAGCCAGTAAATTCCTTGAGACAAAATGTGATGAACTAAACCATGAAACCTCTTTGTTTTGCAGTCACAAATGCCAGATCCCAAGACCTTCAAGCAACATTTTGAGAGCAAGCACCCCAAGAGCCCCCTTCCCCCAGAGCTGGAGGGCGTTGAGGCATGAACGGCCCAGAGACCGGAGGCTGATTGTATAAAACCTCATAATAAGAGTCCTGATCTCAAATTTTGTTCAGCAGGACACGATCAGTGCTCTTACCTGAGTTTATACATGCATCCTCCCCTTCACCGCAGACATGAGTCCCGTGGATCAAAGACTGATGATGTTTAGCTTCTCAACACTGTTTCAGAGCACTTGCCTTTGCTACGATCAGATCGGTGCATTACCTCAGCCTGCGCTCACATGCTTTCTTTTCTCATCTTACTTGCTTAATTTAGCGGATTGAGAGAAGTTAGCAGAACACTACCAGTGATTAAGTCAGTTTCATCCATTGATTATAAATGTGGTAGTCACAGACATATTTGCTTTTTGCTTGTTAGATAAGATGAGTGCAAATGGATATGGGAGCAGTTTCTCACTACTTGATGTTTAGTCTGGGCAAAAACATTTTTTGATTTTTACCTTCATTTTCTCATTTACTAACTTTGCTCTCCACTGAAACTCTTGTAGTCCAAAACAAATATGGTTCTGTACACTGAAAACTGGAATCCAATGCGTTTCTGTAAAATCACTGGATGTGCCCGAGGTAACTGTATTTTTAATTTAATGTTGCTGCAGAATTTCCTATTTCTCTTTGGAATTATCTCAAACAATATCGCCTCAATGTTTGATATTCCTGCTCAAGCCACCTGGTTTCCACACCAATGTAATATATCTCTTTAATAAAGTTTAACTTTGTTTAAGAAGTTGTGAGGCATGTCTTCAACACAGCTCCTGAAGTCATTGTTGACCATTATGAGAATGGTGTTGCTGGTTTCTTGTAAGTCCAAAAACCTTGATCTAAATTAGTTTATGAATGGGGAAAAAAAATTGTTTATAGTGGCAACAATGAAAAGTGTTTCTAGGGCAGTTATTATGCATCATTACCTTGGCAACAACACGACAGGTTATTAATCACAACAGAATCAGACTAAAGTCTTTTTGACCCATTACATGCATTTATACAATTAAAACTGTTTTCGTTAGGTGAAACTGAAAGGATTAGTTCACCCAAAAATTTAATTTTTGTCATTAATTACTCCCCCTCATGTCGTTCAAAAGACCTTCGTTCATCTTCGGAACACAAATGAAGATATTTTTGATGAAATCCGGGCGATTTCTGAACCCTATAGACTGCAAAGTTATTACCACTTTATAACCATTCAAGGCCCAGAAAGGTAGTAAAGACATCGTTAAAATAGTCCATGTGACTACAGTGGTTCAACCTTAATGTAAAGAAAAGGCCAAGAAAAATTTTGTGCGAAAAAATAAACAAAAATAACAACTTTATTGAACAATTTCTTCTCTTCCATATCAGTCCCCTAAGCTGTTCACGTTGTGTAAACCACTGTAGTCACATGGACTATACTGGGCCTTAAAAGTGGTAATAACTTTGCAGTCTATTGGGGGTCAGAAAGCTCTCGGATTTCATCAAAAATGTCTTCATTTGTGTTCCGAAGGTGAACAAAGGACAGCATTTTCATTTTGGGGTGAACTAACCCTTTAAATGCATCTGCTTGATTAAATAATGCATTTGCAACTTAAATAAAATAACTAAATAGTTCAGAGTTAAAAGGATGTTTTTCGATCAACAGAGGAATTTTTTTTTTTTTTTTTTGTAAAGATCATTTTAGTAATCAGTTTGTCATAATTCCTTCCGCAAGAGAACTCAGGGTAATGATTGGATTTAACTGCAGGCCGCTTTTATCACATTCAGGGAACAATAATACTTTCCCCATAGTAAATCCCTATTTGTCCCACTCTCACTCAGGAGAATGCAGGTAGTCGATGATTATGTGGAAGAACAGGAAGTTGCCCTGCAGGTTGAGACGAGTCGGGCTGCTCTTCTCGTACAGGCCACACGCTCCAATAAATCATTCTGATGGGAAGGCTAGTTACAAGGACTAGGTGAAATACAGCAGGACCCTCACCGGAAATGATTGGTATATATATGACTTTTTTTTTTTATGGAATATTTTATTATTGATTTTCCCTTCTTGTAATCTTTAATCAAAATTACTTCCCCTCACTTGCAATGACATCTCTTTTCTGATGGTGTGTTTACTGGCGCAAATACGGGTCAAACTGTCACTCACAATAGCAAACCACAGCCATCCAATCAATTCACCATGGACAAAATCAAGTCCCGCCCTACATTTTCATGCGAGTGTAAGACCTGAAATTGTTAAAACATGATGAATTACAGTAGTTAAGATTGAAAATAGCTTTATACAACACTGAATTGAATATCAATTCGACAGATTTTTTGTGAAAGGTCAAGACCTTTGAGGTATGACACGCCATAATCACCATTTTAAAGATGGAATTTTCTTGTTGTTTAAATCAAACTACTTCTCATGGTAGGTAAATTTGATGTTAAATAGTTTATTAAGCGTTATATAGCTATGTCACACAAACATTTTGGGATTTGTGCCTCTAGTGTATAATCATGGAAAGTGGGAGATTAATTTCTTAGTTTTTTTGTTGGCAGTGTACAACTGTGTATTATAACCAATTGTCCCTGGATTGAGCTGATTTGTGTAAATGACCTCAGATAAATCTCTAGTCTGTGTCATCAGTGACTCACCAGTGACAACGATGGTTTATCACCGCTGAACATGTTGAGGTAGGTGTGGCTGTGGGTGGGGTAAAAATCCCTTATGAGTCAAAATCTTACATTTGAGAAAGTATAGCTTATTTTTGAGCAACAGTAATCATATGTAGATAGTCACAATATAACTATCACACCACTGATTTAACATTGAAAACCATGCCAACGGGATTGAGATCTTACAATTCTGGCATGGCTACAGTCATAAATTGGGTTGTAATATCTTAACACGACTTTCCAATGAGAAAATGTGACCCTGTTAAAAATTAGAACATGTTCTCTTTATGGACCTCGATGGAAGATAATTGAGATTCTGCTTTTATTAATATCTCGTTCCTCTGCTCCAGTTTAGAGGGCGAGCTGCTCTGACAGTGTGTTCAGACCATTTCCTTCCTCTGTCAGACTCTGTGCTTAATGGTTTTTATACCAGACAGTGTCTAGCAAGCATGATGTCTGACACATCAATGTCCTCTGGGTCAACTATTGTGCTGCTTTATGACTAACCCAATTACAGCAAAACAGAAGTTGTATACGCAAGACAATAAAGCAATACATGCCATGTAAGTCAGATAAATCTAAACATAGAGTAATACACCAGTTTCATTAATATTTTGATGCATGACTTCCACTACAGTGGACAGAAGTCATTTATTATACAAATAAACATAAGATAATCACGGTTATTATAAAAATAAAAACAAATAAATGTTAACTGAAATAAATAAACGTTAACTTTTTTTGGTTCAGTTGAATGTGTATATCATAATATAATCAAAAATATAAATATTTTATATATTAATATTTTCTTGTGATTAATTAATGTTGAAGGCATAAATTACATATTCACCCTATAAACCCTATATCATATTTGATACTTGAAGGCCTCTAAATTATCATCATGATCAAAACTTTGTTCAAAAACTTGTACAAAATATACTGCTGTCTGTCATCTGATTGATAATTTAGCATTTTTATCACATTTTTTATCATGTTGTGATGCACATGTCTCCTCACATGTCACATATTTTTATACATTTTTATGAACTAAACAATTTCTATTGTTAGTAATATTTCAACATGAACATTTGCTGGACCGAAGTAATTTAGGTTTACTTTTGCATGATTTTCCATACATTTTTAAAGAAAAATATTGTTAAAATTAATCAAATATAGCCTATGATACATCAGGCTTTTGAGGAACATTTATTTGTTCATCTCTCAATCATCAATTGTATTGCTTTAAATCTTATGTTTTGCCCCCTACAATAAAAAACTACAAAGGTTTGATCATAAAACTAATCATTTAAATATAATTTTACCAAGACGTATTATTGGGGAGATAGACGACTGATATTTATATGCATTTAGTGTACACTTTTGTGTTTTAAAACATTTATTACATTAGCTTTATGATTTTCATTTTATATGCATATTTTTGCTGGGCCTCTGTTTTTTTCCTTCTCAATATGAGCTTCATATTATTTTTATTCTCATTATATCATACTATATGGGCCATAAAAGCCAAACAATTTAGATAGCCTACTCAAAAGACTGATGTATCAAATATGATATAAAACATATGTTGTTTTTGATTTTCTTTTATGAACTATTTAATTTCAAAAAGACTATTTCATATATCAGGCATTAGTTTATAGGGTTAATTTAAAATCATTCTCCCCATTTAGATTAATCTCAGAATCAAACGCGCTCCGGGTTCTCCTTGCAGCCATAGCAGCGCACGCCAATCAAAAATCAGGTTGCCTTGGCAGCGGTTGACGTCATGGCCCCTGCCCAGTCCCTGCTACAGCAGCGCGTGAGTGGGACGGAAACCCCGTGGATCGCACGGGAACGCTGTGCTGCGCGCCACAGTCAGTCAGTGAGTGGCAGCTGAACTGTACAGCCGGAGACAGACTCTCATTCACAGGTTGGGTTACTTTCGTTTCATTCAACTCTTCAGTGTATCGTTGTATAAATAAGAACTGTATTTCTTTGTTCCGAGTCTGCTAATTTTAACCGAGCAATTTATATCATTCGAAGCGAAGCAAATGTTTTGAAATAGCTACTTGCCACAGGGATGCTTCAAAGCTTGTGCTTGAGAAACAGCTCGTGGTTCACTACGGCTCATACCAGAATTCAAAGTTCGCTGTGAATTACTTGTTTTAACGCAGCCATGGCTGTTGTGTCACTTAATAACCGCTGTTTTAGATATCTTTTCCGCATATATCCCTCTTAGTGCTTCAAGCCGTTTCAGATTTCCAGACAACGGAAGGATGAGTCTTCCTCCTCCGCACAGAAATCTCACTTCATCTGTTATCATTCATTATGTCATGGACTCAGATTATAAGTGTAAAATTTTTATTTATCGCATTCAAGCGCAGTCCTAGAGGACATCTGGCAAGCTAGATCTTGTCGGGCACATTGGGCAAAAAGTAGGGCGTTTACCTCACTGCTTTACTACTGTGGAGTTCCTGTCAGTTGAAGGTATCGACCGTGTGTATTTGCTTATGGAAATGATAGGTGTTTTTCTCTTTGTCTGCACAATTTAATGTATTCTCATAGTCTAAAAGGCTATTGGAAGATAAAATGTGGCAAACAAAACCCTAGTTTAGCGTTGGTTTCGTATTGAGACAAAGCGGATACTAGAAAGGTAACGTAATGTCAGGTAACTTAAAGAGCAGAACGCACGCGGTTGGACACACGCGCGCGCTGGGCGGGAGCAGTTCGCACGCATAAATCCCCGGATAGATAGATAGAGGTGTCTTGTTTAAACATTGTGCGCTGCTTGCTGGTGTGTGTGGACTGGGCGTGGTCGCCGAAGTCATGTCCGCATTTTTCACTCTTTTCTCACATATCCCATGCAAAATAAATGGGGTTTTGTTTGGAATATTGCAGTATTTTCTATAAATGATTTATCTGTGCACATTATTATCATTATTATTATTATTATTTTAAATCATGGAACTTTAGTTGATCTTCTCTGATGACGTGTACAACGGCGCGAGGACGGGACAACCTGTCACTCGCATGAGATCACCGCAATAGCAAACCACAACAATCCAATCAGTTACAGATGGACAAAATCAAGTCCTGCCCTACATTTCTTTTCTTGTTCGAGAAGACGTTTTACTCAGACATATGTCAATAAAAATAGGGAAGAAAAGACTATCACAACTTCTGTTTTGTGCTGACTTTAAAGGGATAGTCGTCATTTACTCACACTCAAGTTGTTCCACATCTTTATGAATTTCTTTGATCTGCTGAACACAAAATAAGATATTTTGAAGAATATGGGTTGCCAAACAGTTGATGGATCCCATTGATTTCCATAGTATGGAAAAAAATACCATGGAAGTCAATGAGGTCCATCAACTGTTTGGCTACCCATATTCTTCAAAACATATTATTTTGTGCTCAGCAGAAAGCTCATACAGTTTTGGAACAACTTGAGGGTGAGTAAATTGTCATAATTTTCATTTTTGGGTGAATAATTCGTTGCATTTATGTAGCGCTTTTCTGGGTACTTAAAGCGTTTTACATGGAAGGGGGAATCTGCTCAACCACCACCAATGTGCAGCATCCACCTGGATGATGCGACGGCAGCCATATTGCGCCAGAACGCCCATCACACACCAATCAGTATATGGGGATGATTAGGAGGCCATGATGGACCGAGACCAAGGGGCAAATTTGGCCAGGGATTTTTAATGACCACAGAGAGTCAGGACCTCAGTTTAACGTCTCATCCGAAGGGTTTGACTTTAAGGCCCTTTAATTTCTCTGGCAGTTTTCAGTCTTGCATGATAATAGCTCAATAAGTCAGCCAACATTTCAGCATTGGCTTATAACCATGCCTGCTTGGATTCACTCAATTCATAAAAGTGATGCTCACAGAAGTGAACTCTTCCTCCCTGTGTTACTGTTAGTAATAGATAGATTTTTATCTTATATGGGCATTTTTACCTTTATGAAGCCATTTTTAAAGGGGAACTAGGCAACTATTTCAACTTAATAAAATTGTTTAAAAATTATTTGGAAGGTTAAATAACCTGTCCTGGTGAAAATGGTGACTTTCCCCGCACCCCCCAGCGTTCCCAGGCTGAAAACCAACCTTGCAACATGGAGACTAACGTCCCGGTAAATTGGAAAAAGGAAGTCTCGTGAGAAGCGAGAACGAGCGAGAATCACAATCTGCTTTACGTCAATTCGACAATTTGTCAATGTTCTATGATACTGTGCATGATGTATTGCCCACCTCGGTAGACATAGCTCCACGCGATAAAGTTGGCCGGCTCCGATAATAACAAATGCACATGAGCAGCGGTAGAAAGGGGGAGGAGGGGGCCGCAAGTGAGTTTTTTTACGACAGTGTTGTGAAATATACGCCCCACAGCTGTAGGAGGAGCTCGCTGACAAAACATGTGACAACAAAAGTGAAAATCAGCGAAGAAATGGATAGAGTTGCCTAGTTCCCCCTTAACCTAATTAAATTTATGTATCATCTTCTGTCAAATTCTTACATTTAATCGACAAGTTTAATTAGAATAATAAGACAATTTGGCTGTTACCAATCAAATGAAATCAGTAATAAAATGAATCTTTGCAATGCAGAGGAAACACAGAAGCTGCATTTGACATGGCATTTATTTAGATGAATTAACACAGACAGTTTAATGCAGCTCAGGGGGACATGCATGCATGTAACCTGCAGTTACAAATGCTTAAATAATGTTTTGATTAGGGCTGTCGCTAACAGTTATTTTTGTAATCGAGTAATCGCTCAAATTATTTTGACGATTGATTGAGTTATCTGACATTTTTTTAAATAAAAATAGACCTAAGCAAACAATAGCCTTTGCAATTACTTAAAATACATATATAATAACAATGAGGCAATAATATTTGGTTCAAATAAAGTATCAAAAGCAAGTAATCAAATGGTTTTATAGAACACTTTTAAAAATGCAGTGTAATATATCGACAATTATCTTATGTACATTATGTATTATAACTATGCCTGCAAAGGCCTGGTGTTGTTGTTGTCCCACTTTAGAGCAGATCAAATCCTTGTTTAATATTGGCCAAATTACATCTAATTCAAATGTTCACTTAATCTTTAATATTTGGCAACATCTTACTTATAGAAATGCTACAGCCACTGTAATTTCTTGAACAAGAATATGTGGACATCAAAACATGCAAACTCAGAGAGTGGGTTTAAAATTTTTATTTTGAAATCATGATGAACAGTTTGCAAAGATATTGATGTATTCTCCTGTGTTGGTGTAGGTTAATAAATGATTTACCTTACAAATTTTCGTCAAAGCTGACTAAAAGTGATTGATGGATAATTTCAACAAACTTGATGAACCTGTGGATCTTCTGCGGGGCGTAAAAGGAAAATAAAAGCTGAAACTTTTTCACAGAGCCTTGCTAAGGCAGCACATAACAGTGTTTAGGGAAAAGCTCCCTGTATTGCATGTAATCACAACAGCAAAGTTTGTCAGGCGTCTATGTCAGCTGAGGAGATTAACGTTACAAAGATTGACACAGTGTTTTTTATTATAAACTTGGTTTAATTTAACTCTGAAACATGAAATGTGGAGTTATCTGCTTTTGCCCAAAAAAAAAAAACGATTGGTGGAGTTATCTGCTTTTGTTAAAAAAAACAAAAAAACTTTTAATATATAAAAAACATTTTCAATTAACTTTATTTTTGCAAGTTACCTGTATTTTGAGTTATTACTTAATTAAAACAACCCAGCTGCAGTTTGGTTGATATTACTTGGAATGCACAATAATAATAAAAAAACATGATTTATGGAAATTTACAAGAACGGAGTTATCTGTTTTTGCAAATGAAAAATGTTTTTGCAAATTCTGTAGTAAATGTCCCAATTGGGAGAAGGCATGCAATTTTCAAAGAGTTTAATTAAACGTTCGTGTTATACATTTTGGTTGCATTTGTGAGTTAATAAAAATGTATCTGGTTGTGTAAACTTGGCACATAATATCTAAATATAGCCCTGAATTGAATCGTAATCGTATCGCATAAC